>CM046002.1:18741223-20175223 GCA_025175895.1 Wurfbainia villosa
AATGCGCATAAAATAAAGTAAACATGCATGAAACTAACATAATGAGATGTGAGCGAAAACTACTCCTAAAATCCTATATGTTTCGCTCACATCAGCAACCTATATTTTGGGGATTAAGATCTATAGACAAAGTACTAAAATGATTTAGCATAGTAGAATCTAAGAAAGGTTTCATTCCCATGAGGCATAGGATTCACTTTTCGAAGTCTATGTGCCCACGCACTGAAGACGAGAGGATTCACATGAGTCAAATCTCATATGCGTCAGCTATAGGATCGATCATGTATGCTATATTATGTACGAGGTCCGATGTATCGTACGCTTTAAGCGTTACGAGTAGATACTAATCGGATCCTGGTATGGACCATTGGGTGGCTGTCAAGACAATTCTTAAGTACTTGAGAAGGACTAAGGATTTGTTCTTGATATATGGAGGAGGTGATATGGTAGTGAGCGGGTATACTGATGCCAGTTTCCAGACAGATAAAGATAATTCCAAATCTCATTCGATACATATTCATCTTGAATGGAGGTTGAGTTGAAAAAGTTCCAAACAAGACACCGCTGATTCTACTATGGAGGAAGAGTACATTGTAGCTCAAGTAGCAAAGGAGGCGGTTTGGATCGAGAAGTTCATTACTAAACTTGGAGTAGTTTCGAGCATTGTTGAAACACCAATTTACTGCGAGAATAATGACACCATTGCATAGGTGAAGGAACCACAGTTTCATCAGCAATTCAAGCACGTATTATGTCGTTACCATCTGATCAGAGAGATCATAGGTAGAAGAGATGCACAAATAGAGAAAGTTCCCACCGATAGAAATCTTGTAGATCCCTTTACAAAGCCCCTTCCCTAAGAAAAGTTCGAGAGACCTATAGTATTAGATACCAAGGCGATTGGCTGTAGGCCAAGTGGAAGTTTAATGTAATTGAGAGATGTCCTAAGGCAATCGTCTTAGAAGTTATTAATAAAATTCACTATTTGAATATACATTATCTATGTTTTTGATTGGATCTTAAACTCTTGTACTGAAGTCCACAATATGATGCATGACATGAAAGAAATTATGATTGAATCATAATTAGTGGGCATCTTATCATGTTGATGCATGCGAACGCAACCTCAAATCTTGCGACGGAGACCGTCGAGGACTCGAAGCGCGCGCTCGCACTCAATGCCCGCTAGTGCACGGGTGTTGTCAAGTAATAATATAGATTATCGATCCCACAGGGACTGAGATTCAAGTACCAATCTATTCAGTGGACATTGTTGTTCGGAATTCAATTCTAATAGTTGTGCTTAGGAGGTTGTCAGTGGTCCGAACTCAGTACGGTGTCACACGAAGAAAGAGAAGGATTGCTACGAGTCTTTAGATGGGATTCTTGGATTTTGGTTTCTTTTGTGTGTCGCAGAACACGTTTGTCAATTGAGTTTTGTCTAGGTTTCTAACTACGGTTTTGTGGAAAGGACATCATACACTCCCCCGATGAGCCTTCGTATCTATCAAAAGCTACCTCTGCTATACCAGGTCGACCCCTAGCTTTAGGACGGGATAGTTGGTACGAGGATGTCGAATCGATCCCTATGATGAGTCGGAAATAGGGTGTGTTTACTACTCTATCGCATCCTTCTACCCACAGATACCGACGATGACCCCTAGGTTCCTCATTAATTCGCCTAAATCTTTGATACGAGGGTTGTTACCCCTCGTATCGACTAAGTACAGTGACTAGAAAACCAAAACAATTGCTATAGATCTAAACCAAACACCAATTGCAAATATAAATTCAAGAATGAAAGGATATTTGAACCAACATGTTCTAACTCAACACAAACTACTCCCTAGTCCTATAATCAGAGAATCTACTTCATGAATATGAGAAAAGAAACACAAGGCATTGCCGAATTCATATATACAAGATAAAGAATGGAAAGAATATATATTACAATGCAATGGTGCTCTTCTCCTTGGCGTTGAGGTGCAAAATTTGGATCTCGAGCGGCTTCCTTCCTCCCCATTGCGAGTTTTCGGTGCTTTTTAGGGCACCGATGTGCCATCTCAGTCGTCGAGCCTCTCTCCTAGGGTTTGGGTGAGGCTTTTCTTATATAGATATCAGGTTGGCTCTTCACGAAATCCGGAAAAGACCTAATCGTGCCAAAATGTTGGGCCGCCACATGGCCTTGTGTTTCCACACGGCCAGGTCATGTGCGGCCCTGTGGTGGCCAAACTCGAGCCTTGGACATGGCCGTGTGTAGCCACACGCCCTGACCGTGTTCCTTACTATATCCAGCTGCCAAATGCTCATTTTCGCTTCGAAAGTGTGCCATTTTCCCCATGAAATGTTATCTTGCACACAAAAGTACAAAGAGCATATCTCCAAACCAGAAAATAGGAAATGCATGCAAAACAAAGTAAAATATGCATGAAACAAACATAAAATGAAATGAGATGTGAGCGAAAACTACTCTTAAAATCCTATATGTTTTGCTCACATCAATTCCCCCATACATAGATCTTTGCTTGTCCTTAAGCAAACCTCAGTTCCATGAAATTTTAAAAAGGTATTGTTCCATACTTAGCATGTTAACTAAATTTATCAAGTGATATTTGCAATCAAAGCAAAGTAGATATGTTCTAGAAATTCACTAAGTTAGCACCTTGTGCTCGTGCTAAGTGAATCTTCTTAGGGGATACCCGTTCCATGGTCTCTGGCTCTTAGGAACTTACCTGCCCAAAGCGAGGGTCATTCCCTAGATCTAGCACAAAGTCTTAATGGCGTGCTCGGTATTCAAAGAAATTAGTAGGTGTTTCCCCAGTAACCTAACTCGGTCTCAAAGGGGCACCTAACCATTTTCACCCACGACAACTATTTTTTTATTCCTCATAATCTTTTTTTTTCAAAATTTTTTTCTTACTCTCTTTTCTTTTCTTTTTGTCTTTTCTTATTCTATTTTTTTTCTCTCTCTCTTGGGATTTTAATTTTTCCAAATGGGCTATCACAATCCGAGCATCTCCAGTAACTAAAATGCTAAATCTAGAGTCACATATGGATTCTAAAGTACTAGACTACTGAGATGAATCATAACTAGGTACATACTGGATTTTCCCTTTCAGAATGTTCATCATGTGTAGGTGTAAAAATAAAAGACAACCAGTGTAAGTCTAGAACATTCATTAGATGAAATAAAATAAAATACCATGAGGTAAATGAAGTTAAGCTACCCATGGAAACAACTCATAAACAAACTTTAGAAATACTATTGAGGCAGCTTTATAGATAACAAAAATTAAGTGCTGAAAGAAACTAAACAACTTATGCATGAACAAATGAATGCTAACCATAATGCAAATATCAGGATAGAAACTACTGCTAGAAACAAAATAAAACAAAACTTGCCCCCCCCAGACTTAAGCGAAGCATACCTCTAATATGGTTGACGAGGTGGAAAGTCTGGTAGCCTCGGCATATTGGCATCCTGGGAGAATCTGGTGTTGAGTTGCTGATGCCACATGTACATGTGGTTAATCTGAGAGCTGGTGGATGTAGCGGCTACTCGGTGCTCCTCCTCCCAGGCCACTATGCATGCTAGGCACGCATGTGCTGCCTGACCTCCCGATGGTAGGCAGCCTCCTCCTGGCGATGGGCGATGGTAGCGGCCTCCCATAGAACTCCCGCCCACTAGAAGTGTTCTCAAGCCTCGAAACTCGCCTGGTGTAGGCGCCTACTCCTCCCATCACTGCCTCTACATCTGTTGCTCAGTATATATGTCATCGAGGTGCGATCGGAACTCCAAAAAATCATAGGCAGATGTACCTGCATCCTGCTCAAAAGTAGAAAAGGGTGGTGGTGCAGGTGCAGGCTCATGTCGATGTGGACTAGGTGGGCTCCTATACATGTGTAGACTGGAGGGAGAGTGATATATAGGGGCGAAATGCACGGTGCAGCGCCCCTTTATCTCTTTTGCAACATGACCGTTTGAAAACACACAACCAAGCAGTGTGCCCCCTATTTCTCTCTCATGGTGCACAACAGTCCGAATTCTCCTTACACGCTCAGTCATGTAGGTTCAAAATGATTTTTGTTTCTACCTAGTAAGTCCTTTGTAATCCTAATTCAAATGTAACATGCTAAACAAATATAAATCAAAGTTCAAAACAAACAAATGCAACAAACTAATAAGAAATAAACACAAAATCTAAACTTGGGTTGCCTCCCAAGAAGTGCTTGTTTAAGGTCTTTAGCTCGACCGTACCGTTATGCTTCAGCTTGGCTTTGATGGCCAAAGGAGATCTTTCTCCCTCCCTTGATGTGTTTGAATCTTGCTCATGGGGGAGCAAGATACTTACTTACTTTTCGCCTCTTGCCTTTTGGTCCTCTATCACTATCTCCCTTAAATCTTGCTCGTGGAGGGGCAAGATACTTGTTAGCTGCTTTCCTTGGCTCAAGATTAAGCATGCTTAGCCTCAAAGAATTTTTAGGAGTTTGATCATAATATTTCATTTCATCCATATGCTATAAATAATATAACTCACCACAAATATTCTCACCAAAATATTGATTAGTAGTAGATTCTATTAGGTCGAATGAAATTTTATCATAACAAATTACTAGATGGGCTTCGTTATTGGTAACTAAAGTTTTGGTGAGGGTTAAGGTAGGATCTTTTAGATCCTTGAGGTTTGGAGGTGTTTTGATTGAAGCAATGTACTCCTCGATTAAAGTATCAATTATATAATCCTCAAGTTCTCCTTCTAGTGTTGATTGAATGGATTGTCCTTCCTCACTTCCTTGTAATCGACTCGATGTTCTAGCAAACTGACTGGCAAGCTGTGCTATTTGAATCTCCAACTTCTTTTGTCGGCTAGCAATGTCATTCACAGATGACCTTAATTCTTCAATCATCGTTTCTATCTGCGAATGTCGCTGCTAAAATTTAGTGCTCGCCTCTTGTTGCGTCTGAATAAAGCTTTTTATCATAGACTCTAGTTGAGATCTAGGCGGACAATATTGAGGGAAGTAGCAGGGTCATAACTATATGAATAGGAATCATCTTGTGGCCACTGGTTGTAATCATAGGTGATATCTTCTTGTTCACATTGTGAAGGTTCAAATATATCCGAACAATTGTTAATGTTATGCCATGTTTCACCACAATGCTCACAATAAATGTTACCAAAACTCACAGCATTAAATTGACCATAATCATGAGCAAAATGATGCATTGTTATATGCAAGAAATTATAAATAAGGAAAGAGCAACATAATGAACAAAACTGAAATAAAATAAAATAAAACAAGAAAAGTAAATCTAGCCTAGGTTCGATCCAACTATCCACTTCTTGATTCGATATTGAATCAATCAGCCCCTAGCAACGGTGCCAAAAACTTGATGCATGTGAATGCGACCTCAAATCTCGTGACGGAGATCGTCGAGGACTCGAAGCTCACGCTCAATGCTCGCAAGTGCACTAGTGTCTCCAAGTAATAATATAGATTATCGATCCCACAGGGGCTGAGATTCGGGTACCGATCTATTCAGTGGATGTTGTTGTTCGGAATTCAGTTCTAATGGTTGTGCTTAGGAGGTCGTCGATGGTCTGAACTCAGTACAGTGTCACACGGAGAAAGAGAAGGGTTGCTACGAGTCTTTAGATAGGATTCTAGGATTTCAGTTTCGTTTGTATGTCACAGAACACGTTGTCAATTGAGTTTTGTCTAGATTTCTAACTATGATTTTGTGGAAAGGACATCATACACTCCCCCGATGAGCTGCAGATCTATCGGTTACCTCTGCCATACTAGGCCGACACCTAGCTTTAGGATGGGATAGTCGGTACGAGGATGCCGAATCGATCTCTACGACGAGTCAGAAATGGGGTGCGTTTCCTACTCTATTGCATCCTTCTACCTACAGTTACTGACGATGAGGCCAACCCCTAGGTTCCTCCTTAATTCACTTAAATCTTTGATACGAGGGCTGTCACCCGCGTATGAGCTAAGCACAGTGACTAGAAAACCAAAACAATAGCTATAGATCTAAACTAAACGCCAATTGCAAATATAAATTCAAGAACGAAAAGATATATATGTTCTAACTCAACACAAACTACTCCCTAGTCCTAGAATCAGAGAATCTACTCCATGAATATGAGAAAAGAAACACAAGGCATTGTTGAATTCGTATATACAAGATAAAGCATGGAAAGAATATAAATTACAATGCGATGATGCTCTTCTCCTTGGCGTTGAGGTGAAAAATTTGGATCTCGAGCGACTTCCTTTCTCCCCATTGCTAGTTTTCGGTGCTTTTTAGGGCACCGGTGTGCTGTCTTGACCATCGGGCCTCTCCCCTAGGGTTTGGGCGTGGCTTTCCTTATATAGATATCAGGTCGGTTCTTCACGAAATTCAGAAAAGACCTAATTGTGCCAAAATATTGGGCCACCACACGACTGTGTGTTTCCACATGGCCAGGCCATGTGCGGCCCTGTGGTGGCCAAACTCGAGCCTCAGACATGGCCGTGTGTAGCCACACGCCCTGACCGTGTTCCTTACTGCATCCAGCTGCCAAATGCTCATATTCGCTCTGAAAGTGCATCGTTTTCCCCATGAAATGCTATTCTGCACACAAAAGTACAAAGACAAGATCTCCAAACCAGAAAATAGGAAATGCATGCAAAACAAAGTAAAATATGCATGAAACAAACATAAAATGAAATGAGATGTGAGCAAAAACTACTCCTAAAATCCTATATGTTTTGCTCACATCACATGTGTAATCATGTAAGTATTGAAACTATCCATAGTCGATGAATTGATGAAATTGGACATCATCGATTCTATGAGACTAGCACATGTTATGCTCCTTGGTTTATTCAAGCATTCGGTACTCACTGAATGGAAGCATAGGGATGCTGAGAGTGAACATGTGGATGCTAGTTATAGTATTTAGTTCATTGGAGTGACTTGCAATGAGACTTCATATGGTTCTATATGTCGTTGAATATTTCATTGCAGCTTGAGTGTGAGCTTCCTTAGACTTGAGGTATTTAAGTCATCTTGCTCATGTCGCCTTATACTTTGACTTCTCCACAGCCATCTCCATAGGAGGTGTAACTCCGGGATGATTGGGTATAAGCCAAAGTGATCGAAGGTGTTTGAATAGCCATAGAGGATTCACCACTCCTCATAAAGGAGATATATACCCTAGGCCTCTTGTCAGTATTGTTACTCAGAAGTCTCTGGCCAGAGCAAACATGTTTAGAAGATGGTCTTCTTGAGAATATGCTAGAGTAACTTGAATCCATAGGACAAGGAAACTAACTTGGGCTAGGTGTGACGTAGTCAACCTAGTGGGGACGAACACATAGGCCATATTCTGAACCAAGTGGGTATAAGATGAGTGAAAGGAACAAGGCACGAACAACTATAGTTGTTGAAGGATTCAAAAACATTTTGGAGTCGATTTAGACTGTTTGATAATTGGTGGTTATGATGTACTGCTAGGTGCCACTCATGATCTATTCCTAATTAAGGGGTTAATTATAAATGGCGAACATAGCCGAAAACCTATTGGGTCACACGCAATATGGGTGATCTAGAGATGTGAAACAAGTCTGAGAATGAGATTCCCAGTGAGAGAGAAGATGTATCTGGTTGGACTAGGCCAAGAAGGTGCAAAATAGAGGCTATGAAACCTCCTATGACATTGTCGAACTTGGCATGACCATATTACACCTAAACGAAGTTAAACCGACCGTATAGAGCCTCACACGATCGTGCCTAACTAGGCACAGGCCGTGCCTGGCTCTGACAAAAAATGGCCAAAGTCTGGGTTGTGCCCAGAAGGACACTAGCCATGTGTTTTGATATGGTCATGCCTTTTTGGCATGACTTGCCTTGTGTAAGACACACGACCGTGTCACGGCTCCACCGTTTTTACAGATTTCTCTTATGGAAAATTTCTGGATTGTTTTTACCTTAATTATGGGATAATTATGGAAAGATAGGTTCCATTTAAGCCTCCTAAGATGCACTAATCAAGAGATCTATAAATAGATCCCTTAATAATCCTTGGAGGGGTGTGTTCTAATCTTAGGTTTTCTTTCTTGGTAGTCATCTTTCTCCTCTCACTTTCCCTCTCTTGTCTCCATCGGTTGGATAGCACCAATCAGAGACAAAGACTTGTTTCTTGAGGAGTTATCTCAGGTGATCCCGGCATGGATACTGATAGAGGCAAGGCCCGTTGGTCTTGCTCATGGTTTCAATGGATACAATAAGAATCTCAAAGGTATGAATCTTCTCTTCTCCTTTCTTTGCATGAGATTATGTCAATAGCAAGGATTCCTGACCCTCAGGGGATATCTAGGATGAAATAAAAAAAATATTTTATTCACTTTATTCCGCTACGCATGATCCTGGATTTCCAACAACTACAAATATATATGTTCACCAAGGTCACTAATTTAGTTTTTAGTGCAAGTGTAAAATGATTTCATAATGGTTTTGCTTTCCAAGATAACTTAAGTCGTCATCTCGTAGTATTCCTAGGGTTTCTAGCTTTAGGCACTTACTTGCCTTAAGTGAGGGGTTTTTCCTAAAATTACCATGAAGTCTCAAAGGTGTGCTCAGTATCAAGAGATATTAGTAGTGTTGATGCAGGGAGCATCACTCAATTTTGATGTATGAACAATAGTTAAAGTTAGGAATTATTTATGTTTTAATATGTGTGTTAAGTGTTTAGGCTTAATATATGTAGGTCATGTTGACCAAATACTAGGTAGAAGACTTGACAGATCAGGAGGGACGAACACTAGGCAAGAAGTCCAAATGGGTCAGGAGACCGAACATCTGGCATGAAGACCAGTTGGGTTAGGAGACTAGGCAACCATCATGAAGTCCAGCTGGGGCAGGGTGACCGGATAGCTGGCGGGAAGTTTGGTGGATCAGATCCGATGTCAAGCATGGTAAGTTCAGCTGGGTAGTCGGCAGGTAAGCCTTGAGTGAAGAGGTGAGGTCGTGTCCTCTGAAGAGGGACAAGGTAGGCATCGTTCCGACGGATAGTTTGTGTGGGACTAAGAAGTCAAGATCAAGCAGTATTACTACTGCCATTTCATTTCATAGTGTGTTTTGTACTAACACTGTTTTGCAAGTATCCAGTCGATTGAATGGTTTGTAGTCGACTGAGGTCTAGTCAACTGGGTATGGACTAGTCGGCTAAGATGCCGAGTTGGCAACACAACTGGTGATTGACGGCCGATTGTGTGATTGAGATGGCAAGATTTTCAATTGATTGGGGAGGTCCAGTCGATTGAGATACAAAATTTCCCGAACTATGGAGGAGTGGAGCAAGACAACTTGGAGTCGACTGGACCAGGTCTAGTCGACTGGAAAGTCCAGAATACCAAATCAACGGGCTGATTTGGAGTTGATTGGAGGGTGTTCTAGTTGATTGGAAGAGACTTATAAAAGAAATGGAGGACCAACTACAAATATAACAATCCTACTATGTCCAAATGTTGTCGCCATCATTCATCCTCTGCAAAGAGCTTCATCACGCCTACACGAGCTACATCTCTACATTTCTAAAGTGTCGATATAAGCTTTAATATTTGTAATTTGATTCTTGTACTTAATTTTTCTTTTGTGCTTATGTTTTTAAAGGGAAGCTAGGTAGCTTGTTACATTTCCCTTACATTTTGTAAAAATAGAACACCCTCCGAGTTTGAGAGTTTCAAATCGGAAGGCTTTTTAGTAGATTGCCCAACGAAGTAGTTCTCAGATGTTAGTGCCTATAAGATTCACATATCTCCACAATGGTATGATATAGTCCACTTTGGGCCTAAGCCCTCATGGTTTTGTTTTTGGGCTTTACCCAAAAGGCCTCATACCAATGGAGATATCTTTTCATCTTATAAGCATATTATCTTTTCCATGTCTTACCAATGTGAGACTTTGATTGCATTCCTAATACTCCAACAATCTCCCCCTCAAACGAAGGACCACATTGACCCCCCCTCAAGCCTATTCGTCCTTGAAGGACATCCTTTGCTTGATGTTTGATCTCAACCCACCAGGACTTCCTGCCAACTGTCTGGTCCTCCTGACTCAGTTGGACTTCCTGCCAGTTATCCAACCCTTCTAGACCAACTGGACTTCCTGCCAGTTGTTCGATCCTCCCGACCCAACTAGACTTCCTGCCTGGTGTTTGGTTCTCTTGATCTGGACATGGGAGCTCAATTTCCTTTGTTCGAGGTTCATGGCTTGACATTGACCATAGCTCTGATACCAATTGTTAGTGCCTATAAGATTCACATATCTCCACAATGGTATGATATTGTCCACTTTGGGCGGTTTTGTTTTTTGGCTTTACCCAAAAGGCCTCATACCAATGGAGATATCTTTTCATCTTATAAGCACATGATCTTTTCCATGTCTTACTAATGTGGGACTTTGATTGTATTCCCAATACTCCAACATCGGAGAGCTATGTGTTAGTTATATATGAGAGGTGTCCTAAGGCAATCATCTTATGGTTGTACCATTTATTTGATAAATGAAGATTCACTATTTGAGTATACATGTTTTCATGTATTTGATTGGATCTTAAACTCATTTACCGAATGTCCACAATACGATTTATAGCATGAGAGAATTTATGATTGGACCACAACTAGTGAGTATCTCTACATGTGTAATTGTGATGTATTGGAATTATCCCTAGTCGATGAATTGATGGATTCGGACGCCATCGATTATGTTGAGACTAGTACGAGGTATACTCTTTGATTTATCCAAGCAGCTGTTCCTCACTGGCTGGAGATATTGGGATGTCTGGAGTTAATCGTGGATGCTAGTTATGGTAACTAGTTCATTGGAGTGACCAGCTCTAAGACTTCATATGGTTCTCTGCATATATGGATATGTCAATGAAGTTCTTACAGCAGCTTAAGTGCAATGTTCCTTCGACTTGCGATATTCAAGTCATCTTGGTCATGAAGACTTATGCTTTGACATCTTGAGCAAGCGTCTCCGAGGAGATGTGGACCCGGGATGATTGGGATAAGTCGAAGTAGCCGAAGGTGTTTAAATAGCCTACAAAGGATTCACCACTCCTTGCGAGATGTATACCCTATTGCATCTTGTCGGATTGTTACTAAAGTCTTTGGCCAAAGCATTACATGTTTAGAGTATGGTACTCTTGGATATATGTACAGTAACTAGAATCCGGAGGACGAGGAAGTAATACTTAGGCTAGGTGTGACATAGTCAGCCTAGTGGGGACTGACACAATAGACCATGTCCTGAACCAAGTGGGTATAAGATGAGTGAAAGGAATGAGACATGATTCATTGTAGCTGCTGAAGGGTTTCAAAAATGGTTCTAGGATTAACCGTTGATTTTTGGATTAATTAGGGATCATGATGTACTATTAGGTGACACTCATGATCGTTCTATAATTAATGGTTAATTATAAATGACCAACATACACTGGGAACCTATTTGGTCACAAGCACAACGAGCGTAATCCGAAGGATTTAAAATGAGTTTGAGAATAGGATTCTCAGATTGAGAGAGACTAGGTTTGGTTGGACCAAACAAAGAGCGAGTATTAAATGGTTTTAGTCACATCGGAAGCATGGATGGGCCATGTCTTTTGAAGACATGATGGATGAACCAAATTGGTTTGGTTCTAATCCAATGGTGGGAAATAAACCAAAGTGGTTTGGTTTGTTTTAAACGAATGATCCAAAATTGGTTCTGTTCGTTTTAACTTAAAATAAACCAATGCGGTTTGGTTTACTTTAACTTAAGTTATTGGAGCGGGTTAACGGGTTTTGGTTATGAACCAATAACTATTAGGGTGCGTTTGGTTCAAGTAATCATACATAACCTTAGTTATGTGATTGCTAGGGAATAAAACATAACCTTGGAATAAAGTATAACCTTAGATAAAAACCTTGTTTGGTTGGAGGTTTTAATATATAACTTAATTTAACATTTTACTAAATTATCCTTTGTCTTTGCTCAATACGATAGTGGTCGACCGCGCGGCGATGGTGGTCGATCGATTGGTGGCAATAACGACGATTGGTCGACCGGCGGCGACAACGATGGGTGATCGATCGCGGCGAGCGATGATGGCGGTCGGCGGCAGGCGATGGTGCGTGATCAGCGGCGCAGAGGCGGCGTGAGGCGCGGCGGCAGACGGCGGCGGCGGCGGTGTTTAGCGGCGGTGGCGGCGACGGCGGCGATGGCGACGGTGGCGGGGGCGAATCTGGCAGGCGGCGGCGGCCACGGCGGCAACCACCAACTACGGACGACAAATCGATTGAGTTTTGACAAATTGACATTTAATATATTGCTAGGGTAATATTGGAAAAAGTTTCTTAACCACGGAATCAACAAAAACCTTGGTTCTCCAAGGTTTTCCGATTCTCCCTAAAAAGGTTTTTGTTCATAACCAGGTAATGAACAATTACCAGATAATTGTTTATAACCTAAACCAAATAAGGTTTTTGTTGATAACCTAACAAAGTTATCAACAAAAACCCCCAACCAAACGCACCCTTAGAACAATGTATTCTCTATAAAAACACGACTTAAGGGTTTTGTAAATTTTCATACAACTTTGCGTTGGAAAACCCTAGCCTCCTTTCCTTCTTCTCCTCCTTCTCGCCGCCCAAGCCAAGGTGGTTATCGCCCACCTTTGTGCCGCCGCCGCCCAAAGGAGTTGCTGCATCTCCTCGCTGCAGGACATCCACCAGCCGCCGGAATCCCTTGGGCCACCTCAGCTACCGACCAACCTCCCTTGGCCGCCGGCAACCAAGGAGTAACCGGCCAAGCCTTTGGCCGACCCCTTCTTCCTCCACAACAAGGTGTCCAGTTTTGGACAGCTTGATCTCCTTCGCATGGAGAGGCCGTTTGGTTGGTGTTTTGTGCTCCGATAGTGGTCTACTTGTCGGGGATTAGATCTCCGGTAATCCTCATAGGTGGAGGGTTATGTTTTCGTCAAACGGCTGACGAAAATCGCTTCCGACAACTGAGTTTGTGAAACTCATTTTTGGGATCCGAATTTATTTCGGATTATGATCGTCTCTCAGATCACATCGTCTTTGACTCGAGGCTAGTGACTTTTGTGAACACGAGGCTCATGGATTTGTGAAGCTATCCCGACGATACTCGGTGTGGATATAGATAGAGGCGATTCTAGCGAGGGTCGCTACGGTTGATGCCATTCATGCTACACGTGATCCGTCAGGTATACCTAGTATAAGTTTCCTTTTATTGCAAAATTTTAAATAGCGATTATGTCTACACATGTTATATCCTGTATGCGTGTGATGTGTGTTGTAATAAATTATATTTATTTCTTTTATTGCTTCCATTGTGTGCATATTTACGAAATGTGTTCGAACACACACTCGATGCGGTGCCGGGGAAACCCAACAGTGGTATCAGAGCCATGCTGTGTTCCGACATAATCGTAAAATTATTTTAAGATAGTCATAATTGTATTTATGAAAATTTTCTACTTTTGGAAAGTTTAGAAGTATTTATGGAAATTAACACTTTCCATAAATAAAATATGTGATTAGATTTGGAAATTTGTTTCCTAATTTAATCATGATTTGATTTGGGAAATCAAATCTCAAACATATTTTATTTCTATAAATAGTTATGACAAATAAGGAAATTCAAATTGGAAATTTCTTAATATGATTAGGAAATTATAATTTAGGAAATTTGTTTCCTAAATTAAATTTGACTTTCCTTAATTAACACTTTCCATAAATAAAATATGTGATTAGATTTGGAAATTTATTTCCTAATTTAATCATGATTTGATTTGGGAAATCAAATCTAAAACATATTTTATTTCCAAAATAATTATGACAAATAAGGAAACTATTTGTACATGTCATAATTGTATGCCATGTAATTGTATTAGATGCATATCATTATGTCATGCGTGTCATGACATGTAGATGTATGTCATGTGTGCCATGCCATGTAGATAATAGTTATTTGCATGCAAAGAGGATGAGACATTAAATCCCTTACACAACATTAAAGCCTACACCTTCCATTAATATGGTTAGAACCAGAGTTCTATTTCTTGTTTAGGTTGTTGGACTCTCTCCAAGCCTGGCTCGAACCTGAACATGTTCAAACCATTGTAATAGTTTATTACTAATATGGTAAGAGTCAAAGGTCAATCGTTAGTTTGGGTTATTGGACTCTCTCCAAGCCTGGCTAATTGGTTGAATGGGCTCTAATCATATTAAAATTATTTCTCAATTAATGGGTTGGCTTTAACCTGGAGCATCGACTTGTTGGACTCTCTTCAAGGTCGATGTGAAGGGAGGTGAAGTTGGGTGCTATGCATATGATGCATACTTGTTAATGAGTCAACAACTTGATGGATGTGTGAATATTCAATTAGTTGATAGCACATTGTGATAGTTGCATATATGTGATATACAATTGGTATACTTGATACCTACCATCGTAGCTAAGAATGACTTGTTGGACTCACTCCAAGGTTGTTCTTATCTATGTTGTATATCAACCCATTCGGAGATGGACATACGATCTCCCGAATTAATTTTGAGGGTTTTTGAAATTCAAAAAATGAATAGGATTTTGTAAATGTATGTTGATGCATTTTAAAATCATTTTCTCATATATGTTTGATTTGTATTTCTAGGTTAATCGCTTGATCATGATGTCTTTGAATTTGCGCTTTATTTTGAATTGAATAAATTGACTCGGTCGAACTTCTTAGATCGACTTAGAAACTTGAAAATTATTCTCAAGGAGGAAAAGCTTGTATGTCCTCGAAGAGCCTCTTCCCCGGGCCCTAGTAATGATGCAACTCGACCAATTGTTGGCCTATCGAAATATGTGAGTGATTCAACTAGCGAGTTGCATCATGCTAGCTACGATGGTACCCGAGTTGTTTGGCGATGAGCATATGGATGCTCATACCATAGTCTTTCATCTTTATGAGTTGTTTGATGAGCAAGTGAGATCCGGAAAGTTCAAGTCTCCAAGCTCCTCTTCACTTTTGAGATGCAAGAAGGTTCATTTGTGGTAATGCTCAACATGTTGAAGACTGTGAAGCCTTCTGTGAAGCATGAGCAGGGGATGGTGTTATTAGTTGATTCCTCGAAGAAAGGTTCTAAGAGGAAGTCAAAGGAATAGTCAGAATGCCTGTAAAATTTCTAGCAAATTTTATAAGAATTTTTGCATGATTATAATGGGCTTTTATGTGGGCTCTTTCAAAAATAAAAAAATAGAGCCAAAAGGGAAGCATGGCCCATGGTTTGAACCTCGAACCTCCAAGCAGAAACTAAACCTTAGGATGCATGCGATAACTAGAAGCCCAACAGGTGTGCTATGAGAAGGGTAAGGGAAATGATAGATAAGGGTAGGGAGGTAAGGGGACATCTTCAATTGAATAAATAGGGGTAATGAGGAGACAAGAGAACACAATTCATCATTCTCTTCTCCTTTCTTCTTCCTCCACCAAAAACTCCCTCTCCTTTCTCCCATTTCCGAAACCTCAAGAAGCAAGAAAGAGCTCTTGTCTTGACACCACCTAGGGTATATTCTTATACTAAACAAGCGAAAGGATGTAAGTAATCCCCTCACCTGCAGTACAAGTTGTTTCGATTGTTGATTTCTTAAAAACCCTCTTTGAAAGTTTCGGCCAAGACCCCTTTTTATGCTTCTAATGACCTTCCATGCCATGATCTATATGTATTTGATGTTAACATGTTGATAGTTTGGCCTTGTACAAGTTGTTTTAGGGTTTGAATTCCTAAGAGCCCCCATGAAGTTTCAGCCAACCCATGTTTGTGCTTGTTAATGATGTTTCATGCCATACTATATATGTATATGATGTTAGTATGATGTTAGATAGACCTTGTACAAGTTGTTTTAGGGTTTGAGTTCTTAAGAGCCCCATGAAGTTTCGGCCAACCCATGTTTCTGTTTGTTAATGATGTTTCATGCCATACTATATATGTATATGATGTTAGTATGATGTTAGATAGACCTTGTACAAGTTGTTTTAGGGTTTGAGTTCTTAAGAGCCCCATGAAGTTTCGGCCAACCCATGTTTCTGTTTGTTAATGATGTTTCATGCCATACTATATATGTATATGATGTTAGTATGATGTTAGATAGAACTTGTACAAGTTGTTTTAGGGTTTGAGTTCTTAAGAGCCCCCATGAAGTTTCGGCCAACCCATGTTTATGCTTGTTAATGATGTTTCATGCCATACTATATATGTATATGATGTTAGTATGATGTTAGATAGACCTTGTACAAGTTGTATTAGTGTTTGAATTCTTAAGATCCCTCCCTTGGATGTTTTAGCCAAGATATGTTCATGCCCTTGCCATGTTTTATATATATATTTGATGTTAACATGTTGATGGTTAGGCTTTGTACAAGTTGTTGAGCATTTGAATCCCTAAAAACCTCCATTAGGGTTCAGCCAAACCATATTTGGGCTACTAATGATTCTCCATGCCATGATCTATATATATTTGATGTTAACATGTTGATAGATAGGCTTTGTACAAGTTGTTTGGGTGTAGACTTCCTAAGACCCTTCCTTAGGGTTTCGGCCAAGGCATGCTCATACTCACCAATGATTCCCCTTGCCATGTTATATATGTATATGATATTGATATGATATTAGTTAGGCTTTGTGTAAGTTGTTTGAGCATTTGAACCCTTAAAACCTCCACTAGGGTTTCGGCCAAGATCATGTATATGCCTACTAATGACCTACCATGCCATGATATATCTATATATATAATGTTAACATGTTGATAGTTAGACTTTGTGATAGCATGATTTGTTTATGCCACTACCTTATGTCCATGTTAATTGTATGAATGTATGATTATGTTATGCTCATTGCATCATGATGAACAAGTATGTATGATGAAATGCCTAAGAGATGCTTCCCTATGAATGGGGACTAAGAGCACTCTTTATGTTATGAAAAGGAATATGATATGTTATGAAAAGGAACATTATATGTTATGATAAGGAACATGATATGTTATGATAAGGAATATGATATGTTATGATAAGGAACATGATATGTTATGATAAGGAACATGATATGCTATTTTACTTTTGTATGGCTTGTACCAGACCCTAGCAAGGTCTAAGGGATGGGCTCCTACGTGCCCCTAGGTCGACGGTCATAGTACGAACCTAGTACGGGATGGGATCTAAGTTGCCCTAGGCCGACGGTCATAGTACGTGCCTAGGATGGGCTTCTATGTTGCCCTAGGTCGATGGTCGAGTACGGACCTAGTACCCTATTAGGTTCGGGATTAGCTACCTCGTCTATTTAGGATGCGCAAAAGATGATGATGTATGTGGTACAATGTCAGGCCCCCCATGTTGAGATTATGTTTAAGTACCTATAAAATATATGTTTTCAAAGAACATCTTGCATATACCCTTTTCATGTCTATGTGATTATTATGTTTACGAATTCTAGTTATATGTTCCTAAATGATCATGTCACTACTCTTATATGAATGCTATGCTTATATGTTCTTGAATGATCATGTCACTGCTCTTATATGAATGCTATGCTTATATGTTCTTGAATGATCATGTCACTACTCTTATATGAATGCTATGCTTATATGTTCTTAAATGATCATGTCACTACTCTATGTCTAATTCATGATGTATGGTTTCTGTGAGTAGGAAAGGATCTTACTAAGCCTATGTGCTTATAGTTTTATGTTTCCCTTGTACTGCAGATAAGGGTAAATAATGGATAAACTAAAGGGAGCAGCAGGAGGGGCAAAGTGTGTGTAGGCATGGTGGAAGAGATTTGTTTTATGTTCCAAGACTTATGCATGTTTTCCCTTTAAGTTTATGTTCCAAGACTTATGTATGTTTTTCCTTTAAGTTTTGCATGTTAGTTGTTAAGAGTCTAACTCTACTTGATGTTGATGTTTGCTACTTGGTGTCCATTATGTTGATTATCATGAACTTGAACTAAGTAGTGTCCTTATGAAATGATTATGCATGCTCCATGTTTCATGCTTTATGTTTTAAAAAGAAAAAAAAAGGTATGAAATTCTTCCACTGTAAATGCATGTATGTATGATCGCGTCGCACCGCCCTTCCTACCCCTATAGATTACGAGGAAAGTGCGGGCATGACAATAGTAGAAGGGGAAGAAGAAAAAGGCTAAAAAGAGAGAACTAGCTCAAAAGGGCACTTGCAATCATTATGGCAAGGAGGACCATTGGCGAAGAAACTGCAAGATTTATCTTGAGTCCGTGATGAAGAATAAGGCATCAGATGCCCCATCTTCTTTAGATATCTTCGTTATTGATTGTCATTCTATTTCCTCAAACACTTGGGTATTGGATACTGGGTGTGGCTCACATATATGTAATGACATACATGGGCTAAGGAATAGAAGAAGACTCGTCAAGAGAGAGTCAAATTTACATGTTGGGAATGGAGCAAAGGTTACTGCACTCACCATCGGAATGTATTTGTTGAGACTCCTTACAGGACTTGTCTTAGAACTGGACAATTGCTTTTATGTTCCTTCGTTGATAAAGAACTTTATTTCTATTTCTTGTTTAAATAGAAATGGGTACCATTTGACTTTTAGTAAAAATTGTTGTTATATAACTTTGAATGGCGTGCTTTATGGGACTAGAACATTGTGCAATAGTATATATACGTTAGACGTATTCAGTGACATTCTCAATATCGAAGTGAGCAACAAGCATGCTCGAAAAGATAATCAATTAGACTCCTACATGTGGAATTGTTGTCTTGGCCATGTGAGCAAGAAACACATGTCTGAATTACATCGATATGGAATTCTAGAATTGTTTGAATTAGATTCATACGATACATGCGAATCATGCTTAAAAGGCAAGATGACTAAGTTACCTTTTACGGGAAAAGGTGAACCGGTGGGAGAGTCGCTTGGTCTAATACATACTGATGTATGCGGACCTATGCCAACTCAAGATCTAGGAGGCTATAACTATTTCATTACCTTCACTGATGATCACTCACGGTTTGGGTATGTTTTCTTGATGAAACACAAGTCAAGATCTAGGAGGCTATAACTATTTCATTACCTTCACTGATGATCACTCACGGTTTGGGTATGTTTTCTTGATGAAACACAAGTCTGAAGCCTTTGACAGGTTCAAAGAATTCAAAAATGAAGTAGAGAAACAACTTGGCAAGAGTATTAAAATACTTCGATCGGATCGAGGTGGTGAATACTTGAGTCAAGAGTTTCTGGATTATCTAAGGGACAATGGTATATTGTCTCAATGAACTCCGCCGTATACACCACAACGTAATGGTGTATCTGAGAGGCAAAATTGAACCTTATTGGATATGGTTATGTCAATGATGAATCACGTGAATCTTCCCAAGTCCTTTTGGGGCTATGCACTTCTGACTACTGTTTACTTGTTAAACAGTAGTCCCTACTAGAAGTCTCTACTACTCCATATGAGATATGGAATAGTAAGAAGCCTTATTTATTTTACTTGAAGATATAGAGTTGTCTTGCTTATGTGAAGCTTGATCGACGCATAAATTGGATGTTAAGTCCGATAAATGTCTATTTATCGATACCCTAAGGAACGAGGGGTTACCAATTCTATCATCCTATGGAATAAAAGGTGTTTGTTTCAAGGCATGCTATGTTTCTGGAGAAAGAGTTTCTTGCAAGAAAATAGTGGGAGTGACATTGAACTTGAGAAGGTTCAAGAGACTCCAATAGACATTGAAGAGATACCCGTCAAGCACCTCAACCGATAACTCATAGTGATGAGACATCGATGACCTATTGTGACACCACATCTTCAGAGATCTACTAGGACACGAATATTCCCGAGAGATATGGATTTCGTAAGTGAATCGAATGACGCTTTTACTCATTGATGATGAGGAACCTACCGCTTATGAAGAAGTTCTAAAAAGTTGAGAAGGGACAAATGGCTCAAGCCATGAAGTCAAATGGATTCCATGTATGAAAATCAAGTTTGGAACTTGGTGGACCCACCTGAAGGCATTAAGCCTATAGGGTGCAAGTGGGTTTTCAAGAAGAAGACCGACATGGATGGTAATGTGATTACCTTTAAGGCTAGATTAGTGGTGAAAGGCTATCGTCAAAAGCAAGGTGTTGATTATGACGAGACCTATTCACCAGTAGCTATGCTTAAATCCATTCGGATGCTCCTAGCCATAACAGCTCATTATGATTATGAGATATGACAGATGGATGTGAAAATGACTTTCCTTAACGAAAATCTACTCGAGGACGTGTATATGATACAACCCGAGGGTTTCACATCTTTAATAAAACCAAGGTATGCAAGCTTCGACAGTCCATATATGGACTGAAGCAAGCATCTAGGAGCTGGAATATCCATTTTGATGAGACAATCAAAAGGTTTGATTTCTCACAAAATCCGCATTTAATCCTATGTATACAAGAAGGTTAGTGGGAGTGCAGTTGTGTTCCTAGTGTTGTATGTCGATGACATATTACTTATAGGAAACGATATATCTGTCTTACAGTCAGTTAAGGTTTGGTTATCCAAGACATTCTCCATGAAAGACCTGGGAGAAGCAACCTACATCCTCAGTATTAAGATCTATAGAGATAAATCGAAACGGTTGCTTTGTCTTTCGCAGTCTATCTATATAGACCGAGTGCTAAAGAGGTTTAGCATGTCGGAATCCAAGAAAGGTTTCCTTCCCATCAAGCATGGGATACACCTTTCGAAGTCTATGTGTCCACGCACAAAAGACGAGAGGATTTACATGAGTAAGATTCCCTATGCATCCAGTAAAAGGATCTATCATGTATACTATATTATGTACAGGCCCGATGTATCGTATGCTCACGAGTGTCATGAGCAAATATCAGTCTGATCTAGGAATGGATCATTGGGCGACTGTTAAGACAATTCTTAAGTACTCAAGAAGAACTAAGGATGTGTTCCTAATATATGGAGAAGGTGATATGGTAATACGCGGGCATATGGATGCCAGCTTTCAGATAGACAATAATGATTCCAGGTCTCAGTCTGGTTACGTATTTACCTTTAATGGAGGTGCAATAAGTTGGAAATGTTCCAAGCAAGACACCATAGCGGATTCTGCCACTGAGGCAGAATACATTGCAGCTTCAAAAGCGGCAAAGGAAGCGGTTTGGATTGATTAGTTCATCTCTGAACTTGATGTGGTCTCATCAACGATCCAAATCTGTGCTTCTCCGCTATCATTTGATCAGAGAGATCATAAGTAGGAAAGAAATACAAATCGGGAAGATTCCCTTGAAGGAACTTAGCGGACCCTTTAACTAAGACCTTACCTTAAAGTAAGTTTGAGGGTCATGTTAGAGTTTATGGTATTTGTTAAATACTGGAAAATTTAAATAGTAAATTAAATGGCCAAATAATTAAGGAAATAATCTTGGAAAATTTTCGGGATTTTTAGGGAATTTTAGGAATTTTTCCGGAATTTTTCTGGATTTAAACGGACTCCGTACGAGATTTTTTCGGGGATAAAGTAAATAGGCTTTAGAGGGGTCTATTTAAAGCGGATAAGTATACGGAAAACCTAATTTCTATTTTCCTATTTACTTTCTTTTCCCCGCCGCGCCGCAACCCCTCTTTCCCTTTTCCCCTTAGCGGTCGTCAGACGACCTTCTCTCGCAAGCGACCACGGTTCTCTCGGCATCCGCCGTCGTCGCCCTCCCTCCGGGCCGACGATCAGCCGTTCTCTTCTCGCGACCATCGCGCGCGCCGGTCGCCCACGACCTGAACTGCCGACGCTCTTCTCATAGCGCGCCGAACGTTGCCGCTTCCGGTCTGCTCAGCCCGCTTGGCTACTCTTCTTCGTGTCCGCACCACGAGTCCTCGCGGAGTGTCCTCCCTTCGCATAGCGCCGCCACCCCTTGCCTTCACATGCAAGCTCCCTAGTGTCGCATGGGTGAGGTGGAGTTTAGGTAAATACCTAGATTTTCTTTTGTTTTCTTCTTTGCTCAGAATTCTATGGGTGTGGTGGGGCGCGTGATTAGGCAAGGAATTGGGACTACTGAGAGAGGGTTTTGTTTTGGGAGATGGTTGTGTAAGGATTGGCTGAACAATCGTTGAGACATCAATTTAGTTGGGGATCTAATTTGGGAAAGGAATGGCTGTGGATGGAATTCCTAGGGTGGGTGACTTGATTGGTCGATTTGGGTTGATTCCGGAGTTATTCGGTTGATCGGTATGGTTCGGAGGATATGGGATTTGGGTGATATTGTTTGATCTTGAGGATATCTTTGTAAGTGATGAATTAGGTTAATTGGTTTGGGTTAATTGGGATATGAAGGAAATCGATTAATTATTCGATTTGTCATTGAATTGTATATTTTGTGCTTGACTATAATTATGCTATATGCGAGTTTTATCCACGAGGCGAGTCCCCATCGTGTGATTGGTTCTTCTTGCGGATATATATTCAGGCGGGTATTTTGACTTAACGTTTAGATTAAGTCAAATTGATATGCTAGTTAGGATAGCTTACAATAATTTTTCATGTTTATATGCCTAGTATGTTTTTGGTGCCTACTAGAGACATGCATGTGATAGGATATGATTATATTTACCTGTTTGATTTGGATCATAGTATGTGGATTAGGGATATGTACATATTGGTTGTACATATCATTCGGATAGGTATATTATGAGTAGGATTTACATGCTTTAGTATCATGCACCATTTTCGCATGATTGCATGCTAGGCTAGACGAGGTTCCATTATTGTTGAGCCATGACTAGTTACATAACTGCCACACCTTGCCACTCATGGGTTAGTGGTACATCGAGGAGGGTGTGTCACGATTGCTCTGTCGAGCTCATTGACCGCTCATGGGTAGCGATAGGCAGCGTGGTAGCGGCGAGGATCCTCTCCTCGGCCTATGACACGGGAGATGAGAGCTTAGCTCCCCACTATGTTTGGGGCGGGAGGATAGGTGTACTCGACGCATCCTGTCACTCGGTCACTCGGGAAGCGATGATGGCGAGTGCGTTGTCATAGCCCTACCCACTCGGCTTCACCATTGCGTGTGAGGCGGTATAGCGTCGAGGTGACCATGTCATTGGTACGACATGCATTTTGCATAGATTGCATTTTGTATTGTGTTTCTTTGCATTTTATTGATGCCTTGGATGTGCATATGATTGTCATGCATACAGGATACATGCTTATATATGATCGGACTTTATTACTTCTAGTCAGCACATGCTCCTATATCAGGTAGGAGAGATTGATAAATCTGATCATTTTGTATTTCTTGCTTGCATACCTATTTATGTGAGGTATCTTGGCATGATATTTTTATTGTTAGCTATACCTGATTTTGCATATCTACTATACCCGCAGAGTTCTTTGAACTCACCCCGTTGGTTTATATCTATTTCAGGATGAAGCTATCAGGAGAGTGCAGTTGCCGGACCCCCCCACTCGTCGTAAAGTTTTGATTTGGATATTTGTTTTTACGGTATTTGGATATTTTGGTTAGAGGACATGTATAGGTTTGGAGATTGATTTTGTATTTGGTTTTGGTGTCCTTATGGACCTTATTTGGATTTTTGGTTTGGTTGGATTTTGTTGAGTATTACTGACCAGATGGCAGAAGGGGTAAGTCTAATTATTTTAGATTTTATGTAATTTATTTTTGATGATGTCCTGAGGACAAATTATATAACTGCGTGTGAGTTTGGATTCCGGTCGTGTTGACCGATGTATAGTGGCCGTGTAGGCCTTTGTATGTAAATTGGGATTGTCACCCGTACAGGGGAGATGCTGCCGGATTTTTGTCTGGTGGGGTCTCCTTCGGGGCGTGACAATTTATTTGGTATCAGAGCGCCTAGGTTTTCGAGTTCCTAGGGGTTTTTGGATTTTTCGGAGTTCGCCATGTATTGGCAGGTTTTGCGAGGTAATTTGGAAATTTTGGTATGGATTTCCGATGATTTTTATGTTTCGGAAATTCGAGGATTTTGACGAGATTAATATGGGGTTTTGGCGGCTACTGGACCTCTCCTGACGGTGAAATAGGTATGATGATAAATTTGATATGTTTTTATTTATGGTAATATCTGTATTCATTTAACAGATATGAGACGAGGTGGGCGTATAGAGGGCGTGGTGGTGGGGCGCCACGCGGAGGACCCAGATCTTTGGTGAGACTTGCAGAGAGATCTACCGAGGTGAGCATATTGATCAGTCGATTCCGAGTGGTGCTACGGGAGTTGTGGATCCTCAGTCCTCGGCGGATCCTCCTCCCGAGATACCCACTGCTGGGGCATCCGATGTACCAGCGGGAGATCCTACTGCTACACATCAGACTCCCCCGCCAGTAGGACCTTCTACTACAGACCCGACAGGCCCATCAGCGGAGCCGGTCGACCCTCGCTGATCGGCCCTACTTATCCTCGATGTAGGCTGCGGCGAGCTCGGATTCGGGATTAGCTAAGTCGATGAAGAGCAGTTCACTTTATTGTGGAGGCGATCCGATCGTGGCTCGATCTTGGATCGAGCGATGGAGCGTACCTTCTACTATATATGCGCTCGAGTGGGAGAAGGCGAGTTGGCGACCTTCCATTTACGAGGCGAGGCCGAGATCCGGGATATGCCTCGATTATTAGCGGCGAGAGGTTACTGGCGAGATTTAGAGAGGCTTTGAGTCGAGATTTCCGCGGGCATATCGGATGATGAGACGCGTCGGGATTTTCGAGTCTAACGAATAATCGCTCGGTGATGGAGTATAATACATAATTTAATCGGTTAGCGTGTTTTGTCGAGTTAGTTCTTGAGGATAGGTCACGGATGATGCGGTTTGTTCGAGGACTAGATGGGCATTTACAGTCGGGATGGCGAGATTTGGTAGTTCTTCCTACAGAGGCGTTGGATAGAGCTTTGTTGATCGAGTCGGCTCAGCGGAGGGTCAATCTGAGCAGGAAGAGGAAAGCGGTGAAGATCTACAGTCGGACCCATCGACCCACAGACTCGGACATCAGCCAGTGGCGCGATCAGCCAGGTCGAGTCATTACAGGGCATCTAGCCGGCCTCGAAATCGGGGCGATCTTGGTGGGCCCTCGCGGTCTTTTGTGAGCCGGAGACCGCCCATTGGCGACACCTACTGTACTCGTTGTGGATCGAAAGAGCATATCATCTCAGCCTGCACCTTGGGACAGCTAGTTTGCTATTATTGCAAGCTGCCTGGACACATGAGCCGAGATTGTTCGTTGAAGGCTCAGCATGTGGCTTCCGGGTTTTATTCGGGGAGGACCGTTGCGTCGATGCAGGACTCGAGAGGGCGAGACGGCGGACCTTCGCGACGCCATGAGGGCAGCTCCCCTGCGAGAGTCGCCTATGGTATTCATGGAAGTACACGGTGCCGTCACGGTGTCACGAGGTTGATTTAGGCCGCGATGCGATCTGTATCTCGCCCAGCATGCAGTACCATTTGCAGCGGCGGCCATCTGTACGATCACGCGGCCTTCGCCACTAGTTCGAGATCGGCCCGCGCAACCGTGCATACCGATCGCGGCCGTTATACGGCCTTCCTATCGGCCGTACCGGTCTTCGTATCGATCTCGGGCTCGCACATCCACCTTTGGCGGTGATACCTCCAGCCACCGAGGTGATTCATGCGATTACGAGAGGATGCGCCGAATCCGTATTCACTTTATGCATTTTTACTATTATGCTAGTTGATCTTGGTAGTTCGCATTCGTTTATTTCTCGTACTTTTATGAGAGAGATTGGTAGATTACTGCTAGTAGATCACGAGATTAGTCGTCTCCTACCATCTGGCAATACATTGGATGTTACCGGGAGGTCCGAGGTTGTCCTTTAGATTTTGGTAACATCATTCTTATGGTAGATTTATTGGTCGGATATGGTCGAGTTCGATATTATTCTTGGCATGGATTGGTATCGGATATCATGCCACGATGGATTGTCGACGAGGTGGTCACATTCGGACCTCGAACCAACCCTCGTGGGATTTTGGCATCCGGGGCGACGGTATAGCGACCATTTCTGCGATTGAGCTCGAAGCTTTTATTGCGGTTGCGGGGTTTTCTATTATCTATGATCAATGTAGAAGCGGTGGTGACTCTCGGATCGCGGACATCCCTATTGTTCGAGAGTATCCGGATGTCTTTCGGAGGAGTTCGGGTGCCTCCCGGAAGGCAAGTGGAGTTCATGATTGAGTTAATACTACACAGGCCCGGCATCAGCTCCTTATCGTATGGCCCCGAGAGAGTTGGATGAGTTAAAGGTTCACTCGGGAACTTTTGGCGAGGTTTTATTCGCCTAGTGCATCACCACAGGGTTCTCCGGTTCTCTTCGTGAAGAAGAAAGATGGTTCGATGAGAGTGCATCGACTACGACAATTGAGCCGTCACTATCAAGAATAAATATCCCGCCCGTATTGAGGACTTGTTTGATCGGCTCGGAGGTACATCATCTATTCTAAGATTGATCTGCGGTCCGGATATCATCAATTAAGTTAGAGATTCGACATTCGAAGACAGCGTTGTACGGATATGGCATTATGAGTTTTGGTAATGCCATTTGGGCTTACCAATGCTCAGAATGATATTCATGGATTTAATGAACCGTGAATTTATGGATTTTCTAGATCGGTTCGTCTTTGTTTTTATCGATGACATTATGGTTTATTCTCGTTCAGAGGAGGAACACGCGCAGCATCTTCGTCTTGTTCTCGATAGGCTCCGACAAAAGCGGCTATATCGAAGTTCAATAAATGCGCGTTTTGGTTACACTCAGTCGGTTTTACGGGACATGTGGTTTTGGTAGAGGTATTTGATTGACCCGAAGATCGAGGTCACAGTTGGGAGCGGCAAATCGATTCAGAGATTCAGCGATTTCCTAGGCTTGGCGGATATTACAGACGGTTCGTTGAGGGTATCTAGAGAATTTCTATGCCATTGACACGCCTTACTGGAAGGCGTGAAGTTCACGCGTGGGACGAGGCGTGCGAGACTAGTTTTGAGAGTTGAAGAGGAGATTGGTGTCGACCGATTCTACTACCATCGAGGGGGCGATGGTTTTCGTTCTTTATACGATGCGTCTCTCGAGGTTTAGGCGAGTATTGATGCAACCGCAGCGAGGTAGTTTCTTATGCTTCTAGACAGTTGAAGGATCATGAGAAAAACTACCCAGTTCATGATTTAGAGTTTCCCGCTATTATCTATGCCTTGAAGATTTGGAGGCATCATTTATATGGTATTACGTTTGAGATTCTTCGATCATAAGAGTCTCAAATATCTGTTTACACAGAAGGAACTCAATCTCCGACAGAGAAGATGGATGGAGTTCCTGAAGGATTATGACTGTACCATCAGCTACCACCCAGGGAAAGCCAATGTGGTTGCTGACGCACTTAGCCGGAAGTCCCGAGGACTTTAGCTTCTTCCGAGTTTTGGTCACGGATTTGATTCGGGGTTTCTCCGAGTTGAGCTTAGAGGAGCGAGGGGCCCGAGCAGCGAGGCGTTCTAGTTACCATGGTTGCTCGATCGTCTATCCGGACGAGTCCGGAGGCTCGAGCGATGATCGGCATTCTGATTCATTGGTAGTCGGATCACTTGGATAGCGGTGAGTTCACCCTAGATGATGAGGTATTATATATTTCCGAGGTAGATTATGTGTACCTCGGCCTCACCGGTTATGGAGGAGTTACTACAGAGGCACATCGCTCGATTTGCGATCCACCAGCGGAACCCGTATGTATCGAGATTTAAAGCGGTTGTATTGGTGGAGCGGTATGAAGAAAGACATCGCGGATTTTGTAGCTAGATGTCGATTGTCGTAGTCAAGGCCGAGCACGAGAGACCGGTGGATTACTTGGAGGATTCCTATTCTGAGTGGAAGTGGGATCATATTACTATGGATTTTGTGATGGGTTTGCCTAGGACACGTCAAGGTCATGGCCGTGATTTGGGTAGTCGAGACCGACTAACCAAATCCACGCACTTATCGATTGGAAGGCGACTCTGGATCGGTTGGCGAGCTATATTGTCGGGAGATCATCAGATTGCATGGTGTTCCTTTGAGCCTTATATCAGATAGAGATCCCGTTTCACGTCTAGGTTACAGCAAAATCTGCGGCGAGCTTTAGGCACACCTTGGTTTAATCGCATTCCATCCGCGAGCGGATGGGCGGTCTGGCGGACCATTCGGACACTAGAGGATTTCTTGAGGTCTGTGTTATAGATTTGGAGGCAAGCGGGAGGATCATTTACAGTTAGTGGAATTCGCCTACAATAACTTGATTATCATTCGGCTATCCAAATGGCCCGTATGAGGCATTGTATGGTAGGCGTGTCGTACACACCCACCCTGGGAGGAGGTTGGGAGGCCCGATTGCTAGGACCCGAGAGCTCGGTATGAGGCGAGAGTTGGTCCGCACTATCGACGTAGGATAGCGGAGGCGAGATCGCGGAAGAGTTATGCGGATCGTGACGGAGACCTTTGGAGTTCTCATTGGTGATCATGTATTCTTCGAGTTTCACCCACGAAAGGGGTGAAGAGGTTTGAACTCCGTGGTAAGCTTGCTCCTAGATATATCGGTCAGTTTGAGATTTTGGAGAGGATCGGAGCGGTTGCTTATCGTCTAGCGCTACCCCATCTTTGAGTATACATGATGTATTCCATGTGTCTATCTTTGAGAAGTATGTGCGATTCTACACATATTCTATCGGATGTATCAGTTCCATTCTTTGATGCTACTTGACGCAGAGGTTCCATGCAGATTTTGGATTTCAAGGAACGGCAGTTCTGGAACAAGGTTGTGCGACTTGTCAAGGTCGGGTGGAGTCACCACACCGACGAGGAGGCTACTTGGGAGCTCGAGGAAAAGATTAGAGCTCAATACCCCCACTTGTTTACTTAAGGTACGTGAGGTGTATTTTCAGTACTTATGGTATTTCTTACTCGTTATGCATTTGAGTAGGAAATTTGGGGACCAAATTTTTATTAGTGGGGGAGAATGTTAAATACTGGAAAATTTAAATAGTAAATTAAATGGCCAAATAATTAAGGAAATAATCTTGGAAAATTTTAGGGAATTTTAGGAATTTTTCCGGAATTTTTCTGGATTTAAACGGACTCCGTACGAGATTTTTTCGGGGATAAAGTAAATAGGCTTTAGAGGGGTCTATTTAAAGCGGATAAGTATACGGAAAACCTAATTTCTATTTTCCTATTTACTTTCTTTTCCCACACAAGAACCCCTCTTTCCCTTTTCCCTTCTGCATCTTCGTCGACGACCTCTCTCTCGGTGACCGCCGGTTCTCTCGACGCATCACCTGCCTCAACCTCCTCCGCTGACGAGCCGCTGTTTTCCACGCCACCATGCCACAGACCGGCCGCCGCGTGAACCGCCTGACGCCTCCTGCAGCGCCGCGACGCGCGCCTTTCCCGGTGCTCGTGCCCGCTTACTCTTCTTCGTGTCCGCAGCCACCCGAGTCCCTGCGGCCGGCTGTCCCTTCGCCAGCGCTGGCCACCCCTTGCCTTCCGCCGCCGCAAGCTCCCCTAGTGTCTCCGGTGAGGGTGGAGTTTAGGTAAATACCTAGATTTTCTTTTGTTTTCTTGCTGTTCAGGAATTCTATGGGTGTGGTGGGGGCAGTGATTAGGGCAGTAAGGAATTGGGGACGGCTGAGGGGGCTGTAAGGGTTTTGTTTTGGGAGATGGTAGGTGTAAGGATTGGTGTGAACAATCGTTGAGACATAAATTTAGTTGGGGATCTAATTTGGGAAAGGAATGGGATGTGGATGGAATTCTAGGCGGGTGACTTGATTGGTCGATTTGGGTTGATTCCGGAGTTATTCGGTTGATCGGTATGGTTCGGAGGATATGGGATTTGGGTGATATTGTTTGATCTTGAGGATATCTTTGTAAGTGATGAATTAGGTTAATTGATTTGGAAATTGGTTTTTAATTGGGATATGAAGGAAATCGATTAATTATTCGATTTGTCATTGAATTATATTTTGTGCTTGACTATAATTATGCATTATATATATATTATTTTGACTTAACGTTTAGATTAAGTCAAATTGATATGCTAGTTAGGATAGCTTACAATAATTTTTCATGTTTATATGCCTAGTATGTTTTTGGTGCCTACTAGATACATGCATGTGATAGGATATGATTATATTTACCTGTTTGATTTGGATCATAGTACATGGATTAGGGATATGTATATATATTGGTTGTACATATCATTTGGATAGATATTTTGAGTAGGTTTACATGCTTTAGTATCATGCACCATTTTCGCATGATTGCATGCTAATGGCGGTTCCATTATTGTTGAGCCATGGCTAGTTTGTTACATGGCCTCATACACCTGCGGTTAGTGGTACATCGAGGAGGTGTGTCTGATTGCTCTGTCGAGCTCCATTGGGCGCTCATGGGTAGCGAGGCGGCGTGGTAGCGGCGGGGATCCCTCCTCTGGCTATGACACGGGAGATGAGAGCTTAGCTCCCCGCTATGTTTGGGGCGGGAGGATAGGTGTACTCGGCGGATCCTGTCCACTCGGTCACTCGAGCGATGATGGCGAGTGCACGATTGTCATCCCTACCCACTCGGCTTCACCATTGCGTGTGAGGCGGCTGACTGGCGTCAGGGGTGACCATGTCATTGGCACGGCATGCACTTTGCATAGATTGCATTTGTACTGTGTTTGCTGCATTATTGTATTGATGCCTTGGATGTGCATATGATTGTCATGCATCTGAGATACATGCTTATATATGATCGGGACTTTATTACTTCTAGTCGTGCACATGCTCCTATATCGGTAGGAGATCGTGTAATACTCATTTTGTATTTCTTGCTTGCATACCCTATTTATGTGAGAATCTTGGCATGTTATTTTTATTGTTAGCTATACCTGATTTTGCATATCTACTATACCCGCAGAGTTCTTTGAACTCACCCCGTTGGTTTATATCTATTTCAGGATGAAGCTATCAGGAGAGTGCAGTTTTGATTTGGATATTTGTTTTTTTTCGGTATTTGGATATTTTGGTTAGAGGACATGTATAGGTTTGGAGATTGATTTTGTATTTGGTTTCGGTGTCCTTATGGACCTTATTTGGATTTTGGTTGGTTGGATTTTGTTGAGTATTCCTGCCCAGATGGCAGAAGGGGTAAGTCTATTTATTTTAGACTGTTTGTCATTTATTTTGGATGATGGCCTGAGGCCAAATTATATAACTGCGTGTGAGTTTGGATTCCGGTCGTGTTGACCGATGTATAGTGGCCGTGTAGGCCTTTGTATGTAAATTGGGATTGTCACCCGTACAGGGGAGATGCTGCCGGATTTTCGTCTGGTGGGGTCTCCTTCGGGGCGTGACAATTTATTTGGTATCAGAGCGCCTAGGTTTTCGAGTTCCTAGGGGTTTTTTTTTTTTGGATTTTTCGGAGTTCGCCATGTATTGGCAGGTTTTGCGAGGTAATTTGGAAATTTTGGATTGGTATGGATTTCCGACGATTTTATGTTTCGGAAATTCGAGGATTTTTGACTAGATTAATATGGGGTTTTGGCAGCTACTGGACCTCTCCTGACGGTGAAATAGGTATGATGATAAATTTGATATGTTTTTATTTATGGTAATATCTGTATTCATTTAACAGATATGAGGCGAGGTGGCGTATACATGCAGACGCGTGGTGTGGGGCGGCCACCGGAAGGACCCAGATCTTTGGTGACCGACTTGCGGAGAGATCTACTGAGGGTGAGCATATTGATCAGGGTCAGATTCCACAGGGTGCTGCGGGAGTAGTGGATCCTCAGTCCTCGGCGGATCCTCCTCCCGAGATACCCACTGCTGGGGCATCCGATGTACCACCGGGAGATCCTGCTGCTACACATCAGACTCCCGCCACGATGGACCTTCTACTACGACCAGCAGCCCGTGGAGCCGTCGGCCCTCGCGATATCGGCCCCTACTTATCCTCTTGATGTAGCCTGCGGCGAGCTCGGATTCCGGGATTGGCTAAGTCGATGAAGAGCCAGGTTCACTTTATTGGAGAGACCGATCCGATCGTGGCTCGATCTTGGATCGAGACGATGGAGCGTACCTTCTACTATATGGTCAGCTCCGAGTGGGAGAAGGCCGAGTTAGCGGCATTCCATTTACGAGGCTAGGCCGAGATCTGGAGGGATATGCAGCGCTCGATTATTGGCGAGCAGCAGGTTACTTGGGCGAGATTTAGAGAGGCTTTTGAGAGTCGATTTCCGCATATCGGATGATGACGCGTCGGGATTTTTACGAGTCTAAGACGAATAATCGCTCGATGATGGAGTATAATACTGAATTTAATCGGTTAGCGAGGTTTTGTCGAGTTAGTTCGAGGATAGGTCACGGATGATGCGGTTTGTCGAGGACTGGATGGGCATTTACAGTCGGGATGGCGAGGATTTGGTAGTTCTTCCCTACCGAGAGGCGTTGGATAGAGCTTTGTTGATCGAGTCGGCTCAGCGGAGGGTCAATCTGACAGAAGAGGAAGCAGACCGAAGATCTAGTCGGACCCATCACCACAGACTCGGATCGAGTGGCCGCGATCGGGTCGAGTCATTCAGGGCATCTAGCCGCCTCGAAATCGGGGACGATCTTCAGCTGGGCCCTCGCGGTCTTTTCAGCAGAGCCGGAGACCGCCCATTGGCGACACCTACTGTACTCGTTGTGGATCGAAAGAGCATATCATCTCAGCCTGCACCTTGGGACAACCAGTTTGCTATTATTGCCACACATGAGCCGAGATTGTTCGTTGAAGGCTCGGCATGTGGCTTCCGGGTTTCTATTCGGGGAGGACCGTTGCGTCGATGCAGGACTCGAGAGGGCGAGCGGCCGGACCGCCACGCCGCGAGAGGGCAGCTCCCCTGCGGGAGTCGCCATGGTATTCATGGACGAGTACACATGCCGTCACGGTGTCACAGGTTCGATTTAGGACGCGATGCGGATGCGATCTTCTCAGCTGATGCAGTACCATTCGCAGCGCGGCCATTCTGATGTCAGCGACCTTTCGCCACTAGTTCGAGATCGTGCCACGCCGTGCATACGATCGCGGTAGTTATACGGCCTTCCTATCGGCCCCGTACCGATCTTGTATCGTCTCGGGCTCGAGCATCCACCTTTGGCAGTGATACCACCTCCACCGCCACCGGAGACTGGGCGAATTCATGCGATTACCAGAGAGGATGCGCAGCGAGCCAACGAATCCGTATTTCGTGGTACGGTTTCACTTTATGCATTTTCAGCTATTATGCTAGTTGATACTGGTAGTTCGCATTCGTTTATTTCTCGTACTTTTATGAGAGAGATTGGTAGATTTAGCTAGTAGATCCAGAGATTAGTCGCCTCCTACCATCGGGCAATACATTGGATGTTACCCAGGAGGTCCGAGGTTGTCCTTTAGATTTTGGTAACATCATTCTTATGGTAGATTTATTGGTACTGGATATGGTCGAGTTCGATATTATTCTTGGCATGGATTGGCTGTCAGCATATCATGCCACAGTGGATTGTCAGACGAGGGTGGTCACATTCAGACCTCCGAACCAACCTCGTGGGATTTTCGCATCCGGGACGGTATAGCGACCATTTCGCGATTCAGCTCGAAGCTTTTATTGCACGCGGTTGCGTGGTTTTCTATTATCTATGATCAATGTAGAAGACGTGGTGACTCGGATCGCGACATCCCTATTGTTCGAGAGTATCCGATGTCTTTCCGGAGGAGTTACCGTCCGCCTCCCGGGCAAGTGGAGTTCATGATTGAGTTAATACAGGACGGCACGATCGAAAAGCTCCTTATCGTATGGCCCCGAGAGAGTTGGATGAGTTAAAGGTTCACTCAGAACTTTTGGACAGAGGTTTTATTCGCCTAGTGCATCACCACAGGGTTCTCGGTTCTCTTCGTGAAGAAGAAAGATGGTTCGATGAGACTGCATGCATCGACTACAGCAATTGAACGCCGTCACTATCAAGAATAAATATCCCCTGCCACGTATTGAGGACTTGTTTGATCAGCTCAGAGGTACATCAGTCTATTCTAAGATTGATCTGCGGTCCGGATATCATCAATTACGAGTTAGAGATTCTGACATTCAGAAGACAGCGTTCCGTACCAGATATGGGCATTATGAGTTTTTGGTAATGCCATTTGGGCTTACCAATGCTCCAGCGGTATTCATGGATTTGATGAACCGTGAATTTATGGATTTCCTAGATCGGTTCGTCATTGTTTTTATCGATGACATTCGTCTATTCTCGCTTGAGGAGGAACACGCGCAGCATCTTCGTCTTGTTCTCGATAGGCTCCGACAAAAGCGGCTATATGCGAAGTTCAATAAATGCGCGTTTTGGTTACACTCAGTCGGTTTTCTGGGACATGTGGTTTCGAGTAGAGGTATTTCAGTTGACCCCCAGAAGATCGAGGCTGTCACTAGTTGGGAGCAGCCGAAATCAGTTCAGGAGATTCGCAGTTTCCTAGGCTTGGCCGGATATTACAGACGGTTCGTTGAGGGTTTCTCGAGCATTTCTATACCATTGACACGCCTTACGAAGGCGTGAAGTTCACGTGGACGAGGCGTGCGAGACTAGTTTTGAGAGTTGAAGAGGAGATTGGTGTCGCACCGATTTGGTATTGCCATCGAGGGGCGATGGTTTCGTTCTTTATACTCTGAATGCGTCTCTCTGAGGTTTAGCGCGATATTGATGCAGCACGGCAGGTAGTCTCCTATGCTTCTCGCCTGAAGGATCATGAGAAAAACTACCCGATTCACGATTTAGAGTTTTCTGCTATTATCTATGCCTTGAAGATTTGGAGGCATCATTTATATGGTATTACGTTTGAGATTCTTCATGATCATAAGAGTCTCAAATATCTGTTTACTGAAGGAACTCAATCTCCGGCGAGAGAGATGGATGGAGTTCTGAAGGATTATATTGTACCATCGGCTACCACCGGGAAAGCCAATGTGGTTCTTGGCATAGCCGGAAGTCAGGGACTTTAGCTTCTTCAGAGTTTTGGTCACGGATTTGATTCGGGGTTTCTCGAGTTGAGCTTAGAGGAGCGAGGACCACGAGCAGGCGTTCTAGTTACCATGGTTGCTCGGTCGTCTATCCGGACGAGTCCGGAGGCTCGAGCGATGATCGGCATTCTGATTCATTGGTAGTCGATCACATCGGACGAGAGAGTTCACCCTAGATGATGAGGGTATTATATATTTCGAGGTAGATTATGTGTACCTCGGCCTCACCCGGTTATGGAGGAGTTACTACGAGGCACATCGCTCGATTTGCGATCCACCCAGGCGGAAACCGCATGTATCGAGATTTAAAGCATTTGTATTGGTGGAACGGTATGAAGAAAGACATCGCGGATTTTGTAGCTAGATGTCTGATTTGTCAGCAGGTAAAGGCTGAGCACCAGAGACCAGCTGGATTACTTCAGAGGATTCCTATTCCTGAGTGGAAGTGGGATCATATTACTATGGATTTTGTGATGGGTTTGCCTAGGACACGTCAAGGCCATGACGTGATTTGGGTAGTCGTAGACCGACTAACCAAATCCGTACACTTCTTATCGATTCGGAAGACCGACTCTCTGGATCGGTTGGCAGAGCTATATTGTCGGGAGATCATCAGATTGCATGGTGTTCCTTTGAGCATTATATCAGATAGAGATCCCCGGTTCACGTCTAGGTTCTGGCAGAGTCTGCAGCAGGCTTTAGGCACACAGCTTCGGTTTAGTACTGCATTCCATCCGCAGACAGATGGACAGTCTGAGCGGACCATTCAGACACTAGAGGATTTGCTGAGGTCCTGTGTTATAGATTTCGGAGGCAACTGGGAGGATCATTTACCGTTAGTGGAATTCGCCTACAATAACAGTTATCATTCGGCTATCCAAATGGCCCCGTATGAGGCATTGTATGGTAGGCAGTGTCGTACACCCACCCTCTGGGAGGAGGTTGGGGAGGCCCAGTTGCTAGGACCCCAGAGAGCTCAGTATGAGGCAGAGTTGGTCCGCATTTATCAGACGTAGGATGACAGAGGCGCAGGATCGCCAGAAGAGTTATGCAGATCGTAGACGGAGACCTTTGGAGTTCTCCGTTGGTGATCATGTATTCTTGCGAGTTTCACCCACGAAAGGGGTGAAGAGGTTTGGACTCCGTGGTAAGCTTGCTCCTAGATATATCGGTCCGTTTGAGATTTTGGAGAGGATCGGAGCAGTTGCTTATCGTCTAGCGCTACCCCCATCTTTGACGAGTATACATGATGTATTCCATGTGTCTATGCTAAGGAAGTATGTGCCAGATTCTACACACATTCTATCAGATGTATCAGGTTCCATTCAACCTGATGCTACGTACGCAGAGGTTCCGGTGCGGATTTTGGATTTCAAGGAACGACAGTTGCGGAACAAGGTTGTGCGACTTGTCAAGGTCGGGTGGAGTCACCACACCGACGAGGAGGCTACTTGGGAGCTCGAGGAAAAGATTAGAGCTCAATACCCCCACTTGTTTACTTAAGGTACGTGAGGTGTATTTTCAGTACTTATGGTATTTCTTACTCGTTATGCATTTGAGTAGGAAATTTGGGGACCAAATTTTTATTAGTGGGGGAGAATGTTAAATACTGGAAAACTTAAATAGTAAATTAAATGGCCAAATAATTAAGGAAATAATCTTGGAAAATTTTCGGGAATTTTAGAAATTTTCCGGAATTTTTCTGGATTTAAACGGACTCCGTACGAGATTTTTACGGGGATAAAGTAAATAGGCTTTAGAGGGGTCTATTTAAAGCGGATAAGTATACGGAAAACCTAATTTCTATTTTCCTATTTACTTTCTTTTCCGCACAAGAACCCTCTTTCCCTTTTCCTTTAGTCCGCACGACTTCTCTCTCGCGATCGGTTCTCTCGACGACCGCCGTCGTCGCAACCTCCCTCCGCGGCCGACGATCAGGCCGTTCTCTTCTCGCTGACCACCGCCAGACCGGCCGGGCCAGCGCCAGAATCGCCTGACGCTCTTTCTGCAAGCGCCGGCGAACGCCGCCTTCCGGTGCTCACGCCCGGCTTACTTCTTCGTCAGGTCCGCAGCCACCCGAGTCCTCGCGTACGGCCCTTCATAGCGCCGGCCACCTTGCCTTCACAATAAGCTCCCTAGTGTCGCCGGTGAGGGTGGAGTTTAGGTAAATACCTAGATTTTCTTTTGTTTTCTTCTTTGCTCGTGAATTCTATGGGTGTGGTGGGGCGTTGATTAGGCGAAGGAATTAGGGGACTACCAGAGGGGTCAAGGGTTTTGTTTTGGGAGATGGTCGTGTAAGGATTGAACAATCGTTGAGACACTGTAAATTTAGTTGGGGATCTAATTTGGGAAAGGAATGGCTGTGGATGGAATTCCTAGGGCGGGTGACTTGATTGGTCGATTTGGGTTGATTCCGGAGTTATTCGGTTTATCGGTATGGTTCGGAGGATATGGGATTTGGGTGATATTGTTTGATCTTGAGGATATCTTTGTAAGTGATGAATTAGGTTAATTGATTTGGAAATTGGTTTGGGTTAATGGGGATATGAAGGAAATCGATTAATTATTCGATTTGTCATTGAATTGTATATTTTGTGCTTGACTATAATTATGCTATATACAGGTTTCGGTCACGAGGCAGGTCCCCAGTCGTGACGATTCGGTTCTTCTTGCGGATATATATTCAGCGGTATTTTGACTTAACGTTTAGATTAAGTCAAATTGATATGCTAGTTAGGATAGCTTACAATAACTTTTCATGTTTATATGCCTAGTATGCTTTTGGTGCCTACTAGATACATGCATGTGATAGTATATGATTATATTTCCATGTTTGATTTGGATCATAGTATGTGGATTAGGGATATGTATATATATTGGTTGTACATATCATTGGATAGATATTTTGGAGTAGGTTTACATGCTTTAGTATCATGCACCATTTTCGCATGATTGCATGCTAGGGCCGAGGGTTCCATTATTGTTGAGCATGACTAGTTACATGGCACACGCGCACCGCCACTCATGGGTTAGTGGTACATCGAGGAGGTGTGTGGATTGCTCTGTCGAGCTCCATTTCGCTCATGGGTAGCGATGAGGCGGCGTGGGATCCCTCCTCGATGAGAGCTTAGCTCCCCACTATGTTTGGGGCGGGAGGATAGGTGTACTCGACAAGATCATCCTGTCCACTCGGTCACTCGGGAAGCGATGATGGCAGAGTGCAGTTGTCATAGCCCTACCCACTCGGCTTCACCATTGCGTGTGAGGCGGTGGTAGCGTCGGGGTGACCATGTCATTAGTACGACATGCACTTTGCATAGATTGCATTTGTGTTGTGTTCTTTGCATTTTTATTGATGCCTTGGATGTACATATGATTATCATGTCATGCATCTTATATATGATCGGGACTTTATTACTTCTAGTCAGCACATGCTCCTATATCGAGGTAGGAGATTGGTAAATCTGATCATTTTGTATTTCTTGCTTGCATACCCTATTTATGTGAGATCATCGGCATGATATTTTATTGTTAGCTATACCTTACTTTGCATATCTACTATACCCGCAGAGTTCTTTGAACTCACCCGTTGGTTTATATCTATTTCGGGATGAAGCTATCGAGGAGAGTGCATTCTTAGGACCCCACTCATTCGTAAAGTTTTGATTTGGATATTTGTTTTTACTGGTATTTGGACATTTTGGTTAGAGGACATGTATAGGTTTGGAGATTGATTTTGTATTTGGTTTTGGTGTCCTTATGGACCTTATTTGGATTTTGGTTTGGTTGGATTTTGTTGAGTATTCCTGCCCAGATGGCAGAAGGGGTAAGTCTATTTATTTTAGATTGTTTGTCATTTATTTTGGATGATGGCCTGAGGCCAAATTATATAACTGCGTGTGAGTTTGGATTCCGGTCGTGTTGACCGATGTATAGTGGCCGTGTAGGCCTTTGTATGTAAATTGGGATTGTCACCCGTCTGTGAGATCTTTGTCGGATTTTGTCTGTGGGGTCTCCTTGGCGTGACAATTTATTTGGTATCAGAGCGCCTAGGTTTTCGAGTTCCTAGGGGTTTTTGGATTTTTCGGAGTTCGCCATGTATTGGCAGGTTTTGCGAGGTAATTTGGATTGGTATGGATTTCCGACGATTTTATGTTTCGGAAATTCGAGGATTTTTGACGAGATTAATATGGGGTTTTGCGCTCTTGGACCTCTCCCGGTGAAATAGGTATGATGATAAATTTGATATGTTTTTATTTATGGTAATATCCGTATTCATTTAACAGATATGAGGCAGGTGGGCGACTTACTGGCAGGGGCGTGGTGTGGGGCAGCCACACGGAGGACCCGAGATCTTTGGTGGTGACTTGCGGAGATCTACGAGGTGAGCATATTGATCGGTCGATTCCACAGTGCTCGGAGTAGTGGATCCTCGGTCCTCGGCGGATCCTCCTCCCGAGATACCCTTATGGGGCATCCGATGTACACCGGAGATCCTCACGCTACACATCGACTCCCGAGGACCTTCTACCCGACGAGGCCCATGGGTGGTCGACCCTCACTCGATGTCGGCCCCCCCCATCCTCGATGTAGCTGCGGCGAGCTCGGATTCGTGATTGGCTAAGTCGATGAAGAGCCGGTTCACTTTATTCGGAGGGAGACTCCGTCGTGGCTCGGCTCTTGGATCGAGACGATGGAGCGTACCTTCTACTATATGGTCGCTCCGAGTGGGAGAAGGCGAGTTAGCGCCTTCCATTTACGAGGCGAGGCCGAGATCTGTGGGATATCACGCTCGATTATTGGCGGCGAGGTTACCTGGGCGAGATTTAGAGAGGCTTTTGAGAGTCAGTATTTTCCGCGGGCATATCAGATGATGAGACGTCAGGATTTTCTGAGTCTAAGACAGAATAATCGCTCAGTGATGGAGTATAATACGGAATTTAATCGGTTAGCCGAGTTTTGTCCGAGTTAGTTCTTTGAGGATAGGTCACGGATGATGCGGTTTGTGCAGGACTAGATGGGCATTTACAGTAGATGGCGTGGATTTGGTAGTTCTTCCTACCGAGAGCGCTGATAGAGCTTTGTTGATCGAGTCGGCTCAACAGAGGGTCAATACAGACAGGAAGAGGAAACAGACTGAAAGATCTACAGGTCAGACCCATCAGCCACAGACTACTGGACATCAGCAGAGTGGCCGCAGTCAACCGGGTCAGAGTCATTCTGGGGCATCTAGCCGGCCTCGTAAATCAGGATTTATCTTCACCGGGCTCCTCGGCCTTTTCAAGAGAGCCGAGACCGCCTATCTAGTGACACCTATCGTACTCAAGTAGGATCGAAGAGCATATCATCTCACCGCACCTTGGGACAATCTTGCTATTATTATTGCAAGTCACCTGACACATGAGCCGAGATTGTTCGCTGAAGGCTCAGATGTGGCTTCCGGTTTCTATTCAGGAGGACCGCTGCGCCGGGCCTCGACTCAGAGGGGGCATGACACCTGCACCTTCGCAACGCTCAGAGGACAGCCCCTTCAGAGTCGCCTATGGTATTCATGGACAGTGAGTACACCAAAGGCCCGTGACGGTGTCACAGTGGTTCGGGCCAGACCGCAGACTGATGCGCCCCAGCCACTGGGTACAAGATTATTCGCAGCAGCACCATCGATCATACAAGATCACCGCAGCCTTCGCCACTAGTTCAGATCACCACGCAACCCAGCAAGATCAGCTTGCTATACCACCTTCCTATCACCTTCATCGCATCACCTTCAGAGATCGTGCTCAGTGCACATCCACCTTGGCAGTTGATACCACCTCCACCGCCACCGAGATCGGGCGATTCATGCGACACAGAGAGGATGCGCAAATGAGCCAACGAATCCAGATTTCGTACGCATTTCACTTTATGCATTTTCACTATTATGCTAGGACATCCGTAGTTCGTGATTCGCTTATTTCGTGACTTTTATGAGAGAGATCGGTAGATTACCTACTAGTAGATCACAGAGATTAGTCGCCTCCCTACCATCCGCGATACATCGATGTTACCCAGAGGTCCGAGGTTGTCCTTTAGATTTTGGTAACATCATTCTTATGGTAGATTTATTGGTACCGGATATGGTCGAGTTCGATATATTCTTAGCATGGATTGGTACATCGGATATCATGCCCGCGATGGATGTCGAGCGAGGGTGGTCACATTCGGACCTCGAACCAACCCTCGTGGGATTTCAGCGGCATCCGGGACGGCGGTATAGCGACCATTTGCGATTGGGCTCGAAGCTTTTATTGCGGTTGCGGGGTTTTCTATTATCTATGATCAATGTAGAAGGCGGTGGTGACTCTCGGATCGCGGACATCCCTATTGTTCAGAGTATCGAATGTCTTTCGGAGGAGTTCTGAGTGCCTCCCGGAAGGCAAGTGGAGTTCATGATTGAGTTAATACAGGGCAGTGGCACATCAGCTCCTTATCGTATGGCCGAGAGAGTTGGATGAGTTAAAGGTTCAGCTCCGGGAACTTTTGGACGAGAGGTTTTATTAGCCTAGTGCATCACCACCGGGGTTCTCGGTTCTCTTCGTGAAGAAGAAAGATGGTTCGATGAGGTGTGCATCGACTACGAGCGGATTGAGCGGTCACTATCAAAAATAAATATCCCCTGCCACGTATTGAGGACTTGTTTGATCATTTCGAGGTACATCGGTCTATTCTAAGATTGATCTGCGGTGGATATCATCAATTACGAGTTAGAGATTCGACATTGAAGAGCAGCGTTAAAATACGGATATGGGCATTATGAGTTTTTAGTAATGCCATTTGGGCTTACCAATGCTCATGGTATTCATGGATTTGATGAACCGCGAATTTATGGATTTTCTAGATCGGTTCGTCATTGTTTTTATCGATGACATTACGGTCTATTCTCGTTCGAGGAGGAACACGCGCAAAGATCTTCGTCTTGTTCTCGATAGGCTCCGGCAGAAGCGACTATATGCGAAGTTCAATAAGTGCGCGTTTGGTTACACTCGACCGGTTTTACGGGACATGTGGTTTTGAGTAGAGGTATTTGATTGACCCCGAAGATCGAGGTCATCACTGTTAGGAGCAGAAATCGATTCGGGAGGATTCGCAGTTTCCTAGGCTTGGCGGATATTACAGCATTTATCGTTGAGGATTTCTCGAGCATTTCTATGCCATTGACCGCCTTACCGGGAAGGCGTGAAGTTCCGCGTGGACGAGCGTGCGAGACTAGTTTTGAGGAGTTGAAGAGGAGATTAGTGTCGGCACCGATTAGTATTGCCATCGAGGGGCGATGGTTTCGTTCTTTATCTGAATCGTCTCTCGAGGTTTAGGCGTAGTATTGATGCGGCGGCGGTAGTCTCCTTATGCTTCTCGAGTTGAAGGATCATGAGAAAAACTACCCGATTCACGATTTAGAGTTTCGCTATTATCTATGCCTTGAAGATTTGAGGCATCATTTATATGGTATTACGTTTGAGATTCTTCTTGATCATAAGAGTCTCAAATATACATTTCTACAGAAGGAACTCAATCTCCGAGAGAAGATGGATGGAGTTCTGAAGGATTATGATTGTACCATCGGCTACCACCGGAAAGCCAATGTGGTTGGCGCATAGCCAGGAAGTCCCGAGGGACTTTAGCTTCCTTCCGAGTTTTGGTCACGGATTTGATTTAGGGTTTCTCTGAGTTGAGTCTTGAGGAGCAGGGATCGACAGAGCAGGGCGTTCTAGTTACCATGGTTGCTCAGTCGTATATCCGGACGAGTCCGGAGGCTCGAGCCGATGATCAACATTCTGATTCATTGGTAGTCGATCACGGAGACGATGGTTCACCCTAGATGATGAGGTATTATATATTTCGAGGTAGATTATGTGTACCTCGGCCTCACCGGTTATGGAGGAGTTACTACAGAGGCACATCGCTCTCGATTTTGCGATCCACCCAGCGGAACCCGTATGTATCGAGATTTAAAGCGGTTGTATTGGTGGAGCGGTATGAAGAAAGACATCGCGGATTTTGTAGCTAGATGTACGATTTGTCGCCAGTCAAGGCCGAGCACCGGTGGACTTGGAGGATTCCTATTCACGAGTGGAAGTGGGATCATATTACTATGGATTTTGTGATGGGTTTGCCTAGGACACGTCAGGTCATGACGATTTGGGTAGTCGTGGACCGACTAACCAAATCGCGCACTTCTTATCGATTCGGAAGACCGACTCTCTGGATCGGTTGGCGAGCTATATTGTCGGAGATCATCAGATTGCATGGTGTTCCTTTGAGCATTATATCGATAGAGATCCCGGTTCACTTCTAGGTTACAGCAGTCTGCAGCTTTAGGCACAACCGGTTTAATCTTGCATTCCATCCGCAGACAGATGGGCGATGAGCGGACCATTCGGACACTAGAGGATTTCTTTGAGGTCTGTGTTATAGATTTGGAGGCAAGCTGGGAGGATCATTTACGTTAGTGGAATTCGCCTACAATATGATTATCATTCGGCTATCCAAATGGCCCGTATGAGGCATTGTATGGTAGGCGATGTCGTCACCCACCCTCTGGGAGGAGGTTGGGGAGGCCCAATTGCTAGGACCCGAGCTCGGATGAGGCGAGTTAGTCCGTACTATCGACGTAGGATAGCCAGAGCGCGGGATCGCGGAAGAGTTATGCGGATCGTGAGACGGAGACCTTTGGAGTTCTCCGTTGGTGATCATGTATTCTTCGAGTTTCACCCACGAAAGGGGTGAAGAGGTTTGAACTCCGTGGTAAGCTTGCTCCTAGATATATCGGTCAGTTTGAGATTTTGGAGAGGATCGGGCGATTGCTTATCGTCTAGCGCTACCCCATCTTTGTGAGTATACATGATGTATTCCATGTGTCTATCTTTGAGGAAGTATGTGCCAGATTCTACACACATTCTATCAGATGTATCAGGTTCCATTCAACCTGATGCTACGTACGCAGAGGTTCCGGTGCGGATTTTGGATTTCAAGGAACGACAGTTGCGGAACAAGGTTGTGCGACTTGTCAAGGTCGGGTGGAGTCACCACACCGACGAGGAGGCTACTTGGGAGCTCGAGGAAAAGATTAGAGCTCAATACCCCCACTTGTTTACTTAAGGTACGTGAGGTGTATTTTCAGTACTTATGGTATTTCTTACTCGTTATGCATTTGAGTAGGAAATTTGGGGACCAAATTTTTATTAGTGGGGGAGAATGTTAAATACTGGAAAATTTAAATAGTAAATTAAATGGCCAAATAATTAAGGAAATAATCTTGGAAAATTTTCGGGATTTTTAGGGAATTTTAGGAATTTTTCCGGAATTTTTCTGGATTTAAACGGACTCCGTACGAGATTTTTTCGGGGATAAAGTAAATAGGCTTTAGAGGGGTCTATTTAAAGCGGATAAGTATACGGAAAACCTAATTTCTATTTTCCTATTTACTTTCTTTTCCCCGCCGCGCCGCAACCCCTCTTTCCCTTTTCCTTCTAGCGTCACGACCTTCTCTCTCGCGACCACCACGGTTCTCTCGGCCGCCGTCGTGCCGCAACCTCCCTCCGCCGGCCGACGATCAAGCCGCCGTTCTCTTCCTCGCCGACCATAGCCGCGCGCACCGGCCGCCGCGCCCACCTGAACCGCCGCCTCTTCTCCGCAAGCCGTGACGTTCGCCGCCTTCCGGTGCTCAGCCGTCGGCTACTCTTCTTCGTGTCCATGACCACCGAGTCCTCGCGGGCATTCCTTCGCCGGCCACCTTGCCTTCCGCCCGCAAGCTCCTAGTGTCGCCGGTGAGGGTGGAGCTTCAGGTAAATACCTAGATTTTCTTTTGTTTTCTTCTTTGTTCAGAATTCTATGGGTGTGGTGGGGCGGTGATTAGAGCGTGCAAGGAATTGGGGACGAGATTTTGGGAGATGGTCGTGTAAGGATTGGCTGTGAACAATCGTTGAGACACTGTAAATTTAGTTGGGGATCTAATTTGGGAAAGGAATGGCTGTGGATGGAATTCCTAGGGCGGGTGACTTGATTGGTCGGTTGATCGGTATGGTTCGGAGGATATGGGATTTGGGTGATATTGTTTGATCTTGAGGATATCTTTGTAAGTGATGAATTAGGTTAATTGATTTGGAAATTGGTTTGGGTTAATTGGGATATGAAGGAAATCGATTAATTATTCGATTTGTCATTGAATTGTATATTTTGTGCTTGACTATAATTATGCTATATGCAGGTTTCGGTCACGAGGCAGGTCCCCAGTCGTGACGATTCGGTTCTTCTTGCGGATATATATTCAGGCGGGTATTTTGACTTAACGTTTAGATTAAGTCAAATTGATATGCTAGTTAGGATAGCTTACAATAATTTTTCATGTTTATATGCCTAGTATGCTTTTGGTGCCTACTAGATACATGCATGTGTTAGGATATGATTATATTTACCTGTTTGATATGGATCATAGTACATGGATTAGGGATATGTATATATATTGGTTGTACATATCATTTGGATAGATATTTGGAGTAGGTTTTACATGCTGTAGTATCATGCACCATTTTCGCATGATTGCATGCTGGCTGGGCGGGGTTCCATTATTGTCGAGCCCGCAGCTAGTTACATGGCCTGCACACACTGCCACTCATGGGTTAGTGGTACATCAGGAGGGTGTGTGCAGTTGCTCTGTCGCTCCATTGGGACGCTCATGGGTAGCGGAGCGTGGTAGCGGGCAGGGATCCCTCCTCTGGCCTATGACACCAGGAGATGAGAGCTTAGCTCCCCCACTATGTTTGGGGCAGGAGGATAGGTGTACTCCGACAGCATCCTGTCCACTCGGTCACTCAGGAGCAGTGATGGCAGAGTGCACAGTTGTCATAGCCCTACCCACTCGGCTTCACCATTGCGTGTGAGGCGGCTGACTGGCGTCAGGGGTGACCATGTCATTGGCACGGCATGCACTTTGCATAGATTGCATTTGTACTGTGTTTGCTGCATTTTTATTGATGCCTTGGATGTGCATATGATTGTCATGCATACAGGATACATGCTTATATATGATCAGGACTTTATTACTTCTAGTCAGGCACATGCTCCTATATCAGGGTAGGAGATTCAGGTAAGTACAGTCATTTTGTATTTCTTGTTTGTATACCCTATTATGTGAGGTATCTTGGCATGATATTATTATTAGCTATACCTTACTTTGCATATCTACTATACCCGCATGAGTTCTTTGAACTCACCCGTTGGTTTATATCTATTTGGATGAAGCTATCGAGGAGAGTCGCGATTCTTAGGATCGTAAAGTTTTGATTTGGATATTTGTTTTTCCGGTATTTGGATATTTTGGTTAGAGCACATGTATAGTTTTGGAGATTGATTTTGTATTTGGTTTTGGTGTCCTTATGGACCTTATTTGGATTTTGGTTTGGTTGGATTTTGTTGAGTATTCCTGCCCAGATGGCAGAAGGGGTAAGTCTATTTATTTTAGATTGTTTGTCATTTATTTTGGATGATGGCCTGAGGCCAAATTATATAACTGCGTGTGAGTTTGGATTCCGGTCGTGTTGACCGATGTATAGTGGCCGTGTAGGCCTTTGTATGTAAATTGGGATTGTCACCCGTACAGGGGAGATGCTGTCGGATTTTCGTCTGGTGGGGTCTCCTTCGGGGCGTGACAGTATTGGATACCGTGGCGATTGACATTAGGACAAGTGGGAGTCTGTTAGTAATATATGAGAGGTGTCCTAAGGTAATCACCTTATGGTTGTACCATTTATTTGATAAATGAAGATTCACTATTTGAGTATACATGTTTTAATGTATTTGATTGGATCTTAAACTCATTTATTGAATGTCCACAATATGATTCACAACATGAGAGAATTTGTGATTGGATCACAACTAGTGAGTATCTCTACATGTGTAATTGTGATGTATTGGAATTATCCCTAGTCGATGGATTGATTGATTCGGACGCCATAGATTCTATTGAGACTAGCACGAGGTATACTCTTTGGTTTATCCAAGCAGCTGCTCCTCACTGGCTTAAGACATTGGGATGTCCAGAGTTAATCGTGGATGCTAGTTATGGTAACTAGTTCATTGGAGTGACCAGCTGTAAGACTTCATATGGTTCTCTGCATATATGGATATGTCAATGAAGTTCTTATAGCAGCTTAAGTATGATGTTCCTTCGACTTGCGGTATTCAAGTCATCTTGGTCATAAAGACTTATGCTTTGACATCTTAAGCAAGTATCTCCGAGGAGATGTGGACCCGGGATGATTGGGTATAAGTCGAAGTGGCCGAAGGTGTTTGAATAGCCTACAGAGGATTCACCACTTCTTGCGAGGAGATGTATACCCTATGGCCTCTCATCGGATTGTTTCTAAAGTCTTTGGCCAAAACATTACATGTTTAGAGTATGGTACTCTTGGATGCATGTGCAGTAACTAGAATCCAGAGGACGAGGAAGTAATACTTGGGCTAAGTGTGACGTAGTCAACCTAGTGGGGACTGACACAATAGACCATGTCCTGAACCATGTGGGTATAAGATGAGTGAAAGGAATGGGGCACGATTCATTGTAGCTGCTGAAGGGTTTCAGAAATGGTTTTGGGATCAACCGTTGATTTTTTAATTAATTGGGGATCATGATGTACTAATAGGTGTCACTCATGATCGTTCTATAATTAATGGTTAATTATAGACGACCAATATAAATCGGGAACCTATTTAGTCACATGCACAACGAGCGTAATCCGAAAGATTTAAAACGAGTTTGAGAATAGGATTCTCAGATCGAGAGAGACTAGGTTTGGTTGGACCAAACAAAGAGCGAGTATGAAATGATTTCTGTCACATCGGAAGCATGGATGGGCCGTGTCTTTTGAAGACATGATGGATGAACTAAATTAGTTTGGTTTTAATCCAATTGTGGAAAATAAACCAAAGTGGTTTGGTTTGTTTTAAACGAATGAACCAAAGTTGGTTCGGTTCGTTTTAACTTAAAATAGACCAACCCAGTTTGGTTTATTTTAACTTAAGTTATTGGAGCAGGTTAACGGGTTTTGGTTATGAACCAATAACCGTTAGGAGAATGTGTTCTCTATAAAAACACGACTTAAGGGTTTTGTGGATTATTGATTCAACTTTGCGTTGGAAAACCCTAGCCTCCTTTCCTCCTCCTTCTTGCCACCCAAGACAAGGTGGTTGTCGCCCACCTTTGTGCCGTCGCCGTCGAAAGGAGCTACTGCCTCTCCTCGCCGTCAGCCATCCACTAGCCATTGGCCTCCCTTGGTCCACCCTCAGCCGCCAACCTCCCTTGGACGCCGGCGACCAAGGAGTAACGGGCCAAGCCTTTGGCCGACCCCTTATTCCTCCACAACAAGCTGTCGATTTTGGATTTGATTTGATCTCCTTCGTGTGGAGAGGTTGTTTGGTCAGTGTTTTGTGCTCCGACAACACTCTACTTGTCGGGGATTGGATCTTCAGCAATCCTCATAGGTGGAGGGTTAAGTTTTTATCAAACAGTTGACGAAAACGGCTTCCAACAAGCAAGTTTATGAAACTCGTTTTTGGGATCCGAATTTATTTCGGATTGTGATCGTCTCTCGGATCACATCGTCTTCGACTCAAGGCTAGTGAGTTTTGCGAAGACGAGGCTCGTGGCTTTGTGAAGCTATCCTGACGATACTCGGCGTGGATATGGATAGAGGCGATTCTAGCGAGGGTCACTATGGTTGATGTCATTCCCACTACACGTGATCCGTTAGGTATACCTATTATAAGTTTCTTTTTATTGCATAATTGTAAATAGCGATTATATTTACACATGTTGTATCCTGCATGCATGTGATGTGTGTGTTATAATAAATTAGATTTATTTCTTTTATTACTTCCGTTGCATGCATGTTTACAAAACGTGTTCGAACACACACTCGCCGCGGTGCCGGGGAAACCCAATACTACGGGCCTTGGACTAGAAACCCGGTTCAAGTTGTGAACCAAGTAAAAATAAATTATGTATTCACTTTTCTAGCTTTACATTTCCGCTGCATAACTCTTGATTTGAAAAGATAAAAAGAAAAGTTTTAAAATTTTAAAAGATTTTTTTTTATAACTTTCGAGATTCACCCCTCCCCCCTCTCTCTCGGAAATCTCAATCCTACTATTGGTATTAGAGCACGGGGGTGATCAATTTTGGTGAAACCACCAAAGAGAGCAAATAAGAAAATTTTCTTTAGTTTTATTATTTTTGCATTAGTTTCGATTTTTCCACTAGAATAATTTTTTTTACAATTTTTAATCTTGCTGTATTTTGTTTAGTTTAAATTTTTGCACTAGTATAATCTTACTTCATTTTTGTAACATTAGGAATATTTTTTAAATAATAAAAATTCTATAAAAATTTTTAAATAAGAATATGTCACACCTAGAGGGATATAGTACCGTTCACCCTCTTCTCATTAACAGAGAGGACTTTTCCTATTGGAAGAGGCGAATGGAGTTCTTCTTGAAAATCAACCTCGAGATTTGGTTTTCGATTAGGAAAGGTTTCGTTCCTCCGGTAGATGACTCGGGAGAGTTGTTAGATCCAGAGAAATGGATCACGGACATTAGGAAACGATCTTAAGTCAATTACAAGACCCTTAACACCTTACAATACGAACTAATCAAAGAGGAGCTCAATAGAGTCGGACCCTTTAAAAACTTTAAAGAACTTTGGAATAGAATAATATACTTACACGAAGGCACTAATGACACAAGGATATCTAAAAGAGACATGCTTCTTAATAAATTATTTAATTGTAAAATGTTGGAAAATAAAAATGCAAGTCAACTTCACACTAGGATAAAAGACATATTAAATGGACTCCACCTAATTGGTCATCAAATTGAAAATAAGGATATAATTAGATACACTCTTAAAGCATTTCCTTAGAATGCCTTATGGACATCCATCGTCGATGCCTATTAGGTCTCCCATGATTTTCCCTTAATTAAACTAGAACTATTTTATAAACTTGAACTATATGAGCAAGCTAACTCACGTCAAACCGAGAATGGTATAGCTTTAGTGGGAGGTTGAATAGAGGGAAGAAGAAAACCAAGAGTGAGTCCGAAGACGAGTCAGAATTGGACCTAAACAGAGAGGAAGAGATAATAACATCGTCCGAAAATTATTCAACCGGAAGAAGAGGTTCACTAAGAGAGATGCTAAGAAGGTGGTCGAGAACAAACCAAGACCTAGATTGGAAGTGAAGTGCTACGAATGCAACAAGAAGAGTCACTACAAGTCGGAGTGCACAAACTTAAAAAAGGAAGAGAAGCCCAAAAAAAAAAAGAATAAGAAGGAACTAAAGGTGACTTGGGACGAGTTGTCTTCGAAGGAGTCGGACACGGAAGAATCGAAGAGGAGATTCGTAGCTTTCATGGTTGCAGATGAGTCCGAGGCCGAATCAAGTTCCGAGTTTGAGTCCGAGTTCGGGTCCAAGAGAAGCCACGGATCCGCATCCATTTCTGAAGGACTAGATGAGGTAACTTCTCCCTTAAAAGATAAATTGTATAACATCATTACATGCCTAGGTAGGAAATTAGCTAAGTCCGAGAACCGAGTAGACTCACTCCTTAAGGAAGTTCAAGTACTTAAGGAGCAAGTCAACTCGAAGACTCTGACTTGCCAAGTTGAGGATAGAGACTCAACTCAAGTTGTAAAGCTTGAGGAAGAGAACTCGGTCCTAAAAAGACTAGTAGGAGATCTCACCGGAATGTTGGAAATGTTAGTGAAAGCCCTAGAGCCAATCATGTGGTGATTATATTTACTTGTATTGGTGCCAAATAACTAAATATAATAATGTCCTTGAGTAGTAGGTTCTTATCTATATCAATCGATTGGTTGAATCGATAATGAGATGATATAGAGAACACTACTCTTAATCATTCCTAGTCAAGTATTAACATTCAGGGACAATGTTAATGCGTAGAGACTAGCATGTAGGTCAACTCGATGACTTGATCTCACAAGTCATGGATATGAGATATCAAGTTGACACATGGGTATACATTAGAGAATGTATACTGAATGACCCGCCATGAGAAAGTATCATGGATCGTTATATGAGTGTCATATACTTTCTCATGTGGCTATTAGTATGACTATTAGTCCTTAGACCTGAAGTCACCATGGTTCCCTACATAAGGAGTTGCATACTTTGGCTTCGTCAAACGTCACCCATAAATGGGTGAACTATAAAGGTGATTACTGGGTATGTAACAAATTATGCGGAGGGATGTGAGTGATGTAGATGGGATCTATCCCTCCTATATGACGGGGGTGACATCGATATTCTTGATAGAGTAAGACCACGGCATGGTTGCCCAAATGAGTCAATATGAGATATTGAGCTCATTTGATTAGAGTGAGTCTACTTGAAGTTCAAGATATAGATTGTACCGAGGATGACACGGTCTATGCCTCAATTGGTCAATCTAGATATCAAGGATAGAGGGACATTGTCACATATTGTGAGAGTCACAATTAGTAGTCACAAAGGTGATGTTGGAGCTCAACATTCTTGTAACTTGGGTAGCAATGATGTGTTGCTAGATACCGCTCATTGCTTATGTTCCTAAATTGGTTTAGGGATATTGCCAACGTTATAAGAACCTATAGGGTCACACACAAAGGGCAATTAGATGGAGATTAGGTTCATATGATGAACCATGAGGATTAGGTTCATGGGATGAACCAAATTGGATTAAGAGTAATCCTAATTAGACTAATTGAGTTGGACTCAATTTGATTCAAGTGTTGAATGAGTCTAATTTAGATTTGATTCATCAAATCAATTTAAATTAATGAATAGAGATTCATTAAATTAAAATTGACTTGAATCAAATGGTTGGATTTGATCAACCATGGGAGATAAGAGGTCAAGTTTGACTTGACTTGAGAGGGAAGATGAAAGGTCAAGTTTGACTTGACCAAATGCCATGTCATGATGATGACTTGAAAGATGCGGCGTCAATGATGATGCTCCACATCATTGACTTATCAAGTCGTGCGATACCAATAGAGTATGCACTTGACACTCTTGAGTTCAAGCTTTTGGACGAGCGGATAAGCGAAAGGCGTCGACGAGGGTAACGCTCTATCTTATAGATCTGAGGTAGATCTAGGATCTTTAAACAAATACATGTTTTATTTTATATATCTTCACACGGATCCGTGGCCGGGCTTCCGAGGTTTCCGCAATGCAAAAAGTAGTTTTTGCGGCTCAGAAAACACAACAATGGTATCAGAGCCGCGTGCGAAGCATGTATGTGTTTCATTTTTGTAGTTTTTGTATTAGATATAAAAATTATAGATTTTTAAGTTTCTGTAAATTTCCTATTTTTATAGAATTTTTGGGTATTTTTCTCAAAGAGTCGAAGCAACAAGTGTTGGGACACTTGTAGGCTTCAACCACGAGAAAACTCTCCAAACGCGTGAGTTCTCGCTTTAGGTTTTTGGGACAGCGACTTAAGTCACTGTAAGATCTAGTAGGGACACTCACAAAGTTTATTTTTGCGAGTAGGGGCGCTGCCCCTATCCCCGAAAGGGGCCTTGTCCCGCGATCGCGCCCGGAAACCGCTTAGCGAGACCGTTACGGAGAGGTGACTCATAAAATTGAAAAAAAAATAGGAAAAATTATATAAATTTTCTGTAAAATACATAATTTAGTATTATGTATAATTATGTGATGGTAATGGCCCAAGAACCCCAATATGATTGGATGTTAATGTGTTGTAATTCATAATACGGCCTGCGTGTCGTTTTTGTGATTGTGCTTGTTGTATAGGGTATGGGACCTACGTGTCGTGCCTCTTCTTTTAATATTCTAGTTGTAAATAGTTTTAGACTCGAATGTAACTCGAGTTTCATGTTTGTAATGTACAAAATGGAGCGGTGGAAGGTCCACTTGTAGACGGAGTTACGAGAAGGGTGCCGATGACACATGGCGGTCAAAGGAGGCGCTTGGAGAAGCCGCTAACCCTAGGTTGACTGTCCGATCTTCTCATTGACTTGAGAAGATCGTAGTAGGGCCATGACCTAATCACAATTTATTTATATATATGTATATATGTTGATATATATATATATATATATATATATATATATATATATATATATGTATATTTGTTATGCATGTATGTATGTGATGCATGCTAGTAGAATAATGCTTCTATGTAAGTGATGCATGCTAGGATATTTTTCTTGTATGTATATGATGCATGCTAGAATGATGCTTGTATGTATGTGATGCATGCTAGTGTAGGATAATAAAGGGCTCAATGCGTATATGATACACATTACGATTAGATTAGATCTTAATCGAATCAACTCGAAAATGCCTACCAAGTCCTTGATACCCATCACTACCTCGATCATTTGTAGTTGTTAAATCTGCCAAAGCAGAGCAATGCATATTATCTTGGTAGGGTGTGGAGGGACAATCTTGGTCTCGCCTATCACGACTTGGGTTAGAGTAAGCTCAATTAGATTGAGTAAAACTAGTTAACTCAATTGGATCGAGTAGAACTATAGGCATATTCCAACCGTTGGAAAGATAGGATAAGATCGCATTTACACTAAATCTTGGGCGATTTAGCCAAAGCTAACTCAAGGTCTTTTGTAAATGTGGGTCTTGATCCTATAAACAAGAGTTGCATAGAGATGTAATCGGTAATGTATTTACCCACCGATCATACTAAGTCTTGGCGATTTAGCCAAAGCTAACTCAAGGCTTAGTATGATGTGGATCTTGTCCAGAATTATAGCTAGTTTATATGAATCTAGTAATGTGGTTTGACCACATCCATAACTCGATTCTACAAAATTCCTATAATTTAGTGGGAGCATCATTTGATTAAAGGTCTGATTAAATGATAAAAGGAATATGATATTAATTCTCTGCATTGTATGTTGTAGATTACTATGTCGACAAACACGAACACTCTCTCCCTACGTTCTGTCCTTGAGAAGGACAAGCTCAATGGAGCAAATTTCCTGGACTGATACAGAAACCTGAGAATCATTCTCACCCAAGAAAGGAAATCAGACGTCTGGAGCGGCCCATTCGGAGGCACCTCCCCGCCTCGCGGTGACAAAGATGCTTACAAGAAGCATCAAGATGAGGCATTAGATGTGTCATGTCTAATGCTCGTGACCATGAACTCTGAGCTTCAGAAGCAACACGAGTTCATGAATGCTTATGATATGGTTGAACATCTTCGTCAACTATATCAAGGACAAGCAAGGCACGAGAGATATGAAGTCTCTAAGGCACTGTTTGGTTCCAAAATGCAAGATGGGACTCCCGTAGGTCCATATATACTCAAGATGATTGGGTACATAGAAAACCTACAGAGATTGAGATTCCCCCTTGGCCAAGAGCTGGCCACTGACTTGATCTTGCAATCTTTCCAGCAAAGCTACAATCAATTTGTCATTGAATTATAACATGAATGAAATTGATAAGCCACTGCCTGAGATGCTCAGCATGTTGAGAACTGCTGAGCTCAACCTTAAGAAGAGAAAATCTGACGCCATTTTGATGGTGCAAAAGAAGAAAGGCAAGGGCAAGCCTAAAGGTAAGGGAAAGTCCCAAGCCAAGGGCAAAGGCAAGGAACTGAAACCCAAAGGAGGGTGGCCAAGGAAGGGCTTGCTTCCCTGCAGGAAGCTGGACAACTTTGGAGCGTAACTGTAAGGCATACCTGGAAGATCTTAAGAAGAAGAGAAGTGAGACTTCTACTTTAGGTATAAATGTTATAGAAGTCAATCTATCTATTTCTTCATCATGGGTATTAGATACCAGATGTGCATCTCACATTTGTACCAATGTGCAGGTGCTGAGAAATAGCAGGGCATTGACAAAGGGCGAGGTGGACCTACGAGTAGGCAATGGAGCAAGGGTTGTTGTTGTTGCTGTAGGAACTTATGATCCATCTTTGCCCTCTGGGCTTGTACTAGAATTAGATAAATGTTGTTATGTGCCTGCCTTAACTAAGAACATCATTTCGGTTTCTTATTTGGACAAGAAAGGATTTACATTTATAATAAAGAACAAATGTTGTTCATGTTGGGTTTCCGGCACCGCGGCGAGTGTGTGTTCGAACATGTTTCGCAAACATGTGCACAGCAGAAGAAATAAAATAATAAATCTAATTTATTACAATACACACATCACACGCATGCATAGTACAACATGTGTAGACATAACCGTAAATTTAAATTTTGCAATAAAAGAAAATTTAACTACGTATACCTTACGTATCATGTGTAGCGGGAAAGACATCAACCGGAACGATCCTCGCTAGAATCATCTTCATCCGTATCCACGCCGAGTATCTTCGGGATGACTTCACCAAGTCACGAGCCTCGTCTTCGTACGGGTTACTTGCCTCGTGTTGAAGATGATGTGATCGAGAGAAGATCACGATCCGAATCCAAATTCGGATCCAAAAATGAGTCCTCAAAACTCGCTTCTCCGGAGAGGTATTCGTCAACCGTTTGACGAATCCTTCATCCTCCACCTATGAGGATTACCGGAGATTGAATCCCTGGTAAGTAAGGCGCTGTCGGAGCTCCAAACGTCGCCCAAATGATGCTCCGACAAGAAGGAAATAAGCTGTCCAGAAAACTGGACAGCTTTGGTGGAGGAGTAGGGGCCGGCCAAAGGAAAGGTGGAAGCTCACCTTATTACCGAACCCAAGGGAGATCATCGGAGCTCCTCCGGCACCAGCTTGACGCTGGCAAGAGGGAAGGACAGCTCCTTCTGGACGCCGGCAAGGGAGCTTGGTGGTGGGCGGCGGCAAGGGGAGGTGTTGGCGCCGAATTCACCAAGGAGAGGAGGGGCGGCAGCTTTTAGGTCAAGGGATTTGGATTAGGGCTTAACAAACCCTTAAGCCCTCTTTTATAGAGAACTAATTCTCTTAATGGTTATCATATCATAACCATAAGACCCGTTAACCCGCTCCATTAATTTAAGTTAAAATAAACCAAACCATGATGGTTTATTTTAAGTTAAAATGAACCGAACCAACTTTGGTTCATTCGTTTAAAACAAACCAAACCCTTTGGTTTATTCTCCTCCATTGGATTAGAACCAAACCAATTTGGTTCATCCATCATGTCTTCATAAGACACAGCCCATCCATGCTTCCATTGCGACTGAAACGATTTCATGCTTGCTCCATGTTTGGTCCAACCAAACCCAGTTTCTCTCAGTCTGAGAATCTCATTCTCAAGCTCATTTTAAATCCTTCGGATTACGCTCGTTGTGCGTGTGACCAAATAGGTTCTCGGTTTATGTTGGTCGTCTATAATTAACCATTAATTATAGAACGATCATGAGTGGCACCTAGTAGTACATCATGATCCTCAATTAACCGAAAAGATCAATGGTTTATCCAGAACTATTTCTGAAACCCTTCAGCAGCTCGAATGAATCGTGCCCCATTCCCTTCACTCATCTTATACCCACTTGGTTCAGTACATGGTCTATAGTGTCAGTCCCCACTAGGCTGACTACGTCACACCTAGCTCAAGTATCATTTCCTCGTCCTCTGACAGTTCTATTGCACATGTATCGAAGAGTACCTTACTCTAAACATGTAATGCTTTGGCCAAAGACTTTAGTAACAATCCGACGAGAGGCCATGGGTATACATCTCCTCGCAAGGAGTGGTGAATCCTTTATAGGCTATTCAAACACCTTCGATCACTTCGACTTATACCCAATCATCCCGGGTCCACATCTCCTCAGAGATGCTTGCTTAAGATGTCAAAGCATAAGTCTTTATGATCAAGATGACTTGAATATCGCAAGTCAAAGGAACATCGCACTTAAGCTACAGTAAGAACTTCATTGACATATCTATATATGCAGAGAGAACCATATGAAGTCTTACGGCTGGTCACTCCAATGAACTAGTTACCATAACTAGCATCCACGATTAACTCCGGACATCACAATGTCTCCAGCCAGTGAGAATCAGCTGCTAGGATACACCAAGGAGTATACCTCGTGCTAGTCTCGACAGAATTGATGGTGTCCAAATCCATCAATTCATCGACTAGGGATAATTCCGATACATCACAATTACACATGTAGAGATACTCACTAGTTGTGATCCAATCACAAATTCTCTCATGCTGTGAGAGGTATCGCGGACATTCAGTAAATGAGTTTAAGATCCAATCAAATACAGGAAACCATGTATACTCAAATAGTGAATCTTCATTTATCATATAAATGGTTCATACATAAGGCGATTGGCTTAGGACATCTCTCATATATTACTAACAGACTCCCACTTGGCCTAATGCCAATCGCTACGGTATCCAATACCATAAGCTCTAACATGACCCTCAAACTTACTTTGAGGTAATACCTTAGTCAAAGGATCCGCTAAGTTCCTTTCAGTGGGGATTTTCTCGATTTGTATTTCTTTCCTACTGATGATCTCTCTGATAAGATGATAGCGGCGAAGCACATGTTTGGATCGTTGATGAGACCTTGGCTCTTTTGCCTGTGCAATTGCTCCATTGTTGTCGCAGTAGATCGGTATTGCTTCAACAATGGCTGGAATCACACCAAGTTCATAAATGAACTTCTTGATCCAAACCGCTTCCTTTGCTGCTTCCGAAGCTGCAATGTATTTTGCCTCAGTGGTAGAATCCGCTACAGTGTCTTGTTTGGACCTTTTCCAACTCACTGCGCCCCCATTCAAGGTGAACACGTATCCAGACTGAGACCTGGAATCATCCTTGTCTGTCTGGAAACTGGCATCCGTATACCCGCGTATCACCATGTCCCCTTCTCCATATATTAGGAACACATCCTTAGTTCTTCTTAAGTACTTAAGGATCGTCTTAACAGCCACCCAATGATCCATTCCTGGATCAGACTGGTATCTGCTCGTGACACTCAGAGCATATGATACATCGGGCCTCGTACATAACATAGCATACATGATAGGTCCTATTGTGGATGCATAGGGAATCTTACTCATGCAAATCCTCTCGTCTTCTGTGCGCGGACACATAGACTTCGAAAGGTGTACCCCATGTCTGATGGGTAGGAAACCTTTCTTGGATTCCGACATGCTAAACCTCTTTAGCACTCGGTCTATATATGTAGACTGCGAAAGACCAAGCAACCGTTTCGATCTATCTCTATAGATCTTAATCCCGGGGATGTAGATTGCTTCTCCCAGGTCTTTCATGGAGAATGTCTTGGATAACCAAACCTTAACTGACTGTAAGATTGAAACATCGTTTCCTATAAGTAATATGTCATCGACATACAATACTAGGAACACTACTGCACTCCCACTAACCTTCTTGTACACACAAGGTTCGTCTGGATTTTGTGAGAAATCAAACTTTTTGATTGTCTCATCAAAACGGATATTCCAGCTCCTGGATGCTTGCTTCAATCCATATATGGACCGTCGCAATTTGCATACCTTGGTTTTATCAACCGATGTGAAACCCTCAGGTTGTATCATATACACGTCCTCGAGTAGGTTTCCATTAAGGAAAGTTGTTTTCACATCCATCTGTCATATCTCATAATCATAATGAGCCGCTATGGCCAGGAGCATCCGAATGGATTTAAGCATAGCTACAGGCGAATAGGTTTCGTCATAATCAACACCTTATTTTTGACGATATCCTTTCACCACTAATCTAGCTTTATAGGTAATCACATTACCATCCATGTCGGTTTTCTTCTTGAAAACCCACTTGCACCCTATAGGCTTGATGCCTTCAGGTGGGTCAACCAAGTTCCAAACTTGGTTTTCATACATGGAATCCATTTTCGACTTCATGGCATCAAGCCATTTATCCCTTTCTGAACTTGTCAATACTTCTTCATAACTGGTAGGCTCCTCATCATCAATGAGTAACACGTCGTTCCATATCTCTCAGGAATATTATGTGTTCTACCAGATCTACGAAGACGTGGTGTTACAATAGGTCTAGCCGATTGCTCATCACTATGAGTTGTCGACTGTTGTGCTTCACCAGGTATCTCATCAATGTCTATTTGAGTCTCTCGAGCCTCCTCAAGCTCGACGACACTCTCACTGTTTTCTTGCAAGAGAAACTCTTTCTCTAGAAACACAACATGCCTTGAAACAAACACCTTTTGTTCCACAGGATGATAGAACTGGTATCCCCTTGTTTCCTTAGGGTATTCAATAAATAGACATTTATCAGACTTAGCATCCAATTTGTCTGATACAGTCCATCTTCATATAAGCAGGACAACCCCATATCTTCAAGTAAGATACATGAGGTTTCTTATCATTCCATATCTCATATGGAGTAGTAGAGACTACCTTGGTTGGCATTCTGTTTAACAAGTAAACAGTTGTCTGAAGTGCATAGCTCCAAAAGGACTTGGGAAGATTCGCATGATTCATCATTGACCTGACCATGTCCAACAAGGTCCGGTTATGCCTCTCAGATACACCATTATGATGTGGTGTATATGGCGGAGTCCATTGAGACAATATACCATTGTCTCTTAGATAATCAAGAAACTCTTGACTTAAGTATTCACCACCTCGATCCGATCGAAGTATTTTAATACTCTTATCATGTTGTTTCTCTACTTCATTTCTGAATTCTTTGAACCTTTCAAAGGCTTCAGACTTGTGTTTCATCAAGAACATATACCCAAACTGTGAGTGATCATCGGTGAAGGTAATGAAGTAGCTATAGCCTCCTAAAACTTGAGTTGACATAGGTCCACATACATCAGTATATATTAGACCTAGTAACTCTCCCACTCGTTCACCTTTTCCAGTAAAAGGTAACTTAGTCATCTTGCCTTTTAAGCATGATTCACATGTATCGTATGAATCCAATTCAAACGATTCCAGAATTCCACATCGGTGTAATTCGGACATGCGTTTCTTGCTTACATGGCCAAGACGACAATGCCACATGTAGGAGTCTAATTGATTATCCTTTCGAGCATGCTTGTTGCTTGCTTCGATATTGAAAATGTCACTGGATATGTCCAACGTATAAATGTCATTGCTGAAAGTTCCAGTTCCATAAAGTACACCATTCAAAGTTATATAACAACAATTGTTTACTAAACGTCAAATGGAAACCATTTCTATTTAAGCAGGAAATAGAAACAATGTTCTTTATTAGAGAAGGAACACAATAGCAATTGTCCAATTCCAAGACTAGTCCACTAGGGAGCTTTAGCAAATAAGTTCCGATGGCGACCGCAACAACCTTTGCTCCATTGCCAACTCATAAATTTGACTCCCCTCTGACGAGTCTTCTTCTATTCCTTATGTTAGTTATAGCCCTAGAACCAATCATGTGATGGTTGAATAGGGAACATGTTGTATCATATTCTATAAAGGCAAAGGATTGGTTATTATATTTACATCTTGCTTGTGCCAGCTAATTTAAATATAATAATGCCCTAGAAAAGTAGGTTCTTATCTACAGCACATCAATTGGCAGAATTGATTATGAGAGGCTGTAGAGAACACTTTCCTAAATGTTCCTAGTCGAGTATTAATATGCAAGGGCAATATTAATACATAAAGACTAGCATGTAGGTCAATTGATGACTTGATCTCACAAGTCATGGATATATGATATCAAGTTGACACATGGGTATATATTGGAGAATATATACTGAACTGACCCGCCATGAGAAAGTTTCATGGATCGTTATATGAGTGTCATAAACTTTCTCATGTGACTATTGGTATGAATAGTCCTTAGACCTGAAGTCACTACGGTTCCCTACATAAGGAGTTATGTACTTTGGTATCGTCAAACGTCACACCCGGGGTGGACCATAAAGGCGCTTGGGTATGTAACAAATTATGCGGAGGGATGAGTGATGTAGATGGGATCTATCCCTTCCATATGAGCGAGTGATATCGGTGGGCCCCTTGATTGAGTAGAACTACTAAAACGCATGGCCATGTTCGAATGAGTCAATATGAGATATTGAGCTCATTTGTTTGAGTTAGTTTACTCAGGGATCAAGAAACACATAGATTGATCGAGGATGACACGGTCTATGCCTCATTGATCAATCTGATATCAAGGATAGAAGGACACGGTCATATATTATAGTCACGGAAAGGTTAGTCGGATCTTGACATATCTCGTCACTTGGGTAGCAATGATGTATTGCGAGATGCCGCTCATTGCTTGTGTATCTAAAAGAGTTTAGGTCCACTGCCAACGTTATGAGAGCCTATAGGGTCACACACAAAGAGCATGATAATTAGAGGAATTAGAGTATTCTAGTTTGACTAGAATAATATGGGAATAAGCTTAAGTACAAAATGGTTTTTGGACTTTAAGCTTAATGAGAATTTTAGCTAATTGATTTAATGAGATTAATTCAATATGTTACCTTATTGATTTAATAAGATTAATTCAATATGATAACATAAGCTTAATTGAATTAATAAGATTAATTCAATATGATAACATAAGCTTAATTGAATTAATAAGATTAATTCAACATGCATGAATGCCACATAAGAATGCCACATAAGCATGCCACATAAGCATGCCACCTAAGCATCCACCTAAGCTAGTTAAGGTGGAAGGAAACAAAATGGTTTTGTCTCCTTAAGTGGCCGGCCAAACAAGGAAGCCAAATCCTTTTTGAGTGTGTCTCAATGCAATGGATTGCATTGAATGTGAAGGAGGTGGAAGGGTTTTTCCAACCCTATAAAAGGCTCCATGGAGTGGCCGGCCATAGAGTGTTTTTGGTGTTGTGGTTGTGAGAGAGCTTGGTGGAAGCTTTAGTTGTGTGGGTTTGTGAGTGTAGGCTAGCAAGAAGAGGAGTCTTCTTCTTCCTTTCTCCTTTTCCCTCTCTTCCTCTCCTTTAGGGACTTCTCTAGCAAGAAGTAAAGGAGAGCTCTTCTAGTTTTCCTTTTGTGAGACAAGAGCGTGCTCGTGTGGATACGTATAGAGGCACGGACACTTGAACGTGCTAAAGATCCAACAAACCGAAAGGAAAAGCGGGATTGCAAAGGGCACGCAACAAAGGTAGAACTCTCCTATAAGATAGGCTTGGTTTAGAGAAATTTATTTTATACGAGTTTGCTTTCGCATGGATCACTTGGAAGGGATCCTATTTTCCGTTGCGCATATGCCATTTGGCATACGAGATTTCCCTACAGTGGTATCAGAGCCACTTGCGAAAGATCGTATAAAAATAGGTTTTCTCTATTTTATATGTGATATAGAAGTAGGATAAATTTTATTATGAGTTGATAATTGCATTAGCAAATTTTCAAACATAATAAAATATCCAATGTCTTTTAAAAGTTAAAATGACATGGTGCATGGTTATGGCCTAGTCCCAAAAAGTTTGTGATTGTGTGTTGTAATTCTTAATAAGGCCTGCGTGTCGTGCCTTTCTCCTAATATTCTTGTTGTAAAATTAGTTTTAGACTCGAATGTAACTCGAGTATTTCTCCTTTTGTAATGTACAAAACAAGGATGGAGGGTCCATTGGAAGATGAGGTTACAAGGAGGAAGTCAACACACAAGACAACCAAAAGGAAGCACTTAGGAGAAGATGCTATCCCTAGGTTGACCAATCAATCTTTTCATTGGCTTGAGAAGATTGTAGAATAAGGGCCATAACCATGACACGTTAGTTTAATATGTATGTGATGCATGTTAGTTTAGCTTGTATGTGATGCATGATTAGTTTAGCTTATATGAGATGTATGCTAATATGTATATGATACATGTTTATTTCTTAATAAGTCTAAACGATATGCCTACCAAAGTTGGTACTCACTACTTCCTCGATCATTTGTTATTGGGTTTGCCAAAGCAAAGCAATGCATTTTATCTTGGAGGGGTGCGAGTGGACAATCGTGATGTCCCGCTATCAGTCTTGGTTAAGACTTAATTAAGTGTTTTCTTAATTGGTTAAGAAAGTAGAGGCATATATTAGCTTTGAACATAAGTGTTAACATTAGTTTTGTGTGATTTCCGAACATCAGCTTTGTCTTAGAAGTGGTCGTTGCTCCGATATCCAAGAAGGCCCCTGTGCCTCGCCACAGCCTGGAAGCTGGTTTAGGAATAAACACTAAACTAATCTAAAACTTAACCAAAGCTATTAAAGAGTTACATCAGATGTAATTGGCAAAAGATTGCCTACCTAATTATACTACGTCTTGGGCGATTAGCCAAAGCTAACTCAAGACGAATTATGATGTGGATCTTTATCCCATATAAATTTATAGCTAAATAGTAGCTATGAGAATTTAGTGGGAGCCTCATTTAATTAAAGGCCTAATTAAATGATTTAGGTATGATACTTAACTTTGCATTTTAATGTTGTAGATCACCATGTCATCTAACACGACACACCCTCAACTTGCGATCTGTCCCTGAGAAGGACAAGCTCAATGGAGCAAACTTTCTTGGGGTATAGGAACTTGAGGATTATCCTCAAGCAAGAACGCAAACTATATGTCCTAGAGCAAACTACCAAATACCCGCCCTACCCACTGTCGTCTTTGAAAAGGATGCTTATAAGAAGCATCAAGATGACGCATTAGATGTGTCATGCCTTATGCTTGCCACCATGAACTCTGAGCTTCAGAAGCAACATGAGAACATGGATGCCTATGATATGGTTGAGCATTTGAAACAACTATATCAAGGACAAGCTAGGCACGAGCGTTTTGAAGTGTCTAAGGCTCTTTTTGCATGCAAGATGCAAGAAGGAACACCTGTAGGAACTCACGTACTCAAAATGATTGGGTACGTTGAGAACCTTGAAAGACTAGGTTTTCCACTGAGCCAAGAATTGGCAACCGATGTTATCTCGCAATCGCGTTAAGCATACAATCAATTCGTCATGAATTATAACATGAATGAAATTGATAAACCTTTGCTCGAGATTCTCGGATGTTGAGAATCCTACCAAATCTCAAGAAGAAAGTTAGTAATGTACTAATGGTCAAGAAGGACAAAGGTAAGCGCAAAGGCAAGGGTAAGACCCAAGCCAAAGGCAAGGCCAATTCATCCACTTCAAAGGGTAAAGGTAAAGTACCTAAGGAAGGGGACTGCTTCCATTGCGGTAAGACTGGACACTGGAAGCGGAACTGCAAAGTCTACCTTGAGGAAGTAAAGAACAAGAGAAGTGGGACTTCTGCCTCAGGTATACACGTTATAGAAGTTAATCTATCTATTTCTTCTACATGGGTATTAGATACCGGATGTGCATCTCACATTTGTACTAATGTGCAGGGACTGAGAAATAGTAGAATAATGGCAAAGGGCGAAGTGGACCTACGAGTAGGCAATGGCGCAAAAGTTGCTGCTGTAGCTGTAGGAACATATTCTTTGTCTTTGCCCACTGGGCTTATCTTAGAACTAGAGGAGTGCTTCTATGTACCCGCATTAACAAAGAACATAATTTCTGTATCTTGTTTAGACAAGAAAAATTTTTCTTTTATAATAAAGGACAAATGTTGTTCCATTTATTTAAATGAAATGTTCTATTGTAATGCACCACTTATGAATGGTCTCTATGTTCTAGATTTAGATAACCCAATTTATAACGTAAATACCAAACGGTTCAAATCGAATGATTTGAACCAGACATATCTCTGGCACTGTCGCCTAGGTCACATAAATGAAAAACGCATATCCCAACTCCATAAAGATGGATTATTGGACTCATTTGATTTTGAATCATATGAGGTATGCGAGTCTTGTCTTTTAGGAAAGATTACTAAAACTCCATTTAGTGGACATGGCGAGAGAGCGACGGATTTGTTAGGACTCATACATACTGATGTATGTGGCCCTTTCAATGTCGAAGCCAGAGGAGGCTATAAGTACTTTATTACTTTCACTGATGATATGAGTAGATTTGGCTACTTATATTTGATGAGACATAAGTCAGAATCCTTTGAAAAGTTCAAAGCATTCAAGAATGAAGTACAAAACCAACTTGGTAAGCGTATCAAGCTACTTCGATCAGATCGAGGTGGTGAATACCTTAGTCAAGAGTTTCGTGATCACCTGGCTGAGTGTGGGATAATATCCCAACTCACTCCACCAGGAACACCACAATGGAATGGTGTATCTGAGAGGAGAAATCGTACTCTATTAGATATGGTACGATCAATGATGAGCCAGACTGATCTACCTACTTCCTTTTGGGGTTTAGCTCTAGAGACAGCCGCTTTCACACTTAATCGCGTTCCATCAAAATCCGTAGAAAAGACACCATATACGATATGGACCGGGAAGAGTCCCAAAATGTCTTTTATAAAGATTTGGGGGGGTGAAGCTTTACGTTAGACGTCAAGTCTCGATAAACTAGGACCCAAATCAGATAAGTGTTATTTTGTAGGATATCCCAAGGAAACTAAGGGATATTACTTTTACAATCCCACACTTGGCAAGGTGTTTGTTGCCAGAAATGCTGTCTTTCTAGAAAGAGAATTTATTTCTAGAAATACTAGTGGGAGTAAAATTCATCTTGAAGAAGTTCAAGATGATGATAACACTAAGGCTTCGATGGAAAATGAACAGAACCACAAAGTGTTGTGGATGAGGAAATTGTTGCCCAAAGAGTTGCGAGCAAACACACATTCAAGTAGACCAACCTCTTCGTAGATCGATAGGATCCGTCAACTCCGAGAGATATTCTTTTCTCTTGATCGACACGGTGATGTATTGCTTATCAATCTTGGCGAGCCTACATCCTATAAAGAAGCTATGATGAGCCCAGATTAGAAATGGCTAGAGGCCATGAGATCAAATGGAATCCATGTACACTAACCAAGTATGGACTTTGGTTGATCCACCAAGGGTAAAACCCATTGGGTGTAAGTGGGTCTTTAAAGTAAAGACTGACATGGATGGTAATAAGCATACCTATAAAGGTGGATTGGTGGCTAAAGGATTCAAACAAATTCATGGTATTGACTATGAAGAAACCTTTTCACCGCTATGATGCTTAAATCCATTCGGATCATACTTGCTATTCGACTACCATGATTATGAGATCCGCAGATGGATGTCAAAACCGCTTTTTCAATGGAAAGCTACTCGAGGATGTGTACATGACACAACCCGAGGGTTTTGAAGATCCAAAGCATCTGGAAAGGTATGCAAACCGCAAAGGTCCATTTATGGACTAAAGCAAGCCTCTCAGTGGAATCTTCGATTCGATGATGCAATCAAAGAGTTTGGTTTCATCAAGAATGAAGATGAGCCTTGTGTCTACAAGAGAAATAGAGAACACTTGTATTTCTTGTCTTGTATGTAGATGACATACTTCTCATCGAAATGATATTCCCTCACTCCAAATTGTGAAGATGTGGTTAGGAATTGTTTCTCGATGGACTTAGGTGAAGTCGCCTATATTCTAGGCATCAAGATCTATAGAGATAGATCTAGAAGATTACTTGGCCTAAGTCAGTACATACATTGATAAAGTGCTAGATCGCTTTGCTATGCAAAATTCTAAGAAAGGGTTTCGCTTTATCACATGGTGTGAGTCTTTCAAGACTCAATGTCCCTCTTCTAAGGAGGAGAGATCGCATGGATAAGATCCCTTATGCATCACCTATAGGGTCTATCATGTACGCCATGCTTTGTACTCGTCCGACGCCTCGTGTATGCTTTGAGCATGATGAGTAGATACCCTGATCCAGGTGAAAGTCACTGGATAGCAGTCAAAAATATTCTTAAGTACTTACGAAGAACGAAAGAATATTTCCTGATATTTGGAGGCAATGAGGAGCTAACTGTAAAGGGTTACAGTGATGCAAGCTTCCAAATAGACAAGGATGACTATAGATCGCAATCGGGGTACGTGTTTTGCCTGAATGGTGGAGCTGTGAGCTGGAAGAGTTCGAAGCAGACACGATTCTTGATTCTACAATGAGCCAGGTATATTGCAAAGATCTCGATGCAAGAAAGGAGGTGCTTTGGCTCCGCAAGTTCATCAGTGAACTTGGGATAGTTCCTAGCATTGCAGATCCAATAGACCTCTATTGTGACAACAATGGGGCTATTGCACAGGCTAAGGAACCTCGATCACGTCAGCGGACCAAACACATACTGCGGCGCTTCCATCTCATTCGAGAGATCATCGATAGAGGAGATGTGAGGATATGCAGAGTACCGACAGAAGCTAACATCGCAGATCCATTGACCAAGGCTTTGTACAGAGGAAGCATGATGGTCACACTAGGTCACTAGGTATTAGATATCATAGTGATTGGTACTAGTGCTAGTGGGAGATTGTTAGTTATAGCCCTAGAACCAATCATGTGATGGTTGAATAGGGAACATGTTGTATCATATTCTATAAAGGCAAAGGATTGGTTATTATATTTACATCTTGCTTGTGCCAGCTAATTTAAATATAATAATGCCCTAGAAAAGTAGGTTCTTATCTACAAAGACATCAATTGCGTAATTGATTATGAGAGGTCAGAGAGAACACTTTCCTAAATGTTCCTAGTCAAGTATTAATATGCAAGGGCAATATTAATACATAAAGACTAGCATGTAGGTCAATTGATGACTTGATCTCACAAGTCATGGATATATGATATCAAGTTGACACATGGGTATATATTGGAGAATATATACCGAATCGACCACATGAGAAAGTTTCATGGATCGTTATATGAGTGTCATAAACTTTCTCATGTGACTATTGGTATGAATAGTCCTTAGACTCAAGTCACTACGGTTCCCTACATAAGGAGTTATGTACTTTGGTATCGTCAAACGTCACCCGTAACAGGGTGGACCATAAAGGCGATTACTGGGTATGTAACAAATTATGCGGAGGGATGTGAGTGATGTAGATGGGATCTATCCCTTCCATATGACGGGAGTGATATCGGTGGGCCCCTTGATTGAGTAGAACTACTAAAACGCATGGCCATGCTCGAATGAGTCAATATGAGATATTGAGCTCATTTGTTTGAGTTAGTTTACTCAGGGATCAAGAAACACATAGATTGATCGAGGATGACACGGTCTATGCCTCATTGATCAATCTGATATCAAGGATAGAAGGACACAGTCATATATTATAGTAGTCACGGAAAGGTTTGTCACGCCCCGAAGGAGACCCCACCAGACGAAAATCCGGCAAAGATCTCCAATTTACATACAAAGGCCTACAGGCCACTATACATCGGTCAACACGACCGAATCCAAACTCACACGCAGCGATTATATAATTTGGCCTCGGGCCATCATCCAAAATAAATGACAAGCAGTCTAAAATAAATAGACTTACCCTTACCCATCAGAATACTCAACAAAATCCAACCAACCAAAATCCAAATAAGGTCCATAAGGACACCGAAACCAAATACAAAATCAATCTCCAAACCTATACATGTCCTCTAACAAAAATATCCAAATACCATGCAAATATCCAAATCAAAACTTTACGACGAGTGGGGTCCCAGAATTTGCACTCTCTCGACAATTCATCCCGAAATAGATATAAATCAACGGGTGAGTTCAAAGAACTCGGGTATAGTAGATATGCAAAATCGGTATAGCTAACAATAAAAATAATCATGCCAAGACAGTCTCACATAAATAGGGTATGCACGCAAGATATACAATATGACTGTACTTACCTGAATCTCCTACCCTGATATAGGAGCATGTGCCTGACTAGAAGTATTAAAGTCCTGTTCATCTTTAAGCATGTATCCTGTATGCATGACAATCATATGCACATCCAAGGCATCAATAAAAATGCAAAGAATCACAATACAAATGCAATCTATGCAAAGTGCATGTCGTGCCAATGACATGGTCACCCCTGACGCCAGTCAGCCGCCTCACACGCAATGGTGAAGCCGAGTGGGTAGGGCTATGACAACTGTGCACTCTGCCATCACTGCTCCTGAGTGACCGAGTGGACAGGATGCTGTTGGAGTACACCTATCCTCCTGCCCCAAACATAGTGGGGGAGCTAAGCTCTCATCTCCCGGTGTCATAGACCAGAGGAGGGATCCCTGCCCGCTACCACGCTGCCTCATCGCTACCCATGAGCGGACCAGCGGAGCCTGACAGAGCAACTGCACACACCCTCCTGATGTACCACTAACCCATGAGTGGCAGTGTGTGCAGGCCATGTAACTAGCTGCGGGCTCAACAATAATGGAACCCCGTCCAGCTAGCATGCAATCATGCGAAAATGGTGCATGATACTAAAGCATGTAAATCCTACTCATAATATACCTATCCGAATGATATGTACAACCAATATGTACATATCCCTAATCCACATACTATGATCCAAATCAAACAGGTAAATATAATCATATCCTATCACATGCATGTATCTAGTAGGCACCAAAAGTATATCAGGCATATAAACATGAAAAAGTTATTGTAAGCTATCCTACTAGCATATCAATTTGACTTAATCTAAACGTTAAGTCAAAATACACTTTGAATATATATCCGCAAGAAGAATGATCGTCACGATCGGGACTGCCCCGTGATCAAACCTCGCATATAGCATAATTATAGTCAAGCACAAAATATACAATTCAATGACAAATCGAATAAATAAATCGATTTCCTTTATATCCCAATTAAACCCAAATCTCATATCCTCCAAATACCATAACGATCACTCGATCAACACCCGAATAACTCTGGAATCAACCCAAATCGACCAATCAAGCTCACCCGCCCTAGAAATTCCATCCACACCATTCCTTTCCCAAATTAGATCTCCAAGTCAATTTACGATGGCCCAAACATTATTCACACCAACCTTGCACAATCACCTCCAACCTTAAGACGACGCCCAAATAGAACACTCATGGCCATTTACAATCCTCCACCTCTCACTAACAACCCCCCAAATCCACGGTAGGCACATCCAACTCTAACCCACGACACCCACAAGCCCTCGACACTTAATGACCTATTCCTCCAAGGAAATCCACCCGAATCAACCAACAATGAGATAAAAGAAGTTAATTCAAGTTATACTGTGATGGGAGCCTTCCATTTCGGTTCACCGGAGAAAAATCAGCGCCCTAATACTCTTGCTCGGCGACCACCAAAGACGCGTAAACGACTACACCAGTAAGACACAGCGACGCAGACGCGTGGAGGAAAGAAAAGAGGGCGTCACGGCCGTGAAAAGACAGACATCGTCGGCGGCGCGGTGTCGCGTCGAGCGGCGTCGGCGAGCGGCGTCTGGCCGCGAGGAAGAAGGGCTGCGGCGGTCGGAGGTGCGGCGCGATCCTGCTGCCGGCGTTCCTCTGCCGCGATGGCGGCTGCCGAAGAAGAGGCGTCCGCGTGATCGGAGCGCAAGCGGTCTGCGGCATGCGCGGCGGTTCGCCATGAGGAGGGAAGGCTGGCTCTGCGGAGAAGAAGGCGTCGCCGAATGAGAGGGCTCGCGCGAGAGGAGAGAACTGCCGAGGGAGTTAGCGGCGGGGAAAAGAAAAAAAAAGAAATAGAAAATAGAAATTAGGGTTTTCCGTGTCTTTATCCCCTTTAAATAGATCCCTCTAAAGCCCGTTTACTTTATCCCTCAGTAAAACTCTCGTACAAAGTCCGCGTTTAAATCAAAAATTAGGAAAAATTCCTAAAATTCCCTAGAAATCCCGAGATATTTCCAGGATTATTTTCCTTAATTATTTGGGCCATTTAATTTAGGGTTTTAAATCCCCGTATTTAACATTCTCCCCCACTAATAAAAATTTGGTCCCCAAATTTCCTACTCAAATGCATAACGAGTAAGAAATACCATAAGTACTGAAAATACACCTCACGTACCTTAAGTAAACAAGTGGGGGTATTGAGCTCTAATCTTTTCCTCGAGCTCCCAAGTAGCCTCCTCGTCGGTGTGGTGACTCCACCCGACCTTGACAAGTCGCACAACCTTGTTCCGCAACTGTCGTTCCTTGAAATCCAAAATCCGCACCGGAATCTCTGTGTACGTAGCATCAGTTGAATGGAACTGATAAACGATAGAATATGTGTAGAATCGCACATACTTCCTCAAAGATAGATGGAATACATCATGTATACTCGTCAAAGATGGGGTAGCGCTAGGACGATAAGCATAAGCAATCGCCCGATCCTCTCCAAAATCTCAAACGGACCGATATATCTAGGAGCAAGCTTACCACGGAGTTCAAACCTCTTCACCCCTTTCGTGGGTGAAACTCGCAGAATACATGATCACCAACGGAGAACTCCAAAGGTCTCCGCTCACGATCTGCATAACTCTTCCGGCGATCTGCGCCTCTCATCCTATCGTCGATAGTACGGACCAACTCGCCTCATCAGCTCTCGGGTCCTAGCAATCGGGCCTCCCCAACCTCCTCCCGGAGGGTGGGTGTACGACACGCCTACCATACAATGCCTCATACGGGCCATTTGGATAGCCGAATGATAATCAGCTATTGTAGGCGAATTCCACTAACGTGAAATGATCCTCCCAGTTGCCTCCAAATCTATAACACAGGACCTCAGAAATCCTCTAGTATGCAATGGTCCGCTCGGATCGCCCATCTGCTGCGGATGGAATGCGCTAAACCGTGTGCCTAAAGCCTGCTGCAGACTTTGCCAGAACCTAGAAGTGAACCGGGGATCTCTATCTGATATGATGCTCAAAGGAACACCATGCAATCTGATGATCTCCCGACAATATAGCTCTGCCAATCGATCCAGAGAGTCGGTCTTCCGAATCGATAAGAAGTCTTGTGGATTTGGTTAGTCGGTCTACGACTACCCAAATCGCATCATGACCTCGACGCGTGTCCTAGGCAAACCCATCACAAAATCCATAGTAATATGATCCCACTTCCACTCGTGAATAGGAATCCTCAAGTAATCCGGTGGTCTCGGTGCTCGGCCTTGACCTGGCGACAAATCGGACATCTAGCTACAAAATCCGCGATGTCTTTCTTCATACCGTTCCACCAATACAACCGCTTTAAATCTCGATACATACGGGTTCCGCCTGGGTGGATCGCAAATCGAGAGCGATGTGCCTCCTGTAGTAACTCCTCCATAACCGGGTGAGGCTGAGGTACACATAATCTACCTCGGAAATATATAATACCCTCATCATCTAGGGTGAACTCAGTCTATGTCGAGTGATCGACTACCAATGAATGCGTAAATGCGATCAGCGGCACAGGCCTCCGGACTCGTCCGGATAGACAGTGAGCAACCATGGTAACTAGAAGCATACTGCTCTGTCGGTCCCTGCTCCTCTAAGCTCAACTCAGAGAAACCCTGAATCAAATCCGTGACCAAAACTCGGAAGGAAGCTAAAGTCCCTCGGGACTTCCGGCTAAGTGCGTCAGCAACCACATTGGCTTTCCCTGGGTGGTAGCTGATGATGCGATCATAATCCTTCGGAACTCCATCCATCTTCTCTGCCGGAGATTGAGTTCCTTCATGTATGTATATTTGAGACTCTTATGATCGGTAAGAATCTCAAAGCGTAATACCATATAAATGATGCCTCGAATCTTCAAGGCATAGATAATAGCGGCAAACTCTAAATCGTGAACTGGGTAGTTTTTCTCATGATCCTTCAACTGTCGAGAAGCATAGGAGACTACCCTCTTTGCATCAATATCTGCGCTAAACCTGTAGAGCGCATCTGTATAAAGAAGCGAAACCATCGTCCCTCGATGGCAATACGAGAATCGGTCTTGACACCAATCTCCTCTTCAACTCACGAAAACTAGTCTGCGCCTCTGTCCACGTGAACTTCACGCCCTTCACAGTAAGGCGTGTCAATGGCATAGAAATGCTCGAGAAACCCTCAACGAATCGTCTGTAATATCCGGCCAAGCCTAGGAAACTGCGAACCTCCTGAACTGATTTCGGCTGCTCCCAACTGGTGACAGCCTCGATCTTCTGGGGGTCAACTGAAATACCTCTACTCGAAACCACATGTCCCAGAAAACCGACTGAGTGTAACCAAAACGCGCATTTATTGAACTTCGCATATAGTGCCGAGCCTATCGAGAACAAGACGAAGATGTTGCGCGTGTTCCTCCTCGGAACGAGAATAAACCAGAATGTCATCGATAAAAACAATGACGAACCGATCTAGAAAATCCATAAATTCGCGGTTCATCAAATCCATGAATACCGCTGGAGCATTGGTAAGCCCAAATGGCATTACCAAAAACTCATAATGTCCATATCTGGTACGGAACGCTGTCTTCTGAATGTCAGAATCTCTAACCCTTAATTGATGATATCCGGACCGCAGATCAATCTTAGAATAGACTGATGTACCTCTGAGCTGATCAAACAAGTCCTCAATACGTGGCAGGGGATATTTATTCTTGATAGTGACGGCGTTCAACTGCCTGTAGTCGATGCACAGTCTCATCGAACCATCTTTCTTCTTCACAAAGAGAACCGGAGAACCCCAGGGTGATGCACTAGGGCGAATAAAACCTCTGTCCAAAAGTTCCTGTAGCTGAACCTTTAACTCGTCCAACTCTCTCGGGGCCATACGATAAGGAGCTTTCGATGCCGGCGCCGTCCCAGGTATTAACTCAATCATGAACTCCACTTGCCTTCTGGGAGGCAGACCCGGTAACTCCTCTGGAAAGACATCTGGATACTCTCGAACAATAGGGATGTCCGCGATCTGAGAGTCACCACTGTCTTCTACATTGATCATAGATAATAGAAAACCACGCAACGTGCAATAAAAGCCACGAGCCTGAATCGCAGAAATGGTCGCTATACCGTCGTCCCGGATGCCAGTAAAATCCCACGAGGGTTGGTTCGGAGGTCTGAATGTGACCACCCTCGTCTGACAATCCACTGTGGCATGATATGCTGACAGCCAATCCATGCCAAGAATAATATCGAACTCGACCATATCCAGTACCAATAAATCTACCGTAAGAATGATGTTACCAAAATCTAAAGGACAACCTGACCTCTCCCGGTAACATCCAATGTATTGCCGGATGGTAGGAGACGACTAATCTCTATGATCTACTAGCCGGTAATCTACCAATCTCTCTCATAAAAGTACGAGAAATAAACGAATGCGAACTACCAGTATCAACTAGCATAATAGCTGAAAATGCATAAAGTGAAACCGTACCGCGAAATACGGATTCGTTGGCTCGCTGCGCATCCTCTCTGGTAATCGCATGAATCCGCCCAGTCTCCGGTGGCGGTGGAGGTGGTATCACTGCCAAAGGGGGATGTGCAGAGCACGAGGCGTCACGAAGACTGTACGAAGGCGATAGGAAGGTCGGTATAGCGACTACGGCCATCTGTACTGCATCGGCGGCGATCTGAACTAGTGGCGAAGGTCGCCACGTCTTGTATCGATGGTGATCTCTGCGAATAATCTTGCATGTAGTGGTGGGGGCTGCATCGATCTGCATCTGGCTCAAATCAACTGTGACACCGTGCGGGCCTGGTGTACTCCCATGAATACCATAGGCGACTCTGAAGAGGGGAGTCTGCTCGCGTTGCGGGCGGTGCGTCGCCCTCTCTCGAGTCCCGGTGGACGCAATCCTCCTGAATAGAAACCCGGAAGCCACATCCGAGCCTTCAACGAACAATCTCGGCTCATGTGTCCAGCACTGCGATAATAGCAAACCGCTGTCCAAGGTGCAGCCGAGATGATATGCTCTTCGATCCACAACGAGTACAAGAGGTGTCGCCAATAGGCGGTCTCGCTCTCGAAAAGACCGCGAGGCGGTGAAGATCGCCCGATTTAAGCCGGGCTAGATGCCCTGTAATGACTCGACCCGGTTGATCGGCCACTCTGGCGATGTCCGATGGTCTCATGGTGATGGGTCCGACCTGTAGATCTTCACCGCTTCCTCTTCTCGCTCAGATTAACCCTTTGTTGAGCCGACTCGATCAACAAAGCTCTATCAACGCCTCTCGGTAGGAAGAACTACCAAATCCGCCATCCTAACAGATGCCCATCCGGTCCACGACAAAATTGCATCATCCGTGACCTATCCTCAAAGAACTAACTCGGGCAAAACTCGCTAACCGATTAAATTCGTATTATACTCCATCATCGGCGATTATTCTGCCTTAGACTCGAGAAAATCCCGACGTCTCATCATCCGATATGCCCGGGAAATCGACTCTCAAAGCCTCTCTAAATCTCGCCCGTAACTCGCTCGCCGCCAATAATCGGCCGTGCATATCTCACTGCATCTCGGCCTCGCCTCGTAAATGGAAGGCCGCTAACTCTGCCTTCTCCCACTCGGAGCAGACCATATAGTAGAAGGTACGCTCCATCGTCTCGATCCAAGACTGAGCCACGATCGGATCAGTCTCTCCGCTGAATAAAGTGAACCGGCTCTTCATCGACTTAGCCAATCCTGGAATCCGAGCTCGTGCCGCAGCTACATCAGTAGGATAAGTAGGGGCCGATACTGAGTGAGGGTCGACCGCTCCGCCTGGGCTGTCGGTCTATAGTAGAAGGTCCCTCTTGGCGGGGTGTCTGATGTGTAGCAGCAGGGTCTCCCGCTGGTACATCGGATGCCCCAGCAGTGGGTATCTCGGGAGGAGGATCCGCCGAGGACTGAGGATCCACTACTCCCGCAGCACCCTGTGGAATCTGACCCTGATCAATATGCTCACCCTCAGTAGATCTCTCTGGCAAGTCAGTCACCAAAGATCTCTGGGTCCTCTGGCGTGGCGTAGTCCCACGTCTCGGCGCAGAAGTACGCCCACCTCGTCTCATATCTGTTAAATGAATACAGATATTACCATAAATAAAAACATATCAAATTTATCATCATACCTATTTCACCGTCAGGAGAGGTCCAGTAGCCGCCAAAACCCCATATTGATCTCGTCAAAATCCTCGAATTTCCGAAACATAAAATCGTCGGAAATCCATACCAATCCAAAATTTCCAAATTACCTCGCAAAACCTGCCAATACATGGCGAACTCCGAAAAATCCAAAAACCCCTAGGAACTCGAAAACCTAGGCGCTCTGATACCAAATAAATTGTCACGCCCCGAAGGAGACCCCACCAGACGAAAATCCGGCATCTCCCCTGTACGGGTGACAATCCCAATTTACATACAAAGGCCTACACGGCCACTATACATCGGTCAACACGACCGGAATCCAAACTCACACGCAGTTATATAATTTGGCCTCAGGCCATCATCCAAAATAAATGACAAACAGTCTAAAATAAATAGACTTACCCCTTCTGCCATCTGGGCAGGAATACTCAACAAAATCCAACCAAACCAAAATCCAAATAAGGTCCATAAGGACACCAAAACCAAATACAAAATCAATCTCCAAACCTATACATGTCCTCTAACCAAAATATCCAAATACCGTAAAAACAAATATCCAAATCAAAACTTTACGACGAGTGGGGTCCAAGAATCACTCTCCCGACTTCATCCGGAAATAGATAGAAACCAACGGGGTGAGTTCAATGAACTCTGCTGGTATAGTAGATATGAAAAATCAGGTATAGCTAAGAATAAACATAACATGCCTGTACAGTCTCTCATAAATAGGGTATGCAAGCAAGAAATACAAAATGATCAGTACTTACGAATCTCCTACGATATAGGAGCATGTGCACGACTAGAAGTAATAAAGTCCCGATCATATATAAGCATGTATCACTGTATGCATGACAATCATATGCACATCCAAGGCATCAATAAAAATGCGGAATCACAGATAAATGCAATCTATGCAAAGTGCATGCCGTGCCAATGACATGGTCACCCCTGACGCCAGTCAGCCGCCTCACACGCAATGGTGAAGCCGAGTGGGTAGGGCTATGACAACTGTGCACTCTGCCATCACTGCTCCTGAGTGGCCGAAAGTGGGACAGGATGTCAGCGAGTACACCTATCCTCCTAAACATAGTGGGGAGCTAAGCTCTCATCTCCCGTGTCATAGGCCGGAGGAGGGATCCTCGCCCGCTACCACACGCTCTCGCCGCTACCCATGAGCGGTCCAATGAGCTCGACAGAGCAAGCGCACACACCTCCCGATGTACCACTAACCCATGAGTGGCGGTGTGCATGTAACTAGCTGGGCTCAACAATAATGGAACCCCGTCACTAGCATGCAATCATGCGAAAATGGTGCATGATACTAAAGCATGTAAATCCTACTCATAATATACCTATCCGAATGATATGTACAACCAATATGTACATATCCCTAATCCACATACTATGATCCAAATCAAACAGGAAAATATAATCATATCCTATCACATGCATGTATCTAGTAGGCACCAAAAGTATATCAGGCATATAAACATGAAAATGTTATGTAAGCTATCCTACTAGCATATCAATTTGACTTAATCTAAACGTTAAGTCAAAATACCCTACCAATATATATCCGCAAGAAGAACCGAATCGCCACGATCGGGACTCGCCTGGATCAAAACTCGCATATAGCATAATTATAGTCAAGCACAAAATATACAATTCAATGACAAATCGAATAAATAAATCGATTTCCTTTATATCCCAATTAAACCCAAATCTCATATCCTCCAAATACCATAACGATCAATCGATCAACACCCGAATAACTCGAATCAACCCAATCGACCAATCAAGCTCACCACCCTAGAAATTCCATCCACATTCCTTTCCCAAATTAGATCTCCAAGTCAATTTACAAATGGCCCAAACATTATTCATGCCAACCTTGCACAATCACCTCCAACCTTAATGACGACGGCGCTAAATAGAACACTCACGACCATTTACAATCCTCCACACCCTCTCATTAACAACCCCCAAATCCACACGACCACATCCAACTCTAACCGACGACACCCACAAGCCCTCGACACTTAATGACCTATTCCTCAAGGAAATCCACCGAATCAACCAACAACAGGATAAAAGAAGTTAATTCAAGTTATACAGCTGTGATGGGAGCCTTCCACTCAGTTCACCGGAGAAAAATCTGTCATTGCCCTAATACTCTTGCTCGCGACCACCGGACGTTAGAACGACGCACCAAGTAAGACACAAAGTAGGCCAGGCAGGTGATGGAGGAAAGAAAAGAGGGCGTCGGCCGGCGAAAGACAGACACGTCGGGGCGGCGGCGGTGCTCGCGTCGGGCGGCGTCGGGCGCGGCGACGTCGGGCTGCCGCGAGGAAGAAGGGCTCGGCGGCGGTCAGAGGGGAGGTGCCGGCGCGATCCTGCTGCCGGCGCGTTCCTGCTGCCGCGTATGGCCGTGAAGAAGAGGCGCCGCTAGCCGATGCTCATGAGGAGCGCAGCGGAGGCGGCACAGGTGGCGGCGGCGCGGGGAGGAAGGCTCGGCCGGGCTCGAGCGGAGAAGAAGGCGTCGCCACAATGAGAGGGCTCAGAGAGGAGAGAAGCAGGAGTTAGCGGCGGGGAAAAGAAAAGAAAAGAAATAGAAAATAGAAATTAGGGTTTTCCGTGTCTTTATCCCCTTTAAATAGATCCCTCTAAAGCCCGTTTACTTTATCCCCGTAAAACTCTCGTACAAAGTCCGTTTAAATCCAGAAAAATTCCGGAAAAATTCCTAAAATTCCCTAGAAATCCCGAGATATTTCCAGGATTATTTTCCTTAATTATTTGGGCCATTTAATTTAGGGTTTTAAATCCCCGTATTTAACAAGGTTAGTCGGATCTTGACTTATCTCGTAACTTGGGTAGCAATGATGTATTGCTAGATGCCGCTCATTGCTTGTGTATCTAAAAGAGTTTAGGTCCACTGCCAACGTTATGAGAGCCTATAGGGTCACACACAAAGAGCATGATAATTAGAGGAATTAGAGTATTCTAGTTTGACTAGAATAATATGGGAATAAGCTTAAGTACAAAATGGTTTTTGGACTTTAAGCTTAATGAGAATTTTAGCTAATTGATTTAATGAGATTAATTCAATATGTTACCTTATTGATTTAATAAGATTAATTCAATATGATAACATAAGCTTAATTGAATTAATAAGATTAATTCAATATGATAACATAAGCTTAATTGAATTAATAAGATTAATTCAACATGCATGAATGCCACATAAGAATGCCACATAAGCATGCCACCTAAGCATCCACCTAAGCTAATTAAGGTGGAAGGAAACAAAATGGTTTTGTCTCCTTAAGTGGCCGGCCAAACAAGGAAGCCAAATCCTTTTTGAGTGTGTCTCAATGCAATGGATTGCATTGAATGTGAAGGAGGTGGAAGGGTTTTTCCAACCCTATAAAAGGCTCCATGGAGTGGCCGGCCATAGAGTGTTTTTGGTGTTGTGGTTGTGAGAGAGCTTGGTGAAGCTTTAGTTGTGTGGGTTTGTGAGTGTAGGCTAGCAAGAAGAGGAGTCTTCTTCTTCCTTTCTCCTTTTCCCTCTCTTCCTCTCCTTTAGGGACTTCTCTAGCAAGAAGTAAAGGAGAGCTCTTCTAGTTTTCCTTTTGTGAGACAAGAGCGTGCTCGTGTGGATACGTATAGAGGCACGGACACTTGAACGTGCTAAAGATCCAACAAACCGAAAGGAAAAGCGGGATTGCAAAGGGCACGCAACAAAGGTAGAACTCTCCTATAAGATAGGCTTGGTTTAGAGAAATTTATTTTATACGAGTTTGCTTTCGCATGGATCACTTGGAAGGGATCCTATTTTCCGTTGCGCATATGCCATTTGGCATAAGAGATTTCCCTACACCTTAGCCCCTGTATGTCATTACATATATGTGAGCCACACTCAGTATCCAATACCCAAGTGTCTAAAGAAATAGAATGACAATCAATAACGAAGATACCTGAAAAGGATGGGGCATCAGATGCCTTCTTCTTCTTCATGGACTCAAGATAAATCTTGCAGTTTCTTCGCCAGTGACCTTCCTTGCCACAGTGATGGCAAGTGCCCTTTTGTGCTGGTTCTGCCTTCTTTGCCTTCTTGTTCTTCCCTTTCTTCTGTTCTTTTGCCTTCCTCTTAGAACCTTTCTTTGAGGAATCAACTAACAGAACCGCCTTCTCCTCATGCTTCACAGAAGGTTCCACAGTCTTCAGTATATTGAGAAGCTCAGGAATAGTGGATTCTAATTTGTTCATTCGATAGTTCATCACAAATTGTGAAAAACTCTTGGGAAAACAATGCAGAATTAAGTCAATACTTAATTCATGATCCATCACAAACCCGAGGGTGGCTAGCCGCTCGATGTACCCGTTCATCTTTAGCACAAACTGTACTATAGACGAACCTTCTTGCATCTTCGTGGTGAAGAGGAGCCTGGAGACTTTGAACATTTCAGATCTCGCTTGCTCATCAAACAACTCATGAAGATGGAAGACCATGGTATTAGCATCCATATGCTCATGCTGCTTTTGCAGCTCAGGTACCATCGCAGCTAGCATGATGCAACTCGCCAGTTCAGAATCTTCCACATGCTTCTGATAGACCAACATTTGGTCTGGAGTTGCATCGTCCTTAGGACGGTTGGGAAGAGGCTCTTCAAGGACATATGCTAGCTTTTCTGCCTTGAGAACAATTCTCAGGTTTCTAAGCCAGTCCAGGAAGTTAGGCCCAGTCAATTTGTTTGAATCCAAAATAGTGCCTAAATTCAAAGACGTCATGATCAATCGATTAACCTAGAAATACAAAATGAGCATATATGAGAAAATGATTTTAAAAATGCATCAATATACATTTATAAATTCCATTCATTTTTCGAATTTCAAAAACCCCAAAATCACTTCGGGAGATCGTAGGTCCATCTCTGAATGGGTTGATATCCATCATAGATATGAACAACCTTAGAGAGAGTCCAACAAGTCATTCATAACTACGATGGTAGGTATCAACTATACCGATTGCATATCACGTATATGCAACTATCACAATGTGCTATCAACTAATTGAATGTTCACACATACATCGGGTTGTTAACACATTAACAAGTATGCATCATATGCATAACACCCAACTTCACCTCCCTTAACATTGACCTTGGAGAGAGTCCAACAAGCCGATGCTCCAGGTTAAAGCCAACCCATTAATCGAGAAATAGTTTTAATATGGTTAGAGCGCATTCAACCAATTAGCCTGACTTGGAGAGAGTCCAACAACCAAAGCTAAAGATTGACCTCTGACTCTTACCATATTAGTATTAAACTATTTCATGGTTTGAACATGTTCGGGTTCGAGCCGGGCTTGGAGAGAGTCCAACAACCCAAACAAGAAACGGAACTCTAGTTCTAACCATATTAATGGAAGGTGTAGGCTTTAATATTGAGTAAGGGTTTTTTATGTCTCATCCTCTTTGCATGCAAATAACTATTATCTACATGGCATGACATACATGGCATACATCTATATGTCACAACACGCATTGCATAATGATATGCATTTAATGCAATTACATGGCATACAATTATGTCATGTACAAAATTTCCTTATATGTCATAACTATTTAAAATATGTTTAAAATTTGATTCTCCAAATCAAATCATGATTAAATTAGGAAATAAATTTTCAAATCTAATCACATATTTTATTTGTGGAAATAGTTGATTAAGGAAAGTCAATTTAGGAAACCAATTTCCTAAATCATCAAAACTACTTATGGAAATAAAATATTTTAAGATTTGATTTCCCAAATCAAATCAAGATTAAATTAGGAAACAAATTTCCAAAATCTAATATAATATTTTATTTATGAAAATATTAATTTCCATAAATACTTCCAACTTTCCAAAAGTGGAAGATTTCCATAAATACTTCTAGACTTTCCAAAATTGAAAAATTTTCATAAATACTTCTAACTTTCCAAAAGTAGAAAATTTCCAGAAATATCATTATGACTATCGTAAAACCATTTTACGATAATGTCAAAACACAACCTGGGCTCTGATACCACTGTTGGGTTTCCGGCACCGCGACGAGTGTGTGTTCGAACATGTTTCGCAAACATGTGCACAACGGAAGGAATAAAATAATAAATCTAATTTATTACAACACACACATCACACGCCTGCATAGTACAACATGTGTAGACATAACCGTAAATTTAAATTTTGCAATAAAAGGAAATTTAACTACGTATACCTTACGTATCAACCGGAACGATCCTTGCTAGAATTGTCTCTATCCATATCCACGCCGAGTATCTTCGGGATGACTTCACCAAGTCACGAGCCTCATCTTCATATGGGTTACTAGCCTCATGTTGAAGACGATGTGATCGAGAGAAGATCATGATCCGAATCCAAAAATGAGTCCTCAAAACTCGCTTCTCCGGAGAGGTATTCGTCAACCGTTTGACGAATCCTTCGTCCTCCACCTATGAGGATTACCGGAGATTGAATCCCCGGTAAGTAAGGTGCTGTCGGAGCTCCAAATGTCTCCCAAATGACGCTTCGACAAGAAGGAAACAAGCTGTCCAGAAAACTGGACAGCTTTGGTGGAGGAGTAGGGGCCGGCCAAAGGAAAGGTGGAAGCTCACCTTATTACCGAACCCAAGGGAGATCACCAGAGCTCCTCGGGCACCAGCTCGACGCCGGCAAGAGGGAAGGACAGCTCCTTCTGGATGCCGACAAGGGAGTTTGGTGGTGGGCGGCGGCAAGAGGAGGTGTTGGCGCCGAATTCACCAAGGAGAGGAGGGGCGGCAGCTTTTAGGTCAAGGGATTTGGATTAGGGCTTAACAAACCCTTAAGCCCTCTTTTATAGAGAACTAATTCTCTTAATAGTTATCGGATCATAACCATAAGTCCCGTTAACCCACTCCATTAATTTAAGTTAAAATAAACCAAACCATGATGGTTTATTTTAAGTTAAAATGAACCGAACCAACTTGGGTTCATTCGTTTAAAACAAACCAAACCCTTTGGTTTATTTTCCTCCATTGGATTAGAACCAAACCAATTTGGTTTATCCATCATGTCTTCATAAGACACGGCCCATCCACGCTTCCATTGCGACTGAAACGATTTCATGCTCGCTCCATGTTTGGTCCAACCAAACCCAGTTTCTCTCCGTCTGAGAATTTCATTCTCAAGTTCGTTTTAAATCATTCGGATCACGCTCGTTGTGCGTGTGTGACCAAATAGGTTCTCGGTTTATGTTGGCCGTCTATAATTAACCATTAATTATAGAATGATCATGAGTGGCACCTAGTAGTACATCATGATCCCCAATTAACCGAAAAGATCTACGGTTGATCCAGAACTATTTCTGAAACCCTTCAGCAGCTCGAATGAATCGTGCCCCATTCCCTTCACTTATCTTATACCCACTTGGTTTAGGACATGGTATATAGTGTCAGTCCCCACTAGGTTGATTACGTCACACCTTGCCCAAGTATCATTTCCTCGTTCTACAGATTCTAGTTACTGCATATGTATCGAAGAGTACCTTACTCTAAACATGTAATGCTTTGGCCAAAGACTTTAGTAACAATCCGACGAGAGGCCATGAGTATACATCTTCTCGCAAGGAGTGGTGAATCCTTTATAGGCTATTCAAACACATTCGATCACTTCGACTTATACCCAATCATCCTGGGTCCACATCTCCTCAGAGATGCTTGCTTAAGATGTCAAAGCATAAGTCTTTATGATCAAGATGACTTGAATACCGCAAGTCAAAGGAACATCACACTTAAGCTACAGTAAGAACTTCATTGACATATCTATATATGTAGAGAACCATATGAAGTCTTACGGTTGGTCACTCCAATGAACTAGTTACCATAACTAGCATCCACGATTAACTCAGGACATCACAATGTCTCCAGCCAGTGAGAATCAGTTGCTTGGATACACCAAGGAGTATACCTCGTGCTAGTTTCGACAGAATTGATGGTGTCCAAATCCATCAATTCATCAACTAGGGATAATTTCGATACATCACAATTACACATGTAGAGATACTCACTAGTTGTGATCAAATCACAAATTCTCTCATGCTGTGAGTCGTATCGCGGACATTCAGTAAATGAGTTTAAGATCCAATCAAATACAGGAAACCATGTATACTCAAATAGTGAATCTTCATTTATCATAAAAATGGTTCATAGATAAGGCGATTGCCTTAGGACATCTCTCATATATTACTAACAGTTCAGTTTATTTAAATGATATGTTCTATTGTAGTGCACCTCTAATGAACGAACTCTACTTTCTATACTTAGAGAGCCCTATCTATAACATAAGTACCAAAAGGTTCAAGTCAAATGAGTTGAACCAAACCTAACTCTGGCATTGTCACTTAGGTTACATAAACGAGAGTCGCTTATCTCAGCTCCATAAGGATGAGCTGCTAGACTCATTTGATTTTGAATCATATGATACATGTGAGTCTTGCCTTTTAGGCAAGATGACCAAGACTCCCTTTAGTGGACACAGCGAAAGATCAACAGACTTGTTAGGACTTATACATAGTGATATATGTGGCCCTTTCAATGTTGCTGCTAGAGGTGGTTACAGGTACTTCATTTCATTTACTGATGACTTCAGTAGATATGGTTATGTGTATCTTATAACATATAAATTAGAATCCTTTGAAAAGTTCAAAGAATTCAAGAATGAAGTATAAAACCAACTTGGCAAGAGTATTAAGATACTTTGATCAGAACGAGGTGGTGAATACCTTAGCCATGAGTTTCGTGACTATCTAGCTGAGTGTGAGATTCTATCCCAACTCACTCCTCCTGGAACACCACAGTGGAATGGTGTATCCTAAAGGAAATCATCTGCATTAGATATGATGATCGCCATGATGAAGTCGACACAGATCTTCTGATATCCTTTTGAGGATATGCTCTAGACACAACCTTTACCCTTAGCAGTGTACCATCAAGGTTGTGATAAAGACACCATATCTGATATGGATAGGAGAAATCCCAAGATGTCTTTCATGAGGATTTGGGGTTGTGAAGGGCTACGTTCGTCAAGTCTCGGACAATGGGACCCAAATCGATAGGTGCTATTTTGTTGGATATCCCAGGATACAAAGGGATATTACTTCTACATTCCCGATCGGCTACAAAGTGTTTGTAGCAAAAGGCTGGGTTTTTCTAGAAAGGAATTTTGTTTCTAGAAAAACTAGTGGGAGTACGTTCGATCTTGAAGAAATTCAAGATAAGGACCATAGCACTGAGGCCTTGATGGAGGTTGAACAGGAACCACAAAGTGTTGTGGGTGATGAGGTTATTGCACAAAGAGTTGTGGAACAACCACTTGTTCATGTAGACCTACCTCTTCGCAGGTCTGATAGGGTATGTCCTCAGCCTGAGAGATACTCATTTCTCTTGTCTGACCATGATGACATTATGCTCATTGAGAATGAGCCTACCTCCTATTAGGAAGCTGTGATGAGCCCAGATTCTGAGAAATGGCTAGAGGCTATGAGATCCGAGATGGAATCCATGTACACCAACAAAGTATGGATTTTGGTTGATCCACCTAAAGGGGTCAAACCCATTGGATGTAAGTGGGTCTTTAGGAGAAAGACTGACATGGATGGACTTACACATACCTATAAGGGCCGATTGGTGGCTAAAGTTTCAAGCAAATTCATGGTATTAACTATGATGAAACCTTTTCTCCAGTGGCGATGTTTAAGTCCATTCGGATCTTGCTTGCTATTGCAGCATACCACGATTATGAGATCTGGCAAATGGATGTCAAAACCATATTTTTGAATGGAAACTTACTCGAGGATGTGTACATGACACAACCTGAGGGTTTTGAAGATCCATAACATACTAGGAAAGTATGCAAGCTGCAAAGGTCCATTTATGGGCCAAAGCATGCCTCTCGGAGTTGGAATCTTCAATTCGATGATGCGATCAAACAGTTTGGTTTCATCAAGAATGAAGATGAACCCTGTGTCTACAAGAGGGTTAATGGGAACACAGTTGTCTTTCTTATATTGTATGTGGATGACATACTACTCATTGAGAATGACATCCCTTCGCTACAGTCTATGAAGACTTGGCTGGGGACGTGCTTCTCAATGAAGGACATAGGTGAAGCAGCCTGTATTCTAGGCATCAAGATCTATAGAGATAGATCTAAGAGATTGCTTGGCCTAAGTCAGAGTACATACATTGACACGGTATTACTACAGTTTTCTATGCAGAATTCCAAGAAGGGACTTCTGCTGATGTCACATGGTGTGAGTCTTTCGAAGACTCAAAGTCCCTCTTCTAGAGAGGAGAGAGACCGCATGGATAAGATCCCTTATGCATCTGTTATAGATCTATCATGTACGCCATGTTGTGTACTCATCCTGATCTCTTGTATGCTTTGAGCATGACGAGTAGATACCAGTCAGATCCAGGTGAGCATCACTGGATAGCAGTCAAGAATATTCTTAAGTATTTGAGAAGGACTAAAGAATATTTCTTGATATTTGGAGGCGATGAGGAGCTAGCTGTAAAGGGTTACAGCAATGCCAGCTTCCAAACTGACCAGGATGATTATAGATCACGGTCAGGGTTCGTGTTTTGCTTGAATGGTGGTGCTGTGAGCTAGAAGAGTTCGAAATAGGACACAGTTGCTGATTCTACAACAGAAGCCGAGTATATTGCTTCATCTGAGGTAGCAAAGGAGGCAGTTTGGATCCGCAAGTTCATTACTAAGCTTGGGGTGGTTCCTAGCATAGCAGATCCCATAGAGCTCTATTGTGACAATAATGGAGCGATTGCACAGGCTAAGGAACCTCGCTCACACCAGTGGACCAAACACATACTACGACGCTTCCATCTCATTTGAGAGATTATCGATAGAGGAGATGTGAAGATTTAAAGAGTACCCACAGAGGCTAACATCACAGATCCCTTGACCAAAGCTTTGGCACAGAAAAAGCATGATGGTCACACTAGGTCATTGGGTATTAGATACTACAGTGATTGGCACTAGTGCTAGTGGGAGATTGTTAGTGAAAGCCCTAGAGCTAATCATGTGTTGATTGTTGTATGGACTTTATTGTATCATATTACTATTTATAAAGGCATGGTTATTATATTTACTTGTATTGGTGTCAAATAACTAAATATAATAATGTCCTTGAGTAGTAGGTTCTTATCTATATCAATCGATTAGTTGAATCGATAATGAGATGATATAGAGAACACTACTCTTAATCATTCCTAGTCAAGTATTAACATTCAGGGACAATGTTAATGCGTAGAGACTAGCATGTAGGTCAACTCGATGACTTGATCTCACAAATCATGGATATGAGATATCAAGTTGAGACATGGGTATACATTAGAGAATGTATACTGAATGACCCGCCATGAGAAAGTATCATGGATCATTATATGAGTGTCATTTACTTTCTCATGTGGCTATTAGTATGACTACTAGTCCTTAGACCTGAAGTCACCATGGTTCCCTACATAAGGAGTTGCATACTTTGGCTTCGTCAAACGTCACCCGTAAATGGGTGAACTATAAAGGTGATTACTGGGTATGTAACAAATTATGCGGAGGGATGTGAGTGATGTAGATGGGATCTATCCCTCCTATATGATGGGGGTGACATCGATATTCTTGATAGAGTGAGACCACGAAGTGCATGGCCATGCCTAAATGAGTCAATATGAGATATTGAGCTCATTTGATTAGAGTGAGTCTACTTGGAGTTCAAGATATAGATTGTACCGAGGATGACACGGTTTATGCCTCAATTGGTCAATCTAGATGTCAAGGATAGAGGGACATTGTCACATATTGTGAGAGTCACAATTAGTAGTCACAAAGGTGATGGTGGAGCTCAACATTCTTGTAACTTGGGTAGCAATGATGTGTTGCTAGATACCGCTCATTGCTTATGTTCCTAAATTAGTTTAGGGGCATTGCCAACGTTACAAGAACCTATAGGGTCACACACAAAGGGCAATTAGATGGAGATTAGGTTCATATGATGAACCATGAGGATTAGGTTCATGGGATGAACCAAATTGGATTAAGAGTAATCCTAATTAGACTAATTGAGTTGAACTCAATTTGATTCAAGTGTTGAATGAGTCTAATTTAGATTTGATTCATCAAATCAATTTAAATTAATGAATAGAGATTCATTAAATTAAAATTGACTTGAATCAAATGGTTGGATTTGATCAACCATGGGAGATAAGAGGTCAAGTTTGACTTGACTTGAGAGGGAAGATGAAAGGTCAAGTTTGACTTGACCAAATGCCATGTCATGATGATGACTTGGCATGGTCGGCCAATGATGATGCTCCACATCATCATTGACTTATCATGTGGTGCCACCTCATGAGGGAGACCAAGAGCCATTGGCTCTTGGAGTTACATGCATGCATGTAACCCCCCAAGGTTAAAGTGGCTGACCACTTCTTGATGAGGTGTGAATTGTTTTTGGGTAACTCCATCTTCTTCTTCCTTGGATCATCTTCTACCTTGGATCTTCTTCCTCTCAAGCTCTCTCCCAATCCTCTATCTTGGCCGAACCATCCAAGGGGTGCTAGCACACTCAAGGATGTGTTTTCTCCACAATTTGTCTGTGTGGATACCAATAGAGGAGTGTGCACTTGACACTCTTGAGTTCCGGCGAAGCTTTTGGACGAGCGGGATAAGCGAAGGGTGTCGCTACGAGGGTAACACTCTATCTTGTAGATCTTAGGTAGATCTAGGATCTTTAAACACATACATGTTTTATTTTATATATCTTCACATGGATCCGTGGGCGGGCTTCCGAGGTTTCCGCAACTCAAAAAGCAGTTTTTGCGGCTCGGAAAACCCAACAGGAAAGGTTCACCTCGTGCTCCAAGTATCTCAACATGATGCTTGGGTCTCAACGAGTCGTGTACAACAAGTCTGGACTCGGATACAAGGCTAAATCATCCTACAAATCATACACATCATTACTTAGCCGAAACGTTAAGAGTCGAGTCCAAGCATGGATTCCTAAGTCTAGCTTAGTCAACCAAGATGGATTGAACCAATTTTGGGTCCCCAAGAGTCAAATTCACTTAGTGAATAAAACTCAATTGAGCTATGACTTAGGGGGAGCCAACACTTTACTTGTTTCCTTAATTAGATAAGATTTTTGCATGTTTAGTTAGTTATTACTTGCTTAATTTAGAATGGACTAGATAGGAAACAAAGTAGTTAAAATTGAACAACCTAGTACTAAGATGAAGTGAACTGATAATAAGTTAGGGAAACTCTTCAAAGTGCATGTCTACGAAGTGGTTCACTTGATATCCAAGAAGGCCATATGCCTCGCCATGACCTGGTGCACTAAGTTGAGTGGAACTAACTGAAGCTAACTCACTAAGTCTTTAACTGGTTAGACCAAAATTTCGTCTAAAGCGAGTCAAGTATTTGATTCCTTGATTGACTTTGTCTTAGGAAGTGGTCCACCTGATATCCAAGAAGGTCATATGCCATTCTACTACCTAGAAGTCAATTTTAGAGAAACATATTTGATTAGTCAAGCTAAACTTGAATCTAACACAAGTTTAAATACTTTCATTTTTTATTAAAATTAATCAAGATAAGAATGAACCCTCATCTCACAAAACCCATAGGATTAACGTGTGTTGAAAACCTAGATTGGGTGAGATGAATAAGATCAACCCTAATAAATTCAATCCTAATTCAACTCTAATCAACTCAACCCTAATTCAACTCTAATTGATCCAATCCTAATTCAACTCTAATCAACTCAACCCTAATTCAATTTAATCTACTCAACCCTAAACAACTCAACCCTAATCAATTAAACTCAAATAAAACTATAATCAAATTAAACTCCAATTCAACACTAATCAAATTAAACTCCAATCTAACCCTAATTTAACTCTAAATCAATCTTAATCAATTGAACTTTAATTAATTCAACCCTTAATCAAATCAACCTTAACCAATTAAACCTTAATTAGTTAAGTCTAAGTGTTAAGTAAATAATCAATGAGATTTCAAAAATTATTGATTCCAGTCGACTGGAATTGTTACGATCGATTGGACTAACTTTAGGCGACTGGATCATGTCCAGTTGCCTGAAATCCTAGGAATGATAAAATTGAACTCCAGTCGATTGGAATACATCCCACCCCACCCCCCCCCCCTCGTCACCGCCGCACAGTTAAGTGATAAGACTAACCCAGTCGACTTAATCAAAATAGTCGACTGGGGAGTGAGCACAGTAAATGGTAAAACCAACTTAGTCGACTAAACAAAATCCAATCGACTCAAAGCCAGTCGACTGAAATGTTTCCAGTCGACTGGATTCCATTTATAAAACCAATGCCGAGTCGACTCAATCCTCTCCAAAACCACCGAAAACACAAGTTTTCTTCCAAAACCACCGAAAACACTAGTTTTAGCCCTTTTAAGCGTTTAGGTCATCAAATCTTTTATATAATATCATCCACAAGCCTAGGTAATGATTCTAAACCCTTTTTCCAATTACTTTTGAATAAATATTAAATTTTTTAAAATTAATTAGGAGTAAAAGAAGAGCAGTTGAGGTGGAGATATCCTCAGATCCCAGTATAGACATTAGGTTTACCATTGAGGGACATAGGATTAGATTTAATGCAACTACATATACTCCTATGCCTACTAGGTATTTGAGTAGGCCATTTTTTGGTAGGTCATGCATACCAAGCACAAAGGTCATGCAACATTATGATTTAGATAAATTAGTTTATTACAAGAACTCAATAAACATAGACTTATGTGCTGAGTTATGCAATAAATTCATTAGAATCGATGATCTTGCATACTCCACCAGAGTACAAGGCAAAGATTTTATCTTTACCCCTTCCATGTTGAGAGTGTTAGGGCAATCAACCCAAGTATGATATTGGTTTTGATGTGTGTGGAAAAGGGTTTAAGTTAGGATGTTTATGTGGTTTGATGTGTGTGTTTAAGTTGTGCAGGACTTAGTGAATCACACATGTGTTACTTAATGAAACATTAGCAAGTTCATCATTTCATAGCTCGGGTCCTTGAGTTGGTGAAGGATGGCACGGGGAGTAGCCGAGGGCTTGGTGCATCCGAGGGACCACCGGACGAGGAGCAATGGAGTTGAGCTAAAGGAAGCAGACTTTGAGGGCGAGACGCAAAGGATGTCACGGGAGAAGCCGTGAACTTAGTGCATCCGAGGGACGCAGATCGAACGAAGATAGCTTTAATGGGAGACTCTGTGTGAGATGAGAGTTGAGTGATTGTAACCCGAGGTGTGGTAGCTCAATGTAGGTGGACTTGGCCAAATGGCTAAGATCAAGTGTCGGATTCTCAAACATGGTGTTTGAGGTTTTACCCGACGGTTGGATGCTCAAACAACCTGTTGTTTGAGGTTTTACCCAACAACAGTCGACTGATATAGATATCAGTCGATTTGTCTGAGTCGACTGCTAGTTGACCGATGTCAACTAGGATTTTGTGGCCCGCAATGATCGCTTCCACCATCACGACTTTCAAGGGCTGGCAGTCACCGTTTATAAGGGACGCGACATGTACGTAAAACACTTTGAGTCGAAAGATTGATTAGAGCAATCGACTAATGGCTCGATCAGTTGACTTCTAGTGTGATCAGTCGACTGATCAGTGTGTCATTGGGCTGTGATGATGGCATTAAAGCAGGTGTGTCAGAAGCCATTGGAATGACAACAATCGACTGATGGCATGCAATAGTCGACTACTGCATGCCCAATGGGAAGAAACTCATCTTCTCTATAAAAAGAGGGGTTGGGGGCCTTGGGGCATCTAATGCTTTAACTCCTAAGTATACTTCAAGTGCTCTCAATATTTTTACTCTCCTCTTCCTTGTTTATATCTCCATCATATTGTAAGAGGGAGAGATTGTGTAAGAAGGTTTCTTCTCCACCTTGGTTAAGCTAAGGAGAAGGTTTAGTGGATTGATTGAGGGAGTGATCCACCTAACGGATTGTCTGTGGATTAGTGGAAAGGACTGTGAACCACATTATATCGCTTGTGTTCGTGCATTCTTCTTTATCTTTGTTTCTTAGCTTAATTGTCTTTATTATCATTATTATTTTGCGGCAACAAGATTATAGGCAATTAATCACAAGCGAATTCCTTCGTCCATCACAAGGCTATTCATCCCCTCCTTCTAGCCGAGCCACGATCCTCCAACAAGTGGTATCAGAGCTGAGGAGCTTGTCAACGAACTCACCGCCGCAACAAGCAAATCAACGAAATGACCAACATGAACATCCATCCACCAAAATTCGAAGGAGACTTCTCATGGTGGAAGAAGAGGATGGATGTATTTTTCGAAACCGACTTCGATATAATGTTAATCATGAAAAGTGGTTTCGAGATACCTAAGGATGAAGAAGGGAAGCCAATAGAAAAATCAAGATGAACCAAGAAGCAAAAGGAGGAGCACCTAACAAATTCAAAGGCAAATCACCATCTCTTTAATTTGCTACCTCAACAAGAGATTAATCGGATTGGCAAATTCTCGAGCGCCAAAGAGATGTGGGAAAAGATAATTGAGCTTCATGAAGGCACCTCTGAAGCCAAATTAGCAAGAAGGGACCTTCTCCGATCGCAATTAAATAACATTAAATTGGAAAAAGGAGAGAAGGTATTGTCCCTACATTCTAGATTTAAGGAGATAATTAATGGTTTGTCTAGTGTAGGGGAGAATCTATTCAACTGAGACATGATAATGAAAATCATTGATGCATTCCCCCGATCTTCAAAATGGAGCTCCATGGTGGATTCCTTCTACATCTCAAGGAATATAGAGGTAAGTACTCTAGAAGAATTCTTTTCTACCATGGAACTTCACGAAACTTGACTTGAAGGAATAATAGAAGAACCAATCACTTAATCAAGGGGAGTAGCGCTAGTGGCAAACAAGGGAAAGAAGAAGAAGACCACACCCTCCTCATCCGATGATGAATCATCTTCTTCAATGGATAGCAATGAGGAGGCGTATATGGTAAGAAAGGTCAGGCGTGATTTAAAAAGTTTCAAATTTAACAAATCTCATGATAGGAGAAGGAGGACTAGAAAAATTATTTGCTATAATTGCCAAGGAGAAGGACACATGAGGGATGAGTGTCCTTTGTTGAACAAGAGCAACGAAGAAAGCAAGAAGAATGACAAGAAGAAAGAAGGGAAGAAGAAAGAAGAGAAGAAGTCAAAGGAGAAGGAAGGAAAGTCAAAACCCCAGAACTTAAAAGCCACATGGGATGACCCATCTTCATCGAATGAAGAAGAAATCGTCTCCTACTTTGCACTTATGGGGATTGAAGATGTAGCCTCCACCTCATCCGAACAGGAAGAAGGAAGCACAAGTGATGAGGAGAGCTCAAGTGTAGGGGGAGCATCATCATCGGAATCGGAAGAAGAAGATTGGGTAAGTGAGGTAAAAAATCTCTCTACTCAAGAAGTTATTTACATGATTTCTTGTTTAACTAAGGATTTATTTAGAACCAAAAAGAAAAATAAATGCATGCAAAATGAAATTAGAAATCTAGAAGAAAAACTCAAAAATGCATGCTCACATGATGATGTTGTTTCTTCTAGCATTAATGATGCATGTTTTGAAGAAAATAAGGTTTTAAGGGAAAAGGTAGATTATCTTAGCAAAGCCCTTGAAAAATTCACTATAGGCTCAAATACTTTGAACATGATCATTAGGAGCCAAAGGGCAAGCTTTAACAAAAAGGGCTTAGGATATAAGGGATCTATGAATGAATACCATTGTCCAATTGCTAGGGGACAATCAAAGACTACAATGGTAGCTAGAAAATGGATCCCTAAGGAATACTTGGTGAACCCTATTGGAAAGAACTTATATTGGGTTCCCAAGTCAATCCTTAAAGGTTAGAAAAACCTAGGATAATCAACCATACTTGAACTTATTTCATATCATGTTAATTGGTTGGCTTATGTTCATGATTGGGGATTTTGGATGATACTTAATCTTGGTAGCATTGCATGAAATTTTTGGTTAAGTATAAATACCTTAGTTACATCTCACAATTCACTATAAGGATAACTTGATTGATAACATAACAATGGGTGAGATGTTAGGTTGATACAAATGATTCGCTAATGCTTATGACATTTTAATGAGTCATTACATAGCAATCATAGACCAACTATGGGGAAAACAAATGTTTAATTCATGGACATCTTGCCCAAATATCATAGTTGGATATTTTTAATGTTTTAAAAACATTTCATGTTTTGAAAATTGTGAGTTGATGCTTTGAAACACTCTAAGACAAAACTAGACTTTCAAGTTGATACAAAATTTGAGGATTTTAAAACTTTTGAGTTTTTGCCTAATTTTTAAAAATTGAATGAATTTTCATAAAAAAAAATCATTTTTCCTTGATAAAGAAACTCATAAGAAATATGTTCCCCAAATTTTATGATTTTTTGAATTTTTCTCAATTTTTCATTCCTGAAGTTGGCTTCAGAAACTAGAAATTTGAATTTATTAGGTACCAGTCGACTGGTAACTAGCCCAGTTGACTGATGACACTGTGCACAGGTACAATAGCTCACTTTTGAGCTTTTTCAGTCAGTTTTTGGTGTTTTTCTTCCCTTAGATAGTGATACCTCAGTGTATAACATAAGTATGATATTTTTGATAGTGTCAAAGGGGGAGAATATTGTTAAGGTTTAAGTTAATCATGATTAGAGCATGTGTTAAGGGGGAGTTTGATTTCCATGTTTGAGTTACATGCTTTACTTTCCTTAAGTATTTTTAAATGTTTTGCCAAACCTAACCATATTGTCACACATCAAAAAGGGGGAGATTGTTAGGGCAATCAACCCAAGTATGATATTTGTTTTGATGTGTGTGGCAGAGGGTTTAAGTTAGGATGTTTATGTGGTTTGATGTGTGTGTGTTTAAGTTGTGCAGGACTTAGTGAATCACACATGTGTTACTTGATGAAGCATTAGCAAGTTCATCGTCTCATAGCTTGGGTCCTTGAGTCGGTGAAGGATGGCACAGGGAGAAGCCAAGGGCTTGGTGCATCTGAGGGACCGCAGAATAAGGAGCAATAGAGTTGAGCCAAAGGATGCAGACTTCGAGGGTGAGACGCAAAGGATGGCACGGGAGAAGCCATGAGCTTAGTGCAACTGAGGGATGTAGGCCGAACGAAGATAACTTCAATAGGAGACTCCGTGTGAGATGAGAGTTGAGTGATTGTAACCCGGGACGGGGTAGCTCAATGTAGGTGGACTTGGCTAAATGCCTAAGATCAAGTGTCGGATGTTCAAACATGGTGTTTGAGGTTTTACCTTATTGTTTGAGGTTTTACCCGACATCAGTCGACTAATATAGGTATCAGTCGACTAGTCTGAGTCGACTGCTAGTTGACCGGTGTCAACTAGGATTTTGTGGCCCAATAGTTGACTGTTAAGGGATGGCAGTCGACTGCTCCACCATCAGTCGACTGCTAAGGGCTGATAGTCGGCTGTTATAAGTGGACGCGGGTACAGAAACACTTTGTGTCGACTGATTGATTAGAGGAATCGACTGATGGCTCTATCAGTCGACTGCTAGTGTGATCAGTCGATTGATCAGTGTGCCATTGGGTTGTGACGACCGCGAATCAGGCATGGTCAGAAGCCGTTGGAGAGGCAACAGTTGACTGATGGCATGCAACAGTCGACTGCTGTATGCCCAAAGAGAAGAAACCCCTCTTCTCTATAAAAATAGGGGTTGGGAGCCTTGGGCTAGCTAATGCTTTAACTCCTAAGTATACTCCAAGTCCTCTCAATGTTTTTACTCTTCTCTTCCTTGTTTCTATCTCCATCATATTGTAAGAGGGAGAGATTGTGTAAGAAGGTTTCTTCTCCACCTTGGTTGAGCTAAGGAGAAGGTTTAGTGGATTGATTGAGGGAATAGATTGTTCGTGGATTAGCGGCAAGGGTTCTAAACCATGTTACATCACTTGTGTTCGTGCATTTTTCTTTATCTTTGTTTCTTAGCTTAATTGTCTTTATTATCATTATTCCGTTGTGCTAACAAGAATATAGGCAATTAAGCACAAGCAAATTCCATCGTCCTTCACAAGGCTATTCATCCTCCCTTTCTAGCCGGGCCATGATCCTCCAAAGGACTCCATCAATGAGTATATTCAATTCTACTACACTTAGAGTACAGGACTATGCCTTGTACGGAGTCATAGTGAACTGTATTTTGCCACTCACCACTAGGGACATCGCTATGATGTGTCCCTATCATTCATTTTTACTCTATACACTTAGTCACAGATTAGACATAGATATTAGTTTATAGATGTTTCAGTCTATCATTCATCATTCTAGGGTCATTACCAGTGGTAGGCCACATCTGTCCTACTGCCACATCATCACATCTCTATTAGCTACATTAGGGTTTGATGTTACCGCATGTAATGTCAAACAACTCACTAAGTATGACATGATAGGCTCTAGACAATTTGCATTAGCTAAGATAAGTCTAGATGAAAATAATGTCCTAACTTGGAGGAGAGATGAACCCCAGCCTCAGCTTATGCCTGACCCAGAGCCTGAGCCTGAGCCTGACTAGGAGCATCAACCAAATAGGACTAAGGAGCCGCCAGATTATGAGATTCATGACATATTACCCTTTCTTGGACTTCCTTCTCCTCTTACAGTAGCTGAGAGATTATCAAGATTGGAGGTTGCGATGCATCGTCAAGAGCAGCAACATCTAGATATGATGTAGATCCTCCAACAACAAAGAGACGAGCACAGAGAGATGATGGAGATGCTTCGATCTTGGGGCATGATCCATCCTCATCCACCTTCACCTCCCTCCTCCTTAGATTAGGACTTTGTTAGATGCATTACTTGTTGAAATTAAGGACATTTGTACTTAACATTTTAAGTTATGAAAAATTGGTTCAGCCTAAAAGTCTTGGTTTATAATTAAGGATTCATGCTTGGACAGCTCTTATTTCATTTGAATTTTACATTATTAAAGATTGAACTGAGGGGGATAAAATAATTTTCAAAACATCTTAATTGCATGGCTTGAATTAAAAGGGGAGAAAACAATTTCAAAAATTGAAAGCTTTAATTAAGGGGGAGGAAACAATTTAAGGGGAATTTAAAAGATTTTCAAAACACTTAGTTGAGGGGGAGAAATTTTCTATAAGATGTTTTCAAAATTTTAGAAATCTTCTTATACTTTAAGATTTTGAAACACTTATATGTAGGATTGAGATTTCTGAGCGGGGGGGGAGGGTGAATCTCGGAAGTTATAAAAAAATTTCTTTTTAAAGTTTTAAACTTATCTTTTTATCTTTTCAAATCAAGAGTTATGCGGCGGAAATGTAAATCAAGAAAAGTAAATAAAAAATTTATTTTTACTTGGTTCACAACCTGTACTAGGTTGCTAGTCCAAGGCCCATAGCTCTTCGAGAGCTACCTCGATGGGCAATTCACTAAAAAGCCCTCCGACTCGAGAAATCTCGACTTAGGAGGGGTTATCTTTTTACAAATATTAGGATAGGTAACAAGCTACCTTCCCTTTAGAAATTAAGTACAAAAACAAAATGAAATTACAAAGCTATACCGACACTTAGAAGATAAAGTCGAAGCTTGGAGTGTCGGAATGTCGCCTTGTCAATTATTTTGCAGATGGCGAATGATTGTAGCAACACTTCATTGTCATAGAATTGTTGTACTCGGAGTTGGTCCTCCATTTCTTTTATAGACACTTTCTAGTCAACTGGAACACCCTCCTCCATTTGACTTTAAATCAGTCTGTTGATTTAGTACTTCTACCTTCCTAGTTAACTGGACATGGTCCAATCGACTCCTGGCCACTTGGCTCCGCTTCGAGAAATTTTATATCCCATTCGACTAAACCTCCCCAGTCGACTGGAGTTCTTGCCATCTTAGTAAGCCAATTTGCATTTGATCGCCAGCTTAAATTGCCAACTAGGTGTTTCAATCGACTAGACCATATCCAGTCAACTAGACATCAGTCAACTAGAATCCTTTAAGTTGAATGGAGGCATGCAAAACAAGATTAGCAACATACACAATATGAAATGCAATGGCAGTAGTAATACTGTTCGATCTCAACTTCTTAGTCCCACGGGGACTATTTTTCATATCGACACCTACCTTGTCACCCTCCAAAGGACTCAACCTCACCTCTTTACTCGAGGCTTACCTGTCGGTTGCCCAACCGGACTTACCTTGCTTGAGATTTGATTTGACCCACCAGGGCTTCCCGCCAGTTGTCCGGTCTCCCAGACCCAGCTGGACTTCATGTCGATTGTCTTATCTTCTGACCCAACCAATCTTCATGCTAGATGTCCGATTTCCTGACCCATCTAGACTTTCTGCCTGGTGTTTGGCTCTCCTGATCTGTCAAGTCTTCTACCTAGTATCTAGTCAACACTACCTACTAGGACTTCCTTCTCATTGCCTAGTATCCAGTTTGCCTGACCTATTAGGACATTCAATAATTTGCCTAGTATCCAGTCAGCCTGACCTACTCAGACTTTCTTGTTAAGCCTGCTCACTTAACACACATATTAAAATACAAGTAATTTCTAACTTTAACTATGGTTCATACATCAAAACTAAGGAGTGATGCTCCCTGCATTCAATAATCTCTTCCTTTTTGATGTATGACAACACATCAGTTAAAGTTAGGAGAATCAATTTGCAATGTATCAATTTCAACACATATTCATATGCATAAGTTCAAGTATATCAAGTTTAAGTTCATATGCAATGAGTGATGTCATTAAAATGCAATCTTGATATTAAGTAGATGTTCAAACTTTAAACCTCTCTCTCCCCCTTTGGCATACATCAAAATACTATTATCTTTCAAAAGCAAAAATTCAAGATTTGAGAATTTCACAAAAGTGGTTTAAGTTAAAAGCTAAGTTTATAAAATAGTGCTTAAGCATTTAAGATTTTTAAAAAGATTCAAGATTTTCAAAGTAAATGAACATTTCTAAGTACCTAAGCTTTTCAAAGGATGAACATTTCTAAGTACTTAAGCTTTTTAACATACTTATGCTTTTCAATGTGCATTTCAAAGTAATTAAGATTTTCAAAAGATATAAGCTTTAAGAATTTTAAAAATACTTAGGTTTTTCAAAGTTCATAAGAATTTTAAAGGATTTACAATAGACAGGCTTTTCAAAATGTTTAACTTTCATAAGCTTTTTATGAGTATTTAGGTTTTTCAACCTTTTTCACAAATTATTTGTTTTTCAAACTAAGCTTTTCAAAATAAACTAAGTCTATAAGGTTTTCAAGTTAAGCTTTTGAAAATAAGATTTTCAAGTTATATAAGTGTTTCAAAAAAAGAATATTTTTGAAATTTTGAGAACATCTTATAGAAAATTTATCCCCCTCAATAAAAACCAAGTGTTTTAAATATCTTCTAAATTCCCCTTTAATTGTTTTCTTACCCTTAATTAAAGCCATCACTTATTTTTTTAAAAACTAACTATAGAAATGAAACTTCAAATATTCAAGTGCATTTATTTGAAACCAAAATTTCCATGCCTTTGAAAAGAAATTGATGCAATAAAATTTTCTTTGAAAATACAACCTCCCCCTCAACCTATGGTTCTCAAAATTTTCAAAATGTCTTTTATTGTTTTGAAAATAATATATCTAATTTTTCAAAAGTACTTTAAAAATTCAAGCTTTGTAAATTGATTTTAAAAAATGCAAATGTAATAAGAGTTGTCCAAGCATAAATCCCTTTATAATTGAATAATATATTGAAAATACACAACTAAAAATTGTACTTAAAGCAAATTTCTAACTCTTGATAAACTCAAATGATATAAAATTATCATTAAGCCTTGGGAAAGAGTAAGTCATGAAGTGATCGCTTTGCTTTAAACCCCTTTTGGTTCATGTTGATGGACTGAGTCGACATCTGGAACTAGGTGTTAGGGAAATCTGTTGGTGCAGGGGCACTAGATAATCGAACCTGTGTTTTGATTATGGCAAAGGCACAAAGTTAAGTTTACATCGTTATCTCACGAGCTAAATCGAGTGTGCAGAAAAGTACTAAAGCTAGAGCTGAAGGCTAGCGACACCCGGAGGAAGCCGAGGTGGTCGGGCGTCACTCGAGCAACTTCGGAGGGAGCCGAATGAATCGAGTGGAAGGCCGGAATCGAGAGCTACAAAGTAAGTATCGAGGTAAGCTCGTGTGAGTGAGAGATGGTAAGGTCGTGTCCTCTTTACGGGGACGACCGTAGGCGGCGATCCGACTAAGACTTCCTGTGGAAGGTCTAGGTCGAGATCGGACGGTTAGAAACCATCGTATTTACCATTTTCTGTGCTAACCTCTTACTACAAGGAAGTGGTCAGGCTGGCAATCGACTAATGCTCATCAGTCGACTGATGGGAGCATCAGTCGACTGATGGCGATGAATCAGCCTTTGCGCTTGGTCAAAATGGATAACGTTTGACGCGGTCACGTCGTGATAAAATTTTGTACAACTTCGGGATCTATTCCAAAACATTAGGAGACATATTCAAAGGCCAAAATCTATAAAAGGAGGGGAGGATTCCAACTCCAAACATCATCAAGATTATTCTCAAGTGCTCCTACAATGCCAAAACTCCAACACCGTCATAACACCAATGTGACAACAAGTTCTAATCCTCTTCGTCGGCAACAGTAGCAAGTAATTGCTTTTATTATTGTATTCTTTGTTTTTATTCATAACGATGTGAGGTAGGCTTGTTGCCTCATCCTCGTACTTCCGGTTTTGTGATCGTTGTCTCCTACCTCCAACGAGGAGGAAACGTTATAGTGCTTTGCCCTCCGTACACGATCTAGGACCGTTAGGGCCTTGGAGTAGCAACTGTTGGGTTGTGAACCAAGAAAAAAATAAACTTGTCTTCTTATTTTTCTGCTGTGTCTACTCGTGTTTTAACGAACGAAAAGAAATTCTATGCTCGCTATTCACCCCCCCCTCTAGCGACGCTTCTCGATCCAACCAAATCAACCCAAGTATAATCATGGTTTTGATTTGTCTACCCAGAGAGTTTAAGTTAGGATGCCTATACTTTTGATGTGTGTGTTCTAGTTGTGTAGGATGTGGTGAATCACACATAAGTAGCTTGATACGGTCAAGCATTGGCAAGTTCACTCATCTCATGCCTTGGGTCCTTGAGTCGGTGAAGGATGGCATGGGGAGAAGTCGTGAGCTTAGTGCATCCGAGGGACCACTATATGAGGACAATGGAGTTAAGTCAAAGGAAGTAGACTTCATGGCAAGACACGAAGGATGACACAGAGAGAAGTCGTGAGCTTAGTGCCTCCGAGGGGCGCAGGTCGAAGGAAGAGAGCTTCAATGGTATACTCCATGAGAGGTTGAGAGTTGAGCGATTGTAACCCGGGGTGGTTAGTTCAACTTAGGTGAACTTGGACAAATGACTAAGATAAAGTGTCAGATACTTTAACATCTTTGTTTGAAGTTTTACCCGACGCCAGTCGACTGATATAGGTATCAGTCAATTGGTTATGATCACGCCGATTGAGGTGTTGTGGGCCATCACGATCATTGTTAGGGTTTAGCAATGATCGTGTCCACCATCGATCGTCGTAGCCTTGCAATCGACTACTATAAGTGGACATGGACACAGAACCTCTCGTAGCCGACTAATTGCTTAAGTAGTCGAACCGATAGCTAGATCAGTCGACTGCCAGTGTGATCAGTCGACTGATCAGTATATCATTGAGATATGATGACCGCGGATCACGCTTGGTATGCAACAGTCGACTGCTGCAAGCCCAACGAAAAAATCAACCTCCTCTCTATAAAAGGAGGCCTTGGGAAGCTTGAGGAAGTTAGTGTTGATATTCCAAATCCTTGCCTTTAGCCTTCCAAGTTTTCTAAGTGTTTTTACTCCATTCTTCTCTAATACTACTTCTATTATCTTGTGAGAAGAAGAGGTTATTATAATAAGGTCCTACTCCACCTTGTGTTCATCTAAAGGAGAAAATAGTGGAAGGTTAAAGGAGTGATCCACCTAAAGGATTGTCGTGGACTAGTGGCAAGAGACCGTGAACCACATTAAAGGCTTGTGTTAGCATTGTCTTTCTTAATTTTGTTTTAGTCTTCATTTTATTTGTGCTTCCGCTAACAAATCTTGTAGTTAATTAAGAAGGCTATTCATCCCCCCTTCTAGCTGGCACATCGGTCCTAACACGTGGTATCAGAGCAAGGTCCTTATCATCGGACTCATCATCGCGATAAGCACATCAAATGGATGACATGAACATTCACCCACTAAAGTTCAAAGGAGATTTTTCTTGGTGGAAGAAAAGAATGGAGGTATTCTTTGAAACTGATTTTGATATTATGATAATAATGAAAAGTGGTTTCGAGGTACCTGAGGATGAAGACAACGAGCCGATAGAAAAATCAAGATGGACAAAGAAGCAAAGGGAGGAACATCTAACAAATTCAAAGGCCAAGCATCACCTTTTAAATGTGCTTCCTCAACAAGAAATAAATTGGATTGGAGAGTGCTCAAGTGCAAAGGAGATGTAGGAGAAGTTAATTGAGCTTCATGAGGGTACATCCGAAGCCAAATTAGCAAGATGAGATCTTCTCTGATCACAACTCAATAATATCAAATTGGACAAAGGAGAAAAGGTATTATAATTACATTCTAGGTTTAAAGAAATAATTAATGGTTTGTCAAGTGTAGGGGAAAAGTTATCAAATCGGGACATGATTATGAAAGCTATTGATGCATTCCCCCTATCCTTAAAGTGGAGCTCCATGGTTGATTCCTTCTATATCTCAATAAATCTAGAGGTTAGTACTTTAGAAGAATTTTTCTCTACTATGGAACTTCACGAAACTCGCCTTGAAGGAATAGTTGAAGAACCAATCAATCAATCAAGGGGAGTAGCACTTGTTGCAAGCAAAGGAAAGAAGAAGAAGACCTCACCCTCCTCATCGGATGATGATTCACACTCTTCAATGGATAGCGATGAAGAGGCATATATGGTAAGAAGGGTAAGATGTGCATTAAAAGTTTTTAAATTTAACAAATCCAATGATAGGAGAAGGACAAGAAAGATTATAAGCTAAAATTGCCAAGGAGGACACATGATGGATGAGTGTTCTCTATTGAACAAGAAGAAGGATGACAAGAAAAAAGAAGGCAAGAAGAAAGAAGAGAAGAAGTCAAAGGAAAAGGAGAAGTCTAAATCTCGAAATTGAAAGGCTACATGGGACTCATCCTCATTGGAAGAAGAAGAGGTCGTCTCACATTTTTGCACTCATGGGAGTAGATGATGTAGCCTCCACCTCATCCGAACAAGAAGAAGAAAGTACAAGTGAGGAGGAGAGCTCAAGTGTAGGGGGAGCACAACCTTCGGAATCGGAAGAAGATTGGATAAGTGAGGTAAAGGATCTCCCTACTCAAGATGTCATTCATATAATTTCAAATTTAACTAGAGATCTATTTAGAACAAAGAAGAAAAATAAATGAATGCAAAATGAGATTAGAACTCTAGAAGAAAAGCTAAAGAATGCATGTTCACATGATAATGTTGCTTCTTCTAGTACAAATAATGCATGTTTAGAGGAAAATAGGATTTTAAGGGAAAAGGTAGAATATCCTAGCAAAGCCTTGAAAAATTTACCATAGTCTCTAATACATTGAAAATGATCATAGGGAGCCAAAGGGCAAGTTTCAATAAGAAAGGCTTAGGATATAAGAATGAAAAGTCATACCATTGCTTAATTGCTAGGGGCAATCAAAAACAACAATGGTAGCTAGAAAATGGATCCCTAAAGAATACTTGGTAACCCCTATTGGAAAGAATCTATATTGGGTACCCAAGTCAATTCTTAAAGGATAGAAAAACCTAGGATAGTCAATCATAATTGAATTTATTTCATATCTTGCTAAATGGTTAATTTATGATCATGATGGGTGATATTGGATAATACTTAACTTGGGTAGCATTGCATGAAATTTTTTGGTTAAGTAGAATTCCTTTAGTTACATCTCACAACCCACTATAAGGATAACTTGATTGATAAACATGACCATGGGTGAGATGTTAGGTTGATACTGAAGGTAGAAAACTTCGCTTCTCACTTCAACTCGGTTGCTTGTTCATGACGATCCCTTCTACGTCCCAAGCTACCGTTTCATCGTCGTGTTATTCGATTAAGGTGGTCACTTGAACAAACTTGTTGTTCAAGCAACCTACCTCTATTCTTCGAATAGCTACGGAATAGATGATGTACGGATCTCCGGTTTCTGTGTTTGTATTTGGGGTCCAAGTAAATTAGCCACATAATAAAAACATACAACATGCAAAGAAACAAAAGGAAGGCAAAACAAGATTTATACCTCTTGTTTACCTCAAGGTCTTCTATCGTATGTCCTATCCTCCTCTTGGACGTTGTGTGGGCAACGATCCTCCAAGAGTTGAAGCCTCATAGATCACGATCTTCCTTTCCTTGCTTGCTCCGAACAAGAGGAAGTATAGAAACAAAACTCTCCTCTATCTAAGACCAACCAACAAGATCCAAACTTGAAGCTTGCCGCCGGCCCAAAGAGAGGTGAAGGTGGGGGCCGGCCAAGAGCTCCAAGGAACCACCCTTACCCTTGTTTCCACCGGCCAAGGAGAAGAAGAGAAATAGGTTGAGTGTTGGCCAAGGTAGAGGGGAGAAAGATGGGCACCGGAAACTCCATAGGAAGAAAGAAAAATTTCCAAAATTGTGGCCGCCCAAGCCTCCTCCAAAACCCTAGCCTCCCTTTTGTTTCTTGCCGCCCAAGCCAAAAGAAACAAAAACACTAATCTCTCAAGTGTTTTTCACGCCCAAGCCATGGCCTCCTTTTATAGAGTTAGGCTTAAGCCTTGTTTTAATCTCCACCATCGGATCTAGGGATTTAATCTCAACAGTCGGATCTAGAGATTTAATCTCAACCGTCGGATCTAGAGATTTAATCTCCACCGTTGTATCTAGAGTTTTATTTTCCATCATCGGATCTAGGCTCCATGAGGTTTTAATAGGCTACAATAGGGACTATGAGGAGGAGTTGGATCTTGGCAACCCAATGGATCAAGCCCACATAAAGTCCGATCCATTAATGATAATCCACTCCACTAGAGGATTATCATTGATCTACCTCACCAACCCTCATAAGTTAATATGGGCTCCATATATTATTTGTACATTTATTTCCCCGTGTTTAAGATATCGAATGTTCACCGATTAATTAATTTACTGACAATTAATTAATCAACATCTAACTCCATGAGTAGTACCACTCAACCTTATCATCATGCCGGACCAAGTCCACCTGCAGGGTTTACATGATGAACCTTATGAGCTCCTCAAGGGGATATCATCATCCTAATATATACGACACGGTTTCCTCCGATAATCAACGACACACCATATAAATAATATCATTTCCCAACTTACCGAGCCTATCGATTTACTCTATAAATCTCGCCCTTTGGTAAATCAAAAAAATGAATACTAAGTATATGTGCCCGTTATTATATCGGGATTAAGAGCATGTGCAACATAATATCTGAGGTCTGATTCGATTATGTAGTCAGCAATAAATCGAATCACCTCTAAGTCGGTCCTGCTCAATACACACAAAGTGTACTAGTGTAATTCTATGGTCAAGACAAACCAATACCAAATCACACTACAACCATTCCAATGGTTTGTCCATAACCATCTCGGTTGTAAGCCTTTACTCTTTACAAGGAACTGATAACATGATCTTCCGTGTGACACTACACACCATGTTATCTACAATGTAATGTATTAGACAATATGCATAGCATAAATATGCAAACAATGATCATGTGATTCTTATTTTAAAACTAAAGATGTTCATACAAAAGATAGACTTTTCAGTATACATCCCAACAATCTCCCACTTATACTAAAATACTATGCTATCCTCATACTTCCATACATTTGATTCCCATTCCCTCCACATGCCTATCAAAAGCTCTCGCTGGAAGGGCCTTAGTGAAAGGATCTGCCAGGTTATCCTCCGATGCAATCATGACCACAACTACTTCTCCTCGCTTTACGATTTCTCGTATCAGGTGGTACTTGCGCTCTATGTGTTTACTTGCCTTATGGGCTCGTGGTTCCTTCGAGTTTGCAACTGCACCACTATTATCACAATAAATTATGATATTTTTGGGCAAACCAGGAATCACATCCAAGTCCATCAAGAAGTTCCTGAGCCACACAGCTTCTTTGGCCGCCTCAGAGGCCGCCACATACTCACATTCCATGGTAGAGTCCACCACGCATTTTTGCTTGACACTCCTCCATAAAATGGCTCCACCTCCCAAAGTAAACATAAAACCTGAGGTAGACTTACTGTTATCCCTATCTGATTGGAAGTCGAATCTGTATAACCCATAGGGAGTAATTGGTCTGCCTGGTAAACTAGCATATAATCCCTAGTCCTTCTCAGGTACTTCAATATATGTTTTACCACAGTCCAATGTCTCTGTCCTGAATTACTCTGATATCCATTGACCATGCCCACGGTAAAGTAGATATCTGGTCTCGTACATAGCATCGCATACATGAGGCTTCCTACTGCTGAAGCACAAGGAACTGCCTTCATCTCTTTAATTTCCTTAGATGTTCTAGGACACATCTCCTTAGATAAAGGAACTCCATGCCTGAAAGGTAGAAAACCTTTCTTGGAGTTTTGCATGCTAAAACGATCCATACTTGTGTCTATGTATGAAGCTTGAGATAATCACAATATCATTTTCTTGCGATCCCTTATAACTTTGATCCTAAGGATGTGTCCCACTTCTCCCAAGTCCTTCATATCAAACTATTGTTAGTAATATATGAGAGATGTCCTAAGGCAATCGCCTTATGTATGAACCATTTATATGATAAATGAAGATTCACTATTTGAGTATACATGTCTTATGTATTTGATTGGATCTTAAACTCATTTACTGAATGTCCACGATACGATTCACAGCATGAGAGAATTTGTGATTGGATCACAACTAGTGAGTATCTCTACATGTGTAATTGTGATGTATCGGAATTATCCTAGTCGATGAATTGATGGATTTGGACACCATCAATTCTGTCGAGACTAGCACGAGGTATACTCCTTGGTGTATCCAAGCAGCTGATTCTCACTGGCTGGAGACATAGTGATGTCCGGAGTTAATCGTGGATGCTAGTTATGGTAACTAGTTCATTGGAGTGACCAGCCGTAAGACTTCATATGGTTCTCTGCATATATAGATATTTCAATGAAGTTCTTACTGTGGCTTAAGTGCGATGTTCCTTTGACTTGCGGTATTCAAGTCATCTTGATCATGGAGACTTATGCTTTGACATCTTAAGCAAACATCTCTAAGGAGATGTGGACCCGGGATGATTGGGTATAAGTCGAAGTGATCAAAGGTGTTTGAATAGCCTATAAAGGATTCACCACTCCTTGCAAGGAGATGTATACCCATGGCCTCTCGTCGGATTGTTACTAAAGTCTTTGGCCAAAGCATTACATGTTTAGAGTAAGGTACTCTTCGATACATGTGGAGTAACTAGAATCCGTAGGACGAGGAAATGATACTTGGGCTAGGTGTGACGTAGTCACCTAGTGGGGCTGACACAATAGACCATGTCCCAGAACCAAGTGGGTATAAGATGAGTGAAGGGAATGGGGCACGATTCATCGAGCTCTTCAAGGGTTTCGTAAATAGTTCTGGATCAACCGTTGATCTTTTCGGTTAATTGGGGATCATGATGTACTACTAGGTGCCACTCATGATCGTTCTATAATTAATGGTTAATTATAGACGGCCAACATAAATCGAGAACCTATTTGGTCACATGCACAACGAGTATAATCCAAAGGATTTAAAACGAGCTTGAGAATGGGATTCTCAGACCGAGAGAAACTATGTTTGGTTGGACCAAACATAAAGCGAGCATGAAATTGTTTCAGTCGCAATGGAAGCGTGGATGGGCAGTGTCTTATGAAGACATAATGGATGGACCAAAATGGTTTGGTTCTAATCCAATGGATGAGAATAAACCAAATGGTTTGGTTTATTTTAAACGAATGAACCAAAGGTTGGTTCGGTTCGTTTTAACTTAAAATAAACCATCATGGTTTGGTTTATTTTAACTTATCTTAATGGAGCGGGTTAACGGGCTTTATGGATATGATCCATTAACCATTAAGAGAATTAGTTCTCTATAAAATAGGGCTTAAACCCTAACCCTAACACCTAATCAAGAGTTGCCGCCCAACATAGAGTTGCCGCCCACCCTTCTTGGTGAATTCGGCGCCAACAGCCTTGTGCCGCCGCCCAACCACTTGTGCCGCCGTCCAACTTGTTGCCGCTACCAAGCTTTCGGAGGTGTCACGCCCGAGGAGTCCCCACGCGACAAAAATCCGGCAAAGATCTCCTGCACGGTGACAATATCAATTTTTATACAAGGCCTACACGGCCACTATACATCGGTCAACACGACCGGAATCATACCACAACACACGCAGATAATAATAAGGCCTCAGGCCAACAAATCTAGGTAAATAAAAGTCTACACTAACTAGACTTACCCCTTCTGCCATCTGGGCAGGAATACCCAACCAAACCAATCAGAATAAGATCCGACCAATGGTCCACAAGGACCCCAAAAAAATCCACGAGTATATATAAATCCAATTCCAAGCCTAAACATATCTTCTATACAAAAATCCAAATCATAACTCATACAACTAATAAACTGTCACTACGAGGTGGGGGATATAGCAACTGGACTCTCCTGACAGCTTCATCCTGAAATAAAAATAAAACCACGGGGTAAGTTCAAAGAACTTAGCGGATACTAGTCGATATGAATAGTAAGAAATAGCTAACAATACTAATCATGCCAGTACAATCTCATATATATGGTAAGCAAGAAATAAATGCAAAAGGACTGTACTCACCTGAGTCTCCTACCCTGATATAGGAGCATGTGCCCTACTATAAGAGATAAAGTCATCACCATATAAGAATATGAATCCTGTATGCATGACAATCATATGCAACATCCAAGGCATCAATACAATAATGCAGCAAACACAATACAAATGCAATCCGTGCAAAAATGCATGTCGTGCATATGACATATGGTCACCCACGCTTGATCACCGCCTCACACGCGATGGTGAAGCCAGGAGTGGGTAGGGCTATGACAATCTGCACTCTGCCATCATCGCTCTGAGTGGCCAAGTGGACAGATCTTGTCGGAGTACACCTATCCTCCTGCCCCCAAACATAGTGGGGAGCTAAGCTCTCATCTCCGGTGTCATAGACCCGGAGGAGGATCCTGCCCACTACCACGCGCCGCTACTCCATTAGCTACCCTCGATGTACCACTAACCCATGAGTGGCAGTGTGTGCAGGCCATGTAACTGGCTGCGGGCTCAACAATAATGGAACCCCGTCCAGCCAGCATGCAATCATGCAAGATGGTGCATGATACTAAAGCATGTAAATCCTACTCAAAATATGTCCGAATAATATGTACAATCGGTATGTACATATCCTAATCAAGTACTATGATCCAAATAAAGCAGGAGATATTATCATATTCTATCCAATGCATGTATCAATAGGCACAAAACATACTAGGCATATAAACATGAATATTGTGCATGCTATCTAACTAACATATCAACTTGGCTATATCTAAAAGATAAGTCAAAGTACGCCTTATATAATGCTGCGTGATAACTATCTTCACGCGACAGAACACGAAATGGCCAGAGCACGATACGTAGAATGTCAAGCTATCTTCGATATGCTTTCCATTCTCGAATCATTATTTAACGATCAATAAATCTACCTTTAACCAATTTAAACAATCTAAAACAAATTAGTTAAGCGATTAACAAATCAAGCCCGACAATTAATTAAGCCCATATGAACTATAGGACTAATCAAATTAACTCATTAATCTCTAACCAATTAACTTGATTCGTTACCTATATGCAGCAATTGCACGATCCCACATCAACTCGAAAGCTTCAGCAAAGCATCACAAATGGAGATTCGAATGGCTAGCAGTAACCACATCGCTGAGTTGGGTATTGTCGGTGGCAACAAATCTGAGACGGTGACTGGCCTCGGACGAACCTCGCGGCGGCGGAGGCTGGCCACATATAGGCGAAGAAATGGCTTCGCAGCGGCGATGCGGGCATCGTAGCGTAGGGCTCGAGGCGGCGTGACTGGTCATCGGCGAGGGTGGCTCGGCGTAGAATCGCAGTGGAGTCTTGCGATCGAGGGCGGTAGCCGTCGATGCGGTAGCGATCCGGAGGCTGAAGCAGCAGCGACAATTAGGGTGAGTCACGGGGAAGAAAGCACCAGGAGGCGAGGAAGAAAGGCGCGTGGCTCGCGCGAAGGAAGAAGAGAGATCGACGATTTTGTGGCTGCTGTAAGAAAGAACCGAGGAGGAAAGGGATGTGCGGCGGAATAGAAGAAAAAGGGAAATCGTGGTCGCGAGAAAGGGGAAGGCTCGGGTGGCTAACCGCATGAGAGATGAGGAATTAGGAAATTATAAAAAACCTAGGTTTATAACTTAGGTTATTTAAACCCATTAAATAGTCAAAACAGACCCTTAAAAAGCCTGTATTTCTTATCCCCGTAAATACCCCGTACAAGCCCCGTTTACATCCAGAAAAATTCCTAAAATTCCCTAAAAATTTCCAGAAAAATTCCCAGGTTTATTTTTCCTAAATTTTAGCCATAAAATTTATATTTTAAATTTCAGTATTTAACATTCTCCCCCACTAATAAAAATTTGGTCCCCAAATTTCCTACTCAAATGCATAATGAGTAAGAGATACCACAAGTACTGAAAATATATCTCACGTACCTTAAGTAAACAAGTGGGGGTATTGAGCTCTGATCTTTTCCTCGAGCTCCCAAGTAGCCTCCTCGTCGGTGTGGTGACTCCACCCGACCTTGACAAGTTGCACAATCTTGTCCCGCAACTGTCGTTCCTTGAAATCCAAAATCCGTACCGGAACCTCTGCGTAAGTAGCATCAGGTTGAATAGAACCTGACACACCTGACCGAATATGTGTAGGGTCTGGCACATACTTCCTCAGCATAGACACATGGAACACATCATGTATACTCGTCAAAGATGGTGGTAGCGCTAGACGATAAGCAACTATTCCGACCCTCTCCAAAATCTCAAACGGACCAATGTATCTAGGAGCTAGCTTACTACGAAGGTCAAATCTCTTCACCCCTTTCGTGGATGAAACTCGCAGGAATACATGATCACCAATAGAGAACTCCAGAGGTCTCCATCTCTGATCGACATAACTCTTCTGACGATCCTGCGTCTCGACCATCCTTTGTCTGATAGTACGGATCAACCCTGTCTCATACTGAGCTCTATGAGTCATAGCAACTGGTCCTCCCAGTTGCCCCCGAAATTCATTACACATGACCTTAGCAAGTCCTCTAGGGTCTAAATGGTCCGCTCAGACTGTCCATCTGTATGCGGATGGAATGCAATACCAAAACAAAATTGTGTGCCTAAGGTCTGCTGCAGACTCTGCCAAAACCGAGACGTGAACCGGGGATCTTTATCTGATATAATGCTCAAAGGAACACCATGAAATCTGATGATCTCCCGACCATATAACTCTACCAAACGATCCAGAGAGTCGGTCTTCCGAATCGCTAAGAAATGCGCTGATTTGGTTAGTCGGTCAACAACTTCCCAAATCGCATCATGACCTTGATGTGTCCTAGGCAACCCACTACAAAATCTATAATAATATGCTTCCACTTCTATTCCGGAATCGGAATTTCCTGAAGCATCTATTCCTTAAACTAATGCAACTCCAGAAACCATTATCCTCCTCGGAGTCAGAGACGAGGAATTATCTTTTCACAAGAGAAGTTCTTCTACCATCCAAAACCCACTCCACTACACACTCTGTAAGTGCATGGGAGGCTATAGCGACCAAACTCCCTTGTTACAACCGTTCGTGTTCCAGCTACTCTATAGTAGCTATCAAGTAGCTAGCCAAAACTCCATGAGCATTTCTGCTCCTCACCTCTTCTAAACCATATAATAACTGCGAAGTCCACGTCATAAATATATGACAACCCATCTCGTAGTTCCTCATTTGACGTAAACACGGGATACGTCTCGATCAACTAAATCAGAAACGCTCCATTCTCTGAAACATTGCATCGCATACAATACCCTTCCTTCCACGAGAATGATCAAACCACAGTGTAAAGTCAATCATTATGCAGAAATTTGTGAAACTAATTTCACAAGCTTTAGACCAAATAAATTCCATCACCCGGTCGGTGGTATAGTACCACTAAAACATCCTATCCATATCTATGGTAATAATTAAATCAATACCAAAAAAATCATCATCTACGGTGGCCGAGTGCTCAACTCCAACTACCACCATCACAAATGATCCAATCGTGTCCAGAATACACGATTTCCCAAATCCCTGGATGACTAAGTCGTCAATAAGTCTAATAAGATAATCAAAAGCTCAAACAATTCATACCAAGTATGAAATTGTCATCGCTACACACATGTATTCTCTTTACTCTAAGCTGATGATATAACAATTATCACAACGACAATGATAATTGTATGACACCATGTCACTACAATATCATCACACTAGTCACCAATCAATCCTAGAGTATATATAGGTATCCTATAGCTGATCTAAATAGATCATATATATCCACAATGAAGGATATTCATTTCCTTCTACAGCTACCGCATTCTATCATCGATAATCGATGCATAACCTCAAAGGTTCATCTCTCTTTTAACAAAGAGTTCCGGATCTTCTCTAGAAAAATATTGAGACAGATAAACATCCCATACAACACCTTCTATAATAAGGTAAAACAATCTTTCATCGTCTTAACCAGTGTAGGCATACATGCCTTATCCATAACCAAATCACTATTAGTAGGGACTGATACTCTCTGAGGGTTTACTCCTTGACCTTCAAATGGGTGACTAGCAGGCCATATTCCTAGCTTCCTAATTCGACATCAGTCGACACCTCTAAAGAATCCGTACCTCTGAAATCATCATTAGATTACTCAAGATCAATACGTCGTCGAACTCGTCCACGACCATGAGTAGGGGCAATTTCCCTAAGTCAATACTTTTCCTAACCATTAAAGTACAGTAACCACTAAAGACAATACTTTTCCTATAGCTCAGAGATATCCTTCAGATTGCTTGGTCTCAAAACACGAGAACTCCCAAAAATCCAAGGAAAATAAAATCCTCGAAACACAAAACCCGCAAACCAAAACCGCAAACCAATAAATTGTCACGTCCTGGGGGCATATCCGTCATCCAAATGACAAGGGAGCCCCTTAGTGACAATATCCAGAATCCATGGACCAAATCTGGTAAAAACCTCGAAATAATTATAGAAATATAAGTATTTCAATCACTGCATGCATGCACGACTAAACATATATCAAACAAAGTAAAATAGTTTTGTGACACCAAATCAAATTGCGACCAAAAATCCAAAGTGCATAAATAAAATGCAATACCAATAAAGTAAACAAAGTGGCATCTCGACGATGCAGTGGGACAAGCACGACAAGGAACTCTCTGAGCGACACCAAAGTAGGTCAACATGACACGTCCTCCATCAGTTAACCTAGAGGATAAGTGAAGAGGGGATAAGTACAACCACTCTGTGGATGTATAGACAATAGTGCATAATCATAATGCACATAATGGAAGTCACAGGGAACAAGCTAGAGTAACCCAACCCTCAGTACCAATATCGATGCAGCTAACCTAATCGCGGTATAATAAATATACGCAACATACACAACCCTGCAACAAGCGGTGCATCCAATACCACGATAAAGTCTCGTGGCTCTCACACAAAGAAACTATCTATGAGCTACCTCGAGCGTAACCCATGGTAGCGATCAATAAACTCGGCCGTCTCGTGCAACCACATGCTACCACGAATGAGACTCGTGGGTAAACAAGCAGTATATAAATATCCAATTATTGACTGCACGCACTAACGTACTACCACCAATAGGTCGCGTGAGCAGTCGATTATCCTAGATTGTTAAGCTTAGGGTTATCCAATACATCTAGCATAGAACGTCCATCAAAATCGATAAGTATCATCGATCTACAATTAAACTCATTGAGGCGGTCAGGCGAGGGTTTCAACACCTCTAAAACGAAATGTTTACCAAAGTCGGTAAAGATCATCGACTTATAAATAAATAAGTCGAGATGGTTAAGTCCAGCATTCCAACCCTTCTAACATGATCGGTTATCCAGGTCGATCAAAATCATAAGTCCACTAATAATCACGTCGAGACAATTAATCATAGGGTTTCGTCTCAACTAATAGGAAACGCCTATCAAGGCCAATAAGGGCAACCCCTCTACTAACAAGCACGGCAAGAGGGTTAAGCCTAAATTATATCATCCTACCAGTTCAATCATGCATGCCCCAACCTGCTACCACGAACATATCTCGTGGGTACTTAAGACGTAAAGTAGCTATCTTGCTACAGACATCATACGAATCCGATTATCACCAACTCTGAACGAATAACGCAAAAGTATAACCTTACAGTAGATTATCTCAACCATACATGGGAGACCTATTCGACCTCAAATACACAAAAGCCCCTTTAGGGAAACTCTACTGTAACTTTCCTCAACCACGAATGGGTGATATTGTTGGCAGCCGATAAATATGAACAACGTTATATACCCTCTAAGGATTAATCGCATCCTAATCATATGACCTCTACTAATCCGATCACCATATCAGCTGAAATAGTAAATGTATAAACACATACTAATATGCACATCCGGGTTATTACACCTAGGGTTCCAACACCTAGGGTTCCACTAATGTTGTTTCATTCCTGAGATCCGCTCCTACAGAATAACTTCATCAAAGTTATTCTACCTCTACTAGTCTTAATCATGGTATCCACCGCAAAACATATAACCATAAAAACATATAACACGTTGTCTAATAAACGACAGCATAGTCCTACTAATGGGAATCAATGGCTGAAATTAATTAGGGTATTACTAAAGGGTCATGCCAGACAAGGTCAAGGCAATACTAAATAAAGCATCAGATGCTTATATATACTCTAAACTACATAAACTGTAATCATGTCATCATGCCTTCTACGAATTTATCCATCTTATTCATATTATTCAACTAGTCTAATAATCCTAATACTAGTCAAATCCTAAGTGGTAAACATCTACCAATAATATCTTATCATTTTTATCACAATGATAACAAGCTACGTATAGCAGTAATAGCAATTTATAACCAAATGCTATCTATAAACCAGCAACCTAAAAATCTAACAGTCCAATAGATATCAGGTTAAAACAATACTAGATAAAACATGATATCACCGCATAACCAAAATATAACCAATATAAATATGTACTAAATCTAGAAAATTTTCTAGAATGTATTTACCTGTTAGCTGTCTGAAGATGTCCTGTCGCCGCCAAATCCCCCATATTGACCTCGTCAATAATACCTCAAATTTCCGAAACATAAAATGCGTGGAATCAGTATAACTCGAAAATACCAGTTAACTTGCCAAACTTGGCGAACTCCATAAACCCAAAGACCCTAAGGAACTCGGAAACCTACGCTCTGATACCAAATAAATTGTCACGCCCGAGAGTCCCGAAACAAAAATCCGGCAGATCTCCCATGCGGGGTGACAATATCAATTTTTATACAAGGCCTACACGGCCACTATACATCGGTCAACACTTAGGAATCATACCACAACACACGCAGATAATAATAAGGCCTCAGGCCAACAAATCTAGGTAAATAAAAGTCTACACTAACTAGACTTACCCCTTCTGCCATCTGGGCAGGAATACCCAACCAAACCAATCAGAATAAGATCCGACCAATGGTCCACAAGGACCCCAAAAAAATCCACGAGTATATATAAATCCAATTCCAAGCCTAAACATATCTTCTATACAAAAATCCAAATCATAACTCATACAACTAATAAACTGTCACTACGAGGTGGGGGATATAGCAACTGGACTCTCCTGACAGCTTCATCCTGAAATAAAAATAAAACCACGGGGTAAGTTCAAAGAACTTAGCGGATACTAGTCGATATGAATAGTAAGAAATAGCTAACAATACTAATCATGCCAGTACAGTCTCATATATATGGTAAGCAAGAAATAAATGCAAAAGGACTGTACTCACCTGAGTCTCCTACCCTGATATAGGAGCATGTGCCCTACTATAAGAGATAAAGTCATCACCATATAAGAATATGAATCCTGTATGCATGACAATCATATGCAACATCCAAGGCATCAATACAATAATGCAGCAAACACAATACAAATGCAATCCGTGCAAAAATGCATGTCGTGCATATGACATGGTCACCCCAGCCTTGATCGGCCGCCTCATGCGATGGTGGCCCAGTGGGTAGGGCTATGACAATATGCACTCTGCCATCACTTGCTCTGGTGGCCAAGTGGGCGAGGATCTTTGTCGAGTACACCTATCCTCCCCCAAACATAGTGGGAGCTAAGCTCTCATCTCCGGTGTCATAGACGGAGGAGAGGATCCTGTCACTTACCACGCGCGCCTCGTCGCTACCCATGGCGGACCGGCGAACTGACGAACAGCTGCACACACACCCTCCTGATGTACCACTAACCCATGAGTGGCAGTGTGTGCAGGCCATGTAACTGGCTGCGGGCTCAACAATAATGGAACCCCGTCCAGCCAGCATGCAATCATGCAAGATGGTGCATGATACTAAAGCATGTAAATCCTACTCAAAATATATATCCGAATAATATGTACAATCAGTATGTACATATCCCTAATCCAAATAAAACAGGGAGATATTATCATATTCTATCCAATGCATGTATCAATAGGCACAAAAACATACTAGGCATATAAACATGAATATTATTGCATGCTATCCTAACTAACATATCAACTTGACTATATCTAAAAGATAAGTCAAAGTACATATATATAATGCTTGCGTGATAACTATCTTCACGCGTGTGAACTCGCCTCGTGGCCAAATTACGATGTAGAATGTCCGAGCTATCTTCCAATCCGAGGATTGCTTATGCTTTCCATTCTCGAATCTGTTATTTAACCTGATCAATAAATCTACCTTTAACCAATTTAAACAATCTAAAACAAATTAGTTAACTGATTAACAAATCAAGCCCAGCTTAATTAATTAAGCCCATATGAACTATAGGACTAATCAAATTAACTAATTAATCTCTAACCAATTAACTTGATTCGTTACCTATATGCAGCAATTGCACGATCCCACATCAACTCGAAAGCTTCAGCAAAGCATCACAAATGGAGATTCGAATGGCTAGCAGTAACCACATCGCTGAGTTGGGTATTGTCGGTGGCAACAAATCTGAGACGGTGACTGGCCTCGGACGAACCTCGCGGCGGCGGAGGCTGGCCACATATGGGGGCTGCGAAGAAATGACTGCGAACGCGAGCAGTGGCCTGGGCATCGGCGCGTAGGGCTCAGGCGAGCGGCAGCGGCCTGGTCATCGGCGAGGGTGGCTCGGCGCAGAATCGCAGGTGGGTGCGCGATCGAGGGCGGTAGACCGTCGATGCGGCGCGCGATCCGGAGGCCGGCGAAGCGACAATTAGGCCGAGTCGGAAGAAAGCCCGGAGGCGAGGAAGAAAGGCGCGTGGCTCGCGAAGGAAGAAGAGAGATCGACGATTTTGTGGCTGCTGTAAGAAAGAACCGAGGAGGAAAGGGATGTGCGGCGGAATAGAAGAAAAAGGGAAATCGTGGTCGCGAGAAAGGGGAAGGCTCGGGTGGCTAACCGCATGAGAGATGAGGAATTAGGAAATATAAAAAAAAAACCCTAGGTTTATAACTTAGGTTATTTAAACCCATTAAATAGTCAAAACAGACCCTTAAAAAGCCTGTATTTCTTATCCCCGTAAATACCCCGTACAAGCCCCGTTTACATCCAGAAAAATTCCTAAAATTCCCTAAAAATTTCCAGAAAAATTCCCAGGTTTATTTTTCCTAAATTTTAGCCATAAAATTTATATTTTAAATTTCAGTATTTAACACGGTGAACCTCCGGCGACCCTCCGGTGATCTCCTATAGGTTTGGCATCAAGGTGAGGCTTTTCTCTCCTTGTTTTGGCCGGCGCCTACTCCTCCACCAAGCTGTCCAGTTTTCTGGACAGCTTCTCCTCCCTCTCGTTGGAGCGTCGTTTGGACGACGGTTAGTGCTCCGACAGCGGCTAACATACCGGGGATTTGATCTCCGGTAATCCTTTGAGGTGGAGGACGAAGGATTCGTCAAACGGTTGACGAACACCTCTCCGGAGAAGCGAGTTTTGAGAACTCTTTTTGGATCCGAATTTGGATTCGAATCGTGATCATCTCTCGATCACGTCGTCTTCAACACGAGGCTAGTAACCCGTACGAAGACGAAGCTCGTGACTTAGCGAAGTCATCCCGAGGAGCTCGGCGTGGATACGGATAGAGACGATTCTTACGAGGATCGTTCCGGTTGATGCCGTTCCCGCTACACGTCATACGGAAGGTATAACGTAGATAATTTTCTTTTATTGCAAATTTTAATTTACGGTTATGTCTACACTTGTTGTAATAGCATGCGTGTGTTGTGTGTGTTGTAATAAATATAGATTTATTATTTTTAATTGCTTCCGCTGTGCTCATGTTTACGAAACATGATCGAACACACACACGCCGCGGTGCCGGAAACCCAACAGTGGTATCAGAGCCCAGGTTGTGTTTCGACATAATCGTAAAAATGGTTTTGCGATAGTCATAATGTATTTCTGGAAGTTTTCTAAATTTTGGAAATTTAGAAGTATTTATGGAAATTTTTCAATTTTGGAAAGTCTAGAAGTATTTATGGAAATCTTCCACTTTTGGAAAGTTGGAAGTATTTATGGAAATTGATATTTTCCATAAATAAAATATTTGATTAGATTCTGGAAATTTGTTTCCTAATTTAATCATGATTTGATTTGGGAAATCAAATCTTAAAATATTTAATTTCCATAAGTAGTTTTAAAGATTTAGGAAATATGTTTCCTAAATAGATTTTCCTTAATCAAATAATTCCATGAATAAAATATGTGATTAGATTTGGAAATTTGTTTCCTAATTTAATTATGATTTGATTTGGAGAATCAAATCTTAAACATATTTTATTTCCATAAATAGTTATGACATATAAGGAAATTATATACATGACATAATTGTATGCCATGTAATTGCATTAGATGCATAACATTTTGCCATGCGTGTCGTGACATGTAGATGTATGCCATGTATGCCATGCCATGTAGATAATAGTTATTTGCATGCAAAGAGGATGAGACATAAAAACCCTTAATCAATATTAAAGCCTACACCTTCCATTAATATGGTTAGAACGAGAGTTCTGTTTCTTGTTTGGGTTGTTGGACTCTCTCCAAGCCCGGCTCGAACCTGAATATGTTCAAACCATGGAATAGTTTAATACTAATATGGTAAGAGTCAGAGGTCAATCGTTAGCTTTGGTTGTTGGACTCTCTCCAAGCTGGGCTAATTGGTTGAATGCGCTCTAACCATATTAAAACTATGTCCTGATTAATGGGTTGGCTTTAACCTGGAGCATCGGTTTGTTGGACTCTCTCCAAGGTCGATGTAAAGGGAGGTGAAGTTGGGTGCTATGGATATGATGCATACTTGTTAATGTGTTAACAACCCGATGTATGTGTGAACATTCAATTAGTTGATAGCACATTGTGATAGTTGCATATACGGGATATGCAATCGGTATAGATGATACCTACCGTCGTAGTTATGAATGGCTTGTTGGACTCTCTCCAAGGTTGTTCATAACTATGATGGATATCAGCCCATTCGGAGATGGACCTACAATCTCCCGAAGTGATTTTGGGGTTTTTGAAATTTGAAAAATGAATGGGATTTATAAATGTATATTGATGCATTTTAAAATCATTTTCTCATATATGCTCGTTTTGTATTTCTAGGTCAATAAATTGATCATGACGTCTTTGAATTTGCGCACTATTTTGGATTGAACAAAGTATTGGGCCTAACTTCTGGGTGGCTTAGAAACCTGAGAATTGTTCTCAAGGCGGAAAAGCTTGCATATGTCCTTGAAGAGCCTCTTCCTGACCGTCCTAAGGACGATGCAACTCCAGACCAAATGTTGGTCTATCAGAAGCATGTGGCAGATTCTGAGCTGGCGAGTTGCATCATGCTAGCGGCGATGGTACCTGAGCTGCAGAAGCAGCATGAGCATATGGATGCTAACACTATGGTCTTCCATCTTCATGAGTTGTTCGATGAGCAAGCGAGATCCGAAAGGTTCGAGGTCTCTAGGCTCCTCTTCACCACGAAGATGCAAGAAGGTTAAATCGTAGATGCAGTTTGTGCTAAAGATGAGCGGGTACATCGGCGACTAGCTACCCTCGATTTTGTGATGGATCATGAGTTAAGTATTGACTTAATTGCATTGTTTGCCCAAGAGTTTCGCAATTTGTGATGAACTATCGGATGAACAAATTGGAATCCACCATTCGAGCTCCTCAATATCAAGACTATGGAGCCTTCGTGAAGCATGAGGAGAAGGCGGTTACTGTTAGTTGATTCCTCAAAGAAAGGTTCTAAGAGGAAGGCAAAGAGCGAAGAAGAAAGGAAAGAAAAGGCAAAGAAGGCGGAACCCGGTATAAAGGGCACTTGCCATCAACGTGGCAAGGAAGGCCCTGGCGAAGAAACTGTAAGATTTATCTTGAGTCCATGAAGAAGAAGAAGGCATCCGATGCCCCATCCTCTTCAGGTATCTTCGTTATTGATTGTCATTCTATTTCCTTAGACACTTGGGTATTGGATACTGGGTGTAGCTCACATATATGTAATGACATACAGGGGCTAAGGAATAGAAGAAGACTTGTCGGAGGAGTCAAATTTGCGAGTTGGCAATGGAGCAAAGGTTCTTCTGATGATCGCCATCGGAACTTATTTCTTTGAAGCTCCCTAGTGGACTAGTCTTGGCGGACAATTGCTATTATGTTCCTTCTCTAATAAAGAACATTGTTTCTATTTCACCTTAAATAGAAATGGTTTCCATTTAACGTTTAGTAACAATTGTTGTTATATAACTTTGAATGGCGTACTTTATGGGCTGGAACTTTGAGTAATGGCATTTATCGTTGGGCGTATCCGGTGACATTTTCAATATCGGCGAGCAACACGCATGCTCGAAGGATAATCACATAGACTCCTATATGTGGCATTGTCGTCTTGGCCATATAAGCAAGAAACGCATGTCCGAATTACACCGATGTGGAATTCTGGAATCGTTTGAATTGGATTCATACGATACATGCGAATCATGCTTAAAAGGCAAGATGACTAAGTTACCTTTTACTGGAAAAGGTGAACGAGTGGGAGAGTTACTAGATTTAGTACATACTGATGTATGTGGACCTATGTCAACTCAAGCATTAGGAGGCTATAGCTACTTCATTACCTTCACCGATGATCACTCACGGTTTGGGTATGTGTTCTTGATGAAACACAAGTCTGAAGCCTTTGAAAGGTTCAAAGAATTCAGAAATGAAGTAGAGAAACAACATGACAAGAGTATTAAAATACTTCGATCGGATCGAGGTGGTGAATACTTAAGTCAAGAGTTTCTTGATTATCTAAGAGACAATGGCATATTGTCTCAATGGACTCCGCCCTATAATGGTGTATCTGAGAGGCGTAACCGGACCTTGTTGGACATGGTCAGGTCAATGATGAATCATGCAACTCTTCCCAAGTCCTTTTGGGGTTATGCACTTCAGACAGCTGTTTACTTGTTAAACAGAATACCTACCAAGGTAGTCTCAACTACTCCATATGAGATATGGAATGGTAAGAAACCTCATGTATCTTACTTGAAGATATGGGGTTGTCCTGCTTATGTGAAGCGGACTGTATCAGACAAACTGGATGCTAAGTCTGATAAATGTCTATTTATTGGATACCCTAAGGAAACAAGGGGTTACCAATTCTATCATCCTGTGGAACAAAAGGTGTTTGTTTCAAGGCATGCTGTGTTTCTAGAGAAAGAGTTTCTCTTGCAAGAAAACAGTGGGAGTGTCGTCGAGCTTGAGGAGGCTCGAGAGACTCAAATAACATTGATGAGATACCTGGTGTAGCACAACAGTCGACAACTCATAGTGATGAGCAATCGGCTGGACCTATTGTAACACCACATCTTCATAGATCTGGTAGAACACGCAATATTCCTGAGAGATATGGATTTCTCGTAAGTGAATCGAACGATGTGTTACTCATTGATGATGAGGAGCCTACCAGTTATGAAGAAGTGCTGACAAGTTCAGAAAGGGATAAGTGGCTTGGTGCCATGAAGTCGGAAATGGATTCCATGTATGAAAACCAAGTTTGGAACTTGGTTGACCCACTGAAGGATAAAGCCTATAGGGTGCAAGTGGGTTTTCAAGAAGAAAACCGACATGGATGGTAATGTGATTACCTATAAGGCTAGATTGGTGGCGAAAGGATATCGTCAAAAGCAAGGTGTTGATTATGACGAAACCTATTCGTAGCTATCTTAAATCCATTCGGATGCTCCACGGCCATAGCGGCTCATTATGATTATGAGATATGGCGGATGGATGTGAAAGCGACTTTCCTTAATGGAAACTGCTCGAGGGCGTGTATATGATCTGACTGAGGTTTCACATCGGTTGATAAAACCAAGGTATGCAAATTGCGACGATCCATTTATGGATTGAAGCAAGCATCCAGAGTCGAATATCCGTTTTGATGAGACAATCAAAAGTTTGATTTCTCACAAAATCGAGCGAACCTTGTGTGTACAAGAAGGTTAGTGGGAGTGCGATCGTGTTCCTAGTATTGTATGTCGATGACATATTACTTATAGGAAAGCGATGTGTCAATCTTCTGATCGATTAAGGTTTGGTTATCCAAGACATTCTCCATGAAAGACACAGGAGAAGCAACCTACATCCTTGGGATTAAGATCTATAGAGATAGATCGAAGCGGTTGCTTGGTCTTCGCGATCTACATATATAGACCAAAAGTGCTAAGAGGTTTAGCATGTCGGAATCCAAGAAAGGTTATCGCCCATCGGGCATGGGGTACACCTTTCAAGTCTATGTGTCCGCGCCTGAAGGCGAGAGGATTTGCATGAGTAAGATTCCCTTTGCATCGCAATAGGATCTATCATGTATGCTATGTTATGTACGAGGCCCGATGTATCGTATGCTCTCGAGTGTCACGGCGGATACTCGATCGATCGAGAATGGATCATTGGGCGGTATTAAGGCGATCCTTAAGTACTTGAGAAGAACTAAGGATGTGTTCCTAATATATGGAGAAGGGACATGGTGATACGCGGGTATCTGGATGCGGCTTCCGGCAGACAAGGATGATTCCGAGTCTCGATGCTATCGTGTTCACCTTGAATGGGGCGCAGATGAGTTGGAAAAGTTCCAAACAAGAGCATGAGCGGATTCTACCAGCGAGGCGAGAATATATTGCGGCAGGAGCAAAAGGCGGTTTGGATCAAGAAGTTCGTTCATGAACTTGGTGTGATTCCGGCCATTGTTGAAGCAATACCGGTCTACTGCGACAATAATGGAGCAATTGCACTGGCGAAAGAGCCAAGGTCTCATCAACAATCCAAACATGTGCTTCGCCGCTATCATCTTATCAGAGAGATCATAAGTAGGAACGAAATACAAATCGAGAAAATTCCCACTGGAAGGAACTTAGCGGATCCTTTGACTAAAGCATTACCTCAAAGTAAGTTTGAGGGTCATGTTAGAGCTTATGGTATTGGATACCGTAGCGATTGGCATTAGGCCAAGTGGGAGTCTGTTAGTAATATATGAGAGATGTCCTAAGGCAATCGCCTTATGTATGAACCATTTATATGATAAATGAAGATTCACTATTTGAGTATACATGTCTTATGTATTTGATTGGATCTTAAACTCATTTACTGAATGTCCACGATACGATTCACAGCATGAGAGAATTTGTGATTGGATCACAACTAGTGAGTATCTCTACATGTGTAATTGTGATGTATCGGAATTATCCTAGTCGATGAATTGATGGATTTGGACACCATCAATTACGAGACTACACGAGGTATACTCCTTGGTGTATCCAAGCGGTGATTCTCCTTTGGTGGAGACATAGTGATGTCCGGAGTTAATCGTGGATGCTAGTTATGGTAACTAGTTCATTGGAGTGACCAGCCGTAAGACTTCATATGGTTCTCTGCATATATAGATATGTCAATGAAGTTCTTAATGTGGCTTAAGTGCGATGTTCCTTTGACTTGCGGTATTCAAGTCATCTTGATCATGGAGACTTATGCTTTGACATCTTAAGCAAACATCTCTAAGGAGATGTTGACCGAGATGATTGGGTATAAGTCGAAGTGATGAAGGTGTTTGAATAGCCTATAAAGGATTCACCACTCCTTGCGAGGAGATGTATACCCATGGCCTCTCGTCGGATTGTTACTAAAGTCTTTGGCCAAGCATTACATGTTTAGAGTAAGGTACTCTTCGATACATGTGGAGTAACTAGAATCCGTAGGACGAGGAAATGATACTTGGGCTAGGTGTGGCGTAGTCGACCTAGTGAGGGTGACACAATAGACCATGTCACAGAACCAAGTGGGTATAAGATGAGTGAAGGAATGGGGCACGATTCATTCGAGCTCTTTGAAGGGTTTGAAATAGTTACGGATCAGGTTGATCTTTTGGTTAATTGGGGATCATGATGTACTACTAGGTGCCACTCATGATGGTTCTATAATTAATGGTTAATTATAGGCGGCCAACATAAACCGAGAACCTATTTGGTCACCACGCTGCTTGAGTGTAATCCAAAGGATTTAAAGCGAGCTTGAGAATGGGATTCTCGGGAAGAGAAACTATGTTTGGTTGGACCAAACATAAGCGAGCATGAAATTGTTTGATCGCAATGGAGCGTGGATGGGCGTGTCTTATGAAGACATAATGGATGGACCAAAATGGTTTGGTTCTAATCAATGGATGAGAATAAACCAAAGGGTTTGGTTTATTTTAAGCGAATGAACCAAAAGTTGGTTGGTTCGTTTTAACTTAAAATAAACCATCATGGTTTGGTTTATTTTAACTTATCTTAATGGAGGCGGGTTAACGGGCTTTATGGATATGATCCATTAACCATTAAGAGAATTAGTTCTCTATAAAATAGGGCTTAAACCTAATCCAAAACCTAATCTATGGCGCCCCCTTGGTTGCCGCCCACCTCCTTGGTGAATTAGGCGCCAACAACCTTGTGCGCCGCCCAACCACTTGTGCCGCCGTCCAAATCTCCTATAGGTTTGGCATCAAGGTGAGGCTTTTCTCTCCTTGTTTTGGCGGCGCCTACTCCTCCACCAAGCTGTCAGTTTTCTGGACAGCTTCTCCTCGTCGGGCGTCGTTTGGGCGGCGGTTAGTGCTCGACAGCGGCTAACATACGAGATTTGATCTCCGGTAATCCTCTGAGTGGAGGGCGAAGGATTCGTCAAGCGGTTGTGAATACCTCTCGGAGAAGCGAGTTTGAGAACTTCGTTTTGGATCGAATTTGGATTCGGATCGTGATCATCTCTCGATCACGTCGTCTTCAACACGAGGCTAGTAACCCGTACGAAGACGAAGCTCGTGACTTAGCGAAGTCATCCCGAGGAGCTCGGCGTGGATACGGATAGAGACGATTCTTACGAGGATCGTTCCGGTTGATGCCGTTCCCGCTACACGTCATACAGAAGGTATAACGTAGTTTAATTTCCTTTTATTGCAAATTTTAATTTACGGTTATGTCTACACTTGTTGTAATAGCATGCGTGTGTTGTGTGTTTTGTAATAAATATAGATTTATTATTTTTAATTGCTTCCGCTGTGTTCATGTTTACGAAACATGATCGAACACACACACGCCGCGGTGCCGGAAACCCAACAACTATTTGGATAACCATACCCTTACGTTCGATAACACCTTGATATTGTTGCCAATTAACAAAATATCATCTACGTATAGTACAAGAAATACCACTACGTTTTCGCCACATCTCTTGTATACACAAGACTCATCCGGACTTTGAATAAATCCATAAGACTGGATTACCTCATCAAAGTGGATGTTCCAAGACACACCATATAAATAATATCATACGACACGGTTTCCTCCGATAATCAATGACACACCATATAAATAATATCATTTCCCAACTTACCGAGCATATCGATTTACTCTATAAATCTCGCCCTTTGGTAAATCAAAAAAATGAATACTAAGTATATGTGCCCGTTATTATATCGGGATTAAGAGCATGTGCAACATAATATCTGAGGTCCGATTCGATTATGTAGTCAGCAATAAATCGAATCACCTCTAAGTCGGTCCTGCTCAATACACACAAAGTGTACTAGTGTAATTCTATGGTCAAGACAAACCAATACCAAATCACACTACAACCATTCCAATGGTTTGTCCATAACCATCTCGGTTGTGAGCCTTTACTTATACTTTACAAGGAACTGATAACATAATCTCCCGTGTAATACTACACATCATGTTATCTACAATGTAATGTATTAGACAATATGCATAGCCATAAATATGCAAACAATGATCATATGATTCTTATTTTAAAACTAAAGATGTTCATACAAAAGATGGACTTTTCAGTATACATCCCAACAATCTCCCACTTATACTAAAAGACTATGCTGTCCTCATACTGCCATACATTTGATTCCCATACCCTCCACATGCCTATCAAAAGCTCTCGCTGGAAGGGTCTTAGTGAAAGGATCTACCAGGTTATCCTCTGATGCAATCTTGGCCACAACTACTTCTCCTCGCTTTACGATTTCTCGTATCAGGTGGTACTTGCGCTCTATGTGTTTACTTGCCTTATGGGTTCGTGGTTCCTTCGAGTTTGCAACTGCATCACTGTTATCACAATAAATTATGATATTTCTGGGCAAACCAGGAATCACATCCAAGTCCATCAAGAAGTTCCTGAGCCACACAGCTTGTTTGGCCAGCTCAGAGACCATCACATACTCACCTTCCATGGTAGAGTCCACCACGCATTTTTGCTTGACACTCCTCCATACAATGGCTCCACCTCCCAAAGTAAACACAAAACCTGAGGTAGACTTACTGTTATCCCTATTTGATTGGAAGTCGAATCTGTGTAACCCATAGGGAGTAATTGGTCTGCCTGGTAAACTAGCATATTATCCCTTGTCCTTCTCAGGTACTTCAATATATGTTTTACCACAGTCCAATGTCCCTATCCTGAATTACTCTGATATCTATTGACCATACCCATGATAAAGCAGATATCTGGTCTTGTACAGAGCATCGCATACATGAGGCTTCCTACTACCGAAGCATAAGGAACTGCCTTCATCTCCTCTATTTCCTTAGATGTTCTAGGACACATCTCTTTAGATAAAGGAACTCCATGCCTGAAAGGTAGAAAACCTTTCTTGAAGTTTTGCATGCTAAAATGATCCATACTTATGTCTATGTATGAAGCTTGAGATAAGCACAATATCCTTTTCTTGCGATCCCTTATAACTTTGATCCCAAGGATGTGTTCCACTTCTCCCAAGTCCTTCATATCAAACTGTTTGGATAACCATACCCTTATGTTCGATAACACCTTGACATTGTTTCCAATTAACAAAATGTCATCTACGTATAGTACAAGAAATATCACTACGTTTCCGTCACATCTCTTGTATACACAAGACTCATCCGGACTTTGAATAAATCCATAAGACTGGATTACCTCATCAAAGCGGATGTTCCAAGACCTCGAAAGCTTGCTTCAATCCATAAATGGACCGATTAAGCTTGCACACAAGATGCTCTTTTCCCTTTGTAATGAATCCCTCCTGTTGGTTTATGTAGATGTTCTTCTCAAGACTTTCATTAAGGAAAGCTATCTTGACATCCATCTACCACACCTCATAATCCATATGAGCAGCAATACATAAGAGAATCCAGATAGAGGTGGCTACCGACGAAAAAGTCTCCTCATAATCGATACCCTCTTTCTGAGTATACCCTTTCGCAACAAGCCTCGCTTTGAATGTCTCAAACTTCCCATCTATTCCTCTCTTTCTTTTGTAGATCCACTTGCATCCAATGACTTTTACACTATTGGGTGGTTCTATTAGCTCCCAGACTTGATTTGAATCCATAGATTCTATCTCAGAATTCATCGCACTTTGCCAAGATACTGCATCTTTATCTTGGATCACCTCGTTATATGTCCAGGGATCAAGTTCATGTTCGCCAGGGATCAAATCAGAAGATTCTCCCAAGAACATGAATCTATCAGGCTGTCTAACAACCCTCCAACTACGATGAGGTATCACCTGTGTATCCTCTGTGACACACAGTGCAGTGACTTATGGTATATCCTCTTGTACTGGTGGTACTGAAGCAGTGACTTCCCCTCTTAATTCCTCCAGAATAATCTTACTCATGGGTTTGTTGTTCATCACATAGTCTTTCTCTAGAAATATGACATTCGTGCTAACGACCACCCTATGATCTCTAGGACTATAAAACAAACCACCTTTCATTTCTCTAGGATAGCCAACGAACATGCGCACTTATGTACGAGGTTTCAACTTACCAGCATCTGCCTTCAGCACATGTGTTGGACTCCCCAATATCTGAATATGTCTTAGACTAGGCTTTCGCCCAGTCCACAATTCTGTGGGAGTAGAAGGCACTGATTTAGATGGTACCAAGTTCAGAATATACACTGCCTTATCTAGAGCATATCCCCAGAATGAATCTGGCAACTCAGAATAACTCATCATCGATCTAACCATCTCCATAAGAGTCTTATTCCTTCACTCTGCTACACCATTCTGCTGGGGTGTGCCAGGTGCAGACAATTGGGATTGAATCCCAGCCTCTGATAAGTAATTCCTAAACTCTCCCAAGAGATACTCACCACCACGATCAGATCATAGTGTCTTGATACTTTTACCCTGACGTTTCTCCACATCAGCCTTGAATTCTTTGAACTTGTCAAAGCATTCAGACTTGCGGCACATCAAGTAAATGTATCCATATCTCGAATAATCGTCTATAAAGGAGACGAAATATTTAAAACCACTTCTAGCCTGGATAGACATAGGACCACACAAATCAGAATGAACCAATTCCAACACATCTTTGGCTCTATACCCCTTGGCCTTAAAAGGCCTCTTGGTCATTTTAACCTCCAAGCAAGATTCGCAGGTTGGAAAATCTTTCACCACTAATGAACCCAGAGGTCCATCAGCTATCAACCTTTGAATTCTGCTTAGGTTAATATGACCTAGCCTTAGTCGCCAAAGATATGTTTGGTTCATCTTCGAAGGTTCTTTTCTCTTATTGGAATTAGAAGATGAGTTATTCACTTCTATTTGCATCGTGGGAGCTTTTGGTTCAAGTGTATATAAATTTCCTATCAATGCACTAGAACAGATAATCTCCCTATTCCTTTTTATAATAACTCTGTCATTAAAAGAAATAGAATATCCATCCATAAACAATTTAGAAACCGAAATCAAATTCTTTCTAAATAAAGGTACATAAAGGCAATTCTTAAGAACCAAAACTTTATTCCTCTCAAAAGACAAATAAATATCTCCCACTGCAACAGCCGCCACCTTTGTGGCATCGCCCAAGTATACGGTAATCTCCCCCTCAGCCAATCGTCTGGTTTCCAGGAACCCCTGCAAAGTATTGCAGACATGATCAGTGGCTTCCGTATCTACACACCAGGTGTCATTAGATAACACCGCTAAACATGTTTCAACGACTAGGCCAAAAGATATACCTTTGTTCTTCTTCCGGTTGGGGTAGTCCTTCTAATATCCAGTCTACTTGCAAGTGAAGAAACCTTTTGGGCAACCATGGCCTGTGCTTGAGCACTCTGACGAAATAACCCCTCTGTCGCCTGGAGTTCTGTCAGAAGCTCCGCCAACGAATACAACCTCTTGTTCATATTGTAGTTCAGACGAAACTGCTCAAAACTCCTAGGTAGAGACTGGAGAATGATATCGACCTGGGTTTCCCCATCGATCTCAGCTCCGAGGACTTCTAGCTCATTCAAATGAGCTATCATCTTGAGAACATGATCCCTCACAGGTGTACCCTCGATCATGGTGGTCGTCATCAAGTTCCTCATGGCTTCCTGCCTCACAGCCTAATTCTGGTGTCTGAAAAGCTCTTTGAGATTGAGCATCATGTCATAAGCAGTGGGCATGACTTGATGCTAATGTTGCAGTACATTTGACATAGATGCCAAAATGTAACATCGCGCTATCTCATCAGCCTTAATCCACTTCTTTATAACACTCCTTCTCCTTTTCCCTAGAATCATCCGCAGGCTTAGGAGGGCACTCTTCGAGGAGTACATATTTGTATTCCTCAGTAGTCAAGACAATGTCAAGATTCCTCTTCCAATCAACATAATTGGGTCCAGTAAATTTATTTTCTTTCAGTATCACAGCAAGTGGGTTGAAAGTTATTTTAAAAAACCTAAGAATCACATAGATCAAAAAATTAGACTTCAAAAAATTATTGATTCCTCAAACAATAAAATTTTAAAATCAACCAACACCGAGAATATCGTATGCCACGATAGTGTGGACGTATACGAATTCTACATTTGTAAGAGGAGGTTTTACCCATTAATTTTACTATTTTGTCAACCTAACTTTTTGACAAATAAAATTAATAGTTGGTTCATCTTCGGCCCTACAAGTAAAAGCAGTGACTCCGATGGGGAGGATACTCCTATTTGCATCTAAGTGTTCACCATTACTTGGTATCAAGGTAATTATCTCGGGTTATGTGCCTTCCGATGGAGAAGTACACACGCTCCTTAATAATTTCCTATAACCATATTCGACCCTGTGATCCGCAAACAAACTCATCCGATATAGAGGAAGGCACTCAGAGCTGATGCACAAATTTGTTTGCATCACATGTCAAATCGTAATGGAGGCCATGGGAATTTATAAAAATATCCCTCTCCCACTTAGTAATTTAAAATTGAGGAATTTTCCTAGCCTATGACATGCATATCAAACAAGAAGCAATAAATATGTAAAAAAAATATTTTCCAACTATTATGACTTTTGTCTCCAATATGCCTCCCGTCGTATCGCCATCTCGTCCGCTCCTCCCTACACCATGTACAAGCCATCCGGAGATCCGAGCTGAGAAAAACTATTTTAATTTACATCCATCGATCCTATACTCCACGAAGGAGTATACATGAAATCTAGATCGAAAGTAAACTAAAATAAAAAGAGTGGCTAAATAATGTCATACTTAATTACAAAATTAAATACTAGCCTCGTCAACCCCGAGGATTCAAATAATATATAATTACACACATACAATCACATACACACATATGACCATAATAGTTGGATCCTATGCTTGCAATCAAAAAGTTAACCTACGCACATCCTACTATTATCCGGCACATATAATATATGAAAAGTGCATAAAAGTAATCGAATCCTAAACACACAAAACCGGAAACTGTGGCTCTGATACCACTTGAAGGTAGGAAACTTCGCTTCCCACTTCAACTCGGTCGCTTGTTCATGGCGATCCCTTCTACGTCCCCCGATAAAAAAAATGTATCCTTGACAAGGAGAGATTACCCAAGCTACAGTTTCATCGTCGTGCTATTCGATTAAGGTGGTCACTTAAACAAACTTATTGTTCAAGCAACCTACCTCTATTCTTCGAATAGTCGTGGAATAGACGATGTACGGATCTCCAGTTTCTGTGTTTGTATTCGGGGTCCAAGTAAATTAGCCACATAATAAAAACATACAACATGCAAAGAAACAAAAGTAAAGCAAAACAAGATTTATACCTCTTGTTTACCTCAAGGTCTTCTATCGTATGCCCTATCCTCCTCTTGGACGTTGTGTGGGCAACGATCCTCTAAGAGTTGAAGCCGAACAATATCCTAGATCACGATCTTCCTTTCCTTGCTCGCTCCGAACAAGAGGAAGTATAGAAATAAAACTCTCCTCTATCTAGGACCAACCAACAAGCTCCAAACTTGAAGCTTGCCGCCGGCCCAAAGAGAGGTGAAGGTAGGCGCCGGCCAAGAGCTCCAAGGAACCACCCTTACCCTTGTTTCCACCGGCCAAGGAGAAGAAGAGAAATAGGTTGAGCGCCGGCCAAGGTAGAGGGGAGAAAGATGGGCGCCGACAACTCCTTAGGAAGAAGAAAAAATTTCCAAAATAGTGGTCGCCCAAGCCTCCCTCCGAGCCAAAAGAAACAAAAACCCTAATATCTCAAGTGTTTTTCACGCCCAAGCCTTTGCCTCCTTTTATAGAGTTAGCCTTAAGCCTTATTTTAATCTCCACCGTCGAATCTAGGGATTTAATCTCAACCGTCGGATCTAGAGATTTAATCTCAACCGTCGGATCTAGAGATTTAATCTCCACCGTCGGATCTAGAGTTTTATTTTCCATCATCGGATCTAGGCACTATGAGATTTTAATAGGCTACAATAGGGACCATGAGGAGGAGTTGGATCTTGGCCACCCAATGGATCAAGCCCACATAAAGTCCGATCCATTAATGATAATTTATTCCACTAGAGGATTATCATTGATCTACCTCACCAACCCCCATAAGTTAATATGGGCTCCATATATTATTTGTACATTTATCTCCCCCTGTTTAAGATCTTGAATGTCCATCGATTAATTAATTTACTGACAATTGATTAATCAACATCTAACTCCATGAGTAGTACCACTCAACCTTATCATCATGCCGGACCAAGTCCACCTGCAGGATTTACATGATGAACCTTATGAGCTCCTCAAGGAGACATTATCATCCTAATATATAGGACATGGTTTCCTCCTATAATCAATGGCACACCATATAAATAATATCATTTTCCAACTTACCGAGCCTATCGATATACTCTATAAATCTCGCCCTTTGGTAAATCAAAAAAATGAATACTAAGTATATGTGCCCGTTATTATATCGGGATTAAGAGCATGTACAACATAATATTTGAGGTCCGATTCGATTATGTAGTCAGCAATAAATCAAATCACCTCTAAGTCCGTCTTGCTCAATATACACAAAGTATACTAGTGTAATTCTATGGTCAAGACAAACCAATACCAAATCACACTACAATCATTCCAATGGTTTGTCCATAACCATCTCGGTTGTGAGCCTTTACTTATACTTTACAAGGAACTGATAACATGATCTCCCGTGTGACACTACACACCATGTTATCTACAATGCAATGTATTAGACAATATGCATAGCCATAAATATGCAAACAATGATCATGTGATTCTTATTTCAAAACTAAAGATGTTCATACAAAAGATAGACTTTTTCAATATACATCCCAACAGATACAAATGATTCACTAATGTTTATGACATTTTGATCAGTCATTAAATGTATCATGATATAGCAATCATTGACCAACTATGGGGAAAGAAAATGTTTAACTCATGAACATCTTTCTCAAAGATCATAGTTGGATATTCTTGATAATTTGAAAATATTTCATGTTTTAAAAACCTGAGTTAATGCTTTGAAACATTTGAAGGAAAAACTATATTTCAAGTTAATACAATTTTAGATAATTTTAAAACTTTTGAACTTTTGCCTAACTTTTGATTTTTTTTTATATTTTCATGAGAACTTATTTTTACCTAATAGAGGAACTCATAATAAATGTGTTCCCAAAATTTCATGATTTTTCGATTTTTTTTTTGAATTTTTCTTGCATTTTTGAAGTTGGCTTTTGAAATCAGGGTTTCTACACTATCAGAAACTAGTCGACTGATGGATATACTGATGTAAGCAAAACATATAGAGTTTTAGGAGTAGATTTTACTCACATATCATTACATTTTATACTTGTTTCATGCATATTCTACTTTGTTTTGCATGCATTTCCTATTTTCTAGTTCGGAGATCTGCTCTTGTTGCTTTTGTGTGCATGATGACATTTAACAGGAAAACGGCACACTTTTGGAGCAAAAAGAAAACATTCAGCAGGTAGAACAAAGGCAGACATGGCCGACCATGGGAATGTTGGGTTTCCGGCACCGCGACGAGTGTGTGTTTGAACATGTTTCGTAAACATGTGCACAGTGGAAGAAATAAAATAATAAATCTAATTTATTACAACACACACACCACACGCATGCATAGTACAACATGTATAGACATAACCGTAAATTAAAATTTTACAATAAAAGGAAATTTATACTACGTATATCTGACATATCAAGTGTAGCGGGAAAGGCATCAACTGGAATGATCCTCGTTAGAATCGTCTCTATCCGTATCCACACCGAGTATCTTCGGGATGACTTCACAAAGTCACGAACCTCGTCTTCGTACGAGTTACTAGCCTCGTGTTGAAGACGATGTGATCGAGAGAAGATCACGATCCGAATCAAAATTCGGATCCAAAACGAGTCCTCAAAAACTCGCTTCTCCGGAGAGGTATTCGTCAACCGTTTGACGAATCCTTCGTCCTCCACCTATGAGGATTATCGGAGATCGAATCCCCAGCAAGGCTATCGCTGTCAAAGCTCCAAACATCGTCCAAATGACGCTCCGACAAGAAGGAAACAAGGTGTCCAAAAAACTGGACAGCTTTGGTGGAGGAATAGGGGTCGGCCAAATAAGGAAGGTTGAAGCTCACCTGGTCGCCAGACCCAAAGGAGATCACCGGAGCTCCTCGGCGTGACTCGGCGGCAGGGGAGAGGGACAGCTCTTGGGCGGGGCAAGGGGCTTTGGGCGATGGTGAGCGGCGGCAAGAATTTGGTGCCGACCACTTGGAGAAGAGGGAGAGGGTGTGCGGCAACTTTAGGGTTGCAAGGATTAGGGCTTAACAAAAACTCTTAAGCCCTATTTTATAGAGAACAAATTCTCTTAATGGTTATCGGATGATAACCAAAAGCCCGTTAACCCGCTCCATTAATTTAAATTAAAATAAACCAAACCATGATGGTTTATTTTAAGTTAAAACGAACCGAACCAACTTTGGTTCATTCGTTTAAAACAAACCAAACCCCTTTGGTTTATTCTCCTCCATTGGATTAGAACCAAACCAATTTGGTTCATCCATCATGTCTTCATAAGACACGGCCCATCCATGCTTCCATTGCGATTGAAACAATTTCATGCTCGCTCCATGTTTGGTCCAACCAAACCTAGTTTCTCTCGGTCTGAGAATCTCATTCTCAAGCTCATTTTAAATCCTTCGGATTACGCTCGTTGTGCGTGTGACCAAATAGATTCTCGGTTTATGTTGGCCATCTATAATTAACCATTAATTATAGAACGATCATGAGTGGCACCTAGTAGTACATCATGATCCCCAATTAACCGAAAAGATCAATGGTTGATCCAGAACTATTTCTGAAACCCTTCAGTAGCTCGAATGAATCGTGCCCCATTCCCTTCACTCATCTTATACCCACTTGGTTCAGGACATGGTCTATAGTGTCAGTCCCCACTGCTCGACTCGTCACACCTAGCCCAAGTATCATTTCCTCGTCCTACGGATTCTAGTTACTCCACATGTATCGAAGAGTACCTTACTCTAAACATGTAATGCTTTGGCCAAAGACTTTAGTAACAATCCGACGAGAGGCCATGGGAGTGGTGAATCCTTTATAGGCTATTCAAACACCTTCGATCACTTTGACTTATACCCAATCATCCCGGGTCCACATCTCCTCAGAGATGCTTGCTTAAGATGTCAAAACATGTCTTTATGATCAAGATGACTTGAATACTGCAAGTCAAAGGAACATCGCACTTAAGATGTAGTAAGAACTTCATTGACATATCTATATATGCAGAGAACCATATGAAGTCTTACGGCTGGTCACTCCAATGAACTAGTACCATAACTAGCATCCACGATTAACTCCAGACATCACAATGTCTCCAGCCAGTGAGAATCAGTTGCTTGGATACACCAAGGAGTATACCTCGTGCTAGTCTCGACAGAATCAATGGTGTCCAAATCTATCAATTCATTGACTAGGGATAATTCTGATACATCACAATTACACATGTAGAGATACTCACTAGTTGTGATCCAATCACAAATTCTCTCATGCTGTGAATCGTATCGTGGACATTCAGTAAATGAGTTTAAGATCTAATCAAATACATGAAAACATGCATACTCAAATAGTGAATCTTCATTTATCATATAAATGGTTCAAACATTGATGGCATGCTCGGAGGCTCATCGGCTCCCATGTCCCCGGATTAAAATTTTCACTAATGAAAACTAATCCGGATGGGATGAGTTTCCTAAGCTCAACCAATTCGTCGTTGTGCTAACGACTTGAGCGATCGCTTGAACAAACTAGTTGTTCAAGCAACACAACTCTTCTAGTCGGTTAGCCGTGGAAGAGACGACGGACGGATCGTCGATTTTTGTGTTTATCTTCGGGGTCCATGATTATACAAATACATATGGATGTAGACATGTATAATCAACACATACAATTAATAAGAACATGCAAAGATCAATAATAAAACTTGTAAAACTTTTATACCTCTCAATCTTCTATCGTATGTCCTAACCTCTTTGTAGACTTCGTGTGGGCGAAGATCCTCCACAAGTTGAAGCTTCCTAGATCTTCTTCAATCAAAAGAAAGAAGAACTCTCCTTCCCTTCTTGCTTGAGCCAACCACCAAGCCACAAAGGCTTGTTGCCGTCGGCCCCAAGAAAAGAGAGAATAAGATGGCCAACCAAGGAACCAAACAAGGGAACAATCCCTAGCTCCTAGTACCGCCGACCAAGAGGAAAAGAAGAGGAGAAGAGGAATAGGTTGAGCTCCGACCAAGGTAGAGGGAAGAGAGATAGGTGCCGGCAACACCTTAGGAAGAAGAAGAGCACCTCTCCTATTGTTGCCGCCCACTCCAACTCCCAAACCCTAGCCACCCAACCAAACCCTAACCTTCCTAGGGTTTCTTGCCACCCAAGCTATTGTTGGTGCAGGGGCACCTAAGTCGAACCTATATTTTGATTATGGCAAAAGACACAAAGTCAAGGTTATATCGTTATCTCACGAGCTTAATCGAGTGTGCAGAAAAGTGCTAAAGCTGGAGCTGAAGGCTAGCGACACCCGGAGGAAGCCGCGGTGGTCGGGCGACACTCGAGTGACTTCGGAGGGAGCCGAAGGAATCGAGTGGAAGGCCGGAAGCAAAAGCGACATGGTAAGTATCGAGGTAAGCTCGTGTGTGCGAGCATAAGTGAGGTCGTATCCTCCTTACGGGGATGGTCTTAAGCGTAGATCCGACCAAAGACATCCCATCGATGGTCTAGGTCGAGATCCGAGAATGTTTTCTTTGTCGACTTTGCCTTGCGAAGCATCGATCATTGCCCGACTTGGAGGACTCGACCGGCCACAATCGATCGTATCGGAGGTCATCAATCGGATCGATGTCGCCATCACGATCGATGATGGCCATCAGTCGACTGATGGTCAATGATCAGATTTGAGGAGTCAAGACTTATCACCCCATTTCAAGGAGATTGGTGCTCAATTGTGATTGGCTAGGGTTCCTCTCGAAAAGGGGCTCAAAGGCTATAAAAGGAGGTCCTAACCTAGGGTTTTCTCATCAATTCTAAGCTTCCAGGAGCCTCCGCAAAGCTACAACTCTCCGACAACGAAGTTCTTCTTCTCCGATGCTAGGTTTAATTTTCTTTTAGTTTTTGTACGTCGGTTTTAGATTTATTCGTTGTTCATTTACTTTTTCGAAGCTCTTTTTCTATCATAACGAGGAGAGGGGGAGTGTCCCTCTACCTCAAGTTTTGTTCTTGTATCGATTAACTCCTACCTCCAACGAGGAGGAGTTCGTTTAGTGTTTTTCCCTCCGTGCGTGATCAAGGACCACTAGGGCCTTGGAGTAGTAGTCGAAGGCTACGAACCAAGTAAAAAGAATTATCTCTTTTATTTATTGTTTATATTTCCGCTGCAATTTATCTACTCGACTTTCAAAGAACGATTTCGCAAAAAGCTTTTGTTTCGCTATTCACCCCCCTCTAGCGAACCGCCTCGATCCAACAATTGGTATCAGAGCCGGGGGCGCTCAGATTCGGTGCAACCACCGGTCGAGCATTTTTTATTTTTGTATTTACCGTTTTAAGATTTCTCCCACACTACTAATCCAAGACCAAGTCTTGGTACATAGTTTTTGGTTGTTTTTGCAAGTATTGATCGCCTTCGGAGTACCTCATGATCAAATGAGTATAACTTTTGCTACAAGTGGACTCACGAAACGATCTACCCACCAAATCGAAGCTTTCGCAGAGATCTACACTTCTTACATAGGGTTTACCCCCGTAACAAGCTGTTTTCATCCTCAAAAATCGACGTTTAGTAGCCTTTCGGGGACATCGAAGGTTGTGAGTACTTACTTTTCATTTAGTTTCTTATTTCTTTGCTTAACTTTCTATTTTTAGTTTGTTTCTTTTTATTTCCCGCACTACTAATCCAAGACCAAGTCTTGGCAAGTTTTGTTGTTTTTTTTTGTGTGTGCAAGTTTTTCTTTATGGCCCACATTGAGGGGTACAGCACCATCCGGCCTCCATTCTTTAACGAAGATGATTTCCGTTATTGGAAAGGTCGGATGGAGTGTTTTCTAAAAACACAAGTCAAGACTTGGATAATCATCCAAACCGGCTTTTCTCTACCCACTAATGATCAAGGCGAGCCTTTGGACTTCGACAAGTGGAATAATGCAACCAAGAGGCAAATCGAAGCCGATGCAAGGGCAACCCAAATATTGCAATGCGGATTGTCTAAGGAAGAGCTCAACCGCATCGGACCCTTCATCAGTATAAAGATCTATGGACAAAACTCATAGAACTACACGAAGGGACTAACGACGCGAAGGTAAGTAAGCGTGACTTGCTACTTAATAAATTGTATAACCTAAAAATGCAGGAATGTGAGACGGCAACGCAACTACACGCTCGCGTCTAGGACATTGTCAACGGATTGCACACCATCGGACACAAGGTCGAAAACCACGACCTCCAAAGGTACGTCCTTAATTCATTTCCTAGGACTACCTTGTGGGCATCCATGGTTGATGCCTACAAGGTTTCTAAGGACCTTTCAAAGCTTAGGTTAGACGAGTTATTTTCCGAGTTTGAACTTCACGAGCAAACTAACATGGTCCGGGCCGAGAGAGGTATTGCTCTACTTGCAGGACAAAGAAGCAAGGCACCCACCAAGCAAGAAGATGGACTCGAACCCGAAGACGAATCAGAGTCCGAATCCGAAAAGGTGGAAGCAATAGTGAACGTAGTGCGGAAGATCGTTTGGAGGGAAAGGAGGCTACTAAAAAACAAAAAGAGGGCACAATTCAAATCAAATCAAAAGAAGGCGTTTCATGCAACATGGGACAACGAAGAAGGCGTCGGCATAGCATGCATGGCAAGACCCGAAGAGTCCGAGTCCGAATCTGAATCAAACTACAACACCGACTCCGAACTCGAGGACTACTTCGAGAAGCAACTCAAAACCAGACTGAAAGATAAAATTAAGGTTAGCCGCTCACTAATTCATACGCTTTACAATACGATTAAATTGCTAACTAGAAAATTAGCTAAATCCGAGTCTAGGGTCGAGTCCTTGGTTGAGGAGGTTGAAACCCTCAAACAAGAGACACCCCTAAACTCTTCGACTAGTCGAGTTCAAGAGGAGGACTCAACTCGAGTTGAAAAACTCAAAGAAGAGAACTCTCTCTTGAAAGGGTAAGTCCAAGAGCTCGAAGCTCGATTGAACAAGTTCTCGACGGGGTCCAAGAATCTTAACCGGCTTCTTGGAACTCAGAGAGCCGTGTACAACAGAGCTGGACTCGGATATAGCTCAAAGACTATGAATATATCTTACATGTCTATCGTAAACCGTAGTCATCATCGAGTCCAAGCGTGGGTCCCGAGAACTTTATTAAACTCACATATAAGGACCAATAGGTTTTGGATTCCCAAGGATCAAGTTCATTACTTGACCAGACCATATCAGTTCAATGATCCAGGGGGAGCTAATACCAAAATAGTATATCCGGTAACCTAAAACTCTTATTTATTTTAGAATGGTTAGATAAGACTATAACTCGTCAATGCTTGATAACATAGTACCAGGACGCGGCGAGATGATAGTACGCTAGGAAAGCGGAGTCTTGTGTATTTGGGCTAGATAAGGCGTATCTAGTTCGGTGCACTTGACCGAGTGGAACTAGCTGAAGCTACCTCGCCGTATCCTAGACTAGTTAGACCAGGAAGTGGTCTTAGGTGAGTCAAGTTACTATTTTCTCGAAATTGGCTTTGTCTAAGGAAGTGGTCATTTTTCCGATCAAAGAAGGCCCCTGTGCCTCGCCACGACCTGGAAGCCAAGATCTTGAAAAGGTGACTTGATGAGCTTAGGATCAAATCCGAATCTAATGCAAGATTGACTAGTTTCAAATCATTAAAACTTAATCAAGATAAAATTGGAATCATCTCACACAACATATAAGGTGACCAATTCTAAGACACTTAGAATGGGTGAGATGACTAAGGAACAATTTCAATTTGCATAATCTTTTCAAAAATGCTATCTATTTTTCAAACTATTGAGCTTAAACGTGTACTTATACTCGGACAAAATTCTAAATATACAACCTTCTAGGTCAATGTTTAGCACCCCCTAACTCTTCTATACCTTATATATTTGATTAAGGGGGAGAGCAAACTAACCCTAAGGGTTATATATATTTTCAAAACTTAATAACGTATAAGTATTGTGGAACTCAAAGCTAATTTTATAAGTATTTTGTAAATCAAACTTAGTTTCCAAAAATCTACATTGTTGGTGCAGAGGGCTATACCTCGAACCAAATTAAATCAAGACACATGCTTGGACTCATGTTAGATAATCTTTATGCATGCTACCTTTTCTATTAAAAAACCCCTACTTTTTATATAAAACCCCATACCTTTTTTTATTCATGGCAAAAGGGGGAGAAGAGCATAAGTTAAGGGGGAGAACAAAATTTAAGAGCATAAGTTAAGGGGGAGAACAAAATTTAAGAGCATAAGTTAAGGGGGAGAACAAAATTTAAATTTTTGAAAATTAAACTTTTATTTTAAAACTCACCGAAGGAGTTCACTACAAATGAGCATAACATTTATCTTACTCATTTTCTGCTTTATATTTTCCCTTAACTTTGCGTAAATTTGCCATAGGATCAAAAAGGGGGAGATTGTTGGTGCAGGGGCACCTAAGTCGAACCTATATTTTGATTATGGCAAAAGACGTAAAGTCAAGGATATATCGTTATCTCAAGAGCTGAATCGAGTGTGCAGAAAAGTGCTAAAGCTAGAGTTGAAGGCTAGCGACACCCGGAGGAAGCCGCGGTGGTCGGGCGACACTCGAGTGACTACGGAGGGAACCGAAGGAATCGAGTGGAAGGCCAGAAGCAAAAGCAACATGGTAAGTATCGAGGTAAGCTCGTGTGTGCGAGCGTAAGTAAGGTCGTATCCTCCTTACGGGGATGGTCTTAAGCGTAGATCCGACCAAAGACATCCCATCAATGGTCTAGGTCGAGATCGGACGGTCGAAGGCCGTTGAAATAATGTTTTCTTTAAGCTAACTTTGCCTTGCAGCAAGCATCAGTCGATTGTCAGCTTGGAGGACTCGACTGCCGTCAATCAGTCGACTACCGGAGGTCAGCAATCGACTGATGCTGCCATCATTCGACTGATGGTCAATGATCAGATTCGAGGAGTCAAGGCTTATCACCCCATTTCAAGGAGATTGGTGCTCAATTGTGATTGGCTAGGGTTCCTCTCGAAAAGGGGCTCAAAGGCTATAAAAAGAGGTTCTAACCTAGGGTTTTCTCATCAATTCTAAGCTTCCAAGAGCCTCCGCAAAGCTAGAACTTTCCGACAACGAAGTTCTTCTTCTCCGACACTAGGTTTAATTTTCTTTTAGTTTTTGTACGTCGGTTTTAGATTTATTCGTTGTTCATTTACTTTTTTGAAGCTCTTTTTCTATCATAACGAGGAGAGCAGGAGTGTCCCTCTACCTCAAGTTTTTGTTCTTGTATCGATTAACTCCTACCTCCAACGAGGAGGAGTTCGTTTAGTGTTTTGCCCTCCGTGCGTGGTCAAGGACCACTAGGGCCTTGCAGTAGTAGCCGAAGGCTACGAACCAAGTAAAAAGAATTATCTCTTTTATTTATTGTTTATATTTCCGCTGCAATTTATCTACTCGACTTTCAAAGAACAATTTCGCAAAAAGCTTTTGTTTCGCTATTCACCCCCCCCCCCTCTAGCGAACCGCCTCGATCCAACAGCTATGATAGGCAAAACCCTAATCTCTCTTGAACCATCCAACTTGCAACCCACCTTAAGCCCCCCTTTTATAGAGTTAGGCTTAAGCCTTGGTTTAATCTCCACCATTGGTTCTAGGGATTTAATCTCAACCGTCGGATCTAGAGATTTAATCTCCACCGTCGGTTCTAGGGATTTAATCTCATCCATCGAATCTAGAGATTTAATCTCAACCGTCGTATCTAGAGATTTAATCTCCACCGTCGGTTCTAGGGATTTAATCTCAACCGTCGGATCTAGATATTTAATCTCAACCGTCGGATCTAGAGATTTAATCTCCACCGTCGGATCTAGAGTTTTGTTTTCCATCATTGGATCTAGGCTCCATGAGGTTATATTAGGCTACGATAGGGACCATGAGGAGGAGTTGGATCTTTGCCACCCGATGGATCGGAACCACACAAACTTGATCCATCAATGATGTTCCATTCCACTAGAGGATCATCATTGAATTACCTCACCAACCCCCATAAATTAATATTTGTACATCCATCTTCCCGTGTTTAAGATATCGAATGTCCGTCAATTAATTGATTTACTGACCATCAATCAATTAACATCTAACTCCTCGAGTAGTACCACTCAACCTTATCATCATGTTGACTAAGTCAACCTGCAGGGTTTACATGATGAACCTTATGAGCTCCTCAAGGGGACATCATCAACCTAATATATAGGACACGGTTTCCTCCTATAATTAACGGCACACCATGTAAATAATATCATTTCCCAACTTACCGGGCATATTGATTTAATCCATATAAATCTCACACCCTTTGGTAAATCAAAGAAATAAATACTAAGTACATGTGTCCGTTATTATATCGGGATTAAGAGCATGTACAACATAATATCCGAGGTCCGATTCAATTATGTAGTCAGCAATAAATTGAATCACCTCTATGTCGGTCCTGCTCAATACACCTAAGTGTACTAGTGTAACTCTATGTTCAAGACAAAACAATACCAAGCTACACTACAACCATGCCAATGGTTTGTCCAAAACCCTCTTGGTTGTGAGCCTCTACTTATATTCTACAAGGGACTGATAACATGATCTTCTGTGCCACACCAAGCACCATGTTATCTACAATGTAAAGTATTAGACAATATGCACACATATAATAAATATAAAGTGCAAACAATGATCATGTGATTCTTATTTCAAAATAAAAATATTCATACAAAAGTGTTATGCTTTCAGTATACATCTCAACAATCTCTCACTTATACTAAAATACTATGTTGTCATCACACTGCCATACATCTGATCCCTATGTCCTCCACATGCCTATCAAACGCTTTCGCTGGAAGGGCCTTAGTGAATGGATCCGCCAGGTTATCCTCTGATGCAATCTTGGCGATAGCTACTTCTCCTCGCTTTACGATCTCTCGTATCAGGTGGTACTTGCGCTCTATGTGTTTACTCGCCTTATGGGCTCGTGGTTCCTTCGAGTTTGCAACTGCACCACTGTTATCACAATAAATTATGATAGTTCTGGGCAAACCAGGAATCACATCCAAGTCCATCAAGAAGTTCCTAAGTCATACAGCTTCCTTGGCTGCCTCAGAGGCTGCCACATACTCAGCTTCCATGGTAGAGTCCGCCACGCATTTCTTCTTGACACTCCTCCATACTATGGCTCCACCTCCAAAAGTAAACACAAACCCCGAGGTAGACTTACTGTTGTCCCTATCTGATTGGAAATCAGAATCCGTGTAACCCACAGGGACTAATTGATCTGCCCGGTAAACCAACATATAATCCCTAGTCCTTCTCAGGTACTTCAATATATGCTTTACCGTTGTCCAATGTCCCTGTCCAGGATTACTCTGATATCTACTAACCATGCCCACGACAAATCAGATATCTGGTCTCGTACATAGCATAGCATACATGAGGCTTCCTACTGCCGAAGCATAAGGAATTGCCTTCATCTCCTCTATCTCCTTTGATGTTTTGGGACACATCTCTTTAGATAAAGGTACTCCATGCCTAAAAGGTAGAAAACTTTTCTTGGAGTTCTGCATGCTAAAACGAGCAAGGATAGTGTTAATGTATGAAGCTTGAGATATGCACAACATCCTTTTCTTGCGATCCCTTATCACCTTGATCCCAAGGATGTGTCCCACTTCTCCCAAGTCCTTCATATCAAACTGTTTGGACAACCATACCCTTACGTCTGATAACACTCTGATATTGTTGCCAACTAATAAAATATCATCTATGTATAGTACAAGAAATACCACTACGTTTCTATCACATCTCTTATATACACAAGGTTCATCCGGACTTTGAATAAATCCATATGACTGGATTACCTCATCAAAGCGGATGTTCCAAGATCTAGAAGCTTGCTTCAATCCATAAATGGACCGATTAAGCTTACACACAAGATGCTCTTTGCCCTTTGCAATGAATCCCTCTGGTTGCTTCATATAGATGTTTTCCTCAAGACTTCCGTTAAGGAAAACTGTCTTGACATCCATCTGCCAAATCTCATAATCCTCATGAGCAGCAATAGATAAGAGAATCCGAATAGACTTAAGCATAGCTACCAGTGAAAAGGTCTCCTCATAATCGATACCCTCTTTCTGAGTATACCCTTTCGTAACAAGCCTAGCTTTGAAGGTCTCAACCTTCCCGTCTACTCCTCTCTTTCTCTTGTAGATCCACTTGCATCCAATGGCTTTCACACCATCGGGTGGTTCTACTAGCTCCCAAACATGATTAGAATCCATAGATTCTATCTCTGAATTCATCGCTCTTTGCCAAGATACCGCATCTCTATCTTGGAGTGCCTCGTCATATGTCCAGGGATCAGGTTTATGTTTACCAGGGACTAAGTCCGAAGACTCTCCCAAGAACATGAATCTCTCGGGTTGTCTAACAACCCTCCCACTACGACGAGGTGCCTCCTGTGTATGCTTTGTGACACGCGATGCAGTGACTTGTGGTATTTTCTCTTGTACCGGTGGTACTGAAGTCGGGACTTCCCCTGTCAATTCCTCAAGAACAATCCTACTCGTGGGCTTGTGGTTCATCACATAGTCCTCCTCTAGAAATCTGGCATTCGTACTCACGATCACCTTCTGATCTCTAGGACTATAGAACAAACTACCCTTCGTTCCCTTAGGGTAGCCAACAAATAAGCGTACTTCTGTACGAGATTCCAACTTACCAGCATCTCCCTTCAGCACATGTGCTGGACTACCCCAAATCCGAATATGTCTTAGACTAGGCTTTTTCTCAGTCCACAATTCTGTGGGAGTAGAGGGTACTGACTTAGATGGAACCAAGTGCAGAATGTGTGTTGCCGTTTCCAGAGCAAACCCCCAGAACGAATCAGGTAACTCAGAATAACTCATCATTGATCTGACCATCTCCATAAGAGTCCTATTCCTTCGCTCCGCCACACCATTCTGCTGGGGTGTGCCAGGTGCGGACAATTGGGATTGAATCCTAGCCTTTGATAAGTAACTCCTAACCTCTCCCAAGAGGTACTCGCCACCACGATCAGATCGTAGTGTCTTGATACTTTTACCTTGACGGTTCTCCACATCAGCCTTGAATTCTTTGAACCTGTTAAAGCATTCAGACTTGTGGCGCATCAAGTAAATGTATCCATACCTTGAATAATCGTCTATAAAAGAGACAAAATATTCAAAGCCACCTCTAGCCTGGATAGACATAGGACCGCACAAATCAGAATGAATCAATTCCAATACATCTTTGGCTCTATACCCCTTAGCCTTAAAAGGCCTCTTAGTCATCTTACCTTTCAAGCAAGACTCGCAGGTTGGGAGATCTTCCACCACTAATGAACCCAAGGGTCCATCAGCTATCAACCTTTGAATTCTACTCAGGTTAATATGACCAAGTCTTAGGTGCCAAAGATATGTCTTGTTCATTTTCGAAGGTTCTTTTCTCTTATTAGACTTAGAAGATGAGTTATTCACTTCTATATGCATCGTGGGAGTTTTCGGTTCAAGAGTGTACAAATTGCCAACCAATGTACCAGAACAGATAATCTCCCTATTCCTTTTTATAACAACTTTGTCATTAAAAGAAACAGAATATCCATCCAGAAATAATTTAGAAACTGAAATTAGATTCTTTCTAAAAGTAGGTACATAAAGATAATTTCTCAAAACCAAAACTTTATTCCTATCAAAAGATAAATAAACGTCTCCCACTGCAATAGCCGCCACCTTTGAAGCATTGCCCATGAAGACGGTAATCTCTCCCTCAGCTAGTCGTCGGGTTTCCTGGAACTCCTACAAAGTATTGCAGACATGATCAGTGGCTCCTGTATCTACACACAAGGTACTGGTAGATAACACCGCTAAACATGTTTCAACAACTAAATAAGAAGATATACCTTTGTTCTTTCAGCGAGGACAGTTCGCCTTCCAATGTCCAGTCTTCTTGCAAGTGAAGCACTTGCCTTTTGGCTTCTTCACTCCTGCCTGAGGTCCTGCTGCCACTTTCTTTGCTCCACCTTGCTTCTTCTTCTTCTTCCCTTTCGGTTTAGAAGTAGAAACCTTCTGAGCAACCATGGCTTGAGCGCTCTAACAAAAAAGCCCCTCTGCCGCCTGGAGTTCTGTCAGAAGCTCCGCCAACAAATACAACCTCTTGTTCATGTTGTAGTTGGTGAATCGCTCAAAACTCCTAAGATCGGAGAATGATATCGACTGGTTTCTATCGATCTCAGCTCCAAGGACTTCCATCTCATTCAGATGAGCCATCATCTTGAGAACATGGTCCCTGACGGGTGTTCCCTCGATCATGGTGGTCGTCATCATGTTCCTCATAGCCTCCTGTCTGGCCGTCCTACTCTGATGTCCGAAAAGTTCCTTGAGATTGAGCATCATGTCATAAGTCGTGGCCATGGCCTGATGCTGATGTTGCAGCACATTTGACATAGATGCCAAAATGTAACACCGCGCCATCTCATCTGCCTTGATCCATTTCTTATAACTCTCTTTCTCCTTTTCATCAGAGTCATTGGTGGGCTTAGGAGGACAGACCTCGAAGAGTACAAATTTGTACTCCTCTACAGTTAAGACAATATCCAAATTTCTTTTCCAATTAATATAATTTGTTCCCGTAAGTTTATTTTCTTTTAATATCACAGCAAGTGAAAGCCATTTGAAAAACCTAAGAATCACAATGATCAAAATATTAGATTTCAAATATCATTGATTCCTCAAATAATAAAATTTCGAAATCAACCAACACCTCAAAACACCGAGAATATCGCATGCCATGATAGTGTGGACGTATACGAATTCTACATTTGTAAGAGGAGGTTTAACCCATTAATTTTATTATCTTGTCAACCTTACTTTTTGACAAATAAAATTAATAGTTGGTTCTTCTTTGGCCCTACAAATAAAAGCAGTGACTCCGATGGGGAGGATACTTTTTATTTGCATCTAAGTGTGCACCATTACACGATACTAAGGGAATTATCTCGGATTATGTGCCTTACCGATGGGGAAGTACACACGCTCCTAAATAATTTCCTATAACCATTATTTGACCTAGTGATCCGTAAACAAACTCATCCAATGGGGAGGAAAGCACTCAGAGCCGACGCGCAAGTTTGTTGCATAACACGTCAAATTGTAATGGAGGCCGCGGGAATTAATTAAAATGTCCCTCTACCACTTAGTAAATTGTAAATTGCTCGGAGGCTCATCGGCTCCCATGTCCCCAGATTAAAATTTTCACTAATGAAAACTAATTCGGATGGGATGAGTTTCCTAAGCTCAACCAATTCGTCGTCGTGCTAATGACTTGAGCGATCGCTTGAACAAACTAGTTGTTCAAGCAACACAACTCTTCTAGTCAGTTAGCTGAGGAAGAGACGACGGACGGATCGCCGATTTTTGTGTTTATCTTCGGGGTCCATGATTATACAAATACATATGGATGTAGACATGTATAATCAACACATACAAACATATTAATAAGAACATGCAAAGATCAATAATAAAACTTGTAAAACTTTTATACCTCTCGATCTTCTATCGTATGTCCTAACCTCCTTATAGACTTCGTGTGGGCGAAGATCCTCCACAAGTTGAAGCTTCCTAGATCTTCTTCAATTTAAAGAAAGAAGAACTCTCCTTCCCTTCTTGCTTGAGCCAACCACCAAGCCACAAAGGCTTGTTGCCGCCGGCCCCAAGAAAAGAGAGAACAAGATGGCCAACCAAGGAACCAAACCATGGTTTGACCTAGCTCCTAGTGCCGCCGGCCAAGAGGAAGAGAAGAGGAGAAGAGGAATAGGTTGAGCTCCGACCAAGGTAGAGGGAAGAGAGATAGGTGTCGGCAACACCTTAGGAAGAAGAAGAGCACCTCTCCTATTGTTGCCGCCCACTCCAACTCCCAAACCCTAGCCGCCCAACAAACCCTAACCTTCCTAGGGTTTCTTGCCGCCCAAGCTATGATAGGCAAAACCCTAATCTCTCTTGAACCATCCAACTTGCCGCCCACCTTAAGCCCCCCTTTTATAGAGTTAGGCTTAAGCCTTGGTTTAATCTCCACCATTGGTTCTAGGGATTTAATCTCAACCGTCGGATCTAGAGATTTAATCTCAACCGTCGGATCTAGAGATTTAATCTCCACCGTCGGTTCTAGGGATTTAATCTCAACCGTCGGATCTAGAGATTTAATCTCAACCGTCGGATCTAGAGATTTAATCTCCACCGTCGGATCTAGAGTTTTGTTTTCCATCATTGGATCTAGGCTCCATGAGGTTATATTAGGCTATGATAGGGACCATGAGGAGGAGTTGGATCTTGGCCACCCGATGGATCGGAACCACACAAATTTGATCCATCAATGATGTTCCATTCCACTAGAGGATCATCATTGAATTACCTCACCAACCCCCATAAATTAATATGGGATCCATACATTATTTGTACATCCATCTCCCCGTGTTTAAGATATCAAATGTCCGTCAATTAATTGATTTACTGACCATCAATCAATTAACATCTAACTCCTTTAGTAGTACCACTCAACCTTATCATCATGTTGACTAAGTCAACCTGCAGGGTTTACATGATGAACCTTATGAGCTCCTCAAGGGGACATCATCAACCTAATATATAGGACACAATTTCCTCCTATAATTAACGGTACACCATATAAATAATATCATTTCCCAACTTACCGGGCATATTGATTTAATCCATATAAATCTCACCCTTTGGTAAATCAAATAAATAAATACTAAATACATGTACCCGTTATTATATTGGGATTAAGAGCATGTACAACATAATATTCGAGGTCTGATTCAATTATGTAATCAGCAATAAATTGAATCACCTCTATGTCGATCATTCTCAATACACCTAAGTGTACTAGTGTAACTCTATGTTCAAGACAAAACAATACCAAGCTACACTACAACCATGCCAATGTTTGTCCAAAACCATCTTGGTTGTGAGCCTCTACTTATATTCTATAAGGGACTGATAACATGATCTTCTGTGCCACACCAAGCACCATGTTATCTACAATGTAAAGTATTAGACAATATGCACACATATAATAAATATAAAGTGCAAACAATGATCATGTGATTCTTATTTCAAAATAAAAATATTCATACAAAAGCGCTAGGCTTTCAGTATACATCCCAACAAACATAAGGCGATTGCCTTAACACATCTCTCATATATTACTAACAGTGAATTCTACACGACCGTGTCCAAACCATAAAGACGACCAGGCCCAAAGCCACACACGGTCGACCGTGTGGATCCACATGGTCATGTGGCACTGGGATGTTTTGACACGACTAGGGTTTTTCACCGGATTTATATAGAGCTGACTTCACGTCTATAAAAGGAAAGACACGCCCAAACCCTAGGGGGAGGCCCGACGGTTGCAACGGCAAGGAGGTGCCCTAAAAAGTACCGGAGACTCACACCAGGGAGCAAAGAAGTGGCTCGAGGACCGAAATATGTGCTCCAATGCTAAGGAGAACGACCAAGAGTATTGTAATTTCATTCTTAGATATCTTTACGTTGTAATGATTCATCTATGATACCTTGTGTCTGTTCTCTTACATCTATGGAGTAGATACTTCGATTCTACGATTAGGGAGTAGCTTATGTATGTTGGACATGCTAGTTCGAATATATTTTCTATTCCTGAATTTATGTTTGCAATTGGTGTTGTTTGGATCGATGAAAATTATGTTTTGATTCTATATCTAGTGCGTATAGCTGATACAAAGGGTGACATCCTTTGTATCAAAGATCTAGGAGAACCAAGGAGGAACTTTGCGATCGTCCTCCCTCCGATAATAGTAGATAGTAGAATATGATAGATTAGGAGATGAAATATGTTTCGACTCTTCATAGGGATTATTAGAACATCCTCGTACCCAATAGCCTATCTTAGCAGAAGGACTAAAGTAGGAGAAATTAACTATAGAAGGGTTGAGGGACCTTAGTGACAGAGGGCTCCCAACGGTACCAACCCCCTGAGCTCTGATGATCCAATAGGTCAGTTTGGTTAGGAATAGGTAGTTCCCAATAGAAGCAAAAGTTTATCGGGCAAATGTATGATGATCCTACTGTAAGATCGTAATTAGTGATTTAGAAAGCATTTAGTTGATAGCATGTCCCAATAACACACAAGTGAAACAGAAGTTCTAGAATCCTCTTAGGGAACTTTGAACCTTCCTTCCCTTCCTCCGAGTGACATGTTGGGATGTATACTAAAAGCCTAGTCTTTGTATGGGCATCTTTATTTTGAAATAAGAATAACATGATCATTGTTTGCATTTTATATTTATTATATGTGTGCATCTTGTCTAATACTTTACATTGTAGATAACATGGTGTGTGGTGTTACCAAGAGGATCATGTTATCAGTTCCTTGTAGAGTATAAGTAGAGGCTCACAACCAAGATGGTTTTGGACAAACCATTGGTATGGTTGTAGCGTAATTTGGTATTGGTTTATCTTGACCATAGAATTACATTAGTACACTTTGTGTGTATTGAGCAGGACCGACTTAGAGGTGATTCAATTTATTACTGACTACATAATTGAATCAGACCTCGGATATTATGGTGTACATGCTCTTAATCCCGATATAATAATGAGCACATGTACTTAATATTTATTTTTTTGATTTACCAATGGGAGAGATTTATGGGTTAAATCAATAGGCTCGATAAGTTGGGAAATGATATTACTTACATGGTGTGTCATTGATTATAGGAGGAAACCATGTCCTATGTATTAGGATGATGATGTCCCCTTGAGGAGCTCATAAGAATCATCATGTAAATCCTGCAGGTGGACTTGGTCCAGCATGATGATAAGGTTGAGTGGTACTACTCATGGAGTTAGATATTAATTAATTAATTGTCAATAAATTAATTAATTAATTAATGGACATTCAATATCTTAAACACGGGGAGATATTTGTACAATTAATATATGGAGCCCATATTTAATTATGGGGGTTGTTGAGGTAGATCAATGATAATCCTCTAGTGGAATGGATTATCATTAATGGATCAGATTTTATGTGGGCCGGATCCATTAGGTGACCAAGATCCAACTCCTCCTCATGGTCCCTATTGTAGCCTATTAAAACCCTCAAGAAGCCTAGATCCAACGGACACGATTAAAAGGAGGTTTGGCCAAAATCTATAAATAGATTCCAAGGCTTGGGCGACAAAGAGGGATGGAATAGAGTTGTGCTAGAATTTTGGAGTTGGCTTTAGAGAGGCTTGGGCGGCAACCTAAGGTGGAGCTTCTTCATTGGGCGGTGCCTCCCTCTCTCTCTCTAGTTTGGCCGACGGCTCCTCCCTCTCTCTCTCTTTCTCTTTTGGCTGGCGGCAAGAGTTAGGGTTTCTTCCCTTGGAGCTCTTGGCCAGCGCCCATATCTCCTCTCCCTCTCCTAGGGCCGACGACAACCCATCTTTGTGATTGGTGGTCCGCACAAGCAAGGAGAAGAAGGGAGTTTGTTCTTCCCTTGTTCGGAGCGATCAAGGATGGGAAGACACGATCTAGGAGGCTTAAACTCTTGGAGGATCGTTGCCTACACAATGTCCAAGAGGAGGATAGGTCATACAATAGAAGATCAAGAGGTATAATCTTGTTTGTTTTGATTTAGTTCTTTTGTATCATGCATGTGGTTAATTTACTTGGACCCCGTTGATAAAAAAAAACCGTTGATTCGTACATCATCTATTTCGTGGCTAATCGAGGAAAAGATTTAGGTTGATTGAACAACAAGTTTGTTCAAGCGATGACTCAAATCTAGAAGCACGATGATGGATCGGTTGCTTGGGTAATCCATCTTCGTTTGGAATAATTTTTTTAATCCGGGGACGTATGATTGGATCGCCATGCACATGCGACCGAGGCGAAGCGAGAAGCAAAGCTTCAAACCTTCAAGTGGTATCAGAGCCACGGTTTCTGGTTTTGTGTGTTTAGGATTCGATTACTTTTATGCACTTATCATATATTATGTGTGTCGGATAATAGTAGGATGTGCATAGGCTAAATTTTTGGTTGCAGGCATATAAGATCCAACTATTATGGCCATATGAGTGTGTATGTGATTGTATGTGTGTAATCGTACTATTATTTGAATCGTCGGGATTGACGAGGCTAGTATTTAATTTTTGTAATTAAGTACAACATTGTTTAGCCACTCTTTTATTATAGTTTACTTTCGATCTAGATTTCATGTACATTCCTTTGTGGAGTATAGGATCGATGGATGTAAATTAAAATAATTTTTCTCGGCTCGGATCTCCGAATGGCTTGTACATGGTGTATGGAGGAGCGGACCAGGTGGTAACACGACTGGAGGCATATTGGAGAATAAAAGTCATAATAGTTGAAAAATTTGTTTTTCATATTTATTTCTTTTGATTTATATTCTTGTTGTGGTTGCATGGTTAAAATTCCTCAATGTTAAATTACTAAGTGGGAGAGGGATTTTTTTTTTTAAATTTCCGCGGCCTCCATTACAATTTGACATGTGATATGAACAAACTTGTGCGTTGGCTCTGAGTGCCTTCCTCAATATCAGATGAGTTTGTTTTGTAGATCACTAGGTCAAATATGATTATAGAAAATTATTTAGGAGCATGTGTAGTTCCCCATCGGAAGGTACATAATCCGAGGTAATTGCCTTAGTATCGGATAATGGTGAACACTTAGATGCAAATAAAAGTATCCTCTCCATCGGAGTCACTGCTTTTATTTGTAGGGCCGAAGAGGAACAAACTATTAATTTTATTTGTCAAAAAGTAAGGTTGATAGAATAATAAAATTAATGGGTAAAATCTCCTCTTACAAATATAGAATTCATATACGTCCACACTATCGTGGCATACGATATTCTTGGTGTTTTGAGGTGTTGGTTGATTTTAAAATTTTATTGTTTGAGGAATCAATAATTTTTTGAAATCTAAATGTTTTTGATCTATGTGATTCTTAGGTTTCTTCAAAATGACTTTCAACCCACTTGCTGTGATTCTAAAGGAAAATAAACTTACTAGACCTAACTATGTGGATTGGAAAAGGAATCTGGACATAGTCTTGAATGCTGAGGAGTACAAGTCTGTACTTCTCGAGGAGTATCCTCCTAAGCCTACTGATGATTCTGGGGAAAAGGAGAAAATGAGTTATAAGAAGTGGATCAAGGTTGATGAGATGGCACGGTGTTACATTTTGGCTTCTATGTCAAATGTATTGCAACATTGGCTGCTAGGCAAGAAGCCATGAGAAACTTGATGACGACCACCATGGTTGAGGGAACACCCGTGAGGGATCATGTTCTCAAGATGATGGCTCATTTGAATGAGCTAGAAGTCCTTGGAGCTAAGATCGATGGGGAAGCTTAGGTCGATATCATTCTCCAATCTCTACCTAAGTTTTGAGCAGTTTCGCCTCAACTACAACATGAATAAGAGGTTGTAATCGTTGACGGAGCTTCTAATAGAGCTTCAGGAGACAGAAGGGCTTTTTCTTCAGAGTTCTCAGGTTTTGGTTGCCCAGAAGGTTTCTACTTCTAAGCCGAAAGGCAAGAAGAAGAAGAAACAAGGCACAACAAAGGTGGTGGGAGGATCTCAGGGAGGAGTGAAGAAGCCGAAAGGCAAGTGCTTTACTTGCAAGCAGACTGAACATTGGAAGGTTGACTGCCCCACCGAAAGCAGAATAAAGGTATATCTTTTAGTCTAGTCGTTGAAACATGTTTAGCAGCGTTATCTACCGGCATCTAGTGTGTAGATATGGGAGCCACTGATCATGTCTGCAACTCTTTGCAGGGGTTCCAGGAAACCAGACGACTAGCTGAGGGGGAGATTACTGTTTACATGGGCAATGCTACAAAGGTGGCGGCTATTCCAGTGGGAGATGTTTATTTATCTTTTGATAGGAATAAAACTTTGGTTCTGAGAAATTGCCTTTATGTACCTTCATTTAGAAAGAATTTGATTTCTATTTCTAAATTATTTTTAGATGGATATTTTATTTCTTTTAATGACAGAGTTGTTATAAAAAGGAATAGGGAGATTATCTATTCTGGTACGTTGGTAGAAAATTTGTATACTCTTGAACCAAAAGCTCCCACGATGCAAATAGAAGTAAATAACTCATCTTCTAAATCTAATAAGAGAAAAGAATCTTTGAAAATGAACCAAACATATCTTTGACATCTAAGGTTAGGTCACATTAACCTGAGTAGAATTCAAAGGTTGATAGTTGATGGACCTTTGGGTTCATTAGTGGTGGAAGATTTCCCAACCTACGAATATTGCTTGGAAGGTAAAATGACCAAGAGGCCTTTTAAGGCCAAGGGGTATAGAGCTAATGATGTGTTGGAATTGATTCATTCTGATTTATGTGATCCTATGTCTATCCAAGCTAGAGGTGGTTTTGAATACTTTGTCTCTTTTATAGACGATTATTCAAGATATGGATACATTTACTTGATGCACCGCAAGTCTGAATGCTTTGATAGGTTCAAAGAATTCAAGGCTGATGTGGAGAAACATCAAGGTAAAAGTATCAAGACAGTACAATCTGATCATGGTGGTGAGTACCTCTTAGAAGAGTTTAGGAGTTACTTACCAGAGGTTGGGATTCAATCCCAACTATCTGCACCTGGTACACCCCAGCAGAATGGTGTGGCAGAGCGAAGGAATAGGACTGTTATGGAGATGATTAGATTGATGATGAGTTATTCTGATTTACTAGATTCATTCTGGGGGTATGCTCTAGATACGACAATGTATATTCTGAACTTGGTACCATCTAAATCAGTACCTTCTACTCCCATAGAATTATAAATTGGGCGAAAGCCTAGTCTGAGACATATTCGGATTTGGGGGAGTCCAGCACATGTGCTGAAGGTAGATGATGGTAAGTTGGGACCTCGTACAGAAGTGCGCTTGTTCGTAGGCTATCCTAGAGGAACGAAAGGTAGTTTGTTCTATAGTCCTAGAGATCAGAGAGTTATCGTTAGCATGAATGCCCGATTTTTAGATAAAGACTATGTGATGAACCACAAGCCCATGAGCAAGATTGTTCTGGAGGAGTTGAGAGGGGAAGTCTCTACTTCAGTACCAACAGTACAAGAGGACATAATACAAGTGACTGCACCGCGTGTCAGAGGATACACAGGTGATACCTCATCGTAGTGGGAGGGTTGTTAGATAACCTGAGAGATTTATGTTCTTGGGAGAATCTTCTAATTTGATCCCTGGTGAACATGAATATAATCCCTGGACATATGACGAGGCAATCCAAGATAAAGATGTGGTATCTTGGCAAAGGGCGATGAATTCTGAGATAGAATCTATGGATTCAAATCAAGTCTGGGAGCTAGTAGAACCACCCAATGGTGTAAAAACCATTGGATGAAAGTGGATCTACAAAAGAAAGAGAGGAATAGACGGGAAGGTTGAGACCTTCAAATCAAGGCTTGTTGCGAAAGGGTATAACTCAGAAAGAGGGTATCGATTATGAGAAGAACTTTTCACTGGTAGCCATGCTTAAGTCTATCCGAGTTCTCTTATCTATTGCTGCTCATATGGATTATGAGATTTGATAGATGGATGTCAAGAGAGCTTTTCTTAATGGAAGTCTTGAAGAAAACATCTATATGGAGCAACCAGAGGAATTCATTACAAAGGGCAAAGAGCATCTTGTGTGCAAGCTTAATCGGTCCATTTATGGATTGAAGCAAGCTTCGAGATCGTGGAACATCCGCTTTGATGAGGTAATCCAGTCATATGGATTTATTCAAAGTCCGGATGAGTCTTGTGTATACAAGAGATGTGACAAAAACGTAGTGATATTTCTTGTACTATATGTAGATGACATTTTGCTCATTGGCAACAATGTCAAACTTCAAGAAAGGTTTTCTACCTTTTAGGCATGGAGTACCTTTATCTAAAGAGATGTGTCCTAGAACATCAAAGGAGATAGAGGAGATGAAGATGAAGGGTCGAAGCTTCGCTTCCCACTTCAACTCGGTCGCTTGTGCATGGCGATCCCATCTACGTCCCCAGATTAAAAAAATTAATCCTTGACAAAGAGAGATTACCCAAGCAACCAATCCATCGTCGTGCTATTCGAATAGAGTGGTCGCTTGAACAAACTTGTTGTTCAAGTAACCTACCTCTTTTCTTCGATTAGTCGTGGAATAGACGATGTACGGATCATCGGTTTTTGTATTTATCATTGGGGTCCATGATCATACAATTGTAAACAATCATATACATAATACAAAAGAACACTAATCAAAATAAACAAGATTATACCTCTTGATCTTCTATTGTATGTCCTTCCTCCTTTTGGACGTCGTGTGGGCGACGATCTTCAAAAAGTTGAAGCCTCCTAGATCACGTTCTCCCCTTCCTTGCTCGCTCCAAACAAAGGGAAGAATAAAAAAAAACTCTTCTCCTATCTAGAACTGACCACCAAGCCAAGGAACTTGATGTTATCGCCGGCCAAGGAGAGGATGAAGGAGCGTCGGCCAACCTTGAAGAAAGATTATCGCCGACCAAAGGAGAGAGAGAGAGAGAGAGAGAGAGAGAGGGAGGGAGAAGTTGCAAGCTAATCTAGAGAGAGAGGATGAGACACCACCGGCCAAGAAGAGCCAAAACCCTAGAATCCCTTGTCGCCGCCCAATAGGAAGAAGAAAACCCTAGGGTTGCCGCCTACCTCTCCTCTCTTGCCAACTCCACAAACCCTAACCCTTTTTTGATGATCTCCACGCCCAAGCCCTTAGCCCTTATTTATAGAGTTAGGCTTAAGTCTCCTTTTAATCTCCACCATCGGATCTAGAGATTTAATCTCAACTGTCGGATCTAGAGATTTAATCTCCACCGTCGGATCTAGAGATTTAACCTCCACCGTTGGATCTAGAGTTTCATTTTCCACCATCGGATCTAGGCTTCATGAGGGTTTTAATAGGCTACAATAGGGACCATGAGGAGGAGTTGGATCTTAGCCACCCAATGGATCTAGCCCACATAAAGTCCGATCCATTAATGATAATCCATTCACTAGAAGATTATCATTGATCTACCTCACCAACCCCCATAAATAAATATCGACTCTATATATTAATTGTACAAATATCTCTCCGTGTTTAAGATCCCAAATGTCCGTCAATTAATTAATACTGACAATTAATTAATGAACATCTAACTTCATGAGTAGTACCACTCAACCTTATCATCATGTCGGACCAAGTCCACCTGCAGGGTTTACATGATGAACCTAATGAGCTCCTCAAGGGGACATCATCATCCTAATATATAGGACACAGTTTCCTCCAATAATCAACGGCACACCATGTAAATAATATCATTTCCCAACTTACTGAGCCTATCGATTTACTCTATAAATCTCGTTCATTGATAAATCAAAGAAATAAATACTAAGTACATGTGCCCATTATTATATCGGGATTAAGAGCATGTACACCATAATATCGGAGGTTCGATTCAATTATGTAGTCAGCAATAAATTGAATCACCTCTAAGTCGGTCCTGCTCAATACACACAAAGTGTACTGGTGTAATTCTATGGTCAAGACAAATCAATACCAAATCACACTACAACCATACCAATGGTTTGTCCAAAACCATCTCGGTTGTGAGCCTTTACTTATACTCTACAAGGAACTGATAACATGATCTCCCGTGTGACACTACACACCATGTTATCTACAATGTAATGTATTAGACAATATACATAACCATAAATATGCAAACAATGATCATGTGATTCTTATTTCAAAAATAAAGATGTTCATACAAAAGATAGACTTTTCAGTATACATCCTAACAATCTCCCACTTATACTAAAAGACTATGTTGTCCTCATACTGCCATACATCTGATTCCCATTCCCTCCACATGCCTATTAAAAGCTCTCGCTAGAAGGGCCTTAGTGAAAGGATCTGCCAAGTTATCCTCTGATGTAATCTTGGCCACAACAACTTCTCCTCGCTTTACGATTTCTCATATCAGGTGGTACTTGCGATCTATGTGTTTACTTGCCTTATGGGCTCGTGGTTCCTTCGAGTTTGCAACTGTACCACTGTTATCACAATAAATTGTGATAGTTCTGGGCAAACCAGGAATCACATCCAAGTCCATCAAGAAGTTCCTGAGTCATACAACTTTTTTGGCCGCCTGAGAGGCTGCCACATACTTAGCTTCCATGGTGGAGTCCACACGCATTTCTACTTGATACTCCTCCATACAATAGCTCCACCTCCCAAAGTAAACACAAAACCTGAGGTAAACTTACTGTTATCCCTATCTGATTGGAAGTCGAAATCTGTGTAACCCACAGGGAGTAATTGATCTGCCTGGTATTCTAGCATATAATCCCTAGTCCTTCTCAGGTACTTCAATATATGTTTTACCGTAGTCCAATGTCCCTGTCCTGGATTACTTTGATATCTGCTAACCATACCAACAATAAAGCAGATATATATCCGATCTTGTAATAAAGAATACATGAGGCTTCCTACTGCCGAAGCATAAGGAACCGCCTTCATCTCCCCTATCTCCTTTGATGTTCTAGGACACATCTTTTTAGATAAAGGAACTCCATGCCTAAAAGGTAGAAAACCTTTCTTGGAGTTCTGCATGCTAAAATGAGCCAAAATGGTGTCTATGTATGAAGCTTGAGATAAGCACAACATCATTTTCCTGCGATCCCTTATAACCTTGATCCCAAGGATGTGTCCCACTTCTCCCAAGTCCTTCATATCAAACTGTTTGGACAACCATACCCTTACGTCCGATAACACCTTGACATTGTTGCCAATTAACAAAATGTCATCTACGTATAGTACAAGAAATACCACTATATTTTCGTCACATCTCTTGTATACACAAGACTCATCCGGACTTTGAATAAACCCATAAGACTAGATTACCTCATCAAAGTGGATGTTCCAAGATCTCGAAGCTTGCTTCAATCCATAAATGGATCGATTAAGCTTGCACACAAGATACTCTTTGCCTTTTACAATAAATCCTTCTGGTTGCTTCATATAGATGTTTTCCTCAAGACTTCCATTAAGGAAAGTTGTCTTGACATCCATCTACTATACCTCATAATCCATATGAGCAGTAATACATAAGAGAATCTGGATAGACTTAAGCATGGCTACCGGCGAAAAGGTCTCCTCATAATCGATACCCTCTTTCTGAGTTATACCCTTTCGTAACAAGCCTTGATTTGAAGGTCTCAACCTTCCCGTCTATTCCTCTCTTTCTTTTGTAGATCCACTTTCATCCAATGGTTTTTACACCATTGGGTGATTCTACTAGCTCCCAAACCTGATTTGAATCCAAGATTCTATCTCAGAATTCATCGCACTTTGCCAAGATACCGCATCTTTATCTTGGATTGCCTCATCATATGTCCAGGGATCAGGTTCATGTTCGCCAAGGACCAAATCAGAAGATTCTCCCAAGAACATAAATCTACCAGGCTGTCTAACAACCCTCCCACTGCGATGAGGTATCACCTGTGTATCCTCTATGACACGCGGTGTAGTCACTTATGGTATATCCTCTTGTACTAGTGGTACTGAACTAGTGACTTCCCCTCTCAATTCCTCCAGAACAATCTTACTCATGGGCTTGTGGTTCATCACATAGTCTTCCTCTAGAAATCTGGCGTTCATGCTAACAACCACCCTCTAATCTCTAGGACTATTAAACAAACCACCTTTCGTTCCTCTAGGATAGCCAACGAACATGCACACTTCTGTACGAGGTTCTAACTTACCAGTATCTTCCTTCAGCACATGTGCTGGACTCCCCCAAATTCGAATATATCTCAGACTAGGCTTTCACCCAGTTCACAATTCTGTGGGAGTAGAAAGCACTGATTTAGATGGTACCAAGTTCAGAATATACACTGTCGTATCCAGAGCATACCCCTAGAATGAATCTGGCAACTCAGAATAACTCATCATCGATCTAACCATCTCCATAAGAGTCTTATTCTTTCGCTTCGCTACACCATTATGCTGGGGTGTGCCAGGTGCAGATAATTGAGACTGAATCCCAGCCTCTGATAAGTAATTCCTAAACTCTCCCAAGAGGTACTTACCACCACGATCAGATAGTAGTGTCTTGATACTTTTACCTTGATGTTTCTCCACATCAACCTTGAATTCTTTGAACCTGTCAAAGCATTCAAAATTGTGGCGCATCAAGTAAATGTATCCATATCTTGAATAATCATCTATAAAAGAGAAGAAATATTCAAAACCACCTCTTGCCTGGATAGACATAGGACCACACAAATCAGAATGAACCAATTCTAACACATCTTTGGCTCTATACCCCTTGGCCTTAAAAGGCCTCTTGGTTATTTTACCTTTCAAGCAAAATTCACAGGTTGAGAAATCTTCCACCACTAATGAACCCAAAGGTCCATCAGCTATCAACCTTTGAATTCTACTTAGGTTAATATGACTTAACCTTAGATGTCAAAGCTATGTTTGGTTCATTTTCGAAGATTCTTCTCTTATTAGAATTAGAAGATGAGTTATTTACTTCTATTTGCATCGTGGGAGCTTTTGGTTCAAGGGTATATAAATTTCCTATCAATGCATCAGAACAGATAATTTCTTTATTCCTTTTTATATCAACTCTGTCATTAAAAGAAATCGAATATCCATCCATAAACAATTTAGAAACCGAAATTAAATTCTTTCTAAATAAAGGTACATAAAGGCAATTTCTCAGAACCAAAGTTTTATTTCTATAAAAAGACAAATAAACATCTCCCACTGCAACAACCGCCACATTCGTAGCATCACTCAAGTAAACGGTAATCTCCCCCTCAACCAGTCTGGTTTCCTGGAACCCCTTTGTTCTGCTTCCGGTTGGGGCAGCCCTTCTTCTAATGTCCAGTCTACTTGCAAGTGAAGCACTTGCCTTTCGGCTTCTTCACTCCTCCCTGAAATCCTAATGCCACCTTTGCCCCACCTTGTTTCTTCTTCTTCTTGCCTTTTGGCTTAGAAGGAGAAACCTTTTGGGCAACCATGGCCTGAGCCTGAGCACTTTGATGAAAAAGCCCCTCTGTCACCTGGAGTTCTGTCAGAAGCTCCGCCAACGAATACAACCTTTTATTCATATTGTAGTTTAGGCAAAACTGCTCAAAACTCTTAAGTAGAGACTGGAGAATGATATCAACCTGAGTTTCCCCATCGATCTCAGCTCCAAGGACTTCCAGCTCATTCAAATGAGCCATCATCTTAAGAACATGATCCCTCACGTGTGTTCCCTCGATCATGGTGGTCGTCATCAAGTTCCTCATAGCTTCTTGCCTAGTAACCCGATTCTGGTGTCCGAAAAGGTCCTTGAGATTGAGCATCATGTCATAAGCAGTGGACATGGCTTGATGTTGATGTTGCAATACATTTGACATAGAAACCAAAATGTAACACCGCGCCATCTCATCAGCCTTTATCCACTTCTTATAACTCTCCTTCTCCTTTTCCCCAGAATCATCCGCAGGCTTAGGAGGGCACTCTTCGAAGAGTACATATTTGTACTCCTCAGCAGTCAAGACAATAACAAGATTCCTCTTCCAATCAACATAATTGGGTCCAGTAAGTTTATTCTATTTTAGTATCACAGCAAGCGGGTTGAAAGTCATTTTTGAAAAAAACTAAGAATCACATAGATCAAAACATTATATTTCAAAAAAGTATTGATTCCTCAAACAATGAAATTTTAAAATCAACCAACACCTTAAAACACCGAGAATATCGTATGCCACGATCGTGTGGACGTATATGAATTCTACATTTGTAAGAGGAGGTTTTACCCATTAATTTTACTATCTTGTCAACCTAAATTTTTGAAAAATAAAATTAATAGTTGGTTCCTCTTTGGCCCTACAAATAAAAGCAGTGACTCCAATGGGGAGGATACTCCTATTTGCATCAAGTGTTCACCATTACTTGGTACCAAGGCAATTATCTCGGGTTATGTGCCTTCCGATGGGGAAGTACACACGCTCCTAAATAATTTTCTATAACCATATTCGACCCTGTGATCTGCAAAACAAACTCATCCGATGGAGAGGAAGGCACTCAAGCCGACGCACAAGTTTGTTTGCATCACATGTCAAATCGTAATGGAGGCCATGGGAATTTAAAAAAATATCCCTCTCCCACTTAGTAATTTAAAATCGAGGAATTTTCCTAGCACACGACATGCATATCAAACAAGAAGAAATAAATATGAAAAAAATATTTTCCAACTATTATGGCTTTTATTCTCCAATATGCCTCCTGTCATATCGCCATCTCGTCCGCTCCTCCCTATGCCATGTACAAGTTGTTAAATACGGAAAAATTAAGATATAAAATTAAATGGCTAAAATTTCGGGGAAATAATCCTAGGGATTATTTTCGAGATTTTTAGGAATTTTTAGGAATTTTTCTGGATTTAAACGGACTCCGTACGAGATTTTTACGGGGATAAAATAAATAGGCTTTTAAAGGGGTTTGTTTAGACTAGTTAATGGGGTTAATTAACCTAGGTTATAAATCTAGGTTTTTAACTTCCTAATTTCCCTAGTTTTCTTTCCCCTCCCGCCCCCTGCTTTTCCTTCTCTTGACATCTTCTTCCCGACCTTGTGCACCTCAGACACCGCCGAGCCACCACTCCTTCCATCTCGATCTCCAGCCTTCCACGCCACAAGATTACGTGCCTTAGACACCGCCCGCTGCGATCGGGCATCGCCACTCTTCTCCGATTCCTCGTCCTTCCTCGCCGGTGAGTCTTCTTCTTCCGCCTTACGCTGAACCCCTTTCCTTGCTGTCGCCTTGCCGGCCTTCTTCTTCGCCGACGACACATTGCAAGCGCCACCTTCCTTCACGTCTGCACAAAGAAGCGACGACGCCACGCGAGCCTCCTCGCCTAGATGAGGAGGCGCGCCTCTACGCCATAGGACCGCCGAGCCTCTCGCCTTCTTCTTGGTGGTTGCCGGAGTGGGCGATTAGGGCAACCGGGTGAGGTTGTTGCGGTGGGGAGCCGCCTCCGCCGAGCATCACCGGAGCAAGGTAAGGGGTTAACTGGGGTTTTGTCTAATCCCTACGGTATGTTTCGGTGATTTGACAGTGATTGTGTTTGGGCAGTGATTTAGGGCAACAAGGAAATTTGCTTAATCGAGCAGCTTAGGAGGTTCCAATCGCAGTATATCTCGAGCCTATCTCTTATTTGGTTTTGGTTTGGATTGGGGGTGGTCTGGGTGAATAAGGTCATGAATTTAGGAAATGGAGTTGGGATCTGATTTGGGGGAAGTGGTTGTATTGGAATTCCTAGGCGTGAGCTTGATTGGTCGATTTGGGTTGATTCGGGTGTTATTCGGTTGATCGGTATGGTATTCGGAGGATATGAGATTTGGGTGATATTGTTTGATCTTGAGGATTTTTGGTAGGTGATGAATTAGGTTAATTGATTATGACTTAATTGGGATAATTGGGTTATGAGGGAAATCGATTAATTATTCGATTTGTCATTGAATTGCATATTGTGCTTAACAATAGTCATGCTTTATGCAGAGTTTATCACGAGGCGAGTCCCTCACGTGGTTTCATTCTTACTGGATATATATTCAAAGTGTACTTTGACTTATCTTTTAGATATAGTCAAGTTGATATGTTAGTTAGGATAGCATGCAATACTTTTCATGTTTATATGCCTAGTATGCTTAGTGCCTACTTGCTACATGCATTTGATCAGTATGATTATATCTTCCCTGTTTTATTGGATCAGTTATATGCACTTATTGACTTTGCATATTATTCGGATGGATATTTGTAGTTGGATTTACATGCTTTAGTATCATGCACCATCTTGCATGATTGCATCTCGACGGGTTCCATTATTGTTGAGCCCGCAGCTAGTTAGTTACATGGCTTTACACCGCCACTCATGGGTTAGTGGTACATCGTGAGGGTGTGTGCTCTGTCGAGTTCATTGGACCGCTCATGGTAGCGCGAGGCGTGGTAGCGGGCAGGGATCCCTCCTCTGGCCTATGACACCGGGAGATGAGAGCTTAGCTCCCCCACTATGTTTGGGGCAGGAGGATAGGTGTACTCCGACAGCATCCTGTCCACTCGGTCACTCAGGAGCAGTGATGGCAGAGTGCACAGTTGTCATAGCCCTACCCACTCGGCTTCACCATTGCGTGTGAGGCGGCTGACTGGCGTCAGGGGTGACCATGTCATTAGCACGGCATGCATTTTGCACAGATTGCATTTGTATTGTGTTTGCTGCATTATTGTATTGATGCCTTGGATGTTGCATATGATTGACATGCATACAGGATTCATATTCTTATATGGTGATGACTTTATCTCTTATAGTAGGGCACATGCTCCTATATCAGGGTAGGAGACTCAGGTGAGTACAGTCCTTTTGCATTTATTTCTTGCTTACCATATATATGAGATCAGATCTATTGTTAGCTATTTCTTGCTATTCATATCTACTATACCGCAGAGTTCTTTGAACTCACCCGCTGATTCATTTTTATTTCGTGATGAAGTCAGAGAGTCCAGTTGCCAATCCCTCGTAAGTGGATAGGTTTTTATTGGTCTTATGGTTTTGGATCTTGTATAGAAGAGATGTTTAGGTCCTGATGTTTTGGTTATGTACTCGTGGATTTGTGGTGTCCTTGTAGACCTTTATTCGGATTTTATTCCGGTTGGTTTTGGTTGGGTTATTCCTGCTCAGATGGCAGAAGGGGTAAGTCTAGTTAGTGTAGACTTATATTTACCTTGATTTGTTGGCCTGAGGCCTATTTGATTACCTGCATGTGATGTTTGGATTCCGGTCGTGTTGACCGATGTATAGTGGCCGTGTAGGCTTTGTATAAAAATTGATATTGTCAACCGTACAGGGGAGATGCTGCCGGATTTTTGTCTGGCGGGGACTCCCTCGGGGCGTGACACAAGTCATCCAGAGATCCGAGCCAAGAATAATTATTTTAATTTACATCCATCGATCCTTTACTCCACGAAGGAGTATACATGAAATCTAGATCGAAAATAAACTAAAATAAAAAAGTGGCTAAACAATGGCGTACTTAATTATAAAAATTAAATACTAGCCTTGTCAACCCCGAGGATTCAAATAATAATACAATTTACACACATCCAATCACATACACATACATATAGCCATAATAGTTGGATCTTATGCCTGCAACCAAAAAGTTAGCCTACGCACATCCTACTATCATCCGACACATACAATATATGATAAGTGCATAAAAGTAACCGAATCCTAAACACACAAAATCGGAAACTGTGGCTCTGATACCACTTGAAGGGTCGAAGCTTCGCTTCCCACTTCAACTCGGTCGCTTCTGCATGGCGATCCCATCTACGTCCCCAGATTAAAAAAATTAATCCTTGACAAAGAGAGATTACCCAAGCAACCAATCCATTGTCGTGCTATTCGAATAGAGTGGTCACTTGAACAAACTTGTTGTTCAAACAACCTACCTCTTTTCTTCGATGAGCCGCGGAATAGACGATGTACGGATCACCGATTTTTGTGTTTATCATCGGGATCCATGATCATACAATTGTAAACAATCATATACATAATACAAAAGAACACTAATCAAAATAAACAAGATTATACCTCTTGTTATACCTCTTGATCTTCTATTGTATGTCCTTCCTCCTTTTAGACATCGTATGGGCGATGATCTTCCAAAAGTCGAAGCCTCCTAGATCACATTCTTCCCTTCCTTGCTCGCTCCGAACAAAGGGAAGAATAAAATAAAACTCTTCTCCTATCTAGAACCGACCACCAAACCAAGGAACTTGGTGTTGCCGCCGGCCAAGGAGAGGATGAAGAAGCGTCGGCCAACCTTGAGAAAAGGTTGTCGCCGACTAAAGGAGAGAGAGAGAGAGAGGGAGAAGTTGCCGGCCAATCTAGAGAGAGAGGATGAGGCGCCGCTGGCCAAGAAGAGCCAAAACCCTAGAATCCCTTGCCACCGCCCAATAGGAAGAAGAAAACCCTAGGGTTGCCGCCTACCTCTCCTCTCTTGCCAACTCCACAAACCCTAACCCTTATTTGATGATCTCCACGCCCAAGCCCTTAGCCCTTATTTATAGAGTTAGGCTTAAGTCTCCTTTTAATCTCCACCATCGGATCTAGAGATTTAATCTCAACTGTCGAATCTAGATATTTAATCTCCAACATCGGATCTAGAGATTTAACCTCCACCGTTGGATCTAGAGTTTCATTTTCCACCATCGGATCTAGGCTTCATGAGGGTTTTAATAGGCTACAATAGGGACCATGAGGAGGAGTTGAATCTTGGCCACCCAATGGATCTAGACCACATAAAGTCCAATCCATTAATGATAATTCATTCCACTAGAGAATTATCATTGATCTACCTCACCAACCCCCATAAATAAATATGAGCTTCATATATTAATTGTTCAAATATCTCCCCGTGTTTAACATCTTGAATGTCCGTCAATTAATTAATCAACATCTAACTCCATGAGTAGTACCACTCAACCTTATTATCATGTCGGACCAAGTCCACCTGCAAGGTTTACATGATGAACCTTATGAGCTCCTCAAGGGAACATCATCATCCTAATATATAGGACACGATTTCCTCCTATAATCAATGGCACACCATGTAAATAATATCATTTCCCAACTTACCAAGCCTATCAATTTACTCTATAAATCTCGCCCATTGGTAAATCAAAGAAATAAATACTAAGTACATATACCCGTTATTATATCGGAATTAAGAGCATGTACACCATAATATCCGAGGTCCGATTCAATTATGTAGTCAGTAATAAATTGAATCACCTCTAAGTCGGTCCTGCTCAATACACACAAAGTGTACTAGTGTAATTCTATGGTCATAACAAACCAATACCAAATCACACTAAAACCATACCAATGGTTTGTCCAAAACCATCTTGGTTGTGAGCCTTTACTTATACTCTACAAGGAACTGATAACATGATCTCCTATATGACACTACATACCATGTTATCTACAATGTAATGTATTAGACAATATGCATAACCATAAATATATAAACAATGATCATGTGATTCTTATTTCAAAAATAAAAATGTTCATACAAAAGATAGACTTTTCAATATACATTCCAACAGAAGGCGGGTCCTTATGCATCGGCAGTAGAAAGCCTCATGTATGCTATGTTATGTACGAGGTCGGATATCTGCTTTACCATGGGCATGGTTAGCATATATCAGAGTAATCCAGGACAGGGACATTGGACTACGATAAAGCATATATTGAAGTACCTGAGAAGGACTATGGATTATATGCTAGTATACTAGGCAGATCAATTACTCCCTGTGGGTTACACAAATTCTGACTTCCAATCAAATAGGGATAACAGTAAGTCTACCTCGGGTTTTGTGTTTACTTTGGGAGGTGGAGCCATTATATGGAGGAGTGTCAAGCAGAAATGCATGGCGGACTCCACCATGGAAGTTGAGTATGTTTGTTAGTACCTATAAGATTCATATATCTCCATAATGGTATGATATTGTCCACTTTAGGCTCAAGCCCTCATGGTTTTGTTTTTGGGCTTTACCCAAAAGGCCTCATACCAATGGTGATATCTTTTTATCTTATAAGCACATGATCTTTTCCATGTCTTACCAATGTGAGACTTTGATTGTATTCCCTATACTCCCAACAATCTCCCTCCCCTCAAACGAAGGACCACATTGAGCCCCCCCTTAAGCCTATTCCTCCTCGAAGGACATTCTCTGCTTGATGTCCGATCTTCAACCCACTTATGCGGTCCCTTCGACCAGTTGGACTTCCACCGATTGTCAATCCGCCGCAACTGGGTCTTCTGTAAGGGCCCTGTTAGCGGAATTCGGTGACCCCTATTAGTCAACGACCGTCGCCCCTGTTGGCGGAATTCGGTGACCCCTATTGGTCAACGACCGTCGCCCCTGTTGGCCCGTCGTTACTCACCTGGACTTCCCACCCCTGGAAGTGGGTTTTTGCCTTCCCCAGGATTCGAACTCTAGACCTCCAGGATAAGTACTAAAGTTTATGAATCCTGGTAACCAAGTGATCAAGACTGCAGCGGAGCCTGACAGAGCAACTGCACACACCCTCCTGATGTACCACTAACCCATGAGTGGCAGTGTGTGCAGGCCATGTAACTAGCTGCGGGCTCAACAATAATGGAACCCCGTCCAGCTAGCATGCAATCATGCGAAAATGGTGCATGATACTAAAGCATGTAAATCCTACTCATAATATACCTATCCGAATAATATGTATAATCCATATATACATATCCCTAATCCATGTACTGTGATCCAAATCAAACAGGGAAATATAATCATATACTATCACATGCATGTATCTAGTAGGCACCAAAAGTATATCAGGCATATAAACATGAAAAAGTTATTGTAAGCTATCCTACTAGCATATCAATTTGACTTAATCTAAACGTTAAGTCAAAATACCCGCCTGAATATATATCCGCAAGAAGAACCGAATCGTCACGACTGGGGACCTGCCTCGTGACCGAAACCTGCATATAGCATAATTATAGTCAAGCACAAAATATACAATTCACCAACAAATCAAATACTAAATCGATTCCTTCCATAACCAAGAATACTTAATTGATTCCTTCTATAACCAATTAATCCAAAATAAATCCATCAAATCCAAGCACACGACAACGTGCTAAATACTACTATGTATCTCTAAGTAGACCCTCAACCTGTAGGTCATAAATTGTGATTAACTCCTCAATCCCAAAAACATATCCTTGCAATTTATCTCACCATGATCAATACTCATCATATGAAAATATTATCCATCTCACAACAAATGATCGAATCGAATCTTACATCGATCTCATATCCGATCCACTAGATTGATTTAATTATTCTATTCAACCTAATCAATCCTCCATACATAATTACAGAACCGATCATAAATATGAATCCAACCTAACTCTAGGTGACATACACACGACTCAACCAATCCTTACCTCAAACACAATCCATTTACAACCATTAACAACCCATAACTACACCGATTTAGGGCTCTAACCAACCCTAAATGAAACACTCACTCCATTAGTCCTTTCTCACACACACAATGAGCAAAACACCTAAGCAGCAGCTCAATCACATCCCGATCATCCTAAATCTCACAAAGCCATCAACCAAAACAAAATCAAACAACATACCAACAAAGATAACTCAAGATATACTCGCGATTGAACCTCCCAACCGCTTCGTTCACGCAAGAAATTTCCTTGTTGCCCTAAATCATCGCCAAACACAATCCATTTGTTAAATCACGAAACATACGAAGAGGGATTAGACGAAACCCGATCCAACCCTTTACCTTGCTCCGCGACCACCGCAAGACTGAAATCCACAATACCGCAGAAAATCCCCAACATCATCGTAAAAACCAAACTCTAGATACCACAATCACCGCGACATCATAGCGACATGGCGGTCCTGGCCACAGACGCAGACGAAGAAGAAGACGCTCTGTGCTCGTGGGCGACAAGCGCACAGAGGGGTCGAGAATGTTCGCCGGCGAGCAGCAACGAGGAGGAGGCGCGCCGTGGGATTGGGCTCGGGAAAAAAAAAAGCGTTGCGGGTTGGTGGAGAAGAGCGGCGGAAGGCAAGCCTGTGAGCAGCAACCCCGGCACCGGACGATGAAGGGGAGACCTGGTGTGGCCGACGCGCGGGGAGAAGAAGACTCGGCCACGAGGAAGGGCGAGAAACCGGCGATGGAGAGGATCGCCCGAGAGGAACTGCCGAAGGGGGGTCGCGGCGGGGAAAAAAAAAGAGAAAACGAAAATAGAAAACCTAATTTTATAATTTATCCTATTTACTCATCTAAATGCACTTTAAAAGCCTGCTTTCTATCCCCGTAATCATCTCGTACGACCTCCGTTTAAATCCAGAAAAATTCTGGAAAAATTCCTAAAAATCTCGAAAAATCTCGAAAATAATCCCTAGGATTATTTCTCCGAAATTTTGGCCATTTAATTTCATATTTTAAATTTCAGTATTTTACATTCTCCCCCACTAATAAAAATTTGGTCCCCAAATTTCCTACTCATATATTAGTACGAGATATCCCAACAACCATCTCAAGCATCTGGAGACTAGTCACACCTCAAGTGACAAAGTGGGGTTACTGATATCCCTTAACATCAAATCACACTTGCTTCTAGCAGCCCTTCCAAAGTATGAATAATATCTTCATATCGACCACTTATCATAAGTACCTATCTGTACCCGAGTGGAGCTCTATATCCGTGACCTGTTAAAGACTTTACCATAATCCTAAGGTAAATCCTGAATCACTATCACATACGATACTCAAAGATCCTCCATGAACTGGAAATCGCCATAGTATAACCTATCCAGCGATCCAACAAACTCATCGTATGGATCGAATGAAAATGAGCGGACTTAGCTAATCATACTAAGTCCTTTCCGAATTCCACATAATCTCCCAACACTGTCCATCATACTATGCTTTCACGTCCATCTCGGTACAGAACCTTGCTGATTATTTATATACCACCTTTACCAGACTTCCAAATCAACTATATTCCGCATGTTGTTCCTCCACGGAGAACGTTTCAATACTTACTATTTTCCGAATACAATCCTATACATCTGCAACATATAAAACCTACCGCAATCTACTAGCAGTACTTATCAAAATATCCTGATAAAGCCTCGTGGCTCTCGGGGTAATACAAAAAGGCACTACTTACGGACAACGACATGCTACCACGACCGGGACTCATAGCCAGTCAAGATGCCAGGTAGCTATCTAGCCACCTACTACATACAAATTCCAATATCACTAATTCCGAACCGGTAGAGCAAAAGTACAACTCTATGGTAAATGCTCTCTATCATCACAACAGGAATCTATCTGTTGTTCCTGAATCAATAGTAACTCTTCCTAAATTCAAATGTAACTACACAGTAGCTAGCTAAAACCTCATAAGCATTTCTGCTCCTCACCTCTACAAAACAACATAACAACTCCTACTAGGTCCACGTCATATATATATATGACAACCCATCTCGTAGTTCCTCATTTGACGTAACCATGAGATACGTCTCGATCAACTAAATCAGAAACGCTCCATTCTCTGAAACATCGCATCCGCATAAATTAACTTTCCTTTCACCCGAGAATGATCACACAACTGGTGTAAAAGTCAACCATCGTTCGAGCCACGAAACTAGGTTCACAAGCTTGGACCAAATAAATTCCATCACCTTCGATCCAACCGATGTAATACCGCTAGAGCATCCTATCCATATCTATGGTAATGATCAAATCAATACCAGAAAACCATCATCTACGGTGGCCGAGTGCTCAACTCCAACTGCCACCATCACAAATGATCCAATCGTGTCCAAAATACACGATTTCCTAAATCCCTGGACGACAAAGTCGTCATAAGTCAAACAAGATAATCAAACCCCATGTAATTCATACCAAGTATGAGATTGTCACCACTATACACCTGCATCATCTTTACTCTAGGCTGATGATATATCAATCATCCCTACGACTTTGATAATTGTATGACACCCTGTCACTACAATATCAACACACCAATCATAAATCAATCCTAGAGTATACACAGGTATCCTAAAGCTGATCTAAATAGATCCTCAATCCACCATGAAGGATATTTATTTCCTTCTACCACTACCGCATTTCATCATCGATAATTGATGTATAACCTCAAAGGTTCATATCTCTTTGAACAATAAGTTCCAGAGCTTCTCAAGAAATAAAATACTGGGACAACAAATATCCTATCTAATACCTCCTTTAATTGGAACTTAGATTCTTCCAATTCCCATAGTGTTAAGCAACACTGATACCAACTAAATTATCCCCTGAAAAATCGTCATTCTAACAAATACCTCTTGGCATCATCAACCTTGCCAATTCTGAAAGACCGATCAATGACGGTATCTAAGCAACTCGATTGGATTACAGCCAATTGAATGACATTGCCTTGAGTACATCACGAGCTTTAACAACCTTGTGCGCTTTACACTAGCCCTCAGCCAACGCACCATAAGTAAAAATATTAGCTCGTAAAAATAACATTACCTCAGTACCAAATAAATTATCTCACAGTAGGGGATCTTCGATATCGAAACTATTTTCGAAATCACTCCGATCGCCTACTCTACTTGCCTATACAACGGCAAGCCTAGAAGTTCCTCCAACACTACATCTGATTACTCTCGAATTATACAGGCATCCGAGAGACCTTCTTATACCATCATGTCACAAGCATAACCCCCAAGTTAATATCCAGATATTCACATCATATCAACCAAGTCAACTATAAAACAATTAAGTCAACTCTCTCACCATAATATAACATTTCCATCAATCAACCTCTAAACATCAAAATCATTTTCATACCCCTGTGATAATCATCACAGTAATCATCTCAACATCTCACCTGTCGGTGGAAACACAATTAATCCATATCATCAAAATATGAAAATCCTTTTAATCCAATCAGTGCATGTTTTAACCACAGATATCTGTAAACACCTGTATCTCTCAATATATCATCAAGTAAGGTAAACTATAGTAATACCTCAATGATCAATCCTTCAACCATCTACAACTCCTTTCGAGTAAAGATGTAAACTCATCCAACTTCTTCTCTTAATGGATTCCCTATTTCACAGTGACCTAGAATAAGAATTCGATAATTGTATGCATCTAGGTGTATACACCTCTTCCAATCATTTTCCTCAAGTACCATACAACCAGCCTCATATCTCCACAAGTGCACAAACCACTTCTGATAGTCACATAAATCTGAGGAGAAAGTTTTAATTCATATTCCGGTTTTCCGTTGGGAAATGAAGTATTTCATAAATCCTTCATTCTCAAGACAGAGCATTGATCACCTCCAAAAATAAACTAAATTAAAATTCCAACTAAATCCTCAATCACTCAAGAGGTTGTAAACCCCCATCATCAACATCAACATGGGAACGAAATAATGTCACGTGAATTCAGCTAGAAAAGCACGTTCACGACTCCTCAATTCTACCTTATCCGAAGTGTAGGTTATTATCACTAGATTGACTACACTATTCTCTTGAGACCCTTGTTGCAGTCATTTTTATAAATATGACTCACCCTAAGGCCTCCCGATAGGAACTAATAAAAGATCCAACTATCCTAATCCAAATGTAAGCAAATAAATTGGGGGTGATCGAAAGCAACTCAATCACTATCTTAAACCATTAAGTGGAGGGGGTAAACTCCGCGAGTCTATTAAACTCTATAGTGAAACTCCATTATCAATTGATCACTCAACTTAAGCTTCAAGAATTCCTCAACAATGAGTCATACAAAATAACCTGGAGAAATACCGTCTCTCGAAAACATCCTGAACCCGTGATTCCCGTAATGGGTTATTTCCTCAAATAAATTTCTTCCACTTATTCCACCAAGTAACAACTTGATCATTGCAATAGTAAGAAACTATCTCCACTCCTATATAAATACCAGTTAGGTACTTATCAGTACCTTCAATGTTATCAATCTAAGGCTCAAGCCGCTCAAGAATCAAAATCCCTATGGAACTTCGTAACTTAAACCTCCAATCTGATCAACAATAGTATACATTCCTTGTCCAATACCCCTGGTAATTATCCTAGCATAATCGGTGAAAATCCCTAACACCGTAGTCCTTGATTTCCACAACCAATATGACGACTTGACCGCTCGCCTCGGTGTCAGATCGACCACCAAAAGGCAATGCATCTTTTCGTCACAGGTCCAAGACTCACAAACTGAACAAGTCATTTGTGGTCAACTCCATCTACGATTACAAATAGTGACCAACACACTAAATGTTATTTCCGGTTATCCACTAAACCCATAGCCAATCTAACCTGGAGTATAAACACTACGAACTCATCGTCACCTTGGTGGGCGACCCACTACGAAGTCCGCATCACGAGTCAAAACTCAATAGACCCTTTCTCGACAACCCATAACCGGAGATATCTCGCTATCCTCTTGCGTGGTTACCTCGCACCACGCCTGCGGTGCACGCCACCTCGCCTCATATCCGTTAAATTATTACAGATGCTACTAGAACAGATGTTACTAGAAGTAAAAATATATAAAATTTTCATCATACCTATTTCCCAAGTAGAGAGGTTCTCATGCCGCCAAATCCCCATATTGACCTCGCCATAAATCCTCGAATTCAAATATAAAAATCATCTAAATCCATACCAATCCAAAATTTTCCAAATTGCCTCGCAAAACTCGCCAATACATGGCGAACTCAAAAATCCAAAACCCCTAGGAACTCAAAACCTAGGCGCTCGATACCAAATAAATTGTCACGCTCAAGGAGACCCACTGCGAAAATCCGATAAAGATCTCTCAGACGGGTGACAATCCAAATTTTACATACAAGGCCTACACGGCCACTATACATCAGTCAACAACCAATCCATACTACACGCGATTATATAGATTGGCCTCGTGCCATCAACCAAAATAAAGGATACTACCATAAATCGACTTACCCCTTCTCGCCAATCGGGCAGAATAACCAACAAAATCCAATCAAACTAAAAATCCAATAAGATCCACAAGGACACCAAAATCCAAATACAAATCAATCTCCAAAACCTATACATGTCTTCTAACCAAAATATCCAAACCATAAAGCAATTATCCAAAAATAAAACATCTACGAGTGGGGTGGCAACAGACTCTCTCGACAGCCTTCATCCCGAAATAGATATAAATCAACGGGTGAGTTCAAAGAACTCGGGTATAGTAGATATGCAAAGTATACTTCGTTTCAGTTACGTATTGCTGGACCCTTAGATCCACATAAATAGGGTATCTGAGCAAAAATACAAAATGGTACTTACAGATCTCCTACTACGATATAGGAGCATGTGCACGACTAGAAGTAATAAGTCGATCATATATAAAGCATGTATCTGTATGCATGACAATCATATGCACATCAAGGCATCAATACAAAATCACGACAAACACAATACAAAATGCAATCTATGCAAAATGCATGCGTGCCAATGACATGGTCACCCAGCGCCCTTGATCGGCCTCTCCTGAATGGTGAAGCCAGGAGTGGGTAGGGCTATGACAAGCTGTGCACTCTGCCATCACTTTGCTCTGGTGGCCAAGTGGGCGAGGATCTTTGTCAGTACACCTATCCTCCTGCCCCAAACATAGTGGGGAGCTAAGCTCTCATCTCACGGTGTCTCATAGGCGGAGGAGGGATCTGCCGCTACCACGCGCCTCTCGCTACCCATGGCGGACCGGTGAACTGTGACAAGCGCACACACCCTCCTGATGTACCACTAACCCATGAGTGGCAGTGTGTGCAGGCCATGTAACTAGCTGCGGGCTCAACAATAATGGAACCCCGTCCAGCTAGCATGCAATCATGCGAAAATGGTGCATGATACTAAAGCATGTAAATCCTACTCATAATATACCTATCCGAATAATATGTATAATCCATATATACATATCCCTAATCCATGTACTGTGATCCAAATCAAGCGAAATATAATCATATACTATCACATGCATGTATCTAGTAGGCACAAAAGTATATCAGGCATATAAACATGAAAAAGTTATTGTAAGCTATCCTACTAGCATATCAATTTGACTTAATCTAAACGTTAAGTCAAAATACCCGCCTGAATATATATCCGCAAGAAGAACCGAATCGTCACGACTGGGGACCTGCCTCGTGACCGAAACCTGCATATAGCATAATTATAGTCAAGCACAAAATATACAATTCACCAACAAATCAAATACTAAATCGATTCCTTCCATAACCAAGAATACTTAATTGATTCCTTCTATAACCAATTAATCCAAAATAAATCCATCAAATCCAAGCACACGACAACGTGCTAAATACTACTATGTATCTCTAAGTAGACCCTCAACCTGTAGGTCATAAATTGTGATTAACTCCTCAATCCCAAAAACATATCCTTGCAATTTATCTCACCATGATCAATACTCATCATATGAAAATATTATCCATCTCACAACAAATGATCGAATCGAATCTTACATCGATCTCATATCCGATCCACTAGATTGATTTAATTATTCTATTCAACCTAATCAATCCTCCATACATAATTACAGAACCGATCATAAATATGAATCCAACCTAACTCTAGGTGACATACACACGACTCAACCAATCCTTACCTCAAACACAATCCATTTACAACCATTAACAACCCATAACTACACCGATTTAGGGCTCTAACCAACCCTAAATGAAACACTCACTCCATTAGTCCTTTCTCACTCACACACAGTCGAGCAAAACACCTAAACAGAGCAGCTCAATCACATCCGACAGTCATCCTAAATCTCACAGCAGCCATCAACCGAAACAAAATCAAACAACATACCAACAGTAGATAACTCAAGATATACCTGCGATTGGAACCTCCCAACTGCTCAGTTCGCCGGCAAATTTCCTTGTTGCCCTAAATCACTGCCCAAACACAATCCGTTAAATCACGAAACATATGAGGGATTAGACGAAACCCCAGTCAACCCTTTACCTTGCTCCGGCGACCACCGGCGCAGTGAAATCCACAATACCGGCAGAAAATCGCCAAATCTGACTGTTCGTCGAAACCAAACTCTAGATACCACAATCACCGGCGACATCAGAGCGGCGCGGCCATGAAGAAGACGGAATGTTCGCGTGGCGAGGAGGGATTGGGCTCGGGAAAAGCGTTGCTTGGTGGAGAAGAGCAAGGCAAGCTGATGAAGGAGACTTGTGGCCGAGAAGAAGACCTAATTTTATAATTTATCCTATTTACTCATCTAAACAGACCCCTTTAAAAGCCTGTTTTCTCTATCCCCGTAATCATCTCGTACGACCTCCGTTTAAATCCAGAAAAATTCTGGAAAAATTCCTAAAAATCTCGAAAAATCTCGAAAATAATCCCTAGGATTATTTCTCCGAAATTTTGGCCATTTAATTTCATATTTTAAATTTCAGTATTTTACATCCTGGCTGGTGTCTGGTTCTCTAGATCCGGACATGGGAGCTCCACTTCCTTCGTTCAAGGTTCATGGCTTGAGGTTAGTGGGGGAGAATGTAAGATACCAGGAAATACGATAATAATAAATATCCTTGTTAATTAAGAAATTTTCTTAAGGAATTTTTTAGAAATTTTTAGAAATTTTTCTGGATTTAAACGGAAGTTTTATGGACATTTCATGGGGATAAAGCGGATAGGCTTTTGTTAAGCCTGTTTAGACTATCTGCTAGGAATTAATAGGTTTAATAAAACCATTTATTCTCTCCTTTGATTCTTTCATTTTCCCTCTCCCTCGATCGACAGTTCCCTTGTTTGCACGATCCTCTTCTTCTCTTCCCCTCCCGATCTCGATTCATCGTCTCTCACGATTCCTCACCGTAATTGCATCTCCGCCGCTGCCTTCTCCCTCGTGCCCCGGCCATGACAGTCGCTATCGCCATGTCGCTGCCCATGGTCGCCACCCTAGGGTTGCCTCCATAAGTTGCTCGTTGTGCGGCCGTCGAATCGCCCCATCGTCATCCCTTCTCTCATGCTAGCGGTCGATGCTCCATCGTCGTCGATCAATCCTTCTACCGCCGAAGATCTTCACCGTAGGGAGCCTCGTTGGTTGTGAATAGCAATGTCGACCGATTTACCTTCGACCACTATGGACCTCCGCTGCCACCGAGCCAACTTGTTGTCGATCTCCTCTACCGCTGCCCTTCATCCCTCCATCAACGACTTGTGAGCTCCAGCAGTTGCAGTAGACGAATTTGATCTTCTCGGTGGTGTTACCGATCGAGAGGGCAGTCATCATCCAAGTTGACCGTGAGTTCAGGGGCAAGATCTATTGATTTCTGTCTCCTCCTTTTAGTATGTTTTTTATTTTGGTCGATAGATGCGGATGTTGTGTGGATTTCTGTTGGTTGTCTGTGAGTGTGTTGTGATCGCTGTGAAAGAGCTATGAAGGCTGCTCTTGCAAGGAAAAGGGGGTGGATTGGAGCTGTGAATCGACTATTGGATTGATTATGAGAGGTAAGTCTTGATTTTAATGTTTATGAAGGTCTATCACTGATTAATTGAAGAACTGAGGTGTTGATGTTGCTGTTGAATTGGATATTAGTAGATCATATTATTATTTGGATCAAGAAGCTCTACCATGGATTCGAAACTAGGTAAATTTATTGTTACTTTAGCTGTAGATGTTTATTTACTTAGCTTGATTAGCTATGCTTAAATTGACAGTTTGGCAGTTTGATTGAGTTAATGGAAGAAGTTGTTTTATGGATTAAGAATCAGTATTAGAATTGATATGGATGTTTAATTTGGGATGGATCTAGATTTAATGGATGTTTAACTATCTAGATTTAATCTGGGTAATAATTGGTCTAATGGTTAATAGGGATTAATGTGGAGGATTGATTGGGTTAATTAGATAACTAGATCAATCAAGTTAATCGGGATACGAAGCCGATGTAGGAGTCGATTTGATCCTTCATTGTATGCTTGCACTTAATCATAATATTTGATATGTTCAGGACATGGATACGAGACCGTGAAGATATTATTCTGAGCTTCTTATAAGGTGGGTAATTTCCTACCCTGGTCAGGTAGATGTAATTTCATTTAGATTTAGACATGGATATGAGCATGTTATATGTTCATATTATCTTGACCCTGCTCTTATTTATCCTATGTTTGATAGTTGTCGTTGGCTATATCACATTTTCCTTTATCATGATTTAAAAGTTACAGATGTGATGTAAGTAGATCTATAAATGTTTAGTAGGATGTAGATGATAGAGTAACGATGATGACCTAATTTGTAAATTGTATAAAAGGTCATCCGTGGATAGGTAATGCCCTAAATGTAGGATTTAATTTAATACCCATATGTTGCATACTTATTACCAACCTTGTGTTGTGTAAATGATCAAGTGAGTTGTGAATGGTGTGTCGCTATGGATCGGGGGTCCTAGCTTGTTATGATCAGTTGAGTACGACTCTCTACAGGATAGAGAGTGTATTGATCAAATGGGTATGACTCTCTGTTGAACAGAGAGTCTATGGTAGATGTTTGTATGTGTGACAGTACATTTATGTCATTTGCATGCATACTGACGACATAGTCTCCCTTGGGGTTGAGAGAGTCGTCAGTCATCCTGCCTGTTAAATACGGGGATTTAAAACCCTAAATTAAATGGCCCAAATAATTAAGGAAATAATCCTGGAAATATCTCGGGATTTTTAGGGAATTTTAGGAATTTTTCCGGAATTTTTCTGGATTTAAACGGACTCTGTATGAGATTTTTTCGGGGATAAAGTAAACGGGCTTTAGAGGGATCTATTTAAAGGGGATAGATACATAATAGAAAACCTAATTTCTAATTTCCCTTTTATTTCTTTCCCCGCCGCGACTTCCCCTTCGGCAGTTCGTCCGCACGACGTTCTCTCCGCCGACCGCCCATTTCTTCTTCTTCTTCCTCGTTTTCTCGCGCCCGAGCCCAACTTCAGCCGCCTCTTCTTCACGCGATGGCCTTCATCAAGATCTACTAAAGAATGACGCCAGCCCTCTTTCTCCGTCGACGCCCAAATTTCCGCCGCCGATCCCTTCTTCGCCGAGCCTTTTTCTTTCGCGCTCGAGCCGACTTTTGCCGATCGTCCGAGAGCCTCTTCAAGCGCCGCAAGGCGCCTCGCCGCCTCTTCTTGCTACGAGCCTTCTTTGCGTTCTTCACTCTCCTCCGTCGTAGCCTTCCCTTGCGGATAGATCAACGACGGTGAGTTTTGTTGGAGTAAACTATTTTAGGCGCAGGAGGTATTCGCTGACGAGCAAATTGGGAGGGTGGATTTAGGAGTGGTTCTTGGCTGGAGCGAGTTGTTTGAGTTGGTAGGATGTTCCTGTTTGGAGAATTGCTTGGGTTGGTGTTTCACGGTTGTGGCCGACTGAGAGCGGCTGTGAGGGTTTGATTTGGAGGGTGTCGTGTGGTTAGGGTGGATGTGTCGGCTGTGAAAACAAGGGTTGAGTCGGAGTTGTGGTCAATTTGGGGCTGAACTTGGGGTTTTGGTTGATTGGTCGATTTGGGTTGATTCCGGAGTTATTAGGTTGATCGGTATGATATTTGGAGGATTAGGAATTAATTGGGTTAATTGGGTTATAAAGGAAATCGATTAATTATTCGATTTGTCGTTGAATTGTATATTTTGAGCTTAACTATAGTTATGCTATATGCAGGTTTTGGTCACGAGGCAGGTCCCCAGTCGTGACGATTTTGTTCATTCTTGCGGATATATATTCAGGCGGGTACTTTGACTTATCTTTTAGATATAGTCAAGTTGATATGTTAGTTAGGATAGCATGCAATACTTTTCATGTTTATATGCCTAGTATGTTTTTGTGCCTACTAGATACATGCATTTGATCAGTATGTTTATATCTTCCTGTTTTACTTGGATCATAGTATTTGGATTATGGATATGTACATATTGATTGTACATATTATTCGGATAGGTATTTTGAGTAGGATTTACATGCTTTAGTATCATGCACCATCTTGCATGATTGCATGCTGGCTGGACGGGGTTCCATTATTGTTGAGCCCGCAGCCAGTTACATGGCCTGCACACACTGCCACTCATGGGTTAGTGGTACATCAGGAGGGTGTGTGCAGTTGCTCTGTCAGGCTCCGCTGGACCGCTCATGGGTAGCGACGAGGCAGCGTGGTAGCGGGCAGGGATCCCTCCTCTGGCCTATGACACCGGGAGATGAGAGCTTAGCTCCCCCACTATGTTTGGGGCAGGAGGATAGGTGTACTCCGACAGCATCCTGTCCACTCGGTCACTCAGGAGCAGTGATGGCAGAGTGCACAGTTGTCATAGCCCTACCCACTCGGCTTCACCATTGCGTGTGAGGCGGCTGACTGGCGTCAGGGGTGACCATGTCATTTGCACGGCATGCATTTTTGCACGGATTGCATTTGTATTGTGTTTGTTGCATTTGTATTGATGCCTTGGATGTGCATATGATTGTCATGCATACAGGATACATGATTATATATGGTCAGGACTTTATTACTTCTAGTCAGGCACATGCTCCTATATCAGGGTAGGAGATTCAGGTAAGTACAGTCCTTTTGCATTTAGTTCTTGCTTACCATATATATGAGACTGTACTGGCATGATTAGTATTGTTAGCTATTTCTTGCTATTCATATCTACTATACCCGCAGAGTTCTTTGAACTCACCCCGTTGATTATATCTATTTCAGGATGGAGCTGTCAGGAGAGTCCAGCTGCCAAACCCCCTCGTCGTGGAAGTGTATTTTGTTATTTGTGTTTACGGTTTTTGGGTATTTGGATTAGAATATATGTTTAGGACTGGAGTTGGATATTTGTACCTGTGGATGTTTTGGTATGTCCTTAGGGACCTTGGATCGGATTTTTATTTCGATTGGATTTCGGTTGAGTATTCCTGCCCAGATGGCAGAAGGGGTAAGTCTAGGTAGAGTAGACTTTTGTTTACCTAGATTTGTTGGCCTGAGGCCTTATTATTATCTGCGTGTGATGTGGTATGATTCCGGTCGTGTTGACCGATGTATAGTGGCCGTGTAGGCCTTGTATAAAAATTGGTATTGTCACCGATGCAGGAAGATCTTTGCCGATTTTAAATGCAGGGACTCCTGGCGTGACATCGCTTGCCTGTGTTACTCTCGGAGGAGTAATGGCGGTGTGAGGGTAGAGCATTTGTTGTGCCGCACTCTACCACTATAAACGGTGGTAGTTGGAGTTGTGTGCAATTATCCTGGGTGTGTGGCACTCGACCATTCATAGGTAGTGTCAGTCAGAGTGGCCAGCAATAGGGACCCCCATTGTGTAGCAAGCTCTTTACGCTCATATGCTACTTGATCATACTGCCCACTCGGCCACTCTAGAGCAATAGTTGGTGTTGAGTTGGAACAGTTGTCATGTCATGCCACCTAGGCCACACTGGGGTCGTGGTAGCGAGTAGGGGTGCGCAGGCATGACCATGCATGTTGCATTGCCGTATCATATGACACTTTGCATATTACTATATATATACATATATACATGTATATATATATATATATGGATGGTTGTGATTAATATATATATAAATGCAGTCTATATATATATATATATATGCTTATTGTGATGTTCCATTTGGTTGTACATCATCTTCATACATGCTACTTGCATCTGTTATACGGTTGTGTCGGATACCTGTATACTTGTTGGACAGACCAATAGATACCTTTGACCTGTATCATGAGTATATTGTGAGTTAGTATTACTCTTCCTATTATATATTGGATATATACTTAGGTTGGATCAGAGTAGCGTAGCAGACTTTCAGGTATGTCTGCATTATACGTTGTTTATTTGGTTAGATGGTATATGCATGTATTCATATACTGTGCTGGTATACCTATTGTACCTCTAGGTTATGCTGTTAAATTACATGTGATATTGATATGTTCTACCATTATCGTCATTTGTATTTATTACGCCACCCAGCCGTCGACTCGTCCCTTTTGCCAGCGTCATCCGTCGCAGTTAAAGTATTTGATAGCTTGGAGCACCGCTGGCTGACATCGTCTCATCTCAACTCCGAGGGTCCTAGCTTTTGGGATTTAACGTTGATGTTTTGATATCTTTGGTTTTTATGAGAAGATTTGTAGTCTGTGTGTTGGACTTTTCGAGCCGCAAAAACCGCTTTTTGCGTTGCGGAAACCTCGGAAGCCCAGCTACGGATCCGTGCAAAGAGATAAAAAAATAAAAACATGTATGTGTTTAAATACCCTAGATCTACAAGATGAGAGCATTACCCTCGTAGCGACACCCTTCGCTTATCCCGCTCGTCCAAATGCTTTGCCGGAACTCAAGAGTGTCAAGTGTACACTCCTCTATTGGTATCCACACAGACAAATGGTGGAGAAAAACAACCTAGAGTGTGCTAGCACCCCTTGGAAGTTTCGGCCAAAGTAAAGGATTGGGAGAGAGCTTGAGAGGAAGATGATCCAAGGAAGAAGAAGATGGAGTTACACACCAAATGAATTCACATCAAATGGAAAAAGTGGCCGACCACTTCAATGGGTGGGGGTTACATGCATGCATGTAACTCCAAGAGCCAATCTCCCTCATGAGGTGGCACCACATGATAAGTTAATGATGATGTGGAACACCATCATTGGCCAGCCCCCATGCCATTTCACCATGACATGACAATTGGTCAAGTCAAAATTGACCATTCATCTTCCCTCTCAAGTCAAGTCAAACTTGACCTCTTATCTCCCATGGTTGATCAAATATAACCACTTGATTCAAGTCAATTTAATTTAATGAATCTCTATTCATTAACTTAAATTTACTCAATGAATCAAATCTAAATTAGACTCATTCAACACTTGAATCAAATTGAGTCTAACTCAATTAGTCTAATTTGGATTACTCTTAATCCAATTTGGTTTATCCCATGAACCTAATCCTCATGGTTCATCATATGAACCTAATCTCCATCTAATTGTCCTTTGTGTGTGACCCTATAGGTTCTTGTAATGTTGGCAATGCTCCTAAACCGATTTAGGAACATAAGCAATGAGTGGTATCTAGCAACACATCATTGCTACCCAAGTTACAAGAATGTTGAGCTCCAATATCACCTTTGTGACTACTAATTGTGACTTTCACAATATGTGACAATGTCCCTCAATCCTTGACATCTAGATTGACCAATTGAGCAATAGACCATGTCATTCTCGGTACAATCTATATCTTGAACTCCAAGTAGACTCACTCTAATCAAATGAGCTCAATATCTCATATTGACTCATTTGGGCATAGTCATGCACTTCGTGGTCTCACTCTATCAAGAATAACGATGTCACTCCCGTCATATAGGAGGGATAGATCTCATCTACATCACTCACATCCCTCCGCATAATTTGTTACATACCCAGTAATCGCCTTTATAGTCCACCCATTTACGGGTGACATTTGACGAAGCCAAAGTATGCAACTCCTTATGTAGGGAACCATGGTGACTTCAGGTCCAAGGACTAATAGTCATACTAATAGTCACATGAGAAAGTATATGACACTCATATAACGATCCATGATACTTTCTCATGGCGGGTCATTCAGTATATATTATCTAATGCATACCCATGTGTCAACTTAATATATCATATCCATGACTTGTGAGATCAAGTCATCGAGTTGACCTACATGCTAGTCTCTACGCATTAACATTGTCCTTGAATGTTAATCCTTGACTAGGAATGATTAAGAGTAATGTTCTCTAATCATCTCATAATCGATTCAACCAATCGATTGATATAGATAAGAACCTTCTACTCAAGGACGTTATTATACTTAGTTTATTTGGCACCAATACAAGTAAATATAATAACCATGCCTTTATAAATAGTAATATGATACAATAAAGTTCATACAACAATCATCACATGATTGACTCTAGGGCTTTCACTAACAATCTCCCACTAGCACTAGTGTCAATCACTGTAGTATCTAATACCCAATGACCTAGTGTGACCATCATGCTTTTTTTGTGCCAAAGCCTTGGTCAAGGGATCTACGATGTTAGCCTCTGTGGGTACTCTGCAAATCTTCACATCTCCTCTATCGATAATCTCTCGAATGAGATGGAAGCGCCGTAGTATGTGTTTGGTCCACTGGTGTGAGCGAGGTTCCTTAGCCTATGCAATCGCTCCATTGTTGTCACAATAGAGCTCTATGAGATCTGCTATGCTAGGAACCACCCCAAGCTCAGTAATGAACTTGCGGATTCAAACTGCCTCCTTTGCTGCCTCAGATGCAGCGATATACTCGGCTTCTGTTATAAAATTAGCAACTGTGTCCTGCTTCGAACTCTTCTAGCTCACAGCGCCACCATTCAAGCAAAACACGAACCCTGACTGCGATCTATAATCATCCTGGTCAGTTTGGAAGCTGGCATCACTGTAACCCTTTACAGCTAAATCCTCATCGCCTCCAAATATCAAGAAATATTCTTTAGTCCTTCTCAAGTACTTAAGAATATTCTTGACTGCTATCCAGTGACGCTCACCTGGATCTGACTGGTATCTGCTCGTCATGCTCAAAGCATATGAGACATCAGGACGAGTACACAGCATGGCGTACATGATAGATCCTATAGTAGATGCGTAAGGGATCTTATCCATGTGGTCTCTCTCCTCTCTAGAAGAGGGACTTTTTAGTCTTCGAAAGACTCACACCATGTGACATCAGCAGAAGTCCCTTCTTGGAATTCTGCATGGCAAACCGTAGTAATACCGTGTCAATATATATACTCTGACTTAGGCCAAGCAATCTCTTAGATCTATCTCTATAGATCTTGATGCCTAGAATATAGGCTGCTTCACCTAAGTCCTTCATTGAGAAGCACGTTCCCAGCCAAGTCTTCACAGACTGTAGCAAAGGCATGTCATTCCCAATGAGTAGTATGTCATCCACATACAATACAAGGAAGACAATTATGTTCCCACTAACCCTCTTATAGACAAAGGGTTCATCTTCATTCCTGATGAAACCAAACTATTTGATCACATCATTGAATCGAAGATTCCAGCTCTGAGAAGCTTGCTTTAGCCCATAAATGGACCTTTGCAGCTTGCATACTTTCCCAGTATGCTGTGGATCTACAAAACCCTCAAGTCGTGTCATGTACACATCCTCGAGTAAGTTTCCATTCAGAAATACGGTTTTGACATTCATCTGCCAGATCTCATAATCGTGGTATGCTGCAATAGCAAACATGATCCGAATGGACTTAAACATCGCCACTAGAGAAAAGGTTTCATCATAGTCAATACCATGAATTTGCTTGAAACCTTTAGCCACCAATCGGCCCTTATAGGTATGCGTAAGTCCATCCATGTTAGTCTTTCTCTTAAAGACCCACTTACACCCAATGGGTTTGACCCCTTCAGGTGGAACAACCAAAGTCCATACTTGGTTGGTGTACATGGATTCCATCTCGAATCTCATGGCCTCTAGCCATTTCTCAGAGTCTGTGCTCATCACAGCTTCCTGATAGGAGGTAGGCTGATTCTCAATGAGCATAACGTCATCATGGTCAGACAAGAGAAATGAGTATCTCTCAAGCTGACGATGTACCCCATCAGACCTGTGAAGAGGTAGGTCTACCTGAACAGGTGGTTGTTCCACAACTCTTTGTGCAACAATCTCATCACCCACAACACTTTGTGGTTCCTATTAAACCTCCATCAAGGCCTCAGTGCTATGGTCCTTATCTTAAATTTCTTCAAGATCGAAAGTACTCCCACTAGTTTTTCTAGAAACAAAATCCCTTTCTAGAAAAACCCCAGTCTTTGCCATAAACACTTTGTGCTGATTGGGAATGTAGAAGTAATATTCCTTCGTATCCTTGGGATATCCAACAAAATAGCACTTATCGGATTTGGATCCCAGTTTGTCTGAGACTTGATGTCGAACGTAAGCCTCACAACCCCAAATCCTCATGAAAGACATCTTAGGATTTCTCCCTGTCCATATCGTATATAGTGTCTTTATCACAGCCTTGGATGGTACATGGTTAAGGGTGAAGGCTGCTGTGTCTAGAGCATATCCCCAAAAGGATATAGGAAGATCTGTGTGACTCATCATAGATCGTACCATATCTAATAGGGTACGATTCCTCTTTTCAGACACATCATTCCACTGTGGTGTTCCAGGAGGAGTGAGTTGGGATAGAATCCCACACTCAGCTAAATAGTCATGAAACTCATGGCTAAGGTATTCACCACCTCGATCTGATCAAAGTATCTTAATACTCTTGCCAAGCTAGTTTTGTACTTCATTCTTGAATTCTTTGAACTTTTCAAAGGATTCTGATTTATGTGTCATGAGATACACATAACCATATCTACTGAAGTCATCAGTAAATGTAATGAAGTACTTGTAACCACCTCTAGCAGCAACATTGAAAGGGACACATACATCACTATGTATAAGTCCTAACAAGTCTATTGCTCTTTCGCTGTGTCCACTAAAGGGAGTCTTGGTCATCTTGCCTAAAAGGCAAGACTCGCATGTCTCATATGATTCAAAATCAAATGAGTCTAGCAGCCCATCCTTATGGAGCTGAGATAAGCGGCTCTCATTTATGTGACCTAAGCGACAATGCCAGAGATAAGTTTGGTTCAACTCATTTGACTTGAACCTTTTGGTACTTATGTTATAGATAGGGCTCTCTAAGTCTAGAAAGTAGAGTCCGTTCATTAGAGGTGCACTACAATAGACCATATCATTTAAATAAACTGAACAACATTTGTTCTTTATTATAAATGTAAATCCTTTCTTGTCCAAATAAGAAATCGAAATTATGTTCTTAGTTAAAGCAGGCACATAATAACATTCATCTAATTCTGGTACAAGCCCATAGGGCAGAGATAGATCATAAGTTCCTACAGCAACAACAGCAACCCTTGCTCCATTGCCTACTCGTAGGTCAACCTCGCCCTTTGTCAATGCCCTGCTATTTCTTAGCATCTGCACATTGGTACAAATGTGAGATGCACATCCGATATCTAATACCCATGATGAAGAAATAGATAGATTGACTTCCACAGTATTTATACCTGAAGTAGAAGTCTCACTTCTCTTCTTCTTAAGATCTTTCATGTATGCTTTGCAGTTACGCTTCCAGTGTCCAGCTTCCTTGCAGTGGAAGCAAGCCCTTTCTTTGGCCACCCCTCCTTTGGGTTTCAGTTCTTTGCCTTTGCCCTTGGCTTGGGACTTTCCCTTACCTTTAGGCTTGCCCTTTCCTTTCTTCTTTTGCACCATCAAAATGGAGTCAGATTTTCCCTTCTTAAGGTTGAGCTCAGTAATTCTCAACATGCTGAGCATCTCAGGCAGTGACTTATCAATTTCATTCATGTTGTAATTCATGACAAATTGATTATAGCTTTGTGGCAAAGACTGCAAGATCAAGTCAATGGCCAGCTCTTGGCCAAGGGGGAATCCCAATCTCTGTAGATTTTCTACGTACCCAATCATCTTGAGTACATATGGACCTACAGGAGTCCCATCTTGCATCTTGGACTGAAACAATGCCTTAGAGACCTCATATCTCTCGTGCCTTGCTTGTCCTTGATATAGTTGACGAAGATGTTCAACCATATCATAAGCATTCATGAACTCGTGTTGCTTCTGAAGCTCAGAGTTCATGGTCACGATCATGAGACATAACACATCTAATGCATCATCTTGATGCTTCTTGTAAGCATCTTTGTCAGCTCGCAAGGCAGTGGCAGGTGGTGCCTCCGGAATGGGCTGCTCCAAGACATACAGTTTCCTTTCTTGGGTGAGAACGATTCTCAGGTTCCTGTGCCAGTCCAGGAAATTTTCTCCATTGAGCTTGTCCTTCTCAAGGACAGAATGCAGGGAGAGAGTGTTCGTGTTTGTCGACATCTACAACATACACAATGTAAAAAATTAATATTATATTCCTTTTATCATTTAATTAGGCCTTTAATCAAATGATGCTCCCACTGAATTATAGGAATTTTGTAGAATCGAGTTATGTATGTGGTCAAACCACATTACTTGATTCATTCAAACTAGCTATAATTCTTGCGGGACAAGATTCACATCATACTACGCCTTGAGTTAGCTTTGGCTAAATCGCCCAAGACTTAGTATGATCGGTAGGTAACACATTACCGATTACATCTCTATGTAACTCTTGTTTATAGGATCAAGACCCACATTTACAAAAGACCTTGAGTTAGCTTTGGCTAAATCGCCCAAGATTTAGTGTAAATGCGATCTTATCCTATCTTTCCAATGGTTGGAATATGCCTATAGTTCTACTCGATCCAATTGAGTTAACTAGTTTTACTCAATCTAATTGAGCTTACTCTAACCCAAGTCGTGATAGGCGGGACCAAGATTGTCCCTCTGCACCCTATCAAGATAATATGCGTTGCTCTGCTTTAGCAGATTCAACAACTACAAATGATCGAGGTAGTGATGGGTATCAAGGACTTGGTAGGTATTTTCGAGTTGATTCGATTAAGATCTAATCTAATCGTGAATGTGTATCATATATGCATCAAGGCCTTTATTATCCTATACTAGCATGCATCACATACATACAAGCATTATTCTAGCATGCATCATATACATACAAGAATTATTCTACTAGCATGCAACACATACATACAAGAAAAAACAAATATATATATATATATATATATATATATATATATATATATATATATATATATATATATATATATATATATATATAATTAATTGTGATGTGGTCATGGCCCTACTACGATCTTCTCAAGCCAATGAGAAGATCGGACGGTCAACCTAGGGCTAGCGGCTTCTCCAAGCGCCTCCTTTGACTGCCATGTGTCGTCGGCACCCTTCTCGTAACTTCGTCTACAAGTGGACTTTTCACCGCTATATTTTTGTACATTACAAACATGAAACTCGAGTTACATTCGAGTCTAAAACTATTTACAACTAGAATTTTAAATGAAGAGGTACGACGCGCAGGTCGCATACCCTATACAACAAGCACAACCACAAAAACGGTATGCAGGCCGTATTATGAATTACAACACATTATCATCCAATCATATTGGGGTTCTTGGGCCATGACCATCACAGAATTATACATAATTCTAAATTATGTATTTTACAGAAAATTTCTATAATTTTTCCTATTTTTTTCAATTTTATGAGTCACCTCTCCGTAACGGTCCCGCTAAGCGGTTTCCGAGTGTGATCGCGGGACAAGGCCCCTTTCGGGGATAGGGGCAGCGCCCCTACTCACAAAAATAAACTTTGCGAGTGTCTCTACTATATCTTACAGCGACTTAAGTCGCTTTCCCAAAAACCTAAAGCGAGAACTCGCCGTTTCGGAGAGTTTTTCTCGGCGGTTGAAGCCTACAAGTGTCCCAACACTTGTTGCTTCGACTCTTCGAGAAAAATACCCAAAAATTCTATAAAAATAGGAAATTTACAGAAACTTAAAAATCTGTAATTTTTATATCTAATACAAAAATTACAAATATGAAACACAAACATGCTTCGCACGTGGCTCTGATGCCACTGTTGGACTTTCCGAGCCGCAAAAACCGCATTTTGCATTGCGGAAACCTCGGAAGCCCGGCCACGGATCCGTGCAAAGATATAAAAAAATAAAAACATGTATGTGTTTAAATACCCTAGATCTACCTTAGATCTATAAGATGAGATCATTACCCTCGTAGCAACGCCCTTCGCTTATCCCGCTCGTCCAAATGCTTTGTCGAAACTCAAGAGTGTCAAGTGTACACTCCTCTATTGGTATCCACACGGACAAATGGTGGAGAAAAACAACCTAGAGTGTGCTAGTACCCCTTTGAAGTTTTCGCCAAAGTAGAGGATTGGGAGAGAGCTTGAGAGGAAGATGATCCAAGGAAGAAGAAGATGGAGTTACACACCAAATGAATTCACATCAAATGGAAAAAGTGGTCGGCCACTTCAATGGGTGGGGGTTACATGCATGCATGTAACTCCAAGAGCCAATGGATCTTGGTCTCCCTCATGAGGTGGCACCACATGATAAGTCAATGATGATGTGGAACACCATCATTGGTCGGCCCCCATGCCATATCACCTTGACATGGCAATTGGTCAAGTCAAAATTGACCATTCATCTTCCCTCTCAAGTCAAGTCAAACTTGACCGTTTATCTCCCATGGTTGATCAAATCTAACCACTTGATTCAAGTTTATTTGATTTAATGAATCTCTATTCATTAATTTAAATTGACTCAATGAATCAAATCTAAATTAGACTCATTCAACACTTGAATCAAATTGAGTCTAACTTAATTAGTCTAATTTGGATTACTCTTAATCCAATTCAGTTCATCTCATGAACCTAATTCTCATGGTTCATCATATGAATCTAATCTCCATCTAATTGCCCTTTGTGTGTGACCCTATAGGTTCTTGTAACGTTGGCAATGCTCCTAAACCGATTTAGGAACATAAGCAATGAGCGGTATCTAGCAACACATCATTGCTACCCAAGTTACAAGAATGTTGAGCTCCAACATCACCTTTGTGACTACTAATTGTGACTCTCACAATATGTGACAATGTCCCTCTATCCTTGACATCTAGATTGACCAATTGAGGCATAGACCGTGTCATCCTCGGTACAATCTATATCTTGAACTCTAAGTAGACTCACTCTAATCAAATGAGCTCAATATCTCATATTGACTCATTTGGGCATGGCCATGCACTTCGTGGTCTCACTCTATCAAGAATAACAATGTCACTCCCGTCATATAGGAGGGATAGATCCCATCTATATCACTCACATCCCTCCATATAATTTGTTACATACCCAGTAATCGCCTTTATAGTCCACCCATTTACGGGTGAAGTTTGACGAAGCCAAAGTATGCAACTCCTTATGTAGGGAACCATGGTGACTTCAGGTCCAAGGACTAATAGTCACATGAGAAAGTATATGACACTCATATAACGATCCATGATACTTTCTCATGGCGGGTCATTCAATATACATTCTCTAATGCATACCCATGTGTCAACTTGATATCTCATATCCATGACTTGTGAGATCAAGTCATCAAGTTGACCTACATGCTAGTCTCTACACATTAACATTGTCCTTGAATGTTAATACTTGACTAGGAATGATTAAGAGTAGTGTTCTCTATATCATCTCATTATCGATTCAACCAATCGATTGATATAGATAAGAACCTTCTACTCAAAGACGTTATTATACTTAGTTTATTTGGCACCAATACGAGTAAATATAATAACCATGCCTTTATAAATAGGAATATGATACAATAAAGTTCATACAACAATCATCACATAATTGGCTCTAGGACTTTTAACACGTGACCCTATTATTGTTGTACCTTTCTTTTCTGATTTTGTTATGGTGTTTTTTAGTTTTGGTGTTAGTCATACTGGTATGCATGGTGTGTGGGATTGTATTGTTATTGTGTTATTTCCGCTGTGTTTTGTTGTGTTATTGTGGTTACATTTATATATGTTATTGTTATTGTTATTGTGGGCCCAAGGGCCTTGTATTAACATGATATGTTGCCACATATCGGGGAGATATCGTCTGTTTGCTTTTCGGCACGGTATACTCTCGGGGCGTGACAACTTTATTGGTATCAGAGTCAAAGGTTCTGCGATGCCATACAATGTTGTTTTTATGTCGAGTATTGGATTCTCAAGAGTCGATTTGTTCGGTTTTGGTTTTCTGAGATGAGACTGACAGCGGCCTGACCTCCAAGAAGCACGAAGTAAGTATTCCTGATGACTTATTTTCTAGTTGGATACTTATATAGACTTGATTAACAAGTGTATACATTTAGAGTTATTATACCTGTACAGACTCGTAGTAGAAGTCGCCCACCGTGGCGACCAACCGGAGTTACCGTTAGGGTTTATACTCTCAGTTTTGTTGGTTATGTATTTAATGTTTAAACAGGGAATAACATATAGTGTGTTGGTTATTATTCGTAACTGTGGTATGAGTTGACCACGGGAACGACCTGTTGAGTCTGTGAGTCTTGAACCTGTGTCGAAAAGGTGATTTACCTTTGAGAGCCAACTGATACCAAGTCGAAAAATAGGGGTCAAGTCGTCACATTTCTTGTGGAAATCAAAGACTATAGTCTTAGAGATTTTCACTAATTATGCTAGTCAGATCATTACCTGTTGGATAATGGACAAGACAAGTAGGCTATTGTTGATGCAGATAGCGGAAAGCTAGATTACGGTATTTCATAGGGATTTTTATCCCCGAGTCATTCGTATAGGGTTGTATAATTTTGAAGGTACTTTTGAGTACTCCACTCTGGTTATACAGAGATAGTAGAGTTATTTGCATACCATTATCGAGATCAAGCCGATATTTGGTGGTAAATGCAGAAAATAATCTTCGGGGAATAATATATCACTTGATCATGGTTTAGTGATGTTGAAAGAGAGTATTTCCCCGTGTCACTTTCAGTGACACATTGTAGGGAATTCTTGAGCTTCAAGTAGGGTGATCATCGATAACGTGAATACCATGTAGAGTCATTAGAGTTGCAGAGTTTACGCTCACCTAATAGCTCAAGATTATGAATGGATGTTTTAAGCCACCCACGGTTGTTGGCTTACTGTTGGATTAAGATGATTGGATCTTCTATCAGATCCTGCCGAAAGACATTGGATTGAGATAGGAGTTTAGAAATGATTCCGTACAAGTGTTTAAGAGTTGGAGACCGATAAGAAGATATTTCATGTCAACTTATTAGAGTAAGAAGTCTCCGACTGTTGGATAAAAGTAGCAAGATCGGAGTCATAGGCCTTGAGCTATTATCCGAGTAGAAGACCAACCACATATAATCAGGGTGTTATCATGCACATCTGCAAAATCAGAAGAAAGACTCCGGGTTATGTGTGTGCAGTATGAATCATGAAGACACGCGAAGTCAGATTATCTATTGGATCAGTTCATCTGTTTCTATTGTAAGCAACCCGTACATTTGAGGAGGTATACTTTGAAGACTCAGTTGAATATTATCAATGGTGTTCCGAGAGGATGATGCACCGTCTCGACAATAGAAATCAGCATAGAAGATTTGGGTTATCTCATCAGCAGCGACCTTACTACCTCAGGCATGGGTGGAGTTCCGTGATACTTTCCTTTAAGGGAAGTGATTTATTTAGCAGTATCAGCAGAAGACATCATAGAAGACTCATGCAGACAACAACAACAGTTACCCCCAGATGTGGATTGGCTTTGTACAGAGGAGAGAGTATACGAAGATGGTCGTATCTATTCGGTATTCTACAGTTACAGCTCATAGGAATAAGTGATGGGATCAGATGATCTAGTAAAATCCCAAGAGCATTCGTCGTAGAAATGTGATTGTTTTATCGCGGACTATTGGATCTGATCTTGTTCTCTTCGGAGATAGACAGATAATTGATCGTTCGGGGTATTACTTTAATTTTCCCTCTAAGTTGACATATTGAGAGATGCTTGTAGTTTACAGGTATCTTTGTCTAGAATATTCTTAGTTCGGATTAGAAGGGTTCCTATACATCGACTTGTGAGTCGATGGTATCTCTACTATCAAGTGAGATGTGGATCAATAATTAAGAAGTCAAGGGATGCCCTTATACTCTGATAGACATACCTTTACTATAGACATATCCTTACGGATGGTCAAATTATTGAGATTATGGTATGATATGTCTCTCGGATGTGCGTATAATCCGAGAGTATTCAGATGTGCCACTGCATAGGCAAGTGGAGTAGGTGATTGGAGTGATTTCGAAGATAGTGTCGATATTGAATTCCTCATACGAGTGATAATTTTTGTTAGTATCAGTGTTGCTAAACACTATGGAAATTGGAAGAACATAAGTTACGATTATAGGAGATGTTGGATGGGATATTTATTTGACCAGTATTTCTTCTTGAGAAGATCCAGAACTCTTTGTTGAAAGAGAGATGGACCTTTGAGATTATGCATCAATTATCAATGATGGAATGCGATAGTTGTTAAAAGTGAATATTCTTCATTGTGGACAGATGATCTGTTTAGATCAGCTGAGGACACCTGTGCATGCTCTAGGGTTGGTTTACAACTGGTGTGTTGATATTGTAGTGACATGATGTCATACAATTATCATTATCATTGTGATAATTGATATATCATCAGTGTAGAGTAAAGAGAATGCAGGTGTGTAAAGACGATAATTTCATACTTAGTATGAATTTTATGAGTTTGATTAAGCTGTTAGACTATTTAAACGATTTAGTCATCTATGGACTTGAGAAATCGTGTATTCTGGACACGATTGGATCAATTTATGATTGTTGGAGTTGTGTAACTTTGCCACTGTTGGTGGTGGTAGTTGGGGTTGCACACTCGGCCACCGTAGATGGTGGTTTCCTTGTATGGATTTGGTTATTACCTCAGATGTGGATAGAATGCTTTTAAGCGTTAGCATATCACTGACTTGTTTAATCATGAAGGGAATGGAATTTAGTTGATCGGAAGCCTGTGAAACTAGTTGCAGGGCTCAGTCGAGGGTTGACTTTTGCCTCAGTGTTAGTTAATCCTTCCGATGTGGATGGAAGGGTATTGTACACAAATGCATCGCTTCAGGGAATGGAGCGAATCCGATACAGTTGCATGAGACATATCTTATGCTTACATTAGATAAGAAACTACAAGATAGGCTGTCATACGTATGACATGAACTTAGTAGTATTATCTTGTGTAGTAGTGATATGGGGCAGAAGTGCTCATGGAGTTTTGATTAGCTACTGGATAGATACTATAGAGTTGCTGGAACACGGACAGTTGCAACAAGGGAGATTGGCCGCTATAGTCTCCCATGCACTTACAGAGTGTGTGGTGGAGTGGATTTTGAATGGTTGATGGACTTCTCTTTTGAGAAGATAATTCCTCGTCTTTGATAAGGATAGTGTGTTTCGGACATGCATCCAGTTAAGGAAGAGTTGCTACAGGAAGCACATCATTAGAGATTTGCTATTCACCCTGGTGGTACTCGGATGTACCGAGATTTGAAACGTTGATACTGGTAGAACGGTATAAAGAGAGATATAGCAGATTTTGCTGCTCGATGTTCAGTATGCCAGTAGGTGAAGGATGAACATCAGAAACTCATTGGATTTCTCTAGAAAATTCCGATGTCGGATTGGGAGTGGGAGCATATTACTTTTGATTTCGTTATGGGATTGCCCATAACCCATAAAGGACATGATGCAATTTGGGTGATCGTGGATCGACTAAACGAATCAGCTAATTTTTTGCCTATTCATGGGATGGACCCATTGGATCGTTTGGCAGAGTTGTACTGGCAAGAGATTATCAAGCTGCATGGAGTGCCTTTGAGTACCATATCGGATAGAGGCCCGTGATTTGCCTCGAGATTTTGGTAGAGTCTGCATCAGACCATAGGCATAGAGCTTCGACTCAATACAATGTTCATCCTCAGACTGATGGATAGTCTGAGCATATCATTCAGGCATGGGAGGATCTATTGAGATCCTGCGTCATGGATTTTAGAGGTAGTTGGGAGGACCACGTTCATTCAGTAGTATCTACCTATAACAACAGCTACCATCCTTCTATTCTGATGGCTCCATACGAGGCCTTATATGGCAGACCTTGCAGATCTCTTGTGTTATGGGAGGAGGTCGGGGAACGTCATGTCACGCCCGCCCTTTTATAGGGGTTGGAAGGGCGGCGCGACGCGATCATACATACATGCATTTACAGCGGAAGACTACATGCATTTACAGTGGAAGACTTTAAACTTCTTTTTTTTCTTTCTTTCCTTTCTTTTTAAACATAAAGCATGAAACATGGAGCATGTATAATCATTTCATAAGTACTTAGTTCAAGTTCATGATAATAAACTTAAAGGACACCAAGTAGCAACCAACATCAAGTAGGGTTCGACTCTTAACACTAATATGCAAAACTTAAAGGGAAACATGCATAAGTCTGGGAACATAAATAGATCTCCTCTACCATGCCACTACCATACACACTTTACCCCTCCTGCTGCTCCCTTTAGTTTAGCCATTCTTTACCCTTATCTGCAGTACAAGGGAACATGAAACTATAAGCACATAGGCTTAGTAAGATCCTTTCCTGCTCACAAAAGTCATTCATCAAGACTTAGACATAGAGTAGTGATATGATCATTTAAGAACATATAAACATAGCATTCATATAAACATTCAAGAACATATAAGCATAGCATTCATATAAACATACAAGAACATATAAGCATAGCATTCATATAAACATACAAGAACATATAAGCATAGCATTCACATAACATTCAAGAACATATAAGCATAGCATTCATATAAACATCATAATCACATAGACATGGAAAGGGGTATATGCAAGATGCTCTTTGAAAACATATATTTTATAGGTACTTAAACATAATCTCAACATATTGGGCCCGACATTGTACCACATTCATCATCATCATTGCACGCATCCCTAAATAGATCCGAGGTAGCTAATCCTGAACCTACTAGGTTACTAGGCCCGTACTATGTTCGTCGACCTAGGGGCAACATAACATAGAAGCCCATTCTAGGCCCGTACTATGTTCGTCGGCCTAGGGCAACTTAGGAGCCCATCCCATACTAGGTCCGTACTATGACCGTCGACCTAGGGGCACGTAGGAGCCCATCCCTTGGACCTTGTTAGGGTCCGGTACAAGCCATGCATAAAGTAAAATAACATATCATGTTCCTTCTTCCTAACATATCATATTTCTTTTCATAACATATCATGTTCCTTATCATAGCCTATCATGTTCCTTCTTCATAACATATCATATTTCTTTTCATAACATAAAGAGTGCTCTTAGTCCCCATTCATAGGGAAGCATCTCTTAGGCATTTTCATCATACATACTTGTTCATCATGATGCAATGAGCATAACATAATCATACATTCATACAATTAACATGGCAATGAGCATAACATAATCATACATTCATACAATTAACATGGACATAAGGTAGTGACATAAACCAATCATGCTATCATAAAGTCTAACTAACATCATATTAACATCTTATATACATGTAGCATGGCATGGAGGATTATTAAAGGGCATGAGCATGGGTTGGCCGAAACCCTAAGGGAGGGTTCTTAAGAATTTAAACCCTAAACAACTTGTACAAGATTTAACTAACCACATGTTAACATCCATTACATATAGATCATGGCATGGAAGACCATTAGGAGCACAACTAGGACTTGGCCGAAAGTTTCAAGGGGGCTTTGGGATCAACCACTCAAGTCAAGCCTAGCTATCAACATATTATCTTCATCTACATACAAAACATGGCATGGAAACATATAGATCATAGCATGGAAGACCATTAGGAGCACATATGGGTCTTGGCTGAAAGTTTCAAGGGGCCTTGGGATCAAACACTCAAACCAAACCTAGCTATCAACATGTCATCTTCATCTACATACAAAACATGGCATGGAAACATATAGATCATAGCATGGAAGACCATTAGGAGCATATATAGGTCTTGGCCGAAAGTTTCAAGGGGCCTTGGGATCAAATCCTCAAACCAAACCTAGCTATCATCATGTCATCTTCATCTACATACAAAACATGGCATGGAAACATATAGATCACAGCATAAAAGACCATTAGGAGCATATATAGGTCTTGGCCGAAAGTTTCAAGGGGCCATGGGATCAAATCCTCAAACCAAACCTATCTATCATCATGTTATCTTCATCTACATACAAAACATAGCATGGAAACATATAGATCATAGCATGGAAAACCATTAGGAGCATGATTAGGTCTTGGCCGAAAGTTTCAAGGGGCTTTGGGATCAAACACTCAAATCAAGCCTATCTATCATCATGTTATCTTCATCTACATACAAAACATAGCATGGAAACATATAGATCATAGCATGGAAAACCATTAGGAGCATAAATAGGGCTTGGCCGAAACTTTCAAAGAGGGTTTTTAAGAAATCAACAATCAAAACAACTTGTACTGCAAGTGAGGGGATTACTTACATCCTTTCGCTTGTTTAGTAGTAGAATATACCCTATGGGATGCCAAGACTAGAGCTCTCTTCTTGCTTAGTTGGTTTTTGGAAATGGAAGAAGGGAGAGCTAGGGTTTCGGTGGGGAAGAAGAAGAGAAGAGGAGAATGACAAGTTGTGGTTCTCTTGTCTCCTCATACTCCTATTTATTCACTTGAAGGTGTCCCTTAGCCTCCCTTATCCTTATCTATCATTTCCCATACCCTTATAATAGCACAACCCTGTTGGGCTTCTGGTTATTGGATGCATCCTAAGGTTTAGTTATCTACTAGGAGGTTTAAGGTTCAAATCCTGGGCCTTGCATCCTTTTTGGCTCTATTTTATTTTATTTTTGAAAGAGCCCACATAAAAGCCCATTATGATCATGCAAAAATTCTCGTAAAATTTCTAGAACTTGGGATGAAAAAGGGAGGAAGGGAAATGAGGAATTTGGCCAAGGATGAGGAAGAAGGAGAATGAAGAAGGAAAGTAGGGTTTTACTTCCTCTCTTCTCTTAATTCTCTTCTTTAATACCTAGGGAATGAACACTCTTCATCCTTTCATGGGGGGATGAACCAACTCCTCATCTTCCCATCTATATTCTTTGTGTATTCTTTATATATCTTATCCATGAATCATCCTATGGTCTTGTACATTCTTTACATATCTTATCCATGAATCATCCTATGGTCTAGTGGTGTCAAGGCTACCTCCCTATTTGGAGGTTCATGGTTCAAATCCTACCTATACCCATCTTTTATTTTATTTCATTTTAAACCTTTTATAGGCGTTAAAACCCATATAATTACTTTGAATAGTTTAGAATTTTACGGGCGTTACACGTCAGCTATTGGGGTCATAGAGCATCCATCATGATGCAGAGTAAGTCTGTCAATCAGTTGAGTATGACTCTCTATAGGATAGAGAGTGCATCGATCAGTTGAGTACGACTCTCTGCAGGATAGAGAGTGCGTTGATCAGATTGGTATGACTCTATGTAGAATAGAGAGTCTGTGACGATTATCCGAGGTACAGGATCGACAGAAGAGTTATGTCACTCGGAGGCGAAGACCTTTAGAATTCTCAGTCAGGAATCATGTATTCCTACGAGTTTCACCCATCAAAGGAGTCAAAAGATATGGGTCGAAAGGAAAATTAGCTCCACGCTATATTGGTCCATTTGAGATATTGGAGTGGATTGGAGGTGTAGCTTATAGTTGGTTTTATCTCTGACACTGGCAGATGTTCACAACGTATTTCATGTTTATATACTGAGGAAATACGTGTCACATGTAGATCATATTTTGAAAGAGGTTCCGGTTCTACCTCAGTCTAATGCGACTTACGAGAAGATTCCAGGGTGGATCCTAGGTCGCAAGGAGCGATAGTAGTGGGACAAAACCATCCGACTCGTAAAGGTTGGATGACAATATCATACCGATGAGGAGGCTATGTGAGAGCTGGAAGATACTATTCGAGCTCAATACTCTCATCTGTTCACTTGAGGAATGTATGTGGTCCTTTCGGAAATTTGCTTAAAGTAAATTTTTGCATGTTAGTACGAAATTTGGGAACCAAATTTTTATTAGTGGGGGAGAATGTAAGATACCAGGAAATATGATAATAATAAATATCCTTTTTAATTAAGAAATTTTCTTAAGGAATTTTTCAGAAATTTTTAGAAATTTTTCTAGATTTAAACGGAAGTTTTATGGACATTTCATGGGGATAAAGCGGATAGGCTTTTGTAAAGCATGTTTAGACTATCTGCTAGGAATTAATAGGTTTAATAAAACCATTTATTTTCTCCTCAGATTCTTCCATTTTCCCTCTCCCTCGATCTACGGTTCCCTTGTTTTCCCGATCCTCTTCTTCTCTTCCCCTCCCGATCTCGATTCATCGTCTCTCGCGATTCCTCACCACGACTGCGTCTTCGCCGCTGACTTCTCCCTCGCACGCCAACCACGATAGTCGCTGTCGCCATGCCACTGCCCATGGTCACCGCCCCAGGGTTGCCTCCACAAGTCGCTCACTACGTGGCCGTCAAACCGCCCCATCGCCATCCCTTCTCTCCCGCCAGCAGTCGCTGCTCCATCGCCGTCAATTGAGCCTTCTGCCGCCGAAGATCCTCACTGCAGGGAGCCTCGTTGGTCATGAACAGCAATGCCGGCCAGTTTTCCTTCGACCTCCGTGGACCTCCACTGTCACTGAGCCAACTTGTTGTCGATCTCCTCTACCACTACCCCTCATCCCTCCATCGGCGACTTGTGAGCTCCAACAGTTGTAGTAGACGAATTTGATCTTCTCAGTGGTGTTACCGATCGAGAGGGCAGTCATCTTCTAATTTGACCGTGAGTTCGGGGGTAAGATCTGTTGATTTGTGTCTCCTCCTTTTAGTATGTTGTTTGTTTTGGTCGATAGATGCAGATGTGGTGTGGATTTCTATTGGTTTTCTATGAGTGTGTTGTGATCGCTGTGAAAGAGATATAAAGGCTGCTCTTGGCAAAGAAAAGGGGGTGGATTGGAGCTATGAATCGGCTATTGGATTGGTTATGAGAGGTAAGTCTTGATTTGAATGTTTGTGAAGGTCTATCACTGATTAATTGAAGAACTGAGGTGTTGATGTTGCTGTTGAATTGGAGATTAGTAGGTCAGATTATTATTTGGATCAAGAAGCTCTACCATGGATTCGAAACTAGGTAAATTTATTGTTACTTTAGCTGTAGATGTTTATTTACTTAGCTTGATTAGCTATGCTTAAATTGACAGTTTGGCAGTTTGATTGAGTTAATGGAAGAAGTTGTTTTATGGATTAAGAATCAGTATTAGAATTGATATGGATGTTTAATTGGGGATGGATCTATGATAACTATCTAGATTTAATCTGGGTAATAATTGGTCTAATGGTTGATAGGGATTAATGTGGAGGATTGATTGGGTTAATTAGATAACTAGATCAATCAAGTTGATCGGGATACGAAGCCTATATAGGAGTCGATTTGATCCTTCATTGTATGCTTGCACTTAATCATAATATTTGATATGTGCAGGACATGGATACGAGACCATGAAGATATTATTCTGAGCTTCTTAGAAGGTGGGTAATTTCCTACCCTGGTCAGGTAGATGTAATTGCATTCAGATTTAGACATGGATATGAACATGTTATATGTTCATATTATCTTGACCCTGCTCTTATTTATCCTATGCTTGATACTTGTCGTTAGATATATATGCTCAAATGTTGATATCACATTTTCCTTTATCATGATTTAGGAGTTATAGATGTGATGTAAGTAGATCTATAAATGTTTAGTAGTGTGTTGATGTTAGAGTACAGATGATGACCTAATTTGTAAATTGGGTAAAAGGTCATCCGTGGGTAGGTAATGCCCTAAATGTAGGATTTATTCCAATACTCATATGTTGCATACTTATTACCAACCTTGTGTTGTGTAAATGGTCAGGTGAGTTGTAAATGGTGTGTCGCTATGGACCGGGGGTCCTAGCTTGTTATGATTAGTTGAGTACGACTCTCTATAGGATAGAGAGTGTATTTATCAAATGGGTATGACTCTCTGTTGAACAGAGAGTCTGTGGTAGATGTTTGTATGTGTGACAGTACATTCATGTCATTTGCATGCATACTGACTACATAGTCTCTCTTGGGGTTGAGAGAGTCGTCAGTCATCCTGCCTCCTAGGTTACTCTCAGAGGAGTAACTGGTGTAAGGACAGAGCATTTGTTGTACTGCACTCTACCACTATAGATGGTGGTAGTTGGAGTTGCGTGTAGTTGTCCTGGGTGCATGACACTCGACCACTCATAGGTAGTGTTAGTCGGAGTGGCCAGCAGCAGGGAACCCCGTTGTGTAGCGAGCTCTTTACGCTCATATGCTACTTGATCATACTGCCCACTCGGCCACTCTAGAGCAGTGGTTGGTGTTGAGTTGGGATAATTGTCATGTCGTGCCACCTAGGCCACACTAGGGTTGTGGTAGCGAGTAGGGGTGTGCAGGCATGACCATGCATGCTCCTTTGCCATATCATATGGCGCTTTGCATATTACCATATATATACATATATGCATGTATATATATATATATATATGGATGATTGTGATTAATATATATATATATATATATATATATATATATGCTTATTGTGATGTTGCATTCGATTGTCCTATACTTGCTGTATTTGGTTGTACATCATCCTTATACATGCTACTCGCATCTGTTATATGGTTGTGTCGGATACCTATATACTTGTTGGATAGACCAGTAGATACCTTTGACCTGTATCATGAGTATATTGTGAGTTAGTATTACTCTTCCTATTATATATTGGATATATGCTTAGGTTTAATCAGAGTAGCGTAGCAGACTTTCAGGTATGTCTGCATTATACGTTGTTTATTTGGTTAGACGGTATATGCATGTATTTATATATTGTACTGGTATACCTATTGTACCTCTAGGTTATGCTATTGAATTACATGTGATATTGATATATTTACATGTTCTATCTTATTACCTGCTGAGTTATACTCACCACCACGGACCCTGAGTTTTTCTGTCGCTCAGGTAACAGGTAGAAGTCTTCGTGACAGCTTGGAGCACCCTGGCTGGCATCGTCTCATCTCAACTCCGAGAGTCCGAGATTTTGGGATTTATCATTGATGTTTCGATGTCTTTGGTTTTTATGTGATGATTTGTAGTCTGTGACCCTATTGTTGTTGTACCTTTCTTTTCTGGTTTTGTTATGGTGTTTCTTAGTTTTGGTGTTAGTCATACCGGTTTGCATGGTGTGTGGGATTGTATTATTGTTGTGTTGTTTCCGCTGTGTTTTGTTGTGTTATTCTGGTTACATTTATATATGTTATTGTTATTGTAGGCCCAAGGGCCTTGTATTAACACGATATGTTGCCACGTACAGGGGAGATGTCATCCGTTTGCTTTTCGAAACGGCATACTCTCGGGGAATGACAATGTGGCAGCCTCTGAGGCAGCCAAAGAAGTTGTATGGCTCAAGAACTTCTTAATGGACTTGGATGTGATTCCTAGTTTGCCCAGAACTATCACAATTTATTGTGATAACAGTGTGCAGTTGCAAACTCGAAGGAACCACGAGCCCATAAGACAAGTAAACACATAGAGCGCAAGTACTACTTGATACGAGAGATCGTAAAGCGAGGATAAGTTGTTGTCGCCAAGATTGCATCAGAGGATAACCTGGAAGATCCTTTCACTAAGGCCCTTCCAGCGAGAGCTTTTGATAGGCATGTGGAGGGAATGGGAATCAGATGTATGACACTTTGATGGCAGCATAGTCTTTTAGTATAAGTGGGAGATTGTTGGGATGTATACTGAAAGCCTAGTCTTTGTATAGACATCTTCATTTTGAAATAAGAACCACATGATCATTGTTTGCATTTTATATTTATTATGTGTGCATCTTGTCTAATACTTTACATTGTAGATAATATGGTGTGTGGTGTCACACAGAGGATCATGTTATCAGTTCCTTGTAGAGTATAAGTAGAGGCTCACAACCAAGATGGTTTTGGACAAACCATTGGTATGGTTGTAGCGTAATTTGGTATTGGTTTATCTTGACTATAGAATTACACTAGTACACTTTGTGTGTATTGAGCAGGACCAACTTAGAGGTGATTCAATTTATTGCTGACTACATAATTGAATCGGACCTCGAATATTATGGTGTACATGCTCTTAATCTCGATATAATAACGGCCACATGTACTTAATATTTATTTTTTTAATTTACCAATGGGCGAGATTTATGGGTTAATTCAATAGGCTCGGTAAGTTGAAAAATGATATTATTTACATGGTGTGTTGTTGATTATAGGAGAAAGCCATGTCCAATGTATTAGGATGATGATGTCCCCTTGAGGAGCTCATAAGGATCATCATGTAAATCCTGCAGGTGGACTTGGTCCAGCATGATGATAAGGTTGAGTGGTACTACTCATGGAGTTAGATGTTAATTAATTAATTGTCAGTAAATTAATTAATTAATGGACATTCGATATCTTAAACACGGAGAGATATTTGTATAATTAATATATGGAGCTCATATTTAATTATGGGGGTTGGTGAGGTAGATCAATGATAATCCTCTAGTGGAATAGATTATCATTAATGGATCAGATTTTATGTGGGTCAGATCCATTAGGTGGCCAAGATCCAACTCCTCCTCATGGTCCCTATTGTAGCCTATTAAAACGCTCAAGAAGCCTAGATCCAACGGACACGATTAAAAGGAGGTTTGGGCAAAATCTATAAATAGATTCCAAGGCTTGGGCGGCAAATAGGGATGGAATAGAGTTGTGCAAGGGTTTTGGAGTTGGCTTTAGAGAGGCTTGGGCGGCAACCTAAGGTGGAGCTTCTTCATTGGGCGGCGCCTCCCTCCCTCTCTCTAGTTTGGTCGGCGGCTCCTCCCTCTCTCTCTCTTTCTCTTTTGGCCGGCGGCAAGAGTTAGGGTTTCTTCCCTTGGAGCTCTTAGCCGGCGCCCATATCTCCTCTCCCTCTCCTAGGGCCGGCGGCAACCCATCTTTGTGATTGGTGGTCAGCACAAGCAAGGAGAAGAAGGGAGTTTGTTCTTCCCTTGTTCGGAGCGAGCAAGGACGGGAAGACACGATCTAGGAGGCTTCAACTCTTGGAGGATCATTGCCCACACAACGTCCAAGAAGAGGATAGGTTATACAATAGAAGATCAAGAGATAAACAAGAGGTATAATCTTGTTTGTTTTGATTTAGTTCTTTTGTATCATGCATGTGGTTAATTTACTTGGACCCCGATGATAAACATAAAAATTGGCAATCTGTACATCATCTATTCCACGGCTAATCGAGGAAAAGAGTTAGGTTGCTTGAACAACAAGTTTGTTCAAGCGATGACTCAAATCGAGAAGCACGATGATGGATCGGTTTCTTGGGTAATCCATCTTTGTTTGGATTAATTTTTTTTAGTCCGGGGACGTATGATTGGATCACCATGCACAAGCGACCGAGGTGAAGCGAGAAGCAATGTTTCAAACCTTCATGACACCGTACTAGAGTTAGGACTGCCGTCAACCTCGCAACCCTCATCTTTAGGACATTCACTCTGAACAACAAGATCCACTGGGCATACGATACTCAAATCTCAGTCTCTATGGGATCGATAATCCTTTATTACTTAACGACATTCGTGCACTTGCAAGCGTTGAGTGCGAGCGCACACTTTGAGTCCTCAACGATTCCCATCGGAGATTTGAGGTCGTACTCACGTGCATCAAGTTTTGGTGCCGTTGTCGGGGACTGTTGATTCGATATCGGATCGAAACTGGATAGTTTGGATTGGACCTAGTTTATAATTATTTTCTTAGTCTTTATTAATTTCCAATTTAATCTAGTTCTAATTCAGATTTTAGTTTTTCTTCTAGCTTTAGTTATTTTCTATAAGTTTTTCTTTTAGTTATTTTTTTAACACTTAGTTTCCTTTATTTTGCTATTTGTTTTTTTTTATCTCTTGCAAAAGCACTGTTGTTCGTTCCCTTGTCTATATTTTCCTGTATATAATGATGCATGCTTTCACTCATGATTACGATCAATTTAATGTTGTGAGTTTTGGTAACATTTATTGTGAGAATTGTGGTGAACAATGGCATACCATAAACGATTGTCTCGATATTTTTGAACCTTCGCAATTTGAATAAGAAGATGCCACCTACGATTACAACCAGTGGTCACAAGATGATTCCTATTCATATAGTTATGACTATGGCTACTTAAACCCTCAATATTATTTCCCAAGTGAGAACGAGAGCTATGAATCACCATGGGGAGGGTACGAACATCAAGACAATGGGCAGCAGCAACCGCCCAAATCCTGACTCGAGCAGATGATGAAAACTTCATTCAAGTGCAACAAGAGGTGAACATTGAATTCCAGCGATGGCATTCGTAGACAGAGATGATACTAGAAGAATTAAGGTCATCTGTGAACGACCTTGCTAGCCGACAAAAGAAGCTAGAGATTCATATAGCACAGATTGGCAGCCAGTCTACTAGAACACTAGGCCGATTACCAGGAAGTGAAGGACAATCCATTCAATCACCGCTAGAAGGAGAACTTGAGGATTATATAGTTGATACTTTAATTGAGGAGTGCATAGCTTCCATTAAAATACCTCCTAACCTCAAGGACCCAGAAGAGCCTGCCTTAACCCTCATTGAAACTTTAGTTACCAATAACGAAGCCCTTTTAGTGATTGGTAATGATAAAATTTCATTTGACATAATAGAATCTGCTAATCAATCTTTTGGTGAGGATATTTGTGGTGAGTTACATTATTTGCAGCATATGGATGAAATGGAATATCATAATCAAACTCTTGATGATTCTTTGAAGATAAGCATGTTCAATCTCGAACCAAGGAAGGCAACAAATAAATATCTTGCCCCTCCACGAGCAAGATTTAAGAGATATGGTGATGAAGGACTACAAGGCAAGAGGCGTAAAGTGAGCAAATATCTTGCTCCCCCATGAGCAAGATTCAAACGCATGAAGAAAGGGAGGAAAATTCTCCTTGGGCCACTAGAGCCAAGATGAAACGTAGGGGTACTATTGAGCTAGAGACCTTAAACAAAGTGTTGGATCGAGAGAATCACTAGAGGGGGTGAATAGCGATCGTGAAACTTTTCTTTTCATCGATTAAAATAAAGTATGCAGTGGAAAACTAAAATAAAAAACACAAATATTTTTTACTTGGTTCATCCACCGACTGCTAATCAAAGGCCTGCGATCCTTGATTGTCACGCCCCGAGGGAGTCCCCGCCAGACGAAAATCCGGCAGCATCTCCCCTGTACGGGTGACAATACCAATTTTTATACAAGGCCTACACGGCCACTATACATCGGTCAACACGATCGGAATCATACCACATCACACGCAGATAATAATAAGGCCTCAGGCCAACAAATCTAGGTAAACAAAAGTCTACTCTAACTAGACTTACCCCTTCTGCCATCTGGGCAGGAATACTCAACCGAAATCCAATCGAAATAAAAATCCGATCAAAGGTCCCTAAGGACATACCAAAACATCCACAGGTACAAATATCCAACTCCAGTCCTAAACATATATTCTAATCCAAATACCCAAAAACCGTAAACACAAATAACAAAATACACTTCCACGACGAGGGGGTTTGGCAGCTGGACTCTCCTGACAGCTCCATCCTGAAATAGATATAAATCAACGGGGTGAGTTCAAAGAACTCTGCGGGTATAGTAGATATGAATAGCAAGAAATAGCTAACAATACTAATCATGCCAGTACAGTCTCATATATATGGTAAGCAAGAAATAAATGCAAAAGGATCAGACTCACCGAGTCTCCTACTGATATAGGAGCACGTGCCCTACTATAAGAGATAAAGTCATCACATATATAAGAATATGAATCTCAGATGCATGTCAATCATATGCAACATCCAAGGCATCAATACAATAATGCAGCAAACACAATACAACTGCAATCCGTGCAAAATGCATGCCGTGCAAATGACATGGTCACCCGACGCTCTAGCCTACACGCAATGGTGAAGCCGAGTGGGTAGGGCTATGACAAGTGCACTCGCCATCATCGCTCTGAGTGGCCAGAGTGGGCGAGGATCTTTGTGAGTACACCTATCCTCCCGCCCCAAACATAGTGGGGAGCTAAGCTCTCATCTCCGGTGTCATAGGCGGAGGAGGGATCCTGCCACTTCTACCAGCCTCGTCGCTACCATGAGCGGTCCAATGAGCTGTGACAGAGCAATCGCACACACCCTCCCGATGTACCACTAACCCATGAGTGGCGGGGTGTGCGAGCCATGTAATCTCATGCGGGCTCACAATAATGGAACCCGTCCGGCCCAAGATGCAATCATGCAAGATGGTGCATGATACTAAAGCATGTAAATCCTACTCAAAATACCTATCCGAATAATATGTACAATCAATATGTACATATCCATAATCCAAATACTATGATCCAAGTCAAACAGGAAGATATAAACATACTGATCAAATGCATGTATCTAGTAGGCACAAAAACATACTAGGCATATAAACATGAAAAGTATTGCATGCTATCCTAACTAACATATCAACTTGACTATATCTAAAAGATAAGTCAAAGTACCCGCCTGAATATATATCCGTAAGAATGAAACCGTCACGACTGGGGACCTGCCTCGTGACCGAAACCTGCATAAAGCATGACTATAGTCAAGCACAAAAATACAATTCACCGACAAATCGAATAATTTATCGATTTCCTTTATATCCCAATTACCCCAAATCTCATATCCTCCGAACCATACCGATCAACCGAATAACTCCGGAATCAACCCAAATCGACCAATCAACCAAAACCCCAAGTTCAGCCCCAAATTGACCACAACTCCGACTCAACCCTTGTTTTCACAGCCGACACATCCACCCTAACCACACGACACCCTCCAAATCAAACCCTCACAGCCTCTCACAGCCGACATTTCCTTGCTGCCCTAATCACTGCCCCTAACCTCACTCACCGATTCTCTTCAATTCCTTCCCTCACAACATCAGTCAACCAATCCACAAAAGAAACCTTACCTACTCCGGCGACCACCGGCGAGAAGGGCAGAGACGGCGACACGCACAGTCTGCATCGCCTATCTAGTTGGAGTAAAGATGCGAGGTCGACGCAGGCGACGTGGCCGCGATCGCCGCAGGCAGTATGGCGTCGGCAAGGAAGGGCGAAGGGCACACGATGGTTGGCCGTCAGCAGCTGACGGCCATGACCTAAGCCGTGCGGCGGGGGGCTCGGCGAAGGGGAACGAAGGCTCGACGATCGTCGCGACCGGCAGGAGGGGGGCGCGTGCGGCGGCGAGCCGGCCAGCGTCGAGCGATGCTCGCGGAGCGCAAACGAGGGTCGCAGTGGGGAAAGAAAGCTCACCGCCGCGGAGGAAGAGGCGGCGCGACCGCGGAGGGAGGTTCTTGCGGCGGCGCTCGAGCGGCGGGTCGCTGACCGCAACGAGGAAAAGGGGCGGGTGCGAGGAAGAAACGGTGGCGGCGGTTCGATGGCACAGACGCGACGAGCGCGAGAAAAGGGGAAGGGCTCGGGCGCGAAGGGGAAAGAAAATCGGGAAAATTAGGAAGATAAAACCTAGATTTATAACCTAGGTTAATTAACCCCATTAACTAGTCTAAACAAGCCCCTTTAAAAGTCTGTTTTTCTTATCCCCGTAATTATCTTGTATATGCCCCGTTTAAATCCAGAAAATTTTTAGAAAAATTCCTAAAATTTCTCCAAAAATCCCGAAATATTTCCAGGATTATTTTCCTAAATTTTGGCCATAAAATTTTATATTTAAAATTTTCAGTATTTAACATTGATTGCTTTCGAAGGGCAAAGCACTAAAAATCTCTTCCTCATTGGAGGTAAGAGACAACCGAATATAATGATGTAGAGGAAGAGGTAACAACCTTACCTATCCTCTTTGCAAATAATAATTAAGTAAAGAATACTGACAAATAACTTGTAGCGGATGCACAGTCGGAGTAGCGTTGTAGCACGAAGGATTTTAGAGAGCCGACACACTTAGGAGTTCATTGATTGATTAATGGGTTTGAGTCCTCTCCTCCTTTTATAGATCGTCACCTTGGAATTTGTCCCGATCCAGATCCATAACACATGGATCTTATCTTGAGGTGGTGGATTATCTTATCATGAGGTGGCAACATTGATCTCTATCTCTTTGACCTTGTGCACTGGGCTAATTCATCGACATCAGTCGACTGATCCTTTTGACAGTCGACTGTTGTACTTGATAATTCCTATAATACAAGGTTAGCACAAGAGATGCATAATGTCATGTAGTGTGACAGTCCTTTGACTATCCGATCTCGACTTTGGCATTCCTCCAGAAGCCTTGGTCGGATCGATGCCTAGGATTGTCCTCTAACCGAGAATGCATCCTTACCACTGCTTCACACCCGGAGCTTACCTTTGGTTCTCCTGACCCGTCACTTAGCTTTCGGTCTTCCCCCTAGGTTCCTCGACTCCATGAGGTTCTCCCGGTGTCGCCCGACCACCACGGTTTCTCGTCCCGAGATTCTCCGGGTGTCACTGGCCTTCAACTTAGCTTAACTTTGAATCTTTATCATTATCAAAACCAAGGTTCGATTAACTAATATCCCTGCACCAACACAAAGTGCTTTTTGGGAGGCAACCCAAGTTTAATTTTATATGTTTTTACTTTAGACATCAATGTCTTTGCCAATAGTTTAGGGTCAGAAAGAACTTTCTAGGTAGAAACATCATTCCTTTTTGAACCCTCAGAAAAAGGAACGGGCGACCATGTGGATTCCACACACCCGTGCCCAATGATTAGAAGTGTGCATGGCGGGGAGGGTGGAAAGTCTTGGACTATGTTACACTCTAGGAGAGATCCAGAGTTGCACACGGCCGACCGTGTGAATTTCACACGACCGTGCTGAATCCATAACTTTTTCCAAGGAGCCCCCTTAGTCCACGATGTGAGCCTACACCTGCACCCCCTTCTTTTCCCACTTTTTAGCAGAATGCAGGTATGGGTACCTATGACTTCTCTGAGTTTTGATCGTGCTTCGATGATATTTACGTCGAGCAATAGACGCAGGGGCAGCGATGGGAGGAGAATAGGACCTACACTCAGGCAGAGTTCTAGGGCCTCTGAGATCACTTCCAGTGGGTTGAAGATTTCTATGACCAGGACCATCACTATTTCTAGGAGGAGGCCATCTACCGGCAGGAGGTCAGGCAATTCATGAGGGACGCTCAATCATAGTGGGCCAGGGAGGAGAAGCACAGAGCCACCGCTGCATCCACTAGTTCTCAAATAGACCACATGTACATGTGGCACTAGCGGCTAAGCACCAGATTTTCCCAAGAGACTGACATGCCGAGATTGCCAGACTTCTCACCTTGCCCTCCATATTAGAGGTATTGTTTCACTTAAGTCTAGGACCCCAAATTTCGATATGTTTTGTTTCTAGCAATAGTTTCTTTCTTGACATTTAAAGTTTAGTTTTAGTTTGCATTCATTTTTCCATGCATAGAGTGTTTAAGTTTCCTTTTAGCACTTAGTTTTTGCCATCTTTAAGATATTTTCAGTAATATTTTTAAGATCTCTTCACGAATTATTTCCATAGATAGCCTAACTTCATTTATCTTTTGTTATTTTATTTTTAGTTGCTCTAATGAATGTTCTAGACTTGCACTGGTTAGCTTTTATTTTCCACTTACACTTGATGAATATTCTAAAAGGGAGAATCTATTACATACATAGTTATGATTCATTCCAGTAGTCTAGTACTTTGGAATCCATAGTTGACTCTAGATTTAACATTTTAGTTACTGGAGATGCTCAGATTATGTAAGCCAATTTGGAAAAATTAAAATACTAGTGAGCTAGAGAGGAACAAAGTTCCTTGAAAAAAATAATAAAAATAAAAAGAGAGAAAAAACAAGAGAGAGAGAGAAAAAAAAGGAGAGAGAGAGAAAAAAAAGAGAGTTAAAACAGTTGTCGTGGGTGGAAATGTTTAGGTGCCCCTTTGATACCGAGTTAGGTTACTGGGAAAACACCTACTAATTTCTCTCAATACCGAGCATGCCTTTGAGACTTTGTGCTAGATCTAGGGAACGACCCTCGCTTAGGGTAGGTAAGTGTCTAAAAGTCAAAAACCTTAGGAAAGCTATAAGATGACGACTTAACTCACTGTGGAACGAGGATCCCTTAGGAAAATTCACTCAGCACATGCATGAAAAGCTAACTTAGTGAACTTTTAGAACATATCTATTTTGCTTTGATTGAAATTCTACTTGATAAATATAGTTAACATGCTAAGTATGGAACAATGCTTCTTAAAATTTCATGGCACTGAGGTTTGCTTGAGGACAAGCAAAGATCTAAGTCTGGGGGGATTGATGTGAGAAAAACATATAGGATTTTACGAGTAGTTTTCGCTCATATCTCATTACATTTTATACTTGTTTCATGCATATTCTACTTTGTTTTGCATGCATTTCCTATTTTCTGGTTTGGAGATCTGCTCTTGTTGCTTTTGTGTGAGGACAATATTTTACAAGAAAAATGACACACTTTTGGAGCAAAAGGAAGACATTTAGCGGGTAGAATAGAGGCGGACATGGTCGACCATGTGAATTCCACACGGCCATGTCCAAACCACGAAGACAGCTAGGCCCAGCACCACACACAGTCGACCGTATGGATCCACACGGTCGTGTGGTGCTGGGATGTTTTGACGCGACTAGGGTTTTTTGTGGGATTTAGTAGAGTCGACTTCACGTCTATAAAAGGAAAGGCACGCCCAAACCCTAGGGGGAGGCCCGACGGATGCGATGGCAAGGAGGTGCCCTAAAAAGCACCGGAAACTCACACCGAGGAGGAAAGAAGTGGCTCGAGGACCGAAATCTATGCTCCAATGCCAAGGAGAATGACCAAGAGTACTGTAATTTCATTATTAGATATCTTTACATTATAATGATTCATTCTATGATGCCTTGTGTCTATTCTCTTACATCTATGGAGTAGATACTTCGATTCTAGGATTAGGGAGTTGCTTGTGTATGTTGGACATGCTAGTTCGAATATATTTTCTATTCCTGAATTTATGTTTGCAATTGGTGTTGTTTGGATGGATGAAAATTATGTTTTGATTCTATATCTGGTGCACATAGCCGTTACAAAGGGTGACAACCTTTGTATCAAAGATCTAGGAGAATCAAGGAGGAACTTTGCAATCGTCCTCCCTCCGATAATCGTAGATAGTAGAATATGATAGATTAAGAGATGAAATACGTTCCGACTCTTCATAGGGATTATTAGGACATCCTCGTACCCAATAGCCTATCATAGCATAAGGGCCAAAGTAGGAGAAATTAACTTTAGAAGGGTTGAGGGACCCTAGTGACAGAGGGCTCCCAACGGTACCAACCCCCCGAGCTCTGATGATCCGAAAGGTCAGCTTGGTTAGGAATAGGTAGTTCCCGGTAGAAGCAAAAGTTCATTGGGTAAATATATGATGATCCTCCCGCAAGATCATAATTAGAGATTTAGAAAGCATTTAGTTGATAGCATGTCCCAATAACACACAAGTGAAACCGAAGTCCTTGAATCCTCTTAGGGAACTTTGAACGTTCCTTTGCTTCCTCCGAATGTCACCGTACTAGAGTTAGGACTGCTGTTAACCTCGCAACCCTCGTCTTTAGGACATTCACTCCGAACAACAAGATCCACTTGACATATGATACTCGAATCTCAGTCTCTATGGGATCGATAAGTTTTTATTACTTGACGACATTCGTGCACTTGCGGGCATTGAGCGAGAGCGCGCACTTCGAGCTCAATGATTCCCATCGAAGATTTAAGGTGGTTCTCGCATGCATCATATACCAGTCGACTGCAACTTGATTCCAGTCAACTGGTATCTGTAAAACTCGAACTTTAAGCTTTTCAAATATGTCTTAGGTGCTTTATATTCCCTTAAATCTTGATACCATCTTGTATACAATTTGTATGATCTTTTTGCTAGTGTCAAAGGGGGAGAATGTGTAAGGTTTAAGTTATACATTTTAGAGGATGTGTTAAAAGGGAATTTGCATGTGTTAAGGGAGAGTTTGATATTCATGCTTCACTTTTTCCTTAAGTATTTTTACCTAACTTAATCATATTGCCACACATAAAAAAGGGGGAGATTGTTAGGGCAATTAACCCAAATATGATCATGGTTTTGATGTGTGTGTCAAAGAGTTTAAGTTAGGGTGTCTCTGCTTTTGATTTGTGTGTTCTAGTTGTGTAGGACGTGGTGAATCACACATAAGTAGCTTGATACGGTCAAGCATTGGCAAGTTCACTCATCTCATGGCTCGAGTCCTTGAGTCGGTGAAGGATGGCACAGGGAGAAGCCGTCAGCTTAGTGCATCTGAGGGATCGCCGGACGAAGAGCAATGGAGTTAAGCCAAAAGAAGTAGACGTAATGGCAAGACGTGAAGGATGGCCCGAGGAGAAGCCGTGAGCTTAGTGCCTCTGAGGGACGCAGACCGAAGGAAGAGAGCTTCGATGGTAAACTCCATGAGAGGTTGAGAGTTGAGTGATTGTAACCCAGGGTGGTTAGTTCAACTTAGGTGAACTTGGCCAAATGGCTAAGATCAAGTGTCGGATGCTCAAACATCTTTGTTTGGGGTTTTACCCGATGTCAGTCGACTGATATATGTATCAGTCGACTAGTCAAGTAGTTAACTGCAGTCGATTGAGGTGTTATGGGCCATCAGTCAACTGCTAGGGTTTAGCTGTGAAGGTCGAAGCTTCGCTTCCCATTTCAACTTGGTCACTTGTGCATGGTGATCCTATCTATGTCCCCGGATTAAAAATTAATCCTTGACGAAGATGGATTACCCAAGAAACTAATCCATCATCGTGCTATTCGATTAGAGTCGTCGCTTGAACAAACTTGTTGTTCAAGCAACCTAACTCTTTTCCTCGATTAGCCACGGAATAGATGATGTACGGATCGCCGGTTTTTTTGTTTATCATCGGGGTCCAAGTAAATTAACCACATGCATAATACAAAAGAACTAAATCAAAACAAACAAGATTATACCTCTTGTTTACCTCTTGATCTTCTATTGTATGTCCTATCCTCTCTTGGACGTTGTTTGGGCAACGATCCTCCAAGAGATGAAGCCTCCTAGATCACGTTCTTCCCTTCCTTGCTCGCTCCAAACAAAGGGAAGAATACCAAACGCTTCTTCTCCTATCTAGTGCCGATGTCACGCCCCGAGGGAGTCTTCGCCAGACGAAAATCCGGCAGCACCTCCCCTGTACGGGTGACAATACCAATTTTTATACAAGGCCTACACGGCCACTATACATCGGTCAACACGACCGGAACAAAAACATCTACACACGCAGATCATAAGGCCTCAGGCCAACCATCATAGTAAACAAAAGTCTACACTAACTAGACTTACCCCTTCTGCCATCTGGGCAGGAATACCCAACCAAACCAATCAAAATAAGATCCGACCAATGGTCCACAAGGACCCCAAAAAAATCCACGAGTATATATAAATCCAATTCCAAGCCTAAACATATCTTCTATACAAAAATCCAAATCATAACTCATACAACTAATAAACTGTCACTACGAGGGGGGGATATGGCAACTGGACTCTCCTGACAGCTTCATCCTGAAATAAAAATAAAACCACGGGGTAAGTTCAAAGAACTTAGCGGATACTAGTCGATATGAATAGTAAGAAATAGCTAACAATACTAATCATGCCAGTACAGTCTCATATATATGATAAGCAAGAAATAAATGCAAAAGGACTGTACTCACCTGAGTCTCTTACCCTGATATAGGAGCATGTGCCCTACTATAAGAGATAAAGTGATCACCATATAAGAATATGAATCCTGTATGCATGTCAATCATATGCAACATCCAAGGCATCAATACAATAATGCAGCAAACACAATACAAATGCAATCCGTGCAAAATGCATGCCGTGCAAATGACATGGTCACCCCTGACGCCAGTCAGCCGCCTCACACGCAATGGTGAAGCCGAGTGGGTAGGGCTATGACAACTGTGCACTCTGCCATCACTGCTCCTGAGTGACCGAGTGGACAGGATGCTGTCGGAGTACACCTATCCTCCTGCCCCAAACATAGTGGGGGAGCTAAGCTCTCATCTCCCGGTGTCATAGACCAGAGGAGGGATCCCTGCCCGCTACCACTGCGCCGCTTCGCTGCTACCATGAGCGGACCAATGAGTCGACAGAGCAACTGCACACACCCTCCTGATGTACCACTAACCCATGAGTGGCAGCGGTGTGTAGTTATGTAATCGGGCGGCTCAACAATAATGGAACCTATGCAAGATGGTGCATGATACTAAAGCATGTAAATCCTACTCAAAATATATATCCGAATAATATGTACAATCAGTATGTACATATCCCTAATCCAAGTACTATGATCCAAATAAAACAGGGAGATATTATCATATTCTATCCAATGCATGTATCAATAGGCACAAAACATACTAGGCATATAAACATGAATATTATTGCATGCTATCCTAACTAACATATCAACTTGACTATATCTAAAAGATAAGTCAAAGTACCCGCCTTATATAATGCTCGTGATAACTATCTTCACGCCCGTGGACCTGTCCCGTGACCGAAATCTGCATAAAACAACCGTTATGATTAAGTACAATCATACAAAGACTGATCGAATCGAATCCTACATCGACTTCGTAACCCGATCAACTAAATTGATCTAGTTACCCACATAACCTAAACAAGTTTACACATCAATCCCTATCGACCATTAAACCAATTAACAACCTAAGCTGCCCAAAATCTTGTACAACCTATCCCAATCACACTTCACCAAATTAACCTCCGACCACCTTGACTCACATCCAAAACAATCTAGCAATTTACAATAAAAAGGAAACAGGGAATTGATCAATCTTACCAGCACTTGAGACTCCACCGATATAATTTCCCCACCTTTGCCTTGTTCGCCGGGAAAGTCCACTGCCCAATCGTTCTAATCCATATCGCATCAACACTTCATTCAACACCGTCGATCCATAGAAAATATCATGGAGTAAGAGAAAAGAAAGAAACAAGGAAATATACCCATTTCAAACTTCACAGAATTTGTTGGTTGCCCTAACCCCTGTGTTCTTGAGCTCTAGCGAAGATGGCGACCTCGATTCGGATCTCTCGCAAAGAAAAACCCACCACACCAACAACCCAACCTACTTCCAATCCCAAGCTCCACACATGCGATCTTGCCCCAGCTTCGATCGGGAAGAACAACTCCCACTTCGAACCGTCGCCTAGCCGCTGCAAGCCTCCGTTTGTTCCGGCAGAGACCTCCGCCGCAGATCAACACGCAGCGGTGACTCCTCTGACCTAACTTCCGGCCACGTGCTCGCCACGGCGTAATCCTGCCGCCCTTGCTTGACCGAGGGGAAGATCGCCAGGAGAAAGGGCGCCGAGGACTGACCGCAATCGCGGCGCGGCGGGGCTGGTCGGGCGACCGCGAGGGCTCTGACGCCGAGAGATCGCGTCGAAATGGGTAGGTCGCGACGGAGAGGCTGTAGCCCATGGCGACGGCGATGGGGCGAGCTCGAGCAGCAACGTCGGTGTGGCTGTGGACAGCGCCGACGCAGGGAAGGAGGAGGAGCTGAGGAATGGCGACGCATGGGTGGCGTCGTGAGAAAAGGAGGTGCGGCGGGGAAGAAGAGGCGGCGCTGGGAGAATGAGGGTTGCGCGTCGAGGAGAAACTTCGCCTAAGAAACCGTCTCGAAGAGTGGTTCGGGCGCAACGGGGAATAAGAAAAGAAACCTAGGTTTTCGGTTAATAAAATGTATTAACCCCTTAATACAGATAATCCAAACAGACCTTTTAAAAGCCTGTTTTTCTTATCCCTGTAAATATCTCGTACAAGCCCCGTTTAAATCCAGAAAAATTCCTAAAATTTCCTAAAAAATCTCGAAAAATTTCCAAGATTATTTCCTCAATTATTTGGCCATTTAATTTACTATTTAAATTTTTCCGTATTTAACAGCCGACCACCAAGCAACCTAGCTTGGATGTTGCCGCTGGCCAAGGAGAGGAAGAAAGGAAGATGGGCGTCGGCCAAGAGAGAAACTCTTGTTGCCGCCAGCTAAGACTTGAGGGAAGAAGGAGCCACCCTAGGAGAGGAGAAGGAGAAGCCGGCCAAGATCAAAGGAGAAGAGGAAACCCTTATCCTTTTCTTATGTTGCCACCATCCCTAAGGGAGAAGCCAAACCAGGTTGTCGCCCAACCCTTGAAACTCCAAACCCTAGCTCTCTAAATAACTCTTACCGCCCAAGCCTTGAAAATAAACTCTCCAAAAGTTATTTTCGCCCAAGCATTGGAAACTAATATATAGATTTCATACAAGCCTCCTTTTAATCATGTCCGTTGGATCTAGGCTTCTTGAGGGTTTTAATAGGCTACAATAGGGACCATGAGGAGGAGTTGGATCTTGGCCACCCAATGGATCCGACCCACATAAAATCCGATCCATTAATGATAATCCATTCCACTAGAGAATTATCATTGATCTACCTCATCAACCCCCATAATTAAATATGGGCTCCATATATTAATTGTACAAATGTCTCCCCATCTTTAAGATATCGAATGTCCGTTAATTAATTAATTTACTGACAATTAATTAATCAACATCTAACTCCATGAGTAGTACCACTCAATCTTATCATCATGCAGGACCAAGTCCACCTGCAGGATTTACATGATGATCCTTATGAGCTCCTCAATGGAACATCATCATCCTAATATATAGGAAACAGTTTTCTCCTATAATCAATGGCACACCATGTAAATAATATTATTTCCCAACTTACCGAGCCTATCGATTTAATCCATAAATCTCGCCCATTGGTAAATCAAAGAAATAAATATTAAGTACATGTGCCCGTTATTATACCGAGATTAAGAGCATATACACCATAATATCCGAGGTCTAATTCAATTATATAGTCAGCAATAAATTGAATCACCTCTAAGTCGGTCCTGCTCAATACACACAAAGTGTACTAGTGCAATTCTATGGTCAAGATAAACCAATATCAAATTACACTACAACCATGCCAATGGTTTGTCCAAAACCATCTTGGTTGTGAGCCTCTACAAGGAACTGATAACATGATCTTCTGTGTGACACCACACACTATGTTATCTACAATGTAAAGTATTAGACAAGATGCATACATATAATAAATATAAAATGCAAACAATGATCATGTTATTCTTATTTCAAAATGAAGATGTCCATACAAAGACTAGGCTTTCAGTATACGTCCCAACAAGTTGTCGACTGGTCCACCATTAGTTGATTGCCATACCCTGACAGTCGACTGTTATAAATGGACATAGGAACAGAACCTCTCGTAGTCGACTGATTGCTTATGCAGTCGAACCAATAGATGGATCAGTCGATTGCTAGTGTGATCAGTCGACTGATCAATATACCGTTGAGTTGTGACGACCGCAAATCAAGCTTGGTTAGAAGCCGTTGGAGTCGGTTAGTACAACGACATTAGACTGCTGCAAGCCTAATGGAAAAATCAACCTCCTCTCTATAAAAGGAGGCCTTGGGAAGCTTGAGGAAGTTAGTGCTGATATTCTAAATCCTTGTCTCAAGCCTTCCAACTTTTCTAAGTGTTTTTACTCTATTCTTCTCTAATTCTACTTCTATTATCTTGTGAGAATAAGAGGTTATTGTAAGAAGGTCCTTCTCCACCTTGTGTTCATCTAAAGGAGAAAATAGTGGAAGGTTGAAGGAGTGATCCACCTAAAGGATTGTCATGGACTAGCGGCAAGAGGTTGTGAACCACATTAAAGGCTTGTGTTAGCATTGTCTTTCTTAATTTTTTTTTAGTCTTCATTTTATTTGTGCTTCCGCTAACAAATCTTGTAGTTAATTAAGAAAGGCTATTCATCCCCCCTTCTAGCCGGAGCATCGGTCCTAACACTAGGGGTACTGTCCTAGCGTCTCACGCCCATCTTCGTAACTCGATACACAAATAGTTAATCCTAAGTGTTTGTGAGATGCGAAGGATTGCCTAGATCTATAGGTTCATGAAATCTAAACTTGACATAGGCTAGATCAATTTTTAATTTTTCTTTAAAAATAATATTTACTTAGTAAAAAAATGATTTGAAATGATAAAACATTAAAGAACCCTATTCTACCAAGCATAATCCTAACTCTCTTCTAAGGGTACTAAACTCAATTTCAGGAAGTGGTTTAGTAAAAATGTCTGCCAAATTAGATTTTGACTCAACATAGTTGAGTTCAATACTTCCTTTGGCAACATGATCCCTTATGATGTGATGTTTGACATCAATACGTTTAGTGCGTGAGTGATGAATTGGATTAGGATTGAGTTGATTAGGCTTGAATTAGGGTTGAGTTTATTAGAATTTTTAAAATTGAATTAGAGTTGAGTTGATTAGAGTTGAATTAGGGTTGAGTTTATTAGAATTTTTAAAATTCAATTAGAGTTGAGTTGATTAGAATTGAATTAGTATTGAGTCAATTTGAGTTGAATTAATATTGAGTTAATTAGAGTTGAATTATGATTGAATTAATTAGAGTTGAATTATGATTGAATTAATTAGAATTGAATTAGGATTGAGTTGTTTAGAATTAATTAGAGTTGAATTAGGGTTGAGTTGATTATAATTAATTAGAGTTGAATTAAGGTTGAGTTGATTGGAGTTGAATTGATATTAATTTAATTAGAGTTGAATTAGTATTAATTTAATTAGAGTTGAATTAATATTGATCAATTTGAACTTATTCATCTCACCCAATCTAAGTTTTCAACACATGTTAATCCTATGGGTTTTGTGAGATGAGGGTTCATTCTTATCTCGATTAATTTTAATGAAAATTTTAAAGTTTTTAAATTTGTGTTAAATTCAAGTTTAGCTTGAGTTAATCAAGTAATTTTTTCCAAAATTGACTCCCAGCTTATGGCGAGGCATATGACCTTCTTGGATATCAGGTGGATCACTTCCTAAGACAAAGTCAATCAAGGAATCAAGTACTTGACTCACTTTGGACTAACTAGTTAAAGACTTAGTAAATTAGTTTCAGTTGGTTCCACTCAACTTAGTACACCAGGCCATGGTGAGGAACATGGCCTTCTTTGGATATCAGGTGGACCACTTCCTAGACATGAACTTTGAAGAGCTTCCCTAACTTACTATCAGTTCACTTCATCTTAGTACTAGGTTGTTCAAGTTTAAACTACTTTGTTTCCTCTCTAATCCATTCTAAATTAAGAAAGTAAAGTAAACTAAGCATGCATGAGTTTAACTAATTAAAGAAACATGCAAGTGACTAGCTCCCCCTAAGTGATAACTTAGTTGAGTTTTGTTCACTAAGTGAACTTGACTCTTGGGAACCAAAAATTGATTCGGTCCAACATGGTTGACTAAGCTAGACTTAGGAACCCATGCTTGGACTCGACTCAACATTTCGGCTAAGTAATAACAAGTATGATTTGTAGGATGATTTTGTTGGGAGTATAAGGAATACAATCAAAGTCCCACATTGGTAAAACATGAAAAAGATCATGTACTTATAAGATAATAAAATATCTCCATTGATATGAGGCCTTTTGGGTAAAATCCAAAAACAAAACCATGAGGGCTTAAGTCCAAAGTGGACAATATCATGCCATTGTAGAAATATATGAATCTTATAGGAACTAACAATTAATATCAAAGCTATGATCCATGTCAAGTCATGAATCTCGAACGAAGGAAGTGGAGCTCCCATGTCCAGATCAAAAGAACTAGACACCATGCAGGAAGTTCAGTTGGGTCAAGAGGATTGAACAACTGACAGGAAGTCCAGTTGGGTCAGAAGGGTTGGACAACTAGCAGGAAGTCCAACTGGGTCAGGAGGACCAAACAGTTGGCAGGAAGTCCTGGAGGATTGAGGATCGGACATCAAGCAGAGGAAGTCCTTTGAGGACAGATAGGCTTGAGGGGAGTTCAATGTGGTCCTTCGTTTGAGGAGAGGATTGTTGGGATTATGAGGAATACAATCAAAGTCTCACATTGGTAAGACATGGAAAAGATCATGTGCTTATAAGATAAAAAGATATCTCCATTGGTATGAGGCCTTTTAGGTAAAGCCCAAAAACAAAACTATGAGGGCTTAGGCTCAAAGTGGACAATATCATGTCATTGTAGAAATATATGGATCTTATAGGTACTAACAGATTTAGCCTTGTATTCAAGTCCAGACTTGTTGTACATGGCCTGTTGAGACCCAAGCATCATGTTTAGATACTTGGAGCCTGAGATGAACCTTTCCAACATTCCGGTGAGATCTCCTACTTGCCTTTTTAGGACCGAGTTATCTTTCTCAAGCTTTGCAGCTCGAGTTGAGTTTCCATCCTCAACTTAGCAAGTCGAATTCTTCGAGTTGACTTGCTCCTTAAGTACTTGGACTTCCTTAAGGAGAGTGTCTACTCGGTTCTTGGACTTAGCTAACTTCTTACCTAGGCATGCTATTATTTTATACAATTTATCTTCTAGGGGAGAAGTTACCTCATCTAGTCTTTTGAAAATGGATGCGGATCCATGGCTTCTCTCGGACTCAGACTCATACTTGGAACTTGATTCGGCCTCAGACTCGTCAATAACCATGAAAGCTATGAAGCTCCTTTTTGGCTCTTCTACTTCTGATTCCTCCAAAGACGACTCACCTTAGGTCGCCTTGAGTGACTTCTTCTTATTTTCCTTTTTGAGCTTCTCTTCCTTTTTTATGTTTGCGCACTTAGACTTGTAGTAGCCCTTCCCGTTGCATTTGTAGAATGTCACTTCCAATCTGGATCTTCTCTTGTTCTCTGCCACCTTCTTGGCATCTCTATTAGTGAACCTCTTCTTTCGGTTAAACATTTTTCGGACCGTATTTACCATCTCTTCTTCTCCATTTAGTTTCGATTCCGACTAATCTTCGGACTCACTCTTGATTTTCATTTCCTTTCTAGTCAAACCTGCTACTAAAGCTATACCTTTCTCGGTTTGACCCGAGTTAGCTTGCTCGTGTAGTTCAAGTTCGTAAAATAGTTCATCTAGTATAATTAAGGAAAGATACTAGGAAACCTTATGGCGTCGATGATGGATATCCATAAGGCATTCCGAGGAAATGCCTTAAGGGTGTACCTAATTATATCCCTATTTTCAATTTGATGACCTATTTGGTGGAGTTCATTTAATATGTCTTTTATCCTAATGTGAAGTTGACTTGCATTTTTATTTTCTGACATTTTCAATTAAATAATATATTAAGAAGCATGTCTCTTTTGGATATCCTAGTGTCATTAGTGCCTTCATATAATTCTACTAAATTTTCCCAAAATTCCTTAGAGTATTGAGCTCTTCTTTGGTTAGTCCGCACTGCAAGGTGTTAAGGGCCTTGTAATCGACTTGAGTTCATTTCCTTATATCCGCGGTTCATTTATCCGGATCTAACAACTCTCCCGAATCATCTACCGGAGAAACAAAACCTTTCCTAATCGAAAACCAAACCTTGAGGTTGGTTTAAAAGAAACACTCCATTCACCTCTTCCAATGGGGAAATCCTCTCCGTTAAAGAGAGGAGGGTAAACAGTGTTATATCCCTCTAGGTGTGAAATTTTCTTATTTTAATCTTTTTTCAGAACTTTTATTATTTAAAAATATTCCTAAAGTTACAAAAATGAAGTAAGATTATGCAAGTGCAAAAAAGTAAACTAAGAAAATAAAACAAGATTAACAATTGTAAAGAAAACTTATTCTAGTGCAAAAATTGAAACTATTGCAAAAATAATAATTTTTTTTCCTTATTTGCTCTCTTTGGTGGTTTCACCAAAATCGGAGCACCCCCGTGCTTTGTGTTAGGGCAATCAACCCATGTGATATGGTTTTGATGTGTGTGGCAAAGGGTTTAAGTTAGGATTGTATTGGATTTATTATGTGCATGGAAGTCGTGCATAACTTAGTAATTCACACATGGAGCATTGGCAAGTTTCACCTCTCATGACTCGGTCCTTAAGTCAGTGAAAGATGCATTGTGGAAGTCGTGCGCTTGGTGAATCCGAGGGACCGCTGGATGAGGAGCATTGGACTGAAGCCGAAGGAAGTAGACTTCATGGCAAGACATGAAGGATGGCGCTATGAAGCTGTGCGCTTGGCGCATCCGAGGGACGTGGTCGGACGAAGACAACTTTTAAGGCGAGGGACTCTAAGGGAATGAGAGTGAGCGATTGTAACCCGGGATGGGGTAGCGCTTAGGCGAAACTTGGTCGATTGGCTAAGTGTCGGATGGGATTTCTCGACATCAGTCGACTGCCATGCCATGGCAACCGATCGCTCAAGTCGATCGCTGACTCGACCGTGTTTGAGTCCGACCAGAACTTATCACCGATCGCCAAGGATTGGCAATGACGACGATGAACTACCACCAATGACCGATAATGGAATCAATCGACTGGTTGCAAGGGTTTTGAGCATAGAATGTTGATCAGTCGAGTGCTCACTTCCGTCACTCGACTGTTGGCTCCATCAATTGACTGATGGGATGATCAGTCGACTGATGTGGGAGCCGTTAGTTGGAATCCAACGTGGAAGAAATAGTTATAGGGCAACAGCTACAGGGGCAGTCGACTGATCGGTTTTTCCTTCTAAATCTTCTCCAATGTTTACATTAGTTGCCATAGGTGTATTAATTTCTTTAGCATTTTGCATGCCAAACTTACTAATTAACTCCTTAGCGTATTTATGTTGATGCATATAGATTCCTTCTCTTATTTGTTTTATTTGTAAGCCTAAGAAGAAAGTGAGTTCACTTACTTAACTCATTTCAAACTCACTTTCCATTGGTGAAATAAATCCATTTAGAAGTGTTGTATTTGTTGTTCCAAATATTATATCATCTACGTAGATTTGTGCTATAAATATTTCTTTTCCTACAGTTTTTATGAATAAAGTTGGGTCAATTAATCCTTGATTAAATCCTTTAGATTTTAGATAAATAGATAGTCTTTCATACCAATCCCTAGGTGCTTGCTTTAATCCATATAGGGCTTTCCTAAGTTTAAATACATGGTTAGGTTGGTCTAAGTTTTCAAATCCTAGTGGTTGGATAACATACACCTCTTCTTTGATAAATCCATTCAGAAATGTTGACTTCCATTTGAAATAATTTAAATCTTCAATCTATAGCATAGGCTAGAAGCATTCTAATTGATTCAAGTCTAGCTACAGGTGCATAGGTTTCATCATAATCCAACCCCTCTACTTAATTAAATCATTTTGCTACTAATCTAGCTTTATTCCCTATAACTTCACCTTTGTCATCAAGTTTATTCTGAAATACCCATCTTGTTCCTATGATTGTTTTTCCTTTAGGTAGGGGTACTAATTCCCAAACTTGACTCCTAGTGAATTGAGCTAACTCTTCTTGCATGGCAATGATCCAATCTCAGTCAAGAAGAGCTTGTTCTATGATTTTAGGTTCGATTTTAGATATGAGTGAAATTTGACTTACATTTCTATAGGATTCCTGAGTTCAAACTCCTAAATTTGGATCACCTACCACTTGGTTAATTGGATGATTAATTTGTACTCTAGATTGGTTTGGATTAGGGTTTACACTTGATCCATTTTGTGGGTTCGGTTCAAGTCTAACTTCATTTTCTAAGTCTTTGTTGTTAAATTCAATTTCTACTTCGGATTTTGTAGGATTGTTTTCTTCATTAAATACTACATTAATTGTTTCTTCAATTTTTAAGGATTCGTTGTTGTATACCCTATAGGCTCTACTAGTGGTTGAATATCTTAGAAATATGTCGGTAGTTGTTTTAGAGGTAAATTTTCCTAAGTAATCTTTTGTATTTAGTATATATACCCTACACCCAAAGACTCTAAAGTACTTAATGTTGGGTAATTTTTTATAGTATATTTCATAAGAAGTTTTCTGGTGTCGTTTAACTATTAAAGTTTTATTTTGGACATAGCAAACAGTATTGACTGCTTCTGCCCAAAAGCTATTAGGTAAACTATATTCGTTCAACATGGTCCTAGCAGCCTCTTATAGAGTTCTATTTTTCCATTGAACTAACCCATTTTGTTGAGGGGTCCTAGGGCAAGATAATTCATGGTGGTATCTATTTTGATTACAAAATTTTGAAAACTTATATTGTTGAATTCTCCACCATGATCACTTCTAATTCTTTTAATCCTTAAGTTCTTTTCATTTTCTAGTAGCTTGCATAGATTAGCAAAATGATCCAAGGTTTTACTTTTATGTTTTAAGAATTTTACCCAAGTAAACCTAGAGTAATCATCTACTATTATTAAACAATATTGACTACCGTTTAGTGACTTAGCTCCATGTGAGTCAAAAAGGTTCAAGTGTAGGAGCTCAAGCACATTTTTAGTTCTCACTTGATTAGTTAATTTTTGTGAAGTTTAATTTGTTTTCCTTGTTGACATGCATTACATATTTTATTTTCTAGGTTACCTAATTTGGGTAGACCTCTAACTAGACCATTATGACTTATTTTATGTATATGTATTGGATGGAAGTGGCCCAATCGTCTGTGCCACAACCACGATTCCTCTTGCGTGTCATTAGACACTTGGTTGAGGAGTTGGGTAGATTTATTTTGTAAATATTATTATTCCTAATTCCCCTAAGTATGAGTTTTAGCAATCATTATTCTTAATTAAACATTCATTTGGTAAAAATATAACTTTATAACTAGTATCACATAATTGACTAACACTTAAAAGATTGAATTCAAAATTTTCTACTAATAAGACTTTGCATATTATAAAATTTGAGTTTAGCTCAATATCACCTGATCTGATGATTCTGAGCTTTCCGTTATTTCCAAAGGCTACTGATCCTAGGTTTTTGAATCTATGCTTCGTAAACTTTAGTCGGTCTCTGATCATATGTCTGGAGCACCCACTGTCTAACATTCATTGATCATACACATATAATAGTTGGATCGGATATTGGAATTTTAAATTGATTCAGAAGTTTTTAACCTAAGATTCATCTCACCCTTTCTACATGATCAATCATGTTAACCTTATATGTTTTATGAGATGACTTTCAATTTTACTTAGTTAATTTTAATGATTTGAAAATTAATTGACCTTGGGTTAGATTCGGATTTAACCTTTAGTTAGTTAAGTGAACCTTTCAAAAGATAGCTTCCAGGTCGTGGCAAGACACAGAGGCCTTCTTTGATTGGAACAACGACCCCTTTCTTAGACAAAGCCAACTTAAGAAATTGTACACTTAATTCAATTTAGGGTTAAGTCCTAGTCTAACTAGTTTAGGATGTGGTGAGGTAGCTTTAGCTAGTTCCACTTAGCCAAGTGCACCAAGCTAGATACTCCTTATCTAACCCGAATACACGAGACTTCATTTCTCTAATGTACTTTCATCTCACCGCGTCCTGATACTATGTTGTCAAGATTAATTAACCATTAGTCCTATCTAACCATTCTAAATTAAGCAAATAATAACTAATCATGCAAAGTTAATTAATCAAGTAATTGAGCACACAAGTTTAGTATTGGCTCCCCCTAGATTATTAAATCGATATGATCTATCCACATAGTGGATTTGATCTTTGGGAACCCAATACTTAGTTGAACCTAGTTGAGATGTTAAAATGGTCTTAGGGACCCATGCTTGGATTCTTCTACTATTATGATTTACGATTGACATGTATGATCTATTTGTTATCCTAAACCCCGAGTCCGACCTTGTTGTACACGACTCTTTGCGATCCAAAAGGTAGGTCAAGACCCTTAGATCCCAAAGTGAACCTTTCCAATGATTTCCTAAGCTCTTGAGCTTGCCCTTTCAAGAGAGAATTCTCTTCCTCAAGTTTTTCAACTTGAGTTTAGTTTCCCTCTTGAACTTGACTAATTGAAGAGGTTAGGGTAGCCTCATGCTTGAGGAGTTTAACCTCCTTAAGCAATGACTCGACTTTACACTCGGATTTAGCTAATTTCTTATCTAAAAATTTAATGGCATCATATAAAGTGTTAATTAAAGACCAAATCACCTTGATTGATTCTTTTGAACTGGATACGGATCCATGGTTTATCTTGAATTCAGCCTCGGTGTCTGATCTGGAATCAAACTCGAACTCGGACTCATTGTCAGCTTCGGGTTCGGACTCAGACTCAAACTCTGTTGGTCTTGCCATGAAGGCCAAGTTGTTGACTCGACCTTCTTCTTCCTCCAATGATTCCTCTCACGTTGCATTGAGTGCTTTCTTGGTGTGTGGTTTCTTGTTCCCTAGCTTCGGACAATCGAACTTGAAGTGCCCCTTTGTATTGCACTCATAGCACTTGTAGCTTTGACTCGGGTTGGGTTTCTTCTCTGTCGTTGGTTTGGTTGGTTGCCTACTACGCTTGATCATTTTTGGAACTAGATTGACTAGTTCGGTTTCCACCTCTTCATTTAACTCCGAGTCTGACTCGTCTTCTTCGGTTGGAGGCTTGCTTTTCCCCTTTCTTTGTCCCACAAACAAAGCTACACTTTTCTCGACCGAGACCAAGTTAGATTGTTCATGAAATTCAAATTTGGAAAATAATTTCTCTAACCTAATTTTATAAAGATCTCTAGAAACTTTGTAAGCATCAACCATGGATGCCCACAAAGTAGTCCTAGGGAAATCTTTAAGCGCATACCTGATGACGTCTCAATTTTATACCTTTTGTCAAATAGAGTGGAGGTCATCCATTATGTCTTGGATCTGAGCATGAAGTTGTGTGGTCGTCTCGTTGTCCTGCATTTTTAAGTTAAACAATTTATTGAGAAGCAAATCTCATTTACATACCTTAGTGTCAGCGGTTCCTTCTTATAATTCGGTGAGCCTATCCCAAATGTCCTTGGCACTAATGAAGGGGCTGATGCGGTTGAGTTCCTCCTTGGCCAAACTGCATTGCAAAATTTGAGTTGCTTTTGCGTCGGCTTCGATTTTCCGCTTTATTGCGTTGGTCCACTTATCGTAGTCCAATGGTTCCCCTTGGTAATTGGAAGGTAAAGCAAATCTGGTTTGGATAACAATCAACATCTCAACTTGTGTTTTTAAAAAACACTCCATCCGACCCTTCCAATAGTGGAAGTCATTTCCGTTAAAGAATGGAGGTTGGGCGGTACTATACCCCTCAAGGTGGGCCGTTCAAATATCTTGCAAAAACACAAACAACAAAAAATTCCAAGACTTGGTCTTGGATTAGTAGTGTGGGAAATAAAAAGAACTTTAAACGATAAAAACATGAAAAGAAAAAGTGCTCAATCGGTGGTTGCACCGAATCTGAGTGCCCCCGACTCTGATACCAAATGTTGGATCAAAAAAGACGCTAGAGGGGGGTGAATAGCATATTTTCAAAACTTTTCTTTTCGTTGTTAAAACCAAAGCTTGTAAAATCAAAGTAAATTGCAGCAAAATAGTTAAAGACAAAAAGACACAAGGCACCAAAGAATTTACTTGGTTCACACCAACCGGCTACTAATCTAAGGCCCTGCGATCCTTGATTGCTTCCAAAGGGAAATCACTAAAAAGTCTCTTCCTCATTGAAGGTAAGAGACAAACGATTACAAAATAATGTAGAGGAAGAGGTAACAAACCTACCTCTCCTCTTAGCAAATAAAAAGTAAGAAGTAAAACTAAAACAAAGTACCGACACAAAATATGAAGAAGATGAGCTTTTTGTCAGCGTTATGACATTGTTGCAAGAACTTGGAGTGATGGATGTAAGATATGGCGAAAAAAAACTCATTCAGGGTTAGGACTTTAATTGAAACCTAATCTAGGTTTTAATGGATAAGGGTTAATAGAGTCTAGGTTTGGTTTTATAGGGTAAAGACCAGACCTAGATTTTTCTTACCCGATCCGCTTTTGCCTTAACTCCACTTTCTTCCATTACCTCACCGCACGCATGCCGGTTCCTTTCCTTCGGTTTCTTCCCTCTCCCGATTGCACCTTTTCCACCCTCTCGATTTCTCACCGCTGTTCGAGCAAGTCGCACCGTTGCCCATCTTCGTCGTCAGGCGATTTGTCTCCGGCCACCACAGATAGCCCAGGCAGCTGACCTTCCTTGAGTTCCTCAGATCTTGTGGCGGTCATCGCCGACTCAGATCGACGTCGGCGCTTCTGCTCGCACAACGTAGCCATCGTTCAAGCTTTCAGTCGCTGAAGATCTCACCAGATTGGCTACCAGATTTCATGATCACAGTGATGCCACTGCCACCCAACATCGGTGCTTGCAGCCATCTCCTCCTCACCGGCCACTTGTTGGTCAGCCGCCATCGCGAGCGACAACCCCGACATCATTTTTTTATCTCTTCAGCGAGCATCACTGGCGTAGCTTATGGATTGTCGCCCTTTTACATCCCTGCCACGAGCCACCTAGTGATGTTGTTTGGGCCTTTACTACAAGCATGGGCTGTCACCATCAGTTCCTCTTCGCTCATGAGCAGCTCCACCGCTGAGCATTGTTGCAGCGTCTGTCGCCAAAGCCAAGGAGTAGCATAATACTCATCGAGAGCAACAAATCCATGGCCGCCCTATTGCGATTATCGCTGTAAGCCTCGGTGCCACCGACTTCGACCGCTCACGGATACAACAACATTGGTTAGTTTTGGTTTGTTGAGCTAGTTGGACGATGTGATCAAAGGTTGCTCAACTGAGAATGAGTCAAGGGTTGTCGATGGCAGTGTGGATTTGGACAGGTGGTTCAAGTTGGAGGTAAAGTTGTTTTGATCTCCGATTCTATCATGTTTCTAAGCTGCAGCATAGTTTGCTTGTAGTGATTTGGTTGTGAGATGCGATTTGTGTTGTTCAGTTATGCTATATGTGTGTGGAGTTGTAATCAGTGAAAGCTAAATCTGGATGGGCTGTGCAAGGTAAGTCCAATTTGGATGTTGGTGAAGGTATATCACTGATTAATTGGTGAACTAATGTGTTGGTTTTGTTATTGATTTGTAGATTTATAGAGAAGAAGGAAGCTGAGTTCAGTAAGTAAGATTTGAATGTTTATAGTGCATATCAGTTGTTTAGTTAACTAGTTTGGATATGTTATAATCAGGTAATGGGATAGAGTTTCCTATTCGTTGTGTAGTGATAGATGATTAATTCAGATTTACTGGGGATTGTATCCTCTTTAGCCTATCAAGAAGGAGAGGAGGTTGAATCAGTGTGAGGTAAGTTCAGATTGAGATTTCTATGTAAATTGATTTAATTTGGTACTGTAAGGAAATTTTACTTACAGTATATATGCGGTTTATAAAATGGACAAAGATTGGCTTAGATTCATATTCCTATAGTATGTATGATAGAGGCTGGTTATATTGTATTCTACAGTTGGGACCTTGATTCAAGATAGGTTCGTGGACGTGAAGACTATCGACACAGTCTACATATCAGGTGGGTAATTCCTACCCTGGTCAGGTAGTTTTAAATGCATGCAGATTTAGATGCATGATCATCTTATATGATCATGTTACCTTGACTCTGTTCTTATTTACTCTTGCGCTAGATACCTTACCTTTGGCTGTTAACTCCATTGCTGCTATCATGTTTCATTTTATCATGATTAGGAGTTATATATATAGGTGATGTAAGTAACCTAGAATTTGTTTAGTTAAGTGCAAATAGTAAAGTCCTGATGACGACCTGATTGCAAATTGGGCAAAAAGATCATCTGTAGGTAGATAATGTTTTGAACCTAGGGTTATTCTAGTACCCTTAGGTTGCATGTTTACCACCGACCATGTATTGTGTAAATGGTCAGGTGAATGATACTTAGTGTGTCGCTATGGACCAGTGGTCCTAGCTTGTTAAAATCAGTTGAGTACGACTCTCTATAGGATAGAGAGTGCGTCGATCAGTGAGTACGACTCTCTATAAGATAGAGAGTGCTATAATCAGTTGAGTACGACTCTCTATAGGATAGAGAGTGTTATGATCAGTTAAGTATGACTCTCTGCAGGATAGAGAGTGCATAGATCATATTATTATGACTCTCTGTAGAATAGAGAGTCTATGGTGGATGTCTGTATGTGAGACATTGCATTCATATCATTTGCATGCACGCTGGCGATGTGGTCTCCCTTGTGGTTGAGAGGGTCGCCAGTCATCCTGCCTCCACGGTTACTAATAAGAGGAGTAACCGGTGTAAGGGCAGAGCATTATGGTGCTGCACTCTACCACTATAGATAGTGGTAGTGGGATTTGTGTGTCGTAGTCCTGTTTGTGTGGCACTCGACCACTCATGGATAGTGACTGTCGGAGTGGCCAACAACAGGGACCCCCATCGTGTAGCTTGCTCTTCATGCTTATATGCTACTTGATCATACTGCCCACTCGTCCACTCGAGAGTAGTGGTTGGTGTTGAGTTGGTATAGTTGTCATGCTTGAGCCACCGAGGCCACACTGGGGTCGTGGTAGCTTTAGGGTGAGCCGACATGACCTTGCATGCTGCATTGCCGTGACTTATGGCATTTTTGCATATTGCCATATATATACATATATGCATGTGTGTATATATATATATATATATATATATATATATATATATATATATATATATATATATATATATATATATATATATGGTTGTGATTAATATATATATAGATGCAGTCTATATATATATGCTTATTGTGATGTTGCATTTGATTGTACTATGCTTGTTGCATTTGATTGTACATCATCTTCATACATGCTTCTTGCATCTGTTATACGGTGGTGTCGGATACTTGTATATTTGTTGGACAGACCATTAGATACCTTGACATGTATCTTGAGTATATTGTGAGTTAGTATTACTCTTTATGTTATATATGTTGGATATATTCTCAGGTTGGATCAGAGTAGCGTAGCAAACTTTCAGGTATGTCTGCGTTATACGTTGTTTATTTGGTTAGATGGTATATGCATGTATTTATATACTGTGTTGTTATACCTGTGGTACCTTAGGCTATGCTGTTGAATTACATGTGATATTTGATATATATACATGTTTTTCCAATTACCTGCTGAGTTTTACTCACCACCACGAACCCTGGGTTTTTCTGTCGCCCAGGTAACAGGTAACCGACTTCGTGATGGACTTGGAGCACCACTGGCTGGCATCGTCTCATCTCAACTCCGAGAGTCCAGGTTTTTTTTGGGTTTTTATTGGTGTTTCGATATGGATTTGGGTTATGTGATGTTTTGTAGTGATTGGACGTTGTAAATGTTGTACCTTTCTTTTTTTTCTAGTTTTGTTATGGTGTTCTGAGTCGGTGTTAGTCATACCGGTATGCATGTGTGTAGTTTGTGATGTTGTTGTATTATGTTTCCGCTGTGTTTTGTGTTTTGAAGTTGTTATATTTATATGTTATGTTTATTGTGGGCCTACGGGCCTTGTATTAACATGAGATGTTGCCACATATAGGGGAGATGTCGTCCGTTTACTTTTCAGCACGGCATACTCTCAGGGCGTGACAACTTTAGTGGTAGTAGAGCCCTAGGTTCTGCGATGTCATACAATGTTGTTTTGTGTCGAGCCTTGGATTCTCGAGAGTCGATTTATTCGATTTTGGTTTTCTGAGATGAGATTGACAGCGGCCTGAGATTCAAGCTGCACGAGGTAAGAATTCCTGATAACTTATAGTTTAGTAGATATTTATCTAAACTTGATCAATAGGTGTATATATCTAGAGTTATAATACTTATACAGACTCGTAGTAGAAGTCGCCCACCTAACCGGAGTTGCCGATAGGGTTCATACTCTCGGTTTTGTTGGCTATACTTTTAGTGTATATAACAGGGAATAACCTATAGTGTGTTGGTTATTGTTCGTAACCGTGGTATGAGTTGACCACGGGAATGACCTGTTGAGTCTGTGAGTCTTGAACCTGTGTACAAAAGGTGATTTACCTTTGAGAGTCGACTGATACCGAGTCGAAAAACAGGGGTCAAGTTGTTGGATCGAAGCGGATCGCTAGAGGGGGGGTGAATAGCGATAAAACTTTTTCGTACGAATTCGTTTCAAAACACTTATATGCAGCGGAAAGATAAATAAAAAAATAAAAGAGACAAGTAGATTTTTTACTTGGTTCGTAGCCTTCGGCTACTACTCCAAGGCCCTAGTGATCCTTGATCACGCACGGAGGGCAAATCACTAATGAACTCCTCCTCGTTGGAGGTAGGAGTTAATCGGATACAAAAACCACGAAAGAGACTCGAGATAGAGGGACACTCCCCCTCTTCTCGTTACGATAAAACCAAAATAAAAAGAAGTACAGAATTGAATTAAACTTAGATTATACCGACGACTCGTAGATGGAAAGATGAAACCCTAGTCGCCGAATCGCAGAGCTTCGTAGGAATGTCTGAGACTCGTAGCGCATCGAAGCACTTGGAAGCTTTTTAATTGATGAAAAACCCTAAGACAAGCCCTCCTTTTATAGCCTTTGAGCCCCTCATCGAATGGGTCTTCAACCAATCACAAACGGACACAAAACCTCCTTGAAATGGGGTGATAAGCCTTGACTCCTCGAAGCTGATCATTGACCATCAGTCGACTGATGGTCATCATCGGGCCGATCGATGGCGATCGCCGAGTGCCGATCCTAGCCGATGATCGATTGACAAAGCAATGAGTCCTCCAAGTCGCAAGTCAAAGTTAGCTCAACAAAAATATAATTTCGACGGTCGTCGATCGTCCGATCTCGACCTAGACCATCGATGGGATGTCTTTGGTCGAATCTACGCTTAAGACCATCCCCGTAAGGAGAATACGACCTCACTTACGCTCACACACACGAGCTTACCTCCATACTTTCTGCGTCGCTTTCGCTTTTGGCCTTCCACTCGATTCCTTCGGCTCCCTCCGAAGTCACTCGAGTGTCGCCCGACCACCGCGGCTTCCTTCGGGTGTCGCTAGCCTTCAGCTTCAGCTTTAGCACTTTTCTGCACACTCGATTCAGCTCGTGAGATAATGATATATCCTTGACTTTGCGTCTTTTTCCATAATCAAAATACAGGTTCAACTTAGGTGCCCCTGCACCAACAATCTCCCCCTTTTTGATCCTATGGCAAATTTACGCAAAGTTAAGGGAAAATATAAAGCAGAAAATGAGTAAGATAAACGTTACGCTCATTTGTAGTGAACTCCCTCTTAACCTTCGGTGAGTTTTAAAACAAAAGATTTAATTTTCAAAAAATTAAATTTTGTTCTCCCCCTTAACTTATGCTCTTCTCCCCCTTTTGCCATGAATCAAAAAAAAGTGTGGGGTTAAAAAGTAGGGGTTTTTTATAAAAAGTAGGGGTTTTTTAATAGAAAAGGTAGCATGCATAAAGATTATCTAACATGAGTCCAAGCATGTGTCTTGATTTAATTTGGTTCGAGGTATAGCCCTCTACACCAACAATGAAAGTTTTTGGAAACTAAGTTTGATTTTCAAAAAAAAAAAATTAGCTTTGAGTTCCACAATACTTATACGCTAATAACTTTTGAAAATATATATAACCCTTAGAGTTAGTTTGCTCTCCCCCTTAATCAAATATATAAGGTACAGAAGAGTTAGGGGGCGCTAAACATTGACCTAGAAGGTTGTATATTTAGAATTTTGTCCAAGTATAAGTACACGTTTAAGCTCGATAGTTTGAAAAATAGATAACATTTTTGAAAAGATTATGTAAATTGAAATTGTTCCTTATTCATCTCACCCATTCTAAGTGTCTTAGAATTGGTCACCTTATATGTTGTGTGAGATGATTCCAATTTTATCTTGATTAAGTTTTAATGATTTGAAACTTGTCAACCTTGCGTTAGATTTGGATTTGATCCTAAGCTCATCAAGTCACCTTTTCAAGATCTTGGCTTCCAGGTCATGGCGAGGCACAGGGGCCTTCTTTGATCAGAAAAATGACCACTTCCTTAGACAAAGCCAATTTCGAGAAAGTAGTAACTTGACTCACCTAAGACCACTTCCTGGTCTAACTAGTCTAGGATACGGTGAGGTAGCTTCAGCTAGTTCCACTCAGTCAAGTGCACCGAACTAGATACGCCTTATCTAGGCCGAATACACAAGACTTCGCTTTCCTAGCGTACTATCATCTCGCCGCGTCCTGGTACTATGTTATCAAGCATTGACGAGTTATAGTCCTATCTAACCATTCTAAAAGAAATAAGAGGTTTAGGTTATCGGATATACTATTTTGGTATTAGCTCCCCCTGGATCATTGAACCGATATGGTCTGGTTAAGTAATGAACTTGATCCTTGGGAATCCAAAACCTATTGGTCCTTATATGTGAGTTTAATAAAGTTTTGGGACCCACACTTGGACTCGATGATGACTACGGTTTACGATAGACATGTAAGATATATTCGTAGTCTTTGAGCTATATCCAAGTCCGGCTCTGTTGTACATGGCTCTCTGAGTTCCAAGAAGTCGGTTAAGATTCTTGGACCCCGTCGAGAACTTGTTCAATCGAACTTCGAGCTCTTGGACTTGCCCTTTCAAGAGAGAGTTCTCTTCTTCGAGTTTTTCAACTCGAGTTGAGTCCTCCTCTTGAACTCGACTAGTCGAAGAGTTTAGGGGTGTCTCTTGTTTGAGGGTTTCAACCTCCTCAACCAAGGACTCAACCCTAGACTCGGATTTAGCTAATTTTCTAGTTAGCAATTTAATCGTATTGTAAAGTGTATGAATTAGTGAGCGGCTAAACTTAATTTTATCTTTCGATCCGGCTTTGAGTTGCTTCTCGAAATAGTCCTCGAGTTCGGAGTCGGTGTTGTAATTGGATTCGGATTCGGACTCTGACTTGGACTCTTCGGGTCTTGCCATGCATGCTATGCCGTCGGCTTCTTCGTTGTCCCATGTTGCATGAAAAGCCTTCTTTTTATTTGATTTGAATTGTGCCCTCTTTTGATTCTCTAGTAGCCTCCTTTCCCTCCGAACGATCTTCCTAACTACGTTCACTATTGCTTCCACCTTTTCCAATTCGGACTCCGATTCGTCTTCGGGTTCGAGTTCATCTACTTGCCTAGTAGGTGGCTTGCTTCTTTGTCCTGCAAGTAGAGCAATACCTCTCTCGGCCCCAACCATGTTAGTTTGCTCGTGAAGTTCAAACTCGGAAAATAATTCGTCTAACCTAAGCTTTGAAAGGTCCTTAGAGACCTTGTAGGCATCAACCATGGATACCCACAAGGTAGTCCTAGGAAATGAATTAAGAACGTACCTTAGGAGGTCGCGGTTTTTGACCTTATGTCCGATGGTGTGCAATCCGTTGACAATGTCCTGGACGCGGGCGTGTAGTTGTGTTGCCGTCTCACATTCCTGCATTTTTAGGTTATACAATTTATTAAGTAGTAAGTCACGCTTACTTACCTTCGCGTCATTAGTCCCTTCGTGTAGTTCTATGAGTTTTGTCCACAAATCTTTTGCGCAGATGAAGGGTCCGATGCGGTTGAGCTCTTTAGACAAACCGCATTGCAATATTTGGGTTGCTCTTGCATCGGCTTCGATTTGCCTCTTGGTTGCATTGGTCCACTTGTTGAAATCCAAGGGCTCATCTTGATCATTGGTGGGTAGAGCAAAGCCGGTTTGGATGATTATCCAAGACTCGACTTGTGTTTTTAGAAAATACTCCATCCGACCTTTCCAGTAACGGAAATCATCTCCGCTAAAGAACGGAGGTCGGGTGGTGTTGTACCCCTCAATGTGGGCCATAAAGAAAAACTTGCACACACAAAAAAAAAACTTGCCAAGACTCGAGTCTTGGATTAGTGGTGCGGAAAATAAAAGGAAACACACGAGAAATAGAAAGTTAAACAAAGAGATAAGAAACTAAACAAAAAGTAAGTACTCACAACCTTCGATGTCCCTGAAAGGGTACTAAACGTCTTTTTTTGGGGATAAAACAGCTTGTTACGGGGTAAACACCTATAAGAAGTGTAGATCTCTCATAGAGCTTCGATTTGGTGGGTAGATCGTTTCGTGAGTCCACTTGTAGAAAAAGTTATGCTCGTTTGATCGTGAGGTACTCCGAAGGCGATTAATACTTGCAAAAACACAACCAAAAACTATGTACCAAGACTTGGTCTTGGATTAGTAGTGTGGGAGAAATCTTAAAGCGATAAATACGAAAAGAATAATGCTCGACCGGTGGTTGCACCGAATCTGAGCACCCCCGGCTCTGATACCAATTGTTGGATCGAAGCGGATCGCTAGAGGGGGGGTGAATAGCGATAAAACTTTTTCGTACGAATTCATTTCAAAACACTTATATGCAGCGGAAAGATAAATAAAAAAATAAAAGAGACAAGTAGATTTTTTACTTGGTTCGTAGCCTTCGATTACTACTCCAAGGCCCTAGTGATCCTTGATCACGCACGGAGGGCAAATCACTAATGAACTCCTCCTCGTTGGAGGTAGGAGTTAATCGGATACAAAAACCACGAAAGAGACTCGAGATAGAGGGACACTCCCCCTCTTCTCGTTACGATAAAACCAAAATAAAAAAAAGTACAGAATTGAATTAAACTTAGATTATACCGATGACTCGTAGATGGAAAGATGAAACCCTAGTCATCGTGTCTGCAGAGCTTCGTCGTAGGAATGTCGGAGACTCGTAGCGTACCGGAAGCACTTGGAAGCTTTTTAATTGATGAAAAACCCTAAGACAAGCCCTCCTTTTATAGCCTTTGAGCCCCTCATCGAATGGGTCTCCAACCAATCACAAACGGACACAAAACCTCCTTGAAATGGAGTGATAAGCCTTGACTCCTCGAAGCTGATCATTGACCATCAGTCGACTGATGGCCATCATCATCGACCGATCGATGGCCATCATCACGATCGATGGCAAGATCGGCCGAGTCGACTCTCAATCGATCGGCGATTGACGGCAGTTGAGTCCTCCAAGATGGCAGTCGATTAATGCTTGCTGCAAGTCAAAGTTAGCTCAACAAAAACATAATTTCGACGGTCGTCGATCGTCCGATCTTGACCTAGACCATCGATGGGATGTCTTTGGTCGGATCTATGCTTAAGACCATCCCCGTAAGGAGGATACGACCTCACTTACACTCACACACACGAGCTTACCTCGATACTTACTGCGTCGCTTTCACTTTTAGCCTTCCACTCGATTCCTTCGGCTCCCTCCGAAGTCACTCGAGTGTCGCCCGACCACCGCGGTTTCCTCCGGGTGTCGCTAGCCTTCAGCTTCATCTTTAGCACTTTTCTGCACACTCGATTCAGCTCGTGAGATAATGATATATCCTTGACTTTGCGTCTTTTGCCATAATCAAAATACAGGTTCGACTTAGGTGCCCCTGCACCAACACAAGTCGTCACATTTCTTATGGAAATCAGAGACTATAGTCTTAGAGATTTTCACTAATTATGCTAGTCAGATCATTACCTATTAGATAATAGACAAGACAAGTAGGCTATTGTTGATGCAGATAACAGAAGGCTAGTTTATGGTGTTCATAGGGATTTTTATCCCTGAGTTGTTCATACTGGGTTGTATAACTTTGAAGGTACTTTTGAGTACTTAACTTGAGTTATACAGAGAAAGTAGAGTTATTAGCATACTATTATCGGGATCAAGCCGATATTTGGTGGTAAATGCAGAAAATAACCTTCGGGGAATAAAACATCACTTGATCATGGTTTAGTGATGTTGAGAGAAAGTATTTCCCCGTGTCACTTTCAGTGACACCTTGTAGGGAATTCTTGAGCTTCAAGTAGGGTGATCGTCAATAACGGGAATACCACGCAGAGTCGTTAGATTTGCAGAGTTTACGCTCACCTAATAGCTCAAGAATGTGAAAGGATATTTTAAGTCACCCACAATTGTTAGCTTACTATTTGATTAAGATGATTGGATCTTCTATCAGATCCTGTCGGAAGACATTGGATTGTGTCAGAAGTTTAGAAATGACTTCATACAAGTGTTTAAGAGTTGGAGACCAATAAGCAAATATTACAGGACAACTTATTAGAGTCAGAAGTCTCTAACTGTTGGATAAAAGGAGCAAGATCGGAGTCATAGGCCTTGAGCTACTTTCCGATTATAGAAGACCAATTGCAGATCATCAGGATGTTCTCATGCACATCAGCGAAATTAGAACAAAGACTCCAAAGGGATTATGTGCATGCAGTGCGGATCACGAAGTCACGCGAAGTTAGATTATCCATTAGATCAGTTCTGATGTTGCTATTGTAAGCAATCAGTACAGATTGAGGAGTTGTATTTGAAGGTTTTGGAACTGAAGCTCTGATACCACTTGAAGGTAGGAAACTTCACTTCCCACTTCAACTCAGTCGCTTGTTCATGGCGATCCCTTCTACGTCCCCGGATAAATAAAATGTATCCTTGACAAGAGGGATTACCCAAGCAACCGTTTCATCGTCATGCTATTCGATTAGAGTAGTCACTTGAACAAACTTGTTGTTCAAGCAACCAACCTCTATTCTACGAATAGCCGTGGAATAGACGATGTACGGATCGCCGGCTTTTGTGTTTATGTTCGGGGTCCAAGTTATATTAGCCACAAAACAGAATATATAACATTCATATAATTGAAGAACAAATATAGACAATTTACAAAAGAATATAAACAAACGTTATACCTCTTGGTCTTCTATTGTATGTCCTTCCTCCTTTTGGACGTCGTGTGGCCGACGATCTACCAAAAGTCGAAGCTCCTAGATCACAAATCTTCCTTCTTTGCTCGCTCCAAACAAGAGGAAGTATAGAAACAAAACCCTTCTCCTTCCTTTAGCCAACTAACAAACACCAACCTAGGTGCTTGCCGCCGGCCAACAAGGAGAAGATGATGAAGATAGTTGCCGGCCAAGAGCTCCAAGGGAAGACCCTAAGCCTTGTTTCCACCGGCTAAGGAGAGGAGAAGGACTAGGTTTGGATGCCGGCTAAGGGAGGGAAGAAGGAGATGGGCGCCGGCCACCAAGGAAGAAGAAGAAGAAAGGAAATACTTTCCTTATTTGGTGCCGCCCAAGCCTTCAAACCCTAAGCCTCCCAAACCCTAATCCTATCTCAATTGGAATTCCTTGTTGCCGCCCACCCTAAAGCCTCCTTTTATAGAGTTAGGGATAAGCTTTGTTTTAATCTCCACCATTGGTTCTAGGGATTTAATCTCAATCGTCGGATCTAGATATTTAATCTCAACCGTCGAATCTAGAGATTTAATCTCTACCGTTGGATCTAGAGTTTTGTTTTCATCCATTGGATCTAGGCTTCATGAGGTATTAATAGGATACAATAGGGACCATGAGGAGGAGTTGGATCTTGGCCACCCAATGGATCAAGCCCACATAAAGTCCGATCCATTAATGATAATCCAATCCACTAAAGGATTATCATTGATCTACCTCACTAACCCCCATAAGTTAATATGGGCTCCATATATTATATGTATATTTTTCTCCCCGTGTTTAAGATCTCGAATGTCCGTCGATTAATTAATTTACTAACCATTAATTAATCAACATCTAACTCCATGAGTGTACCACTCAACCTTTTCATCATGCCGGACCAAGTCCACCTGCAGGGTTTACATGATGAACCTTATGAGCTCCTCAAGGGGACATCATCATCCTAATATATAGGACATAGTTTCCTCCTATAATCAATGGCACACCATATAAATAATATCATTTCCCAACTTACCGAGCCTATCGATTTAATCTATAAATCTCGCACATTGGTAAATCAAAGAAATGAATATTAAGTATATGTGCCTGTTATTATATCGGGATTAAGAGTGTGTACAATATAATATCTGAGGTCCGATTCCATTATGTAGTTAGCAATAAATCGAATCACCTCTAAGTCGTCTTGCTCAATACACACAAAGTGTACTAGTGTGATTCTATGATGAAGACAAACCAATATCAAATCACACTACAACCATACCAATGGTTTGTCCAAAGCCATCTCGGTTGTGAGCCTATACTTATACTTTACAAGGAGTCGATAACATGATCTCCCGTGTGACACCACACACCATGTTATCTACAATGTAATATATTAGACAATATGCATAACCATAAATATGCAAACAATGATCATGTAATTCTTATTTCAAAATAAAGATATTCATACAAAAGATAGACTTTTCAGAATACATCCCAACAATCTCCCACTTATACTAAAAGACTATGTTGTCCTCAAACTGCCATACATCTGAATCTCATTCCCTCCACATGCCTATTAAAAGCTCTTGCTGGAAGGGCCTTAGTGAAAGGATCTGCCAGGTTATCCTCCGATGCAATCTTGGCCATAGCAACTTCTCCTCTCTTTACAATTTCTCGTATCAAGTGGTATTTGCGCTCTATGTGTTTACTTGCCTTATGGGATCGTGGTTCCTTCGAGTTTGTAATTGCACTACTATTATCACAATAAATTGTGATAGTTCTGGGCAAACCAGGAATCACATCCAAGTCCATCAGGAAGTTCCTAAGCCACACAACTTCTTTGACCGCCTCAGAGGCTGCCACATACTCAGCTTCCATAGTGGAGTCCGCCATGCATTTCTGCTTGACACTCCTCCATACAATGGCTCCACCTCCCAAAGTAAACACAAAACCTGAGGTAGACTTACTGTTATCCCTATCTGATTGGAAGTCGGAATCCGTGTAACCCACAGGGAGTAATTGGTTTGCCTGGTAAACTAGCATATAATCCCTAGTCCTTCTCAGGTACTTCAATATATGCTTTACCGCAGTCCAATGTCTCTATCTTGGATTACTCTAATATCTGCTAACCATGCCCACGACAAAGTAGATATCTGGTCTCGTACATAGCATCACATACATGAGGCTTCTTACCACCGAAGCATAAGAAACCGCCTTCATCTCCTCTATCTCCTCAGATATTCTAGTACACATTTCCTTAGATAAAGGAACTCCATGCCTGAAAGGTAGAAAACCTTTCTTGGAGTTTTGCATGCTAAAACGATCCATAATTGTGTCTAGGTATGAAGCTTGAGATAAGCACAACATCCTTTTCCTGCGATCCCTTATAATCTTGATCCCAAGGATATGTCCCACTTCTCTCAAGTCCTTCATATCAAACTGTTTGGACAATCATACCCTTACGTCCGATAACACCTTGACATTGTTTCCAATTAACAAAATGTCATCTATGTATAGTACAAGAAATACCACTACATTTCCGTCACATCTCTTGTGTACACAAGACTCATCCGGACTTTGAATAAATCCATAAGACTGGATTACCTCATCAAAGCGGATGTTCCAAGACCTCGAAGCTTACTTCAATCCATAAATGGACCGATTAAGCTTACACACAAGATGCTCTTTACCCTTTGCAATGAATCCCTCTAGTTGTTTCATGTAGATATTCTCCTCAAGACTTCCATTAAGGAAAGTTGTCTTGACATCCATCTATCATACCTCATAATCCATATGAGCAGCAATGCATAAGAGAATCCGGATAGACTTAAGCATGGCTATCAGTGAAAAGGTCTCCTCATAATCGATACCCTCTTTCTGAGTATACCCCTTCACAATAAGCCTCGCTTTGAAGGTCTCAACCTTCCTGTCTATTCCTCTCTTTCTTTTGTAGATCCACTTGCATCTAATGGTTTTCACACCATCAGGTGGTTCTACTAGCTCCCAAACCTGATTCAAATCCATAGATTCGATCTCAGTATTCATTGCACTTTGCCAAGATACTACATCTTTATCTTGGATTACCTCGTCATATGTCCGGGGATCAGGTTCATGTTCACCAGGGACCAAATCAGAAGATTCTCCCAAGAACATGAATCTATCAGGTTGTCTCACAACCCTCCCACTACAATGAGGTATCACCTGTGTATCCTCTGTGACACACGGTGCAGTGACTTGTAGTATATCCTCTTGTATCGGTGGTACTGAAGAAGTGACTTCCCCTTTCAATTCCTCCAGAACAATCTTACTCATGGGCTTGTGGTTCATGACATAGTCTTCCTCTAGAAATCTGGCATTCATGCTGACGATCACCCTCTGATCTCTAGGACTATAAAACAAACCACCTTTCATTCCTCTAGGATAGCCAACGAACATGTGCACTTTTGTACGGGGTTCCAACTTACCAGCATCTGCCTTCATCACATGTGCTGGACTCCCCCATAACCGAATATGTCTTAGACTAGGCTTTCGCCCAGTCCACAATTTTGTGGGAGTAGAAGGCACTGATTTAGATGGAACCAAGTTCAGAATATACACTGCCGTATCTAGAGTATATCCCCAGAACGAATCTGGCAACTCAGAATAACTCATCATCGATCTAACCATCTCTATAAGAGTCCTATTCCTTCGCTCTGCTACACCATTCTACTGGGGTGTGCCAGGTGCAGACAATTGGGATTGAATCCCAGCCTCTGATAAGTAATTCCTAAACTCTCCCAAGAGGTACTCACCACCACGATCAGATCGTAGTGTCTTGATACTTTTTCCTTGACATTTCTCCGCATCAGCCTTAAATTCTTTGAACTTGTCAAAGCATTCAGACTTACGGCGCGTCAAGTAAATATATCCATATCTCGAATAATCATCTATAAAAGAGATGAAATACTCAATACCACCTCTAGCCTGGATAGACATAGGACCACACAAATCAGAATGAACCAATTCTAACACATCTTTGGCTCTATACCCCTTGGCCTTAAAAGGGTCTTGGTCATTTTACCCTCCAAGCAAGATTCGCAGGTTGGGAAATCTTCCACCACTAATGAACCTAGAGGTCCATCAGCTATCAACCTTTGAATTCTGCTTAGGTTAATATGACCAAGCCTACGATGCCAAAGATATGTTTGGTTCATCTTCGAAGGTTCTTTTCTCTTATTGGAATTAGAAGATGAGTTATTAACTTCTATTCGCATCGTGGGAGCTTTTGGTTCAAGTGTGTATAAATTTCATATCAATGCACCCAAACAGATAATCTCCCTATTCCTTTTTATAACAACTCTGACATTAAAAGAAATAGAATATCCATACATAAACAATTTAGAAACTGAAATTAAATTCTTTCTAAATAAAGGTACATAAAGGCAATTCTTAAGAACCAAAACTTTATTTTCCTCAAAAGATAAATAAACATCTCCCCTTTATGCTTGTCCGCCACCTTCGTGCATCGCCCAAGTATCTGGTAATCTCCTTGACGGATTAAATGCAGTTTCCTAGAACCCCTGCAAAGTATTGCAGACATGATCAGTGGCTCCCGTATCTATACACCAGGTGTCGATAGATAACACCGCTAAACATGTTTCAATGACTAGACCAAAAGATATACCTTTGTTCTGCTTACAGTTGGGGCAGTCCTTCTTCTAGTGTCCAGTTTGCTTACAAGTGAAGCACTTGCCTTTCGGCTTCTTCACTCCTCCCTGAGTTTCTCCCACCGCCTTTGCCCCAGCTTGTTTCTTCTTCTTCTTGCCTTTCGGCTTAGAAGTAAAAACCTTTTGGGTAACCATGACATGCACCTGAGCACTCTGACGAAATAGCCCCTCTACCGCCTGGAGTTCTGTTAGAAGCTCCGCCAATGAATACAACCTCTTGTTCATGTTGTAGTTCAGGCGAAACTGCCCAAAACTCCTAGGTAGAGACTGGAGAATGATATCGACTTGGGTTTCCTCATCGATCTCAGCTCTGAGGACTTCCAACTCATTCAAATGAGCCATCATCTTGAGAACATGATCCCTCACGGGTGTTCCCTCGATCATGGTGGTCGTCATCAAGTTCCTCATGGCTTCCTACCTTGCAGCCCGATTCTGGTGTCTGAAAAGCTCTTTGAGATTGAGCATCATGTCATAAGCAGTGGGCATGGCTTGATGCTAATGTTGCAGTACATTTGACATAGATGCCAAAATGTAACACCACACCATCTCATTGGCCTTGATCCACTTCTTATAACTCTCCTTCTCCTTTTCCCCAGAATCATCTGACTCATAAAGTTTAGATGACAGCATCATACCAATGAGGAGGCTACGTGGGAGCTGGAAGATACTATCCGAGCTCAGTACCCTCATCTAGTCACTTGTGGTATGTGGTCATTCCGGATATTTCTTGTATTGGTTCTTATATTTAAGTACAAAATTTGGGGACCAAAATTTTATTAAGTGGGGGAGAATATAAGATACGACAAAAAAAAATCATTCAGGGTTAGGACTTTAATTAAAACCTAATCTAGGTTTTAATGGATAGGGGTTAATAGATGTTAGGGCAATCAACCCGTGATATGGTTTTGATGTGTGTGGCAAAGGGTTTAAGTTAGGATGATTGGATTTGATATGTGTGTTGGAGTCTTGCAAGACTTAGTAATTCCCACATGGAGCATTGGCGAGTTTCACCTCTCATGACTCGGTCCTTGAGTCAGTGAAGGATGGCTTTGCAAAAGTCGTGCGCTTGGAGCATCCGAGGGACCACCGGACGAGGAGCATTGGAGTGAAGCCGGAGGAAGTAGACTTCAGGGCGAGACGCGAAGGATGGCACTGCAGAGCCGTGCGCTTGGCGCATCCGAGGGACATGGCCGGACGAAGACAACTTCAAAGGCGAGGGACTTCAAGGAATGAGAGTGAGCAAATGTAACCCGGGAAGGGGTAGTGCGCTTAGGTGAAACTTGGCCAATTGGCTAAGTGTCGGATGGGATTTCCCGACATCAGTCGACTGCCATGTCATGGCAGTCGACTACTCTAAATCATTGACTCGACTAGTGTTGATGCAGTTCATGTGCCATGATCATTGCCATGGATTAACAATCGACTATCGAGACCACCGGATCGGTGATGAAAGCATCGGTCGATTGATTAGGGTTCGGGCACATAATGGTGGCGATCAGTGCTCGCTTTTGGCACTCATCGGTTGGTGATGGGAAGATCAGTCGACTGATGTGGGAGTCGTTGGTTGGAATCCAATGTGGAAGAAATCGTTATTGGGCAATGACTACAGGATCAGTCGACTGATCGGGGCATCAGTAGACTATTGTTGTGTTAACGGTAAGAAATCCTCTTCCTCTATAAAGAGAAGGGGTGAGGGCCTTTGGGAAGCTAATGCTTTAACTCCTAACAACTCTCAAAGTGCCCTAAATGTTTCCCACTCTTCTTACTTGTTATTATTCCATTCTATTGTAAGAAGAGAGATTGTAAGAAAGGTTACCTCCACCTAGCTTGGTGCAAAGGAGAGAATAGTTAAAGCTTGAGGCATGATTCACCTTGGACGAATCGGACCATGGATTAGCGGTGAGGTCATGAACCACATTACATTGTGGTGTTAGCGTTTGTGCTCTCTATTCTTTACTTTGCCTTGTCTTAATTGTTTATATTAGTATATTCCGCTTGCGCTAATTAAGTTTATAGATGAGCAATCAACGAACGACTTCCATCTACGTACAAGAAAGGCTATTCACCCCCCTCTAGCCGGCCACCATCGTTCCTACAATAGAGTCTAGGTTTGGTTTTATAGGGTAAAGACCTGACCTAGATTTTTCTTACCCGATCCACTTTTGCCTTAACTCCACTTTCTTCCGTTTCCTCACCGCACGCATGCCGGTTCCTTTCCTTCGATTTCTTCCCTCTCTCGATCGCACCATTTCCTCCCTCTCAATTTCTCACCGTCGTTCGAGCAAGTCGCACCGTTGCCCATCTTCGTCGTCAGGCGATTTGTCTCCAGCCACCATGGATAGCCCAGGCTGCTGACCTTCCTCGAGTTCCCCGGATCTTACGGCGGTCATCGCCAACTCAGATCGATGTCGGCGCTTCTGCTCGCACAATGCGGCCGTTGTTCAAACTTTCGACCGGCGGAGATCTCAGCTGATTGGCTACCGGATTTCACGATCACAGTGACGCCACTGCCTCCCAACATCGGTGCTTGTAGCCATCTCCTCCTCATCGGTCGCTTGTTGGTCAGCCGCCATTGCGAGCGACAACCCCGACATCATTTTTTTATCTCTTCAGCGAGCATCACTGGCGTAGCTTGTGGATTGTCACCCTTTTTACATCCCTACCACAAGCCACCTAGCGATGTTGTTTGGGCCTTTGCTGCAAGCATTGGCTGTCACCATCAGTTCCTCTTCGCTTGTGAGCAGCTCCACCACTGACCATTGTTGCAGTATCTGTCGCCAAAGCCAAAGAGTAGTGTGATACTCATCGAGAGCAACAAATCCATGGCTGCCCTGTTGCGATTATCGCTGTGCTGAAGCCTCTGGTGACTACGCCCATGGCGGCGATCGGAGAATCTTTGGATCAAGGATACAACAACGTTGGTTAGTTTTGGTTTGTGGAGCTAGCTAGACGATGTGATCAGAGGTTGCTCGGCTGAGAATGAGTCAAGGGTTGTCGATGACAGTGTGGATTTGGACAGGTGGTTCAAGTTGGAGGTAAAGTTGTTTTGATCTACGATTCTATCATGTTTCTAAGCTGTAGCATAGTTTGCTTGTAGTGATTTGGTTGTGGGATGTGATTTGTGTTGTTCAGTTATGCTATATGTGTGTGGAGCTGTGATCGGTGAAAGCTGAATATGGATGGGCTGTGCAAGGTAAGTCCGATTTGGATGTTGGTGAAGGTATATCACTGATTAATTGGTGAACTGATGTGTTGGTTTTGTTGTTGATTTGTAGATTTGTAGAGAAGAAAAAAGCTGAGTTCGGTAAGTAAGATTTGAATGTTTATAGTGCATATCAGTTGTTTAGTTAACTAGTTTGGATATGTTATAATCAGGTAATGGGATATATTTTCCTATTCGTTGTGTAGTGATAGATGATTAATTTAGATTTACTGGAGATTGGATCCTCTTTAGCCTATCAAGAAGGAGAGGAGGTTGAATCAGTGTGAGGTAAGTTCAAATTGAGATTTCTATGTAAATTGATTTAATTTGGTACTGTAAGGAAATTTTACTTACGGTATATATGTGGTTTATAAAATGGACAAAGATTGGCTTAGATTCATATTCCTATAGTATGTATGATAGAGGCTGGTTATATTGTATTCTATAGTTGGGACTTTGATTCAAGATAGGTTCATGGACGTGAAGACTATCGACACAGTCTACATATCAGGTGGGTAATTCCTACCCTGGTCAGGTAGTTTTAAATGCATGCATATTAAGATGCATGATCATCTTATATGATCATGTTACCTTAACTCTGTTCTTATTTACTCTTGCGCATGATACCTTACCTTTGGTTGTTAACTCCATTGCTGCTATCATGTTTCATTTTATCATGATTAGGAGTTATATATATAGGTGATGTAAGTAACCTAGAATTTGTTTAGTTAAGTGCAAATAGTAAAGTTCGGATGATGACCTGGTTGTAAATTGGGCAAAAAGGTCATCTGTAGGTAGATAATGTTTTGAACATAAGGTTATTCTAGTACCCTTAGGTTGCATGTTTACTACCGACCATGTATTGTGTAAATGGTCAGGTGAATGGTACTTAGTGTGTCGCTACGGACCAGTAGTCCTAGCTTATTATAATCAATTGCGTACGACTCTCTACAGGATAGAGAGTGTGTCGATCAGTGAGTACGACTCTCTACAAGATAGAGAGTGCTATGATCAGTTGAGTATGACTCTCTACAAGATAGAGAGTGTTATGATCAGTTGAGTATGACTCTCTGCAGGATAGAGAGTGCGTAGAACATATTATTATGACTCTCTATAGAATAGAGAGTCTATGGTGGATGTCTGTATGTGAGACTTTGCATTCATGTCATTTGCATGCACGCTGGCAACGTGGTCTCCCTTGTGGTTGAGAGGGTCGTCAGTCATCCTGCCTCCATGGTTACTCATAAGAGGATTAACTGGTGTGAGGGCAGTGCATTGTGGTGCCGCACTCTACCACTATAGACGGTGGTAGTGGGATTTGCATGTCGTAGTCCTACGTGTGTGGCACTCGACCACTCATAGGTAGTGACTGTCGGAGTGGCCAACAGCAGGGACCCCCATCGTGTAGCTTGCTATTCACGCTTATATGCTACTCGATCATACTGCCCACTCGGCCACTCGAGAGTAGTGGTTGGTGTTGAGTTGGGACCGTTGTCATGCTCGAGCCACTGAGGCCACACTGGGGTTATGGTAGCTTTAGGGTGAGCCGACATGACCATGCATGCTGCATTGCCGTGACTTATGGCATTTTTGCATATTGTCATATATATACATATATGCATGTATATATATATGGATGGTTGTGATTAATATATATATATATAGATGCAGTGTGTATATATATATATATATATATATGCTTATTGTGATGTTGCATTTGATTGTACTATGCTTGTTGCATTTGATTGTACATCATCTTCATACATGCTTCTTGCATCTGTTATACGGTGGTGTCGGATACGTGTATATTTGTTGGACAGACCATTAGATACCTTGACCTGTATCTTGAGTATATTGTGAGTTAGTATTACTCTTCCTATTATATATGTTGGATATATTCTCAGGTTGGATTAGAGTAGCGTAGCAGAATTTTAGGTATGTCTGCGTTATACGTTGTTTATTTGGTTAGACGGTATATGCATGTATTTATATACTGTGTTGTTATACCTGTGGTACCTTAGGTTATGTTGTTGAATTACATGTGATATTTTATATATATACATGTTTTTCCTATTACCTGCTAAGTTTTACTCACCACCACGGCCCCTGGGTTTTTCTATCGCCCAGGTAACAAGTAGTCGACTTCGTGAGGGACTTAGAGCACCGCTGGCTGGCATCGTCTCATCTCAACTCTGAGAGTCTGGGTTTTTTTTGGGTTTTCATTGGTGTTCCGATCTGGATTTGGGTTATGTGATGTTTTGTAGTGATTGGACGCTGTAAATGTTGTACCTTTCTTTTTTTCTGGTTTTGTTATGGTGTTCTGAGTCGGTGTTAGTCATACCGGTATGCATGTGTATAGTTTGTGATGTTGTTGTATTATGTTTTCGCTATGTTTTGTGTTTTGATGTTGTTATATTTATATGTTATGTTTATTGTGGGCCTACGGGCCTTGTATTAACACGAGATGTTGCCATGTATAGGGGAGATGTCGTCCGTTTGCTTTTCGACACGGCATACTCTCGAGGCGTGACAATGGATCACTTGGGAGATTTTTGTTAATGAATGAAGGGTGCCTCACCCCTTCTTTTATAGCTTTTCCAAACCCTAGCTCGTAGAGATCCATATCTGAGTCAAACAAGCTTATCATCCCTCATTTTGTGGCTCTTATCTTGACTTTTCCTTGAAGTAACCTAATTCATTAGTAGTCGACTGAAGCTTTCATCAGTCGACTGATGATGATCCAGTCGACTGCCCTTTTCCTCCAGCCGACTGATGGCTTGAATAATCACCTACATTACATGGTTAGCACAAAAACTATATAGTGAACAATGAGACGGTCCAACACCGTTCGATCTCGACTTAGATCTTCCTCCGAAAGTCTTAGTCAGATCGTCGCCTACGGTTCTCCCCGTACTGAGGATGTGACCTATCCTCTCCGCACAAAGTTCTTACCTTCCTTACCTTTGGTCCTTCTAACCTTCCTCTTATCTTTCGGTCACTTGACCACCGAGGTTCCTCAACTTTCTGAGGTTCTCCTAGCATCTTTTGACCTGGTCAACCAACCACCAAGGTTTCTCATCCCATCGAGATTCTCCTGGTGTCAGTTCATGCGATCATCGAGGTTTCTTGACTTCCCGAGATTCTCCTACTGTCGTCGACCTTAGCAAAGACTAATACATTACCTGCACACTCAACATAACATATGAGATAACAAAATAGCTTAACTTTGAATCTTTGCTATTATCAAAATCTAGGTTCGATTATCTGGTGTCCCTGCACCAATAGTGTTTGCTTTTGACAAGTTTAGATTGTATCTCGTGGGGTCAAAGGTCCTAGTTTACACTGACCATGCAGCAGTTCATTACTTACCTAGTAAAAAGGAGGCTAAACCCCCACCTCATTCGATGGATCCTACTATTGCAAGAATTTGATATAAAAATTAGGGATAAGAAGGGTACATAGAACATTATTGCAGACCATTTATCATGTATGTCCCTAGATAAGCAGTTAGATGAGAAGGATAATGCACGAATAAATGACACCCTACAGGATGACACACTCATGGTGGTTAGTAAAGTTACCGCCCCTTGGTACGCAGATCTGGTGAACTTTTTAGCAGGGAAAATAATTCCACCAGAATTTATGACCCAATAAAGGAAAAGATTCTTTGTATATGTAAAGCAATATGTTTGGGACTATCCTTTTCTGTTTAGGAGATGCGCTGATAACATATATCAAAGATGCATACCGGATGAGAAAGTTGGTAGTATTCTTTTTCATTGTCATTCTTCTGCATATGAGGAGCACGCTGGAGTCTCAAAAATGGACGCAAAAGTGCTCCAGGCAAGGTTCTATTAGCCCAGTCTGTTTAAAGATATGAGTAACTATGTGGTATCCTGTGAGCAGTGTCAACGAACAAGTAATATAGGTAGAAGACATGAAATGCCATCAGGTACCATCCTCGAAGTAGAGCTCTTTGATGTATGGAGAATAGATTTCATGGGACCTTTTCCCACCTCAGGCATGAATATATATATTCTGGTAGTGGTAGATTATGTCTCTAAGTAGGTAGAAGTTGTAGCATCACCCCACTGCGATGCTAAAATGGTCGTCAAGATGTTTAAGAATACTATCTTTCCCAGATTTGTAGTTCCCCAAGCAGTAATTAGTGATGGGGGATCTCACTTCATTAAGAAGCAATTTGAAAAGTTGTTGCATAAGTATGGGGTAATCCATAAGGTCTCGATAGCTTACCATCCTCAATCGAGCGGGCAGGTAGAAATTTCAAAAAGGGACATTAAAAGTATCCTAGAGAAAATAGTCATGGCGTCTTGAAAAGACTGGTCATAAAAATTGGATGATGTTCTTTGGGATTATCGAACAACCTACAAGACTCCTATCGGTATGACCCCCTTTCACTTAGTTTATGGGAAGTCATGCCACCTACCTATTGAATTAGAGCACAAAGCTTATTGGGCTATCAAGAAACTGAACCTAAATTTACATGCAGCAGGGGAGAAAAGGAAGTTGCAGTTAAGTGAGCTACACGAAATCCAGCGAGATGCTTATGAACATGCGATGGCATATAAAGAGAAAATGAAAAAATAGCACGACTAGCATATCCTGAGAAGAGAGTTTAAGTAAACGGACTTATTTCTCCTATATAACTCAAGATTAAAACTTTTCCCGGGAAAGTTGAAGTCAAGATGGTCATCACGATTTCGAATTAAAAAGGATTTCCATATGGGGTTGTTGATATATGGAGTAAAGAATCAGGGGAGTTTAAAGTGAGTGGCCAAAGATTAAAAAAATATCTAGGGGAGTATTAAAATTTCGACGTCGATGAGTGGAGGTTCACGGAACCACCAGAGCCAAGCTAAACATAGGAGTAAGGTCGAGCTAAGGACCTTAAACAAGCGCTTCTTGGGAGGCAATCCAAGTTTAACTTTATCTGTTTCTAGTCTTTTTGCATTCATGCATGCTAGTTTAGGCTTTAAATTTTTGTCCATTATAATCCTTATGTGTGTTTAGGGTCATATAGAAGTTGCTAGGTAGAAGGAAGATCTTTTTAGAACCTCAAAAGAAAGCACGGGAGACCGTGTGGATTTCACACAGTCGTACCCAATGGGCAAAAGAGCACATGATAGGGCGTGTGGAAAGTCTCAGACCATGTGGAACTCCAAGAGAATTCTAGATTCACACACAGTCAGCCGTGTGAATTCCACATGGTCGTGCCTATTTTCGGACTTTTCTCGAGCGCCCAAAGCAGAGCCACACACGATCGACCGAGAGGATTCCACATGGTCATGTCACAACCCTTTAAAAGGGGTGTGAGCCGTGTGCTTACCCCAAATCAGTCATGTGACTCAAATCCCTTGCCCTAAGTCTTGATTTTCCTTGTCTCCAACCTCCAAACCACTATCTCCAACCTTCAATAAGCAACAATGAAGAGGACAAAGCACACTGCAACAAGAGAGGCTTCTTCCAGGCCAAGGTTGAGGGGAAGAAACATCCAACAAGAACCGGAGGAAGTAATGCCTCTCTTGGCATAATATTTCAAGATAATGAGCATAAAGATAGATTTAATATTCTCTCTGCTCGAAAAATAGTAGCAACTAGGTATATTGATGAACCCCTCTTAGAAACTCTAGGTTTACTAAATGATGTGCAGTGGTTATTTCACATTGTAGGATGAGAAAATTAATAGGAATTAGATGCCCAACCTACCCTAATGTTGTGCTTGAATTTTTGAGCTCGGTGGAAGCGGAGATTTTATCGGGAAGGGATAGCGAAGAAGGGAAGGTGACATTTAGGTTGTTTAACATAGAGCATGAATGGGCATTACATCAATGAAATCTTTGCTTTGGACTACCTAGTGGGGAAGAGAGGAGAACACCCAATGATTTTAATGAACAAACATTTTGGAATGAATTGACTGGAGAAACTTCTTATGGCCCTTCTATATCCAAAGCATCCTAACTTCAGAAACCTATTTTTAGGTACATCCATCGTTTTATGGCTAGCACGATTTTTGGAAGGGGAGAGAGTGATGAAAGTGAGTGAGTTATTATGCCTTTGGAGCATGTTGCGAAGGAATAATAGTATATATGTAGGAGGCCACTTTATTAGGCATTTAGTTAAGATGTGCATGGCAATGAAGATGATAGTGAGAGAGGTAATTATTTTTGTTTTATAAGTATGAACTTACCACCCCTTAGGCTCCTCAACACCAATCGTACCACCATCACCAACCAAGCCAATTAACGGTTGGATAAGGTAGTTGAGTCCTCACCACATGAGGGACCCTCTCCCCATGCACCCCCTTCACCACCTTCACATCGCTCACTCTCAGGTTCACCCATGTATAGGATCCCTTGGATCCACACCCCGATCCTGCACTGTATTCCTTTCATTCTTTTGAGCATGATACAAATACATCTACTTACAACTTCTCGGAGTTCCGATCACACCTCGATGATAGCTTCATGGAGTAGCAGACACAGGGGCAGTGATGGGAGGAGCATAGGACCTACATGCAGACTGAGTTTTAGGGCCTACGAGACCATTTGTAGTGGGCCGAGAAGTTCTATGGCCAAGCCCAGCATTATTTTCAGAAGGAGGCCACCTACCGCCAAGAGGTTTGGCAGTTCATGTGAGATGTACGTACATAGTGGCCCAGGGAGGAGGAGCACAGAGATGCCACTGCATCCACTAGTTCCCAGGTGGACCACATGTATATGTGGCACCAGCGGCTAAGCACGTGATTCTCCCACGAGCCCGATATGCTAAGACTGCCAAACTTCCCACAGCGTTAGAGGTACAATTTTATTTAAGTCTAGGGGAGGCCTACATTTCACTATGTTCTTCTGCTAGCTTTAGTTTTATATCATCTAGGTTTATTTTTTATTTGCTTTGCTAGAATATTTGCATTTATTTGCTCATGCATATAGTATTTAGGTTCCTTTCAACACTTAGTTGTTGGTCACTATAAGCTACCTCAATGATGTTTTAAAAAATCTCTATGATATGTTTCCATGTCATAGGTAGTTTAACTTCTTTTATCTCTTGGTACTTTATTTTTAGATGCTTTGATGGATATTCTAAATTTTAATTTGTTAGCTTTTATTCTCACCTACACTCATCGAATATTCTGAAAGGGAGAATCTAGTACATACATAGTTATGATTCATCTCAATAGTCTAATACTTTGGAATCCATAAGTGACTCTAGATTAGTATTTTAGTTAATGGAGATACTCAGATTGTGTAAGTCCATTCGGAAAAATCAAAATGTTATATATATATATACACACACACTATGGTGCTATGCTGGGCACACGGAATGTGCGCCCAACATGAGTGGCTGAGGAGATGTGAACAATGAAAACACTGTTCACCTCAGTCGCTCATGTTGGTCGCGCATGCCTAGCATAACATTATATATATATAATGGAGCTCAAGGAAGGCAAGTGTGCTCTGGTCGTGTCCCCGAGACACGGGCACACTTTGGACCGAAAGATGACGTTTGTTTGGAGCTCTAGAGGAGGACATGGTCATGCCTTTTTCCAGATGTAGATTCCAGGCGCATTTCTAGACTTCCACATGGCCGACGGTGTGGCGACAACGTGACTTATGAAGCTCCGGGTTTCATGGGAAAATAAGGAAAGTCGGCTTCACTCCTATAAAAGGCAAGGCACATCTAAACCCTAGGAGGAGGTTCGATGGCTGGGACAACAAAAAGGTGCCCTAAAAAGCACCGGAGGCTTGCAACGGGGAGGAAGGAAGCGACTCAAAGACCTGAATCGACGCTCAAACACTTTGAAGAGCAACCAAGACATTGCTTTGGATCTAATAGGGCATATTATTTCTCTTTCTAATTCTGTTTAGATTGTAATGTTTTATAAAAGGATGTCTTGTGTTTGTTCTTCCTTATTCATGGGGTAGATACTTTGATTCTAGGATTAGGGAGTAACTTGTGTATGTTAGACAAGCTAGTTCAAATATTAATTCATTGCTTTTCAATTATATTTGCAATTTATGATGTTTAGATTGATGAATGTTATATCTTGATTCTATTTCTGTCGTATGTAGTCGATATAAGGGTGGAAAGCCTTTGTATCGAAATTTAGGAGAACTAAGGAGGAACCTTTCGATAATCTTCCCTCCCATAACCGTAGGAAGTAGGCTGTGAAAGAGTAGGATATGAAATATGTGAAGGATTGAGAAAGACGCTAGAGGGCAGTGTTGGTGCAATCGGCCCAGGTCACGATTGACCAAACTCGAGTTTGACTCGAGAGATATTTTGATGTTCGACAAAACCTATGACAATGTGATTGTCAAGGGAAAGTCCAAGTCTTGAGTACTTGGCATGAAAAGTCCAACATGGGTTGGAAAGGGAAAGTCCAAGCATGAGTCTTGGCAAATGGAAAGTCCAACATGGGTTGGCAAGGGAAGTCCAAGGGTTGATATTAGCGGCGTAAAGTCCAAGGGTGGAGTCTTGGCAACATAAGTCCAATGGTTGGTGGTGTAAAGTCCAAGAGGAGTCTTTGCAGCGTAAGTCCAATGTGCCTTGGTGGTGTAGACCACATTATCATGACAATAGCTGATGGAAGCACCTGAAGGCTAGCGTATGGATGAACAAGTCATGGAGGACTTGGAGGGATCCGATAGGCGTGAGGCTGACGGAGGTGGCTAGAAGGCTTAGGTCTAGGCTAAGGGTGGTCTAGCAAGTATGAGGGCATCATACTTGGGGTAAAACCTCATGTTTGAGGTGTATCAGTCGACTGGGACTATGATTAGTTGACTGATATGAGTCGACTGGAGTTCAACTACAAGGAAATGGCCTGGTAGTCGACTGGCAGCATTGGGAAATCTACTGATGGCCTAAGCAGTCGATTGATATGGTGATCAGTCGACTACTGGTCGAATTTTCAGGCACAGAAGGTTTTTGAGTCGACTGTTAGGGTTTGGCAGTCGAATGAGGACTCGATCAATCACCTGATGGGTATGATCAATCGACTGATGCCCTATCCGTTGGAACTTATCCAATGTGGCTCATGCGTTGTCTCACTACGGCTACAAGAGCAGTCGACTGATGGTTCCGATCAGTCGACTGCTAGGCAAAATCAAGCCCGAATGCAGGTTATAAAAGTAGCTCGTAGAGAGAATTTTTGGTATGGTTCTTTGAGGAGTTTTGGGGCGATTTGCTGGTGCAATTCGAGGTCTCCAAGTGCAACTCAAGCAACCAAACAAGCATGCTTCTAAAAGATCAATTGTAAAGTTTTCTTTGCATTCTTTTGTTGTATTTCATTTGTAATTGCTTGTATTTCATTCTTATTGTTATAAGAACCATTGTAAGAGGTTTTCTCCACCTTCAGATTGTTCCAAGAAGGAGTTATTGATTAGTGGTTGTGTGTGCATCACTAGAGCTCGTTGAGCTCACCCGTGGAGTATGAACCATATGATTCCGAACAACGTTATATTCTTGTGTTGTGCTTGTGCATTTGGTTATTTGTATTTGTTGTTATTATTATTCCGCTGCGTATAACAAATTTTATAGCAAGCACAAATGAATTCCATTGACGTACGGTGGATCGCTATTCACACCCCCTCTAGCGGGCGCATAGGTCCAAACAAGTGGTATCAGAGCGAGGTCGCTCTTCAAGGATTAACAACCAAGAGAGCACCGCTAGAGGATGAAGATGGAATTCAAAGATAAATTAGGATGGGACATCAATACCCCAATTCCGTACACCTCCTACAGATGAGAATGCTTCAATCAATGGAAGGCAAGTATTGAAGACTTCATGATGATGACGGACATTGGAGATTGGTCCACTTTGATGGAAGGGTTTGAATTTCCAAGAGGGCCAAAGGGAGGCTTCCTCAAAATGAAGAAGTGGACCGAGGAACAACTCTGAGAATTTGAGAGAAGTAATAAGGTAATAAAATTCTTGATTGAGTTGATTCCTAATGAAATTGTGTCCAAGTTAGGTGAGTATAAGGATGCAAAGGAATTTTGGAGCGAAGTAGCTAAGCTCCATGAAGAACCTTCAATGGCTCAAAAGGAAGAGGCTGAAAAAGTTAGCTAATCCTCACAAGAAAGTGGGGATTCGAAAGTTGAAGAGGAGTCAACATCCGAGAAGGAAGAAGAGGTGGAATTGGAAGAAGTCTTCACCTCTAGGATTGAGGGGGAGGATATTAGACCACCAGAGCCGGAGCAAGGTCAAGAAATGGTTTCAACCTCAGGAAGAGATAAAGAATCAACTCCGGCCACCACTAACAACCTAGGCAACTCAATCACATCACTCAATAATAAAAATCATATCATGTGTTTTGAGTTTAGGGAACAAGGACACTACAAGAGCATGTGTCCTAAGAAAGTCAACTGACGCCGAAAGCTAAGGATACCGGTGCCCAACCAATAAGAGCAAGGAGAACATGGTGTGCTTCAAATGCAACCAAAAGGGGCATTATATGAGTCAATGCCCTAGGGGGAAGAAGAAAGGGCAAGAAGGAGCATCACATGTAGGGGGAGCCTCTAAGGCAAATCCTGAGGTAAAATTCAATAATGCACCTTCTAGTTTTAATGTCAAAAAGCATGCTAGAAATAATTTAAACACTCTTGCGATTACTAATGAATAAAAGCATGCTAAAAATAGATTTTATTGTCTAGGTGCAAAATCATATAATATTTTAAATAAGGAGAAATTTGGGACTAATGTCCCTAAAAAAATTTTACCTAAGGAAAGTATTAGGAAGATAGAGAACCATCTAGGCTTTAACTACAAGAATTCTAGACATATGTCTAGGAAAGGGAAAAATACTCAAAGAAATAATGGGCCCACAATATTTGAGCAACTAGAGTTGGAAAATAAAGTCTTGAGGTCAAGACTTGAGAAATTAGAAAAGACCCTTAGGAATATACAAAATCAAATTAAGGGGTCAAATGGTCAAAGTCAAGGGCCTTGGAGACAAAAGTCATCCAAGGGCAAGAAAGGTTTGGGTCACAAACCTAAGCTCAAGGAGACCTATCACAATGTTGCATTTGATTATGGAACTCAAGTTAGGTCTAGGAAAACCAAGGTCAATAGAGAAGTCATCCCTAAGGTTGACCAAGGTAAATGCCTAGTGGCTAGGGTTTCAAGGAAACCTAGGGAAGCCACTAAGAAGGTCAAAGGGGGAGTTACCTCTAGAGTTGACCTAGGCAAGACCCAAATGACCAAGGATTCAAAGCCTATGAGGGTCATTAGGAGGGTATCTAGGGAAGCTATCCCTAAGGAATACCTAGTAAACCTAAGTAGCTCCAATAGATATTGGGTTCCTAAGAGCATGATTGATTCACGCTAAATGGGTTAGGGTGTGCCAACTTTAAATGGATAGGTAGTTAACCTAACCATGGTAAAGGTGAAACTTTAGGTCATTTCCAAGGTAATGTGATACTTTGGAAATGTGGTTTGATCATAATCCTAAAAGATTTTAGGATGTGCCAATATTATTTAAGAAGTTTGATAAACTGATCCAATTGGCACAATTTAGGTCTTAAAGTCATAGTGTGTCATTTTAGGTTTTTGGCACACTTGGGGGATTAGTAGTAATATGGAAAAATGAATTTAATTCTAACAAATGGAAAAAAAATATTAAAATTTAGGTATTATATACCTTTACATTTTATTTGTCATGCTTTGATTGTCATATAACATATTATGACATCATATCTATTTTTATCATATAATATGTCATGATCATGCTTAGGGTTATTTTTATGTCATGTATATTTAGATTTAATAATATTCCATGACATCATGATCATTGGTCATGTTTATTTATGCTATCATTTATGTCATGATCATTCATGCATTAATTAAAATTGATTTAAGGACTATGGCATGAATTGAAGTCCCATGTATAAGGGAATCAAGTAGTGTTGCCTTAGAAAATACATGAGGCCGTAGATTAGGATAACCAAAACCCACATCTCACATCAAATTGACTTGTATGTGTTTTCATATACTTTAGACATATGTGAGATGTTAGGAAATGAGTTAAGTTTAAGATGCATAGTTTTTGCATCTAGATGAACTCAAACTCATCTAAAATCATGGATGGATCCTTGGGAAATCTTATGTTCAAGCCATGTACATTGATCCCAAAGAACATAATCCAATATAAGGTTTTAAAATAATTTGAAAATCATTTTGAAAAACTGGCGCAATCTATCTTTTGATAGAAGTCAGCATTGATGATGTTGATATAAAGAGGGCTCAAAACATTGAAGTTTTTTTTTTATTTTTGAACTTTGTATCAATTTCACTATTTTATGGGTAAATTATTTTTCACATATTTTTCACCCATTATATTTGTTATAAGTATTATACGTATGAATTTTCATAATTTTTCAAGTTACGTATAATTACTTATGAATTTCGAAAACTTATTTCTGAAAATTGATTTATGCGTTTTGCAGATATCGGTCAACTGCCATGGATGGCAGTCGACTGATGATGAGGGCAGTCGACTGTTGCCTAATAAAGTCGACTGTCAATGCTGAATTCGGGTAAACAAGGATGTTTAGCCTATGTTTCAGCTAGGTTAGGGTTCCCTAACTGCTCATAACCCTAGGATATGCTTTCGAAAGCATTGGAAAGGGTGAAAATCCATTGGATATGGATTAAGAGAGTTATTAGGGTGATGTATCAATTTTAAGGTGTGGAAAAGTTCAATATTGAACTTTTATCCTTAATTTTGATGATTTAGTATTCCAATAGGCTTAGGGACTCTTCAAGGGCATTGTTAGTGCAAAGGTCAAAGGGGAGCAAGCCTTTAGGGGGAGGTATCCATCATGGGATGATGGATGTGTTCTTCGTCATGAGGGGGAGAATTGGGAATGTGAGAAGCCCAATTTGGAAATTGGGAGAGTTTATAGGAGTGCCTCTCTTGAGTGATATGAGACTTATAACTAGGAAGAGTGAAGGCATCCTTGGTATTTTTGGACCAAGGGGGAGATTGTAAGATCTCATTGGGATATGAGACAACCTTCTTGGGGAGAACCTTTTTGATGTATGTAAAAAGGGGGGGAAGTTAAGATTCCCAATTTGGACAATTGGGATGATTGGATTGAGTTATTATTCTAACTCAAAGGTATGTGGTTTTGTCAAACATCAAAAAGGGAGAGATTGTTGGTGCAATCGGCCCAGGTCACGATTAACCAAACTCGAGTTTGACTCGAGCGATATTTTAATGTTCGACAAAACGTATGACAATGTGATTGTCAAAGGAAAGTCCAAGTCTTGAGTACTTGGCATGAAAAGTCCAACATGGGTTGGCAAGGGAAAGTCCAAGTTTGAGTCTTGGAAAATGGAAAGTCCAACATGGGTTAGCAAGGGAAGTCCAAGGGTTGATATTGGTGGTGTAAAGTCCAAGGGTGGAGTCTTGGCAGCATAAGTCTAATGGTTGGAGGTGTAAAGTCCAAGCGAAGTCTTGGCAGCACAAGTCCAATGTTCCTTGACGGTGTAGACCACATTAGCATGACAATAGCTGATGGAAGCACCTGAAGGCTAGCGTATGGATGAACAAGTCATGGAGGACTTGAAGGGATCCGATAGGCGTGGCTAACGAAGGTGTCTAGAAGGCTTAGGTCTAGGCTAAGGGTGGTCTAGCAAGTATGAGGGCATTATACTTGGGGTAAAAACTCATGTTTGAGGTGTATCAGTCAACTGGGACTATGATCAGTCGACTGATATGAGTCAACTAGAGTTCGACTATAGGAAAATGGTCTGGCAGTCGACTGCCAGCATTGGGCAGTTGACTAATGGCGAGCAATCGATTGATATGGTGATCAGTCGACTGCTGGTCGAGTTTTCGAGCACAGAAAGTTCCCGAGTCGACTGTTAGGGTCTGACAGTCGAGTGACGACTTGATCAATTGACTGATGGATATGATTAGTCGACTGATGCCCTATCCTTTGGAACTTATCCAACATGGCTTATGTCGTTGTCTCATAATGGCTACAAAAGCAATCGACTGATGGTCTCGATCAGTCGACTGTTAGGCAAAATCTAGCCCGAATGCAGGTTATAAAAGCAGCTCATGGAGAGGATTTTTGGTATTGTTCTTTGAGGATTTTTGGGGTGATTTTCTAGTGTAATTCGGGGTTTCCAAGTGCAACTCAAGCAACAAAACAAGCAAGCTTCCAAACGATCGATTGTAAAGTTTTCTTTGTATTCTTGTGTTGTATTTCATTTGTAATTGCTTGTATTTCAATCTTATTGTTGTAAGAACCATTGTAAGAGATTTTCTCCACCTCCGGGTTGTTCCGAGAAGGAGTTATTGATTAGTGGTTGCGTGTGCATCACTAGAGCTTGTTAGCTCACTGTGGAGTAGGAACCATACGGTTCTGAACCACATTATATTCCTATGTTGTGCTTGTGCATTTTGGTTATTTGTATTTATTGTTATTATTATTCCATTGTGTATAAAAAGTTTTGTAGCAAGCACGAACGAATTCTATCGACGTACGACAAATCGCTATTCAGTCCCCCCTCTAGCGGGCGCATAGTTCCTAACAAGTGGTATCAGAGCGAGGTCGCTCTTCAAGGATTAATGACCAAGAGAGCACCGCTAGAGGAAGAAGATTGAATTCGAAGATAAATTGGGATGGGACATCAATACCCCAATTCCGTACACCTTCTACGGATGAGAAGACTTCAATCAATGGAAGGCAAGGATTGAAGACTTCATGATGATGACGGACATTGAAGATTGATCCACTTTGATGGAAGGGTTTAAATTTCCAAGAGGGCCAAAGGGAGGGTTCCTCAAAATGAAGAAGTGGACCGAGGAACAACTCCAAGAATTCGAGAGAAGCAATAAGGTAATAAAATTTTTGATTGAGTTGATTCCTAATGAAATTGTGTCCAAGTTAGGTGAGTATAAGGATGCAAAGGAATTTTGGAGTGAAGTAGATAAGCTCCATGAAGAACCTTCAATGGCTCAAGAGAAAGAGGTCGATGAAGCTAGCTCATCCTCACAATAAAGTGGGGATTCGGAAGTTGAAAAGGAGTCAACATCCGAGAAGGAAGAAGAGGTGGAATTGGAAGAAGCCTTGAACTCTAAGATTGAGGGGAAGGATATTAGACCACCGGAGCCGGAGCAAGGTCAAGAAATGGTTTCAACCTCCGGAAGAGATGAAGAATCAACTCCGGACACCACCAACAACCTAGGTAACTCAAGCACATTAATCAATAATAAAAATCATATCATGTGTTTTGAGTATAGGGAATAAGGACACTACAAGAGCAAGTGTCCTAAGAAAGTCAAGAAAAGTCAATCGACACCGAAAGCTAAGGATACCGGTGCCCCAACCATTAAGAGCAAGGAGCACATGGTGTGCTTCAAATGCAATCAAAAGGGGCATTATAAGAGTCAATGCCCTAGGGGGAAGAAGAAAAGACAAGAAGGAGCATCACATGTAGGGGGAGCTTCTAAGGCAAACCCTGAGGTAAAATTCAATAATGCACCTTCTAGTTTTAATGTCAAAAAGTATGCTAGAAATAATTTAAACACTCTTTCTATTACTCATGAACAAAAGAATGCTAAAAATAGATTTTATTGTCTAGGTGCAAAATCATATAATATTTTAAATAAGGAGAAATTTGGTGCTAATGTCCCTAAAACAATTTTACCTAAGGAAAGTATTAGGAAGATAGAGAACCATCTAGGCTTTAACTCCAAGTATTCTAGACAAATGCCTAGGAAAAGGAAAAATACTCAAAGAAATAATGGGCCCACAAAATTTGAGCAACTAGAGTTGGAAAATCAAGTCTTGAGGTCATGACTTGAGAAATTAGAAAAGACCCTTAGGAATATACAAAATCAAATTAACGAGTCAAATGGTCAAGGTCAAGGGCCTAGGAGACAAGAGTCATCCAAGGGCAAGAAAAGTTTTGGTCACAAACCTAAGCCCAAGAAGACCTATCACAATGTTCCATTCGATTTTGGAACTCAAGTTAGTTCTAGGAAAACCAAGGTCAATAGGGAAGTCATCCCTACGGTTGACCAAGGTAAATGTCTAGTGGCTAGGGTTTCAAGGAAACCTAGGGATGCCACTAAGAAGGTCAAAGGGGGGAGTTACCTCTAGAGTTGACCTAGGCAAGACCCAAATGACCAAAGATTCAATGCTTAGGAGGGTCATTAGGAGAGTATCTAGGGAACCTATCCCTAAGGAATACCTAGTAAACCCAAGGAGCTCCAATATATATTGGGTTCCTAAGAGCGTGAACGATTCACGCTAAATGGGTTAGGGTGTGTCAACTTTAAATAGATAGGTAGTTAACCTAACCATGGTAAAGGTGACACTTTAGGTTATTTCTAAGGTAATGTGATACTTTGGAAATGTGGTTTGATCATAATCCTAAAAAATTTTAGGATGTGCCAATATTATTTAATAAGTTTGATAAATTGATCCAATTGGCACAATTTAGGTCTTAAAGTCAGTGTGTCATTTTAGGTTTTTGGCACACTTGGGGGATTAGTAGTAATATGGAAAAATGAATTTAATTCTAACAAATGGCAACAAATATTAAAATTTAGATATTATATACCTTTACATTTTATTTGTCATGCTTTAATTGTCATATAACATGTCATGACATCATATCTATTTTTATCATATAATATGTCATGATCATGCTTAGGGTTGTTTTTATGTCATGTATATTTAGATTTAATCATATATCATTACATCATGATCATTGTCCATGTTTATTTATGTTATCATTTATGTCATGATCATTCATGCATTAATTAAAATTGATTTAAGGACTATAGCATGAATTGAAGTCCCATGTATAAGGGAATCAAGTAGTGTTGCCTTAGAAAATGCATGAGGCCTTAGATTAGGATAACCAAAACCCACATCTCACATCAAATTGACTTGTATGTGTTTTCATACACTTTAGACATATGTGAGATGTTAGGAAATGAGTTAAGTTAAAGGTGCATAGTTTTTATATCTAGATGAACTCAAACTCATCTAAAATCATGGATAGATCATTGGGAAAGCTTATGTTCAAGCCATGTACATTGAGCCCAAAGAACATGATCCAATATAAGGTTTTAAAATAATTTAAAAAACCTTGGTGCAATCTATCTTTTGATAGATGTGACCATTGATGATGTTGATACAAAGAGGGCTCAAAACATTGAAGTTTTTCTTCATTTTTGAACTTTATATCAATTTCACTATTTTATAAGTAAATTATTTTTCACATATTTTTTACCCATTGTATTTGTTATAAGTATTATACGTATGAATTTTCACGATTTTTCAAGTTATGTATAATTACTTATGAATTTCGAAAACTCATTTTTGAAAACTGATTTTTTCGTTTTGCATATATCAGTCGACTGCCATGGATGACAGTCGACTGATGATGAGGGCATTCGACTGTTGCCTGATAAAGTCGACTGCCAATGCTGAATTCGGGTAAACAAGGATGTTTATCCCATGTTTCAACTAGGTTAGGATTCCCTAACTGCTCATAACCCTAGGATATGCTTTGGAAAGGATTGGAAAGGGTGGAAATCTATTGGATATGGATTAGACGAGTTGTTAGGGTGATGTATCAATTTTATGGTGTGGGAAAGTTCAAGATTGAACTTTTACCCTTAATTTTGAAGGTTTAGTATTCCTATTGGCTTAGAGACTCTCCAAGGACATTGTTGGTGCAATGGTCAAAGGGGAGCAAGCCTTTAAAGGGAGGTATCCATCATGGGATGATGGATGTGTTCTTCTGTTGGGTTTCCCCGGCACCGCGGCGAGTGTGTGTTCGAACACGTTTCGTAAACATGCACACAGCGGAAGCAATAAAAGCAATAAATCTAATTTATTACAACACACACATCACATACATGCAGGATACAACATGTGTAGACATAATCGCTATTTAAAATTTTGCAATAAAAGGAAACTTATACTAGGTATACCTGACGGATCATGTGTTGCGGGAATGACATCAACCGTAGTGACCCTCGCTAGAATCGCCTCCATCCGTATGCACATCGAGTATCGTCGGGATAGCTTCACGAAGCCACGAGCCTCGTCTTCGCAAAAGTCACTAGCCTCGAGTCGAAGATGATGTGATCTGAGAGACGATCACAATCCGAAATAAATTCGGATCCCAAAAATGAGTTTCACAAACTCGCTTGTCGGAAGCGGTTTTCATCAACCGTTTGACGAAAACTTAACCCTCCACCTATAAGGATTGCTAGAGATCCAATCCCCGACAAGTAGACCGCTGCCGGAGCACAAAACACTGACCAAATGGCCTCTCCACGCAAAGGAGAACAAGCTGTCCAAAACTGGACAACTTATATAGGTGGAAGAAGTGGTCAGCCAAAGGCTTGGCCGGTTACTCCTTGGTCGCTGGCAGCCAAGGGAAGTTGGCCGGTGGCTGAGGGTGGCCCAAGGAATGTCGAAGACTAGTGGATGGTCGACAACGAGGAGAGGCAGCAACTCCTTTGGGCGGCGGCGGCACAAAGGTGGGCGGCAACACCTTGGGGGACGGCAAGGAGAAGAGGAGGAGAACGAAAGGAGGCTAGGGTTTCCAAAACCCTTGAACCAATTAATTCTCCACAAAAAACCCTTAAGCCGTGTTTTTATAGAGAACACATTCTCCTAATGGTTATTGGTTCATAACCAAAATCTGTTAACCCGCTCCAATAACTTAAGTTAAAATAAACCAAACCGCGTTAGTCTATTTTAAGTTAAAATGAACCGAACCAACTTTGGTTCATTCATTTAAAACAAACCAAACCACTTTGGTTTATTTTCCACCATTGGATTAGAACCAAACCAATTTGGTTCATCCATCATGTCTTCATAAGACTCGGCCCATCCATGCTTCCGATGCGACTGAAACTATTTCATACTCGCTCTTTATTTGGTCCAACCAAACTAAGTCTCTCTCGATCTGAGAATCCTATTCTCAAACTCGTTTTGAATCCTTCAGATTACACTCGTTGTGTGTGTGACCAAATAGGTTCCCGATTTATGTTGGTCATCTACAATTAACCATTAATTATAGAATGATCATGAGTGACACCTAGTAGTACATCATGATCCCCAATTAATCGAAAAATCAACGGTTGATCCCAGAACCATTTCTAAAACCCTTCAGCAGATACAATGAATCGTGCCCCATTCCTTTCACTCATCTTATACCCACTTGGTTCAGGACATGGTCTATTGTGTCAGTCCCCACTAGATTGACTACGTCACACCTAGCCCAAGTATCACTTCCTCATCCTCCGGATTATAGTTACTGCACATGCATCCAAGAGTACCATACTCTAAACATGTAATTCTTTGGCCAAAGACTTTAGTAACAATCCGACAAGAGACCATAGGGTATACATCTCCTCTCAAAGAGCGGTGAATCCTCTGTAGGCTATTCAAACACCTTCGGCCATTCTGACTTATACCCAATCATTCCGGGTCCACATCTCCTCAGAGATGCTTGCTTAAGATGTCAAAGGATAAGTCTTCATGAAAAAGATGACTTGAATACCGCAAGTCGAAGGAACATCACACTTAAGCTACTATAAGAACTTCATTAACATATCCATATATGCATAGAACCATATGAAGTCTTATAGTTGGTTACTTCAATGAACTAGTTACCATAACTAGCATCCACGATTAACTCCGGACATCCCAATGTCTCCAGCCAGTGAGGAACAACTACTTAGATAAACCAAAGAGTTTACCTCGTGCTAATCTCAACAAAATTGATGGCATCTGAATGCATCAATTCATCGACTAGGGATAATTCCAATACATCACAATTACACATGTAGAGATACTCACTAGTTGTGATCCAATCACAAATTCTCTCATGCTGTGAATCGTATTGCGGACATTTAATAAATGAGTTTAAGATCCAATCAAATAAATGAAAACATGTATACTCAAATAGTGAATCTTCATTTATCAAATAAATGGTACAACTATAAGGCGATTTCCTTAGGACACCTCTCATATATTACTAACATCTTCCTCATGAGGGGGAGAATTGGGAATGTGAGATGCCCAATTTGGAAATTGGGAGAGTTTATAGGAGTGCCTCTCTTGAGTGATATGGGACTTATAACTAGGAAGAGTGAAGATATCCTAGGTATTTTTGGACCAAGGGGGAGATTGTAACATCTCATTGGGATATGAGACATTGACCTTCTTGGGGAGAACCTTTTTGATGTATGTCAAAAAGAGGGAGAAGTTAAGATTCCCAATTTGGATAATTGGGATGATTGGATTGAGTTAGTGTTTTAACTCAAAGGTATGTAGTTTTGTCAAAGATCAAAAAGGGGGAGATTATTGGTGCAATCGGCCCAAGTCACGATTGACCAAACTCGAGTTTGACTCGAGCGATATTTTGATGTTCAACAAAATGTATGACAATGTGATTGTCAAGGGAAAGTCCAAGTCTTGAGTACTTGGCATGAAAAGTCCAACATGGGTTGGCAAGGGAAAGTCCAAGCTTGAGTCTTGGCAAATGGAAAGTCCAATATGAGTTGGCAAGGGAAGTCCAAGGGTTGATATTGGCAGCGTAAAGTCCAAGGGTGGAATCTTGGTAGCATAAGTCTAATGGTTGACGGCGTAAAGTCCAAGCAGAGTCTTGGTAGCGTAAGTCCAATGTGCCTTGGTGGTGTAGACCACATTAGCATGACAATAGCTGATGGAATCACATAAAGGCTAGTGTATGGATGAACAAGTCATGGATGACTTGGAGGGATCCGATAGGAGTGAGGCTGACGGAGGTGGCTAGAAGGCTTAGGTCTAGGCTAAAGGTGGTCTAGCAAGTATGAGGGCATCATACTTGTGGTAAAATCTCATATTTGAGGTGTATCAGTCGACTGGGACTAGATCAGTCGACTGATGTGAGTCGACCAGAGTTTGACTTCTAGGAAATGGCCTAGCAGTCAACTATCAGTATTGGGCAGTCGACTGATATGGTGATCAGTCTATTGCTGGTTGGGTTTTCAGGCACAAGGTTCTCAAGTCGACTATTAGGGTTTGGCAGTCGAGTGAAGGCCCGATCAGTCGACTGATGGGTATGATTAGTCGACTGATACCCTATCCATTGGAACTTATCCAACGTGGCTCATGTCGTTGTCTCACAATGGCTATAGGATTAGTCGATTGCTAGGCGAAATTTAGCCCAAATGTAGGTTATAAAAGCAGCTCATGGAGAGGATTTTTGTTATGGTTCTTTGAGGAGTTTTGGGGCGATTTGCTAGTGCAATTCGGGTTCTCCAAGTGCAACTCAAGCAACTAAACAAGCAAGCTTCCAAAAGATCGATTGTAAAATTTTCTTTGCATTCTTTTATTGTATTTCATTTGTAATTGCTTTTATTTTATTCTTATTGTTGTAAGAACCATTGTAAGAGGTTTTCTTCACCTCCGGATTATTCCGAGAAGGAGTTATTGATTAGTGGTTGCGAGTGCATCACTAGAGCTCGTTGAGCTCACCCGTGGAGTAGGAACCATACGGTTCCGAACCACGTTATATTCTTGTATTGTTCTTGTGCATTTTAGTTATTTGTATTTGTTGTTATTATTATTCCACTGCATATAACAAGTTTTGTATAAGCACGAACGAATTTCATCGACGTACGACGAATCGCTATTCACCCCCCTCTAGCGCGCGCATAGGTCTTAACAAGCAGGTGAATAGCGTATTTAAAATATTTTGTAAAATACGAGTTAAACGCATCGAAAAACAAAATTAAAAGAAAAAACACAAACAGACTTTGTTTTTACTTGGTTCATAACCAAATGGTTGCTAGTCCAAGGCCCTGCGATCCTTGATCGCCTACGAAGGGCAATTCACTAAAACTCTCTTCCTCGTTGGAGGTAAGAGATACGAAGCAATTGCAAGAAATGTAGAGGAGAAGGTAACATGCCTATCTCTCCTCTTAGCAAGTAATAAACAAAAAGAAACAATACCTACTTCTAAGATGAAATGAAGGATGCTCAGTCGGAGTTATGGCATCATTGCGTGGCGATTAGAACTTTAGATTGATGGAGCACTTTGGGAGCCTTTCAAGTGATGAATAGGGGGTGCCTCACCCCTTATTTTATAGCTTTCCAAACCCTAGCACGTTGAGATCAGATATGGATCAAACCTTATCCGTATCCCTAACATTGTGGCTCTTATCTTAACTTTACTTCAATGTGTCCATGTTCATTAGCAGTCAACTGCTACATTCATCAATCAACTGATGGTGATCCCGTTGACTACTTTTTCCTCCCTATTGACTAATGTCTTGAGTAGTTACCTACATCACATAGTTAGCACATGAAATGTATAATGACATGCAGTGTGACAGTCCTGGACTGCCCAATCTCGACTTCGACCTTCCTCTAGAAGCCTTAGTCGGATCGTCGCCTACGATTATCCCCGTACTAAGGATGCGACTTATCCTATCCACACAAAGTTCTTGCCTTGCTTACCTTTGGTCCTTCTGACCTGTCGCTTAGCTTCCAATCACTCGACCATCTAGGTTTCTTGACTTCCCAAGATTCTCCTACTGTCTTTTGACCTGGTCAACCAACCACCGAGGTTTCTCATCCCGAGATTCTCCTGGCGTCTTTGACCTTAGTAAAGTCTAACACATTACCTGCACACTCAACATAGCACATGAGATAACAAAATAACTTAATTTTGAATCTTTATCATTATCAAAACCTATGTTCGATTATCTGATGCCCTTGCACGAACAATTTCTCCCTTTTTGATTTATGGCAACATAATTCAAAGTTAAGGAAAATAAGTGCATAACTTTAACCACCCCCCCCCCCCAACTAAACTCCCCCTTATGGGTACCTCTCCCTTAATTCGTGGTGACAGAGTGATAGTATTTTTTTAATTGACTTCGAATATCGCTTACCTCTCCCCCTTTGACATATATCAAAAAGCAATATAATTTTTTAAAAAAACTTATATTGAATGTCTAACTTGGAAATTTAGAGTTGTAAAAACATTTTCAATCTAAGAAACACTTAGTTAATCAAGTTTATTAATCCAAGCATATGTCCCCCCCCCCCCCCCTTTTAAGTTGTAAAATAATATTTTCAATATAAATCATCTAATAAATTATCCTTAAGAGAATGTCCAACTTCCCTTTTGACTTAATTGATATTAGATAATCAATAAGTCTTGGTGGGAGTTAGTCACTTGAAAAATTATATTCCATCATTCATGTTGTTGCACTTGTTCTACATCTGGAATCAAGAGTAAGGCCCTAACATCTCACGCCCATCTACGTGGCTCAGTACACAATCACATTAAACCTATGTGTTGTGAGATGTATTGACTCCTTAAATATTTCTTTTGTTAAGGTTTTTACAAATAATGTAGGATCGACTAAACCTTGTTTAAACCCTTTTGATATTAGGCAAGTTGTTAATCTTTCATACTATGCCCTAGGTGCTTGTTTTAGTCCATATAAAGCTTTTCTAAGTTTAAACACATGATTAGGTTGATTTATTTCTTCAAATCCTGGAGGTTGGGTTACGTATATTTCTTCTTTAATAAAACCATTTAGAAATGTCAACTTAATATCCATTTGAAATAATTTAAATCCTTTATGTTCAGCATATGCTAACAACATCCTAATAGACTCAAGTCTGGCTACTGGTGCATAAGTTTCATCGTAGTCTAACCCCTATTTTTGATTGAAACCTTTAACAACTAATCTTGCTTTATTCCTAACAATCTCACCCTTGTCATCAAGCTTATTTTGAAATACCCAATTAGTACCTATAATAGTTTTATCCTTAAGCATCGGTACTAAGTCCCAAACTTGGTTTCTTGTGAAATGAGCTAGCTCTTCTTGCATAGCAATGATCCAGTCGGGATCAAGAAAAGCTTGATCTATGGTTTTAGGTTCAATCTTGGATATGAGTGAGACTTGACTTAAGTTTCTATAGGATTCTCGAGTTCTAATGCCTTGAATAGGATCACCCAAAATTTGGTCTATTGGATGATCAGATCTTACTCTAGGAGTTCTTGTATTAGGGTTAGTGTTAGATTCATCTTGTTGGTTGAACTTAGGTCTGTCTTCATCATCTAGGTTTTTATTGGTTAAGTCGATTGTTGTTTCAGGTTTAGAAGGATTATTTTATTCATTAAATACTACATTAATAGTTACTTCAATTTTTAATGTATTTGTATTATATACCCTATAGGCTCTACTAGTGGTTGAATAACCTAAAAATATTCCATCTACTGATTTTGAGGTAAATTTTCTCAAGACGTCTTTGGTATTTAATATATGTACTTTACATCAAAAAATCCTAAAGTATTTAATATTTGGTATTTTGTTGTAATATAATTCATAAGGAGTTTTATTGTGACATTTAGTTACTAATATTTTATTTTGGACATAACTAGCAGTATTTATTGCCTCGGCCAAAAAACTATCGTTTAATTTATACTCATTTAACATTGTCCTAGCGGCTTCTTGTAGGGTTCTATTTTTCCTTTCGACTAACCAGTTTTGTTGAGGAGTTCTCGGACAAGAGAACTCATGGTGATACCCATTTTGTATACAAAATTCATTAAACCTATGATTTTTCAAATCCCCCCTCGCCCCCCGGTGATTGCTTCTAATTCTTTTCATTTTCTAATAATTTGTACAAATTAATAAATTGATCAATTATTTCACTTTTATGTTTTAAAAATCTAACCCAAGTGAACCTAGAGTAGTCATCGACTATTACTAAACAGTATTGACTACCATTTAGTGACTTGACCCCATGTGAATCAAATAGATCCAAGTGTAAGAGCTCAATTGCACTTTTGGTTCTATCTAAATTAGTTAATTTATGTGAAGTTTTAGTCTATTTTCCTTGTTTGCAAGCATCACACACTTTGTTTTCTAAGTTGCTTAACTTGGGTAGACCTCTAATTTGTCCATTTTAACTTATTTTCGAAATAAGTCTTAGATGGATATGGGCCAGTCTCTTGTGCCACAACCATGATTCCTCTTGTTGTGTCATTAGACACTTAGGTGAGGAAGTTGGTAGGTCTATGGTATAAATATTATTTTTTCTAAGTCCTCTAAGTATAATTTCTGAGAAATCATTATTGATTGTGTTCACTTCCTCAGCCTACCAAGATCTCCCTCCTCCTTCTTGTGGACTGCTAGATCTTTCACCAAAGAAGGTTAAGGATGAGAGAAAGAAATATCTTCTTCTTGATTCACCTTGTATCCTTGAAGTAGAGTGAAATCTGCCACTTGGTGAGAAGGAGTGTTAGAGATGGGTCAGCTTCCTAACACAACCACTCTGATGCTAAAGTCAGTAAGAGTATGAAGAAAATGAGGGGAATTGCTTCTCGCTTCGGTCGCTTGTGCATGGCGATCCTATCTACGTCCCAAGATTAAAAAAATTAATCCTTGATGAAGACGGATTACCCAAGCAACCAATCCATCATCGTGTTATTCGATTAGAGTGGTCGCTTGAACAAAATTGTTATTCAAGCAACCTAACTCTTTTCCTCGATTAGCCATGAAATAGATGATGTACGGATCGCCGGTTTTTGTGTTTATCTTTGGGGTCCATGATCATACAATTGTAAACAAATACAAAAAATAAAAAGGAAACCAAAACAAGAATTATACCTCTTGTTTGCCTCTTGATCTTCTATCTTATGACCTATCCTCCTCTTGGACGTTGTGTGGGTAACGATCCTCCAAGAGTTGAAGCCTCCTAGATCACATATCTTTCTTTCCTTGTTCGCTCTAAACAAAGGAAGATAACCGAAGTCCCTTTCTTCTCCTTTCTTGCGCCAACCACCAACCACCAAGGTTGATGTCCGCCGGCCCTAAGGAGAGGGAGAGAGTGTGGGCGCCGGCTAAGAGCTCCAAGGGAAGAAGCCCTTGTTGGGTTTCCGGCACCGCGGCATGTGTGTGTTCGATCATGTTTCGCAAACATGAGCACAGCGGAAGCAATTAAAAATAATAAATCTATATTTATTACAACACACACAACACACGCATGCTATTACAACAAGTGTAGACATAACCGTAAATTAAAATTTGCAATAAAAGAAAATTATCTACGTTATACCTTCCGTATGACGTGTAGCGGGAACGGCATCAACCGGAACGATCCTCGTAAGAATCGTCTCTATCCGTATCCACGCCGAGCTCCTCGGGATGACTTCGCTAAGTCACGAGCTTCGTATTCGTACGGGTTACTAGCCTCGTGTTGAAGACGACGTGATCGAGAGATGATCACGATCCGAATCCAAATTCGGATCCTAAAACGAGTTCTCAAAACTCGCTTCTCCGGAGAGGTATTCGTCAACCAATTGACGAATCCTTCGTCCTCCACCTCAGAGGATTACCGGAGATCAAATCCCCGGTATGTTAGCCGCTGTCGGAGCACTAACCGTCGTCCAAATGACGCTCCGACAAGAGGAGAAGAAGCTGTCCAGAAAACTGGACAGCTTGGTGGAGGAGTAGGCGCCGGCCAAAACAAGGAGAGAAAAAGCTCACCTTGATGCCGAACCTATAGGAGATCACCGGAGAGTCGCCGGAGGTTCACCGGCTGGAGCTTGGACGCCGGCAAGGGTCTTGGACGGCGGCACAAAGCTGGGCGGCGGCAGCTTTAGGGTTGGCGCCGATTAACTCCTCCAAGGAGTGGGCGGCAACTCAAAGGGGGGCTAGGGTTTGGATTAGTTAGGGTTTAACAATCCCTTAAGCCCACTTTTATAGAGAACTAATTCACTTAATGGTTAATGGATCATATCCATAAAGCCCGTTAACCCGCTCCATTAAGATAAGTTAAAATAAACCAAACCATGATGGTTTATTTTAAGTTAAAACGAACCGAACCAACTTTTGGTTCATTCGTTTAAAATAAACCAAACCCTTTGGTTTATTCTTATCCATTGGATTAGAACCAAACCATTTTGGTCCATCCATTACGTCTTCATAAGACACAGCCCATCCACGCTTCCATTGCGACTGAAACGATTTCATGCTCGCTTTATGTTTGGTCCAACCAAACCTAGTTTCTCTCGGTCTGAGAATCCAATTCTCAAGCTCGTTTTAAATCCTTTGGATTACACTCGTTGTGCGTGTGACCAAATAGGTTCTCTGTAAAATACTGAAATTAAAATACGAAATTTAATGGCCAGAATTTCGGGGAAATAATCCTAGGGATTATTTTCGAGATTTTTAGGGAATTTTAGGAATTTTTTTGGAATTTTTCTGGATTTAAACGGACTCCGTACGAGATTTTTACGGGGATAAAATAAGTAGGCTTTGAAGGGGTCTATATAAAAGGGTGATAAATACGAGATGGAAAAACCTAAAATTTATATTTTTCTTTTCCCTTTTATTTCTTTCCCGACTTCCTTGGCGTTTCCCTTTTTCGCGAGCCCACTTTCGCCGATCCCTAACGCCCTCTTCTTTCTTCCTCGCGGCAACCCGACGCCACCACGCCCGACGCCGTCCGCTCCTCCCGACAATCGCCGCTGCCCTCTTCTCTGCGCGCGCCCGCTGAGCGCCGCGTACCGACACGGCCCGACACGCACGCGTATCCACCGCCGTGGCCCGCCTCGGCCGCTCTGTGCTCCCTCCATTTGCCGCCGGACGCCGAGACCCTCTGCTTCCGCAGCGCCGACAAACACGATCGTCGACCGTTCCCCGCCGCGACGAAGTCGTCTTCCCTCTGTCGTCCCAAGGTGGCGAGCCTTCCCTTCCCTTAGGCGATTTGAGATCGGAGTAAAGGTTGGTGATGGTGAATAGGCGTGGGAAGGAGTTGAGGGGCCATTGTGAGAGGCTATGAGGTTTGATTTGGGAGGTGGTCGTGCAGTCGGATGGTAGTGGGCGTGGTGGATGTGTCATTTGTGAAATAAGGGTTGAGTCGAATTCTGATCAATTTGGGGCTGAACTTATCACGCCCGAGGAGTCCCTTGAGCGAAAATCCGGCGGATCTCTCCTGTCTGGGTGACAATACCAATTTTATACAAGGCCTACACGGCCACTATACATCATCTCAACACGGAATCATACCACATCACACGCAGATAATAATAAGGCCTCGGGCCAACAAATCTAGGTAAACAAAAGTCTACTCTAACTAGACTTACCCTTACGCCATCTGGGAGAATACTCAACCAAATCAATCGAAATAAAAATCCGATCAAAGGTCCCTAAGGACATACCAAAACATCCACAGTACAAATATCCAACTCCATCCTAAACATATATTCTAATCCAAATACCCAAAACCAGTAAACACAAATAACAAAATACACTTCCACGACGAGGGTTTGGCAATTGACTCTCTGACACTCCATCACGAAATAGATATAAATCAACGGGTGAGTTCAAAGAACTCATGCGGATACTAGTCGATATGAATAGTAAGAAATAGCTAACAATACTAATCATGCCAAGATCCTCATATATATGGTAAGCAAGAAATAAATGCAAAAGGACTGTACTCACCTGAGTCTCCTACCCTGATATAGGAGCACGTGCCCTACTATAAGAGATAAAGTCATCACATATATAAGAATATGAATCCTGTATGCATGTCAATCATATGCAACATCCAAGGCATCAATACAATAATGCAGCAAACACAATACAAATGCAATCCGTGCAAAAATGCATGTCGTGCAAATGACATGGTCACCCCTGACGCTCCTACTTCACGCAATGGTGAAGCCGAGTGGGTAGGGCTATGACAAGCTGGCACTCTGCCATCACGCTCTGAGTGGCCGAGTGGGATGGATGTCGCGAGTACACCTATCCTCCCGCCCAAACATAGTGGGGAGCTAAGCTCTCATCTCCCGGTGTCATAGGCCGGAGGAGGATCCTGCCGCTACCACGCCGCCTGCCGCTACCATGAGCGGTCCAATGGAGTCGACAGAGCAATCGCACACACCTCCTCGATGTACCACTAACCCATGAGTGGCAGTGTGTGCAGGCCATGTAACTAGCTGCGGGCTCAACAATAATGGAACCCCGTCCAGCCAGCATGCAATCATGCAAGATGGTGCATGATACTAAAGCATGTAAATCCAACTACAAATATCCATCCGAATAATATGCAAAGTCAATAAGTGCATATAACTGATCCAAGCAACCATGATCCAAATAAAACAGGGAAGATATAATCATACTGATCAAATGCATGTAGCAAGTAGGCACTAAGCATACTAGGCATATAAACATGAAAAGTATTGCATGCTATCCTAACTAACATATCAACTTGACTATATCTAAAAGATAAGTCAAAGTACCCGCCTGCTATAATGATCGAAATCACTGTCTTTACGCTCGTGGACCTGTCTCGTATCCACCTCCTGTAATCGTAGAATACCAGTATAACCAATCACTAGCTTAAACAAACGGTAGAAATATGAATCTAATCAAACCTTAATCAGATTAAATTCACCATATAATTCCTGAATCAACTCTAGCATCAACTATAAAGGTAACATATCCTACTTCATAACATACTAAATCAAAGTTTACCTTACAATGCTTCACAGCTTCTTGATCCACTTGTAATCCTCCGATAGGAATCATTCGATTGATCGACAACAAAAAAAATCTAATTTTAATTACCCTAACCCCTGCAATCAAAATCTCCAAGCTCACAACAAATCTGTAAATTCTCAGTTTCCCTTAATCTATAGGAATAGATCACAGGGGTCCCTTACCATAAATCGAGGGTGAACACTATATGGAATCCCACAGCAGATTCCTTGATCCAGCCCTGCACTGCACCGACAGAAAACTACACCACAAAGAAGTCAACAGTAACAGAGCAATTGAAACACTGCTCGTGCACCAAAAGTAAGGTCGGAAGAGAACCTTATGCGATCTGAATCGATGAACAAGTAGGGAATCCCCTTGCTCGTCTTGACACGTCGGCAAGATCTTGATGAACCCCACAATGATCGGATTAAGCTTGGAGCGGCGATGGGGAAGAGAAGCGATGGCGGATCTTGAGTGCGCTGAGGAGAACGGCGGAACTCGCGGGCGGCCGTCTTTGGGTGGCGACGTGAGGAAGAAGAAGACTCGGCCGCGAGGAAGGGCAAAGCAGCGCACCGAAGGCGGCGATCGGCGAGTGAGGCGGCGCGACGAAGACAAGCTCACATGAGCAACAACCTGCCGCGACCTCGTCGAGCGTGCAAAGAGCACGGGCGCGTCTGCGGCGGTGACGGCGAGATCGCGTCGCGTCAGGCGACGGTGCCGTGGGAGCGCAAATGCTTCTGCGGTGCGATGATGAGTCGGAGATGAGGAAAAGAAAGCTCGTGGCTGGCGATGGAAAGAGGATTTCCGAGAGAGCAGAGAGACGAGTGAAAGGAGATAGTCAGGCGAAGAGGAAAGGAATCGGGAGGATATTAAGGAACCCTAACTTAGGTTTCCTTTATATATTATAGGTTAATGAAACTTATTAACCTCTCATTAATCAATATTCCAAACAGGCTTTAATAAAACCTATTAAATCTTTCCGCAACCCATTATTATATAAATTCCATTAAATTCCAGAAAAATCTCAAAAATCTCTAAAATTCTCCAAAAATCCCAAAATAATTCTTGGGATTATTTCTCTTAATTTTTGGCCATTAAATTTAGTATTTTAGATTTTCCGTATTTAACATTCTCCCCCACTAATAAAAATTTGGTCCCCAAATTTCCTACTCGTATATAAGTACGAGATGTCCCTATAACCATCTCAAGCATCTGGAGACAAGTCACACCTCAAGTGACTAAGTGGGGTTACTGATATCCCTTAAAATCAAATCACACTTGCTTCTAGTAGCTCTTCCAGAGTATGAATAGTATCTTCATATCGACCATCTATCATAAGTATCTAATCGCATCTGAGTGGAGCTCTATATTCGTGACCTGTTAAAGACTTTACCATAATCCTAAGGTAAATCTTGAATCGCTATCGCATACGCTACTCAAAGATCCTCCATGAACTGGAAATCGCCACAATATAACCTATCCAGCGATCCAACAAACTCATCGTATGGATCGAATGAAAATGAGCGGACTTAGCCAATCATACTAAGTCCTTTCCGAATTCCAAAAAAAATCTCCCAACACTGTCCATCATACTATGCTTTCACGTCCATCTCGGTACAGAACCTTGCTGATTATTTATATACCACCTTTACTAGTTGACACACTGCACACCAGACTGCACAATCAACTATGTCCTGCATGTCGTTCCACCATGGAGAACGTTTCAACACTTACTATTTTCCGAATACAATCCGATACATCTGCAACATATAGAACCTATTGCAATCTTCAGCAATACTTATCAAAATATCATGACCAAGCCTCTTGGCTCTCGTAGTAATGTCAAAGGCACTACTTACAGGCAATGACATGCTACCACAACTGGGACTCGTAGCCAGTCAAGATGTCAGGTAGCTATCTAGCCACCTACGACATACAAATTCCACTATCACTAATTCCGAACCGGTAGAGCAAGAGTACAACTCTATGGTAAATGCTCTCTAACATCACAACAGGAATCTATCTATTGTTCCCGAATCAATAATAACTCTTCCGAAATTCAAATGCAACTACACAGTAGCTAGCTAAAACCTCATAAGCATATCTGCTCCTCATCTCTACAAAACAACATAACAACTCCTACTAGGTCCACGTCATATATATATATGACAAACCATCTCGTAGTTCCTCATTTGACGTAAACATAGGATACGTCTCGATCAACTAAATCAGAAACGCTCCATTCTCTGAAACATCGCATCCGCATATAAATTAACCTTCCTTTCACTCGAGAATGATCACACAACACTGGTGTAAAAGTCAACAATCGTCTGAGCCCTGAAACCAGGTTCACAAGCTTCAGACCCAATAAATTCCATCACCAATCAGCGGTGTAGTACCACTAGAGCATCCTATCCATATCTATGGTAATAATCAAATCAATACCAGAAAATCATCATTTACGGTGGCCGAGTGCTTAACTCCAACTGCCACCATCATAAATGATCCAATCGTGTCCAGAATACACGATTTCCTAAATCCCTGGACGACTAAGTCGTCATAAGTCAAACAAGATAATCAAACCTCGTACAATTCATACCAAGTATGAAATTGTCATCACTATACACCTGCATCCTCTTTACTCTAGGCTGATGATATATCAATCATCCCTATAACTTTGATAATTGTATGACACCCTGTCACTACAATATCAACACACAAATCATAAATCAATCCTAGAGTATACACAGGTGTCCTATAGCTGATCTAAATAGATCCTCAATCCACCATGAAGGATAATCATTTCCTTCTACCACTACCACATTCCATCATCGAAAATCGTTGTATAACCTCAAAGGTCCATCTCTCTTTTAACCAAGAGTTCCGGATCTTCTCTGAAGAAATATCGACGTATAAATATCCCATACAACACCTCCTATAATAAGCTAACACGATCTGTCATCGTCTTGACATGTGTATGCATATACGCCTAATCCATAACCAACTCACTATTAGTATTGTCTGATATTGTCCGAGGGTTTACTGCTTGTCCTCCTAATGTGTGGCTAGAGTGTCTAACCCTAGCCTCCTAATTTGACATCAGTCGGCACCTCTAAAGAATCCGTACCTCTGAAATCATCATTTGATTCCTCAAGGTCAATATGTTATCGATCTCGTCCCCGACCATGAGTAGGGACAATTTCACTAAGTCAATAGTTTTCCTAGCCACAAAAGTACCGTAACTACTAAAGACAATACTTTTCCTATAGCTCAGAGATATCCTTCATACTTTGGTCCCAAAACCCGAGAACTCCCAAAATCCAAGGAAAAGAAAATCCTCGATACACCAAAACCAAACCAAAACCGCAAACCAATAAAATGGTCACGTCCTGGGGGCATATCCGTCATCCAAATGACAAGGGAGCCCCTTAGTGACAATATCCAGAATCCATGGTCCAAATCTGGTAAAAACCTCGAAATAATTATAGAAATATAAGTATTTCAATAACTGCATGCATGCACGACTAAACATATATCAATCAAAGTAAAATAGTTTTATGACCCCAAATCCAATTGCGACCAAAAATCCAAAGTGCATAAAAAAAAATGCAATACCGATCAAGTAAACAAAGCGGCATCCCGACGATGCAGGGAGACAAGCACGGCAAGGAACTCTCTGAGCGGCACCAAGGTAGGTCAACATGACACGTCCTCCATCAATTAACCTAGAGTATATGTGAGGAGGGGGTGTGTACAACCACTCTGTGGATTTATAGACAATAGTGCATAATCATAATGCACATAATGGAAGTCACAGGGAACAAGCTAGAGTAACCCAACCCTCAGAATACCAATATCAGTCTGCAACTAACCTAATCAGCAGTATAATAAATATACCTGCAACATACGCAACCACTGCAACAAGCAGTGCACATCCAGATACCACGACAAAGTCTCGTGGCTCTCGCACAAAAAGGGAACTACCTATGAGCTACCGCGAACGTAACCCATGGGCCGACAATCAATAAACTCAGCACTGTCTACGTGCAACCACATGCTACCACGAATGAGACTCGTGGGCAAACAAGCAGTATATAAATATCCAATTATTGACTGCAGGCATTAGCATACTACCAATAATAGGTCGCGTGGGCAGTCGATTATCCTAGGTTGTTAAGCCTAGGGTTATCCAATACATCCAGCATAAATCGACTTTCAACGTCGACAAAGATCATCGATCTACCATTAAACCCATTGAGGCGGTCAAGCGAGGGTTTCAACACCTCTAATACCAAATGTTTACCAAAGCCGGTAAGGATCATCGACTTATAAATAAATAAATCGAGATGGTTAAGTCTAGCGTTCCAACCCTTCTAACATGATCGGTTATCAAGGTCGATCAAAACCATAAGTCCAATAATAATCCCGTCGAGACGATTAATCATTGGGTTTCGTCTCAACTAACAAGAAACGCCTATCAAGGCCAATAAGGACCACAAGTCTACTATCAAGCCCTTCAAGAGGGTTAATCCCAAATTATATCGTCCTACCAGCTCAATCATGCATACTACAACATGCTACCACGAACAGATCTCGTGGTTACTTAACCTGTAAAGTAGCTATCTAGCTACAGACGTCATCCAAATCCGATTATTACCAACTCCGAACGAATAACGCAAGAATATATCTTGCAGTAGATCATCTCAACCATGCATGAGAGACCACATGTATACAAAGCACCTACCTATAGAGAGACTCTACTGCAGACTCTCTCTCTCAACCAAGAATGGGAGATATAGTAAGGATTAATCGCATCCTAATCATTCGACCTCCGATCACCATATCACTGAAACAGTAAATGGGTAATCACATATACCAATATGCACATCCGGATCATTACGCCTAGGGTTCCAACACCTAGGGTTCCACTAATGTTGTTTCATTTCTGAGATCCGCTCCTACAGAATAACTTCATCTAAGTTATTCTATTTCTACTAGTCTTAATCATGATATCCACAAAAACTCATAACCATAAACATATAACATCTTTGTCTAATAAACGACAGCATAGTCCTACTAATGGGAATCAATGGCTGAAATTAATTAGGGTATTACTAAAGGGTCATGCCAGAACAAAGTCAATGCCAGAACAAAGTCAAGGCAATATATAAATAAAGCATCAGATGCTTATATATACTCTAAACTACATAAGTTGTAATCATGTCCTCATGCCTTCTACGAATTTATCCATCGTAGTCATATTATTCAACTAGTCTAATAATCCTAATACTAGTCAAATCCTAGTGGTAAACATCTACCAATAATATCTAATCATTTTTATCACAATGATAACAAGCTACGTATAACAGTAATAGCAATTTATAACCAAATGCTATCTATAAACCAGCAACTTAAAAATCTAACAGTCCAATAGATATCAGGTTAAAACAATCCTAGATAAAACATGATATCACCGCATAACCAAATATAACCAATATAATATGCACTAAATCTAGAAAATTTTCTAGAATGTATTTACCATTAGGTATGCGGAGATGTCTGTAAATCCCCATATTGACCTCACAAATAATACCTCGAATTTCCGAAATATAAAAATCATCGGAAATCCGTACAACTCCGAAAATACCCAGTTAACCTGCCAAACTTGGCGAACTCCATAACCCAAAGACCCTAAGGAACTCGGAAACCTACGCTCTGATACCAAATAAATTGTCACGCCAGGAGTCCTCACATCAAATCCATCTCCCAATTTTATACAAGGCCTACACGGCCACTATACATCGGTCAACACGACCGGAATCATACCACATCACACGCAGATAATAATAAGGCCTCAGGCCAACAAATCTAGGTAAACAAAAGTCTACTCTAACTAGACTTACCCCTTCTGCCATCTGGGCAGGAATACTCAACCGAAATCCAATCGAAATAAAAATCCGATCAAAGGTCCCTAAGGACATACCAAAACATCCACAGGTACAAATATCCAACTCCAGTCCTAAACATATATTCTAATCCAAATACCCAAAAACCGTAAACACAAATAACAAAATACACTTCCACGACGAGGGGGTTTGGCAGCTGGACTCTCCTGACAGCTCCATCCTGAAATAGATATAAATCAACGGGGTGAGTTCAAAGAACTCTGCGGATACTAGTCGATATGAATAGTAAGAAATAGCTAACAATACTAATCATGCCAGTACAGTCTCATATATATGGTAAGCAAGAAATAAATGCAAAAGGACTGTACTCACCTGAGTCTCCTACCCTGATATAGGAGCACGTGCCCTACTATAAGAGATAAAGTCATCACATATATAAGAATATGAATCCTGTATGCATGTCAATCATATGCAACATCCAAGGCATCAATACAATAATGCAGCAAACACAATACAAATGCAATCCGTGCAAAAATGCATGTCGTGCAAATGACATGGTCACCCCTGACGCCAGTCAGCCGCCTCACACGCAATGGTGAAGCCGAGTGGGTAGGGCTATGACAACTGTGCACTCTGCCATCACTGCTCTGGTGGCCAGTGGGACGGGATCTTGTCGAGTACACCTATCCTCCACCTTTAAACATAGTGGGAGCTAAGCTCTCATCTCCGGTGTCATAGGCGGAGGAGGGATCCTGCCCGCTACCACGCCTGCGTCGCTACCCATGGCGGTCGGTGAACTGACAGAACAGCTGCACACACCTCGATGTACCACTAACCCATGAGTGGCAGTGTGTGCAGGCCATGTAACTAGCTGCGGGCTCAACAATAATGGAACCCCGTCCAGCCAGCATGCAATCATGCAAGATGGTGCATGATACTAAAGCATGTAAATCCAACTACAAATATCCATCCGAATAATATGCAAAGTCAATAAGTGCATATAACTGATCCAAGCAACCATGATCCAAATAAAACAGGGAAGATATAATCATACTGATCAAATGCATGTAGCAAGTAGGCACTAAGCATACTAGGCATATAAACATGAAAAGTATTGCATGCTATCCTAACTAACATATCAACTTGACTATATCTAAAAGATAAGTCAAAGTACCCGCCTGCTATAATGATCGAAATCACTGTCTTTACGCTCGTGGACTGTCTCGTATCCACCTCTCAGTAATCGTAGAATACCAAAGATAACCAATCACTAGCTTAAACAAATCCAGAGAATATGAATCTAATCAAACCTTAATCAGATTAAATTCACCATATAATTCCTGAATCAACTCTAGCATCAACTATAAAGGTAACATATCCTACTTCATAACATACTAAATCAAAGTTTACCTTACAATGCTTCACAGCTTCTTGATCCACTTGTAATCCTCCGATAGGAATCATTCGATTGATCGACAACAAAAAATCTAATTTTAATTACCCTAACCCCTGCAATCAAAATCTCCAAGCTCACAACAAATCTGTAAATTCTCAGTTTCCCTTAATCTATAGGAATAGATCACAGGGGTCCCTTACCATAAATCGAGGGTGAACACTATATGGAATCCCACAGCAGATTCCTTGATCCAACCCTGCACTGCACCGACAGAAAACTACACCACAAAGTCAGCGATGAATGAGCAATTGAAACACCGCCTGCACCAAAAGTAAGGTCGGAAGAGAACCTTATGCGATCCGAATCGATGAACAAGTAGGGAATCCCTTGCTCGTCTTCGTCGGATTCTTGATGAACCCCGACAATGATCGGATTAAGCTTGGACAAGGCGATGGGAAGAGAACGATGGCGGATCGGTGCGCCCGAGAGACGACGGCGGCAACTCGCAGAGGCGGCCGGCCGCGGGTGGCGGCGTGAGGAAGAAGAAGACTCGGCGCGAGGAAGGGCAAAGCGGCGCACCGAGAAGGGCGGCGATCGGCGAGTGAGGAGGCGGCGCCGACGAAGACAAGCTCGCTGTGAGCAACAACCTCGCCTGCGCGACCTCGGCGGGAGCGGCCAAGGCGGCGCGTCGGGATGGGAGATCGCGTCGCGTCAGGCGGCGGTGCCGCGGAGCGCAAATGCTTGCTGCGGTGCGGTGGTCGGAGATGAGGAGCCGAAGAAGAAAACTGCGGCGGCGGCGGCTGCCGGTTGCAGTGGAAAGAGGGATTTCCGCGAGAGAGCAGAGAGCACGGAAGTGAAAGGAGATAGTCGGGCGAAGAGGAAAGGAATCGGGAGGAAAAATAGGATATTAAGGAACCCTAACTTAGGTTTCCTTTATATATTATAGGTTAATGAAACTTATTAACCTCTCATTAATCAATATTCCAAACAGGCTTTAATAAAACCTATTAAATCTTTCCGCAACCCATTATTATATAAATTCCATTAAATTCCAGAAAAATCTCAAAAATCTCTAAAATTCTCCAAAAATCCCAAAATAATTCTTGGGATTATTTCTCTTAATTTTTGGCCATTAAATTTAGTATTTTAGATTTTCCGTATTTAACAGAACTTGGGGTTTTGATTGGTCGATTTGGGCTGATTCGGGTGTTATCCGTTTGATTGGTATGTTAGTGAGCGAGGAATGGTTCAAAATTGTGTTACTCGGAGGATATGGGATTTGGGCTAAATTAATTGTATGGATTGTTTGTGGACAAGGAAAATTGGAAATAGTTTGGGTTAATTGGGATATGAAGGAAATCAATTTGTTATTCGATTTGTCGGTGAATTGTATTTTTGTGCTTGACTATAGTCATGCTTTATGCAGGTTTCGGTCACGAGGCAGGTCCTCAGTCGTGAAAATTTGGTTTTCATTCTTGCGGATATATATTCAGGCGGGTATTTTGACTTAACTTTTAGATTAAGTCAAGTTGATATGCTAGTTAGGATAACTTACAATAACTTTTCATGTTTATAAGCCTGGTATGCTTTTGGTGCCTACTAGATACATGCATGTGATAGGATATGCTTATATCTTCCCTGTTATATTTGGATCATGGTTACTTGGATCAGTTATATGCACTTATTGATTTTGCATATTATTCGGATAGATATTTGTGGTTGGATTTACATGCTTTAGTATCATGCACCATCTTGCATGTTTGCATGCTGGCTGGACGGGGTTCCATTATTGTCGAGCCCGCAGCCAGTTACATGGCCTGCACACACTGCCACTCATGGGTTAGTGGTACATCAGGAGGGTGTGTGCAGTTGCTCTGTCAGTTCACGACCGCTCATGGGTAGCGGAGGCGCCGTGGTAGCGAGCGAGGATCCCTCATCTGGTCTATGACACCGGGAGATGAGAGCTTAGCTCCCCCACTATGTTTGGGGCAGGAGGATAGGTGTACTCCGACAGCATCCTGTCCACTCGGTCACTCAGGAGCAGTGATGGCAGAGTGCACAGTTGTCATAGCCCTACCCACTCGGCTTCACCATTGCGTGTGAGGCGGCTGACTGGCGTCAGGGGTGACCATGTCATTGGCACGGCATGCACTTTGCATAGATTGCATTTGTACTGTGTTTGCTGCATTTTTATTGATGCCTTGGATGTGCATATGATTGTCATGCATACAGGATACATGTTTATATATGATCAGGACTTTATTACTTCTAGTCAGGCACATGCTCCTATATCAGGGTAGGAGATTCAGGTAAGTACAGTCATTTTGTATTTCTTGTTTGTATACCCTATTATGTGAGACTGTACTGGCATGATATTTTTATTGTTAGCTATACCTTACTTTGCATATCTACTATACCCGCAGAGTTCTTTGAACTCACCCCGTTGATTTATTTTTTATTTCAGGATGAAGCTGTCAGGAGAGTCCAGTTGCCAATACCCCTCGTCGAAGTGGATATGTTTTTATTGGTCTTATGGTTTTGGATCTTGTATAGAAGAGATGTTTAGGTCCTGATGTTTTGGTTATGTACTCGTGGATTTGTGGTGTCCTTGTAGACCTTTATTCGGATTTTATTCCGGTTGGTTTTGGTTGGGTTATTCCTGCTCAGATGGCAGAAGGGGTAAGTCTAGTTAGTGTAGACTTATATTTACCTTGATTTGTTGGCCTGAGGCCTATTTGATTACCTGCATGTGATGTTTGGATTCCGGTCGTGTTGACCGATGTATAGTGGCCGTGTAGGCTTTGTATAAAAATTGGTATTGTCACCCGTACAGGGGAGATGCTGTCGGATTGTCGTCTGGCGGGGACTCCCTGGGGGCGTGACAATTTATTTGGTATCAGAGCGTAGGTTTCCGAGTTCCTTAGGGTCTTTGGGTTTTGGAGTTCGCCAAGTTTGGCAGGTTAACTGGGTATTTTCGGATTGGTACGGATTTCCGACGATTGTTATGTTTCGGAAATTCGAGGTATTATTGACGAGGTCAATATGGGGGATTTGGCGGCGACAGGACATCTCCAGACGGCTAACAGGTAAACAAATTCTAGAAAATTTTCTAGATTAAGTGCATATTTATATTGGTTATATTTGGTTATGCGGAGATATCATGTTTTATCTAATATTGTTTTAACCTGATATCTGTTAGACTGTTAGATTTTTAGGTTGCTGATTTATGGTTAGCATATGGTTATAAATTGATATTACTGCTATAGGTAGCTAGTTATCATTGTGATATGAATGATTAGCTGTTTGGACTAGTATTAGGATTGGACTAGTTGGATGATATGATTAAGATGGATAAATTCGAAGAAGGTATACATATAGGTTCTTGGACTCTCAGATCCTAGTGCATGATGACATGATTACACAGCTTATGTAGTTTAGAATATATATAAGCATCTGATGCTTTATTTATTTATTGCCTTGACTTTGTTCTGGCATGACCCTTTAGTTATACCCTAATAAATTTCAGACCCTTTAGTATTACTATGTTGTCATTTATTAGACAGCGTGTTATGTGTTTTATTTGGCTATGTGATATTGCGGAGATACTATGATTGAGACTAGTAGAGATAGAATAACTTAGATGAGGTTATTCTGTAGGAGCGGATTTCAGGAATGAAACAACGTTAGTAGAACCCTAGGTGTTGGAACCCTAGGCGTAATAACCCGGATGTGCTTATTAGTATATGTTTATACATTTACTATTTCAGCTGATATGGTGATCGGATTAGTAGAGGTCATATGATTAGGATGCGATTAATCCTTAGAGGGTATATAACGTTGTTCATATTTATCGGCTGCCAATAATATCACCCATTCGTGGTTGAGGAAAGTTACAGTAGAGTTTCCCTAAAGGGGCTTTTGTGTATTTGAGGTCGAATAGGTCTCCCATGTATGGTTGAGATAATCCATCGTAAGGTTATACTCTTGCGTTATTCGCTCGAGTTGGTGATAATCGGATTCAGATGATGTCTGTAGAGCAAGATAGCTACTTTACAGGTTAAGTACCCACGAGATCTGTTCGTGGTAGCATGTTGTAGCATGCATGATTGAATTGGTAGAATGGAATAATTTAGGCTTAACCCTCTTGCCGTACTTGTTAGTAGAGGGGTTGCCCTTATTGGCCTTGATAGGCGCTTTCCTATTAGTTGAGAGACGAAACCCTATGATTAATTGTCTCGACGTGATTATTAGTGGACTTATGATTTTGATCGACCCGGATAACCGATCATGTTAGAAGGGTTGGAATGTCGACTTTAACCATCTCGACTTATTTATTTATAAGTCGATGATCTTTACCGACTTTGGTAAACATTTCGTTTTAGAGGTGTTGAAACTCTCGCTTGACCGCCTCAATGAGTTTAATTGTAGATCGATGATCATTATCGATTTGGATAGACGTTCTATGCTAGATGTAGTGGATAACCCTAGGCTTAACAACCTAGGATAAACGACTGCCAACGTGACTTATTGGTGGTAGTACGCTAGTGCGTGATAATAATTAGATATCTATATATCGCATGTTTACCCACGAGTCTTATTCGTGGTAGCATATAGTCGCGCCGAGACCGTCTATTGATTGTCTACCATGGGTTACGCTCGAGGTAGCTCATAGATAGTTTCCTTTTGTGTGAGAGCCACGAGACTTTATCGTGGTATTCTGGATGTGCACCGCTTTGCAAAGGGTTGTGTATGTTGCTGTATATTTATTATAATCGATTAGGTTAGTTGTAGATCGATATTGGTACTGAGGGTTGGGTTACTCTAGCTTGTTCCTCGCGGACTTCCATTGTGCATTATGATTATGCACTAGTATCTATCCATCTATCGAGTGGTTGTACTCACTCCTCCTCACTTATCCTCTAGGTTAACGATGGAGGACGGTCATTGACCTACCTTGGTGTCGCCGAGAGTTCCTTGTCGTGCTTGTCCCCGCATCGTCGGATGCCGCTTGTTTACTTGATCGGTGTTGCATTTTGATTGTGCACTTTGGATTTTGTCGCAATTGGATTTGGGGTCATAAAACTATTTTACTTTGATTGATATATGTTTAGTCGCATGCATGCGCTATTGAAATACTTGTATTTCTATAATTATTTCGAGGTTTTTACCATATTTGGTCCATGGATTTCGAATATTGTCACTAAGGGCTCCTCTGTCATTTGGATGACTGGATATGCCCCGTGACGTGACAATTTTATTGGTTTGCGGTTTTGGTTTGGTTTTGGTGTATCGAGGATTTTATTTTCCTTGGATTTTTGGGAGTTCTCGGTTTTGGGACCAAGCAAGTCAAGGATATCTCGAGCTATAGGAAAGGTATTGTCTTTAGTGGTTATAGTACTTTTGTGGTTAGGAAAACTATTGACTTAGGGAAATTGCCCTACTCATGGTCGTGACGAGTTCGATGACGTATTGATCTTGAGGAATCTAATGATGATTTAAGTACGGACTTTAGAGGTGCCGATCGATGTCAAATTAGGAAGCTAGGGATTTAGCCGCTAGCCATCGATTTGAAGGTCAAGGAGTAAACCTCGTAAAATATCACCATACTATTAGTGATTTGGTTATGGATAAGGCGTGTATACTTACATCGTCAAGACGATGAAAGATCGCTTTTACCTTATTATAGGAGGTGTTGGATGGGATATTTATCTATCCCAGTATTTCTTCTAGAGAAGATCCGGAACTCTTTGTTAAAGGAGAGATGGACCTTTGAGGTTATGCATCGATTATCGATGATAGAATATGGTAGTTGTAGAAGGAAATGAATATCCTTCATTGTGGATAGAGGATCTATTTAGATCAACTATAGGGCATCGGTGTATGCTCTAGGATTGATTTATGATTGATGGGTTGATATTGTAGTGACATGGTGTCATACAATTATCATGGTCGTTGTGATGATTGTTATATCATCAACCTAGAGTAAAGAGGATGCAGTTGTATAGCGACGACAATTTCATACTTGGTATGAATGGTATGAGCTCGGATATCATATAAACTTATTGACGACTTACGCTCCTGTGATTTAGGAAATCGTGTATTCTGGACACGATTGGATCATTTGTGATGGTGGCAGTTGGAGTTAAGCACTCGGTCACCGTAAATGATGGTTTTCTGGTATTGATTTGATTATTACCATAGATATGGATAGGATGCTCTAGTGGTACTACACCGCTGATTGGTGATGGAATTTATTGGGTCTGAAGCTTGTGAACCTGGTTTCAGGGCTCAGACGATTGTTGACTTTTACACCAGTGTTGTGTGATAATTCTCGAGTGAAAGGAAGGTTAATTTATATGCGGAGGCGATGTTTCAGAGAATGGAGCGTTTCTGATTTAGTTGATCGAGACGTATCCTATGTTTACGTCAAATGAGGAACTACGAGATGGTTTGTCATATATATAATATGACGTGGACTTAGCAGATATTATGTGGTTTTGTAGAGGTGAGGAGCAGGAATGCTTATGAGGTTTTAGCTAGCTACTGAGTAGCTGCACAGAGTTGTTAGAACACGGATAGTTGCAACTAGGGAGACGGGTCAGTAAAGTTTTTCAGTCACCTTCTGTTCTGTGCGATAGAATGGATTTTAGACAGCAGATTGCTTTTGAGAGAAAATATTTCTCCATTTCCGAGGAGAATGGTGGGTTACATAGTTACATTCGAATTTAGGAAGAGTTACTCTTGATTAAGGAACAACAGATAGATTCCTGTTGGGATGATAGAGAGCATTTACCATAGAGTTGTACTCTTGCTCTAGCGGCTCTAATTAGTGATAGTGGAATTTGTGTGTCGAGGTGGCTAGATAGCTACCGACATCTTGACTGCCACGAGTCCGGTTGTGGTAGCATGTCATTGCTCGTAAGTAGTGCCTTTGGCATTACTCGAGAGCCACGAGGCTTGGTCATGATATTTTGATAAGTATTGAAGATTGCAATAGGTTCTCTATGTTGCGTATGTATCGGATTGTATTCGGAAAATAGTAAGTATTGAAACGTTCTCCATGGTGGAACGACATGCAGGACATAGTTGATTGTGCAGTCTGGTGTGCAGTGTGTCAACTAGTAAAGGTGGTATATAAATAATCAGCAAGGTTCTGTACCGAGATGGACGTGAAAGCATAGTATGATGGACAATGTTGGGAGATTATTTGGAATTCAGAAAGGACTTAGTATGATTAGCTAAGTCCGCTCATTTTCATTCGATCCATACGAGGAGTTTGTTGGATCGCTGGATAGGTTATAAGGTGGCCGATATGAAGATACTATTCATACTCTGGAAGAGCTACTAGAAGCAAGTGTGATTTGGTTTTAAGGGATATCAGTAACCCCACTTAGTCACTTGAGGTGTGACTTGTCTCCAGATGCTTGAGATGGTTATAGGGACATCTCAGACTTATATATTTAGTAGGAAATTGGGGACCAAATTTTTATTAGTGGGGGAGAATGTAAAATACTGAAATTAAAATACGAAATTTAATGGCCAGAATTTCGGGGAAATAATCCTAGGGATTATTTTCGAGATTTTTAGGGAATTTTAGGAATTTTTTTGGAATTTTTCTGGATTTAAACGGACTCCGTACGAGATTTTTACGGGGATAAAATAAGTAGGCTTTGAAGGGGTCTATATAAAAGGGTGATAAATACGAGATGGAAAAACCTAAAATTTATATTTTTCTTTTCCTTTTATTTCTTTCCTTTCCTTCTAGCTTTCTTTTCGCGAGCCCACTTTCGCCGATCCCTAACGCCTCTTTTCTTTCCTCGCAAGAACCCGACGCCACCACGCCGACGCCCGCTTCCTCCCGACAACCGCCGCTTTCGCCGCTAATCGCTGACGAGCGTAATCACGCTCGACGACGACGCGAGACGCGGCCGCCACCACCGCCGGGCGCCGCCGCACGCCTCTCCGCCGCCTGACGCCGAGACCGGCCGCCCTCCTTCGCAAGCGCCGACAAACGATCGTCGCCGATCGTTTCGCCGCGACGAGTCGCTTCTTCCCTCCGCTGTCCGACGAGGTGGCACCGCTGAGCCTTCCTTCCTTAGCTGCGATTTCTGGCCGGAGATCGCCGGAGTAGGTAAGGGTCTTTCTGTTTTGGTCGATCGGTGAGTGTGGTTGGTGATGGTGAATAGGGCAGTAGGGAAGGAGTTGGGGGCCGGCTGTGAGAGGCTATGAGGGTTTGATTTGGCGGATGGTAGTGGCCAGGTGGGTGGATGTGTCTACTGTGAAATAAGGGTCGAGTCGGAGTTACACCACAATTGGGGCTGAGCTGAACAGGGTTTTGATTAGTCGTTTGGGTGATTCGGGTGTTATCCGTTTGATTGGTATGTTAGTGGCGAGGAATGGTTCAAAATTGTGTTACTCGGAGGATATGGGATTTGGGCTAAATTAATTGTATGGATTGTTTGTGGACAAGGAAAATTGGAAATAGTTTGGGTTAATTGGGATATGAAGGAAATCAATTTGTTATTCGATTTGTCGGTGAATTGTATTTTTGTGCTTGACTATAGTCATGCTTTATGCAGGTTTCGGTCACGAGGCAGGTCCTCAGTCGTGAAAATTTGGTTTTCATTCTTGCGGATATATATTCAGGCGGGTATTTTGACTTAACTTTTAGATTAAGTCAAGTTGATATGCTAGTTAGGATAACTTACAATAACTTTTCATGTTTATAAGCCTGGTATGCTTTTGGTGCCTACTAGATACATGCATGTGATAGGATATGCTTATATCTTCCCTGTTATATTTGGATCATGGTTACTTGGATCAGTTATATGCACTTATTGATTTTGCATATTATTCGGATAGATATTTGTGGTTGGATTTACATGCTTTAGTATCATGCACCATCTTGCATGTTTGCATGCTGGCTGGACGGGGTTCCATTATTGTTGAGCCCGCAGCTAGTTACATGGCCTGCACACACTGCCACTCATGGGTTAGTGGTACATCAGGAGGGTGTGTGCAGTTGCTCTGTCAGGCTCCGCTGGACCGCTCATGGGTAGCGACGAGGCAGCGTGGTAGCGGGCAGGGATCCCTCATCTGGTCTATGACACCGGGAGATGAGAGCTTAGCTCCCCCACTATGTTTGGGGCAGGAGGATAGGTGTACTCCGACAGCATCCTGTCCACTCGGTCACTCAGGAGCAGTGATGACAGAGTGCACAGTTGTCATAGCCCTACCCACTCGGCTTCACCATTGCGTGTGAGGCGGCTGACTGGCGTCAGGGGTGACCATGTCATTGGCACGGCATGCACTTTGCATAGATTGCATTTGTACTGTGTTTGCTGCATTTTTATTGATGCCTTGGATGTGCATATGATTGTCATGCATACAGGATACATGTTTATATATGATCAGGACTTTATTACTTCTAGTCAGGCACATGCTCCTATATCAGGGTAGGAGATTCAGGTAAGTACAGTCATTTTGTATTTCTTGTTTGTATACCCTATTATGTGAGACTGTACTGGCATGATATTTTTATTGTTAGCTATACCTTACTTTGCATATCTACTATACCCGCAGAGTTCTTTGAACTCACCCCGTTGATTTATTTTTATTTCAGGATGAAGCTGTCAGGAGAGTCCAGTTGCCAATACCCCTCGTCGAAGTGGATATGTTTTTATTGGTCTTATGGTTTTGGATCTTGTATAGAAGAGATGTTTAGGTCCTGATGTTTTGGTTATGTACTCGTGGATTTGTGGTGTCCTTGTAGACCTTTATTCGGATTTTATTCCGGTTGGTTTTGGTTGGGTTATTCCTGCTCAGATGGCAGAAGGGGTAAGTCTAGTTAGTGTAGACTTATATTTACCTTGATTTGTTGGCCTGAGGCCTATTTGATTATCTGCATGTGATGTTTGGATTCCGGTCGTGTTGACCGATGTATAGTGGCCGTGTAGGCTTTGTATAAAAATTGGTATTGTCACCCGTACAGGGGAGATGCTGTCGGATTGTCGTCTGGCGGGGACTCCCTGGGGGCGTGACATTCTCGGTTTATGTTAGCTGTCTATAATTAACCATTAATTATAGAATGATCATGAGTGGCACCTAGTAGTACATCATGATCCCCAATTAACCGAAAAGATCAACGGTTGATCCAGAACTATTTCTGAAACCCTTCAGTAGCTCGAATGAATCGTGCCCCATTCCCTTCACTCATCTTATACCCACTTGGTTCAGGACATGGTCTATTGTGTCAGTCCCCACTAGGCTGACTACGTCACACCTAGCCCAAGTATCATTTCCTCGTCCTACGGATTCTAGTTACTCCACATGTATCGAAGAGTACTTTACTCTAAACATGTAATGCTTTGGCCAAAGACTTTAGTAACAATCCGACGAGAGGTCATGGGTATACATCTCCTCGCAAGGAGTGGTGAATCCTTTATAGGCTATTCAAACACCTTCGATCACTTCGACTTATACCCAATCATCCCGGGTCCACATCTCCTCGGAGATGTTTGCTTAAGATGTCAAAGCATAAGTCTCCATGATCAAGATGACTTGAATACCGCAAGTCAAAGGAACATCGCACTTAAGCCACAGAAGAACTTCATTGACATATCTATATATGCAGAGAACCATATGAAGTCTTACTGGTCACTCCAATGAACTAGTTACCATAACTAGCATCCACGATCAACTCCGACATCACTATGTCTCCACCAAAGGAGAATCACCGCTTGGATACACCAAGGAGTATACCTCGTAATGATGGTGTCCAAATCCATCAATTCATCGACTAGGGATAATTCCGATACATCACAATTACACATGTAGAGATACTCACTAGTTGTGATCCAATCACAAATTCTCTCATGTTGTGAATCGTATCGTGGACATTCAGTAAATGAGTTTAAGATCCAATCAAATACATAAAACATGTATACTCAAATAGTGAATCTTCATTTATCATATAAATGGTTCATACATAAGGTGATTGCCTTAGGACATCTCTCATATATTACTAACAGCCCTAACTCTTGCCGCCGGCCAAAGAGAAATAGTGGAAGAAGAACCGCCAGCCAAGCTTCAAAGAAGGAGCGTCGGCCCTAAAGGGATGAAGAAAAGGGCGCCGACCAAACCTTAGGAAGAGAGAAAAATGAAACCCTAAACCTCCTCCACCTCTTGCCGCCGCCCAAGCCAACTCCAAACCCTAAAGCTTCTTCTTTCCTAGCCACCCAAGCCTTGGAAGCAAACCCTAGAATCCAAAATCCTTAGTTGCCGCCCAAGTCTTGCCTCCTATTTATAGATTTTGCCCAAACCACCTTTTAATCGTGTCCGTTGGATCTAGGCTTCTTGAGGATTTCAATAGGCTATAATATGGACCATGAGGAGGAGTTGGATCTTGGCCACCCAATGGATCCGGCCCACATAAAATCCGATTCATTAATGATAATCCATTCCACTAGAGGATTATCATTGATCTACCTCACCAACCCCCATAATTAAATATGGGCTCCATATATTAATTATACAAATGTCTCCCCGTGTTTAAGATATTGAATGTCTGTTAATTAATTAATTTACTGACAATTAATTAATCAACATCTAACTCCATGAGTAGTACCACTCAACCTTATCATCATGAAAGACCAAGTCCACTTGCAGGATTTACATGATGATCCTTATGAGCTCCTCAAGGGGGCATCATTATCCTAATATATAGGACATGGTTTCCTTCTATAATCAACGGCACACCATGTAAATAATATTATTTTCCAACTTACCAAGTCTATCGATTTAATCCATAAATCTCGCCCATTGGTAAATCAAAGAAATAAATATTAAGTACATGTGCCCGTTATTATGTCGGGATTAAGAGAATGTACACCATAATATTCGAGGTCTGATTCAATTATGTAGTCAGCAATAAATTAAATCACCTCTAAGTCAGTACTGCTCAATACACATAAAGTACACTAGTGTAATTCTATGGTCAAGATAAACCAATACCAAATTACACTATAACCATACCAATGGTTTGTCCAAAACCATCTTGGTTGTGAGCCTCTACTTATACTCTACAAGGAATTGATAACATGATCTTCTATGTGACACCACACATCATGTTATCTACAATGTAATGTATCAGACAATATGCATAACCATAAAATGTAAACAATGATCTTGTGATTCTTATTTCAAAAATAAAGATGTTCATACAAAGGCTAGGCTTTCAGTATACATCCCAACAATCTCCCACTTATACTAAAAGACTATGCTACCATCAAACTATCATACATCTGATTCTCATCCCTCTACATGTCTATCAAAAGCTCTTGCTGGAAGGGCCTTAGTGAAAGGATATGCCAGGTTATCATCTGATGCAATCTTGGCGACAGCAACTTCTCCTCGCTTTATGATCTCTCGTATTAGGTGGTACTTGTGCTCTATGTGTTTACTTGCCTTATGGGCTCATGGTTCCTTCGAGTTTGCTACTGCACCACTATTATCGCAATAAATTGTGATAGTTTTGGGCAAACCAGGAATCACATCCAAGTCCATCAAGAAGTTCCTGAGCCATGCAGCTTCTTTGGCTGCCACATACTCAGCTTCCATGGTGGAGTCCGCCATGCATTTCTACTTGACACTCCTCCATACAATGGCTCCACCTCCCAAAGTAAACACAAAACCCGAGGTAGACTTATTGTTATCCCTATCTAATTGGAAGTCAGAATCTGTGTAACCCCCAGGGAGTATTTGGTTTACCTTGTATACCAGCATATAATCCCTAGTCCTTCTCAGGTACTTCAATATATGCTTTACCACAGTCCAATGTCTCTATCCTAGATTACTCTGATATCTGCTAACCATGCCCACGACAAAATAGATATCCGATCTCGTACATAACATAACATACATGAGGCTTCCTATCGCCGAAGCATAAGGAACCGCCTTAATCTCCTCTATCTCCTTTGATGTTCTAGGACACATCTCTTTAGATAAAGGTACTCCATGCCTAAAAGGTAGAAAACCTTTCTTGGAGTTCTGCATGCTAAAACGAGCCAAAATAGTGTCTATGTATGAAGCTTGAGATAAGCATAATATCTTTTTCTTGCAATCCCTTATAACCTTGATCCCAAGGATGTGTCCCACTTCTCCCAAGTCCTTCATATCAAATTATTTGAACAACCATACTCTTACGTCTGATAACACTTTGACATTGTTGCCAATGAGCAAAATGTCATCTACGTATAGTACAAGAAATACCACTACGTTTCCGTCACATCTCTTGTATACACAAGACTCATCCGGACTTTGAATAAATCCATATGATTGGATTACCTCATCAAAGTGGATGTTCCAAGATCTCGAAGCTTGCTTCAATCCATAAATGGATCGATTAAGCTTGCACATAAGAAGCTCTTTGCCCTTTGCAATGAATCTCTCTGGTTGCTCCATATAGATGTTTTCCTCAAGACTTCCATTAAGGAAAGCTATCTTGACATCCATTTGCCACACCTTATAATCCATATGAGTAGCAATAGACAAGAGAATTCGGATAGACTTAAGCATGGCTACTGGCGAAAAGGTCTTCTCATAATCGATACCCTCTTTCTGAGTATACCCTTTTACAACAAGCCTTGCTTTGAAGGTCTCAACCTTCCTGTCTATTCCACTCTTTCTTTTGTAGATCCACTTGCATCCAATGGTTTTTACATCATTGGGTGGTTCTACTAGCTCCCATACCTGATTTGAATCCATAGATTCTATCTCAGAATTCATTGCACTTTGCCAAGATACCACATCTTTATCTTGGATTGCCTTGTCATATGTCCAGGGATCAGGTTCACGTTCGCCAGGGACCAAATCAGAAGATTCTCCCAAGAACATAAATCTATCAGGTTGTCTAACAACTCTCCCACTACGACGAGGTATCACCTATGTATCCTCTGTGACATGCAGTGTAGTCACTTGCGGTATGTCCTCTTGTACCATTGGTACTGAAATAGTGACTTCCCCTCTCAACTCCTCTAAAACAATCTTGCTCATGGGCTTGTGGTTCAACACATAGTCTTCCTATAAAAATCGACCATTCATGCTAACGATCACCCTCTGATCTTTAGGACTATAGAACAAACCACCTTTCGTTCCTCTAGGATAGCCTACGAACAAGCGCACTTCTGTACGAGGTTCCAACTTATCAGCATTTACCTTCAGCACATGTGTTGGACTCCTCCAAATCCGAATATGTCTTAGACTAGGCTTTCACCCAGTCCACAATTCTGTGGGAGTAGAAGGCACTGATTTAGATGGTACCAAGTTCAGAATATACACTGTCGTATCCAGAGCATACCCCCAGAATGATTCTGATAACTCAGAATAACTCATCATCGATCTAACCATCTCTATAAGAGTCTTATTCCTTCGCTCTGCTACACCATTCTGCTGGGATGTGCCAAGTGCAGACAATTGGGATTGAATCCCATCTTTTGATAAGTAATTCCTAAACTCTCCCAAGAGGTACTCACCACCACGATCATATCGTAGTGTCTTGATACTTTTACCTTGACGTTTCTCCACATCATCCTTGAATTCTTTGAACTTGTCAAAGCATTCATACTTGCGGCGCATCAAGTAAATGTATCCATATCTTGAATAATCATCTATAAAAGAGAAGAAATATTCAAAACCACCTCTAGCCTAGATAGACATAGGACCGCACAAATCAGAATGAACCAATTCCAACACATCTTTGGCTCTATACCCCTTAGCCTTAAAAGGCCTCTTAGTCATTTTACCTTCCAAGCAAGATTCACAGGTTGGGAAATCTTCCACCACTAATGAACCCACAGGTCCATCAGCTATCAACCTTTGAATTCTACTAAGGTTAATAATACCTAACCTTAGATGCCAAAGATACGTTTGGTTCATTTTCAAAGGTCCTTTTCTCTTATCAGATTTAGAAGATGAGTTATTTATTTCTATTTGCATCTTGGGAGCTTTTGGTTCAAGTGTATATAAATTATCTACCAACGCACCAGAATAGATAATCTCCCTATTCCTTTTTATAACAACTCTATCATTACAACAAATAGAATATCTATCCAAAAATAATTTAGAAAGTGAAATTAAATACTTTCTAAATGAAGGTACATAAAGGTAATTTCTCAGAACCAAAGTTTTATTCCTATCAAAAGATAAATAAACATCTCCCACTATAATAGTCGGCACCTTCGTAGTATTGCCCATGTAGACGGTAATCTCCCCCTCAGCCAATCGTTTGGTTTCCTGGAACCCCTGTAAAGAATTACGGACATACCAGGTACCGATAGATAACATCGCTAAACATGTTTCAACAACTAAACCAAAAGATATACCTTTATTCTGCTTCCAATTGGGGCAGTCCTTCCAATGTCCAGTCTGCTTGCAAGTGAAGCACTTGCCTTTCAGCTTCTTCACTCCTCCCTGAGATCCTTCCGCTACCTTTGTTACACCTTGTTTCTTCTTCTTCTTGCCTTTCAGCTTAGAAGTCGAAACCTTTTGAGCAACCATGGCCTGAGCCTGAGCACTCTGACGAAAAGTCCCTCTGTCGCCTGGAGTTCTGTCAGAAGCTCCGCCAATGAATACAACCTCTTATTCATGTTGTAGTTGAGGCGAAACTACTCAAAACTCTTAGGTAGAGATTGGAGAATGATATTGACCTGGGTTTCCCCATCGATCTCAGCTCCAAGGACTTCTAGCTCATTCAAATAAGCCATCATCTTGAGAACATGATCCCTCACGGGGGTTCCCTCAACCATGGTGGTCGTCATCAAGTTCTTCATGGCTTCCTGCCTAGTAGTCTGATTCTGGTGTCCCAAAAGTTCCTTGAGATTGAGCATCATGTCATAAGCAGTAGTCATGGCCTGATGCTGATGTTGCAATACATTTGACATAGAAGCCAAAATATAACACCGCGCCATCTCATCAACCTTGATCCACTTCTTATAACTCTCTTTCTCCTTTTCCCCAGAATCATCCGCAAGCTTAGGAGGACACTCCTCGAAGAGGATATATTTGTACTCCTCAGCAATTAAGACAATGTCCAGATTCCTTTTCCAATCAACATAGTTAGGTCCAGTAAGTTTGTTTTCCTTTAGAATCACAGCAAGTGGGTCGAAAGTCATTTTTGATAAACCTAAGAATCCTCAAATAATAAAATTTTAAAATCAACCAACACCTCAAAACACCAAGAATATTGCATGTCACGATAGTGTGAACGTATACAAATTCTACATTTGTAAGAAGAGGTTTTACCTATTAATTTTATTATCCTGTCAACCTTACTTTTTGACAAATAAAATAAATAGTTGGTTCCTCTTCAACCCTACAAATAAAAGCAGTGACTCCGATGGGGAGGATACTTTTATTTGCATCTAAGTGTTCACCATTATCCGATACTAAGGTAATTATCTCGGATTATGTACCTTCCGATGGGGAAGTACACACGCTCCTAAATAATTTCCTATAATCATATTTAACCTAGTGATCTATAAAACAAACTCATCCGATATGGAGGAAGGCACTCAGAGCCAACTCGCAAGTTTGTTCGCATCACATGTCAAATTGTAATGGAGGCTGTGGGAATTTAAAAAAATATCCCTCGCCCACTTTGTAATTTAAAATTGAGGAATTTTAACTATGCAACCACAACAAGCATATAAATCAAAAGCAATAAATAAAAAATAAATTTTCCAACTATTATGGCTTTTGTTCTCCAATATGCCTCTAGTCGTGTTGCCACCTCGTCCACTCCTCCTTATGCCATGTACAAGCCATCCGGAGATCTAAGCCGAGAAAATTTATTTTAATTTACATCCATCGATCCTATACTCCACAAAGGAGTGTACATGAAATCTAGATCGAAAGTAAACTAAAATAAAAGAGTGGCTAAACAATGTCGTACTTAATTACAAAAATTAAATACTAGTCTCGTCAACCCCAAGAATTCAAATAATATTACAATTACACACATCCAATCACATACACACACATATGGCCATAATAGTTGGATCTTATGCCCGCAACCAAAAAGTTAACCTACGCACATCCTACTATTATTCGATACACATAATATATGATAAGTGAATAAAAGTAACCGAATCCTAAACATACAAAACCGAAAATCATGGCTCTGATACCACTTGAAGAGAATTGCTTCCCGCTTCGGTCGCTTGTGCATGGCGATCCTATCTACGTCTCCAGATTAAAAAAATTAATCCTTGACAAAGACGGATAACCCAAGTAACCAATCCATCATCATGCTATTCGATTAGAGTGGTCGCTTGAACAAACTTGTTGTTCAAGCAACCTAACTCTTTTCCTCGATTAGTTGCGGAATAGATGATGTACAGATCGTATGTTTTTGTGTTTATCTTTGGGGTCCATGATCATACAATTGTAAACAAATACAAAGAACAAAAAGGAAACCAAAACAAGAATTATACCTCTTGTTTACCTCTTGATCTTCTATTGTATGACCTATCCTCCTCTTGGACGTTGTGTGGGCAACCATCCTCCAAGAGTTGAAGCCTCCTAGATCACGTATCTTCCTTTCCTTGTTCGCTCCGAACAAAGGAAGATAACCAAAGTCCCTTTCTTCTCATTTCTTGTGCCAACCACCAACCACCAAGGTTGATGTCTGTCAGCCCTAAGGAGAGGGAGAGAGTGTGGGCGCTGGCCAAGAGCTCCAAGGGAAGAAGCCCTAACTCTTGCCACCGGCCAAGGAGAAATAGTGGAAGAACTTCTTACTTGCATTTATTCCAATCTTATTGTAAGAAGAGAGATCTTGTAAGAAAAGGTTACCTCCACCTAGCTTTATGGAAAGGAGAGATTAGTGGAAGGTTTAAGGCGTGATTCACCTTGGACGAATCGAATCGTGGATTAGTGGCAAAGCCATGAACCACGTTACATCCCCGTGTTAGTGTTTTATTTCCTTTACTTATTTCTTTGTCTTTATTGTTTATATTTCCATTTGCGCTAATGAATTTGTAGACAAGCAATCAACGAGTAAATTCCACCGTACGACGGAAGAGCCAAATTCAAGATCTCAGATATCACCTATAATTTATGATATTGACTTTGAGATACTCTCTCTGAGGTCTCTAAGTAGAGTCTTATATGTAGACTGAGTCCCATACCTGCACAGTGTTAGAGAAATATAACATATATTGTTGATACAGAGAGCATCACTCCTTGATTTTGATGTATGAACCATAGTTAAAGTTAGGACTTACTTAAGTATGCAGACTTAACAAGAAGTCCTAGTAGGTCTTATTGACCGGATACTAGGCAAATGACTTGACAGATCAGGAGGACCAAACACCAGACATGAAGTCCAGATGGATCGTGTGGACCAGACATTTGGCATGAAAACCGGTTGGGTCAGGAGACCAGACAATCGACAAAAAGTCCAGTTGGGTCAGGTAGACTGGACAGCTGGTGGAAGCCCTCGTGGGTCAGATCGGATGTCAAGAATGGTATGTCTAGTAGGTAGCCGGTAGGTAAGCCTCAAGTGGAGAGGAGAGGTTGAGTCCTCTGTAGGGAGAAAAAGCTAGACATCGATCCGACGGATAGTTCATGTGGAACTTAGAAGTCGAGATCGAGCAGTATTACTACTGCTATCCTATGTTGTATTATTTATTTGTGCTAATCTCATTTTACAGGGATCAGTCGACTGAATGGATTCCAGTCAACTAGATGCACACTTGGCAGGATTAGCTGGTGATCGATCGAAGATCTGGCATCGCAGATGGAAAGAGTTTCAGTCGACTGGGGGAGGTTCAGTCGACTGGAGAGTCAAACTTCCCGATATGGAGCCAGGTGATCTGGGGTCGACTGGGAAGTTTTCAGTCGATTAGAAGACCAGAAGTTCCATTTCGACAGCTTGATGTGGAGTCGACTGGAGGGCATTCCAGTCGACTGAAAAAGCTTTATAAAATAAGTGCTCGACTAGCTCTGACAAGAACACAACTACTATGTCGAAGTGTCGTTAAAATTTCTCCTCGTTCACAAGAGCTTCAGTTCCTCACAAAGATGCTTTTCCAACACTCCGAGCCTACTTCAAAACTTCCATTAGTTTCGGTATAACATAGCTCTTAATTTCTTGTGTTTATTTTTGCTTGTATGTACTTAACTTCAAAGAGAGGGTAGAGTGTTACCCATCTCATATTTTTGTAAAGAGTGAACCCCTCCGAAGTCGAGAGTTCTCGAGTCGGAGGGTATATAACAATTGTCCATCGAGGTAGCTCTCGGAAGACCTACGGGCCTTGGAGGAGCAATCCAGTTAGGATTGTGAACCAAGTAAAAGGAGTTGTTTCTATTTCATTTCATTTCCACTGCATACTCTTTAAATATTTCAAAATATAAAAATAAGCTTTAAATTTCAAAATAAAATTATAACTTCCAAGATTCATCCCCCTCTCTCGGAGTATCTCGATGGTACAATTGGTATCAGAGCGGGGGCGCTCTGAATTTGGATTAATTTTATTTGCATTAGAATAGTTTTAATTAATTCTTCTACATTAGATTAATTTTAATTAATTTTTCTACATTAGAATAGTTTTAATTAATTTTTTCTACATCTAGAATAATTTTAATTAATTTTTCTGCATTAGAATAATTTTAATTAATTTTTTCTGCATCTAGAATAATTTTAATTAATTTTTCTGTATCTAGAATAATTTTAATTAATTTTCTACATCTATAATAATTTTAATTAATTTTCTGCATTTAGAATAATCTTAATTAAATTTTCTGCATCTAAAATAATTTTAATTAATTTTCTACATCTAAATTAATTTCAATTAATTTTTTGTATTTAGATTAATTCTATTTAATTTTTTCTGCAATAGATTAATTCTAATTAATTTTTTCTGCATTAGATTAATTTTTATCAATTTCTGCACTTAGCTTAATTTTTATTTTAGAATAATTTTTTTTTTAACTTAGAATAAATCTTCCATTAATTCTTGCACTTAGTATAAATTTAATTCATGCATAATATTATTTAATTTAAATAACTCTAGGAATAATTCTCAATTTTAATTAATTCAAATAAAAAACTATTAATAAAGATTTATTTAGAATGTCGCATTTAGAAGGGTACAATATCATTCGCCCTCCTCTCTTCAACGGAGAGGACTTTTCCTATTGGAAAAGGCAAATGGAGTGCTATCTAAAAACAAACCTAGAGGTCTAGTTTTTGATTAGGAAAGTCTTCGTCTCTCTGGTAAACGACTCGGGTGAGTTGTTAGAACTAGAGAAATGGATCGCGGACGTTAGAAAACGAACTCAAGTCGATTGCAAGGCACTTAACACCTTACAATGCGGACTTACCAAAGAAGAGCTTAATAGGGTGAGTACATTCGAAAACTCCAAGGAATTATGGGACAAATTAATTGAATTACATGAAGGTACAAATGACCCAAGGATAGCTAAATGGGACATGTTATTAAATAAATTATTTAATTGTAAAATGAACAAAAATAGAAATGTTAGCCAACTTCATATGAGAATAAAAGACATTTAAATGGATTACATTTAATATGACACCAAATAGAAAATAGGGATACAATTAGGTATACACTTAAGGCATTCCCGAGGAACATCTTATGGACATCTATTGTCGATGCCTATAAGATTTCCAGGGATCTTTCCACAATTAGACTAGACAAATTGTTTTGCGAACTTGAACTACACGAACAAGCTAACTCAGGTCAAATCGAGAATAGTATTTGATACCGCCGTTACCTCTTCTTTATGAACTAGATAGAAGAGCTCATAGGCAAGGCGCTACCCGAACCAATTAGAGGGTTCAGTGGAAGGAAAAGAGTTGAACGGGTCAGGTGCAAGTGCCTGAAATAATTGGTACGGGAAAACAAGTGAAGGTAATCGGCACGGCAAAGCGAAGAAGTACTTCGTTGGGAAATAGGCCAGAATCGGTTCGGCCAGATAAGCCTAGAAGACAGATGGGGCGGATAAGAATCGGTTCGGCCAGATAAGCCTAGAAGACAGATGGGGCGAATGAGAATTGGTTCGACCGCATAAGCCTAAATGCAAACGGGGTGGATAAGAATCGGTCCGGCCAAAGGAGCCTTAAGGCTATACTATCCGTGAGCTGGAGACCTAAGTTAGTTTTACCAGAAGTAGATGGTTGAGAGGGGACAGGCTAACCTAGTTTCCTGGAATAGGGATAGGGGGTGATATGTAACAGAAAGAGAGGTCCCCACATAATATTCCAAGGAGCCTTCGCCCCTCGGACCTGTAACAGAATTATTCTCCAGGTGGACGTGGTGGCCACGTGTACCATGAGGACAGCCTGCGAGATAGTGAGGAATCAGGGGAGGAGGATAAAAGGCAAGAGGAAGAGAGAAGGAGGGGATCCGCAATCATCTCATCGGACGCGAAACGAAGACGCAAGAGAAGGAGGAGAGCTGTTGTCACTTCGCAGGAGAAGAAGAGCAGTGACCCAGACCGTTGCGTCGCACGTACTCTTTCTTGTATTTGTAACCAAATTGTAAGAGGTTTTCTCCTCTGCCTCGGGAAGTTTCCTTTCCATAAAGGAGGGTGTTCATAGTGGAAAGTGCTTGGGCATTGTCCCCGGTGAGAGAGCTCACCTCCGTGGAGTAGGAATACTCATTCCGAACCACATTATATCTTGTGTTCTAGTTTTCCGCTGTCTGTTTGGGGTTTTTACGTTTCTTGGCTTCGTCTTCTCAAGACATCTTTTACTATTGCGGCCTGTGAGAACCCTCCCAAAAGCTCCCTTCGTGCCTTCGTCGCATTGAAAGGGGGTGAAGCGAAATTTTCCTCGCCGCATCAGTTGGCGCCGTCTGTGGGAACATTGAGCTGGACGTCGAGATGCAACCGGAAGAGATACAATAGCCCGCTGCTTCCGCAGCGGAGGAGCGCCCCATCATTCTCCTACCATCATAGTTGAAGGCCCTGATGGACGACGCTATTACAGAGGCCCTTGCTAGAGAAAGGAGAAGGACCGGATATCTGCATCCTCATTCCGGTGAACCTTCTTCTCGAGGCCCACCCCCAGAAATGCCTCCTCCATCTCGTACCGCCGTTAATGTGGAAGTAGTGCCTGGAGAAGGACTTGGGGGAAGAGCACCTCAAAACACTATGCCCTTAACCCAAACTCGAAGGGAGGAACAGGGCGAAAGTCAATCGACCAGACCTCCAGAAGTTTACGAGCCCAGTCCCTTTACCATGGACATCCTCTCTGAAGTCCCCCCATCTTACTTTCGGAATCCTCAAGTAGATAAGTATGATGGTTTGACGGATCCCAAAGAGCACTTATCGCAGTTCGACGGAGCAGCCTCGCTCCATTGTTATACCGATACCCTCAAATGCCGAGTTTTCCGGACCACCTTAACTGGCTCGACACAAAAATGGTTTAATACTTTACCTCCGGGATCCATCACTTGTTTCACTAATTTTTGGGGGATGTTCAGCCAGGAGTTTGCCAGTTGCAAGGTGTATAAGCCTAACGCCTCTATCTTGATGCACATCACGCAAGGGCCCTCGGAATCGCTCAGAGGGTATCTTCACCGGTTTACCTCTGCGGCTAGGGGTATTCCTTCTGCCAGAAAAGAATCTTTCAGAGTCGCCATTCCGCACAGATTGAATGAGGGTCCCTTCCTCAACTCCCTCTTGAGGCAACCTGCCAACAGTTATGAGGAGTTGTTAAGTCGTGCGGAACAATTCATCCGTGAAGAGGAAGGACTGTAAGTGCGGAGAGCTGAACGTGCTGCCGCAGCAGTCCCGGTCGAAAGAACTCATCCCGCTGCCCCTCCAGTACCTCCTTGTCGAGGGTATATGCAACCCTTTCGACAGGCAGCTCCTAGGCCTCGACCATTGTTACAGAGCACTCGTCCTGTTCCACCATTACAAATTATGGCCGCTGAAGCACTTTCTCCTGCAAGGACTTGGAAGGAGCGAGAGATGGAATTCTATGATCAACATGGTCTGCTGCAACGACCCTTAGGATATAGGGGGATCCCACGTAACCCCCCCTCCCCATTCTTCTGCCAATATCATAAGGAATATGACCACGCTAGTGGCCGATGCTTCAAGTTACAGGAGGAACTGGATCGCCTCCGAACCGCATATCCGCAATTGCGGTTCCAAATGAGATGACCAGCACGGCGAGGCCCCCGACCCGATGTAGCCCGTCCAGGGCCGTATAACCAACAACCTCAAGTCACTTTCCCTCAAACGCCTTCCCAAGAGATTGTTTCCCAAGAAGGCCCATCAGGTGAGGGCCCTTTATCCAATCTAAATAACGCTCCCACACGAGGGGTTATCCATGTTATAGCTAGAGGACCTACTGACGAGGACTCCAACCGGGCGTGGAAGTCATACGCCCGTCTCATGGAGAGTTTGGCCATTATCACTGACCAGACTGTACAGAATGCAACGCCCATTTCATTCGGACTAGAAGATCTACAAGGTGTCCTCCTGCCCCACATGGATGCCTTAGTTATCCGAATATCCCTAACCAATTACGAAGTGGCTAGGGTACTGGTTGACTCGGGAAGCTCTGTTAATATCCTTTTTCAGAAGGCTTTCGGACAGATGCAGTTGGGAAATGTCCAGCTAAAAGATATGGCTACACCCCTCTTTGGGTTCGCCGGGCATATGGTCCACCCTACAGGGCAGATTTCGCTGCCCCTAACTCTGGGCATGAAGCCCAGCCAGAAAACCAATATTATACCTTTCCTCATTGTGGATGCCCCGTCCACTTATAATGCTATTCTTGGTTGTCCTTTCCTTGCTATCTTTCAGGCGGTGGCTTCCCCGTACCATCAGAAGTTGAAATTCCCAGTTGGACCCTGGTGGGAGAAGTACGAGGGGAACAGAAGGCCGCCCATAGCTGTTATTTCCAAATGGTTCGGGATGACCAGAAGAAGGCCCGAACCGATGATCTCAAAGGAAAAGCTATCATCATTTCTGATGTCTGCGTCTTGGAAGAATCCCCCCCCAAAGCCGACAAAATAGAGGAAGGAGAGTTGGTGGAAATTGCTCCCGGAAAGGCCACACGGGTGGCGCAGCAACTGGAAGCCAAGGAGGATCTGGTGGCCTGCCTACAGGAGAATGAAGACATCTTTGTGGGAGATGTGCATGATCTCACCGGGATCGACCCTCGCGTGGCTGAGCACCATCTCAATATAACCAGGGGAGCCCGACCTGTCCAACAGAAGCGGTGACATTTTGAACCTGAGAAGGACAAGGTCATAGCTGAAGAGGTGGAAAAACTGCTAAAGGAGGGTCATTTAAAGGAAATCCAGTTTCCCGAGTGGGTTTCCAATGTAGTCTTGGTCCCCAAGCCTTCTGGGCAGTGGAGGATGTGTATCAATTTTCATGATTTGAATAAAGCATGCCCTAAAGACTGCTACCCCTTGCCTCGTATTGATCAGTTGGTAGACTCCACTGTAGGATATGAAGTGGTGTCCCTAATGGATGCATATCAAGGATACCATCAAATACCTTTGGCCAAAGAAGATCAAAAGAGGGTTAGCTTTGTGACGGCAGGAGGGTTATACGCTTATGTGGTGATGCCGTTCGGATTAAAGAACGCAGGTGCCACCTATCAGCGCCTTATGGACAAGATCTTTGCGGAGCAGAAAGGGAAAAATGTGGAAGTCTACGTGGATGACATCTTGGTCAAATCAAAGACCACTCGGGATTTAGTCAAGGATTTAAATGAAACCTTCGCTACATTGAGATGGTTTAATATGAAGTTAAACCCTAACAAATGCCTGTTCGGGGTAAAAAGTGGCAAGTTCTTGGGGTACATAGTAACTGAGAAGGGGTTGCAAGCCAACCCTGAGAAGGTGCAGGCGCTGTGTAACATGAAATCACCTACTAACCTGCGAGAGACCCAGAAGTTGGTGGGCAGGATTGTTTCCTTATCCCGATTCATAGCCAGATTGGCGGACAAAGGGCTGCCTTTCTTCAAGATTCTGCGTAAGGCTACTAAATTTCAGCGGGACGATCAATGCGAGCAGGCTTTTCAGGAGTTGAAGGAATATTTGGCTGGACTCCCACTGCTATCCAAACCAGTGGTCGGAGAACCGTTATGGATGTATTTGGCCATCTCAGAGGGAGCTATTAGTTCGATTTTATTGAAACAAGAAGGCTCTCACCAACAGCCTATTTATTATACCAGCCATATTCTGAAGGGGGGTGAATTCCGTTATACAGAGCTAGAGAAGTTGGCATATATTCTAGTGTTGACCGCCCGCAAATTGAGGTCGTACTTTCTGGCTCATCCCATCACCGTTCTAACTCACAGCAAATTGGGCAAGGTCATCACTAAACCCAATTTCTCCGGAAGATTGGCCAAATGGGTTGTAGAATTAAGCGAATATGATATTCACTACCAACCCCGAACGGTTATCAAGGCCCAAGAGTTTGCTGATTTTCTAGCGGAGGTACCTTGTGGCCCGAAAGATGGTTCGACGACAAAAGAGGAAGGATCGAAAGTATGGAACATATTCGTAGACGGTTCTTCAGGGTCTACGGGCAGCGGTGTCGGTGTTCTGTTAATTTCCCCTGATAAGGAGGAGACCCGTATAGCCGTACGTCTGGGATATCGGACATCCAATAATGAGGCAGAATATGAAGTCATTCTAGCGGGATTGCAGGCTGCTAAGGCGGTGGGGGCTTCTTCAATTGTAATCCATTCGGATTCCCAGCTGGTGATATCACAACTTCAAGGTTCTTTCATGGTTCGGGAGGAAAGACTGCACAAGTACTTGAAAGCTTTTGAGACAGAAAAAGTTCAGTTTCAGCAAGTCCTCTTGAAGCAAATCTCACGGGAGAAAAATGGGAAGGCAGATGAATTGGCTCGGATGGCTAGCGCTATGGAAGGAGTGAAATCATTGGAAACGGTCCATGTGTGTCACGCCCGCCCTTTTTCCAAGGGTCCGGAGGGGCGGCGCGTGACGCGACCGTACATACATACATTACTTACAGCGGAAGACTTTAGACTTATATTTTTTTTTCTTCTTTTAAAACATAAACATGCATTGACATATATAGATACTTCTTCTTCTTAACATAGAGCATGCATCATAATATATATAGATACTTCTTCTTACTTCTTCCTTACTTCTTCTTATTAACATAGAGCATGCATCATAACATATATAGATACTTAGTGCTTAGTTCAAGTTCATAAACATCATCATCATAAGGAGACATAAATAAGGATATCCATAAACGTCATCATCATGGGGAAACATATATATAAGGACATAACGGATCTTCTCTACCATGCCACTACCACACACATTTGGCCCATCCTGTTGCTCCCTTTAGTTTATCCATCCCTTACCTTATCTGCAGTACGAGGGAAAGATAAACTATAAGCACATAGACTTAGTAAGATCCTGTCCTACTCACAAAAAACCATACATAGACATTAATCATGGCATGTAACATTCATAACATATAAGCAACATAACATGTAACATACATGACGTAAGCAACTTAACATGTAGCATAAGTAACATAAGTAAACATAACATGAATCATCTATAACATAGCAGCATAACATGTATCATCTATAACATAGAAGCATATCATGTAAATATAGTGTTGGGATGTATACTGAAAGCCTAGCTCTTTTGTATGAACATCTTTATTTTGAAATAAGAATCACATGATCATTGTTTGCACATTATATTTATATGTGTGCATATTGTCTAATATTTTACATTGTAGATAACATGGTGCCTGGGTGCGGCACAGAAGATCATGTTATCAGTCCCTTGTAGAATATAAGTAAAGGCTCACAACCAAGATGGTTTTGGACAAACCATTGGCATGGTTGTAGTGTAGCTTGGTATTGTTTTGTCTTGAACATAGAGTTACACTAGTACACTTAGGTGTATTGAGCAGGACCGACATAGAGGTGATTCAATTTGTTGTTGACTACATAATTGAATCGGACCTCGGATATTATGTTGTACATGCTCTTAATCCCGATATAATAACGGACACATGTACTTAGTATTTATTTCTTTGATTTACCAGAGGGTGAGATTTCTATGGATTAAATCAATATGCCCGGTAAGTTGGAAAATGATATTATTTACATGGTGTGTAGTTGATTATAGGAGGAATCCGTGTCCTATGTATTAGGTTGATGATGTCCCCTTGAGGAGCTCATAAGGTTCATCATGTAAACCCTGCAGGTTGACTTAGTCAACATGATGATAAGGTTGAGTGGTACTACTCGAGGAGTTAGATGTTAATTAATTGATGGTCAGTAAATCAATTAATTGACGGACATTCGATGTCTTAAACACGGGGAGATGGATGTACAAATAATATATGGAGCCCATATTAATTTATGGGGTTGGTGAGGTAGTTCGATGATGATCCTCTAGTGGAATGGAACATCATTGATGGATCAAGTTTGTGTGGTTCCGATCCATCGGGTGGCCAAGACCCAACTCCTCCTCATGGTCCCTATCGTAGCCTAATATAAACCTCATGAAGTCTAGATCAAATGATGGAAAACAAATCTCTAGATCCGACGGTTGGGATTAAATCCCTAGAACCGACGGTGGAGATTAAATCTCTAGATCCGGCGGTTGGGATTAAAACCTTAGAACCGATGGTTGAGATTAAATCTCTAGATCCGACGGTTGGGATTAAATCCCTAGAACCGACGGTTGAGATTAAATCTCTAGATCCGACGGTTGAGATTAAAACCCTAGAACCGATGGTGGAGATTAAACCAAGGCCCAAAACCCTAACTCTATAAAAGGGTGGCTTAGGGTGGGCGGCAAAAGGATGATGGAAGATGGAAAACCTAATTGAGGGGCTTTGGCTTGGGCGGCAAGAAAGTGGAGGAGCTAGGGTTTTTGGGTGGCCAGAAAAGGAGAGGGAGCTTCTTCTTCTTCTTCCTAATGGTGGCCGGCATCCTTCTTCCTCCTTCCTCCATGGTTTGGCCGGCGCCCATGCTTCTCCTTTTGATCTAGGTTGATGATTTGGTTTTGGAGATTGGGTTTTGCCAAACCTAAAGTGGGCGGCAAGAAACCCTAAGGGAGTTAGGGTTTTGCCTATTTTTGGTTGGGCGGCAAGAAACCCTAGGAGGTTAGGAGGTTGGGCGGCTAGGTTATGGAAGCTAAGGTGGGCGGCAAATATAGGAAGAGGGTTCTTCTTCTTCCTAAGGTTTGGCCGGCTCCTACCTTCTCTTCCTTCTACCTTGGTCGGGGCTCAACCGATTTCCTATTCTCCTCTTCACTCCATCTTGGCCGGCGGCACCAAAACTAGGGTTTGTCCCTAGTTTGGTTCCTTGGTTGTTTCCATTATGTTCTCTCTATTCTTGGGGCCGGCGGCATCAATCCTTTTGTGGATTGGTGGTTGGCTCAAGCAAGAAGAGAAAGAGAATTCTTCTTTCTTTGGATTGAAGAAGATCTAGGATGCTTCAACTTGTGGAGGATCTTCGCCCACACGAAGTCTACAAGGAGGTTAGGACATACGATAGAAGATCAAGAGGTATAAAAGTTTTATAACTTTTATTATTGTTCTTTTCATGTTCTTATTTGATATGCTAGCTTATGTTCTTTATGTTAGTATATGTTGATTATACTAGTTTACATTTGCATGTATTTGTATAATCATGGACCCCGAATAAGAAACACAAAAACCGGCGATCCGTCCGTCGTCTCTTCCGCAGCTAATCGACTAGAAGAGTTTCGTTGCTTGAACAACTAGTTTGTTCAAGCGATCGCTCGAGTCATTGGCACGACGACGAATTGGTTGTGCTTAGGAAACTCATCCCATCCGGATTAGTTTTCATTAGTGAAAATTTTAATCCGGGGACATGGGAGCCTATGAGCATTCCGAGAAATAGCACGATCCGCCAACAAAAGGTATCAGAGCCACGGTTTCCGGTTTTGTGTGTTTTGGATTCGATTACTTTCACGCACTTATCATATATTGTGTATGCCGGATAATAGTAGGATGTGCGTAGGCTAACTTTTTGGTTGCAGGCATAAGATCCAACTATTATGGCTATATATGTGTGTATGTGATTGCATGTGTGTGTGATTATATATTATTTGAATCCTCGGGGTTGACGAGGCTAAATTAGTATTTAATTTTTGTAATTGAATACGGCATTGTTTAGCCACTCTTTATTTTATTTTACTTTCGATCTAGATTTCATGTACACTCCCTCGTGGAGTATAGGATCGATGGATGTAAAATAAAATAGGTTTTATTCTCGGCTCGGATCTCCGGTTGGCTTCATACGGCGTAGGAGGAGCGGGCAGTGTGGCGACACGACGGGACGCATATTGGAGAACAATGCCATAATAGTTGGAAATTCCTCATATTTATTGCTGATTTGTTTTATATGCATGTTGTGTGTGCTTGAAAATTCCTCATTGTCAATATACTAAGTGGGAGAGGGATATTTTAATTAATTCCCGCGGCCTCCATTACAATTTGACGTGTGATGCAACAAACTTGCGTGTCGGCTCTGAGTGCCTTCCTCCCTGCGGATGAGTTTGTTTGCGGATCACTAGGTCAAATAATGGTTATAAGAAATTATCTAGGAGCGTGTGTACTTCCACAGTGGTAAGGTACATAATCCAAAATAATTCCCTTAGTACCGTGTAATGGTGCACACTTAGATGCAAATAAAAAGTAGTTTTATTTGTAGGGCCAAAGAGAAATCAACTATTAATTTTATTTGTCAAAAAGTAAGGTTGACAAGATAATAAAATTAATGGGTTAAACCTCCTCTTACAAATGTAGAATTCGTATATGTCCACACTGCGTGGCATGCGATATTCTCGGTGTTTTGAGGTGTTGGTTGATTTCAAAATTTTATTGTTTGAGGAATCAATAATTTTTATTGAAATCTATAGTAATAATAAGCATGTTGTGTGTGCTTAAAAATTCCTCATTTTCAATTTACTAAGTGGGAGAGGGATATTTTAATTAATTCCCGCGGCCTCCATTACAATTTGACGTGTGATGCAACAAACTTGCGTGTCGGCTCTGAGTGCCTTCCTCCCTGCGGATGAGTTTGTTTGCGGATCACTAGGTCAAATAATGGTTATAGGAAATTATCTAGGAGCGTGTGTACTTCCACAGCGGTAAGGCACATAATCCGAAATAATTCCCTTAGTACCGTGTAATGGTGCACACTTAGATGCAAATAAAAAGTATTCTCCCCATCGGAGTCACTGCTTTTATTTGTAGGGCCAAAGAGGAACCAACTATTAATTTTATTTGTCAAAAAGTAAGGTTGACAAGATAATAAAATTAATGGGTAAAACCTCCTCTTACAAATGTAGAATTCGTATACGTCCACACTGCGTGGCATGCGATATTCTCGGTGTTTTGAGGTGTTGGTTGATTTCGAAATTTTATTGTTTTAGGAATCAATAATTTTTTGAAATATAAAGTAATGATCTATGTGATTCTTAGGATTTTCAAAATTGACTTTCAGTCCACTTATTTTGATACTAAAGGAAATAAACTTACTGTACCCAAATTATATTGATTGGAAATGAATCCAAATATTGTCTTATCTGCTAGTATGCACTCTTCGAAGAGTATCCTGCCATGGTCAAGCCAAAAGGTTTCTACTTCTAAGCCGAAAGGCAAGAAGAAGGAGAAATAAGGTGGAGCAAATGTGGTGGGAGGATCTCAGGGAGGAGTGAATAAGCCGAAAGGCAATTACTTCACTTACAAGCAGGATGGACATTGGAAGGAGGACTGTCCCAATCCAAAATATAACAAAAGTATATCTTTTGGTCTAGTCGTTGTAACATGGTTAGCGGTGTTATCTACCGCACTGTGTGTAGATACGAGAGCCACTAATCATGTCTGCAATACTTTGCAGGGGTTCCAGGAAACCCGACGACTAGCTAAAGGGGAGATTACCATTTACTTGGGCAATGCCATGAAGATGGCGGCTATTACAGTGGGAGATGTTTTATTTATCTTTTGAGAAAAATAAAGGTTTTTGGTTCTTAAGAATTTCCTTTATGTACCCTTATTTAGAAAGAATTGATTTCGGTTTCTAAATAGTTTTTGGATGGATAATCTATTTCTTTTCATGACAGATTTGTTATAAAAGGAATAGGGACATTATCTATTCAGGTACATAGATAGGAAATTTATAACTTGAACCACAAGCTCCCACAATGCAAATTGAAGTTAATAACTCATCTTCTAATTCCAATAAGAGAAAAGAACCTTCGAAGATGAACCAAACATATCTTTGGCTTCTTAGGCTTGGTCACATTAACCTAAGCAGAATTCAAAGGTTGATAGCTGATGGACCTTTGGGTTCATTAGTGGTGGAGGATCTCCCAACCTACGAATATTGCTTGGAGGGTAAGATGACCAAGAGGCCTTTTTAAGGCCAAGGGGTATAGAGCCAAAGATGTGTTAGAAATGGTTCATTCTGATTTGTGTGGTCCTATGGCTATCTAGGCAAGAGGTAATCTTGAATATTTCGTCTCTTTTGTAGATGATTATTCAAGATGTGGATGACACTACGATCTGATCGTGGTGGTGACAACCTCTTGGGAGAGTTTAGGAACTACTTATCAGAGGTTGGGATTCAATCCCAATTGACTGCACCTGGCACACCCCAGCAGAACGATGTAGCAGAGCGAAGGAATAGGACTCTTATGGAGATGGTTAGATCGATGATGAGTTATTCTGACTTGTTTTGTAGTCCTAGAGATCAGAGGGTGATCGTTAAGACGAACGCCAGATTTCTAGAGGAAGACTATGTGATGAGCCACAAGCCCAAGGGTAAAATTGTTCTGGAGGAGTTAAAAGGGAAGTCACTTCTTTAGTACCACCGGTACAAGAGGATATACCACATGTCACTGCACCGCGTGTCACAGAGGATACACAGATGATACCTCGTCATAGTGGGAGGGTTGTGAGACAGCCTCTCAGATTCATGTTTTTGGATAAATCTTCTGATTTGGTCCTTAGTAAACATGAACCTGATCCCTAGACATACGACGAGGCAATCCAAGATATAAATACAGCATCTTTGCAAAGTGCAATGAATACTGAGATTGAATCTATGGATTCAAGACAGGTTTGGGAGCTCTTATGCATAGCAACTCATATGGATTATGAGGCGTGACAGATGGATGTCAAGACAGCATTCCTTAGTGGAAGTCTTGAGGAATCCATCTACATGAAGCGACCAGAGGGATTCATTGCTAAGGGTAAAGAGCATATTGTATATAAGCTTAATCGGTCCGTTTATGGACTGAAGCAAGCTTTGAGGTCTTGGAACATCCGCTTTGATGAGGTAAATCTAGACTTATAGATTTATTCAAAGTCCGGATGAGTCTTGTGTATACAAGAGATGTGACGGAAACGTAGTGGTATTTCTTGTACTATACGTAGATAATATTTTGGTAGTTGGCAACAATATCAGAGTGTTATCAGACGTAAGGGTATGGTCGTTCAAACAGTATGATATGAAGGACTTGGGAGAAGTGGGTCACAACCTTGGGGATCAAGGTTGTTGTGCTTATCCCAAGCTTCATACATAGACATGGTTTTGGATCGTTTTAGCATACAAAACTCCAAGAAGGGTTTTCTACCTTTCAGGTATGGAGTTACTTTATCTAAGGAGATGTGTCCTAGATCATCTGAGGTGATAAAGGAGATAAGGCGTTCCTTATGCTTGGCAGAGAAGCCTAATGTATGCTATGTCGAGACCGGATATCCGCTTGTCGTAGGCATGGTCGACATATCAGAGTAATCCAGGACAGGGACATTGGACTGCGGTAAAGCATATATTGTAGTGCCTGAGAAGGACTAGAGATTATATGCTAGTTTACCGGGCAGACCAATTACTCCCTGTGGGTTGCATGGATTGCGATTTCCAATCAGATAAGGATAACAGTAAGTCTACCTTAGGTTTTGTGTTTACTTTGGGAGGTGGAGTCATTGTATGGAGGAGTGTCCAGCAGAAATGCATGGCGGACTCCACCATGGAAGCTGAGTATGTGGCAGCCTATGAGGCAGCCAAAGAAGCTGTGTGGCTCAGGAACTTCCTGATGGACTTGGATGTGATTCCTGGTTTGCCCAGAACTATCACAATTAATTGTGATAATAATGGTGCAGTTGCAAACTCGAAGGAACCACAAGCCCATAAGGCTAGTAAACACATAGAGTGCAAGTACAACCTGATATGAGAAATCGTAAAGGAGGTAGAAGTTGCTGTCGCCTAGATTGCATCAGAGGATGACCTGGTAGACCCTTTCACTAAGGCCCTTCTGGCGAGAGCTTTGATAGGCATGTGGAGGGGAGGGGAATCAGATGTATGGCAGTATGATGACAGCATAGTCTTTTAGTATAAGTGGGAGATTGTTGGGATGTATACTGAAAGCCTAGCTCTTTTGTATGAACATCTTTATTTTGAAATAAGAATCACATGATCATTGTTTGCACGTTATATTTATATGTGTGCATATTGTCTAATATTTTACATTGTAGATAACATGGTGCTGGTGCGCACGTAAGATCATGTTATCACCCTTGTAGAATATAAGTAAAGGCTCACAACCAAGATGGTTTGGACAAACCATTGGCATGGTTGTAGTGTAGCTTATTTTTTGTCTTGAACATAGAGTTACACTAGTACACTTAGGTGTATTGAGCGGGGACCGACATAGAGGTGATTGATTTGTCTTGACTACATAATTGAATCGGACCTCGGATATTATGTTGTACATGCTCTTAATCCCGATATAATAACGGGCACATGTACTTAGTATTTATTTCTTTGATTTACCAGAGGGTGAGATTTCTATGGATTAAATCAATATGCCCGGTAAGTTGGGAAATGATATTATTTACATAGTGTGCCGTTGATTATAGGAGGAATCCGTGTCCTATGTATTAGGTTGATGATGTCCCCTTGAGGAGCTCATAAGGTTCATCATGTAAACCCTGCAGGTTGACTTAGTCAACATGATGATAAGGTTGAGTGGTACTACTCGAGGAGTTAGATGTTAATTAATTGATGGTCAGTAAATCAATTAATTGACGGACATTCGATGTCTTAAACACGGGGAGATGGATGTACAAATAATATATGGAGCCCATATTAATTTATGGGGTTGGTGAGGTAGTTCGATGATGATCCTCTAGTGGAATGGAACATCATTGATGGATCAAGTTTGTGTGGTTCCGATCCATCGGGGGGCCAAGACCCAACTCCTCCTCATGGTCCCTATCGTAGCCTAATATAAACCTCATGAAGTCTAGATCAAATGATGGAAAACAAATCTCTAGATCCGACGGTTGGGATTAAATCCCTAGAACCGAAGGTGGAGATTAAATCTCTAGATCCGACGGTTGGGATTAAAACGCTAGAACCGACGGTTGAGATTAAATCTCTAGATCCGACGGTTGGGATTAAATCCCTAGAACCGACGGTTGAGATTAAATCTCTAGATCCGACGGTTGAGATTAAAACCCTAGAACCGACGGTGGAGATTAAACCAAGGCCCAAAACCCTAACTCTATAAAAGGGTGGCTTAGGGTGGGCGGCAAAAGGATGATGGAAGATGGAAAACCTAATTGAGGGGCTTTGGCTTGGGCGGCAAGAAAGTGGAGGAGCTAGGGTTTTTGGGTGGCCAGAAAAGGAGAGGGAGCTTCTTCTTCTTCTTCCTAATGGTGGCCGGCATCCTTCTTCCTCCTTCCTTCATGGTTTGGCCGGCGCCCATGCTTCTCCTTTTGATCTAGGTTGATGATTTGGTTTTGGAGATTGGGTTTTGCCAAACCTAAAGTGGGCGGCAAGAAACCCTAAGGGAGTTAGGGTTTTGCCTATTTTTGGTTGGGCGGCAAGAAACCCTAGGAGGTTAGGAGGTTGGCGGCTAGGTTATGGAAGCTAAGGTGGGCGGCAAATATAGGAAGAGGGTTCTTCTTCTTCCTAAGGTTTGGCCGGCTCCTACCTTCTCTTCCTTCTACCTTGGTCGGGGCTCAACCGATTTCCTATTCTCCTCTTCACTCCATCTTGGTCGGCGGCACCAAAACTAGGGTTTGTCCCTAGTTTGGTTCCTTGGTTGTTTCCATTATGTTCTCTCTATTCTTGGGGCCGGCGGCATCAATCCTTTTGTGGATTGGTGGTTGGCTCAAGCAAGAAGAGAAAGAGAATTCTTCTTTCTTTGGATTGAAGAAGATCTAGGATGCTTCAACTTGTGGAGGATCTTCGCCCACACGAAGTCTACAAGGAGGTTAGGACATACGATAGAAGATCAAGAGGTATAAAAGTTTTATAACTTTTATTATTGTTCTTTTCATGTTCTTATTTGATATGCTAGCTTATGTTCTTTATGTTAGTATATGTTGATTATACTAGTTTGCATTTGCATGTATTTGTATAATCATGGACCCCGAATAAGAAACACAAAAACCGGCGATCCGTCCGTCGTCTCTTCCGTGGCTAATCGACTAGAAGAGTTTCGTTGCTTGAACAACTAGTTTGTTCAAGCGATCGCTCGAGTCATTGGCACGACGACGAATTGGTTGTGCTTAGGAAACTCATCCCATCCGGATTAGTTTTCATTAGTGAAAATTTTAATCCGGGGACATGAGAGCATATGAGCATTCCGAGAAATAGCACGATCCGCCAACATATAGGACTTAATCAAACATAACGTGCAACATATATAACATAGAAAATCAACATAACATACAACATATATAAACATAGAGGCATAAACATGACCTTTTAAACATAACATGCAACATATATATAACACATCAAACATAACATACATCATATGTAACCTAGAGGCATAAACATGACATATCAAACATAACATGCAACATATATATAACATATCAAACATAACATACATCATATGTAACATAGAGGCATAAACATGACATTTCAAACATAACATGCAACATATATATGACATATCACATAGCATGTGAACATAACAATCAAATCATGTAAACCTATGCAGGATGCTTTTGAAAACATATATTATAAGTACGTAAATATAATCTCAACATATTTGGGCCCGGCATTGTACCACTTCTTCATTATCATAGCGCGCATCCCTAAATAGACCCGAGGTAGCAAGTCTCGAACCTACTAGGTTACTAGGCCCGATCTTAGTCCGTCGACCTAGGGCAATCGTCATAGCGTAGAAGCCCATCCTAGGCCCGAGTCTTACTCCATCGACCTAGGGCATCTTGAAGCCCATCCCGTACTAGGCCCGATCTTAATTAGTCCGTCGACCTAGGGGCAATCATACATAGAGGCCCATCCTAGGCCCGAGTCTTACTCCATCGACCTAGGGCATCTTAGGAGCCCATCCCTTTGGACCATGTTAGGGTCCTGGTACAAGCCATGCAGAAGGTAAAATACTTATATGATTTTTATCATAACATATCTTATTTCATTTCGCAAACATATCATACTTCATTTCATAACATATCATATTTCACTTCATGAACATATCATATTTCATTTCATAAACATATCATACTTCATTTCGTAACATATCATATTTCACTTCATGAACATATCATATTTCATTTCATAACATATCATATTTCACTTCATGAACATATCATATTTCATTTCGTAACATATCATATTTCACTTCATGAACATATCATATTTCATTTCATAAATATATCATACTTCATTTCATAACCATATCATATTTCATTACATAACATATCTCAGATATCACACACATATAGGGCATGACATAAGGCATAAACATCAAGAGCAAGTAAGCACTAACCTAGAGCATGTTATCTTCATCTAGCATCATTTAACATCACCAGTTAACATGAACTCACCTAAGCATAAACACATGTTAACCTAACCTAGAGCATGTTATCTTCATCTAGCATCATTTAATATCACCTAAACATAAAACACATGTTAACCTAACCTAGAGCATGTTATCTTCATCTAGCATCTTAACATCATCATATACATACAAAATATGGTATAGAATTTCATTGAAACCTCAAGAACAATGTTTGGCCGAATGGTTCATGGGGGCTTTTAGGGTTAAACTTTTAACCTAATCCATCTAACATCCTAACATCATCACATACATACAAAATATGGTATAGAATTTCATTGAAACCTCAAAAGCAAGGGTTGGCCGAATGGTTCATGGGGCTTTTAGGGTTAAACTTTTAACCTAATCCATCTAACATCCTAACATCATCATATGCACACAAAAAATGGTATAGAACTTCATTGAAACATCAAAAGCAAGGGTTGGCCCAATGGTTCATGGAGGCTTTTAGGGTTAAACTTTTAACCTAATCCATCTAACATCCTAACATCATCATATGCACACAAAATATGGTATAGAACTTCATTGAAACATCAAAAGCAAGGGTTGGCCGAATGGTTCATGGAGGCTTTTAGGGTTAAACTTTTAACCTAATCCATTTAACATCCTAACATCATCATATGCATACAAAATATGGTATAGAACTTCATTGAAACATCAAAAGCAAAGGTTGGCCGAATGGTTCATGGTGGCTTTTAGGGTTAAACTTTTAACCTAATCCATCTAACACCCTAACATCATCATATACATACAAATTATGGTATAGAATTTCATTGAAACCTCAAAAGCAAGGGTTGGCCGAATGGTTCATGGAGGGTTTGATACAAAACTTCAATCGGAAAGCTACTTGTATACAGGTGAGGGGATACTTACATCCTTCGCTTTGCTTTTAGTGGGAAGATGACCTAAGGAAAAACAAAAACTAGCCTTCTCCTTGCTTGGATGGGGTTCGGCCAAGGATGGAGAGGGGGAAGCTCTAGGATTCGGTGAGGAAGAGGAAGAAGAGGAGAAAATAAATTTTGTAACTCATGCCCTCTCATTCCCCCTATTTATTCACTTGAAGAGTCCCTTGATCTCCCTTACACTTAACCATAATTTCCCCTATTCCTCTAATGATAAAATCTTATTGGGCTTCTGGTTAGTGGATGCATCTATAGGGCTTGGCTATCTCTAGAGGTTTGGGGTTCAATTCCTAGGCCTTGCATTCCTTTTGGCTTATTTTCTTTCATTTTTGAAAGAGCCCACATAAAGCCCATTATAATCATACAAAAATTCTTATAAGATTTCTAGAGCTTGGGATGAAAAAGGGAGGAAAGGTAAATGGGGAATTCGGCCAAGGATGAGGAAGAAGGAGAATGAAGAAGGAAAGTGGGGTTTTACTTCCTCTCTTTTCTTAATTCTCCTCTTTAATACCTAGGGAATGAACACTCTTCATCCTTTCATGGGAGGGGATGAACCAACTCCTCATCTTCCCATCTATATTCTTTGTATATTCTTTATATATCTTATCCATGAATCATCCTATGGTCTTGTACATTCTTTATATATCTTATCCATAAATTATCCTAGGGTCTAGTGGTGTCAAGGCTACCTCCCTATTAGTGTTAGGGCAATCTCTTGCCGTAATATGGTTTTGATGGTGTGGCAAAGGGTTTAAGTTAGTTTGATATGTTGATGTGATATGTGCGTTGAAGTCGTGCAGGACTTAGTAATTCGCACATGGAGCCGTGGCGAGTTTCACATCTCATGACTCATGCCTTGAGTCGGTGAAGGATAGCTTTGCGGAAGCCGTGCGCTTGGAGCATCCGAGGGACCGCCGGACGAGAAGCTCGGAGTGAAGCCGGAGGAAGTAGACTTCGAGGCAAGAGACGCGAAGGAGCATTGCAGAGCCGCGGCGCTGATGCTCGAGGGGCGTGAACGAAGAGAACTTCAAGGCGAGGACTCAGAGATGAGAGTGAGCGATTGTAACCCGGGAAGGGTAGCTCTTAGGTGAAACTTGGCCATTTGGCCAAGTGTCGGATGGGTTTTCGACACCAATCGATCGCCATGTCATGGATCATTCTTCCCGAGTCGAGTGAGTTCAACCGTATCCAATCGGGATTAAGCGTGATCGCCATACGTGGGCGATCGCCAAGACCATCGATCGGCTGAAGCGTGCCGATCGGTAGTCAATAGGGTTTTAGTCAGAACCGCTCGTAGCCAGTAGGCGATCGACTCGACGGCGATCGGAGTGAGGTCCGGTGATCGCTAAGAGTTCCGTTGGACTACAACGGCCGGGATCCGACGTGTTGAGGCCGTAGTGTGATAGTCGATCAAGGCGGCGATCGGTAGTGGCGACCAACGGAAGAAAGCACCCTCTCTATAAAAAGAGAGGGTGTGAGCCTTTGAGAGGTTAATGCTTATGCTCCAAGTGATCTTCCTAGTGCCCCACAAGCTCTAAACTCTTCTTACTCGTTTTTACTCCATTCTATTTGTAAGAAGAGTGATCTTGATTGTAAAGGTTACCTCCACCTAGCTTGGTGCAAAGGAGAGACCAATAGTGATTGGCTTTGGAGGAGTGATTCACCTCGGACGAATCGGGATCGTGGATTAGCGGCGTAGCCGTGAACCACGTTACATTCTTTGTTAGCGATTGTTTTCTCGTATTTCTATTTGTTTGTCTTTATTAGTCTTCCGCTTGTGCTAATTAGTTTTGTAGACGAGCAAATACCGACATCCAAACGAAAAGGGCTATTCACCCCCCTCTAGTCGGCCATACCGATCCCCTACAATTAGGAGGTTCATGGTTCAAATCCTACCTATAACCATCTTTTATTTTATTTTATTTTAAACCTTTTATGGCCTTAAAACCTATATAATTACTTGGCATAGTTTAGAATTTTACGGGCGTTACAATCCTTCATACCTATAAAAGTTTCGTCCTCGAAACTTAGAACAACTCCGGATACTTTTATTTCATGTCATCCTCGCGTTCCTAAGTTTCTTCTTCAAACTTTTGATTTTTTCATATGACTTTCACTAAGGGTACTTCTTTGGTTCTCTATTTCTTGATTTCTCGATCTATTATCTGAATAGGTCGACTTTCATAACTTAAATCTTCTTGAACTTGTACCGTCTGTGGCTCCATCACATGGTCTTAGGAACTCTATGCAATCTGATCACCTCCTCAACATACAACTGGGCTAGTTGTTCCATTGAGTACGATATTTGATTGCTAGAAATGGGCAGATTTTGTCAATCTTTCAACAATCACCTAAATAACTTCATAACCATTAGTTGTTTTGGGTAGTCCTACTATGAAATCCATAGCTATATCTTCCCACTTCCATTCTGGGATTTGAATAGGCTACAGAACTCCTGTAGCTATCCCTGGAGTTCCGTAACCACATGCATAAGATCAGGTGGGGGTACTGTCTCATCGACTCTATTACTACGTCTTCCAGCCATGTTCATGCATATTTAAACTAAAAACATTTCTTATCATACACTTATCTTATACATATATTCATGCATATTTAAACTAAAAGCATTCCTTATCATACATAAGAATAAGATTATCATACCTATATTCATGCATATTTAAACTAAAAACATTCTTTATCATACACTTATCTTCATATATTATAATAAGGCTAGCATAAGATTATCATACATAAATGCATGCATATTTAAACTAAAAGCATTTCTTATCATACATGGAAAAAATAAGCTAAAGGCATTTCATAAACAAAATAAGCTAAAGGCATTTCATATCATACATGAACAAATTAAGCTAAAGGCATTTCATAAACAAAATAAGCTAAAGGCATTTCATATCATACATGAACAAATTTAACAAAATTAGAGTAGACATAGAATTCTTACTTGGAGCGGCAGGATTTGGAGCTTGATGTGTGTGTAGTGGAAAGGCAGATTCGCTCTGATACCAACCTGTCACGCCCGCCCTTTTTCCAAGGGTCCTGAGGGGCGGCGCGTGACGCGACCGTACATATATACATTACTTACAACGGAAGACTTTATACATATTTCGTACTTCTTACAGCGGAAGACTTTAGACTTATTTTTTTTTTCTTCTTTTAAAACATAAACATGCATTGACATATATAGATACTTCTTCTTCTTAACATAGAGCATGCATCATAATATATATAGATACTTCTTCTTACTTCTTCCTTACTTCTTCTTATTAACATAGAGCATGCATCATAACATATATAGATACTTAGTGCTTAGTTCAAGTTCATAAACATCATCATCATAAGGAGACATAAATAAGGACATCCATAAACGTCATCATCATGGGGAAACATATATATAAGGACATAACGGATCTTCTCCACCATGCCACTACCACACACATTTGGCCCATCCTGTTGCTCCCTTTAGTTTATCCATCCCTTACCCTTATCTGTAGTACGAGGGAAAGATAAACTATAAGCACATAGGCTTAGTAAGATCCTGTCCTACTCACAAAAAACCATACATCGACATTAATCATGACATGTAACATTCATAACATATAAGCAACATAACATGTAACATACATGACGTAAGCAACTTAACATGTAGCATAAGTAACATAAGTAAACATAACATGAATCATCTATAACATAGCAGCATAACATGTATCATCTATAACATAGCAGCATATCATGTAAATATAGGACTTAATCAAACATAACGTGCAACATATATAACATAGCAAATCAACATAACATACAACATATATAAACATGACATTTCAAACATAACATGCAACATATATATAACACATCAAACATAACATACATCATATGTAACCTAGAGGCATAAACATGACATATCAAACATAACATGCAATATATATATAACATATCAAACATAACATACATCATATGTAACATAGAGGCATAAACATGACATTTCAAACATAACATGCAACATATATATGACATATCACATAGCATGTGAACATAGCAATCAAATCATGTAAACCTATGCAGGATGCTTTTGAAAACATATATTATAAGTATGTAAACATAATCTCAACATATTTGGGCCCGGCATTGTACCACTTCTTTATTATCATAGCACGCATCCCTAAATAGACCCGAGGTAGCAAGTCTCGAACCTACTAGGTTACTAGGCCCGATCTTAGTCCGTCGACCTAGGGCAATTGTCATAGCGTAGAAGCCCATCCTAGGCCCGAGCCTTACTCCATCGACCTAGGACATCTTGGAGCCCATCCCGTACTAGGCCCGATCTTAGTCCGTCGACCTAGGGGCAATCATACATAGAGGCCCATCCTAGGCCCGAGTCTTACTCCATCGACCTAGGGCATCTTAGGAGCCCATCCCTTTGGACCATGTTAGGTCCCGCCATGCCATGTATGTAAAATACTTATATGATTTTTATCATAACATATCTTATTTCATTTCGCAAACATATCATACTTCATTTCATAACATATCATATTTCACTTCATGAACATATCATATTTCATTTCATAAACATATCATACTTCATTTCGTAACATATCATATTTCACTTCATGAACATATCATATTTCATTTCATAACATATCATATTTCACTTCATGAACATATCATATTTCATTTCATAACATATCATATTTCACTTCATGAACATATCATATTTCATTTCATAAACATATCATATTTCATTTCATAACCATATCATATTTCATTACATAACATATCTCAGATATCACACACATATAGGGCATGGCATAAGGCATAAACATCAAGAGCAAGTAAGCACTAACCTAGAGCATGTTATCTTCATCTAGCATCATTTAACATCACAAGTTAACATGAACTCACCTAAGCATAAACACATGTTAACCTAACCTAGAGCATGTTATCTTCATCTAGCATCATTTAATATCACCTAAACATAAAACACATGTTAACCTAACCTAGAGCATGTTATCTTCATCTAGCATCTTAACATCATCATATACATACAAAATATGGTATAGAATTTCATTGAAACCTCAAGAACAATGTTTGGCCGAATGGTTCATGGGGGCTTTTAGGGTTAAACTTTTAACCTAATCCATCTAACATCCTAACATCATCACATACATACAAAATATGGTATAGAATTTCATTGAAACCTCAAAAGCAAGGGTTGGCCGAATGGTTCATGGGGCTTTTAGGGTTAAACTTTTAACCTAATCCATCTAACATCCTAACATCATCACATACATACAAAATATGGTATAGAATTTCATTGAAACCTCAAAAGCAAGGGTTGGCCGAATGGTTCATGGGGCTTTTAGGGTTAAACTTTTAACCTAATCCATCTAACATCCTAACATCATCATATGCACACAAAAAATGGTATAGAACTTCATTGAAACATCAAAAGCAAGGGTTGGCCCAATGGTTCATGGAGGTTTTTAGGGTTAAACTTTTAACCTAATCCATCTAACATCCTAACATCATCATATGCACACAAAATATGGTATAGAACTTCATTGAAACATCAAAAGCAAGGGTTGGCCGAATGGTTCATGGAGGCTTTTAGGGTTAAACTTTTAACCTAATCCATTTAACATCCTAACATCATCATATGCATACAAAATAAGGTATAGAACTTCATTGAAACATCAAAAGCAAAGGTTGGCCGAATGGTTCATGGTGGCTTTTAGGGTTAAACTTTTAACCTAATCCATCTAACACCCTAACATCATCATATACATACAAATTATGGTATAGAATTTCATTGAAACCTCAAAAGCAAGGGTTGGCCGAATGGTTCATGGAGGGTTTGATACAAAACTTCAATCGGAAAGCTACTTGTATGCAGGTGAGGGGATACTTACATCCTTCGCTTTGCTTTTAGTGGGAAGATGACCTAAGGAAAAATCAAAAACTAGCCTTCTCCTTGCTTGGATGGGGTTCGGCCAAGGATGGAGAGGGGGAAGCTCTAGGATTCGGTGAGGAAGAGGAAGAAGAGGAGAAAATAAATTTTGTAACTCATGCCCCCTCATTCCCCCTATTTATTCACTTGAAGAGTCCCTTGATCTCACTTACACTTAATCATAATTTCCCCTATTCCTCTAATGATAAAATCTTATTGGGCTTCTGGTTAGTGGATGCATCTTTAGGGCTTGGCTATCTCTAGAGGTTTGGGGTTCAATTCCTAGGCCTTGCATCCCTTTTGGCTTATTTTCTTTCATTTTTGAAAGAGCCCACATAAAGCCCATTATAATCATACAAAAATTCTTATAAGATTTCTAGAGCTTGGGATGAAAAAGGGAGGAAAGGGAAATGGGGAATTCGGCCAAGGAAGAGGAAGAAGGAAAATGAAGAAGGAAAATGGGGTTTTACTTCCTATCTTTTCTTAATTCTCCTCTTTAATACCTAGGGAATGAACACTCTTCATCCTTTTATGGGAGGGGATGAACCAACTCCTCATCTTCCCATCAATATTCTTTGTATATTCTTTATATATCTTATCCATGAATCATCCTATGGTCTTGTACATTCTTTATATATCTTATCCATAAATTATCCTAGGGTCTAGTGGTGTCAAGGCTACCTCCCTATTAGGAGGTTCATGGTTCAAATCCTACCTATAACCATCTTTTATTTTATTTTATTTTAAACCTTTTATGGCCTTAAAACCTATATAATTACTTGGCATAGTTTAGAATTTTACGGGCGTTACAATGTGGAAATCCCTACTTCCCTAGCAATATGCAATGTGGAGGAAGCCGCACCCGAACCAAACCTGATTCCTGATTGGAGGACTGACATCATAGCTTATTTACGGCATGGGAAGATCCCTGAAGAAAAAGGAGCGGCATCTGCTTTAATGTGCCGAGCCAGACGGTTCACCCTCTTAAATGGAGACTTATACAAGACATCTTTCGGACGACCCTTATTGAAATGCTTAGGAAGTGAGGATGCTGGATGGGTACTCCGGGAGATTCATGAAGGCTATTGCAGTAATCATCTGGGAGGGAGAGTTTTAGCAAGGAAGGCCCTATTAGCAGGATATTTTTGGCCTACTCTCCAACAGGATGCCGCTCGTATAGTGTAAACTTGCCCAGCTTGTCAAAAGCATAGCAACCGGTCCGAACGGCCGACTGAATTAATGAAAGTTGTGGTCGCTTCATGGCCTTTTGATCAATGGGGAATGGATATAGTGGATCTGATGCCAGTGGCACCATTATAGAAGAAATTTTTATTGGTGGCTATAGATTACTTCTCCAAATGGGTGGAAGCAAAGCCCCTGGCCAAAATTACCGAGAATGCTGTAATACAATTCTTGTGGAAGAATATTGTCTGTCGATATGGTATTCCTCGAAGGATAGTTAGGGATAATGGACGTCAGTTCCAAGGCAAAAAGATTAAAGAATGGTGTCAAAGTCTCAACATTCAGCAAGCTTTTACTTCAGTAGCCCACCCTCAAGCTAATGGTCAAGTTGAAGTCACTAATATAATTCTCATTCAAGGGTTGAAGACTAAATTGGGCAGTCAAAGGGGGAATTGGGTGGAAGAATTGCCCGGAATCTTGTGGGCCTATCGAACCACACCAAAAACTGCAACGGGAGAGACTCCGTTCAGTTTAGTATATGGGACGGAAGCGGTTATTCCAGTCGAGGCCCTTTTAAGTAGCGCTCAGATAGAGGTGTACGAACTAGAGCAGAACCAACTTATCCGAAGCACTGAGTTGGACTTGGTGGAAGAAAAGAGGGAGACGGCACGGAGGCAAGCGGAGTTTTACAAGCGGAGAGTGCAGCAAGCCTTTAATAAGAAGGTGATGCCTCGAAGATTTCAGGAGGGAGATTGGGTATTGCGTAAAGTTAATCCCGCTGGAGACCCTGGTAAGTTAGCTCCAAACTGGGAAGGACCTTATGAAGTAACGCGCCGCGTAGCAGGGTTAGCATATTATTTGAAAGATGACCAGGGCAAGGAACTTCCACGACCTTGGAACTCCATTCATTTAAAACTTTTTCACACTGTATGAGAAGTGGAGGATAGCAAAAGAGGAGTTGGGAGACTCCCGAAGGAGTGTACTTCTTAATTTGATTGTATTAGTTAGATGCAAAGGGAACCCCAGTTTGATTAATGAGTCATTCATAATCACGATACAGTACCTCTAATAAACTTTGAAAAAGAAAAGAGGATGGAAAGAGAGTTCTGTTCCGAGACAATACATCAAGCTATAACTTAAACCTGTCAGGGGGATAGCGCCGAAAGCTGGCTTCCCAATTTAAAGAGAAAGTAGGATATGTTGGGGGAGGAAATCCTTGATCAGCGTATTGCCGGACCGCTTCATTAAACCCGTCTTGATAAGTGGTGCACAGCAGGATGATTAGTCGCTCCTGACGGTTCGGACGGTCAGGGCTCTGATCCCGATGAAGCCTACGACATTTCTCTTGTTGTTCTTGAAGATTTCGGTGTACGTCAACATAGCGTCGCGACACCTCCATAATAGCATCGGCTAGGATGGAAACATCGTCGGCTCAGAAAGTTTGATCCTGCTGTACAAGGTGCATCATCTCCATCATGTTCTGATGCATAGAGGCTGAAATTCCCTCTAACGCTTCGGAGTAGGATCTGGTTCGGGCAAGCTCAGTGCTCAGTCTCTGGAGGGATGTTTCTTGCCTGCGTAGACGGGCGTGAGCATGCGCCCTAGAATTTATGAGAGAGGAGTTTTCTTGTACCTCCTTGCACAGGCGAGTGAGGAGGTCCCCTATTTTATCCTCTGCTTTCTGGTATTGAACCCGGAGTCGAGCGATGGTGTCTGAGTCCTGTTGCTTCCCCTGAAGGAGTTATGCTACCTTTCTCGAAGGCGGGTCAATTCTTGAGAAGAGGAAGACTCCTTGTCAAGATGGGTCGGCTGAACCTCCCGCTGTAGCAAAGTTGATTCCACACCCGCCCGCTGTTGTTCTTGTAATGCGGTGATGGTATTGGCGTCTTTTTGAATTTGGTGGCGAGCTCCTGCCAATTGTTCCTGGCATAGTCGCAGTTGTTGAGACAAGAGTTGTTCCCGATGTTGGGCAGTCGCTAAATCCTCCCGCTGTCGCCGTTCCGATTCCAGAAACTGAGCTCGATGTTGGTGTAAAGAGCGGTCTAACTCTTGGTAGTTGGTTAGGGTCTGTATGTCAGTTATTGAAAAGAAGTTATTCAGTGAGAAAAGTTAGAAAAGTTGATTAGAAAAGCATACCAAGTCGAGGGTGTGGCGCAAGCCTTCCATGCGGGGGATCAGTTCCTCTAAATTTAAGATCCGAAGACTCCGAGGAGAACGGGAAGAAGAAGGGATGGATGACCCCGAAGGTAGAGGTTCACTCATCAGGGGAAGAATGGAGGCGGTATCCATAGGTTGAGAAGGGGACGAAGAAGGAGCATCGATCAGAAGGCTCACAGAAGTAATAGTTGGGGGCAAAGAAGCAGAAGTCGGAGGAGCAAAATGTGCCATGTCCGGTTGTGAGGTAGGCACGTCAGGAATGGTAGAAGGAAGTTGGTTGGGCGATGAATCCGGGGATGACGATATGATGAGCATAGGGTTGGAGGAGCCTTCGATGGGAAAGCAAGAAGTAAAAGGGCATGGGCTATTGTCGATAGGAGGTGAAGGGCTCTTCAAGCGAGAGGCAGAAGGGGAGATAGGCAATGGAGAATTGTCAATCACCATAGGTTCAAAAGTGGAGTTGCATTCAGGGGAAAAAGAAGGTAAGGATGCGCTAGCATCTATTGTTGGCTGACATGGAAGCATGCCTTCCATGGATTCATCTTTAGATTGTGAGGAAGGAGAAGGTGTCCTCTGAACACTTACTGCAGATGGGGAAAAGGTAGGGGAGTTAGGGTTTGTGAGTAATAGAGGAAGAGAAGAGAGACTGGTTATTCCGGTTTCCTCTAGCACTGAGGTAATAAGGGTTTCGGGTGGAAGCGAAGAAGAAAGATGAGACGGAGCGGGAGTGACAGCAATAGGGGAAGGTGAGGAAGAGGATGAAGCTGGCGGTTGACCCTTGCCTCGCTTGAGGTGTGAGTAACGACTTGATATTTCTTGGAGGAAAGTGGAATGCATCTTGCTGGTCTCAGAATGAAGAAGGGAGGTGCTGAAATGGGGGATTGAGGCAACGAAGGATGGCGGCGGAAAGAGGAACAAACGAAGACGAAGAAAACGAAAAGGCGTAAGGAATGAAAGTAAAAGGAAAGACGAAGAATCCCCTATAAAAAGGGAGAAGAATGGGCTTATAATGATTATTGGGCTCCTCGTTTATAGAAAAGAAGGCCTTAAGTGGAAGTAAAACAAGAATTTATTCTGCGGATGGCCCATTATGTGTTGAAGTCCTCGCTTTCATAAGAAGAATGAAGATAGGAAGAACAGTGATGTGAAAACATCGCACTCTTTATGCTGAAGGCCTCTGAGCACTGCATAGTATTTCATCCCCGTGCGATGGTGGAACGGAAGAACCGAGATATCCTCGGTTATACATCATTTTTATCTCCACAAAGCAGAAGAAATCCCCGTGTGGTGGTGGAACGGAAGAACCGAGATATCCTCGGTTGTACATCATTTTATTCTCAAGCGAAGAAATCCCCGTGTGGTGGTGGAACGGAAGAACCAAGATATCCTCGGTTGTACATCATTTTTATTTCCATGAAGCGGAAGAAATCCCCATGTGGTGGTGGAACGGAAGAACCGAGATATCCTCGATTATACATCATTTTTATCCCCGCGAAGCGGAAGAAATCCCCGTGTGGTGGTGGAATGGAAGAACCGAGATTTCCTCGGTTATACATCATTTTTATCCCCGCGAAGCGGAAGAAATCCCCGTGTGGTGGTGGAACGGAAGAACCGAGATATCCTCGGTTATACATCATTTTTATCCCCGCGAAGCGGAAGAAATCCCCGTGTGGTGGTGGAACGGAAGAACCGAGATATCCTCGGTTATACATCATTTTTATCCCCGCGAAGCGGAAGAAATCCCCGTGTGGTGGTGGAACGGAAGAACCGAGATATCCTCGGTTGTACATCAATTTTATCCGCTTTAAGAAATCCCCGTGTGGTGGTGGAACGGAAGAACCGAGATATCCTCGGTTATACATCATTTTTATTCCCGCGAAGCGAAAGAAATCCCCGTGCGGTGGTGGAACGGAAGAACCTAGATATCCTCGGTTATATATCATTTTTATTCCCGTGAAGCGGAAGAAATCCCCGTATGGTGGTGGAACGGAAGAACCGAGATATCCTCGGTTATACATCAATTTTATCCCCGCAAAGCGGAAGAAGTTGAACTTATTATTCAATTTTATATTATTTTATCCCCGTGTGGTGGTGGAACGGAAGAACTGAGATTTCCTCAGTTATCTATCATGTTTGTCCCCGCAAAGCGAAAGAAGTTGAAGTCATTATTTAACTTTGTATTATTTTATTCCTGTGCAGCGGTAAAGCAGCAGAGTTGGCTCATTTAGCGACTCTATATTATTATATTTTTGGTAGGGTAAAGGGGCAGAAGAGCTGAAGTATACCCTCCGCTATGTATTATTCTATGTTGATATGAGGAAGGCATTATGGGGTATGATTTAAGAAATATAGGAAGAAGAAGACAAGCGGGAGAAGTTCATTGATGCAGGAAAGTTACATATTCTAATTCCTTCACAAAGAGGAAATAGCAAAAGAAAACCCTTATATATATGTAGGGTACTACAGTTCTTTGTTGGGAAGAACCGAAGGAGTCTCTTTGCGCGGCTGGGGTTGGCCCAGTAATTGCCAAAGGTAAGGCTGCTACAGGAAGATTTGCTTGGATAACTCCTTTTGGGACCCGACCAGTTGTTGACGCAGAGAGCGGTTACTGGCGAAAGCTTCCCTCAGCCGTTGCTGCAAGTACCTCACTTGCTCCTCCAGATTAGCTATATAGCGGTGATCGTCAATCGTTTCTTCAGCAGAAGAGGAACTGCTGCCCTATTCAGATATTATGTCCATGGCGAAGGAAAGAAAAGGGAAAAGATGGAAGCTATACGGTAAGGGTTGGAAGTCTTTATAGAGATGAAGGAGAAGAGCGCATTTATTAACGGAGGAAGTGGGGATAATGAATGCCAGTAAAGAAGGGTAAACGTAACGGCAGCAGGTGAAAAGTCGTTGGTATAGTAATTATAAGTAAAGGGGTCCGAATCCCAGGGAGATGGTGAAAGAAAGTATGGTCAAGCCGGACATCTTTTCTGAGGACAGAAATTTTAATTTCCTCCTTCATTTTTATTAACATATTCAAAATAGTTACATCAGTTAATCTATGAAGATTTTCTCTGATTACTCTTAACAGATGAAGCGTTAGAGGTCTCCTTGGGGGAAGAAGGCGCCAAAATGACCCTGCAGCGCTCGCCTTGAGCGGGAGGTATTGTTGATGGACCTTCATTGAAAGGAGGTGGATGAACTCTCGCTGGGGAGACTGGGAGGAAGGCCACAGCTGGGGGGAGTGGGGGAAGTTCGACGACGGCCCGAGGATCTCCTACTGTGTATTCCCATGTCGAAGGAGGGTTCCCACACTGATTGCGAAACGAGGGAAAAGGTGCACTAAAAGACCTCTCAGAGGTAGGAGGTTGGAGTTGGAGTGTGAGGTGGGAAAGGAAGAGGATGAAAAGCTGAGGTGGCAGTTGAGCGGGTCTCCGAATCCTCAGTGTCTTCGAAAAACCAGTCCTGCAGCTCAAAAGATTCTGAATATAAAGAAATTTCGATGGGATGTCCCATTGAAGCCATGAGAGTGAGATAGAAGGACGAAGACATGGAGGGTGATGATTTATAGTGGAGGGAAAGCGACGGCAGTAGCTCTTGGGAAGGGGAAGAAGATGAAGAGACTGATCCCATTTCTGAAGTAGTAAGAGGGATAGAGAAGACCAACAGGTGAATGTCATTTAAAGTGTTGGCCGAACCAAATTTGGGTCAGATATGAATGATATCATTCGAGATCTTCCAAGTAAGTCCCCGAACCAACTATGGGATTGTGCCATACGACACAAGAAAGGAAATGATAGTATAAAAAGAGGAAAGCTTGAAGTTGGTCTAGAATTTCCGACCCGCAAGGAGACATGCAAGGATAATGACAAAAGTTATGGGTAACATAATTGTTTTTCATTAATAAGGAAAAAGTCATTACAGGAAGCGAAACATTAGAAATTACAGCTCAAATAGTTCAGGGGGACATTTAGCAAAGGCATCTACAGGACTTAAGTAGCTGGTGTCCGTGCCAGGGGGAGGGTATCCTCATTCGGTGTTTAGAGCCGAAGACCCTTCAAATCCTAATATAAACAGGTCTACCCCCTTCTTGACATATCGTCCCTTGAGATCGGCTTCCTGCTCCTTCAGCCGGTCCTGACATTTAGCCAGTTGGATTTGGCTCTCTGTTAGTTGTGCTACCAAGGCATCCTCTCGAGGTCGCTTTTATAGCTGTCCCAAAGTTGACAGGGCTTCGAGGTGTTCCTTCTGAAGAGCATATTGATGCCGAGTCATTGCTGATAAAGTCTGAGGAAGGGTCGCCACCATGTCAGAAACTTTTTGGCACTTCTCTATACAAGATTTCCTGGTGGCTTCCCAGGCTTGACGCTCCAGTCGAAGCAGTCGGCGTTCTTCCCAGAGCTGTTCGATAGTACTCGAAGAATCGGCGGCTTGGATTATAGCATCCCCAAGATGCCCCTTATATTCCTTTAGTTCATGGGCAAGGATCTCCACTTGCTGCAATTCACTGGATTGGAAGAAGATTCGCTGTTCGAGTTCTTCATTTTTTTGCTACAACTCCTCTTTTTCGCTCTGGACCAGGGCCAGTTGCGTCATCGCATCTTCACATTGGCCCCTTAGGTCAGCTTCCTTCGCCTCCCTCTCGCTTAATTGCCGAACGAGCTTTTTCTGTTGCGTTATGGAGGCGAAGTGGCGTGTTTCTACGCTGGATTGGAACTGAGCCAGTTGGACTACCATTTTTTCGTGCTGGGATGAGGCCTAGAAGAAGGAAAGTAACATTAGTATATGATGATGCATAGAGACGTATAGTAAAAAGGAAAAAGTGATAGTAAATACCTCAGCCAGCAGTTTGCTCACTTGTTCACAAGGGCCTTGTACGCCCGATTGGTTGAAGAATTTTACTTCCGAAGGATGCCGAATGTCACGCCCCGAAGGAGACCCCACCAGACAAAAATCCGGCAGCATCTCCCCTGTACGGGTGACAAATCCCAATTTACATACAAAGGCCTACACGGCCACTATACATCGGTCAACACGACCAGAATCCAAACTCACACGCAGTTATATAATTTGGCCTCAGGCCATCATCCAAAATAAATGACAAACAGTCTAAAATAAATAGACTTACCCCTTCTGCCATCTGGGCAGGAATACTCAACAAAATCCAACCAAACCAAAATCCAAATAAGGTCCATAAGGACACCAAAACCAAATACAAAATCAATCTCCAAACCTATACATGTCCTCTAACCAAAATATCCAAATACCGTAAAAAACAAATATCCAAATCAAAACTTTACGACGAGTGGGGATCCTGTGACTCTCTGACAACCTTCATCCCGAAATAGATATAAATCAAGCGGGGTGAGTTCAAAGAACTCATGTATAGTAGATATGCAAAATCGGTATAGCTAATAAATAAAATATCATGCCAAGATAGTCTCACATAAATAGGGTATGCAAGCAAGAAATACAAAATGATCAGTACTTACAGAATCTCCTACGATATAGGAGCATGTGCACGACTAGAAGTAATAAAGTCTGATCATATATAAGCATGTATCCTGTATGCATGACAATCATATGCACATCCAAGGCATCAATAAAATGCAGAAACACAAGATAAATGCAATCTATGCAAAGTGCAAATGACATGGTCACCTCGACGCTATCACCGCCTCACACGCAATGGTGAAGCCGAGTGGGTAGGGCTATGACAAGCTGTGCACTCGCCATCACGCCTCGAGTGACCGAGTGGACAGGATGTGAGTACACCTATCCTCCGCCCCAAACATAGTGGGGAGCTAAGCTCTCATCTCCGGTGTCATAGGCCGAGGAGGAGGGATCCTGCCCGCTACCACGCCGCCATCGCCTACCCATGAGCGGTCAGTAACTGGCGACAGCACACACACCTCTTGATGTACCACTAACCCTGGCAGGTGCAGCCATGTAACTAGTCGCGGCTCAACAATAATGGAACTCATTACTAGCATGCAATCATGCGAAAATGGTGCATGATACTAAAGCATGTAAATCCTACTCATAATATACCTATCCGAATGATATGTACAACCAATATGTACATATCCCTAATCCAATACTATGATCCAAATCAAACAGGTAAATATAATCATATCCTATCACATGCATGTATCTAGTAGGCACCAAAAACATACTAGGCATATAAACATGAAAAATTATTGTAAGCTATCCTAACTAGCATATCAATTTGACTTAATCTAAACGTTAAGTCAAAATACCCGCCTGAAAATATATCCGCAAGAAGAACTGAATCGTCACGATCGGGACTCGCCGTGATCAAAACTCGATATAGCGTAATTATAGTCAAGCACAAAATATACAATTCAACAACAAATCGAATAATAAATCGATTTCCTTTATATCCCAATTAAACCCAAATCTCATATCCTCCAAATATCATACAAATCAACCGATCAACACCCGAATAACTCTGGAATCAACCCAAATCGACCAATCAAGCTCACCCGCCCTAGAAATTCCATCCACAGCCATTCCTTTCCCAAATTAGATCTCCAAGTCAATTTACAGTGGCTCACACATTATTCACAGCCAACCTTGCACAATCACCTCCAACCTTAACAGCACGACGCCCCCAAATAAAACACTCACAGCCCCTCTCAACCGGCACCCCCCTTGCTGCCCTAAAATAGTTTACTCCAACAAAAACTCACCGTCGTTGATCTATCCGCGCGAAGGGGAAGGCTACGGCGACGGAGGCGAGTGAAGAAGACAGCCGCAGGCAGAGAGAAGGATCGACGGTCCTGTGGCCACGATCACGGCGCTATGACGGGATCGTCCGTGACGGACTCGGCCAGTGCGACGCGAGGAAGAAAGGGCTCGGCGGCGGTCAGAGGTGAGGTGCCGGCGCGATCCTCTGCCACGGCGTTCTCACGCCGCTGTGGCCGGCGAAGAAGAAGAGGCGTCGCCGATGCTCATGAGGAGCGCTGGCCAGCACTCGGGCGTCGGTTCCGGGGAGGGGAAGGCTCGGCTCGCTCGGGCTGAGAAGAAGGCGCCGAAGAATGAGAGGGCTCGCGCGAGAGGAGAGAACTGCCGAGGGAGTTAGCGGCGGGGAAAAGAAAAAAAAGAAATAGAAAATAGAAATTAGGGTTTTCCGTGTCTTTATCCCCTTTAAATAGATCCCTCTAAAGCGCGTTTACTTTATCCCCGTAAAAATCTCGTACGGAGTCCGTTTAATTCCAAAAAAATTCCTAAAATTCCCTAAAAATCCCAAAAAATTTACAGGATTATTTACTTAATTCTTTGACCATTTAATTTACATTTTAATTTTTCCAGTATTTAACATTCTCCCCCACTAATTAAAATTTGGTCCCCAAATTTCCTACTCAGATGCATTACGAGTAAGAAATACCATAAGTACTGAAAATATACCTCACGTACCTTAAGTAAACAAGTGGGGGTATTGAGCTCTGATCTTTTCTTCGAGCTCCCAAGTCGCCTCCTCGTCGGTGTGATGACTCCACCCGACCTTGACAAGTCGCACAACCTTGTTCCGCAACTGTCGTTCCTTGTAATCCAAAATCCGTACTGGAACCTCTGCGTAAGTAGCATCAGGTTGAATGGAACCTGACACATCTGACAGAATATGTGTAGAATCTGGCACATACTTCCTCAGCATAGACACATGGAACACATCATGTATACTCGTCAAAGATGGTGGTAGCGCTAGACGATAAGCAACTGCTCCGATCCTCTCCAAAATCTCAAACGGACCTATGTATCTAGAAGCTAGCTTACCACGGAGGCCAAATCTCTTCACCCCTTTCGTGGGTGAAACTGAAGAATACATGATCACCAACAGAGAACTCCAAAGGTCTCCGCTCACGACCGTGATAACTCTTTTGGCGATCCCGCGCTATCATCTACGCCCGATAGTACGGACCAACTCGCCTCATACCGAGCTCTGGGTCCTAGCAACTGGCCTCCCCAACCTCCTCCAGAGGGTGGGTGTACGACATCGCCACCATACAATGCCTCATACGGGCCATTTGGATAGCCGAATGATAATCAAGTATTGTAGGCAATTCCACTAATAAATGATCCTCCCATTGCCTCCAAATCTATAACACAGACCTCAAAGAAATCCTCTAGTGTCCGAATGGTCCGCCAGATCGCCCATCCGTCTGCGGATGGAATGCAAGATTAAACCGCCGGTGCCTAAAGCTCGCAGATCGCTGTAACCTAGACGTGAAACGGGATCTCTATCTGATATGATGCTCAAAGGAACACCATGCAACTGATGATCTCCGACAATATAGCTCGCCAACCGATCCAGAGTCGGTCTTCCGAATCGATAAGAGGCGCGATTTGGTTAGTCGGTTCACGACTACCCAAATCGCATCATGGCCTCGACGCGTGTCCTAGGCAAACCCATCACAAAATCCATAGTAATATGATCCCACTTCCACTAGAATAGGAATCCTCCAAGTAATCCACCGGTCTCGTGCTCGACTGGCCGTGACAAATCGGACATCTAGCTACAAAATCCGCGATGTCTTTCTTCATACCGCTTCCACCAATACAACCGCTTTAAATCTCGATACATACGGTTCCGCTCGGTGGATCGCAAATCGAGAGCGATGTGCCTCCCGTAGTAACTCCTCCATAACCGGGTGAGGCCGAGGTACACATAATCCGCCTCATTAATATATAATACCCTCCTCGTCTGTGTGAACTCATCGCCCCGAAGTGATCCGACTACCAATGAATCAGAAATGTTGATCATCGGCTCGAGCCTCCCGGACTCGTCGGATAGACGATCGAGCAACCATGGTAACTAGAACGCCTCGCTCGCCGGCCCTCGCTCCTCTAAGCTCAACTCGAGAAACCCCGAATCAAATCTGTGACCAAAACTCGGAAAGAAGCTAAAGTCCTGACTTCCGGCTATGCGCCGAACTACATTGGCTTTCCCGGGTGGTAGCCGATGGTACATATATAATCCTTCAGAACTCCATCCATCTCCTCTGCCGAGATTGAGTTCCTTCTAAACAGATATTTGAGACTCTTATGATCAAGAAGAATCTCAAACGTAATACCATATAAATGATGCCTCAAATCTTCAAGGCATAAATAATAGCAAACTCTAAATCATGAACTAGGTAGTTTTTCTCATGCTCCTTCAACTGGCGAGATGCATAAGAAACTACCTCCGTCGTCACATCAACATCGCCTAAACCTCAGTAGACGATTCAGTATAAAGAACGAAACCGTCGTCCCCTGATGGTAATACCAGGATCGGTGCTGACACCAATCTCCTATTTAACTCCTGAAAACTAGTCTCGCACGCCTATGTCCACGTGAACTTCACGCCCTTCCTGGTAAGGCGTGTCAATGGCATAGAAATGCTCGAGAAACCCTCAACGAACCGTCTGTAATATCCGGCCAAGCCTAGGAAACTGCGAACCTCCTGAACTGATTTCGGCTGCTCCCAACTAGTGTGACCTCGATCTTGGGGTCAATCAAATACCTCTACTCAAACCACATGTCCCAGAAAACCGACTGAGTGTAACCAAAACGCGCATTTATTGAACTTCGCATATAGCCGCTTCTGTCGGAGCCTATCTAGAACAAGTCGAAGATGCTGCGCGTGTTCCTCCTCGGAACGAGAATAAACCAGAATGTCATCGATAAAAACAATGACGAACCGATCTAGAAAATCCATAAATTCACGGTTCATCAAATCCATGAATACCGCTGGAGCATTGGTAAGCCCAAATGGCATTACCAAAAACTCATAATGCCCATATCTGGTACGGAACGCTGTCTTCTGAATGTCAGAATCTCTAACTCGTAATTGATGATATCCGGACCGCAGATCAATCTTAGAATAGACTGATGTACCTCTGAGCTGATCAAACAAGTCCTCAATACGGCGGGATATTTATTCTTGATAGTGACGCGCTCAATTGCTCGTAGTCGATGCACGCCTCATCGAACCATCTTTCTTCTTCACGAAGAGAACCGGAGAACCCTGTGGTGATGCACTAGGCTTAATAAAACCTTCGTCCAAAAGTTCCCGAGTGAACCTTTAACTCATCCAACTCTCTCGGGCCATACGATAAGGAGCTTTCGATGCCGGGCGTGGCCCTGGTATTAACTCAATCATGAACTCCACTTGCCTTCTCGGGAGGCGGACCAGAACTCCTCCGGAAAGACATTCAATACTCTCGGACAATAGGGATGTCCGCGATCCGAGAGTCACTCGTCTTCTACATTGATCATAGATAATAGAAAACCCCGCAACCGTGCAATAAAAGCTTCGAGCCCGAATCGCAAATGGTCGCTATACCGTCGTCCGGATGCGGTGAAATCCCACGAGGTTGGTTCGAGGTCCGCAATGTGACCACCTCGTCGACATCCATCGTGGCATGATCCGACCAATCCATGCCAAGAATAATATCGAACTCGACCATATCCGACCAATAAATCTACCGTAAGAATGATGTTACCAAAATCTAAAGGACAACCTCGACCTCCCGGGTAACATCCAATGTATTGCGATGGTAGGAGACGACTAATCTGTGATCTACTAGCAGAATCTACCAATCTCTCATAAAAGTACGAGAAATAAACGAATGCGAACTACCAAGATCAACTAGCATAATAGCCGAAAATGCATAAAGTGAAACCAAATACGGATTCGTTGGCTCGCATCCTCTCGTAATCGCATGAATACGCCCGATCTCCGGTGGCGGTGGAGGTGGTATCAGCCAAAGGTGGTCAGGCTCGAGCCCGATCGATACAAGACCGGTACGGCCGATAGGAAGGTGGTATAACGGCCGCGATCGTATCAGACGGCGGCGGCTTGATCTGAACTAGTGGCGAAGTCGCTACCGACATCAGACGTCGATCGAGTCGCGAATAATAGTACTGCATCTGGCCGGGATCGATCTGCATCGCGGCTCAAATCAACTGTGACACCGTGACGGCACCGGTGTACTCGCCCATGAATACCATGGCGACTCTGAAGGGGAGCTGCCTCTACCGTTGCGAAGGTCCGCCGTCGCCCCTCTCTCAGTCCTGCATCGACGCAACGGTCCTCCCCGAATAAAACCGGAAGCCACATGCCGAGCCTTCAACGAACAATCTCGGCTCATGTGTCGATGACTTGCAATAATAGCAAACCGGCGTCCCTAAGGTGCATCCGAGATGATATGCTCCTTCGATCCACAACGATAAGAGGTGTCGCCAATGGGCGGTCTCCTCTCTTGAAAAGACCGCGAGGGCCCACTAAAGATCGCCCCGATTTACGAGGCCTAGATGCCTGAATGACTCGACCGGTTGATTGCGGCCACTCTGGCCGATGTCCGATGAGTCCGTGGTCGATGGGTCGACACTGTAGATCTTCACCGCTTTCCTCTTCCCGCCTATATTGACCCTCCGCTGAGCCGACTGATCAACAAAGCTCTATCCAACGCCTCTCGGTAGGAAGAACTACCAAATCTCGCCATCCCGACTGTAGATGCCCATCCAGGTCCCCGCATAAACCGTGCATCATCCGTGACCTATCCTCAAGAACTAACTCGGGCAAAACCCGGCTAACCGATTAAATTCAGATTATACTCCATCACCGAGCGATTATTCGTCTTAGACTCGAGAAAATCGACGCCTCATCATCCGATATGCCCGCGGAAATCGACTCTCAAAGCCTCTAAATCTCGCCAGTAACCCGCCGCCGCCAATAATCGAAGCCGTGATATCCCACCGATCTCGGCCTCGCTGCCGTAAATGGAAGGTCGCTAACTCGCCTTCTCCCACTCGGAGCGACCATATAGTAGAAGGTACGCTCCATCGTCTCGATCCAAGATCGAGCCACGATCGGATCAGTCTCCGAATAAAGTGAACCGGCTCTTCATCGACTTAGCCAATCCCGAATCCGAGCTCGCAGCCTATCAATAGGATAAGTAGGCCGAGCATCGAGTGAGTCGACCGGCTCATGATGGGCCTGCTCTGTAGAGAAGGTCCTCTGGGGAGTCTCGATGTGTAGCAAGAGGATCTCATGGTACATCGGATGCCCCAAAGAAGGGGTATCTCGGGAGGAGGATCCGCCGAGGACCGAGGATCCACAACTCCGTAGCACCTGTGGAATCGACCCGATCAATATGCTCATCCTCGAGATCTCTCTGCAAGTCGGTCACCAAAGATCTCGGGTCCTCTGGCGTGGCTGCCCCACCACGCCTCGGCATACGCCCACCTTGTCTCATATCTGTTAAATGAATACAGATATTACCATAAATAAAAACATATCAAATTTATCATCATACCTATTTCACCGTCAGGAGAGGTCCAGTAGCCGCCAAAACCCCATATTAATCTCGTCAAAATCCTCAATTTCAAACATAAAATCGCTAAATCCATACCAATCCAAAATTTCCAAATTACCTCGCAAAACCTGCCAATAAATGGCGAACTCCGAAAAATCCAAAAAAAACCCTAGGAACTCGAAAACCTAGGCGCTCTGATACCAAATAAATTGTCACGCCCCGAAGGAGACCCCACCAGACAAAAATCCGGCAGCATCTCCCCTGTACGGGTGACAAATCCCAATTTACATACAAAGGCCTACACGGCCACTATACATCGGTCAACACGACCAGAATCCAAACTCACACGCAGTTATATAATTTGGCCTCAGGCCATCATCCAAAATAAATGACAAACAGTCTAAAATAAATAGACTTACCCCTTCTGCCATCTGGGCAGGAATACTCAACAAAATCCAACCAAACCAAAATCCAAATAAGGTCCATAAGGACACCAAAACCAAATACAAAATCAATCTCCAAACCTATACATGTCCTCTAACCAAAATATCCAAATACCGTAAAAACAAATATCCAAATCAAAACTTTACGACGAGTGGGATCCGCAAATTTGCACTCTCGACGCTTCATCCGAAATAGATATAAATCAGCGGGGTGAGTTCAAAGAACTCATGTATAGTAGATATGCAAAATCGTATAGCTAACAATAAAATATCATGCCAAGATACCTCACATAAATAGGGTATGCAAGCAAGAAATACAAAATGATCAGATTTACTCAATCTCCTACCCCGATATAGGAGCATGTGCGACTAGAAGTAATAAAGTCTGATCATATATAAGCATGTATCCCAGATGCATGACAATCATATGCACATCCAAGGCATCAATAAAAATGCAAAGAAACACAAGACAAATGCAATCTATGCAAAGTGCATGCCGTACTAATGACATGGTCACCCCGACGCTACCACCGCCTCACACGCAATGGTGAAACCGAGTGGGTAGGGCTATGACAACTGTGCACTCTGCCATCACTGCTCCTGAGTGACCGAGTGGACAGGATGCTGTCGGAGTACACCTATCCTCCTGCCCCAAACATAGTGGGGGAGCTAAGCTCTCATCTCCCGGTGTCATAGACCAGAGGAGGGATCCCTGCCCGCTACCACGCTGCCTCATCGCTACCCATGAGCGGCCCAGCGGAGCCTGACAGAGCAACTGCACACACCCTCCTGATGTACCACTAACCCATGAGTGGCAGTGTGTGCAGGCCATGTAACTAGCTGCGGGCTCAACAATAATGGAACCCCGTCCAGCTAGCATGCAATCATGCGAAAATGGTGCATGATACTAAAGCATGTAAATCCTACTCATAATATACCTATCCGAATGATATGTACAACCAATATGTACATATCCCTAATCCAATACTATGATCCAAATCAAACAGGTAAATATAATCATATCCTATCACATGCATGTATCTAGTAAGCACCAAAAATATACTAGGCATATAAACATGAAAAATTATTGTAAGCTATCCTAACTAGCATATCAATTTGACTTAATCTAAACGTTAAGTCAAAATACCCGCCTGAAAATATATCCGCAAGAAGAACTGAATCGTCACGACTGGGGACCTGCCTCGTGACCGAAACCTGCATATAGCGTAATTATAGTCAAGCACAAAATATACAATTCAACAACAAATCGAATAATAAATCGATTTCCTTTATATCCCAATTAAACCCAAATCTCATATCCTCCAAATATCATACAAATCAACCGATCAACACCCGAATAACTCTGGAATCAACCCAAATCGACCAATCAAGCTCACCCGCCCTAGAAATTCCATCCACAGCCATTCCTTTCCCAAATTAGATCTCCAAGTCAATTTACAGTGGCTCACACATTATTCACAGCCAACCTTGCACAATCACCTCCAACCTTAACAGCACGACGCCCCCAAATAAAACACTCACAAATTTCTCTCAAGACCCCCTTGCTGCCCTAAAATAGTTTACTCCAACAAAACTCACCGTCGTTGATCTATCCGCCAAGGGGAAGGCTACGGACGAGGCGAGTGAAGAAGACACAGCGAGAGAAGGATCGACGGTCCACAGGCTACAACCGGCGCTTGACGGACAGCCCGTCCGTCTGACTGGCCGTGACGCGAGGAAGAAAGGGCTCGGCGGCGGTCAGAGGTGAGGTGCCGGCGATCTCAGCTGCCTGCGTTCTAGCTGCGTGGCCGTGAAGAAGAGGCGTCGCACCGATGATGGAGCGCTTGGCCGCAGGCCAGCGGCGGCGGCGGTTTCGACCGCGGGGGAGGGGGGGGAAGGCTCGGCTCGGGCTCGGGCGGAGAAGAAGGCGTCGCCGGCAATGAGAGGGCTCGCGCGAGAGGAGAGAACTGCCGAGGGAGTTAGCGGCGGGGAAAAGAAAAAAAAGAAATAGAAAATAGAAATTAGGGTTTTCCGTGTCTTTATCCCCTTTAAATAGATCCCTCTAAAGCGCGTTTACTTTATCCCCGTAAAACTCTCGTACAAAGTCCGTTTAAATCCAGAAAAATTCCGAAAAAATTCCTAAAAATCTCGAAAAATTTCCAGGATTATTTCCTCAATTATTTGGCCATTTAATTTATATGTTAAATTTTCCAGTATTTAACACCGAATCTTCAGTAAGGACCCCAATGTGGACTTCGGGCGAATGGGGAGGGGAAGATCCTCTCCTTCGGAGGGAAGTGTGAGTCTGACGGGCTGAAGAGGGGTAGGAGAAGCAAGCGCTTCGGCGGGGATAGGAGCAGAGAGGGATTCAATACAGGAAGGTAAGGGCGAATTATGTGCGGAAGGGGATGAATTGGGAGAATGGGAGGGAGAGTCCCTTCCTTGAAGAGATGAAGATGGGACGGATAGGGTGGTGTCCCTTTTCCTCGGTTCATAGATGGTCAGAGATTGCGAACTAGGTTGACCGGCAGAAGGAGGGGGAAGAGCAGAGGAACTCGGGGCTCCTTTCTTACCGAGCCGCAGTTTCTTCCGAGGAGAGGAGGGAGCTGCTACTGATTTACCTCTCTTGGTGGAGGCCTTCTTCTTCTTGGCGGCTTCAATGGCCTCTCCTTCTACCAAAGTTTCCTGCATTAGATTATCTACAAAATGTATTGGTGAGACAGATGAATAAGGTAGGAAGAAAATTATATTGCAAGATAGGTATCATCCTACCTACAGCCACCGAGGTCGTCGAAGGAAAAGGGGATAGTCCAAAGTGGCTTAAAAGGGGAGTCTTTATCAGATGATTTGAACAATAGTGTGACTCTCCTAATATTCTATAAACTTTTGGGAAAGGACATTTGGTCCTCATTTCCCGGAAGGAAGGCAGTTCGGGAAGGTCTACCTTCCAGGTATCAGAATAAGGTAAAGAGACTGGAAGCTGTACAAAAAAGTATAATTCTTCCCATCCCTTATGGAAAGTAGGCAAGTTCACTAGGAATTGGCAGTCGGGGCGGCTAGATAAATAAAAAAGACCTGCCTTAGAAGATTTTAATTGGAAGAAGCAATGGAATATTTCGGGGTTTAAAGAGAGGTTTATGTGTTGGAACACTATATGGGCTCCCGACAGAATCCGAAAGGAATTGGGGGTGAATTGGTTCAGGGGTAGTCCATAGAAGTCTAAAAGGTCTAAATAGATAGCCGGTATTGGTAGGGACGGGCCGTTAAGAAACTGTTCATAGAAGAAGCAAGTCAAACCAGGAGGAGGACAATTTGGTCAGTGCATTTTGGTCGTGAAGCAGCATTTTAAGGAAGGGTCTATAAACCGTTCCTTAAGATTACAGAAATAGTGGTCGCGATCTAGTTGGGTTATGGTATGCTCATACCACGCAGAGGAAGGGATGGTCTTAGGGGCCATAGGTATAAAGCAGGACAAGGCACTTACTTGGGGGGTTAGAAGAAGAACGTACAAGAAGGAGAGGGTTGGGTCACTGGAACGTCGCCGGTGAAAGTCGCAGGAGAGAAGAAGTGGAAGGGACAAGATTGTTGGGCACGCTAAGTAATACCTAAAAGAAAAAGGCGGAGGTTTATATAGGGTTTTTCCGTGACGGTTCGACTACAGGGGAGAGAAGAGGAGCGGGGCCCATGAGCCCATTAGGCCGCCTCAAGTATATGCGGTAAAGCTTTAAGAAAGAAGTAAATTTGAATTAGTAAAACCAAGGATAGAGTAGGAACCTTATATATAGTGGGAAAGTCAAGCTTATAACTTCGCTTGACTATTTTTTGGGGTTGACTAATGATACCGCTGTTACCTCTTCTTTATGAACTAGATAGAAGAGCTCATAGGCAAGGTGCTACCCGAACCAATTAGAGGGTTCAGTGGAAGGAAAAGAGAAGAACGGGTCGGGCGCAAGCGCCTGAAATAATTGGTACGGGAAAGCAAGTGAAGGTAATCGGCACGGCAAAGCGAAGAAGTACTTCGTTGGGAAATAGGCCAGAATCGGTTCGGCCAGATAAGCCTAGAAGACAGACGGGGCGGATGAGAATCGGTTCGGCCGCATAAGCCTAAATGCAGACGGGGCGGATAAGAATCGGTCTGGCCAAAGGAGCCTTAAGGCTATACTATCCGTGAGCTGGAGACCTAAGTTAGTTTTACCATAAGTAGATAGTTGAGGGAGACAGGCTAACCTAGTTTCCTGGAATAGGGATGGGGGGTGATATGTAACATAAAGAGAGGTCCCCACATAATATTCCGAGGAGCCTTCGCCCCTCGGACCTGTAACAGAATTATTCTCCAAGTGGACGTGGTGGTCACGTGTACCATGAGGACAGCCCGCGAGATAGTGAGGAATCAGGGGAGGAGGATAAAAGGTAAGAGGAAGAGAGAAGGAGGGGATCCGCAATCATCTCATCGGACGCGAAACGAAGACGCAAGAGAAGGAGGAGAGATGTTGTCACTTCGCCGGAGAAGAAGAGCAGTGACCCGGACCGTTGCGTCGCACGTACTCTTTCTTGTATTTGTAACCAAATTGTAAGAGGTTTTCTCCTCCACTTCGGGAAGTTTCCTTTCCGTAAAGGAGGGTGTTCATAGTGGAAAGTGTTTGGGCATTGTCCCCGGTGAGAGAGCTCACCTCCATGGAGTAGGAATACTCATTCCGAACCATGTTATATCTTGTGTTCTAGTTTCCCGCTGTCTATTTGGGGTTTTTGCATTTCTTGGCTTCGTCTTCTCAAGACATCTTTTACTGTTGCGGCCTGTGAGAACCCTCCCAAAAGCTCCTTCAGGCCTTCACAGATCGAAAGGGGTGAAGCGAAATTTTCTCGCCAGATCGATTGCTTTAGTGTGTGTCGACCAAAAAGGAAAGAAAAATGAAAAGTGAGTCCAAAGATAAGTTGAAGTCGGAATCAAACGGAGAAGAGAAAATCGTAAATATGATCTGGAAGATGTTCAAATAGAGAAAAAGATTTACAAAGAAGGATGCTAAGAAAGTCATCGACAACATGCCAAGACCTTGATCGGAAGTGACTTGCTATGAGTGCAACGGAAAGGGACACTACAAATCGAAGTGTGCAAATATAAAAAGGAAGAAAACCTAAAAAAGTAAAAGAAGAAGAAAGTGCTTAAGGTAACTTGGGACGAATCATCCTCGGAAGAGTCAGACACAGAAGAGACAAAGAGAAGCTTCGTAGCATTTATGGTCGAATCAAGCTCCGGAGCCGAGTCAAGTTTCGAGTATGAGTCTGATTCCGAGTCCGAGAGAAGCCACGGATCCGCATCTGTTTCAAAAGGACTAGACGAGATAACTTCTCCTTTAGAAGATAAGTTGTATAATATAATTGCATGCCTAGGTAGGAAGTTAGCTAGGTCTGAGAATCGAGTTGACAGGAAGTCCAAGTACTTAAGGAGCAAGTCAACTCGTAGACTTCGACTTGCCAAACTAAGGATAAAGACTCAACTCAAGTTACAAAGCTTGAGAAAGAGAACTCGGTCATGAAAAGGCAAGTAGAAGATCTAACTGGATCATTGGAAATGTTCACTTTGGGCTCCAAGTATCTCAACATGATGCTTGGATCTCAACGAGCTGTGTACAATAAGTTTGGACTCGGACACAAAGCTAAATCCTCTTATAAATCATACATGTCATTACTTAGCCGAAATGCTACGAATCGAGTCCAAGCATTGGTTCCTAAGTCTAGCTTAGTCAACCAAGATGGACCAAATCAATTTTGGGTTCCCAAGAGTCAAGTTCACTTAGTGAACAAAACTCAACCTAGCTATCACTTAGGGGGAGCTAACACTTTGCTTGTTTCCTTGTTTAGTTAAACTCTTGCATGCTTTAGTTTACTTTACTTTCTTAATTTAGAATGGACTAGATAGGAAACAAAGTAATTTAAACTTGAACAACCTAGTACTAAGACGAAGTGAACTGATAGTAAGTTAGGAAAGCTCTTCAATGTGCATGTCTAGGAAGTAGTCGTTACTCCGATATCCAAGAAGGTCATGTGCCTCGCCATGACCTGGTGTACTAAGTCAAGTGGAACTGACCGAAGCTAACATACTAAGTCTTTGACTAATTAGACCAAGGCTTAGTCCAAAGTGAATCAAGTACGTGATTCCTTCATTGACTTTGTCTAGAAAGTGGTCAGTGCTCCGATATCCAAGAAGATCATGTGTGTAAGATACCGAAAAAAAATAATAATATAATAAAATACCTCTTGTTAATGAAGAAATTGACCCATAGAATTTTACAGAAATTTTTGGGAATTTTTTTGTATTTAAAACAGAATTTCTATGGTATTTCATTGGGATAAAGCAAATAGGATTTATTAACACCTGTTTAGATGGAGGTAATAAGTGTTGAGTGTTATTAACCTAATGTTTAAATACCTAATCCTAAGGTTAGCTTATAATTTTATTTCCCCGTTTCTTTTCTCCACTGCCCAAATACCCGTTCCTCCCTCTTCTCCTCCCGATTTCTCACGCGATTCCTCCTTTCCGTGCTCACCGCCGTCGGCCACTTGCATCGCCGGAGCAGCTGGCGGATCGCACACCACTCTCCTTCTCTTCCTCACATCTTTCCTCGCGAGCACGAGTTGCCGCCGTCGTACCACCCTTCTCTCCCGATCACGAGCGCACACCACCGTGCTACAACCCTTTCGCCCACCGTCACGCGGTCAGACCCCATCGCCTAGTCGTCGTCATCGCCTCTCCCTTCCGATCTCAGCGGCAGTGAGCTCCTCTAGCTGTCGAGCTTGCCTCGGTGCAAGGGACAACCTCCATGACCACTGAGCCACCTCATCATTGGTCCCTCTATTCTGCTGATAGTTGGTCTCGCCAACCTCTCCTCTTCGTCGCCGCAAGCCTGCTTCGCACGCAGTCGTCAGTCGCCAGTTCGTGAGCCAGCAACGGTGATGCCATCACCGCTATTACTATTTCTCCTACAACCGCATCCCCTAAACGAGGTCTAATTTTGGAGCATCAATTGTTCCATCGTTGTGGCAGAGCTAGGGCTGCATCATGACAAGGAAGAGCACGAACATTGTTGCTCACTATGGATTTAGGTGAAGGCATCTCTTCCGCTTGAGTAAGATGAGGGGAAAACATCGATAGGATTTGGCTTTAAATATGTTGTGAGCAAGTGAAGCGACACCAAGTAAGCTTGGATTGAGGCAATAATGGTATATGATCTAGTTGTGTAGATAATCTGATATTGATTCAATGAATAATAGTGAATTGAATAAGGATTGTTCTGTTTGTGGATTTGAGTAGGGGATTTCGGCTAGATGAGTTCAATCTTCCTAGATTCAGAAATTTCAGTAAGGGATCCAGAGGTTCGTGTAATTGAGGATAAGCAAGGTGAGTTGGGTTTGGATGATTTATGAATGCACATTATTATTGTTGTGGTTTAGTTTGAAATAGTGATGAAATATAAGGATAGAGGTGAAGGCTTGATTAGGTTAATTGGATAACTAGATCAATCTAGTTGATTGAGATACGAAGTCGATGTAGAATTTGATTCAATCATTCGTTGTATAATAGAACTTAATTGTAGTTTATGTTGTTTTGTAGGACCTTAATTGGTGATAGATGCTTGTACATGCGGATAGCTAGCATGAAATATTTAACAGGTGGGTAATATCCTACCCTGGTCAGGTAGTAGATAAAATATGTGCATGATATTTATGTTGACAATACCTTTACCTTGACTCCACTCTTATTTAATCATGTGCTTGATACTTAGTCTTTTCACTTTGAGTTATACTGTTGTTGTTATCTATCGTTCATCGTTGTTATAAATTACAAATGCTATGGTAGGTGGATCTTTAGATGCTTAACCATGGGTATGTAGTTGAGTATGGGTGTAGTCTTGACTTGTGTCGTCAGGATTAATCATTCGGGGTTGGGTGATGTCCTTAAGGTAGAGTTGATGGTTGTTTCATCTTCCTTGTTATTGTATATATATACCTACTACAGATCATGTAGTCATGTATGGACATGTGGTTTGTCGATAGAGTCGCTACGGACTGGAGGTCCTAGGTTAGTTGTCAGTTGTATATGTCTCTCTATAGAATAGAGAGTGTGTTGTAGACATATGTATGTGTTGTCGTGCATTCATTCCATTTACATGCATGCTGGCAACTTGGTCTCCCTTATGGTTGAGAGGGTCATCAGTCATCCTGCCTCCCAGGTTAATCATGGAGTAACTGGTGTGAGGGCAGAGCATTTGTTGTGTCACACTCGCCCCACTATTGACAGTGGCAGTTGGAGTTGCATGCAGTTGTCCTGGGTGTGTGGCACTCGACTACTCATAGGTAGTGTCAGTTGGAGTGGCTAGCAGCAGGGACCGCCCGTTGTATAGCTTATTGCTACTTGTTCATACTGCCCACTCGGCCACTCGAGAGCAGTGATTGTTGTTGAGTTGGGACAGTTGTCATGTCATGCCACCTAGGCCACACTGGAGTCATGGTAGCGTGTCATGCCCCGAGGGCGTCCCCGCCAGACGAAAATCCGGCAGCATCTTCCCTGTACGGGTGACAATACCAATTTTTATACAAGGCCTACACGGCCACTATACATCGGTCAACACGACCGGAATCATACCACATCACACGCAGATAATAATAAGGCCTCAGGCCAACAAATCTAGGTAAACAAAAGTCTACTCTAACTAGACTTACCCCTTCTGCCATCTGGGCAGGAATACTCAACCGAAATCCAATCGAAATAAAAATCCGATCCAAGGTCCCTAAGGACATACCAAAACATCCACAGGTACAAATATCCAACTCCAGTCCTAAACATATATTCTAATCCAAATACCCAAAAACCGTAAACACAAATAACAAAATACACTTCCACGACGAGGGTTTGGCAAATTGACTCTCCGACCCTCCATCCCGAAATAGATATAAATCAATCTGGTGAGTTCAAAGAACTCATGTATAGTAGATATGAATAGCAAGAAATAGCTAATAATACTAATCATGCCAAGATACCTCATATATATGGTAAGCAAGAAATAAATGCAAAAGGATCAGACTCACCGAGTCTCCTACTCGATATAGGAGCATGTGCCCTACTATAAGAGATAAAGTCATCACCATATAAGAATATGAATCTCAGATGCATGTCAATCATATGCAACATCCAAGGCATCAATACAATAATGCAAAGAAACACAATACAAATGCAATCCATGCAAAATGCATGCCGTACTAATGACATGGTCACCTCGACGCTACCACCCACACGCAATGGTGAAGCCGAGTGGGTAGGGCTATGACAATCGTGCACTCGCCATCATCGCTTCCCGAGTGACCGAGTGGACGGGATCTTTGTCGAGTACACCTATCCTCCCGCCTAAACATAGTGGGGAGCTAAGCTCTCATCTCCCCTGTCATAGGCCGGAGGAGAGATCCTCGCCGCTACCACGCCTGCCGCTACCCATGAGCGGTCCAATGAGCTCGACAGAGCAAATCGCACACACCTCCTCGATGTACCACTAACCCATGAGTGGCGGTGTGTGCAGTTATGTAACTAGTCATGGGCTCAACAATAATGGAACCGTCTACCAAAGATGCAATCATGCAAGATGGTGCATGATACTAAAGCATGTAAATCCTACTCAAAATACCTATCCGAATAATATGTACAATCAATATGTACATATCCATAATCCAAATACAATGATCCAAGTAAAACAGGAAGATATAAACATACTGATCAAATGCATGTATCTAGTAGGCACAAAAACATACTAGGCATATAAACATGAAAAGTATTGCATGCTATACTAACTAACATATCAACTTGACTATATCTAAAAGATAAGTCAAAGTACCCGCCTGCTATAATGATCGTGAAAACAACGAAACCGTCACGACCGTGGACCTGTCTCGTGACCGAAACCTGCATACAGCATAACTATAGTTAAGCTCAAAATATACAATTCAACGACAAATCGAATAATTAATCGATTTCCTTTATATCCAAATTAACCCAAATCAATTAACCTAATTTTCCTTGACCACAAATAATCCATACAATTAATTTAGCCCAAATCCCATATCCTCCGAGTAACAGATTTTTAAACCATTCCTCGCCACTAACATATCAATCAAACGATAACACCGTAATCAACCCAATCGCACCAACCAAACTCACTCTAGAAATTCCAATCGACAACCGATAATTCTAACTCATACTCTACTACGTCGAGAACTCCACAACCGACTCACAACTATTTACAGCCCTTACAATCGTGAACAGAACACAGTGTCAAATCCACCAAATCAAACCACCGTCCAACAGCAGATAACCCAAAATATACCTGTGATTGAAACCTCCCAGCCGCTTGGTTCACCGGAGACGAAGAATCATGGATGCTTCTAATAGCCTCCTCCCAAGAACCTCCGGAGAGACCATAGCCCCTCGGTGGTGCTCTGGACACATGGCTTGGCTGGTCACCGTGAGCGACGAGGTAGAGAAAGCTAGCAATGGTGGTCGATCAAAGCTTAGGCTACCGCAGAGAGATTTGGCGGTGCCGGCGCACCGGAGGGGAAAAGAAAAGAAATCCATGGCGGCTGGCGAGGAGTCGGCGAGAGCTGCCGGCCAAGGATCCTCGGCCATGGCGCGTGAGCCCGGGCAGACGGACGGAGGGAGGTCGCAGGCCGCGACGGCGAAGGGGAGCACGACCGAGGCGGCGCAGAATGGCCTGGAAGAAAAAGGGCGCCGACGGAGACAACTCGCGCGAGGAAAGAAAACGAGGAAGAAGGTGGCTTCGACGCGTGAAGGAACTGCCGAAGGAGAAAGCGGGGTCGCGGCGGAGAAATAAAAAAAAAAATTAGAAAAATAGCACTTAGGGTTTCCGATTTAGGTTAATACCCCTTAAATAAAGCCTAGTTATTTTATCCCCGTAGAAGTCTCGTACGGAGTCCGTTTAAATCCAGAAAAATTTCTAAAATTCCCTAAAAATCTCGAAAATAATCCCTAGGATTATTTCCAAATTCCGCCATTAAATTTCAGATTTTAATTTCAAGATTTTTACATTCCCCCACTAATAAAAATTCGTCCCCAAATTCCTACTCAGATATAAGTACGATGAGATGTCCCTATAACCATCTCAAGCATCCGGAGACAAGTCACACCTCAAGTGACTAAGTTTACCGATATCCCTTAAAATCAAATCACACTTGCTTTCTAGTAGCTCTTCCAGAGTATGAATTATATCTTCATATCGACCACCTATCATAAGTACCTAATCGCACTGAGTGGAGCTCTATATTCCGTGACTGCTAAAGACTTTACCATAATCCTAAGGTAAATCTTAATCACTATCGCATACGATACTCAAAGATCCTCCATGAACTCGAAATCGCCACAATATAACCTATCCAAATGATCCAACAAACTCCTCGTATGGATCGAATGAAAATGAGCGGACTTAGCTAAACATACTAAGTCCTTCCAATTCAAATAATCTCCCAACACCGCCCATCATACTATGCTTTCACGCCCATCTCGCATGTAACCTTGTCGATTATTTATATACCACCTTTACTAGTTGACACACCGCACACCGCATCGCATAATCAACTATGTCCCGCATGTCGCTCCACCATGGAGAACGCTTCAATATTTACTATTTTCCTAATACAATCCGATACATCCGCAATATATAGAACCTATTGCAATCTTGAATACTTATCAAAATATGACTAAGCCTCGTGGCTCTGAGTAATGTCAAAGGCACTACTTACAGCAACGACATGCTACCACAACCGGACTCAGCTACCAAGATGTCGTAGCTATCTAGCCACCTACGACATACAAATTCCACTATCACTAATTCAACCCAGAGAGCAAGAGTACAACTCTATGGTAAATGCTCTCTATCATCACAACAGAATCTATCCGTTGTTCCGAATCAATAATAACTCTTCCGAAATTCAAATGCAACTACACAAAGAGCTAGCTAAAACCTCATAAGCATATCCGCTCATCTCTACAAAACAACATAACAACTCCTACTAGGTCCACGCATATATATATGACAACCCATCTCGTAGTTCCTCATTTGACGTAACCATGGGATACGCCTCAATCAACTAAAGTAAACGCCCATTCTTCAAACATTGCATCCGCATACAATACCCTTCCTTCCACCCGAGAATGATCAAACAACTCGTGTAAAAGTCAACCATCGTTCGAGCCCTCAAACTAGTTTCACAAGCTTCGAGACTAAATAAATTCCATTACCGTCACGGTGTAATACCACTAGAGCATCCTATCCATATCTATGGTAATAATAAATCAAATCAATACGAAAATCATCATCTACGGTGGCCGAAAGTGCTCAACTCCAACTCGCCACCATCATAAATGATCCAATCGTGTCCGTAATACACGATTTCTAACTCGGACGACTAAGTCGCCATAAGTCAAACAAGATAATCAAACCTCGCATAATTCATACCAAGTATGAAATTGTCATCACACATGCATCCTCTTTACTCTAGGTCGATGATATATCAATCATCCTAACGACAATGATAATTGTAGGACACCATGTCACTACAATATCATCACACCAATCACCAATCAATCCTAGAGTATATATAGGTATCCTATAGCCGATCTAAATAGATCCTCAATCCACCATGAAGGATAATCATTTCCTTCTACCACTACCACATTCCATCATCGAAAATCGTGTATAACCTCAAAGGTCCATCTCTTTAACCAAGAGTTCCTGATCTTCTCGAAGAAATATCGATGTATAAATATCCCATACAACACCTCCTATAATAAGATAAAACGATCTTTCATCGCCTTGACAAGTGTAGGCATATACGCCTAATCCATAACCAAATCACTATTAGTATGGATGATATTCTCCGAGGGTTTACTCCTTGTCCTCCTAATGGGTGGCTAGCGGGTCTAACCCTAGCCTCCTAATTCGACATCACCGGCACCTCTAAAGAATCCGTACCTCTCAAATCATCATTTGATTCCTCAAGGTCAATATGTTATCGACCGCCCCCGACCATGAGTAGGACAATTTCACTAAGTCAATAGTTTTCCTAGCCACAAAAGTACCAGAACTACTAAAGACAATACTTTTCCTATAGCTCGTAGATATCCTTCACTTGCTTGGTCTCAAAACACGAGAACTCCCAAAATCCAAGGAAAAGAAAATCCTCGATACACCAAAACCAAACCAAAACCAAAACCAATAAAATGGTCACGCCCGGGGCATATCCGCTATCCAAATGACAAGGAGCCCTTAGTGACAATATCCAAATCCATGGACCAAACTGTAAAAACCTCAAATAATTATAGAAATATAAGTATTTCAATAATCGCATGCATGCACGACTAAACATATATCAATCAAAGTAAAATAGTTTTATGACCCCAAATCCAATCATGTAAAAATCCAAAGTGCATAAATAAAATGCAATACCAATAAAGTAAACAAAGCGGCATCTCGACGATGCAAAGGGGACAAGCACGACAAGGAACTCTCTCGAGCGACTCAAGGTAGGTCAATATGACACGCCCTCCATCGCTTAACCTAGAGGATAAATGAGGAGGATAAGTACAACCACTGTGGATGTATAGACAATAGTGCATAATCATAATGCACATAATGGAAGTCACAGGAACAAGCTAGAGTAACCCAACCTCGAGTACCCATATCATCACATTAACCCGACAAGGATAATAAATATACCGCAAGATACACAACCATCGCAACAAGCGGTATATCCGATACCACGATAAAGTCTCGTGGCTCTGACAAAGGAAACTATCTATGAGCTACTCGAACGTAACCCATGGCCGATAATCAATAGCACGGTCTACGCAAGAACTATATACTACCACAAATGAGACTCGTGGATAGACATCAGATATAAATATCTAATTATCGATCGCGACGCTCGCGCATTACCACCAATAGGTCGCGTGAGCAATGATTATCCTAGGTTGTTAAGCCTAGGGTTATCCAATACATTTTGCATAAATCGACTTTCAACGCCGATAAAGATCATCGATCTACAATTAAACCCATCGAGGCGATCAAGCTTAGGGTTTCAACACCTCTAATACCAAACGCTTTACCAAAGTCGGTAAAGATCATCAACTTATAAATAAATAAGTCTAGATGATTAAATCTAGCCTTCCAACCCTTCATCAAGGTCGATCAAAATCATAAGTCCACTAATAATCGCCGAGACAATTAATCATAGGGTTTCGTCCCAACTAACAAGAAACGCCTATCAAGGCCAATAAGGACCACAAGTCTACTATCAAGCCCTTCAAGAGGGTTAATCCCAAATTATATCGTCCCTACCACCAATCATGCATACTACAACATGCTACCAAGAACAGATCTCGTGGTTACTTAACCTGTAAAGTAGCTATCTAGCTACAGACGTCATCCAAATCCGATTATTACCAACTCCGAACGAATAACGCAAGAATATATCTTGCAGATCATCTCAACCATGCATGAGAGACCACATGTATACAAAGCACCTACCTATAGAGAGACTCTACTGCAGACTCTCTCTCTCAACCAAGAATGGGAGATATAGTAAGGATTAATCGCATCCTAATCATTCGACCTCCGATCACCATATCACTGAAACAGTAAATGGGTAATCACATATACCAATACGCACATCCGGATCATTACGCCTAGGGTTCCACTAATGTTGTTTCATTTCGAGATCCGCTCCTACTGTAATAACTTCATCTAAGTTATTCTATTTCTACTAGTCTTAATCATGATATCCACCGCAAAAAACTCATAACCTATAAACATATAACATGCCTAATAAACGGCATAAGATAGTCATACCAATGGCAATCAATAGTCAAATTAATTAGGGTATATCTAAAGGGTCATGCGGATCAAAGTCAATGCCGTAACAAAGTCGAGGCAATATATAAATAAAGCATCGATGCTTATATATACTCTAAACTACATAAGCTATGTAATCATGTCCTCATACCTTCTACTTAATTTATCCATCTTAGTCATATTATTCAACTAGTCCAATCATAATACTAGTCAAATCCTAAGAGGTAAACAACTACCAATAATATCTTATCATTTATATCACAATGATAACTAGCTACGATATAAAGAATAGCAATTAATAACCAAATGCTATCTATAAACCAAAGAACCTAAAATCCAATTGTCAATGTATATCAAAGTTAAAACAATACTAGATAAAACATGATATCACCGATAACCAAATATAAATAGATAATAAATCTAGAAAATTTTCTAGAATTTATTTACTTAGCCGTCTGAGATGTCCTGCTGTCGCTAAATCCCCATATTGACCTCACATAATACCTCAATTTCAAACATAAAAATCGCTTCAAACTGTACAACTCCGAAAATACCTAGCTTAACCTACCAAACTTGGCGTAACTCCATAAACCCAAAGACCCGGAAACCTACGCTCGATACTAAATAAATTGTCATGCCCCGAGGAGTCCCCGCTGCATTTAAAAATCCGGCAAAGATCTTCCTCAGACGGGTGACAATACCAATTTTTATACAAGGCCTACACGGCCACTATACATCGGCCAACACGACGAATCATACCACATCACACGCAGATAATAATAAGGCCTCGTGCCAACAAATCTAGGTAAACAAAAGTCTACTCTAACTAGACTTACCCTTCCGCCATCCGGGCAGAATACTCAACCAAATCCAATCAAATAAAAATCCGATCCAAGGTCCCTAAGGACATACCAAAACATCCACAGTACAAATATCCAACTCCCCTAAACATATATTCTAATCCAAATACCCAAAAACCGTAAACACAAATAACAAAATACACTTCCACGACGAGGGGTTTGGCAATTGGACTCTCCGATACCATCCTCGAAATAGATATAATCAACGGGTGAGTTCAAAGAACTCTACTGGGTATAGTAGATATGAATAGCAAGAAATAGCTAACAATACTAATCATGCCTGCAGATAGCCTCATATATATGGTAAGCAAGAAATAAATGCAAAAGGATCAGACTCACCGAAGTCTCCTACTCCCGATATAGGAGCATGTGCCCTACTATAAGAGATAAAGTCATCACCATATAAGAATATGAATCTCAGATGCATCAATCATATGCAACATCCAAGGCATCAATACAATAATGCAAAGAAACACAATACAAATGCAATCCGTGCAAAATGCATGCCGTACAATGACATGGTCACCCCGACGCTACCACCGCCACACGCAATGGTGAAGCCGAGTGGGTAGGGCTATGACAACTGCACTCGCCATCATCGCTTCCCGAGTGACCGAGGGATGGATGCCGCCGAGTACACCTATCCTCCCGCCCCTAAACATAGTGGGGAGCTAAGCTCTCATCTCCTGTCATAGGCCGTAGGAGGGATCCTCGCGCTACCACGCTCGCCGCTACCCATGAGCGGTCCAATGGCGAGCTCGACAGAGCAAATCGCACACACCTCCGATGTACCACTAACCCATGAGTGGCAAGGTGTGTGCAGCCATGTAACTAGTCAAGGGCTCAACAATAATGGAACCGTCTACCAAAGATGCAATCATGCAAGATGGTGCATGATACTAAAGCATGTAAATCCTACTCAAAATACCTATCCGAATAATATGTACAATCAATATGTACATATCCATAATCCAAATACAATGATCCAAGTAAACAGAAGATATAAACATACTGATCAAATGCATGTATCTAGTAGGCACAAAAACATACTAGGCATATAAACATGAAAAGTATTGCATGCTATACTAACTAACATATCAACTTGACTATATCTAAAAGATAAGTCAAAGTACCCGCCTGCTATAATGATCGTGAAAACAACGAAACCGTCACGACCGTGGACCTGTCTCGTGACCGAAACCTGCATACAGCATAACTATAGTTAAGCTCAAAATATACAATTCAACGACAAATCGAATAATTAATCGATTTCCTTTATATCCAAATTAACCCAAATCAATTAACCTAATTTTCCTTGACCACAAATAATCCATACAATTAATTTAGCCCAAATCCCATATCCTCCGAGTAACAGATTTTTAAACCATTCCTCGCTCACTAACATATCAATCAAACGGATAACACCGTAATCAACCCAATCGCAGCCAACCAAACTCACCCGCCCTAGAAATTCCACCGACAACCGACATTCTCTAACTTGCATCACTACGGGTCGAGAACTCCACAACCGACTCACAACTATTTACGCTTACAATCGTGAATGTAACACGTTGGTCAAATCCACCAAATCAAACCACCGCCCAACAAATAGATAACCCAAAATATACCGTGATTGAAACCTCCCACCGCTTGGTTCACCGGAGACGAAGAACCGCAGATGCTAATAGCCTCCTCCCAAGAACCTCCGAGAGAGACCATAGCCTCTCGGTGGTGCTCTGGACACACGGCCATGTGGCCTACCGGAGCGACGAGGTAGAGAAAGCTAGCACGGGTCGATCAAAGCTTAGGCGGCTACCTGCAGAGAGCGGCTCTCGGCCTGGGCACCGGAGGGGAAAAGAAAAGAAATCGGCGGCCTGGCGCAGGAGTCGGAGAGCTCACGGCCGGCTGATCCTCCGTGGCGCACGAGCCCGCAGACGGACCTGAGGGAGGTCGCACCGACGGCCGAAGGGGAGCACGCACCGAGGCGGCGGCAGCGGTAGTCGGCGAAGAAAAAGGGCGCCGACGGAGACAACTCGCGCGAGGAAAGAAAACGAGGAAGAAGGTGGCTTCGACGCGTGAAGGAACTGCCGAAGGAGAAAGCGGGGTCGCGGCGGAGAAATAAAAAAAGAAATTAGAAAAATAGCACTTAGGGTTTCCGATTTAGGTTAATACCCCTTAAATAAAGCCTAGTTATTTTATCCCCGTAGAAGTCTCGTACGGAGTCCGTTTAAATCCAGAAAAATTCCGGAAAAATTTCTAAAATTCCCTAAAAATCTCGAAAATAATCCCTAGGATTATTTCCCCGAAATTCTGGCCATTAAATTTCGTATTTTAATTTCAGTATTTTTACATAGCGAGTGGTGCGCAGTACATGACAATGCATTCAGTGTGTGAGGACATTTGTGTGTGTGTGTGTGTGTGTGTGTGTGTGTGTGTGTGTGTGTGTGTGCGCAGTATATAGATACAGTCTATATATATGCTTGTTGTATTATTGCATTTGTTTATGTTATGATTGCTACATTTGATTGTACATCATCTTGCATGTTATTTGCATGATCTATACTATTGTGTGTGTGATACCAGTGTATGATGACTTGGACCTGTCAGACACCTATGGCCAGTATCATGATCTTGTATAGGACTGACCAAGTTTGATGTTGTTGTTTATAGGTTAGCAGGGTAGTGTGTTGATTAAATACTTAGTGTTGTTCTTTCATGTTGTATTTGTTATATTGTTGTATATTTGATCAGGTTGTTTAGGTTGTGTCAGTGCAGACCATTCAGGTATGCCAGTACATTACATTATGTACAGTTGATCAGTAGGTGGTTTATGCTCTATTTAGATTTACACTGATAGTTGTTTGTTATCACCTCTATGGTTGTATACCATTGATCTCCATTTGTATATATGTTGCCCGTTATATCTTAGTTGTTGATCATGCACTATCTTGCATATTACCGCTGAGTTTTATACTCACCACCATAGACCCTGGGTTTTTTTGTCGCCCAGGTAATAGGTAGAAAATTCCTTGGATGCTCGAAGCACCGCCAGCTGATCTCATCTCACCTTAAGTATTTGGATTGTAATCCATACTAATGTTGTATATTTTAGATTGTATGTTTTGGGATTTTTATCCTATATTTTTTTCGTTGTTTGGTAATCGGTTATGTGATGATGTATTTGGCTTTTATTATGAATTCTTATTGTGTTAAAGTCGTACCGGTACGCAACTATTTGAGTCTTGTGTTTTATTATTTGTTGGTGTATTCCATTGTGACTTTGGTTATATTCTTTTATATGTTGGGTGGTTGTGGCCGATAGGTTTTGTATACACAGGGAATTGTATCACGTATAGGGGAGATGATGTCCAATTTTCAGGCTCGACATACTCTCTAGGCGTGACAATTCTAGCAATTGGTATCAGAGTCATGATCTATGTCAAGTCATAAACCTCGAACGAAGGAAGTGGAGCTCCCATGTCCGGATCAAGAGAACCAAACACCAGGTAGGAAGTCCAGTTGGGTCGAGAGGACCGAGCAACTGGCAGGAAGTCCAGTTGGGCTAAAAGGGTTGGACAACTGGCAGGAAGTCCAGCTGGGTCAGGAAGACCAGATAGTTGACAAAAAGTCCTAGTGGGTTAAAGATCGAACATCAAGCAGAGGAAGTCCTTCGAGGATTGATAGGCTTGAGGCGGGCTCAATGTGGTCCTTCGTTTGAGGGGGAGATTGTTGGAGTATGTGGAATACAATCAAAGTCTCACATTGGTAAGACATGGAAAAGAGCATGTGCTTATAAGATAAAAAGATATCTCCATTGGTATGAGGCCTTTTGAGTAGAGCTCAAAAACAAAACTATGAGGGTTTAGGCCTAAAGTGGACAATATCATACTATTGTTGAGATATGTGGATCTTATAGGCACTAACAATTGGTATCAGAGCCCTAGGTTATGAGTCCACTTTCGGATTTTATTTCATTTGGACATCGAGTTTTGATTTACTTGATTTTGGTTTTGTGAGTTCTGGGATCTGGCTGTCGTGGGACGTCTCCGAGCTACAAGGGATAAGGTATGCTAATTGTTATCTCATATCTTTTGTTGGCTATGAATTTAGTTGATTATAACAGTGCATGACTTGTAGGGTGTTAGTCATTATTCGTAACCATGGTTTGAGTTGACGCTGTGAAGGACATGTTGAGTTTATTAGACAAGTACCTGCTTTCGAAAAGGTGAATTACCTTTGAGAGTCGACTGATATCGAGTCGGAAAGCAGGGTCAGGTAGTCACATTTCTTATGGAGATCAGATATTACAGTCTTAGGGATTTTTATTAACTATGATAGTCAGATCATTACCTGTTGGGTAATGGATAAGGCATGTATGTTATTATTGATGTAGATAGCAGAGGATTAGTATATGGTGTTTCATAGGGATTTTGATCCCTAGTTGTTCGTGTTGGGTTGTATAACTTCAAGGTACTTTTGAGTACTTAACTCGTTATACAGAGAAAGTAGAGTTAGTTGCATACCATTTTCTGGGATCAAGCTAAGATTGTGGAAGATGTAGAAAATAACCTTCGGGAATAACACATCACTTGGTTATGGTATAGTGATGTTGAGAGAGAGTAATTCCTCACATTATTTTTACGCGTTGTTAAGGAATTCTTGAGCTTCAAGTAGGGTGATCAGTTGGTAATGGGAGTACCGTGTAAAGTCGTTAGATTTGCAAAGGTTACGAGCACCTAATGCTCAAGAATGTGAATGGACATTTTAAGCCACCCACGATTTGTTGGCCTACATTCGGATTAGGATGTATAGATATTTTATCAAATATTACCGGAGGGTATTAGACTGAGTCATATATGGAAATGACTCCGTAGTAAGTGTTTTAAGAGTTAGAGATCGATAAGCAAACGTTGCAAGTCAAATGTTAGAATGGGAAGACTCTGAATGTTGGACAAAAGGAGGAAGATCGGAGTCATGGGTCATGAGCTACTTTTCAACCATAGAAGACCAACTGCAGATCATCAATGTGTTCTTGTGCACATCAGCGAAATCAGAAGAAAGACTCCGAAGGGATTATGTGCGTACAGTGCGGGACACGACGACACGCAAAGTCAGATTATCCGTTGGATCAGTTCATCTATTGCTATTGTAAGCAACCAATACATATGAGGAGAAGGTGTTCTTTGAAGACTCAGTTGAAGACCATCGATGTTGTTTCGAGAGGATGATGCACAATCTTGACAGTAGAGATCATCACAGAAGATTGGGTTATCACACCAGCAGCGATCTACTACCTTAGGCATGTTGGAGTTCCTTAATACTTCCTTCCAGGGGAAGCGATGTACTAAGCAAAGATCTAGAAGACATTTCAGAAGACTTGAACATCCACACCACAATCGTTATTACCTCTCCAGGCGTTATTTGCTTTGTATAAAGGAGAGAGTATATGACGATGGACGTATCTATTATGTATTCTTCAATTGCAGCGATATTATTTACAGAGTTGGAGCGTGCTATGAGGTTGACAATTCTTCAGTACTTTACAGTCGATGGTGTACTCTCTACCAGTACAATAGTGTTTACCAACCCATCATTGCTCATTTCGATTTGCATCCTTGTTTCAGCAGTTGGATGTCAATTCCTCCAGGGTAGTCTTTTGCACCTACATAAGCTCAGCCGACATGGGCAAAAGTTGGATGAGTTTATATGATTACTAGAGAGATGTATAGGGTCGAAGGATTGATCGTTCAGGGTATTACTTTAGTTTACCCTCTCGGTTGATATATTGAGAGATACAGATAGTTTATAGGTATCTATGTCTAGAATATTCATAGTTCAGATTAGAAGGGTTCCTATACATCAACTTATGGGTCGGTGATATCTCTACCATCAAGAAAGATGTTGGCCAATGACCAAGAAGTCAAGGGACGCCCTTAGACTTTGATAGAGATACTTTTACTATAGACATATCCTTACGAATTGTTAAATTGTTGAAATTATGGTATGATATGTCTCTTGGATGTGCATATAATCCGAGAGTATTCGGATGTAGTTTCGGATGAACTCTCATGCTTTCCACCACGTAGACAAGTGGAGTATGTGATCGAAGTGATTTCGGGAATAGTTTTAGTATTGAAGACCTCATATCGAGTGACAACTTTATTCAGGTTTTGCAAAGTTGGCAAGATTGATAATGCACAGGAGGTATTTGTCAGAATGAGAATTTTACTAGGAGATAATCTTATTGGTATCAGATGTGGATAGATGATCTGTTTAGATCAGTTAAAGGACACTTGTGTATACTCTAGGGTTGACTTAGAGTGGGAGTGTTGATATTGTAGTGACTTATTGTCATGCAATTATCATGAGCGGTGTGATGATTGAGATGTCATCAGTTCAGGGTAAAAAGGATGTAGGTGTGTAGAAGATGGCATTTCATACTTGGTATGAATTTTATGAGTTGTTGATAATGTGGTTCGACTTATTGAAGAATTAGTTGTTCATGGACTTGAGGAATCGTGTATCCTAGAAGCGGTTGGATCAGTTTGTGGTTGTTGGAGTTGCATAACTTGGCCACTGTTGATGGTGGTAGTTGGAGTTGCACGCTCGGCCACTATAGATGGTCGTTTTCTTGTATTGATTTGGTTATTACCGTAGTTGTGGATAGGATGCTCTAGCGATACTACACCATGGACTTGGTTGACCAAAAAGGTGATGGAAATCACTTGGTCAGAAGCTTGTGAAACTAGGTTTCAGAGCCTAGATGATGATTGACGTTTGCACTAGTGTTAGCCAATCCTTCCTGTGTGGATGGAAGGGTACTGTACACAGATGCATCATTGTAGGGAATGGAGCGATTATGATGTAGTTGATTGAGATATATCCCATGTTTACGTCAGTTGAGGAACTACGAGAAAAACGGTCATATACATGATGTGGATTTAACAATTATTATTTTGTTTTGTAGAAGTATGGAGCAGGAATGCTCATGGAGTTTTGTCTAGCTAAGGGGTAGCTACTATAGAGTTGCTAAGGCACAAACAGTTGCAACAAAGGAGATTGGTCACTATAGTCTCCCAGTCACTTACAGTATGTGTGGTGGAGTGGATTTTGGACGGTAGATGGATTTCTTTTGTGAGAAAGTAATGCTCCGTCTCTAAGGAGGATAGTGGTTACATAGTTGCATTCGAATTGAGAAGAGTTGCTTCAGGAGAATTGTTATTCGAAATTGGTGATTTATTTGGATTGTATCCAGAAAATAGCAAGTTTTGAAGTGCTCGTGTTGGTGGAATGACATGTAGGACATAGTTAATTTCATAGTCTGATGTTGAGTGTGCCAACAAGGAAGGGTGGAGTATTAGTGACCAGTAGGGTTATGTGTCGAGATGGATGCGATAGCCTAACATGATGAACTGCATTGGGAGATTATCTAGAATTCGAAAAAATTTCTTCCAATCCGTAAGATGAATTTATTGGGTCGCTTGTTAGGTTTATACTGCAATGAGATTTCCAGTTTCATGGAGTATCTTTGAGTATCGTATCTGATAGCGATTCAAGATTCACCTTACGATATTGACAAAGTATCCATTAAGCCATGGGTACAAGACTTTATTTTGGTATAGTTATTACTCTCAAATAAAGGGTAAAATAGAGCATACTATGCAAGCTTTGGAATGTCGGTTGAGAGCATGCGTGATAGATTTTAAAGGCTATGTGAGAGCTGAAACATAATATTCGAGCTTAATACTCCCACATAGTTGCTTGAGGTGTGAGATTTTTCTCAAAGTGTATTTGATATTCCTTACTCGTACCTGAGTTGGAAATTTGGGGACCAAATTTTTATTAGTGGAGGAGAATATAAGATACCAAAAATAATAATAATAATAATAAAATACCTCTTGTTAATGAACAAATTGACTAATAGAATTTTACAGGAATTTTTTGGAATTTTTCTGTATTTAAAACAGAATTTCTATGGTATTTCGTTGGGATAAAGTAAATAGGCTTTATTAAAATCTATTTAGATGGAGTTAATAAGTGTTATTAGTGTTACTAACCTAATGTTTAAATACCTAATCCTAAGGTTATCTTATAATTTTATTTCCCCGTTTCTTTTCTCCGCTGCCAAATACTCGTTCCTCCCTCTTCTCCTACCGATTTCTCACGCGATTCCTCCTTTCCGTGCTCACCGCCGCCGGCCACTTGCATCGCCAGAGCAGCTGGCGGATCGTACGCCACTCTCCTTCTCTTCCTCACATCTTTCCTCACAAGAACGAGCTATCATCGCCATATCGCCCTTCTCTCCCGATCGCAAGCGCACACCACCGCGCTACAACCCTTTCGCCCACCGTCACGCGGTCAGACTCCGCAACCTAGTCATTGTCGTCGCCTCTCCCTTCCAATCTCGGGGGCAGCGAGCTCCTCCAACCGGCAAGCTTGCCTCGGTGCAAGGGACAACCTCCATGGCCACCAAGCCACCTCATCATTGCTCCCTCTATTCTGCCGACAATTGATCTCGCCGACCACTCCTCTTCGCCGCCGCAAGCCTCTTTCACACGCAGTCGTCAGTCGCCAGTTCATGAGCCAGTAGCGGTGATGTCGTCACTGCTATTACTATTTCTCCTGTAATCGCATCCCCTGAACGAGGTCTGATTTTGGAGCATCAATTGTTCCATCGTTGTGGCAGAGCTGGGGTTGCATCACGACAGGGAAGAGCGCGAACATTGTTGCTCGCTGTGGATTTAGGTGAAGGCATCTCTTTCGCTTGAGCTTGAGTAAGCTGAGGGGAAAACATCGATAGGATTTGGCTTTAAATATGTTGTGAGCAAGTGAAGCGACACCAGGTAAGCTTGGATTGAGGTAATAATGGTATATGATATGGTTGTGTAGATAATATGATATTGATTCAATGAATAATAGTGAATTGAATAAGGATTGTTCTGCTTTGTGGATTTGAGGTGGGATTCTCGTGGATGAGTTCAATCTTCCAAGATTCAAAAATTTTAGTAAGTGATCCAAAGGTTCGTGTAATTGAGGATAAGCAAGGTGAGTTGGGTTTGGATGATTTATGAATGCATATTATTATTGTTGTGGTTTAGTTTGAAATGGTGATGAAATATAAGGATAGAGGTGAAGGCTTGATTAGGTTAATTGGATAACTAGATCAATCTAGTTGATCGGGATATGAAGTTAATGTAGAATTCGATTCGATCATTCGTCGTATAATGGAACTTAATTGTAGTTTATGTTGTTTTACAGGACCTTAATTGGTGATAGACGCTTGTACGTGTGGATAGCTAGCATGAGCTATTTAACAGGTGGGTAATATCCTATCCTGGTCAGATAGTAGATAAAACATGTGCATGATATTTATGTTGACAATACCTTTACCTTGACTCCACTCTTATTTAATCATATACTTGATACTTAGTCTTTGCACTTTGAGTTATACTGTTGTTGTTATCTATCGTTCATCGTTGTTATAAATTACCAATGCTATGGTAGGTGGATCTTTAGATGCTTAACCATGGGCATATAGTTGAGTATGGTTATAGTCTTGACTTGTGTCATCAGGATTAATCATCCGGGGTTGGGTGATGTTCTTAAGGTAGAGTTGATGGACGTTTCATCTTCCTTATTATTGTATATATACCTACTACAAATCATGTAGTCATGTATGGACGTGTGGTTTGTCGATAGAGTGTCACTATGGACTGGAGGTCCTAGTTTAGTTGTCAGTTGTATATGTCTCTCTATAGAATGTCTCTATAGAATAGAGAGTGTGTTGTAGACATATGTATGTAATGTCGTGGATTCATTTCATTTACATGCATGCTGGCGACTTGGTCTCCCTTGTGGTTGAGAGGGTCGTCAGTCATCCTACCACCCAAGTTACTCGTGAAGGAGTAATTGGTGTGAGGGAAGAGCATTTGTTGTGTCACACTCGCCCCACTATTGATTGTGGTAGTTGGAGTTGCGTGCAGTTGTCGTGGGTATGTGGCACTCGACCACTCATGGATAGTGTCAGTCAAAGTGGCCAGTGGCAGGGACCCCCCTTGTGTAGCTTATAGCTCTTAGCTTATCGCTACTTGTTCATACTACCCACTCGGCCACTCGAGAGCAGTGGTTGTTGTTGAGTTGGGACAATTGTCATGTCGTGCCACCTAGGCCACACTGGGATCGTGGTAGCAAGTGAGGTGCGCAGGCATGACCATGCATTTGCATTGCCATGTGTGAGGACATTTGTATATATGTGTGTGTGTGTGTGTGTGTGTGTGAGCAGTATATATAGATACAGTCTATATATATGCTTGTTGTATTATTGCATTTGTTTGTACTATGATTGTTGCGTTTGTTTGTACATCATCTTGCATGTTATTTGCATAATCTATACTGTTGTGTGTGGGATACCAGTGTATGACTTGGACCAGACTGTTGTACACCTATGGCCAGTATCATGATGTTGTATAGGACTGACCAGGTTTGATGTTGTTGTTTATAGGTTCGCAAGGCAGTGTGTTGATTACATACTTAGTGTTGTTCTTTCATGTTGTATTTGTTATATTGTTGTATATTTGATCAGGTTGTTTAGGTTGTGTCAGTGCGGACCATTTAGGTATGCCAGTACATTATATTATGTACAGTTGATCAATAGGTGTTTTATGCTCTATTTAGATTTACACTGATAGTCATTTGTTATCACCTCTACGACTGTATACCGTTGATCTCCATCTATATATATATATATATATATATATATATATATATATATTTGTTCATCTCCATTTGTATATGTGTTGCCCGTTATATCTTAGTTGTTGATCATGCACTATCTTGCATATTACCGCTGAGTTTTATACTCACCACCATAGACCCTTGGTTTTCTTGTCGCCCAGGTAACAGGTAGAAAATTCCTTGGATGCTCGGAGCACCGCTAGCTGATCCCATCTCACCTTAAGTATTTGGATTGTAATCCATACTGATGTTGTATATTTTAGATTGTATGTTTTGGGATTTTTATCCTATATTATGTGGTGATGTATTTGGCTTTTATTATGAATTCTGTTGTGTCAAAGTCGCACTGATACGCAACTATTCGAGTCTTGTGTTTTATTATTTGTTGGTGTATTCACCGTGACTTTGGTTATATTCTTTTATATGTTGGGTGGTTGTGGCGATAGGCTTTGTATAAACAGGAATTGTATCACGATAGGGAGTTGTTGTCCGATTTTCGAGCTCTAAGATACTCTCGTATGCGTGTGACAATGTGCCTCGTCACGACACGAAGTCAATGCCGAAAATCCTACTGACTAGCTCGAGCTAAGCTTGAATCTAACACAAGTTTAAAAACTTTGAAATTGTTCATTAAATTTAATTAAGATAAAAGAAATCATCATCTCACAAAACACATAGGAGTAACGTGTATTGAAAACTTAGCTTGGGTGAGATTATTTAGAATTTAATCAAGCTTAATTAGCTTAATACAATCTACGTAACTTAACAAATTTAAACTAAATCTAATTTAATAAATTTAACTTAAACTAAACTTAACAAATTTAAACTAAACAAAATTACTTAAACTTAACTTAACTTAACAAATATAACTCGACCAAACCAATTTAATAAACTCAACTTAATCAATTCAATTTAATCAAATTAAATCAATCGATGAAATTAACCTAATAAAATCAACTAAATCGAACGAAACATAAAAAACAAAATTAATCAATTTTAGTCGACTGGACCACTTCCAATCGACTCGAAAAGAGTTGACTGAATCAACTTTAGTTGCCTCAAGCCCTGAAGGTAAAATAGTTTCAATGATCAAATTAATTCACCAACTAAAATGAAATGGTGGATAAAAGTTAGGAATCTCAGTAAATGGTAAAATTAATTACAGCCGACTCTAATTCAGTCGAATGGCTTATTTTCAGTCGACTAGATTCCGTCTATAAGAACAGCACTAAGCCAGCACTAAATCAACTCACAGCCACCTTAATCCACCGCGACAACCCTATTTTCAGTCCTTCAAAGTGTCTAGGTTATCATATCTCTCTGATAACATCGTCTATAATGCAGAGATAATAATCCTAAACTCTAAATTCAATTATTATTTTTAAATATTAAATAGTTGTAATTTAATTAAAGGTAAAAGAAGAGTTGTTGAGGTTGAATCATCTTCTCTATATATGGACATTAAGTTCCCTACTGAGGGGCATAGGATTAGGTTCGAGAACACGCTTTATACACCCATACCTACTAGATACATTAGTAGATCATTTTTTAGTAATTCATGCATGCTTAGTATGGAAGTCATAACGCATTACGGGTAAGAGAAATTAGTGTATTGTAAAAACTCTATTAACACAGATTTATGTGCAGAGTTTTTCAATAACTTTAGTAAAATTGATGATCTTGCATATTCGACTAGAGTACAGGGTAAGGATTTTATTTTTACCCCTCTATGTTGAGAGAGCATCTAGAACTCATGCATTCAACATGTTCGGTGGCATATTTTCCATCTACGGAGTTACCGTACGGTGACCCCTACTCGCACATTACATTAGATAGGATACACTTGCATCTATTTGGTGAGGAGATGACTCCATCTATGAGTATCTTTAGTTCCATTAGACTCAGAATACAGGAATATATCCTGTATCGAGTTATAGTGAAATGCATTTTGCCACTCACCACTAGGGACGTCACTATGATGCGTCCTATCATTCATTTTTACTTTATGCACTTAGTCATAGATTAGATTTAGGCATTAGTTTGTATATGTTTCATTCCGTCATTCATCATTCTAAGTCAGTTACTAGCAGAAAGACACACTTGCCCTACTGTCGTGTCATCACACCCTTACTAGCCACATTAGGGTTTGATGTTACCATAGGTAAGATCAAACAACTTATTGAGTATTACATGATAGACTCTAGGCAATTTGGTTTAGCTAAAATAAGTTTAGATGAAAATAATGTCCTAGCATGGAAGAGAGATGACCCTCACCCCAACCCCAGCTTGATCCGGAGCAAGAGCCTGAGCCTGAGATTAACCTTGAGCACCACTCTGAGTCTGAGCATCAGGAAGCCCCAGGATTCGACAGTCTATCACCATTTCTTGGGATTCTAGCACCTCCTACTGTTGTAGAGAGATTATCCAAATTGGAGGATGCGATATAGCGCCGGGAGCAGCAGCAGCAGGCTCGTCATCTTGAGATGATGCAGATGTTGCAGGCATAGAGAGAGGATCATCGAGAGATGATGGAGCTTCTTAAGTCTTGGAGCATGGGTCATCTGTTGATGCAGAGAGCATCACTCCTTGGTTTTAATGTATGAACCATAGTTAAAGTTAGGACTTACTTATGTTCTAATATCAGTGTTAAGTGTGCAAACTTAACAGGAAGTCCTAGTAGGTCGATGACTGACATGATCAGAGGACTAGACACTGCATCAAGTCCAGATGGGTCATGTGGACCAGACATTTGGCATGAAGATCAATTGGGTCAGGAGACCAGACAATCGACAAAAGGTCCAGTTGGGTCAGGCAGACCAGACAGTTGGTGGAAGCCCTGGTGGGTCAGATCGGATGTCAAGAGTGGTAAGTCCGGCAGGCAGTCGGCAGGTAAGCCTCGAGTGGAGAGGTGAGACCGAGTCCTCTGTAGGGGGACAAAGCTAGGCGTCGATCTGACGAATAGTCCGCATGGGACTTAGAAGTTGAGATCGAGCAGTATTACTACTACTATCCTATTTTGTATTATCTATTTGTGCTAATCTCATTTTGTAGAAGGATCACCAATCAAGCTCACCGACTAAGTTTAGTTCAATGATCGATTCACACTTGGCAGATTAGTCGATAATCGATCAAGATCCGCATCACAGATGGAAAGAGTTTCACCAATCGGGAGGTTCAATCACTGACCGAGGGCCAAACTTTTAAATGCGGAGCAAAATGACCTTGAATCGACTGGAAGACCAAAAGTTCCATATCGACGGGCTGATATGGAGTCGACTGGAAAAACTTTATAAAATAAGTGCTCGACCAACTCTGACCAGAAACTACTACTACGTTGAAGTGCTCCAAAAATTCATTCGCCCACTAGAGCTTCAATTCCTCCAGACATCCGATAATTCGCCTCCATATTTCAATTAGTGTCAATATAACTTAGCTCTAATTTTGTTTGTATTTATTTTCACTTTGTGTACTTAATTTTAAAAGAGAAGGTAAAGTGTTACTTATCTCTTATTATTTGTAAAAAGTGAATACCTCCGAAGTCGAGAGTTCTTTAGCCTGAGGGTATATAGTGATTGTCCATCGAGGTTGCTCTTGGAAGAGCTACGATCCTCGAGTAGCAACCTCGTTAGGGTTGTGAACCAAGTAAACAAATTATGTCTTGATTTCATTTCATGCATATACTCTAAGTGATAATATAAAATAAGTTTAAAAAAATCTTTAGAAAATTATAACCTCCGAGATTCCCTCTCTCTGAGAATCTTGATCCTACAATTTGTATTAGAGCTGGTGCTCCAAATTTAGTGCAACCACCATCGAGAGCTTTAGAATAATTTTTATTAATATTTTTGCTTTAGAATAATTTTTATTAATTTTTTTACTTTCGAATAATTTTTATTTAATTTTCTCCATTTAAAAAATATTTCATTAATTTTCTGCATTTAGGAAATATTTTATTTAATATTCTGCATTTTGAAAATATTTCATTAATTTTCCATATTTAGGAAATATTTTATTTAATATTCTACATTTAGAAAATATTTCATTAATTTTTTGCATTTAAGAAATATTTTATTTAATTTTTGCATTTAGAAAATATTTCATTAATTTTCTGCATTTAGGAAATATTTTATTTAATATTCTAAATTTAAAAAATATCTCACATTAATTTTCTGCATTTAGGAAATATTTTATTTAATATTCCGCATTTAGAAAATATTTCATTAATTTTCTACATTTAGAAAATATTTTATTTAATATTAGGCATTTAGAAAATATTTCATTAATTTTCTGTATTTAGAAAATATTTTATTTAATATTCTGCATTTAGAAAATATTTAATTAATTTTTTGCATTTAGAAAATATTTCTTTAATTTTCTTCATTAAGAAAATATTCTATTTAATTTTTTGCATTCATAACAATTTTATTTAATTTTGTCACTTAAAATATTTTTTATTAATTATTGCATTTAGAATTTTTTTTTCAACTCTAGGAATAATTCTGAATTTTAATTAAATTAAATAAAATTTAATAATGTTGCACTTTTTTTTTTTTTACATCAGGTATCAGGTACGATTTTTCTTCCCTACTAATCCTGATGGCTGACCGGCCCCGCCCCAAGGCCTTCAACGAGAGTCCCCACCGGTCAACGAGGGTAAATCAGGAGACGCGCGGCCCGCTACGTTAGAGCCCATGCTACGCCAATGGGTCGACCACGCTGCACAGAAAGGACATCGAGCATCGCTATTCTCGCAGCGCGCTGTGCCAGGCCGGAATCGAACCCTGGCTGCGCAGAGGGGGTCTTCGTAGCTTACCGTCGCATCGTTGCCCTGGGGGCAAATAATGTTGCACTTAGAAGGGTATAACACTGTTCACCCTCCTCTCTTCAATGGAGAGGACTTTTCTTATGGGAAAAGATGAATGGAGTGCTACCAGAAAATCGACCTAGAGGTCTGGTTTTCGATTAGGAAAGATTTTGTCTTGGCGGTAGATGACTTGGGTGAGTTGTTAGAACCAAAGAAATAGACCGCAGACGTTAGAAAATGGGCTCAAGTCGATTACAATGCGCTTAACACCTTGCAATGCGGACTTATCAAAGAAGAGCTCAATAGGGTGGGTCCATTCGAAAGCTCTAAGGAATTATGGGACAAATTAATCGAATTACATGAATGTACAAATGACACTAGGATAGCTAAAAGGGACATGTTATTTAATAAACTATTTAATTGTAAAATGAACGAAAATGAAAATGCTAGTCAACTTCACACGAGAATAAAAGACATTTTAAATGGTTTACATTTAATCGGATACCAAATAGAAAATAGGGACATAATTAGGTATACACTTAAGGCATTCCCAAGGGACGCCTTATGGACATCCATTGTCGATGCCTATAAGGTTTCCAGGGATCTTTCCACAATTAGACTAGGCGAATTATTTTGCGAACTTGAACTACACGAACAAGCTAACTCGGGTCAAAGCGAGAATGGTATTGCTTTAGTGGCAAGACCAAAAAGGAAAGAAAAACGAGAAGTGAGTCCGAAGACGAGTCAGAGTTGGACCCAAACAGAGAAGAGGAAATCGTAAACATGGTCTAGAAGATGATGTTCAACCAGAGAAAAAGGTTCACGAAGAAGGATGCCAAGAAAGTTGTCGACAATAGATCGAGATCCCGATCGGAAGTGACATGCTACGAATGCAACAGAAAAGGACATTACAAGTTGAAGTGCACGAATCTAAAAAAGGAAGAAAAACCGAAAAAGGAAAAGAAGAAGAAATCACCTAAGGCAACTTGGGATGAATCGTCCTCGGAAGAGTCGGACGCAGAAGAGACGAAGAGAAGCTTTATGGCGTTCATTGTCGAATCAAGCTCCGAAGCCGAATCAAATTCCGAGTACAAATCCAATTCTGAGTTGAGAGAAGCCACGGATCCGCATCCGTTTCCGAAGGACTAGACGAGGTAACTTCTCCTTAGAAGATAAGTTGTACAATATAATTGCATGCCTAGGTAGGAAGTTAAAAAATGCGACTTCATTGATCAAATTAATTCATCATTGAAATGAAATGGTGGATAAAAGTTAGGCATCACAGTAAATGGTAAAATTAATTATAGTCGACTGAAATAGTTCCAATCGACTAGCCTAGTATCAGTCGACTGAATTCCATCTATAAGAACAATGCTAAGCCAGCGCTAAATCAACTCGCAACCACCTTAATCCACCGTGAAAACCCTATTTTCAGTCTTTCAAAGCGTCTAGGTTGTCATATCTCTCTGATAACATCATTTATAATGCAGAGGTAATAATCCTAAACTCCAAATTTAATTATTTTTTTAAATATTAAATAGTTGTAATTTAATTAGGGGTAAAAGAAGAGTTGTTGAGGTTGAGTCATCTACTCCATGCATGGACATTAGGTTCCCTACTAAGGGGCATATGATTAGGTTTGAGAACACGCTTTATACTCCTATGCCTACTAGATACATTAATAGATCATTTTTTAGTAATTCATGCATACTTAGTATGGAAGTCATAACGCATTACTGGTTAGAGAAATTAATGTACTGTAAAAACTCTATTAACATATATCTATGTTAGTGCCTTATAAGATCCACATATCTCCACAATGGTATGATATTGTCCACTTTAGGCCTAAGCCCTCATGGTTTTATTTTTGGGCTTAACCCAAAAGGCCTCATACCAATGGAGATATCTTTTTATCTTATAATCACATGATCTTTTCCATACCTTATCAATGTGGGACTTTGATTATATTTCCAATACTCCAACAATCCCTCCTCCCTCAAACGAAGGACCACATTGACCCCCCCTCAAGTCTATCCATCCTCGAAGGACATCCTCTGTTTAATGTCTGATCCTCAACCTACTAGGACTTCCTGCCAACTGTCTGATTCTCCTGACCCAGTTGGACTTTCTGCCAGTTGTCCAACCCTTCTAGCCCAACTGGACTTCCTGCATGGTGTCTAGTTCTCTTGATCCGGACATGGGAGCTCAACTTCCTTCATTCGAGGTTCATGGCTTGACATGGACCATGGCTCTGATACCAATTATTAGTGTCTTATAAGATCCACATATCTCCATAATTGTATGATATTGTCCACTTTGGGCCTAAGCCCTCATGGTTTTGTTTTTGGGCTTAACCCAAAAGGCATCATACCAATGGAGATATCTTTTCATCTTATAAGCATATGATCTTTTCCATACCTTACCAATGTGGGACTTTGATTGTATTCTCAATACTCCAACAATCTATGTGCAAAATTTTTCAATAACTTTAGTAAAATTGTTGATCTTGCATATTCGACTAGAGTAGAGGGTAAGGATTTTATTTTTACCCCCTTTATATTGAGAGAGCATCTAGAACTCATGCATTCAATATGTCCAGTGGCATATTTTCTATTTATAGAGTTACCATACGGTGACCCCTACTCGCACATTACATTAGATAGGATACACTTGCATCTATTTGGTGAGGAGAGGACTCCATCTGTGAGTATCTTTAGTTCCACTAGACTCAGAGTACAGGACTATGCCCTGTATAGAGTTATAGTGAAATGCATTTTGCCACTCACCACTAGGGACATCGCTATGAAGTGTCCCTATCATTCATTTCTACTTTATGTACTTAGTCATAGATTAGATTTAGACATGGGTTTGCAGATGTTTCATTCCATCATTCATCATTCTAGGTCAGTTGCTAGCAAGAAGGCACACTTGCCCTACTGCCATATCATCACACCCTTACTAGCCACATTAGGGTTTGATGTTACTACAGGTAACATCAAATAACTTACTGAGTATGACATGATAGGTTCTAGGCAATTTGGTTTAGCTAAAATAAGTTTAGATGAGAATAATGTCCTAGCATGGAAGAGAGACGACCCTCAGCCCCAGCCCCAGCCTGAGCGGGAGCAGGAGCCTGAGCCTGAGGTTGACCCCGAGCACCACTCTGAGTCTGAGCATTAGGAAGCCCTAGGATTCAACAGTCGATCACCATTTCTTGGGATTCCAGCACCTCCTACTATTTCAGAGAGATTATCTAGATTGAAGGATGCAATGCAGTGCCAAGAGCAGCAACATCATGCTCATCATCTTGAGATGATGCAGATGTTGCAGGCGCAGAGAGAGGATCATCGAGAGATATGGAGCTTCTTAGGTCTTGGAGCATGGGTCATCCACCTCCTTGACCTCCACCTTCCTCTTCTGACTAGGAATGCTATGCTAGTTGTTACTAGTTGAACTTAATTAATAAATTTGATAACTTTTAAATCTTGGTTGTGATTTAGATTATGCTTGGTAGACTAGGATGTTTTCATGATTATTACTCAAAATTTATTTCGAAAAGTAATATTATATTGTTTTTAAAAGAAAATTTAAAAATCAATCTAACCTAGGTCAATTTAGATTTCAAGATCCTATAGACCTAAATAAGCCTTCGCATCTCACAAACACCTAGGATTATCTATCTATATATTGAGCCACAAAGATGGGCATGAGATATTAGGACTGCATCCCTGGTTCCAGATATAGATTCAGTGCATCGACATGAACCAACACGGGGGGGGGGGGGGGTATACAAGAGCATATAATCACTTCGGTGACTAACTCTATTTCAAAGTTTGATGATAATTCTATATCACTTAAGCTAGTAAAGAGTTGGACATTTGATTTAAGGACTATTTTTAGATGTGTATTTTTAAGTATAAATAATATCTAGGAATTCATGCGTGGACATATTTTTCTATCACATCTGCATCATCTTGTAAATTTTGAAAAATATTTTTATTGAGGGGGAGCTAGAAAATTTTGAAATTTTAAAAAAATGAAAAATTTTAGAATTTGAAAAATACTTTTATTGAGGGGGAGTCAAAAAATTTTGAAATTTTTAAAAAAATAAAAAAATTTAGAATTTGAAAAATGTTTTTATTGAGGGGAGTTAGAAAATTTTGAAATTTTAAAAAAATGAAAAATTTTAGAATTTGAAAAATGTTTTTATTGAGGGGGAGTTAGAATTTTTGAAAATTTTAGAATCGGAAAAATGTTTTTTTAAGGGGGAGTAAGAATTTTTGAAAATTTAAAAAAATATTTTTTATTGAGGGTAATTTTTGAAAACTATACCTTTAAAGAATTTTAAGGTGGAGTCTCAAAGATTTTTGAAATTTTCAAAAACATTTTAAGGGAAGCATTGATAAATTTTGAAAATTGAGACATTAAGAGTTTTGAAAATTTTAGAAATTTATTCTTTTGAATATTTTGAATCCAAAAAATATAGGGAGAGATCCCATCTTTAAAAGAAAATTTCATTTAAGGGGAGTATTGATAAATTATTTTCAAAACATAAGCATTTTTGTTAGAGCTTGATCTATAGTTTGAAAGCTTTAATTCTCATCTTATGGCATTTTGAACTTAAAGTTTATTTTGATGTATGCCAAAAGGGAGAGAGGAGATTTAAAGTTAGAGAGAAGAGACTTAAAAGAGGGAGATTTAAAGTTCTTTATGCATATGAGCATTTCATGCACATACATCTTTAACTCAATGCATTTCTAATATATGCTTTAATTGGATATTGCAGTTTGATTTTCCTAACTTTAATTGATGTGTTGTCATACATTAAAAAGGGAGAGATTGTTGATGCAGAGAACATCACTCCTTGGTTTTGATGTATGAACCATAGTTAAAGTTAGGACTTACTTATGTTCTAATATCAATGTTAATTGTGCAGACTTAACAGGAATGTTGGAGGATCGGTGGCCAGCTAGAGGGGGGTAAATAGCCTTCTTCGTATACGATGGAACTCGTTCGCGTTTTAATCGTCTACAATATCATTAGCACAGCGAAAATGCAATGATAAAGACAATTAAGCTAAACAAAATAGATAAAGAGAAAGCAAACACAAACACGTTGATGTAACATGATTCTCGACCCTTGCCGCTAATCCACGGACGATTCATATGGCGAATCACTCCCTCAAATCAATCACTAGTCTCTCCTTCAAGGTGGAGGTAAACCTTTCTTACAATCTCTCCCTCTTACAATAAGATTGAAATAAAAGCAAGTAAGAGAAGTAGAAAACGTTTGGGGCTCTTGAGAGAAGTTTAGGAGTTCAACATTGGCCTCCCAAGAGCACCCAAGGCCTCTTCTTATAGGGAAGAGGTCATTCTTCCCGTTGGGCATCAAGCGGTCATTCTGTTTATGAGCCTTAGAGCTCCCCTACTATGATACGTGTTTCATACCATGTGTGATAAAATGACTAGGGATAGTGGGAGCTATATTATTTGAGATAATAATTTGATATCCTCGAGTCTCACTGTGTGAGACCCGAGATCCTCCGGATGGGATTTCATGTGCTCTTATGATTTTCGACTATTTCTTAAGATCTTGATTCAGTGTTTGCTAATTTAGTTTGTTTGCCGATGACTCAGAAGATAAATTGAGATCTGAGGGACAAGTCTAGAAAAGCAGTTGAGTTGAGATTGATATATTCGAGTTTGGGAAAAGAAAGACCAATTGACATTCATTATCTAATATTTATTGGCTAGTCTTTTATATGTATCCATATAGGGATTAAACATATCAGTGAATATAAAATCGAGCATCATCTGGGGATTACTTTCGATGAGGAAAATAACTCGATTTGATGTAAGTAGTCATGGATCTGGGGTGCAATGAGATTTTATATTTTACGATACAATGATGACTACTCAATCATCCTAATAGGTGTGTTGAGTAATTTTTATTTGCAGGTATACTCGCAAGTCACACAACGTCCAATTCTATATGGAAGCCTAGTAGGGTGATGTGATAGGTCACATGAGTTGAGATCTTATGACGAAAGTTAAATGCCCTCGTGTGTAAGTGAGAGATGTTAGTAAAATGTCCACTATGAGGCATTCAAAATGGGATAAGTTAAATGTCCACTATGGGGCATCCAAAATGGAATAATGAGGTCACTCATTATCTCATGACTCCACTATCTATAAATGAATGTTAGTAACTCCCTATGACTTGACTATCCATATTCTTCATCTTCTTCCATAAATCATACTTTTTATGTGAAGTATGAGGAGAGAAGACAAGAGAAGAAGGAATCAAAAGTAAGGAAGGTGAAAGAAGAAAGCAAAGAGAGTGTAGAGCATTCTCATATTGTTAAGAAAAATAAGATATTCGTCGCCAAACATCACCAGATTAAGGGTTACGACATTGTGATATTGTGGTGATAGTTCGATAATCGTGACTAGCATCCGATTGTAAGTTTTGTTTATGATCAAAGTTTGCAGTGTCAAAACTTTCAAAATTATTAGGTATACTATTTATTATTCCACAAGTAGTATTTCCTTTCATCATCTAATAAATTTTATCAAAGTGAACACACTCAATATAACAGTATTATAAAATAGAACTGAACATTTCAATAAAATTGATAAAATTACATATAATAGATCTACTATAATTTGATTCTTTTCTAAAATTTTATATTGATGAAAATTTTGTAACAGTTTCACCTCTTACTCTATAAAATAGATCAGTTTAAATTTAAATTTATAAAATTATGAAAAATTAAGTTATAGCAACGTCCGAAGTTGGAAGTTGACTTGGACACAACCGAAGGCGATCAAATTTTATTCCAATATATTAAAAAAATAAATGAAAATCGTCACATTAACAGCCTTTCACAATTGCTCCATTTTTACGTCATTAGAAGAGAGTTCAACAAGAACTCAATTGAAGTTCGAGAGCCCCCACCCACTATAAATATGATCCTTTATGTTGGTGCAATCGGCCAAGATCACAATTAACTAGACTCGAGTTTAACTCGAGCGATATTTTGATGTTTGACAAAAACCACAAACACCTTTGAGTTAGGTCACCTAACTCAAATCTCCCAATTGTCCCAAATTGGTAAATCTCACATTCTCCCCCTTTTTAACATACATCAAAAAGGTTCTCCCTAAGAGTATCAATGTCTCATATCCCAATGAGATCTTACAATCTCCCCCTTAGTCCAAAAACATCTAGGATGCCTTCACTCTTCCTAGTGATAAGTCTCATATCACTAAATGAGAGACAATCCTCATTCTCCCCCTCATGAGGAAAAACACATTCATTATCTCATGATGGATAACCTCCCCCTTGACCATTGCACTAACAATATCCTTGGAGAGTCCCTAAGCCTATAGGAACACTAAACAATCGAAATTAAGAGCAAAGATTCAACATTTAACTTTCACCTCCCTTAAAATTCAATACACACCCTAAATAATTCTCCTAATCCATATCCAATGGATTTTCACCCTTCTTATGCTTTCCAAAGTATATCCTAGGGTTATGAGCAGTTAGAGAACCTAGAAATAGTTGAACATGGGTTAAACAGACCTTGTTTATGCGAAATCAGCACTTGACAGTCGACTCTGTCAGCTACCAGTCGACTACCCTTAAGGCCAGTCAACTGCCATCTATGGCAGTCGACTGATTTCTGCACTTTGCAGAAATCAAAAATTAGAAATGAATTTTGAAAATACATAAGTAATTATACATAAATAAAAAAATCACAAAAATTCATATGTATAATACTCAATCATTATGGATAAAAAATATTTGAAAAATAAAATACTCATAAAATAATGAGATTAACACAAAGTTCAAAATTCTTGAAAAGTCAATGTTTTGACCCTACTTTGTATTATCTCCTTCAATGGTAATTGCTATCAAAAGATAGACTTCACCAAGGTATTTTTCGAAACTGATTTTGATATGATGCTAATAATTGAAGATGGGTTCGAGGTACCTAGGGATGAAGACAACAAGCTGATAGAAAATCAAGATGGACCGAGGAGCAATGACAACAATTTAAGACAACCGTTAAGGTAGCAAAAATTTTAGTAAAATTGATACCTAACAATATTTTGTCTAGATTAGGGAGTTATAGGGATGCTAAGGAGTTGTGGAATAAGTTGGTTAAATTCCACGAAAATCCCGAACTGGCACGAGTAGAGAAGGAAGCCGAGGAAGAATGTCCATCGGCTCAAGAGTGAGAATTCAGAGGTTGAGGAGTCAACATCCAAATCGGTAGAAGAGGTGGAAGAATTGGAAGAAGCATCCACCTCCGGAAGAAGTGAAGAACATCAAAAAGGGGGAGATTGTTGGTGCAATCGACCCAAGTCACGATTGACCAGACTCGAGTTTGACTCGAGCAGTATTTTGATGTTTGACAAAACGTATGACAATGTAATTGTCATTGGAAGTCCAAGTATGTAGCCTTGGCCACGTAAGTCCAAGTGTGTAGCCTTGGCGGTGAAAGTCCAAATATGGGGATTGACAATTGAAAAGTCCCACATAGAGTTGGCAAGGGAAGTCCAAGTGTGTAGCCTTAGCATGGAAAGTCCAACATGGAGTTGGCAAGGGAAAGTCCAACATGGAGTTGGCATGGGAAGTCCAAGTGTGTAGCCTTGGTGGTGTAGACCCAGTTAGCATGACAATAGCAGATGGAAGCACCTGGAGGCTAGTGTATGGATGAACAAGTCATGGATGACTTGGAGGGATCCAAGAAGCGTGAGGCCGATGGAGGTGGCTAGAAGGCTTAGGTCTAGGCTAATGGGGGTCCAACAAGTATGAGGGCATCATACTTGGGTTAAACCTCATGGTTGATGTTTATCAGTCGATTGGGGGAATGTACCAGTCGATTGTGTGATATTGGGGAATTTACCGTCGCTAGAGGAGGGTGAATAGTGTATTGTACGTCGACGATGGAAATCGATCGTGCTTGTGTCTACAATTGTTATTAGCGTAGCGAAAATAGAAATAATAAAGCAATAACGAAAAATACAAGCACACAACCACAACAAGCAAATATAATGTGGTTTGGAACATCAAGGTTTCTACTCCACAGATTGGGCTCGAATGAGCCTTAGCGATACAAACACCACCACTAATCACAAATACTCCTTCTCGACAACAAGTCGGAGGCGGAGAAATCTCTTACAACGATTACAAAAGTAATATAACACAAATACAAGCAAATACACTAAAATGCAAGTAAAGAAAACTTTACAAAGAGATTTATATTGCTTGATCTTTGATTGCTTGAGAAGAGTCTTGAAGGTCTAGATTGCAGTAGCAAATCCCCTCCAAATCGCCTCAAGGAACCTTGGCCAAATCCTTCTCCACGAGCTCCTTTTAAAGCTTCACCTCGGGCTATATTCCGCCTAGCAGTCGACTGATCGTGACCATCAGTCGACTGCTCCTATAGTCATTGTCTCACAATGACCCGAGCCACATTGGATAAGTTTCAACGAATAGACTATCAGTCGACTGATCATGCCCATCAGTTAACTGATCGAACCATCACTCGACTATCAAACCCTAACAATGACTGAACCTTCTGCGGTCACGAGATCAACCATCACGATCGACCATAGCAGCCGATCGATCAGGCGCACCGATCGATCAATCGCCGCAATCGATTGTCGTCATTTCCTGACCGAACTCTAGTCGACTCCCATCACCGATCGTCATAGTCCCATGACCGATACAAGTCGACTCACCGCTAAGGGTCAAACACTTGACCAATCGATCGTTCATAACCCTAATCGATCGACAAACCTCAAACATGAGGTTTAACCCCAAGTATGATACTCTCATACTTGCTAGACAACCCTTAGCCTAGACCTAAACCTTCTAGCCACCTCACACCTCATGCCTATCGGATCCCCTACAAGTCATCTATGACTTGTTCGTCCATACGCTAGCCTTCAGCTTCCATATTGTCATGCTAAGTTGGTATATACCGACAAGGCACATTGGGCTTACGCTTCCAAGACTACCGCTTGGACTTTATGCTATCAACCATTAGACTTATGCTGTCAAGACTCCACCCTTGGAATTTACGCCGCCAATATCACCCCTTGGACTTTCCTTGTCAACCCATGTTGGACTTTCCAATTGCCACGACTCAAGATTGGACTTTCCATTGCCAAGACCTATGCTTGGACTTTCCATGCCAAGTACCCATGACTTAGACTTACCATTGCCAAATACTCAAGACTTGGACTCTACCATTGCTAAGTACTCAAGACTTGGACTTTACCATTACCAATTACCCATGACTTGGACTTTCCATGACAATCACATTGTCATACATTTTGTCGAACATCAATATCAAACACCAATGTCAAACATCAATGTCAAATATCAAAACACTACTCGAGTTAAACTCGAGTCCGATCAATAGTGACCTAGGTCGATTGCATCAACAATCTCCTCCTTTTTTATGTTTGACAAAAACTAACATCTTTGAGTTAGGCCAATAACTCAATCCAAACCTCCGAATTTTTCAAATTGGGAATCCTAAATTCTCTCCCTTTTTGACATACATCAAAAAGACTTTCTCCAAGGGTATCAATGTCTCATATCCCAATGAAATCTTACAATCTCCCCCTTGGTCCAAAAACACCTAAGATCCTTCAATCTTCCTAGTGATAAGTCTCATATCACTAAAGAGAGGCAATCCTTTAAACTCTCTCAATTTCTAAATTGGGCATCTCACATTCTCAAAATTTTTCCCCTAAAGGCTTTCAATGCTTTCCAAAGCATATCCTAGGGTTAGGAGAAGTTAGGGTAGCCTAACATAGCTGAAATTAGGCTAAACGAACCTTATTTACGAAATCACCTGGCAATGACTCGACATCGTATCATCGATCGCCCTTGACGTCATTGATCATTATACGTAATCGACTGATATCTACAAATGCAGATTTCAGAAATCAGAAATGGTTTTTCGAAAATCATAAGTAATTATACATAATACGAAAAATCACGAAAATTCATATATATAATACTTAAGTCAATCATTATGGGTGAAAAATATTGAAAAATAAATAAAATACCCATAAAATAATGAGATTGACACAAAGTCCAAAACCATTGAAAAGTTTAATGTTTTGGCCATACTTTGTATGAACTTCATCAATGGTGATTGCTATCAAAAGATAGATTTCACCGAGATTTTCTAAAATGATTTTAAAATATTTTTGAAAACCTATATTGGATCATGATCAATGGGCTCAATGCACATGACTTACCCATGGTAAAAGATGAGTTTGTGTTCATTTAGATGCAAAAACTATGAACCTTGAGCTTAACTCATTTTCTAGCATCTCACATGTGTCTAAGGTATATCAATACATACACAAGTGAATGTGATGTGAGATGTGGGTTTTGTTCATCCTAATCTAGGGTCTCATGCATTTTTCTAAGGCAACACTACTTGATTCCCTTATACATGAGACTTTAAGTCATGTCAATTGTCCTTAAATCAATTTTAATTAATGCATGAAATATGATCATGGCATAAATGATAACATAAATAAAGCAATGCCAATAATCATGATGGCATGACATATGATTAAATCCTAAATATACATGACCCTAAAAACTAACTCTAAACATAATCGTGACATTTTATATGATAAAGATAAATATGATGTCATGACATGTTATATGACAAATAAAGCATGGAAAATAAGATATAAGGCATAAGAATACCTAAATTTCAATATTAGTTGCCATTTGTTAGGATTAAATTCATTTTTTCCATATTACTACTAATCCCGTAAGTGTGCCAAAAATCCAAAATAACACACCTTGACTCTAAGATCTTACTTGTGCCAATTTGATTAGTTTTTCAAACTTCTTAAATGGTGTTGGAACATCCTAAAATCCTTTAGAATATAAATTCAATCTTATTTCCAAGGTACTCATAACCTTGAAAATGACCTAAAGTGCAACCTTTACCATGGTTAGGTTAATTACCCATCCATTTAAAGTTGGCACAACCTAACTCATTTAGCGTGAATCGATCACGCTCCTAGGAACCCAAAATCTATTGGAGCTCCTTAGATTTACTAGGTATTCCTTAGGGATGACCTCCCTAGATACCCTCCTAATGACCCTCCTAGGCTTTGTAGCCTTAGTCATTGTGGTTTTGCCTAGGTTAACTCTAGGGGTGACTCTCCTTGTAACCTTCTTAGTGGTCTCCCTAGGTTTCTTTGAAACCTTAGCCACTAGGCACCTACCATGGTCAACTCTAGGGATGACTTCCCTTGTGACCTTGGTTTTCCTAGACCTAGTACTAGTTCCATAATCGAATGGAACATTGTGATAAGTAGGCTTATCTACCTTAGACCTAGGCTTGTGGCTCAAGCCTTTCTTGCCCATAGATGAGCCTTGTCTCCTAGACTCTAGGCTTTGACCATTTGACCCTTTAATTTGATTTTGCACATTTCTAAGGGTCTTTTCAAGTTTCTCAAGCCTTGACCTCAAGGCTTGGTTATCTAATTCTAATTTCTCTAATTTTGTGGGCTCATTGTTTCTTTGATCATTTTTGGCCTTCCTAGGCATATGTCTAGATTTCTTTTGATTAAAGCCTAGATGGTTCTCTATCTTCCTAATAGACTCCTTGGGTAGAATTTTTCTAGAGGCATTAGTCCTAAATTTCTCCTTATTTCTAAAGTTGACATGTTTAGATCATAAGCAATAAATCCTATTTTTACTAGCATGCTTTTTAAACCTAGAACTAGAAGGTGCATTAAAATATAACTCAAGGTTTGCCTTAGAGGCTCCCCCTACTTGTGTAGCTCCTTCTTGCCCCTTCTTCTTCCCCTTAGGGCATTGACTCCTATAATACCTTCTTTAGTGGCACTTAAAGCACACCACGTGCTTCTTGCACTTAATGGTTAGGGCTCCGACATCCTTAGTCTTTTCTTGAGGTTTTGGTGACAATGGAGTTTTCTTGACCTTCTTAGGGCACTTGCTCTTATAGTGCCCATATTCTCTACACTCAAAGCACATAATATGATTTTTATTATTAATTAAAGTATTTGAGTTACCTAGGGTGGTAGAAGTTTGGACTTCTTCATCTTCTTGACCGAAGATAGATGGTTCCTCTTCTTCTTGCTCCGACATGGAAGATGACTTAATATCCTCCCCCTCAATCCTAGAGATGGAGGCTTCCTCTACTTCTTCTTCTTCCACCGATCCGGAAGTTAACTCCTCTTCAACTTTCGAATCCTCACTGTCTTGTGAGAAAGAGCTTTCTTCTTCTTGTGTCGATTTGAATTTTTCATGAAGCATTGCTAATTTTCTCCATAGATCCTTGGCATCTTGAAATTCACCTATCTTGGACAATAACTCATTAGGTATTAAATCAACTACCATATCGATTACCTTGTCATTTGTCTCGGATTTTTGGAGTTGGTCTTGAGTCCATCTCTTCTTCTTTAGATATCCTCCCTTTGACCCTCTTGGCAATTCAAAGCCTTCTATCAAGGCAGATCATAGCTCAATGTCCATCATCATCTTGAAGTACTCCATTCGTGTCCTCCATTGTTCAAGCCCTTCTTGTCCATAGTGTAGGAACCTTCGATCGTGCTTGCTACAAATATATTAGTACGCAGCGGAAATAGAAATAATACAATGCAAACACACAAACACGATCACAACACGAAGATATAACGTGGTTCGAAACCGAATGGTTCCTACTCCATAGATCGAGCTCAAACGAGCTCTAGCGATGTGTACAACACCACTAATCAAATAAACTCCTTCTCGGAACAATCCGAAGGTAGAGAAACCTCGTACAAGTGATTACAATAGTAAACGAATAGATATAAGAAAATACAAATATGAAATACACTATAAGTAAAAAAAATACTTTACAAATTCTCTTTTGATTGTTTGATCTTTGGTTGCTTGAATTGCACTTGGAGACCTTGATTTTCAGTAACAAATCGCCCCAAACACATCCAAGAACTGGTGCCAAATCCTCCCTCCATGAGCTCCCTTTAGAGCTCCCTTTAAAGCTGCTTCTTGGGTTGAATTTCACCTAGCAGTTGACTGATCGGGACCATCAGTCGACTGCCCTTATAGTCGTTGTGAGACAATGGCATGCGTCACGTTGGATAAGTTCTAATGATGCACCATCACGATCGATCATACCCATCGATCGATCGATGGCTCAATCACCGAGTGTTGCCGATCTCGATCAAGAACCTTTTGTGCCCAAAATCCCGACCATCAGTCGACTGATCACTATATCTTGGATCGCCGCCAGGATCGATTGCCCAACTCGCAAATGATCGCCGCACTTCCCATAGTCAAACCCCAGTTGACTCCCATTAGTCGACTGACCATAGTCCCAATCGACTGATACACCTCAAACATGAGGTTTTAACCCAAGTATGGTGCCCTCATACTTGCTAGACTACTCGTAGCCTAGACCTAAGTCTTCTAGCCACCTCCGTCAGCCTCGCGCCTATCGGATCCCTCCAAGTCATCCATGACTTGTTCATCCATACGCTAACCTTCAGGTGCTTCCATCGGCTATTGTCATGCTAACGGTGTCTACACCGCCAAGGCACATTGGACTTACGCTGCCAAGACTCCCACTTAGACTTTACGCCGCCAACCATTGGACTTATGCTGCCAAGACTCCCACTTAGATTTTACACCGCCAATATTCCCCTTGGACTTTCCCTTGCCAACCCATGTTGGACTTTCCATGCCAAGACCCATGCTTGGACTTTCCTTGCCAACCCATGTTGGACTTTCCCTTGCCAAGACCCATGCTTGGACTTTCCATGTCAAGTACTAAAGACTTGGACTTTTCCTATGACAATGGTCAAACCATCATCAAACATCAATTATAACCTGAGTCGATTGCATCAGCGATCTCCCCAATACATGTCAGACATCAATGTCAAACATCAATGTCAAATATCAAAACACTACTCGAGTCAAACTCAAGTCTGGTCAATCGTGACCTGAGACGATTACACCAACAATCTCCCCCTTTTTGATGTTTGACAAAAACAACCTTGAGTTAGGCCCCTAACTCAAATTCCCTTACCAATTATCCCAAATTGGTAATTCCATATATTCTCTCCCTTTTTGACATACATCAAAAAGGTTCTCTCCAAGGAGGTCAATGTCTCATATCCCAATGAGATCTTACAATCTCTCCCTTAGCCCAAAACACATAGGATGCCTACAATCTTCCTAGTGATAAGTCTCATATCACTCAAGAGAGACACTCCTATGAACTCTCCCAATTTCTAAATTGGGCATCTCAAATTTCCATTCTCCCCTTTACAAGGAAGAATATGCATCCATCATCCCAAGATGGATAACTTCCCCTAAAGGCTTGCTCCCCCTTGACCATTGCACCAACAATGTCCTTGGGAAGTCCCTAGGCCTATGGGAACTCTAAACCATCAAAATTAAGATCCAAAGTTCAACATTAAACTTTCCAACACATTAAAATTGATACATCACCCTAACAACTCTCCTAATCCATATCCAATGGATTTTTCACTCTTTCCAATACTTTCCAAAGCATATCCTAGGGTTAGGAGTGGTTAGGGAACCCTAACATAGCTGAAATCGGGCTAAACATACCTTGTTTACCCGAAATCATCTGGCGACTTTATCGAACAGCTGATTGGTATGTCGTGCTCATCGATCGACTACTGATAGGTAGCGATCATTTGATTATCGAAATGAATTTCAAAAAAGCATAAGTAATTATATGTATATCAAAAATCGTAAAAATTCATAACGCATTATTTATAAGAAATACAATGGGTGAAAAATATTTGAAAAATAATTTACCTATAAAATAATGAAATTGACACAAAGTTCAAAAGTGAAGAAAAATTTCAATGTTTTAGCTCACTTTGTATCAACATCATCAATGGTGATTGCTATCAAAAGATAGACTTCACCAAGGTTTTTCAAAATAATTTTAAAATATTTTAAAACCTTATATTGGATCATATTCTTTGGGCTTAAAGTACATGGCTTGAACATAAGCTTTCCCAATGATCCATCACTAATATAAGATGAGTTTGAGTTCATCTAGATGCAAAAACTATGCACTTTAAACTTAACTCATATCCTAGCATCTCACATGTATCTAGGGTATATAAATACATATACATGTCAATGTAATGTGAGATGTAGGTTTTGTTCTCCTAATCTAGGGTTTCATATATTTTCTAAGGCAACTTTACTTGATTCCCTTATACATGGGACTTCAAAGTCATGTCATATGTCCTTAATTCAATTTTTATTAATGCATGAAGTGATCATGGCATAAATGATGACATAAATAAACATGGCCAATGATCATGATGTCATGACATATGATATAATCTAAATATACATGACGTTAAAAACTAACCCTAAACATACTCATGACATTTTATATGATTTAAATGAATATGATGTCATGACATGTTATATAGCAAATCAAGCATGGCAAATAAAATGTAATGATATATAATACCTAAATTTTGATATTAGTTACCATTTGTCACTATTAAACCCATTTTGCCATATTATCAACTATCTCCCAAGTGTGCCAAGAACCCAAAATGACACATCTCAACCTCTAAATCTAAATTGTGCCAATTTGATTCATTTTTCATAATCTTCAAAATATATTGACACATCCTAAAAGCCTTTAGGATTATAATCAACAACACATTTCCAAGGTACCCATAACCTTGAAAATGACCTAAGGTGTCACCTTTACCATGGTTAGGTTAACTACCCATCCATTTAAAGTTGACACACCTAAACCCATTTAGCGTGAATCGATCATGCTCCTAGGAACCCAATACCTATTTGAGCTCCTTGGGTTTACTAGGCATTCCTTAGGGATGACCTCCCTAGATACCCTCCTAATGACCCTCTTAGGCTTGGTAGCCTTGGTCATTTGGGTCTTGCCTAGGTTAACTCTAGGGGGGACTCCCCTTGTAACCTTCTTAGTGGTTTTCCTAGGTTTCCTTGAAACCCTAGCTACTAGGCACACACCTTGGTTACCCTTAGGGATGACTTCCCTAGTAACCTTGGTTTTTCTAAACCTAGTTTGAGTTCCATAATCAAATGGAACACTATGATAGGTCTTTTTAGGCTTAAGCTTGCCCTTGGATGATTCTTGTTTCCTAGGTCTTTGACTATTTGACCCTTGTATTTGATTTTGTATATTTCTAAGGGTCTTTTCAAATTTCTCAAGTCTTGACCTCAAAGCTTGATTTTCTAACTCTAGTTGTCCAATTTTTGATTTTTCATCTATTCTTTGGACATTGTTTTTTCTAGGCATATGTCTAGTCCATTTAGGGTTAAAACCTAGGTGGTCTTCTATTTTCTTAATAGATTCCCTAGGTAAGGTTTTTCTAGGGACATTAGTGTAAAATACTGAAATTTAAAATACGAAATTTAATGGTCAGAATTTCGGGGAAATAATCCTAGGGATTATTTTCGAGATTTTTAAGGGAATTTTAGGAATTTTTCCGAAATTTTTCTAGATTTAAACGGACTCCGTACGAGATTTTTACGGGGATAAAATAAGTAGGCTTTGAAGGGGTCTATATAAAAGGGTGATAAATACGAGATGGAAAAACCTAAAAAATAAAAACCTAGGTTTCTCTCTAATTTTTCCCCGATTCTCGTTCCCAAACTTCCCGTTCCTTCTCCTCGCGCCGCAGACAACAACCACCGCGTAGCGATCGCCGCTTAACCTCAACGCCGCCCCTTCGGTTGCTCCATGCTCGACGAGATGGTGCGACCCCCTCCTTGGCAGCGATCGCCCAGCCGACGCCGCCAGCCTTGCCGGCGCCACAGACCTTGCAACGATCGCCCAGTCGACGTCGTAGTCCTCTCTGTCACCGCCGACCTCTCCGGATCGCACGTCGCACCGGCGATCTACTACCCTCGATCGCGCACCCACCTGCGATTGCGCCAGCGCATGCGCCGGTACAACCACCGCGCCATCTTCTCCAGCGATTCACACGCCGTCCCTTTGTCGGCCGTCCTCCCCAAATTCCGCACCTTAACGCCTCGCTCAGAGCCACCGGAACTAGCGCCGGTGGTCATCGGAGATCGGTAAGCTCTGTTCTCTCTTAATCTGGGACAGGATTCCTTTCCTTTGAGATGGATATCAATTTAACGAGATGTGGTGTTCTATGTTTGTGATTTCTATAGGGAACAGGGGAATTAGGGCAGTGGTATTATAGTTGCGTTTTCAAGTGTACAAGGCGGCTTTAGGGGAAGGGTCACGTGGAGGTCCTAGGGTCGTAAGCTTGATTTACCCTCCTTTCATTTGTTAATTGTTGGATTTTGCTAGCATGTATGGTGTGTGATCTCGTGGAGTTGGTCGTGAATTAGAGGTTTGGGTCGCTTGAGACTACCGTGAGGTTTCTTGGTTGATGTCGGTGAGGTTGATTAGTTCTGTAATTATTTATGGAGGATTGATTAGGTTAAATGGGATAACTAGATCAATCTAGTTGACCGGGATTTTATTAAGCATTTGGGTTAATTGGTTTAAATCCGAAATCGGCTTAGGATTCGATTTGACTGTGGATCGTATTTTAGTGTTTAACAATAGTTATGTTGTATGCAGGTTTCGGTCACGAGGCAGGTTCACGGTCGTGATGATTTGGTTGTTTTCTCGAGCAATTTATCAGGCGGGTACTTTGACTTATCTTTTAGATATAGTCAAGTTGATATGTTAGTTAGTATAGCATGCAATACTTTTCATGTTTATATGCCTAGTATGTTTTTGTGCCTACTAGATACATGCATTTGATCAGTATGTTTATATCTTCCTGTTTTACTTGGATCATAGTATTTGGATTATGGATATGTATATATTGATTGTACATATTATTCGGATAGGTATTTTGAGTAGGATTTACATGCTTTAGTATCATGCACCATCTTGCATGATTGCATGCTGGCTGGACGGGGTTCCATTATTGTTGAGCCCGCAGCTAGTTACATGGCCTGCACACACTGCCACTCATGGGTTAGTGGTACATCAGGAGGGTGTGTGCAGTTGCTCTGTCAGGCTCCGCTGGACCGCTCATGGGTAGCGACGAGGCAGCGTGGTAGCGGGCAGGGATCCCTCCTCTGGCCTATGACACCAGGAGATGAGAGCTTAGCTCCCCCACTATGTTTGGGGCAGGAGGATAGGTGTACTCCGACAGCATCCTGTCCACTCGGTCACTCAGGAGCAGTGATGGCAGAGTGCACAGTTGTCATAGCCCTACCCACTCGGCTTCACCATTGCGTGTGAGGCGGCTGACTGGCGTCAGGGGTGACCATGTCATTGGCACGGCATGCATTTTGCACGGATTGCATTTGTATTGTGTTTGCTGCATTATTGTATTGATGCCTTGGATGTTGCATATGATTGACATGCATACAGGATTCATATTCTTATATGGTGATGACTTTATCTCTTATAGTAGGGCACATGCTCCTATATCAGGGTAGGAGACTCAGGTGAGTACAGTCCTTTTGCATTTATTTCTTGCTTACCATATATATGAGACTGTACTGGCATGATTAGTATTGTTAGCTATTTCTTACTATTCATATCGACTAGTATCCGCAGAGTTCTTTGAACTCACCCCGTTGATTTATATCTATTTCAGGATGGAGCTGTCAGGAGAGTCCAGCTGCCAAACCCCCTCGTCGTGGAAGTGTATTTGGTTATTTGTTTTTGGTTTTGGATATCTTGTTTAGAAGATATATTTAGGACTGGAATTGGATTTGTGTATTCGTGGATTGTTGGTGTCCTTATGGACCTCTGTTCGGAGTTTTCTTTGGGATTGGATTTTGGTTGAGTATTCCTGCCCAGATGGCAGAAGGGGTAGGTTTATATGTGATATACTTTTGATTAGGTCATTTGTTTGTAGGCCTGAGGCCTAATTATTACACTGCGTGTGTTGTTTGATTCCGGTCGTGTTGACCGATGTATAGTGGCCGTGTAGGCCTTGTATGTAAATTGGCATTGTCACCCGTACAGGGGAGATGCTGCCGGATTTTCGTCTGGCGGGGACTCCTTCGGGGCGTGACAGATCACTTGGTTACCAGGATTCATAAACTTTAGTACTTAGCCTGGAGGTCTAGAGTTCGAATTCTGGGGAAGGCAAAAACCCACTTCCAGGGGTGGGAAGTCCAGGTGAGTAACGACGGGCCAACAGGGGCGACGGTCGTTGACCAATAGGGGTCACCGAATTCCGCCGACAGGGGCGACGGTCGTCGACCAATAGTGGTCGCCGAATTCCGCCAACAGGGGCCCGGTCGTTACAATTAGTCCCAAATTTCTCCTTATTTGAAATATGATATGATTTTGCACCTAAACAATAAAATCTATTTTTACTAACATGCTTTTCATGAGTGATAGCAAGTGAATTAAAAGCATGCTTTTGACTTTTAATTGAAGAAGATGCATACTTAAGGGTTACCTTAGGGTTTGCCTTAGCTTCCCCTACTTGTGATGCTTCTTCTTTTCTCCTAGGGCATTGACTCCTATAGTGGCCCCGTTGTTGGCACTTGAAGCACACCACGTGCTCCTTGCTCTTCCTAATTGGGGCTCTAGCTTCATTTGACTTCTCTTGACTTTTTGGCATCGGTGGAGTCTTCTTAACTTTCTTAGGGCACTAACTCTTGTAATGCTCATACTCCCTACACTCAAAACACATAATATGGATTTTATTTTGAATTAAAGTGTTTGAGTTACCTAGGGTGGTGGTGAGGGTTTCCTGAGCTTGTACATCACTTCTCCCCGAAGTAGATGGCTCTTCTTGCTCTTGCCCTTGACCTGGAGATCTAATCTCCTCTCCCTCAATCCTAGAGGTGGAGGCTTCTTCCACCTTTTCTTCCTCTTCCGATCCGGATTCGGATGTTGATTCTCTATCAATTCTAGAATCCTCACTTGATTGTCAGGAAGAGCTTTCTTCTTCGGCCTCCTCTTCTTGAGCCGGTGATGGGTCTTCATGGAATCTTGCCACTTGGCTCCATAGCTCCTTGGCATCCATGTAGTCCCCTAAACTAGACACAATATTATTATGTATTAAATCAATCAAAAATTTCATTACCTTATTATTTTTCTAGAAGACTTGGACTTGCTCTTTGGTCCATCTCTTCTTCTTGAGGTATCCACCCTTTGATCCTCTTGGATAGTTAAATCCCTCCATCAAAATGGATCATTCTTCAAAATCTCTCATCATGATGAAGTCTTCAATTCTTCTCTTTCATGAATTGAAGCCTTCTTGTCCATAAAGCGTGTACGGGACCAGTGTGTTGATGTCTCATCCTAGTTATTCTTCAAATTCCATCTTCTTCCCTCTAGCGTGCTTCCTCGGATGTGAGGCCGGTGAAGAGCGCCCCACTTTGATACCAATTGTAGGAACCTTCGTGACCGCTAGAGGGAAGGTGAATAGCGCATTCGTCATAGGATGATGGAATTCGATCGTGCTTGCTACAAATATATTAGTACGTAGCGGAAATAGAAATAATACAATGCAAACACACAAACATGATCACAACATGAAGATATAACATGATTCGGAACCGAATGGTTCCTACTCCACGAATCGAGCTCAAACAATCTCTAGCGATGCTTACAACACCACTAATCAAATAAACTCTTTTTCGGAATAATCCGGAGGTGGAGAAATCTCGTACAAGTGATTACAACAGTAAACAAATAGATACAAGCAAATACAAATATGAAATATACTACAAGTAAAAGAAAAACACTTTATAAATGCTCATTTAATTGCTTGATCTTTGGTTGCTTGAATTGTACTTGGAGACCCTGATTTGCAGCAACAAATCACCCAAAACACGTCCAAGAACCGAAGCCAAATCCTCCCTCCATGAACTCCCTTTAAAGCTGCTCCTTGGGCTGGATTTTGCCTAACAGTCGACTGATCAGGACCATCAGTCGACTGCCCCTGTAGTCGTTATGAGACAATGACATGTGCCACGTTGGATAAGTTCCAACGGACAGACCATCAGTCGATTGATCATACCCATCAGTCGACTGATGGCTCAATCAGTCGAGTATTTGGGTCGATCACTCGATTGGAGAGCCTTCTGTGCTCGAAATCTCGACCGTCAGTCGATTGATCACCATATCAGTCGATTGCTCAGGCCAGCAGTCGACTGCCCAACTCTGGCAGTCGACTACCAGGGCACTTCTCGCAGTCAAACCTAGTTGATTCCCATCAGTCGACTGACCATAGTCCCAGTCGACTGATACACCTCAAACATGAGGTTTTAACCCAAGTATGGTGCCCCCATACTTGCTAGACCACCCGTAGCCTAGACCTAAACCTTCTAGCCACCTCCGTCAGCCTTGCGCCTATCGGATCCCTCCAAGTCATCTATGACTTGTTCATCCATACGCTAGCCTTCAGATGCTTCCATCGGCTATTGTCATGTTAACGGTGTCTACACCGCCAAGGTACATTGGACTTACAGTGTCAAGACTCCCGCTTGAATTTTATGCCGTCAACCATTGGACTTATGCTGCCAAGACTCCCGCTTGGACTTTACACCGCCAATATTTCCCTTGGACTTTCCAAATGCCAAGACTCAAGCTTGGACTTTCTCTTGTCAACCCATGTTGGACTTTCCATGCTAAGACCCATGCTTGGACTTTCCTTTGCCAACCCATGTTGGACTTTCCATGCCAAGACCCATGCTTGGACTTTCCTTTGCCGACCCATGTTGGACTTTCCCTTGCCAAGACCCATGCTTGAACTTTCCATGCCAAGTACTCAAGACTTGGACTTTTCCCATGATAATGGTCAAACCATCATCAAACATCAATTATAACCTGGGTCGATTGCATCAACAATCTCCCCAACACATGTCAGACATCAATATCAAACATCAAAATACTACTCGAGTTAAACTCAAGTCTGGTCAATCGTGACCTGGGACGATTGCACTAACACATAGAAGGTATACGGGAACGGAGATTTAATGTCCCATTCTAGTATTTCTTCAAATTCTATCTTCTTCTTCACCCTCTAGCGGCGCTGTCTTGGCGGTTAGTCCAAATGAAGAGCGACCTCGCTCTGATATCACTTGTTGGGGAATTGACCATCGCTAGAGGGGGAGTGAATAGCGTGTCGTACGTCGATGATGGAAATCGATCGTGCTTGCATCTATAATTATTATTAGTGTAGCGGAAATAAAAATAATAAAGTAATAATGAAATATACAAGCACATAACCACAACACACAAATATAACGTGGTTCGGAACCTCAAGGTTCCTACTCTACAGATTGGGCTCGAATGAGCCCTAGCAATGCAAACACCACCACTAATCACAAATACTCCTTCTCGACAACAAGTCAGAGACGGAGAAACCTCTTACAATGATTACAAAAGTAATACAACACAAATACACTAAAATGCAAGTAAAGAAAACTTTACAAAGAGCTTTTGATTACTTGATCTTTGATTGCTTGAGAAGAGTCTTAAAGGTCTGGATTGCAGTAGCAAATCCCCTCTAAATTGCCTCAAGGGACCATAGCCAAATCCTTCTCCACGAGCTCCTTTTAAAGCTTCACCTCGAGTTGGATTCCGCCTAGCAATCGATTGATCGCGACCATCAGTCGACTGCTCCTGTAGTCGTTGTCTCACAACGGCTCGAGCCATGTTAGATAAGTTCCAATGGATAAACCATCAGTCGACTGATCATGCCCATCAATCGACTGATCGAGCCATCACTCGACTGTCAAACCCTAACAATTGACTCTGGAACCTTCTGTGTTTGTGACATCGACCATCGCCGACCGCCACCATAGTAGTAGGATCGATCGTGCCATCGATCGGATTAACGCCGGGCAATGATCGCCGGTTATTTCCTATAGTCAAACTCCAATCGACTCCCATCAGTCGACTGGTCATAGTCCCAGTCGACTGATACAAGTTGACTCGGTTGTCAAGCGTCAAAACACTTGACCAATCGACTGGTCCATAACCCTAATCGACTGATAAACCTCAAACATGAGGTTTAACCCCAAGTATGATGCTCTCATACTTGCTATACCACCCTTAGCCTAGACCTAAACCTTCTAGCCACCTCCGTCAGTCTCACGCCTATCGGATCCCTCCAAGTCATCCATGACTTGTTCATCCATACGCTAACCTTCAGGTGCTTCCATCAGCTATTGTCATGCTAAGATGGTCTATACCGCCAATGCACATTGGGCTTACGCTGCCAAGACTACCGTTTGGACTTTACGTTGTCAACCATTGGACTTATGCTGCCAAGACTCCACCCTTGGACTTTACGCCGCCAATATCATCCCTTGGACTTTCCTTGTCAACCCATGTTGGACTTTCTAATTGCCAAGACTCAAGCTTGGACTTTCCCTTGCCAAGACCCATGCTTGGACTTTCCATGACAAGTACCCATGACTTGGACTTACCATTGCCAAGTACTCAAGACTTGGACTCTACTATTGTCAAGTACTCAAGACTTGGACTTTACCATTGTTAAGTACCCATGACTTGGACTTTCCATGCCAAGTACTCATGACTTGGACTTTTCATGACAATCACATTATCATATATTTTATCGAACATCAATGTCAAACACCAATATCAAACATCAAAACACTACTCGAATCAAACTCAAGTCCAGTCAATAGTGACCTAGGTCGATTACACCAACAATCTCCCCCTTTTGGATGTTTGACAAAAACCAACATCTTTGAGTTAGGCCACTAACTCAATCCAAATCTCCCAATTTTCCAAATTGGGAATCCTAAATACTCTCCCTTTTTGACATACATCAAAAAGGTTCTCTCCAAAGGATGGGAAGAATTGTACTTCTTTGCTCAGCTTCCTGAACCTCTACCCCACTCGGACACCTGGAAGCTAGAACTCTCTGAACTACCTCCTTTCCGCGAAATGAGGACCCAGTGTCCTTTCTCGGAGGTTTATAGAGCACTGGGAGAATCCCATTATTGTTCAGGCCACCTAATGAAAACTCTGTTAGTAATATATGAGAGATGTCCTAAGGCAATCGCCTTATGTATGAACCATTTATATGATAAATGAAGATTCACTATTTGAGTATACATGTTTTATGTATTTGATTGGATCTTAAACTCATTTACTGAATGCCCACGATACGATTCACAGCATGAGAGAATTTGTGATTGGATCACAACTAGTGAGTATCTCTATATGTGTAATTGTGATGTATCGGAATTATCCCTAGTCGATGAATTGATGGATTTGGACACCATCAATTCTGTCGAAACTAGCACGAGGTATACTCCTTGGTGTATCCAAGCAGCTGATTCTCACTGGCTGGAGACATAGTGATGTCCGGAGTTAATCGTGGATGCTAGTTATGGTAACTAGTTCATTGGAATGACCAGCCGTAAGACTTCATATGGTTCTCTGCATATATAGATATGTCAATGAAGTTCTTACTGTGGCTTAAGTGCGATGTTCCTTGGACTTGCGGTATTCAAGTCATCTTGATCATGGAGACTTATGCTTTGACATCTTAAGCAAACATCTCTAAGGAGATGTGGACCCGGGATGATTGGGTATAAGTCGAAGTGATCGAAGGTGTTTGAATAGCCTATAAAGGATTCACCACTCCTTGCGAGGAGATGTATACCCATGGCCTCTCGTCGGATTGTTACTAAAGTCTTTGGCCAAAGCATTACATGTTTAGAGTAAGGTACTCTTCGATACATGTGGAGTAACTAGAATCCGTAGGATGAGGAAATGATACTTGGGCTAGGTGTGACGTAGTCAGCCTAGTGGGGACTGACACAATAGACCATGTCCTGAACCAAGTGGGTATAAGATGAGTGAAGGGAATGGGGCACGATTCATTCGAGCCATCAAGGGTTTCGTAAATAGTTCGATCAACCGTTGATCTTTTCGGTTAATTGGGGATCATGATGTACTACTAGGTGCCACTCATGATTGTTCTATAATTAATGGTTAATTATAGACAGCCAACATAAACCGAGAACCTATTTGGTCACACGCACAACGAGTGTAATCCAAAGGATTTAAAACGAGCTTGAGAATGGGATTCTCAGACCGAGAGAAACTATGTTTGGTTGGACCAAACATAAAGCGAGCATGAAATTGTTTCAGTCGCAATGGAAGCGTGGATGGGCCGTGTCTTATGAAGACATAATGGATGGACCAAAATGGTTTGGTTCTAATCCAATGGATGAGAATAAACCAAAGGGTTTGGTTTATTTTAAACGAATGAACCAAAAGTTGGTTCGGTTCGTTTTAACTTAAAATAAACCATCATGGTTTGGTTTATTTTAACTTATCCTAATGGAGCGGGTTAACGGGCCTAATGGTTATGATCCAATAACCATTAAGAGAAGTAGTTCTCTATAAAAGAGGGCTTAAGGGATAATTAAGCCCTAATCCAAACCCTAGCCCCCTTGAGTTGCCGCCCACCTCCACCTTGGAGTTAATTGGCGCCAACCCTAAAGCTGCCGCCGCCCAGCTTGTGTGCAGTCGTCCAAGTCTTTGCCGGCGTCCAAGCTTCAGCCGGAGAACCTCCGGCGACCCTCCGGCGATCTCCTTTGGGTTCGGTGATAAGGTGAGCTTCCATCTTTCCTTAGTCGGCCTCTATTCCTCCACCAAAAGCTGTCCAGTTTTTCTGGACAGCTTGTTTCTTTGTTGTTGGAGCGTCGTTTGGACGACGGTTAGTGCTCCGACAGCGGCTAACTTACCGGGGATTTGATCTCCGGTAATCCTCTGAGGTGGGGGACGAAGGATTCGTCAAACGGTTAACGAATACCTCTCCGGAGAAGCGAGTTTTTGAGAACTCGTTTTAGGATCCGAATTTGGATTCGGATCGTGATCATCTCTCGATCACGTCGTCTTCAACACGAGGCTAGTAACCCGTACGAAGACGAAGCTCGTGACTTAGCGAAGTCATCCCGAGGAGCTCGGCGTGGATACGGATAGAGACGATTCTTACGAGGATCGTTCCGGTTGATGCCGTTCCCGCTACACGTCATACGAAAGGTATAACGTAGATAAATTTCTTTTATTGCAAATTTTAATTTACGGTTATGTCTACACTTGTTGTAATATGCATGCGTGTGTTGTGTGTGTTGTAATAAATATAGATTTATTATTTTTAATTTCTTCCGCTGTGCTCATGTTTACGAAACATGATCGAACACACACACGCCGCGGTGCCGGAAACCCAACAAACTCCTCTCCTAAGTCACTTCGGACTGTCCCCTTTCCCTTCAGCGGCCTCGGCCACAATAGGTAGGATGACATTTACCCTTCAATATAACTTCTTATTTGCATCATCCAACTTTCGTATCAATGCCTTTTGCAGATAATCTAATGCAGGACGCTTTAGTAAAAGGAGAAGAGATTGAGGCCGCCAAGAAGAAGAAGACCTCAACACCAAAGAGAGGCAAGTCTGTGGCAGCTCCTTCTTCCCCTCGGAAAAGATTGCGGCCCATTAAGGAAGGAGCTCCCAGTTCATTAGTTCCTCCTCCCTCTTCTTCTGATCAGCCCGACTCCCAATCTTTAATCGTCTATGAACCGAGGATGAGGGATACCGCCTTCTCCGTCCCATCCTCATCTCCCCAAGGAGGGGATTCCCTTTCCCATTCTCCTACTTCATCCTCCCTTCCTCATGATTCTCCCCTGCCTTCCCGAACTGAATCCATCTCCGCCCCTATTCCCTCCGAAACACTTACTTCTCCCGCCCCTCTTCAACGTGTCGGTCCCACTCTGCCTTCTGAGGGGGGAGATCTTCCCCTCCCGAATCCTTCAATGGCTACATTGGGGTCCCAGCTGCAGATCCGTCACCTTTCAGAGGTGAAGTTCTTCAACAAATCAGGCATACAAGGCCCTTGCGACCAAATGAGCAAATTGCTATCTGAGGTAACTACTTTTCCCTTTTTATCTTTAATGTCTACATACGCGTATATACCACTATATACCAACACTTGGTGATTGCATTTTCTTCCCTTCAGGCCTCGGCTAAACATAGCAAAATGATCTCTCGGATAGCCCAATTTCAGTCCAATGTAGAGGCGCGCCACTTTGCTTCCTTGGCGCACCAAAAGCAACTCACTCAGCAACTGAGCGAAAAGGAGCAAAAGGAATCTGACCTGAGGGGCCAATGTGAAGACTCCATGACACAGTTGGCCTTGGTCCAGAGTGAAAAAGAGGAGCTTCAATGAAAAAATGAAGACCTCGAACAGCAAGTCTTCCTTCAATCTAGCGAACTTCAGCAGGTGGATCTTCTCACCCACGAATTAACAGGGTACAAAAGACAACTTGGGGACGCCATTATTCAAGCTGTTGATTCTTCTACTACCATTCAGCAGCTTTGGCAAGAACGTCAATAGTAGCGGCTAGAACGTCAGGCGTGGGAAGCCACTCGGAAGTCTTGTATAGAGAAATGCCAAGAGCTTTCTTCAATGGTGGCTACCCTTCCTCAAGCCCTATCGACAGCGGCTCGGCAGCAAACAGAACTTCATCGGGAATACTCCGAGGCTCTCTCGGCTCTGGGTCAGCGAGCTATAAAAGCAACATTCGAGAAAGACGCCCTGGCTGCCCAACTAACCGAAAGTCAGGCCCAGCTGGCCGAATGTCGAGTTCAACTAGCCAGTTGTCAGTCCCAGCTAAAGGAGCAGGAGGCTGACTTGAAGGGATGCTATGTCAAGAAGGGAGTGGATCTATTTATACTGGGCTTCGACGGGTCCTCAGCTTTAAATGTCGAACGAGGATATCCGCCTCCTGGCATGGACACTAGTTATCTGAACCCTGAAGATGAATTGTCTAAGTGTCCCCCAGAGCTCTTTGAACTATAACCCATAACATCTCACTCCCTGTAATGACTCTTTTCTTGATGTTTAAGAATGTTTCTATTGGCACATCTTCTTATTGTTCTTTTTGTATGCCTTATCGTGAGTCGGGAATTCTGGATTAACTCTGTGTTTTTTTCTCTTTACAATTACATTCCTTTTCCCGTGTCACCTGGCACGATCACCTCCTTTGTTCGGGAACTCACTCAGAAGGTCTCGGATGATCTTATTCATGCCCGACCCAATTTTGGCTCGATTAAAGATTAAATTACTTCAGCCTCTTGATCTTCTTCGTCTAACTTACCGCTTCGGAAATGATATCTGGATAAGTACCTATGCTACTGCCATTATGATATTAGTCTCTTCATCTTCTTCTCCTTCCCGATAACTACTGCAGTTCCTTTTCCTTCAACTATAAATTACCACCCTCCATGTCTTTATCCTTCCATCTCACTCTCATGGCTTCGGTGGAACACCCTATTAAGATTTCCTCAGACTCTGAATCTTTTGAGCTACAGGACTGGCCTACTGAAGATACTGAAGAATCTGAGACTCGTTCGACAGCTACCTCAGCCTTTCGTCCCCCCTTTTTTCCGTCTTCAACCATTGTCCCATCTCCTCCGGCAGGGAGGTCCTTCCGAGCACCCTTCCCCTCCTTCCACAACCGGGTGTGGAACCCTCCTCTGATGTGGGAGTACACAGTGGGAGATCCCCAGGCCTCTGCTGAACTTCCTCCACTTCCACCGGCCCTAACTTTCGTTCCAGTCTCTCCGGCGAGGATACGTCCGCCCCCTTTTGATGAAGCTCCATCAGCAATACCTCCCACTCAAGGCAATCTCTACAGAGTCATCTTAGCGCCTTCTCCCTTCGAAGAGCCTCCTACCAATTCTCATATTAAGAGTAATCATAAAAAGCCTAAATAGCTTAAATGATGTAATCATTCTCAAGTACGTTAATAAAAATGAAGAAAGGAATTGGTATCAACTCTTGTTGTTTTCCTGTAAAGGTAGAGCTTCCGCCATTAGAAAACTGCAATCTCATCTGAACATACTTTTTCTTACCGTTTTCATAGAATTCGGACCATTTCCCTCATAGTTACTGTACTAGCGACTTTTCACCTACTGTCTTTACGCTTCCCCTTCTTTACTAACATTTATTATCTTTATTTCTTCTGCGAATAAATGCACCTTCCTCCTTTATCGTTATAAGGACCTCTAACCATCGCTGCATAACATCCATCTTCTTTTTTCTCTTCTCCTCGCCATGGATAAAACGTCTGACCATGATAGCAGTTCTCCTCCTTCTGAAGAAAAAGCCAACGAGCAGCGCTATATCGCTAATTTGGACGAACAGGTGAGATACCTGCAGCGGTGATTGAGGGAAGCTTCTGCCAATAACTACTCTTTGCGCCAGCAACTAGCCAGGTCCCAGAAGGAACTATCTAAGTAAATCTTCCTGTAACAATCTTACCTTCGGCAACTATTGTGCCAACCCCAGCCACGCAGAGAAACTCCGTCAGCTCCTCCCAACAAAGAACTGTAATGCCCTATATATAAGGGTCTCTTTTGCTATCCTCTTCTTGTGAAGGAGTTGTAATATGTAATCTTTCTGAAATAATGAACTTTTTGTAAAACAAGCCTTCACCTATACTTTTCCCGCTTATCTTCTTCTTCTAACATATCTCGAGCTATGTCAAATTCTATCTCCTTCGTATGAAAGATAGATACACCGCCTCTTCACCTTTTCAGTGCACAGGGATCACGCATATACATCCCTCTTCCGTTTCACGGGGATAAAGATAATATATAGTTGAAAAATAAGCTCATCTCTTCCGTTCCGCCACCGCACAGGAATAAAATAATATGCAATTGAGAAATAAGCTCAACTCTTCCGTTCCGCCATCGCACGGGGATAAAGATAATAGAAATATATAACCGAATGAAAGCTCGGTTCTTCCGCTCCGCCATCGCACGGGGATAAAATAATATGCAGTTGAGAAATAAGTTCAACTCTTTCGTTCCGCCACCGCACGGGGATAAAATAATATCCAGTTGAGAAATAAGCTCAACTCTTCCGTTTCACGGGGATAAGGATAATAGAAATATATAACCGAACGAAAGCTCGGTTCTTCCGCTCCGCCACCGCACGGGGATAAAATAATAGACAGTTGAGAAATAAGCTCAACTCTTCCATTTCACGGGGATAAAGATAATAGAAATATATAACCGAACGAAAGCTCGATTCTTCCGCTTCGCCACCGCACGGGGATAAAATAATATGCAGTTGAAAAATAAGCTCAACTCTTCCGTTCCACCCCCGCATGGGGATAAAATAATAGACAGTTGAGAAATAATCTCAACTCTTCCTTTTCACGGGGATAAAGATAATAGAAATATATAACCGAACGAAAGCTTGGTTCTTTCGCTCCGCCACCGCACGGGGATAAAATAATATTCAATTGAGAAATAAGTTCAACTCTTCCGTTCCGCCACCGCACGGGGATAAAATAATAGACAGTTGAGAAATAATCTCAACTCTTCCGTTTCATGGGGATAAAGATAATAGAAATATATAACCGAACGAAAGCTCAGTTCTTCCGCTCTGCCATCGCACGGGGATAAAATAATATGCAGTTGAGAAATAAGCTCAATTCTTCCGTTCAACCACTGCACGGGGATAAAATAATAGACAGTTGAGAAATAATCTCAACTCTTCTGTTTCACGGGGATAAAGATAATAGAAATATATAACCAAACGAAAGCTCGGTTCTCCCGCTCTGCCATCTCACGGGGATAAAATAATATGCAGTTGAGAAATAAGCTCAACTCTTCGGTTCCGCCATCGCACGGGAATAAAATAATATGCCAAAGCTTTTCATACACGGAGTCCGCGGCTTCTCCGTCGCTATTCTTCCTTCCTCTATCTTGAAGGTGAACACCTTCATCGATCCCCTCATATGAAAGCGAGGGTTTTAGTAAATAGCGAGCCATCCGAGAAATAAATCATCATTTCCCTTCAGCTTAGGGCCTCATTTTCTATAAACTAGGAACCCAATAGCCATTACAAGCCCATTCCCCCTTCCTTTTATAGGGGATGCTTCGCCTTCCTTTCTTCTGTGACCGTCATTCCTTCCGCCTTTTCGTCTCCTTTTTCTTCGTCTGTTCTTCTTTCCGCCGCCATCCTCCGGTACCCCAGTCACCTCCCTCAGCGCTTTTCTTCTTTCTCCGACAGGCAGGATGCATTCCTCTTTCTACCATGAAATAGCAAGTCGTTACTCACACATCAAATGGGGTGAGGGTCAGTCGCCAGCCTCATCTTCATCCTCACCCTCGTCTACCACCATCCCCCCTGCCCCATCTCTCCCTTCTTCTCCGCCTCCGCCTGAAACCCTTGTTACATCCACCCCATATGAAACTGGGGTAACCAGCCCATCCTCATCCCCCATGTTACTTACAAACCCTAACTCTCCCATTTTCTCCCCCTCCACCTTGGGTATTAGGACGTCACCCCCTCTTTCATCACAACCTAGAGATGAATCTAGGGAGGTAGTGCGTCCATGCCAGTCCACAACAAATGCTTCATTCTCTTTCTCCGGAATACTCCACCGCCCGTGAACCTATGATACATGATATTCCTCCACTGCCTATTTCCCCCTCTGCTCAGCGCTTGGAGAGCCCTTCACCTTCTATGGGCACCAGCCCTGGTCCTTCCACTTCTTGCCTTCCCAGCGAAGAGTTCTCCATTCCGCAACTCTCTATATCATCCTCTCCAGATTCCTCGCCAAATCAATCCCCTCCCGCAACTTCTTGCGTGCCAACCTCGCAGCCAACCATATTACATCTTCCCCCTTAGGCTCTTAATTCTTTGCCTTCGACCTCTCTCCCTTTGAGCCTCCCTACCAGTGTTCCCTCTTCTTTTCCCTTCGCACCTCTGACACAACCTCTAGCTTCTACCCTTATCCTCCCCATTATAAATGAGCCATCACCGCTGGTGTCATCCATCCCCTCTTCTTCTTCTTCTCCCCGGGGCCTTCGAATCTTAAATTTGGAGGAACTGATCCCCAGGATGGAGGGCCTGCGCCATGCTTTGGAATTGGTATGTTTCTTCAATCAACTTCTTTAATTTTTCTTACTGAATGACTTCCTTTCGACAAACGGCTTACAGGCCCTGACCAATTACCAAGAATTGGATCGCTCCCTCCCACAATATCGAGCTCAATCTCTGAAGTTGGAACAGCAACAACGGGAGGATCTGATGGCTGCTCAAAATCGAGAGCGCCTCTTATCACAACAACTGCAGCAATGTCAGGAGCAACTGACAGAAGCTCGCCACCAACACCGAAAAGATGCTGAGACTATAGCGGCATTGCAAGAGCAACAGCGGGCTTACACAGAATCACTCTCCATCCAGCGGGATGTTCAGCCGACACAGTTTGACAAGGTGGCCTCCCCTTCTCAAGAGTTAATGAGTCTTCGAAGGCGGGTAACAGAGCTCCTTCAAGAGAAGCAACGAGACTCTGACATCATCGCCCACCTGCGGGTTCAGCTCCGCAAAGCATAGGACGAAACAGGGGACCTCCGCACTTGCCTGTGCAAGGAGGTACAAGAAAACTCCTCCCTCATAACTTCTAGGGCGCATGCTCATGTCCGTATACGCAGGCAAAAAACTTCCCTCTAGAGGTTGGGCAATGAGCTCATCCGCACCAGATCCTACACCGAGGCGGTGGAGGAAATTTCAGCTTCAATGCGCCAGAATATGGTGGATATGACGAACCTTTTCCAGCATGACCAAACTTCCCAAGCCGATGATATCTCGGTCTTGGCAGATGCCATTATGGAAGTATCCAGGCGTTATAATGACATGCGCCAAGCCCTCCGGGAGAAACAAGAGAAATGTCACAGGCTCCATCGGAACCGGAGTCCTGACCGCCCGAATCGACAGGAGTGGTTAATCATCTTGCTGTGTGCCACCTATCAAGACGGGTTTAATGAGGCAGTTCAGCAGTATGCTGATCAAGGACTTCCCCCCATGAACCATCCCACTCTCTCCTTGAATTGGGAAGCCAGCTTCCGACGTTATCCTCCCGATCGGTTTAAGTTATAACTTGATGTATTGCTTCGGAACATGGCTCCCTTTTTTTCTTCTTTTCTTTTTCATAGTTCACTACAAGGACTATAGCACTGCTGTAAATAACTCATCAATCAAACTCGGATTCTCTATTCATCTAATCAATACAACAAATTGTTAAGTACACCCCTTCAGGAGCCCCACAACTCCTTTTCTTTCATCCATCACTTCTCATACAGTGTGAAAAGGTTTCAAGTGAATGGAGTTCCAAGGTCGAGGAAATTCCTTGCCCTAGTCATCCTTTAGATAATATGATGACCCCGCTACACGACGTGTCACTTCATAGGGCTCTTCCCAATTTGGAGCTAACTTTCCAGGATCTCCAATGGGATTAACTTTACATAGAACCAAATCCCCCTCCTGAAATCTTTGGGGCATCACCTTTTTATTAAAGGCTTGCTGCACTCTCCGCTTGTAAAACTCCGCTCGCCTCTGTGTCGTCTCCCTCTTTTCTTCCACCAAGTCCAACTTAGTGCTTCGAATAATTTGGTTCTGCTCCAGCTCGTACATTTCTATTTGGGTGCTACTTAAGAGAGCTTCGACCGGAATAACGGCCTCCATCCCGTATACCAGACTGAAAGGAGTTTCTCCCATTGCAGTTTTTGGTGTGGTTCGGTAGGCCCACATGATCCCAAGCAGTTCTTCCACCCAGTTCCCCCTCTGAGTCCCCAATTTAGTCTTCAACCCTTGAATGAGAATTCTATTAGTGACTTCAACTTGCCCGTTAGCTTGAGGGTGGGCTACCGAAGTAAAAGCTTGCTGGATATTGAGACTTTGGCACCATTCTTTGATTTTCTTGCCCTGGAATTGTTGTCCATTATCGCTAACTATCCTCCGAGGAATACCATATCGACAAACAATGTTCTTCCACAGGAATTGTATTACAGCATTCTCAGTAATTTTGGCAAGAGGCTCTGTTTCCACCCACTTGGAGAAGTAATCCACAGCCACCAATAGGAATTTTTTCTGCAAAGGTGCCACAGGCATCGGACCCACTATATCCATTCCCCACTGATCAAAAGGGCACGAAGCAACCATAGCTTTCATTAATTCAGCCGGTCGTTCAGATCGGTTACTATGCTTTTGACAGGCCGGGCAAGTTTGCACTATACGAGCTGCATCTTGTTGGAGGGTAGGCCAAAAATATCCTGCTAACAAGGCCTTCCTTGCCAAAGCTCTCCCCCCAGATGATTACTACAGCAACCTTCATGGATCTCCTGGAGTACCCATTCAGCATCTTCACTTCCCAAACACTTCAACAGGGGTCGTCCAAAAGATGTCTTGTATAAGTCTCCGTTTAAAAGGGTGAATCGTTTGGCTCTGCACATTAAAGCAGATGTCGCCCCTTTTTCCTCATGAACCTTTCCATGCTGTAGATAAGCTATGACGTCAGTCCTCCAATCAAGGATCGGATTCGGTTCGGGCGTAGCCTCCTCCACATTGCATATCGTTAGGGAAGTAGGGATTTCCATGCAGACCGTTTCCAATGATTTCACTCCTTCCATAGCGCTAGCCACCCGAGCCAATTCATCCGCCTTCACGTTGTTCTCTCTAGGAATCTGCTTCAAAAGGACTTGCCGAAAGTGGGCCTTCTCCTTCTCAAAAGCCTTCAAATATTTCTGCAATCTCTCTTCCCGAACCGTGAAAGAGACTTGGAGTTGTGATACCACCAGCTAGGAATCCGAGTGGATTATAATCGAAGGAGCCCCTACAGCTTTGGCAGCCTATAATCCTGCTAGAATGGCTTCATACTCCGCTTCATTATTAGATTCTTGATATCCCAAGCGTACGGCTATGCGAGTCTCCTCTTTATCAGGGGAAATCAACAAAACACCAATGCCGCTACTCGTAGATCCTGAAGAACCATCCACAAATATGTTTCATGCATCTGACCCTTCCTCTTTTGTTGACGAGCCATCTTCCGAACCAAAAGGTACTTCCGCCAAAAAGTCAGCAAGCGCCTGGGCCTTGATAACGGTTTGGGGTTGGTAATGAATGTCATATTCACTTAGTTCTACCACCCATTTAGCCAATCTCCCGAAAAAATTGGGCTTAGTGACCACCTTACCCAATTCAATATGAGTCAAAACAGTGATAGGATGAGCCAAAAAGTACGATCTAAATTTGTGGGCAGTCAAGACTAGAATATATGTCAGCTTCTCTAGCTCAGTATAACGGGATTCAACCCCCTTCAGAATATAGTTGGTATAATAAATAGGTTGTTGATGAGAACCTTCTTGTTTCAGCAAAACTGAACTGATGGCTCCCTCCGAGACGACCAAATACATCCACAATGGTTCTCCTGCCATTGGCTTGGCTAGCAACGGAAGTCTGGCTAAATATTTCTTCAACTCTTGGAAACTCTGCTCGCATTGATCGTCCCATTGAAATTTGGTAGCTTTGCACAGGATCTTGAAGAAAGGTAACCCTTTGTCCGCCGATCTAGCTATGAATCGGGACAAGGATACGATCCTCCCCACTAGCTTTTGAGTCTCTCGCAAATTAGTGGGTGACTTCATATTGCACAGTGCTTGCACCTTCTCGGGGTTAGCCTGCAGCCCCTTCTCAGTCACTATATATGTAAAATATGGTAAAAAAAAAATAATAAATATATATATATATATTATAGGGATTAACCCTTTAATTAATTGGGTTAATTTAGTTATTGGGCTGAATTTGTTGGGATGAGCCCATTGGGCTGAAGTCATTAGGTATTGACTTGGGTTAAGGGTTGAATCAGTTGTGCTGAATCAAATTGAAGTGGCTTGGACCAGGTCACTTGAACCAACACGGTCGGCTTTTAAAATCCTCTCGAACTCGATCCCGATTTCTCAGCCCGATTTCCTTCTCCGGTTCCTCCGATCATGCAATTTCTTCTCTTTCTCGTTTCGCCGCTGCAGCCTTCCCGATCGCGTGCGACACCGTCGACTTCTTCGGTCATCTCCGCCGTCGCGAGCTCAGTTGCCTCCGACCGTCACTCGCGCGAGCGGCGATCTGCACTTCGTTGCCACCGTGAGCTAGCTGCTGCCACTGCCGATGCCTCCGGTGGGTGATACGACTGAGGGAAAGAGATCGACCAGGCTTCGCAGGGCTTGAATCGGGTGAGGGATTTCGTTGGGAGCTAAGGATCGACAATAGGTTTTCGCTGTTGGATTTGGGAGTCGGAGGCGATACAATCGGGGCGCTGCCTGTGAGTTGGGGATTTATGAGTTTCTGCCGAGATTTGGGTAAGTAATTGATCCATTCCCCTTGATTTGGATGAAATTCATGCTTGCTCATTGCTAGTGGCTCGGATCGATTTTGGGCAGAGTTGTGAAGCTGGATGGTCGTCGACGAGCAAGGGATAGGGGAGGAGCAAAAACGAAGGATCTACAGGGTTGGTGAGTTCAATTCTTCCTCCTTCATTTCTGTGCTGTGGGAAATTTCTATGTGCTTATGGTGTTGTCGATTGATGTAGTGAATTGGGAATTCAATTGGTTGTGTGTTGATGGTTAGGAATCGTAGCTGTGATTTGGAAGTTAACCTGTGAGTTGAGTTATATTGTTTCTACTGATTTGGTGTAGATTGATATCACTGGTTTCGGGTAATGATGTATGTTTGGGTTGTTACTAGTTAATGCTTGATATGTTCTGAGTTGGAGATGATTTGATCAGTGAATGTTGATATTCAAATTGTTCATCTATAGTATGGTGTTTGATTCAAAGTTAGGTTGTTGCTAGGGGTTGTATTGATGTGGTAGCTTTCCTGTTTTCCTGGATCGGTTATGAACATGATTTTCCCGGACTTGTTATTTTGTGAATGGCATAGGTGGTGGGTAATATCTACCTGGTCCGGTAGTTTTGATCAAATTCTAGTGCATGATCTTGGATTTATGTTTATACCTGTTTACCTTAAATCCACTCTTATTTAATCATATGCTTGTACTGCCTTGACCTTTGAGATATAAACTCTGGTACTTCATTGATTATCTAGCTCGGATAAGAACTATAAACCCTATTATGTATTAGCTGATGGATGTTCAGTAAGTACAGGTGGTTAGGGTTATCTTTGTGACCTCAGATTGGGTTACTGTGTTACATCACTAGGGTTAGGTGATGAATTGGATTATGGAGTCGATTGTTATATCATACTCATATTAGTGGTGCATCTATGGTGGATCTAGTTGTCTGTGCATAGATAAGTGTGTGGTTGTCAGTATGTGACCATGGACTAGAGGTCCTAGCGTGATGGTATATCCATTATGGATTATGTTCCTGTGTATGGTTATATGGACGGTCGATAGTGTATCACTACGGACTAGAGGTCTTAGCGTGATTGACTGTCAGATGAGTATGACTCTTTGTGCGATAGAGAGAGTCTTGTGATTATAGTCCTTGCATAGTTGACTTTTGGTTGACCAGGACTCCCCATGGGATCGGGAGTGAGGCGAGGATACATGTATGGAGCTATACATCATTACATTGCATGCATGCTGACGACTGGGTCTCCCTTATGGATGAGACGGGTCGTCAGTCATCCTGCCTCCCCGGCCACTCAAGGTAGTGGTAGCAGGGTTGAGGGCAGAGCATTGGATGTGCCGCGCTCGGCCACTATGGATGGTGGTAGCTGGAGATGCGCACCTGGCCACTGTGTAGAGTGGTGTTAGCACTCGCCCACTATAGATGGTGGTTGTGTGACGTGCAGTTGTCCTGTGTGCGGCGTTTGTCTACTCATGGGTAGGGACAGTGTGGCTTGCAGCAGGGGCCCCTAGGAGTAGTTAGCTTTTTACGCTTATACGCTACTCAGTCATACTACCCAACTCGATCACTCGAGAGTGGTGGCAGCTGGAGTCGGGCTAGTTATCATTTGTCGTGCCACCCTGGCCACTCTGGGGTCGTGGTTGGACGGATCCGCAGACAGTGACCATGCATATGCATTGCTGATATATATGTATGCATGTATTTGATATATGTTTTACATATGCCTGTGAGATGCTGCATTTGATTGAGCTATGATTGCTGCATATGGTTGTTCATCATGAAACATGTCATCTGCATTTTTATTTACTGCTATGTGTTGAGCATGATACATGCGTTGATTCAGACTGTTATATGCATTTGATTAGCATCATGTCATTGTGTGGTACGGACCGGGTTGTTATTACAGGTGATCATATACTGTTCATATGTTGGAGTATTGGTCAGGTATGGGATTGACCTGGTACATTATATGGGTTATGTTATTGTATATCTGTCAGGATGATATAGTTTATGGTGTTGCAGACCGTCAGGTACGTTGGTACATTACTTTATGTTCAGTTGATCAGTTTAGTATATACATTGAGTATGACTTTACTGTAGTTACTTGTTATTAGATTTGGATATGACTGTATGTCTATTGGACTCATGCTGTATACCTGTAGATCTTCACATGTATACTTGTAGATCTTGTTAGGGCAATCTCTTGCCGTAATATGGTTTTGATGGTGTGGCAAAGGGTTTAAGTTAGTGTGTTATGGTGATGTGATATATGCGTTGAAGTCATGCAGAACTTAGTAATTCGCACATGGAGCCTTGGCGGGTTCACCCTCACAACCTTGGTCCTTAAGTCGGTGAAGGATGACTTTGCGGAAGCTGTGCGCTTGGAGCATCCGAGGGACCGCCGGACTAGATGACTTGAAGTGAAGCCAAGGAAGCAGACTTCGGAGGCAAGAGACGCGAAGGAGCATTGCAGAGCTGTGCACCTGATGCTGCCGAGGGACGTGGCCGCGAACGAAGAGAGCTTCGGCGAGGGACTTCGAGTGAGATGAGAGAATGAGTGAAATGTAAGTAGCTCATTAGGTGAACTTGGCCGAATGGCTGAGTGTCGGAGACTTGACCGCAAGGGTTAAGGTTTACCCGACCGCCGGAAGCTCAAACTTATGTTAAGTTTGAGTTTTACACCGATCGAAGTCATGGCGGTCGACCGCTTCAGTGAGTTCGAGTCTGACCGTATCCGACTATTGGGTTTATGCCCGAATGCATCATGGAATGCGAATGATGCGGAAGATCTGCACCGCAGGATACGCTTCGTAGGCCGTCGGTCGACTACGGAGGCCGATCGTGGTGAGGTCCATCACCGACCGCTAAGAGTTCCATTGGACTAACGGTCGGGATTCGCGTGTTCGAGGAGTTAGTGACGGCGATCGCCAAGGGCGTGACCGGGTGGCGCCAACGGGAAGAAATCAGCCCTCTCTATAAAAAGAGAGGGTGTGAGCCTTTGAGAGGCTAATACTCATGCTCTAAGTGATCTTCCTAATGCCCCACAAGCTCTAAACTCTTCTTACTTGTTTTTACTTCATTCTATTTGTAAGAAGAGTGATCTTGATTATAAAGGTTACCTCCACCTAGCTTGGTGCAAAGGAGAGACCAATTAGTGATTGGCTTTGGAGGAGTGATTCACCTCGGATGAATCGGGATCGTGGATTAGCGGCGTAGCCGTGAACCACGTTACATCTTCTTTGTTAGCGTTATTATTTTCATTTATTGCTTTGTGTTTATTGTTTATGCTTCCGCTTGCGCTAACGATTGTGTAGACGAGCAAACGAACGAGAGAATTCCAACATCCATTGGAAGAGGGCTGTTCACCCCCCTCTAGCCGGCCGTACCGATCCCCTACAAGTGGTATCAGAGCCAAGGAAAGCTTGTCGAGGACTAACCGACACAACAAGCAACTTTCAAAAATGGCCGGCTCAAACATCCACCCACCGAAGTTCGACGACGAATTCTCTTGGTGGAAAAAGAGAATGGAGGTATTCTTCGAGATCGATTTTGATATTATGCTTATAATGGAAAATGGTTTCGAGTTGACTAGGGATGAAAGGGGTGACCCAATTGAAAAATCACGTTGGACTAAGAAGCAAAGAGAGGAGCACCTTGCAAACTCAAAAGCAAAACATCATCTTCTCAATGTGCTCCCTCAACAAGAGATCAACCGGATCAGAGAGTGTGCTAGCGCCAAAGAGATGTGGGAAAAGCTTGTAGAACTCCATGAAGGCACATCCAAGGCCAAGCTAGCTAGGAGAGACCTCCTCCGCTCCCAACTCTCAAACATCAAATTAGAAAAGGGAGAAAAGGTAACTTCCCTACATTCTAGATTTAAAGAAATATTAATTGGGCTAACAAGTGTAGGAGAAAAGCTCTCCAACCGGGATATGGTAATGAAGGCCATAGATGCCTTTCCCCGGTCCTCAAGATGGAGCTCCATGGTGGATTCGTTTTACATCTCCAAGAACTTGGAAGTAAGTACCTTGGAGGAATTTTTCTCAACAATGGAGCTCCACGAAACTAGGCTTGAAGGAATACAAGAAGAGCCTAGAATTCAACCCTCAAGAGGAGTAGCTTTGATAGCGAACAAGGGGAAGAAGAAGATGGAAATTCTCTCCTCCTCTGATGACGAAGCGTCTTCCTCCTCCTCCTTGGATAGCACCGAAGAAGCCTATAAGGTAAGGAAGGTAAGACGTGCATTTAAGAATTTTAGATTTAATAAATCTAATGATAGGAATAGAAGACCAAGGGGGAAGGTCATATGCTACAATTGCCAAGGAGAGGGGCACATAAGGGATAATTGTCCCCTCCTAAACAAGAGCAAGGAAGAGAAGAAAAAGAAAGAAGAAAAGAAGAAGAAAAAGGGGAGCAAGAAAAAGAAGGAAGAGGAGAAGAAGACAAAAGAAAAGGGGAAGACCAAAGCTCTAAAGGCAAGGACTTGGGATGACCCATCCTCATCCTCCTCATCATCATCAGATGAGGAGAATGCCTTTGTCACCAATTTGGCCTTGATGGCCTTTGATGACTTGGATTGCTCTTCATCCGAAAATGAAGGATCAAGCTCAAGTGGGGAGAGCTCAAATGAAGGGGGAGCTTCTACATCCTCATCATCCGAAGAAGAAGAAGACATGGAAACTATGGTAACGAAAGCCTCTCCTAAGAAAATAGTTTCCATAATTTCTAGTTTAACTAAGGACTTATTTGGAATGAAAAAGAAAAATAAAAGCATGCTTAATCAAATTAAGGCATTGGAAAATAAGCTAGAAAATGCATGCTTAAATGATAATATTTCTTCTAGCTTAAATGATGCATGCTCACATGACCTTTATGTGCCATTAGATGTTAGTGATGCATGTATAAATGAAAATAAGGCCTTAAGGGAAAAGGTAGATTATTTAACAAAATCCCTAGAAAAATTCACAATTGGCTCCAACACATTGAACGTGATCTTAGGGAGCCAAAGAGCTAGTTTCAACAAAAAGGGTCTAGGCTACAAGGAAAAGAAAAATGAAAATGCCTACAAATGTCTAATAGCTAGGGGACAAGATAAGAAGAAAGTAATAGCTAGGAAATGGATCCCTAAGGAATACTTAGTGAACCCAATAGGAAAGAACTTATTTTGGGTTCCAAAATCCATCCTTAAGGGTTAGAAAACCCCTAGGGTAGTCAACCATATGCAATTGACCTATATCATATTTTGGTTGACTTAGGATGGCGGGACAACATTTTTTTAAATAGTGTTGGGTGATGATAACGTGCCCATAAATAGATAATAATGCTTAAATCATGATGATTAATGTAATTGCTATGTATGTTTGAAATCATGATTTATGATTTTAATATTTGGCACGTAATCATGAGAAATAGGGTTGAATCATGCTTTAGGTGATACTTTGCTTATTATCATTATATGATACCTAATGCATGATTATTATTCAATGAATACATGTATTTCATGATCATAATGTAAAATTAATTGACATATGCCTTTATGATCATGATAATTGTTAGGTTGATACTTAACCATGATAGAATTGCATGAATACAAGGGTTAAGTATATACAAATACCCCCTAGGATGCATCTCACACCCACTATAGGTTAACTTGATTGCAAACTTAGCATAGGTGAGATGTTAGGATGATACAAATGTCCACTAATGCCTATGGCATCTAGATGGTCATTTAAAGTATCAACATAGCAATAATAGACCAATCATGGGGAAGACTTATGTTTAATTCATAGACATATTGCCCAAAGATCATGGTTGGATATTTCATATATTTTCAAAACAATTTCTTAATCTAAAATCAATGTATTCATGTTTTGAAACAATTCAAAGCAAGACTAGGTGTTAAAATGGATACTCTTATGATCAAAAACCTAGTAGTTTTTAAAGCTTATGGATTTTTGGCAAATACGTGGAAATATAATGATTTTTCATGAAAACCTATTTTTCACCGATAGATATACTTAAAAGAAATGTGTTCCCAAAATTTCATGATTTTTTGAATTTTCTTGAATTTTTAATGCATTTAAATTACTAAAAATCGTAATTTGAATCCATTGTGCTACAATGTCATATCGATAGCAATGATCGATAACCTGAAAATAGCCCAATATTTTCTGATTTCAGATTTTAATCAAGTTTTTGGGTTTCTCTTTCTACTATACTTGATGCCATGAGTTTATAAATTAGGATTAATCTTTTTGATGGTGTCAAAGGGGGAGAAATGTATGTTTAAGTAAAGGGGAACATATTTAGGGGGAGAAATGATTATGCTTATAATAGGGGGAGAACATTTTTATGGGGAGTTTCATGGATTAAGGGGGAGTTGCATGTTGCTATATCATGTTTATCTTTACATGCTTTCTTACCTTAGAATTTATATCAAATGTTGTTACCTAACTTAAACGGATTGCCACACATCAAAAAGGGGGAGATTGTTAGGGCAATCTCTTGCCGTAATATGGTTTTGATGGTGTGGCAAAGGGTTTAAGTTAGTGTGTTATGGTGATGTGATATGTGCGTTGAAGTCATGCATGACTTAGTAATTCGCACATGGAGCCTTGGCGGGTTCACCCTCACAACCTTGGTCCTTGAGTCGGTGAAGGATGACTTTGCGGAAGTCGTGCGCTTGGAGCATCCGAGGGCCCGCCGGACGAAATGACTTGAAGTGAAGCCAAGGAAGCAGACTTCGGAGGCAAGAGACGCGAAGGAGCATTGCGAGAGCGCGCGACGCTTAGGGACGGGCCGCGAACGGCGAAGAGAGCTTCAGGGACTTGAGTGAGATGAGAGAATGAGTGAAATGTAAGTAGCTCATTAGGTGAACTTGTAGAATGGCTAAGTGCTGAGACTTGACCGCAAGGGTTAAGGTTTACCCGATCAAAAGCTCAAACTTATGTTAAGTTTGACCGATCATTGTCAAGTCATAGCGGTCGGCCGCTTCCGAGTCGAGTGAGTTCGACCGGTATCCGACTATTGGTTTATGCCCGTGATCATTGCCATGGAATGGCAATGCCGCCAGAGGATATCGTGAGCAGAATCGCTCGTAGCCGATCGGGCACGATTCACGGAGGCAACAATGACCGTGGTGAGGTTCATCAGTCGACTGCCAAGAGTTTCGTTGGACTACAACGGTCGGGATCCGACGTGTTCGGAGGTCGTTGTAATCGAGAGTCGGCCAAGCGAATGATCGGGTGGCCAACGGGAAGAAATCAGCCCTCTCTATAAAAAGAGAGGGTGTGAGCCTTTGAGAGGCTAATGCTCATGCTCTAAGTGATCTTCCTAGTGCCCCACAAGCTCTAAACTCTTCTTACTTGTTTTTACTTCATTCTATTTGTAAGAAGAGTGATCTTGATTGTAAAGGTTACCTCCACCTAGCTTGGTGCAAAGGAGAGACCAATAGTGATTGGCTTTGGAGGAGTGATTCACCTCGGACGAATCGGGATCGTGGATTAGTGGCGTAGCCGTGAACCACGTTACATCTTCTTTGTTAGCGTTTGTATTTTCATTTATTGCTTTGTGTTTATTGTTTATGCTTCCGCTTGCGCTGACGATTGTGTAGACGAGCAAACGAACGAGAGAATTCCAACATCCATTGGAAGAGAGCTATTCACCCCCCTCTAGCCGGCCGTACCGATCCCCTACAGATCTATCCTTATATGTTGTTCATGAAATTTCTATATATTACCCCTGAGTTTATACTCACCACCCCGGGACCCTGGGCTCCCTGTCGCCCAGATAACAGGTAGAAGATTCCTTGGACGTTCGGAGCTTCGCCAGCTGATCCCATTTCACACTGGACGGATGGATATTTAATCCACATTGTGGTATTTGTGTGGATTGTCATTTTGTGGTTTTAGCCGTATTGTTTCCGTATCTGTGATATATGGACGTGTTGTATATATTTGGCTTTCGATGTGGCTTCTATTATGTTTCTTGTTGTGTCAAGTCACTCCGGAGTGCACAGTTGGGTCATTGTATATTGTTTTATCTGTTGTATGTTTCCGCTGTGTTTGATATGTTGATATCTTTATATATTGTGTTGTTGTTGTGGGCCTACGGGCCTTGTATTAACCCGATATGTTGCCACGTACAGGGGAGATGTCGTCCGTTTACTTTTCGGCATGGCATACTCCCGGGGCGTGACAATTTTATTGGTATCAGAGCCCTAGGTTGCGAAGTCCACTTTCGGATTTTATTTCGTTCGGACATCAAGTTTTGCTTTACTCGGTTTTGATTTTGTGAGTTCTGGGATCTGGCTGTTGTGGACATCTCCGAGCTACAAGGATTAAGGTATGTTAACTGTTATTACATATCCTTCTGTTGGCTATGCATTTAGTTGCTTATAACAGTGCATGATTTGTAGTATGTTAGTCACTATTCGTAACCATAGTGAGTTGACCACGGGAACGATATGTTGAGGTTATTAGATATGTACCTGCTATCGAAAAGGTAATTACCTTTGAGAGCCGACTGATACCGAGTCGGAAAGCAGGGATTAGGTAGGCACATCTCTTGTGGAGATCAAGGATTATAGTCCTAAGGATTTCCACTAATTATGTTTGTCAGATTATTACCTGAGGGGTAATGGACTAAGTGAGTATACTATTGCTGATGTAGATAGTAGAAAATTAGGGGATGATATTCATAGGAATGTTGATCCCTGAGATGGTCGTTCTAGGTTGTATAACGTCGACGGTACTTTTGAGTACTTAACTCGTATTATACAGAGGAAGCTAAGTTAGCTGCATACCATTATCCGGATCTAGCCGATACTTGGTGGAAGAGATAGGAAATAACCTTCGGGAAATCACACATCACTTGGCCACGGTGTAGTGATGTTGTGAGAGGGTATTTTCCCATGTCATTTTTTGACTCATCGTCAGGGTTGGGTGATCGTCTGGTGACGAAAGTACCATGCAGAGTCGTTAGACTTGTGAGGGTTACGACCCCCTAATAGCTTGAGAATGTGATTGGGTTGGTTTTGGCCACCCACAGGTTATCGGTTGACATCTTTATCAGGATGTTTGGATCTCCTACCAGATCCTACCGAAAGTGTATAGACCGAGTCATGTGTATAGAAATGACTCCGTAGTAAGTGTTTTAAAGAGTAGATTTGATAAGCAGATATTGCGAGTCAAATTATTGGAATTCGAAATCTTCAAATGTTGGATAAAAGGAGCAAGATTAAAGTCGTAAGTCACAAGCGACTATTGGAGAGTTTTCCGATCATAGAAGAGCGATTGTAGATTGTCAGCAGCTTCTCATGTTTATCAGCGAACTCAGAGGAAAGACTCCGAAGGGAGATTATATGTGTGCAGTGTGGGTTACGACGAGACACAGAGCCAGATTATCTGATGGACCATTGTATCTGTTTCTACTATAAGCAGCCGGTATCTACGAGGAGGGTATGTACTTTGAAGACTCAGTGGAAGACTATGGATGATGCTTTCGAGCGGATGATCCACAACCTCGGAAGACGAGATCATGACAGAAGAATAGATTATCACATCAGCGGCGATGTACTACCTCAGATATAGTTGAAGTTCTTTGATACTTTCATCCGAAGAAGCTAGAAGACATTTCGAAGACTCACGCTCGCGTTGACGACATATTTTTTACTTTTCCAGACATGGTTATGCTTTATACAGAGAAGAGATTTTACGATGATGGTCGTATCTACGCAGTATTCTCCAGTTGCAGTTATACCTTTCACAGATATAGAACGTGCTATGATGTCGACAGTTCTTCAGTATTTTACAGCCGGATGTGTACCCTTTGCCAGTACAACAGTGTTTACCATCTCTATTGCGATTATTAGGTTTGTACCAGACTTCGGCCAAAGAATTGTTTTCAGTTCCTCCATGATAGTCTTTGCATCTACATGAGCTCAGCCGTCCAGAACAGATGTAGGCGAGTTTACATGATTACTCGAGAAGAAGTATAGCAGACCAAAGGATCGGTCCTTCGGAGTATTACTTTAGGTTATCCTATTTGCAGATATATTGAGAGATACTAGTAGTTTACAAGTATCTTTATCTAGAACATTCTTGGATAGGGTTCGAAGGGTTCCTATCGACTTGTGGATTGGTGGTATCTCTACCGTCAGGTGAGATGTTGACTAACGATCACGAAGTCAAGGGATACCCTTAGCCTTTGCTAGACATACCTCTACTATAGACATATCCTTACGGATAATTGGATTGTTGGAGCGTTGGTATACTAGGACTCTCGGATGTACGTATAATCCGAGAGTATTCGGATGTAGTTACGGATGAACTCTCGGGCTTGCCATCGCATGGGCAAGTGGAATATGTGATTAGGGGTGATTTCGGAAATAGTTCCGATATTGGAGACCTCATACTAGGAGATGATTTTATTGGTATTAGTGTTGCTAAACACTGTAGAAATTGAAAGAACGTAAGTTGCGATTATATGAGGTATTGGATAGGATAGTTATCTGTTCCAGTATTCCTTCTGGAAAAGATCCGGAACTCTTTGTTGAAAGAGAGACAGATCTTTGAGGTTATGCATCGATTATCGATGATGGAATGGAGTAGTTGAGAATGAATATCCTTCGTTGTGGATAGATGATCTGTTAAGATCAGCTAAATAACACCTGTGTATACCCTAGGTTTGATCTACGACTGGAGGGTTGATATTGTAGTGACTTAGTGTCATACAATTATCATTGTCGATGTGATGATTGAGCTATCATTAGCGTAGAGTAAAAGGATTTAGGTGTATAGAGCTGATTGATAATGTTGTTAGACTTATCGACGATTTAGTCGTTCATGAATTTGAGGAATCAAGTACTCTTGGAGTATTTGAGACCGATTGTCATAATATCTGTGGAGGATATATTTATGGATATATTCCCAATCTTGAGGGAAGTTGTGGTTTCCCTAGATTGATTTGGTATTTACCATAGATGAGGATAGGATGTTCTAGTGATACTATACCGTCGACTTGTTGGACCAAGAAGGTGATGGAAATCACCTGGTCGGAAGATTGGAAAGTTAGGTTTGAGGCCTGACGGTGGTGACTTTTGTGTATCGTTTAGTTAATCCGTCCAATAAGGATGGAAAGGTATTGTACGCAGATGCATCATGTCAGGGATTAGGAGCGATCCCGATGCAGTTGAATGAAACGTATATTATGTGTATGCTAGTTGAGAAACTAGCGAGATTAGTCATTGTAGTCTTCCAGTTACTTTCAGTTCTAGGTGACAAAGTGAATTTTGGACATTAGATTAATTTCTCTTGCGAGAATAAATCTCTGTCTTTGGGAAGGATAGTAGTTCCCAGAATTGTATTTCGATTTAGGAAGAGTTGTTTCAGGAGACTCTTCATTCGAGAGTGATTATTTATTCGGAGTGTATCCGGAAATAGCGAGTTTGAGATGTTCATGTTGGTGGAACTATATATGGGATATGGTTGATCTCGTAATTTGTCGATGGGTGTGCCAACAAGCAAAGGTGGAATATTAGTGACCTGTAGGGTTACGTACCGTGATGAAGTGGGAGCCTAGTATGTTAGACTGTGTTGGGAGATTATCTAGAATTTGGAAAGGACTTTATAGGTTTGGGTAATCGATGATCGATTAGCTAGGTTCGCTCATTTTCTTCCGAGCCGTAAGATGGACTCCGTTGGATTGCTTGATGGAATTATATCCATGGAGTATCCTTGGGTATCATTTCTGATGGTGATTCATGATTCACCTTACCATTTTGGCAAAGTTTCCCATCGGTTATGGATATAGAGCTCCACTCTGGTTATTGACCTTTTATTAGGTCGGTTGAGATTATAGGAGAGCCGAATATAATAGCTTCGAGAACCCCACTTAGTCACTTGAGGTGTGACTTTTCTCCGGATACTTGAGATGGTTATTTTGACATATCATACAAGTATATAAGTCGAAAATTTGGGGACCAAATTTTTATAAGTGGGGGAGAATGTAAAATATGGTAAAAAAAATAATAATAATATATATATATATATATTATAGGGATTAACCCTTTAATTAATTGGGTTAATTTAGTTATTGGGCTGAATTTGTTGGGCTGAGCCCATTGGGCTGAAGTCATTAGGTATTGGCTTGGGTTAAGGGTTGAATCAGTTGTGCTGAATCAAATTGAAATGGCTTGGACCAGGTCACTTGAACCAACACGGTCGGCTTTTAAAAGCCTCTCGAACTCGATCCCGATTTCTCAAGCCGATTTCCTTCTCCGGTTCCTTCGATCGCGCAATTTCTTCTCTTTCTCGTTTCGTCGCTGCAGCCTTCCCGATCGCGTGCGACGTCGTCGACTTCTTCGGTCATCTCCGTCGTCGCGAGCTCAGCTGCCTCCGACCGTCACTCGTGCGAGCGGCGATCTGCACTTCGTTGCCACCGTGAGCTAGCCACTGCCGTTGCCGACGCCTCCGGTGGGTGATACGGCTGAGGGAAAGAGATCGACCAGGCTTCGTTGGGCTTGAATCGGGTGAGGGATTTCGTTGGGAGCTAGGGATCGGCAACAGGTTTTCGCTGTTGGATTTGGGAGTCGGAGGCGATGCAATCGGGGCGCCGCCTGTGAGTTGGGGATTTACGAGTTTCTGCCGAGATTTGGGTAAGTAATTGATCCATTCCCCTTGATTTGGATGAAATTCATGCTTGCTCATTGCTAGTGGCTTGGATCGGTTTTGGGCAGAGTTGTGAAGCTGGATGGTCGCCGGTGAGCAAGGGATAGGGGAGGAGCAACAACGAAGGATCTACAGGGTTGGTGAGTTCAATTCTTCCTCCTTCGTATCTGTGCTGTGGGAAATTTCTATGTGCTTATGGTGTTGTCGATTGATGCAGTGAATTGGGAATTCAATTGGTTGTGTTTTGATGGTTAGGAATCATAGTTGTGATTTGGAAGTTAACCTGTGAGTTGAGTTATATTGTTTCTACTGATTTGGTGTAGATTGATATCACTGGTTTCGGGTAATGATGTATGTTTGGGTTGTTACTAGTTAATGCTTGATATGTTCTGAGTTGGAGATGATTTGATCAGTGAATGTTGATATCCAAATTGTTCAGCTATAGTATGGTGTTTGATTCAAAGTTAGGTTGTTGCTAGGGGTTGTATTGATGTGGCAGCTTTCCTGTTTTCCTGGATCGGTTATGAACATGATTTTCCCGGACTTGTTATTTTGTGAATGGCATAGGTGGTGGGTAATATCTACCTGGTCCGGTAGTTTTGATCAAATTCTAGTGCATGATCTTGGATTTATGTTTATACCTGTTTACCTTAAATCCACTCTTATTTAATCATATGCTTGTACTGCCTTGACTTTTGAGATATAAACTCTGGTACTTCATTGATTATCTAGCTCGGATAGGAACTATAAACCCTATTATGTATTAGATGATGGATGTTCAGTAAGTACAAGTGGTTAGAGTTATCTTTGTGACCTCAGATTGGGTTACTGTGTTACATCACTAGGGTTAGGTGATGAATTTGATTATGGAGTCGATTGTTATATCATACTCATATTAGTGGTGCATCTATGGTGGATCTAGTTGTCTGTGCATAGATAAGTATGTGGTTGTCAGTATGTGACCATGGACTAGAGGTCCTAGCGTGATGGTATATCCATTATGGATTATGTTCCTGTGTATGGTTATATGGACGGTCGATAGTGTATCACTACGGACTAGAGGTCTTAGCGTGATTGACTGTCAGATGAGTATGACTCTTTGTGCGATAGAGAGAGTCTTGTGATTGTAGTCCTTGCATAGTTGACTTTTGGTTGACCAGGACTCCCCATGGGATAGGGAGTGAGGCGAGGATACATGTATGGAGCTATGCATCATTATATTGCATGCATGCTGACGACTGGGTCTCCCTTATGGATGAGATGGGTCGTCAGTCATCCTGCCTCCCCGGCCACTCGGGGTAGTGGTAGCAGGGTTGAGGGCAGAGCATTGGATGTGCCGCGCTCGGCCACTATGGATGGTGGTAGCTGGAGATGCGCACCGCCACCGCGAGTGGTGTTAGCACTCACCCACTATAGATGGTTGTCTGTGTCTGGCGTTGTCTACTCATGGGTAGGGACAGTGTGGCTTGCGGCCAGGGGCCCCTAGGAGTAGTTAGCTTTTTACGCTTATACGCTACTCACCATACTACCCAACCTTGGCCACTCGAGAGTGGTGGCGGTGAGTCGGGCTAGTTGTCATTGTCGTACACCCCGCCACTCTGGGGTCGTGGTTGGACGGGTCCGCAGACAGTGATCATGCATATGCATTACTGATATATATGTATGCATGTATTTGATATATGTTTTACATATGCCTGTGAGATACTGCATTTGATTGAGTTATGATTGCTGCATATGGTTGTTCATCTTGATACATGTCATCTGCATTTTTTTTTACTGCTATGTGTTGAGCATGATACATGCGTTGATTGATTATATGCATTTGATTAGCATCATGTCATTGTGTGGTGCGGACCGGGGTTGTTATTACGGTGATCATATCGCTCATATGTTGGAGTATTGGTTCGTATGGGATTGACCGGTACATTATATGGGTTATGTTATTGTATATATCCGCTGTGATGATATAGCTTATGGTGTCATGAATCGTCAGTACGCTGGTACATTACTTTATGTTCAATTGATCGCTTTAGTATATACATTGAGTATGACTTTCATCAGTTACTTGTTATTAGATATTGATATTGTATGTCTATTGGACTCATCAAGTATACCTGTATATCTTCACATGTAAACTTGTAGATCTATCCATAAATCTTGTTCATGCAATTTATATATATTAACCCATAGTTTATACTCACCACCCCGGACCTCGGGCTTCGCCGCCCGGATAATGTAGAAGATTCCTTGGGACGCTCGAGCTCGGTGATCCCATCTCACACCGGACGGATGGATATTTAATCCGCATTGTGGTAAGTGTGTGGATTGTCGTTTTGTGGTTTTAGCCGTATTGTTTCCGTATCTGGGATATACGGACGTGTTGTATATATTTGGCTTTCGATGTGGCTTCTATTATGTTTCTTGTTGTGTCAAGTCACTCCGTAGTGCACAATTGGGTCATTGTATATTGTTTTATCTGTTGTATGTTTTCGCTGTGTTTGATATGTTGATATCTTTATATATTGTGTTGTTGTTGTGGGCCTACGGGCCTTGTATTAACTCGATATGTTGCCACATACAAGGGAGATGTCGTCCGTTTGCTTTTCGACACGGCATACTCCCGGGGCGTGACAATTTTATTGGTATCAGAGCCCTAGGTTGGGAAGTCCACTTTCGGATTTTATTTCGTTCGGACATCGAGTTTTGCTTTACTCGGTTTTGATTTTGTGAGTTCTGGGATCTGGCTGTTGCGGACATCTCCGAGCTACAAGGATTAAGGTATGTTAACTGTTATTACATATCCTTCTGTTGGCTATGCATTTAGTTGCTTATAACAGTGCATGATTTGTAGTATGTTAGTCACTATTCGTAACCATAGTGAGTTGACCACGGGAACGATATGTTGAGGTTATTAGATGTACCTGCTATCGAAAAGGTAATTACCTTTGAGAGCCGACTGATACCGAGTCGGAAAGCAGGGATTAGGTAGGCACATCTCTTGTGGAGATCAAGGATTATAGTCCTAAGGATTTCCACTAATTATGTTTGTCAGATTATTACCTGAGGGGTAATGGACTAAGCGAGTATACTATTGCTGATGCAGATAGTAGAAAATTAGGGGATGATATTCATAGGAATGTTGATCCCTGAGATGGTCGTTCTAGGTTGTATAACGTCGACGGTACTTTTGAGTACTTAACTCGTATTATACAGAGGAAGCTAAGTTAGCTGCATACCATTATCCGGATCTAGCCGGTACTTGGTGGAAGAGATAGGAAATAACCTTCGGAAAATCACACATCACTTGGCCACGGTGTAGTGATGTTGTGAGAGGGTATTTTCCCATGTCATTTTTTGACTCATCGTCAAGGAATTCTTGAGCTTTAGGTTGGGTGATCGTCTGGTGACGAAAGTACCATGCAGAGTCGTTAGACTTGTGAGATTCGACCTAATAGCTCGAGAATGTGATTGGGTTGGTTTTGGCCACCCACAGGTTATCGGTTGACATCTTTATCAGGATGTTTGGATCTCCTACCAGATCCTACCGAAAGTGTATAGACCGAGTCATGTGTATAGAAATGACTCCGTAGTAAGTGTTTTAAAGAGTTGGAGATTTGATAAGAAGATATTGCGAGTCAAATTATTGGAATTCGAAATCTTCAAATGTTGGATAAAAGGAGCAAGATTAAAGTCGTAAGTCACGAGCGACTATTGGAGAGTTTTCCGATCATAGAAGAGCGATTGTAGATTGTCAGCAGCTTCTCATGTTTATCAGCGAACTCAGAGGAAAGACTCCGAAGGGAGATTATATGTGTGCAGTGCGGGTTACGACGAGACACAGAGTCAGATTATCCGATGGACCATTGTATCTGTTTCTACTATAAGCAGCCGGTATCTACGAGGAGGGTATGTACTTTGAAGACTCAGTGGAAGACTATGGATGATGCTTTCGAGCGGATGATCCACAACCTCGGAAGACGAGATCATGACAGAAGAATGGATTATCACATCAGCGGCGATGTACTACCTCAGATATAGTTGAAGTTCTTTGATACTTTCATCCGGAAGAAGCAAGTTACTCAGCAGTATCAGCCAAATACATTTCAGAAGACTGAGACGTTCAGACGACAACTGTTACTTTTCCAGACATGGTTATGCTTTATACAGAGGAGAGATTTTACGATGATGGTCGTATCTACGCAGTATTCTCCAGTTGCAGTTATACCTTTCACAGAGATAGAACGTGCTATGATGTCGACAGTTCTTCAGTATTTTACAGTCGGATGTGTACCCTTTGCGGTACTGTGTTTACCATCTCTATTGCGGTTATTACGATTTGTACCTCGATTCGATTGTTTTCAGTTCCTCCATGATAGTCTTTGCATCTACATGAGCTCAGCCGTCCAGAACAGATGTAGGCGAGTTTACATGATTACTCGAGAAGAAGTATAGCAGACCAAAGGATCGGTCCTTCGGAGTATTACTTTAGGTTATCCTATTTGCAGATATATTGAGAGATACTAGTAGTTTACAAGTATCTTTATCTAGAACATTCTTGGATAGGGTTCGAAGGGTTCCTATCGACTTGTGGATTGGTGGTATCTCTACCGTCAGGTGAGATGTTGACTAACGATCGCGAAGTCAAGGGATACCCTTAGCCTTTGCTAGACATACCTCTACTATAGACATATCCTTACGGATAATTGGATTGTTGGAGCGTTGGTATACTAGGACTCTCGGATGTACGTATAATCCGAGAGTATTCGGATGTAGTTACGGATGAACTCTCGGGCTTGCCATCGCATGGGCAAGTGGAATATGTGATTAGGGGTGATTTCGGAAATAGTTCCGATATTGGAGACCTCATACTAGGAGATGATTTTATTGGTATTAGTGTTGCTAAACACTGTAGAAATTGAAAGAACGTAAGTTGCGATTATATGAGGTATTGGATAGGATAGTTATCTGCTCCAAAGATTCTTACGGAAAGATCCGGAACTCTTTGTTGAAAGAGAGCAGATCTTTGAGGTTATGCATCGATTATCGATGATGGAATGGAGTAGTTGAGAATGAATATCCTTGTGGATAGATGATCTGTTAAGATCGCCTAAATAACACTGTGTATACCCTAGGTTTGATCTACGACTGGAGGGTTGATATTGTAGTGACTTAGTGTCATACAATTATCATTGTCGATGTGATGATTGAGCTATCATTAGCGTAGAGTAAAAGGATTTAGGTGTATAGAGCTGATTGATAATGTTGTTAGACTTATCGACGATTTAGTCGTTCATGAATTTGAGGAATCAAGTACTCTTGGAGTATTTGAGACCGATTGTCATAATATCTGTGGAGGATATATTTATGGATATATTCCCAATCTTGAGGGAAGTTGTGGTTTCCCTAGATTGATTTGGTATTTACCATAGATGAGGATAGGATGTTCTAGTGATACTATACCGTCGACTTGTTGGACCAAGAAGGTGATGGAAATCACCTGGTCGGAAGATTGGAAAGTTAGGTTTCAGGGCCTAGACGGTGGCTGACTTTTGTGTCAGTTTTAGTTAATCCGTCCGATAAGGATGGAAAGGTATTGTACGCAGATGCATCATGTCAGGGATTAGGAGCGATCCCGATGCAGTTGAATGAGACGTATATTATGTGTATGCTAGTTGAGAAACTAGCGAGATTAGTCATTGTAGTTTTCCAGTTACTTTCAGTTTTGGTGTGACAGAATGAATTTTGGACATTAGATTAATTTCTCTTGCGAGAATAAATCTCTGTCTTTGGGAAGGATAGTAGTTCCCAGAATTGTATTTCGATTTAGGAAGAGTTGTTTCAGGAGACTCTTCATTCGAGAGTGATTATTTATTCGGAGTGTATCCGGAAATAGCGAGTTTGAGATGTTCATGTTGGTGGAACTATATATGGGATATGGTTGATCTCGTAATTTGTCGATGGGTGTGCCAACAAGCAAAGGTGGAATATTAGTGACCTGTAGGGTTACGTACCGTGATGAAGTGGGAGCCTAGTATGTTAGACTGTGTTGGGAGATTATCTAGAATTTGGAAAGGACTTTATAGGTTTGGGTAATCGATGATCGATTAGCTAGGTTCGCTCATTTTCTTCCGAGCCGTAAGATGGACTCCGTTGGATTGCTTGATGGAATTATATCCATGGAGTATCCTTGGGTATCATTTCTGATGGTGATTCATGATTCACCTTACCATTTTGGCAAAGTTTCCCATCGGTTATGGATATAGAGCTCCACTCTGGTACAGTTATTGACCTTTTATTAGGTCGGTTGAGATTATAGGAGAGCTGGAATATAATATTCGAGCTCAGAACCCCACTTAGTCACTTGAGGTGTGACTTTTCTCCGGATACTTGAGATGGTTATTTTGACATATCATACAAGTATATAAGTCGAAAATTTGGGGACCAAATTTTTATAAGTGGGGGAGAATGTAAAATATGGTAAAAAAAAAATAATAATATATATATATATATATATTATAGGGATTAACCCTTTAATTAATTGGGTTAATTTAGTTATTGGGCTGAATTTGTTGGGCTGAGCCCATTGGGCTGAAGTCATTAGGTATTGGCTTGGGTTAAGGGTTGAATCAGTTGTGCTGAATCAAATTGAAATGGCTTGGACCAGGTCACTTGAACCAACACGGTCGGCTTTTAAAAGCCTCTCGAACTCGATCCCGATTTCTCAAGCCGATTTCCTTCTCCGGTTCCTTCGATCGCGCAATTTCTTCTCTTTCTCGTTTCGTCGCTGCAGCCTTCCCGATCGCGTGCGACGTCGTCGACTTCTTCGGTCATCTCCGTCGTCGCGAGCTCGCCTCATCGCCGTCACTCGCGGCGAAGCGGCGATCGTTGCGCAGTGAGCTAGCGCTTCGACGCCTCCGGTGGGTGATACGGCTGAGGGAAAGAGATCGACCAGGCTTCGTTGGGCTTGAATCGGGTGAGGGATTTCGTTGGGAGCTAGGGATCGGCAACAGGTTTTCGCTGTTGGATTTGGGAGTCGGAGGCGATGCAATCGGGGCGCCGCCTGTGAGTTGGGGATTTACGAGTTTCTGCCGAGATTTGGGTAAGTAATTGATCCATTCCCCTTGATTTGGATGAAATTCATGCTTGCTCATTGCTAGTGGCTTGGATCGGTTTTGGGCAGAGTTGTGAAGCTGGATGGTCGCCGGTGAGCAAGGGATAGGGGAGGAGCAACAACGAAGGATCTACAGGGTTGGTGAGTTCAATTCTTCCTCCTTCGTTTCTGTGCTGTGGGAAATTTCTATGTGCTTATGGTGTTGTCGATTGATGCAGTGAATTGGGAATTCAATTGGTTGTGTTTTGATGGTTAGGAATCATAGTTGTGATTTGGAAGTTAACCTGTGAGTTGAGTTATATTGTTTCTACTGATTTGGTGTAGATTGATATCACGTTTCGTAATGATGTATGTTTGGGTTGTTACTAGTTAATGCTTGATATGTTCTGAGTTGGAGATGATTTGATCAGTGAATGTTGATATCCAAATTGTTCAGCTATAGTATGGTGTTTGATTCAAAGTTAGGTTGTTGCTAGGGGTTGTATTGATGTGGCAGCTTTCCTGTTTTCCTGGATCGGTTATGAACATGATTTTCCCGGACTTGTTATTTTGTGAATGGCATAGGTGGTGGGTAATATCTACCTGGTCCGGTAGTTTTGATCAAATTCTAGTGCATGATCTTGGATTTATGTTTATACCTGTTTACCTTAAATCCACTCTTATTTAATCATATGCTTGTACTGCCTTGACTTTTGAGATATAAACTCTGGTACTTCATTGATTATCTAGCTCGGATAGGAACTATAAACCCTATTATGTATTAGATGATGGAATGTTCAGTAAGTACAAGTGGTTAGAGTTATCTTTGTGACCTCAGTTAGTTCTTGTGTTACATCACTAGGGTTAGGTGATGAATTGGATTATGGAGTCGATTGTTATATCATACTCATATTAGTGGTGCATCTATGGTGGATCTAGTTGTGTGCATAGATAAGTATGTGGTTGTCAGTATGTGACCATGGACTAGCGTGATGGTATATCCATTATGGATTATGTTCCTGTGTATGGTTATATGGACGGTCGATAGTGTATCACTACGGACTAGAGGTCTTAGCGTGATTGACTGTCAGATGAGTATGACTATTTGTGCGATAGATAGAGTCTTGTGATTGTAGTCCTTGCATAGTTGACTTTTGGTTGACCAGGACTCCCCATGGGATAGGGAGTGAGGCGAGGATACATGTATGGAGCTATGCATCATTACATTGCATGCATGCTGACGACTGGGTCTCCCTTATGGATGAGATGGGTCGTCAGTCATCCTGCCTCCCCGGCCACTCGGGGTAGTAGTGGTAGCAGGTTGAGGCGAGCATTGGATGTCGCGCTCGCCACTATGGATGGTGGTAGTGGAGATCCGTGCCAGCAGAGTGGTGTTAGCACTCACCCACTATAGATGGTGGTTGTGTGACGTCACGGTTGTCTGTGTGCGCGTTTGTCTACTCATGGGTAGGGGACAGTGTGGCTTGCAGCGAGGGCCCCTAGAGTAGTTAGCTTTTTACGCTTATACTCTCGGTCATACTACCTTTCGGTCACTCGAGAGTGGTGGCGGTGAGTCGGGCTAGTTGTCATTTGTCGTGCCACCGCCACTCTGGGGTCGTGGTTGGGCCAGATCCTGACATGATCATGCATATGCATTACTGATATATATGTATGCATGTATTTGATATATGTTTTACATATGCCTGTGAGATACTGCATTTGATTGAGTTATGATTGCTGCATATGGTTGTTCATCTTGATACATGTCATCTGCATTTTTTTTTACTGCTATGTGTTGAGCATGATACATGCGTTGATTCAGACTGTTATATGCATTTGATTAGCATCATGTCATTGTGTGTGGATAGGGTTGTTATTACAGGTGATCATATACTGTTCATATGTTGGAGTATTGGTCAGGTATGGGATTGACCTGGTACATTATATGGGTTATGTTATTGTATATCTGTCAGGATGATATAGCTTATGGTGTTGCAGACCGTCAGGTACGTTGGTACATTACTTTATGTTCAGTTGATCAGTTTAGTATATACATTGAGTATGACTTTACTGTAGTTACTTGTTATTAGATTTGGATATGACTGTATGTCTATTGGACTCATGCTGTATACCTGTAGATCTTCACATGTATACTTGTAGATCTATCCTTATATGTTGTTCATGCAATTTCTATATATTACCCCTGAGTTTATACTCACCACCCCGGGACCCTGGGCTTCCTGTCGCCCAGATAACAGGTAGAAGATTCCTTGGACGTTCGGAGCTCCGGCAGCTGATCCCATCTCACACCGGACGGATGGATATTTAATCCGCATTGTGGTAAGTGTGTGGATTGTCGTTTTGTGGTTTTAGCCGTATTGTTTCCGTATCTGGGATATACGGACGTGTTGTATATATTTGGCTTTCGATGTGGCTTCTATTATGTTTCTTGTTGTGTCAAGTCACTCCGTAGTGCACAATTGGGTCATTGTATATTGTTTTATCTGTTGTATGTTTTCGCTGTGTTTGATATGTTGATATCTTTATATATTGTGTTGTTGTTGTGGGCCTACGGGCCTTGTATTAACTCGATATGTTGCCACATACAAGGGAGATGTCGTCCGTTTGCTTTTCGACACGGCATACTCCCGGGGCGTGACAATTTTATTGGTATCAGAGCCCTAGGTTGCGAAGTCCACTTTCGGATTTTATTTCGTTCGGACATCGAGTTTTGCTTTACTCGGTTTTGATTTTGTGAGTTCTGGGATCTGGCTGTTGCGGACATCTCCGAGCTACAAGGATTAAGGTATGTTAACTGTTATTACATATCCTTCTGTTGGCTATGCATTTAGTTGCTTATAACAGTGCATGATTTGTAGTATGTTAGTCACTATTCGTAACCATAGTGAGTTGACCACGGGAACGATATGTTGAGGTTATTAGATATGTACCTGCTATCGAAAAGGTAATTACCTTTGAGAGCCGACTGATACCGAGTCGGAAAGCAGGGATTAGGTAGGCACATCTCTTGTGGAGATCAAGGATTATAGTCCTAAGGATTTCCACTAATTATGTTTGTCAGATTATTACGAGGGTAATGGACTAGCAGTATACTATTCTTGATGCGGATAGTAGAAAATTAGGGATGATATTCATAGGAATGTTGATCCACTGAGATGGTCGATTCTAGGTTGTATAACGTCGGCGGTACTTTTGAGTACTTAACTCATATTATCTGAGAGGAAGCTAAGTTAGCTACATACCATTATCCGGATCTAGCCGGTACTTGGTGGAAGAGATAGGAAATAACCTTCGGAAAATCACACATCACTTGGCCACGGTGTAGTGATGTTGTGAGAGGGTATTTTCCCATGTCATTTTTTGACTCATCGTCAAGGAATTCTTGAGCTTTAGGTTGGGTGATCGTCTGGTGACGAAAGTACCATGCAGAGTCGTTAGACTTGTGAGGGTTACGACCCCCTAATAGCTCGAGAATGTGATTGGGTTGGTTTTGGCCACCCACAGGTTATCGGTTGACATCTTTATCAGGATGTTTGGATCTCCTACCAGATCCTACCGAAAGTGTATAGACCGAGTCATGTGTATAGAAATGACTCCGTAGTAAGTGTTTTAAAGAGTTGGAGATTTGATAAGAAGATATTGCGAGTCAAATTATTGGAATTCGAAATCTTCAAATGTTGGATAAAAGGAGCAAGATTAAAGTCGTAAGTCACGAGCGACTATTGGAGAGTTTTCCGATCATAGAAGAGCGATTGTAGATTGTCAGCAGCTTCTCATGTTTATCAGCGAACTCAGAGGAAAGACTCCGAAGGGAGATTATATGTGTGCAGTGCGGGTTACGACGAGACACAGAGTCAGATTATCCGATGGACCATTGTATCTGTTTCTACTATAAGCAGTCGGTATCTACGAGGAGGGTATGTACTTTGAAGACTCAGTGGAAGACTATGGATGATGCTTTCGAGCGGATGATCCACAACCTCGGAAGACGAGATCATGACAGAAGAATGGATTATCACATCAGCGGCGATGTACTACCTCAGATATAGTTGAAGTTCTTTGATACTTTCATCCGGAAGAAGCAAGTTACTCAGAGATACCAAATACATTTCGGAAGACTCGAGAGACGTTGCATACAAGTATTTTCCATATGGTTATGCTTTATACAGAGGAGAGATTTTACGATGATGGTCGTATCTACGCAGTATTCTCCAGTTGCAGTTATACCTTTCACAGAGATAGAACGTGCTATGATGTCGACAGTTCTTCAGTATTTTACAGCCGGATGTGTACCCTTTGCCAGTACAACAGTGTTTACCATCTCTATTGCAGTTGTTACAGTTTGTACCTCAGTTCAGCAGTTGTTTTCAGTTCCTCCATGATAGTCTTTGCATCTACATGAGCTCAGCCGTCCAGAACAGATGTAGGCGAGTTTACATGATTACTCGAGAAGAAGTATAGCAGACCAAAGGATCGGTCCTTCGGAGTATTACTTTAGGTTATCCTATTTGCAGATATATTGAGAGATACTAGTAGTTTACAAGTATCTTTATCTAGAACATTCTTGGATAGGGTTCGAAGGGTTCCTATCGACTTGTGGATTGGTGGTATCTCTACCGTCAGGTGAGATGTTGACTAACGATCGCGAAGTCAAGGGATACCCTTAGCCTTTGCTAGACATACCTCTACTATAGACATATCCTTACGGATAATTGGATTGTTGGAGCGTTGGTATACTAGGACTCTCGGATGTACGTATAATCCGAGAGTATTCGGATGTAGTTACGGATGAACTCTCGGGCTTGCCATCGCATGGGCAAGTGGAATATGTGATTAGGGGTGATTTCGGAAATAGTTCCGATATTGGAGACCTCATACTAGGAGATGATTTTATTGGTATTAGTGTTGCTAAACACTGTAGAAATTGAAAGAACGTAAGTTGCGATTATATGAGGTATTGGATAGGATAGTTATCTGTTCCAAGATTCCTTCTGGAAAAGATCCGGAACTCTTTGTTGAAAGAGAGACAGATCTTTGAGGTTATGCATCGATTATCGATGATGGAATGGAGTAGTTGAGAATGAATATCCTTCGTTGTGGATAGATGATCTGTTAAGATCAGCTAAATAACACCTGTGTATACCCTAGGTTTGATCTACGACTGGAGGGTTGATATTGTAGTGACTTAGTGTCATACAATTATCATTGTCGATGTGATGATTGAGCTATCATTAGCGTAGAGTAAAAGGATTTAGGTGTATAGAGCTGATTGATAATGTTGTTAGACTTATCGACGATTTAGTCGTTCATGAATTTGAGGAATCAAGTACTCTTGGAGTATTTGAGACCGATTGTCATAATATCTGTGGAGGATATATTTATGGATATATTCCCAATCTTGAGGGAAGTTGTGGTTTCCCTAGATTGATTTGGTATTTACCATAGATGAGGATAGGATGTTCTAGTGATACTATACCGTCGACTTGTTGGACCAAGAAGGTGATGGAAATCACCTGGTCGGAAGATTGGAAAGTTAGGTTTCAGGGCCTAGACGGTGGCTGACTTTTGTGTCAGTTTTAGTTAATCCGTCCGATAAGGATGGAAAGGTATTGTACGCAGATGCATCATGTCAGGGATTAGGAGCGATCCCGATGCAGTTGAATGAGACGTATATTATGTGTATGCTAGTTGAGAAACTAGCGAGATTAGTCATTGTAGTTTTCCAGTTACTTTCAGTTTTGGTGTGACAGAATGAATTTTGGACATTAGATTAATTTCTCTTGCGAGAATAAATCTCTGTCTTTGGGAAGGATAGTAGTTCCCAGAATTGTATTTCGATTTAGGAAGAGTTGTTTCAGGAGACTCTTCATTCGAGAGTGATTATTTATTGAGTGTATCCTAAATAGTGAGTTTGAGACGTTCATGTTGGTGGAACTATATATGGGATATGGTTGATCTCGTAATTTGTCGATGGGTGTGCCAACAAGCAAAGGTGGAATATTAGTGACCTGTAGGGTTACGTACCGTGATGAAGTGGGAGCCTAGTATGTTAGACTGTGTTGGGAGATTATCTAGAATTTGGAAAGGACTTTATAGGTTTGGGTAATCGATGATCGATTAGCTAGGTTCGCTCATTTTCTTCCGAGCCGTAAGATGGACTCCGTTGGATTGCTTGATGGAATTATATCCATGGAGTATCCTTGGGTATCATTTCTGATGGTGATTCATGATTCACCTTACCATTTTGGCAAAGTTTCCCATCGGTTATGGATATAGAGCTCCACTCTGGTACAGTTATTGACCTTTTATTAGGTCGGTTGAGATTATAGGAGAGTTGGAATATAATATTCGAGCTCAGAACCCCACTTAGTCACTTGAGGTGTGACTTTTCTCCGGATACTTGAGATGGTTATTTTGACATATCATACAAGTATATAAGTCGAAAATTTGGGGACCAAATTTTTATAAGTGGGGGAGAATGTAAAATATGGTAAAAAAAATAATAATATATATATATATATATATATTATAGGGATTAACCCTTTAATTAATTGGGTTAATTTAGTTATTAAATTTGAATTTGTTAAATTTTGAGCCCATTGAAATTTGAAGTCATTAGGTATTGGCTTGGGTTAAGGGTTGAATCAGTTGTGCTGAATCAAATTGAAATGGCTTGGACCAGGTCACTTGAACCAACACGGTCGGCTTTTAAAAGCTTCTCGAACTCGATCCCGATTTCTCAAGCCGATTTCCTTCTCCGGTTCCTTCGATCGCGCAATTTCTTCTCTTTCTCGTTTCGTCGCTGCAGCCTTCCCGATCGCGTGCGACGTCGTCGACTTCTTCGGTCATCTCCGTCGTCGCGAGCTCAGCTGCCTCCGACCGTCACTCGTGCGAGCGGCGATCGCGTTGCCAGTGAGCTAGCCATGCCGTTCTGCGCGCCTCCGGTGGGTGATACGGCTGAGGGAAAGAGATCGACCAGGCTTCGTTGGGCTTGAATCGGGTGAGGGATTTCGTTGGGAGCTAGGGATCGGCAACAGGTTTTCGCTGTTGGATTTGGGAGTCGGAGGCGATGCAATCGGGGCGCCGCCTGTGAGTTGGGGATTTACGAGTTTCTGCCGAGATTTGGGTAAGTAATTGATCCATTCCCCTTGATTTGGATGAAATTCATGCTTGCTCATTGCTAGTGGCTTGGATCGGTTTTGGGCAGAGTTGTGAAGCTGGATGGTCGCCGGTGAGCAAGGGATAGGGGAGGAGCAACAACGAAGGATCTACAGGGTTGGTGAGTTCAATTCTTCCTCCTTCGTTTCTGTGCTGTGGGAAATTTCTATGTGCTTATGGTGTTGTCGATTGATGCAGTGAATTGGGAATTCAATTGGTTGTGTTTTGATGGTTAGGAATCATAGTTGTGATTTGGAAGTTAACCTGTGAGTTGAGTTATATTGTTTCTACTGATTTGGTGTAGATTGATATCACTGGTTTCGGGTAATGATGTATGTTTGGGTTGTTACTAGTTAATGCTTGATATGTTCTGAGTTGGAGATGATTTGATCAGTGAATGTTGATATCCAAATTGTTCAGCTATAGTATGGTGTTTGATTCAAAGTTAGGTTGTTGCTAGGGGTTGTATTGATGTGGCAGCTTTCCTGTTTTCCTGGATCGGTTATGAACATGATTTTCCCGGACTTGTTATTTTGTGAATGGCATAGGTGGTGGGTAATATCTACCTGGTCCGGTAGTTTTGATCAAATTCTAGTGCATGATCTTGGATTTATGTTTATACCTGTTTACCTTAAATCCACTCTTATTTAATCATATGCTTGTACTGCCTTGACTTTTGAGATATAAACTCTGGTACTTCATTGATTATCTAGCTCGGATAGGAACTATAAACCCTATTATGTATTAGATGATGGATGTTCAGTAAGTACAAGTGGTTAGAGTTATCTTTGTGACCTCAGATTGGGTTACTGTGTTACATCACTAGGGTTAGGTGATGAATTTGATTATGGAGTCGATTGTTATATCATACTCATATTAGTGGTGCATCTATGGTGGATCTAGTTGTCTGTGCATAGATAAGTATGTGGTTGTCAGTATGTGACCATGGACTAGAGGTCCTAGCGTGATGGTATATCCATTATGGATTATGTTCCTGTGTATGGTTATATGGACGGTCGATAGTGTATCACTACGGACTAGAGGTCTTAGCGTGATTGACTGTCAGATGAGTATGACTCTTTGTGCGATAGAGAGAGTCTTGTGATTGTAGTCCTTGCATAGTTGACTTTTGGTTGACCAGGACTCCCCAAGTGATAGGGAGTGAGGCGAGGATACATGTATGGAGCTATGGATCATTACATTGCATACATGCTGACGACTGGGTCTCCCTTATGGATGAGATGGGTCGTCAGTCATCCTGCCTCCCCGGCCACTCGGGGTAGTGGTAGCAGGGTTGAGGGAAGAGCATTGGATGTGCCGCTCGCCACTATATGGATAATTGGTAGGGGAGATCACCGCCACTGCGGCAGTGGTGTTAGCACTCACCCACTATAGATGGTGGTTGTGTGACGTGCAGTTGTCCTGTGTGCGGCGTTTGTCTACTCATGGGTAGGGACAGTGTGGCTTGCAGCAGGGGCCCCTAGGAGTAGTTAGCTTTTTACGCTTATACGCTACTCAGTCATACTACCCAACTCGGTCACTCGAGAGTGGTGGCAGCTGGAGTCGGGCTAGTTGTCATTTGTCGTGCCACCCTGGCCACTCTGAGGTCGTGGTTGGGTATGCATTATTGATATATATGTTTGCATGTATTTGATATATGTTTTACATATGCCTGTGAGATGCTGCATTTGATTGAGTTATGATTGCTGCATATGGTTGTTCATCTTGATACATGTCATCTGCATTTTTTTTTACTGCTATGTGTTGAGCATGATACATGCGTTGATTCAGACTGTTATATGCATTTGATTAGCATCATGTCATTGTGTGGTACGGACCGGGTTGTTATTACAGGTGATCATATACTGTTCATATGTTGGAGTATTGGTCAGGTATGGGATTGACCTGGTACATTATATGGGTTATGTTATTGTATATCTGTCAGGATGATATAGCTTATGGTGTTGCGAGCCGTAGAATGCGTTGGTACATTACTTTATGTTATTGATTGATCAGTTTAGTATATACATTGAGTATGACTTTACTGTAGTTACTTGTTATTAGATTTGGATATGACTGTATGTCTATTGGACTCATGCTGTATACCTGTAGATCTTCACATGTATACTTGTAGATCTATCCTTATATGTTGTTCATGCAATTTATATATATTACCCCTGAGTTTATACTCACCACCCCGGGACCCTGGGCTTCCTGTTGCCCAGATAACAGGTAGAAGATTCCTTGGACGTTCGGAGCTCCGCCAGCTGATCCCATCTCACACCGGACGGATGGATATTTAATCCGTATTGTGGTATTTGTGTGGATTGTCGTTTTGTGGTTTTAGTCGTATTGTTTCCGTATCTGTGATATACGGACGTGTTGTATATATTTGGCTTTCGATGTGGCTTCTATTATGTTTCTTGTTGTGTCAAGTCACTCCGTAGAGCACAATTGGGTCATTGTATATTGTTTTATCTGTTGTATGTTTTCGCTGTGTTTGATATGTTGATATCTTTATATATTGTGTTGTTGTTGTGGGCCTATGGGCCTTGTATTAACTCGATATGTTGCCACATACAAGGGAGATGTCGTCCGTTTGCTTTTCGGCACGGCATACTCTAGGGGCGTGACAATTTTATTGGTATCAGAGCCCTAGGTTGCGAAGTCCACTTTCGGATTTTATTTCGTTCGGACATCGAGTTTTGCTTTACTCGGTTTTGATTTTGTGAGTTCTGGGATCTGGCTGTTGCGGACATCTCCGAGCTACAAGGATTAAGGTATGTTAACTGTTATTACATATCCTTCTGTTGGCTATGCATTTAGTTGCTTATAACAGTGCATGATTTGTAGTATGTTAGTCACTATTCGTAACCATAGTGAGTTGACCACGGGAACGATATGTTGAGGTTATTAGATATGTACCTGCTATCGAAAAGGTAATTACCTTTGAGAGCCGACTGATACCGAGTCGGAAAGCAGGGATTAGGTAGGCACATCTCTTGTGGAGATCAAGGATTATAGTCCTAAGGATTTCCACTAATTATGTTTGTCAGATTATTACCTGAGGGGTAATGAACTAAGCGAGTATACTATTGCTGATGCAGATAGTAGAAAATTAGGGGATGATATTCATAGGAATGTTGATCCCTGAGATGGTCGTTCTAGGTTGTATAACGTCGACGGTACTTTTGAGTACTTAACTCGTATTATACAGAGGAAGCTAAGTTAGCTGCATACCATTATCCGGATCTAGCCGGTACTTGGTGGAAGAGATAGGAAATAACCTTCGGAAAATCACACATCACTTGGCCACGGTGTAGTGATGTTGTGAGAGGGTATTTTCCCATGTCATTTTTTGACTCATCGTCAAGGAATTCTTGAGCTTCAGGTTGGGTGATCGTCTGGTGACGAAAGTACCATGCAGAGTCGTTAGACTTGTGAGGGTTACGACCCCCTAATAGCTCGAGAATGTGATTGGGTTGGTTTTGGCCACCCACAGGTTATCGGTTGACATCTTTATCAGGATGTTTGGATCTCCTACCAGATCCTACCGAAAGTGTATGTATATAGAAATGACTCCGTAGTAAGTGTTTTAAAGAGTTGGAGATTTGATAAGAAGATATTGCGAGTCAAATTATTGGAATTCGAAATCTTCAAATGTTGGATAAAAGGAGCAAGATTAAAGTCGTAAGTCACGAGCGACTATTGGAGAGTTTTCCGATCATAGAAGAGCGATTGTAGATTGTCAGCAGCTTCTCATGTTTATCAGCGAACTCAGAGGAAAGACTCCGAAGGGAGATTATATGTGTGCAGTGCGGGTTACGACGAGACACAGAGCCAGATTATCTGATGGACCATTGTATCTGTTTCTACTATAAGCAGCCGGTATCTACGAGGAGGGTATGTACTTTGAAGACTCAGTGGAAGACTATGGATGATGCTTTCGAGCGGATGATCCACAACCTCGGAAGCCGAGATCATGACAGAAGAATGGATTATCACATCAGCGGCGATGTACTACCTCAGATATAGTTGAAGTTCTTTGATACTTTCATCCGGAAGAAGCAAGTTACTCAGCAGTATCAGCCGAAGACATTTCAGAAGACTCAGACGTTCAGACGACAACTGTTACTTTTCCAGACATGGTTATGCTTTATACAGAGGAGAGATTTTACGATGATGGTCGTATCTACGCAGTATTCTCCAGTTGCAGTTATACCTTTCACAGAGATAGAACGTGCTATGATGTCACGATTCTTGATTTTACTAGGATGTGTACCCTTTGCCGATACAATGTGATGTTTACCATCTCTATTGCAGTTGTTACAGTTTGTACCTCAGTTCAACAGTTGTTTTCAGTTCCTCCATGATAGTCTTTGCATCTACATGAGCTCAGCCGTCCAGAACAGATGTAGGCGAGTTTACATGATTACTCGAGAAGAAGTATAGCAGACCAAAGGATCGGTCCTTCGGGGTATTACTTTAGGTTATCCTATTTGCAGATATATTGAGAGATACTGGTAGTTTACAGGTATCTTTGTCTAGAACATTCTTGGATAGGGTTCGAAGGGTTCCTATCGACTTATGGATTGGTGGTATCTCTACCGTCAGGTGAGATGTTGACTAACGATCGCGAAGTCAAGGGATACCCTTAGCCTTTGCTAGACATACCTCTACTATAGACATATCCTTACGGATAATTAGATTGTTGGATCGTTGGTATACTAGGACTCTCGGATGTACGTATAATCCGAGAGTATTCGGATGTAGTTACGGATGAACTCTCGGGCTTGCCATCGCATGGGCAAGTGGAATATGTGATTAGGGGTGATTTCGGAAATAGTTCCGATATTGGAGACCTCATACTAGGAGATGATTTTATTGGTATTAGTGTTGCTAAACACTGTAGAAATTGAAAGAACGTAAGTTGCGATTATATGAGGTATTGGATAGGATAGTTATTTGTTCCAGTATTCCTTCTGGAAAAGATCCGGAACTCTTTGTTGAAAGAGAGACAGATCTTTGAGGTTATGCATCGATTATCGATGATGGAATGGAGTAGTTGAGAATGAATATCCTTCATTGTGGATAGATGATCTGTTAAGATCAGCTAAATAACACCTGTGTATACCCTAGGTTTGATCTACGACTGGAGGGTTGATATTGTAGTGACTTAGTGTCATACAATTATCATTGTCGATGTGATGATTGAGCTATCATTAGCGTAGAGTAAAAGGATTTAGGTGTATAGAGCTGATTGATAATGTTGTTAGACTTATCGACGATTTAGTCGTTCATGAATTTGAGGAATCAAGTACTCTTGGAGTATTTGAGACCGATTGTCATAATATCTGTGGAGGATATATTTATGGATATATTCCCAATCTTGAGGAAAGTTGTCGTTTCCCTAGATTGATTTGGTATTTACCATAGATGAGGATAGGATGTTCTAGTGATACTATACCATTGACTTGTTGGACCAAGAAGGTGATGGAAATCACGAAGATCGAAGAGAAAGTTAGGTTTGGAGGCCTGACGGTGGTGACTTTTGTGTCGATTTAGTTAATCCGTCCGATAAGGATGGAAAGGTATTGCATGCAGATGCATCATGTCGAGGATTAGGAGCGATCCGTCTGCATTGAATGAGGCGTATATTATGTGTATGCTAGTTGAGAAACTAGCGAGATTAGTCATTATAGTCTTCCGGTTACTTTCTTTTGGTGTTGGACATTAGATTAATTTCTCTTGCGAGAATAAATCTCTGTCTCTGGGAAGGATAGTAGTTCCCAGAATTGTATTTCGATTTAGGAAGAGTTGTTTCAGGAGACTCTTCATTCGAGAGTGATTATTTATTCGGAGTGTATCCGGAAATAGCGAGTTTGAGACGTTCATGTTGGTGGAACTATATATGGGATATGGTTGATCTCATAATTTGTCGATGGGTGTGCCAACAAGCAAAGGTGGAATATTAGTGACCTGTAGGGTTACGTACCGTGATGAAGTGGGAGCCTAGTATGTTAGACTGTGTTGGGAGATTATCTAGAATTTGGAAAGGACTTTATAGGTTTGGGTAATCGATGATCGATTAGCTAGGTTCGCTCATTTTCTTTCGAGTCGTAAGATGGACTCCGTTGGATTGCTTGATGGAATTATATCCATGGAGTATCCTTGGGTATCATTTCTGATGGTGATTCATGATTCACCTTACCATTTTGGCAAAGTTTCCCATCGGTTATGGATATAGAGCTCCACTCTGGTACAGTTATTGACCTTTTATTAGGTCGGTTGAGATTATAGGAGAGCTGGAATATAATATTCGAGCTCAGAACCCCACTTAGTCACTTGAGGTGTGACTTTTCTCCGGATACTTGAGATGGTTATTTTGACATATCATACAAGTATATAAGTCAAAAATTTGGGGATCAAATTTTTATAAGCGGGGGAGAATGTAAAATATGGTAAAAATAAAAAAATAAAAAAAATAAAAATAAAAATAAATATATATATTATAGGGATTAACCTTTTAATTAATTGGGTTAATTTAGTTATTGGGCTGAATTTGTTGGGCTGAGCCCATTGGGCTGAAGTCATTAGGTATTGGCTTGGGTTAAGGGTTGAATTAGTTGTGCTGAATCAAATTGAAGTTGCTTGGACCAGGTCACTTGAACCAACACGGTCGGCTTTTAAAAGCCTCTCGAACTCGATCCCGATTTCTCAGCCCGATTTCCTTCTCCGGTTCCTCCGATCGCGTAATTTCTTCTCTTTCTCGTTTCACCGCTGCAGCCTTCCCGATCGCGTGCGACGCCGTCGACTTCTTCGGTCATCTCCGCCGTCGCGAGCTCAGCTGCCTCCGACCGTCACTCGCGCGAGCCGCGATCTGCACTTCGTTGCCACCGTGAGCTAGTCGTTGTCGCTGCTGACGCCTCCGGTGGGTGATACGGCTGAGGGAAAGAGATCGACCAGGCTTCGCTGGGCTTGAATCGGGTGAGGGATTTCGTTGGGAGCTAGGGATCGGCAACAGGTTTTCGCTGTTGGATTTGGGAGTTGGAGGCGATGCAATCGGGGCGCCGCCTGTGAGTTGGGGATTTACGAGTTTCTGCCGAGATTTGGGTAAGTAATTGATCCATTCCCCTTGATTTGGATGAAATTCATGCTTGCTCATTGCTAGTGGCTCGGATCGGTTTTGGGCAGAGTTGTGAAGCTGGATGGTCGCCGGTGAGCAAGGGATAGGGGAGGAGCAACAATGAAGGATCTACAGGGTTGGTGAGTTCAATTCTTCCTCCTTCGTTTACATCTTTGTGGAAATTTCTATGTGCTTATGGTGTTGTCGATTGATGCAGTGAATTGGGAATTCAATTGGTTGTGTTTTGATGGTTAGGAATCGTAGCTGTGATTTGGAAGTTAACCTGTGAGTTGAGTTATATTGTTTCTACTGATTTGGTGTAGATTGATATCACTGGTTTCGGGTAATGATGTATGTTTGGGTTGTTACTAGTTAATGCTTGATATGTTCTGAGTTGGAGATGATTTGATCAGTGAATGTTGATATCCAAATTGTTCAGCTATAGTATGGTGTTTGATTCAAAGTTAGGTTGTTGCTAGGGATTGTATTGATGTGGCAGCTTTCCTGTTTTCCTGGATCGGTTATGAACATGATTTTCCCGGACTTGTTATTTTGTGAATGGCATAGGTGGTGGGTAATATCTACCTGGTCCGGTAGTTTTGATCAAATTCTAGTGCATGATCTTGGATTTATGTTTATACCTGTTTACCTTAAATCCACTCTTATTTAATCATATGCTTGTACTGCCTTGACCTTTGAGATATAAACTCTGGTACTTCATTGATTATCTAGCTCGGATAGGAACTATAAACCCTATTATGTATTAGATGATGGATGTTCAGTAAGTACAGGTGGTTAGGGTTATCTTTGTGACCTCAGATTGGGTTACTGTGTTACATCACTAGGGTTAGGTGATGAATTTGATTATGGAGTCGATTGTTATATCATACTCATATTATTGGTGCATCTATGGTGGATCTAGTTGTCTGTGCATAGATAAATGTATGGTTGTCAGTATGTGACCATGGACTAGATGTCCTAGCGTGATGGTATATCCATTATGGATTATGTTCCTGTGTATGGTTATATGGACGGTCGATAGTGTATCACTACGGACTAGAGGTCTTAGCGTGATTGACTGTCAGATGAGTATGACTCTTTGTGCGATAGAGAGAGTCTTGTGATTGTAGTCCTTGCATAGTTGACTTTTGGTTGACCAGGACTCCCCATGGGATAGGGAGTGAGGCGAGGATACATGTATGGGGCTATGCATCACTACATTGCATGCATGCTGACGACTGGGTCTCCCTTATGGATGAGATGGGTCGTCAGTCATCCTGCCTCCCCGACCACTCGGGGTAGTGGTAGCAGGGTTGAGGGCAGAGCATTGGATGTGTCGCGCTCGGCCACTATGGATGGTGGTAGCTGGAGATGCGCACCTGGCCACTGTGCAGAGTGGTGTTAGCACTCACCCACTATAGATGGTGGTTGTGTGACGTGCAGTTGTCCTGTGTGCGGCGTTTGTCTACTCATGGGTAGGGACAGTGTGGCTTGCAGCAGGGGCCCCTAGGAGTAGTTAGCTTTTTACTCTTATACGCTACTCAGTCATACTACCCAACTCGGTCACGGAGTCGGGCTAGTTGTCATTTGTCGTGCCACCCTGGCCACTCTGGGGTCGTGGTTGGACGGGTCCGCAGACAGTGACCATGCATATGCATTACTGATATATATGTATGCATGTATTTGATATATGTTTTACATATGCCTGTGAGATGCTGCATTTGATTGAGTTATGATTATTGCATATGGTTGTTCATCATGATACATGTCATCTGCATTTTTATTTACTGCTATGTGTTGAGCATGATACATGCGTTGATTCAGACTGTTATATGCATTTGATTAGCATCATGTCATTGTGTGGTACGGACCGGGTTGTTATTACAGGTGATCATATACTGTTCATATGTTGGAGTATTGGTCAGGTATGGGATTGACCTGGTACATTATATGGGTTATGTTATTGTATATCTGTCAGGATGATATAGCTTATGGTGTTGCAGACCGTCAGGTACGTTGGTACATTACTTTATGTTCAGTTGATCAGTTTAGTATATACATTGAGTATGACTTTACTGTAATTACTTGTTATTAGATTTGGATATGACTGTATGTCTATTGGACTCATGTTGTATACCTGTAGATTTTCACATGTATACTTGTAGATCTATCCTTATATGTTGTTCATGCACTTTCTATATATTACCCCTGAGTTTATACTCACCACCCCGGGACCCTGGGCTTCCTGTCGCCCAGATAACAGGTAGAAGATTCCTTGGACGTTCGGAGCTCCGCCAGCTGATCCCATCTCACACCGGACGGATGGATATTTAATCCGCATTGTGGTATTTGTGTGGATTGTCGTTTTGTGGTTTTAGCCGTATTGTTTCCGTATCTGTGATATACGGACGTGTTGTATATATTTGGCTTTCGATGTGGCTTCTATTATATTTCTTGTTGTGTCAAGTCACTCCGGAGTGCACAGTTGGGTCATTGTATATTGTTTTATCTGTTGTATGTTTCCGCTGTGTTTGATATGTTGATATCTTTATATATTGTGTTGTTGTTGTGAGCCTACGGGCCTTGTATTAACCTGATATGTTGCCACGTACAGGGGAGATCTCGTCCGTTTGCTTTTCGACACGGCATACTCCCGGGGCGTGACAATATACCCCAAGAATTTACCGCTTTTTACCCCGAATAGGCATTTTTTTGGGTTCAACTTCATATTATACCGTCTCAATGTAGCGAAGGTTTCGTTTAGATCCTTAATCAAATTCCGAGTGGTTTTTGATTTGACTAGGATATCGTCCACATATACTTCCATATTTTTTCCTTTTTGCTCCGCGAAGATCTTATCCAAGAGTCGTTGGTAGGTGACCCCCGCATTTTTTAGGCCAAATGGTATTACCACATAAGCATACAACCCTCCTGCCGTCACAAAGCTAACCCTCTTCTCATCTTCCTTACCCAAGGGTATTTGATGGTATCCCTAGTATGCATCCATTAAGAACACCACAATCTACCAACTGATCAATACGAGGCAAGGGATAGCTGTCTTTAGGGCACGCTTTATTCAAATCATGAAAGTCGACACACATCCTCCACTGCCCAGAAGGCTTGGGGACCAAGACTACATTGGAGACCCACTCGAGAAATTGGATTTCCTTCACATGACCCGCTTTTAACAATTTATCTACTTCCTCGGCTATGACTTTGTTCTTCTCAGGTCCAAAGTGTCGCCGCTTCTGTTGGACGGGTCGGACTCCCCTGGTTATGTTGAGATGGTGTTCAGCAACACGAGGGTCAATCCCCGTGAGGTCATGCACATCTCCTGCGAAGATGTCTTCGTTCTTCTTCAGGCAGGCCACCAGTTCCTCCTTGGCCTCCAGCTGCTGTGCCACCTGTGTGGCCTTTTCCGGAGTTATTTCCACCAGCTCCCCTTCCTCTATCTTGTCTGCTTTGGGGGGAGATTCTTCCAGGATGTATACATCAGAAATGACGATGGCCTTTCCTTTGAGATCATCGGTTCGGGCCTTCTTCTGATCATCCCGAACCATCTGCACATAACAGCTCCTAGCGGCTTTCTGTTCGCCTCGGACTTCTCCCACCAACTGTCCGATTGAGAATTTCACCTTCTGGTGGTACGGGGAAGCCACTGCCTGAAAATAGCAAGGAAAGGGTGACCAAGAATGGTATTATAAGTGGACGGAGCATCCACAATGAGGAAAGGGACTATACTGGTTTTTTGGCTGAGCTTTGTGCCCAGAGTCAGGGGTAATGAGATCTGCCCTATGGGGTGGACCACATGTCCTGCGAACCCGAAGAGGGGTGTAGCCACATCTTCTAGCTGGGTATTTCCCAGCTACATCTATCCAAATGCCTCCTAGAAGAGGATGTTGATAGAGCTCCCCGAGTCGACCAGTACCTTGGCCACTTCGTAGTTGGCTAGGGATATACGAATAACTAAGGCATCCGTGTGGGCCAGCAAGACGCCTCGGAGATCTTCTGGCCCGAACGAAATCGGCAGCACAGATTGGACAGTATGGTCGGTGATGATGGCCAGACATTCCATGAGGCGGGCGTATGACTTCCGTGCCCGATTGGAGTCCCCATTAGTGGGTCCTCCTGCAATGACATGAATAACCCCCTATGTGGGGGCGTTATTTGGATTAGATGAAGGGCCCTCACCTGATGGGCCTCCTTGAGAAACAAACTCCTGGGACGATGTTTGGGGGTTAGGAGGGAAAGTAACTTGCGGTGGTTGGTTATACGACCCTAGGCGAGCCACGTTGGGTCGTTGCCCTCGCCGTGCTGGCCCTCCCATCTGAAGCCGCAATTGCGGGTAGGCGGCTTGGAGGCACTCCAGTTTCTCCTGTAGCTTGAAACATCGGCCACTGGCGTGGGAGTACTCCATATGGTATTGGCAGAAAAATGAGGTGGGGGGGTTACGTGGTACTCCCCTATATCCTGAGGGCCTCTGTAGTAGACCCTGCTGATCATAGAATTCCATCTCCCACTCCTTCCAAGTCCACGGGGGAGGAACTATATTAGCCGCCATTATTTGCAGCAGTGGAATGGGACGAGGGCCCTGTAGTAACAACCGAGGCCTGAGAGCCTCCAGCAAAAGAGGTCACGCATATCCTCTTCGGGGAGGCGCTTGAGGGGTGGCTGGGCGAGTTCTTTCAGCAGGGACTGTTGCGGTGACTCTTTCAGCCCTCCGCACTTTCAGTCCCTCTTCTTCGTTGATGTACTTTTCCGCACGCCCTAACAGCTCCTCGTAGCTGTTAGCGGGCTTTCTCAAGAGAGAGATGAGGAAAGGACCTTCCCTCAGCCCGTGTGGGATGGTGACTCTGAAAGCATCCAACCTTGCGGAAGGGATGCTTCTGGCGGTGGAGGTGAACCGATGAAGATACCCTCTAAGTATTTCTGAGGGTCCCTGTAGGGGATCGAACGCCCGGCTAGAGGGGGGTGAATAGCCCTCTTTAGTTGAATGGTGGATTTTGCTCGTCTACAGAGAGATTAGCGCAACAGAAATAACAAAGCAAGACGAGCAAATAGAAATGACAAGAAAACAAACGCTAACAAGATAGTATAACGTGGTTCATGGCTACGCCGCTAATCCACGGTCCCCGATTCGTCCTCGGTGAATCACTCCGCCAAAACCAATCCACTAATGGTCTCTCCTTTACACCAAGCTAGGTGGAGGTAACCTTTACAATCAAGATCACTCTTCTTACAATAAAAATGAAGTAAAAGCAAGTAAGAAGAGTGGGAAGACATTTATGACACTTTGGGAGAAGATTAGAGTTGAAGCATTAGCCACCCAAAGCCTCATCCCCTTCCTTTTTATAGAGGAAGAGGGTTTCTTCCCGTTGACACAGGAGCAGTCGACTGATGCCCTGATCAGTCGACTGGTCTTGTAGCCGTTGCCCAATAACGACAACTTTCCACGTTGGATTTCATCCAACGGCATCATCATCAGTCGATTGATCTTGCCATTAGTCGACTGATGTACCATCAGTCGAGTGCTCCGCGAGCCCGACTCCATTATGTGCCCGTCTGCGGTATCATCGATCATTGCCGTCCCTTCTCGGCAATGATCTGCCGATCGATGGATTGCGGTCCATGGCAGTCGACTTCTTGGGCCAAATGCCCATGAGTCGGACACTAGTCGAACTCATTCGACTCAGAGCAGTCCACTGCCGTCCCTTGGCAGTCGACGGATGTCGGGAAAACTCATCCGACACTTAGTCAAATGGCCAAGTTTCACCTAGGAGCTACTACCCCTTCCCGGGTTACATTCGCTCACTCTCATCCCTCGGAGTCCCTCGACTTCGAAGTTGTCTTCATCCGACCACATCCCTCGGATGCGCCAAGCGCACGGCTCTGCAGTGCCATCCTTCACGTCTCGCCCTAAAGTCTACTTCCTCCGGCTTTACTCCAAGCTCCTCGTCCAGCGGTCCCTCGGATGCTCCAAGCGCACGGCTTCCACAAAGCTATCCTTCACCGACTCAAGGACCGAGTCATGAGATGTGAAACTCGCCAAGGCTCCATGTGCGAATTACTAAGTCCTGCACGACTTCAACGCACATATTAAACCATACTCACAACCTAACTTAAACTCTTTGCCACACACATCAAAACCTTATCATGGCAAGAGATTGCCCTAACAATCTCCCCCTTTTTGATGTGTGACAATCCGTTTAAGTTAGGTAAAAACATTTGATAAAAATTTTAAAGGTAAGAAAGCATGTAAACATAAACATGATGTAGCAACATGCAACTCCCCCTTAATCCATAATACTCCCCATACATATTTCTCCCTCTATCATAATTTACTTAAACATAATCATTTCTCCCTCTTTGACACCATCAAAAAAATTAATACTAAGTTATAAACTCATGACATCAAGTCTAATAGAAGAAAATACCAAAGATTTGTTTAAAAAAATTGACCTTTACTGTCTGATTTTGAGCCACCCGATCGTAGTTCGGTTACTATCGATCAGCGCGTGCGATTCGAGATTTCGATTTGGTGAAATTAAGAAATGCATTAAAAATTCCAAAAAATTCGAAAAATCATGAAATTTGGAGAACATATTCCTTTTAAGTATATCTATCAATGAAAAATAGTTTTTCATGAAAAAATCATTATATTTTCTTGTTTTTGCCAAAAATCCAAAAGCTTTAAAAAACACTAGGTTTTTGATCATTCTAGTATCAATTTTACTACCTAGTTTTGCATCTAATTGTTTCAAAACATGAATACATAGATTTTAGGGTAAGAAATTGTTTTGAAAACATGTGAAATATCCAACCATGATCTTTGGGCAATATGTCTATGAATTAAACATAAGTCTTTCACATGATTGGTCTATTATTACTATTTTGATACTTTAAATGACCATCTAAATGTCATAGGCACTAGTGGACATTTGTATCATCCTAACATCTCACTCATGCTAAGTTTTCAATCATGGTAGCCTATGGTGAGTGTGAGATGCATCCTAGAGGTATTTGTATATACTTAACCATCATTTTCATGCAATTCTATCAAGGTTAAGTATCACCCTAACATTCCACATGATCATAAAGATATATATATATGAATTTCATATTATGATCATGAAACAAATGTATTCAACAATTTTAAACATGCATTAGGTATTTCATCATGATAATAAGCAAATATCACCTAAAGCATGATTTAAGTCCTATTTCTCATGATTATGTGTCAAATATCAAAATCATAAATCATGATTGCAAATATACATAGCAATTTCATTAAATATCATGATTTAAGCATTATTATCAATTTATAGGCACATTATCATCACCTAACACTATTTCAAAAATGTTGTCCCGCCATCCTAAGTCAACCAACATATGATATAGGTCAAGTTCATATGGTTGACTATCCTAGAGTTTTCTTAACCCTAAGGATGAATTTTGGAACCTAATACAAATTCTTGCCTATGGAGTTCACTAGAAATTCCTTAGGAATCCATTTTCTAGCTATTACCTTCTTCTTATCTTGTCCCCTAGCAATTAGGTATTTATAGGCCTTTTCATTTTTCTTTTCTTTATATCCTAGGCCCTTTTTGTTAAAGCTTGCTCTTTGGCTCCCAATTATTATGTTCAATGTATTTGAGCCAATAGTGAATTTTTCTAGGGCTTTTGTCAAATAGTCTACCTTTTCCCTTAAGGCCCTATTTTCTTCTATACATGCATCATTAATATTAAATGACATATATTCATGTGAGCATGCATCATCATCATTATCATTAAAGCATGTTTCTTCTAATTTATTTTCTAAATCCTTAATTTGATCTAGCATGCTCTTGTTCTTTTTCTTGTCTCTAAATAGATCCTTAGTTAAGCTAGAAATCATAGAAACTATTTTACTAGGTGAAAGGTTAGTTACCATAGTTTTCATGTCCTCTTCTTCTTCTTCGGATGAGGATGTAGAGGAGGCTCCCCCTTCACTTGAGCTCTCTCCAATTGAGCTTGATTCTTCATTTTCGGTGGAGGAGCAATCCAAGTCGTCAAATGCCATCAATGCTAAGTTGGTGACAAATGCATTTTCTTCCTCGGATGATGATGAGGAGGAGGAGGAAGGGTCATCCCAAGTCCTAGCTTTTAATGCTTTAGCCTTTCCCTTTTCCTTTGCCTTCTTCTCCTCTTCCTTTTTCTTCTTGCTCCCCTTTTTCTTCTTCTTTTCTTCCTTCTTTTTCCTTTCTTCTTTGCTCTTGTTTAGGAGGGGACAATTGTCCCTTATGTGTCCTTCTCCTTGGCAATTGTAACAAATGATCTTCCCCCTTGGTCTTCTACTCCTATCATTTGATTTGTTAAATCTAAAACCTTTTAATGCACGCCTTACCCTCCTTATCATATACGCTTCTTCCGTGCTATCCATGGAGGAGGAGGAGGAGGATGCTTCATTATCGGAGGAGGGGATCTCTATCTTCTTCTTCCCCTTGTTTGCCAAAAATGCTACTCCTCTTGAAGGTTGGATTTTTTACTCTTCTTGTATTCCTTCAAGCCTAGATTCATGCAATTCCATAGTGGAGAAAAATTCATCTAGAGTACTTACCTCTAGATTCTTTGAAATATAGAATGAGTCCACCATTGAACTCCACTTGGATGATCGGGGAAAAGCCTCTATGGCCTTCATTACCATATCTCGATTGGAGAGCTTTTCACCTACACTTGTTAGCCCAATTAAAATCTCTTTAAACCTAGAATGCAATGAAATTACCTTTTCTCCCTTTTCTAATTTTATGTTGGACAGTTGGGAGCGGAGGACATCTCTTCTTGCAAGTTTAGCCTCCGAAGTACCTTCATGAAGCTCAACTGGCTTCTCCCACATCTCCTTGACACTTAGGCATTCTCAAATTCTATTTATTTCTTGTTGAGGAAGCACATTGTAGAGATGGTGTTTGACTTTTGAGTTTGCAAGGTGCTCTTCTCTTTGCCTCTTGGTCCACCTTGACTTCTCTATTGGCTTCCCTTCTTCATCCCTAGGCAAAACGAAACCGGATTCCATTGTAATCATAATATCAAAATCCATTTCGAAAAATACCTCCATTCGCTTCTTCCACCAAGCAAATTCTCCTTCAAACTTCGGTGGATGAATGTTGGAGCCGGCCATCTTTTGATGAAGTGTTTGTTGCGGCGGTTAGTCCTTGACAAGCAACCTTGCTCTGATACCATTTGTAGGGGATCGAACGGCCGGCTAGAGGGGGGTGAATAGCCCTCTTTAGTTGAATGGTGGATTTTGCTCGTCTACAGAGAGATTAGCGGAACGGAAACAACAAAGCAAGATAAACAAATAGAAATGACAAGAAAATAAACGCTAACAAGATAGTATAACGTGGTTCATGGCTACGCCGCTAATCCACGGTCCCCGATTCGTCCTCGGTGAATCACTCCGCCAAAACCAATCCACTAATGGTCTCTCCTTTGCACCAAGCTAGGTGGAGGTAACCTTTACAATCAAGATCACTCTTCTTACAATAAGAATGAAGTAAAAGCAAGTAAGAAGAGTGAGAAGATATTTATGACACTTTGGGAGAAGATTAGAGTTGAAGCATTAGCCACCCAAAGTCTCATCCCCTTCCTTTTTATAGAGGAAGAGGGTTTCTTCCCGTTGACACAGGAGCAGTCGACTGATGCCCCGATCAGTCGACTGGTCCTGTAGCCGTTGTCCAATAACGACCACTTTCCACATTGGATTTCATCCAACGACATCATCACCGATCGCCGTCCCTTAGCGATCGGCCCGAGTGTCGACAGCAGATCGATCCATGGCGGTCGGCGTGCTGGGCAAATCATGAGTCGGACACTAGTCAAACCCATTCGACTCAGAGCAGTCGACTGCCATCCCTTGGCAGTTGACGGATGTCGGGAAAACTCATCCAACACTTAGCCAAATGGTCAAGTTTCACCTAGGAGCTACTACCCCTTCCCGGGTTACATTCGCTCACTCTCATCCCTCGGAGTCCCTCGCCTTCGAAGTTGTCTTCGTCCGACCACGTCCCTCGGATGCGCCAAGCTCACGGCTCTGCAGCGTCATCCTTCGCGTCTCGCCCTAAAGTCTACTTCCTCCGGCTTCACTCCAAGCTCCTCGTCCAGCGGTCCCTCGGATGCTCCAAGCGCACGACTTCCGCAAAGTTATCCTTCACCGACTCAAGGACCGAGTCATGAGATGTGAAACTCGCCAAGGCTCCATGTGCGAATTACTAAGTCCTGCACGACTTCAACGCACATATCAAACCATACTCACAACCTAAATTAAACCCTTTGCCACACACATCAATATCTTATCATGGCAAGAGATTTCCCTAACAGTCCCTGCGTAATATGCAGCAGGATAGAGGCGTCGTGCTTATACGCCTTGCAGCTGGCGAACTCTTGGCGAAAGATCCCCTAAAAATCAGCAAAACATGTGATAGACCCCGGGGACAGGGTGTTGAACTATTTTTGTGCCGAACCGGTTAAGGTGGTCCGGAAGACTCGGCACTTGAGGGCGTCGGTATAGCAGTGGAGCGAGGTCGCTCCATCGAATTGTGATAGATGTTCTTCTAGATTCGTTGAGCCATCGTACTTGTCTACTTGGGGATTCCGAAAGTATGATGGGGGGATTTCAGAGAGGATGTCCATGGTAAAAGGACTGGGCTCATAAACTTCTGGGGCCCTAGTCGACCGACTTTCACCCTGTTCTTCCCATCGAGTCTGGGTTAATGGTATAGTATTCTGATGTGCTCGCCCTCCAGGCCCCTCTCCAGGCACTACTTCAATGTTAATGGCTGCACGAGGTGGAGGAGGCACTTCTGAGGGTGGGCCTCGAGAAGAAGGTTCACCAGAGTGATGATGAAGGTATCCTATCCTTCTTCTTTCTCTAGCGAGGGCCTCAGTTACAACATCGTCAACTAGAGCCCTCAGTTGTGATGGCAGTATGGTAATGGGGTTTTCCTCTGCTGCGGAGGAAACTGGGTGTTGTATCTCTTCTGGCTGCATCTCTACATCTAGCTCAAATGTTCCCACAGACGGCGCCAACTGATGCGGCGAGAAAGATTTGTTTGCCTCCTTTCGATACGACGAAGCACGAAGGGAGTTTTGGGGGGGGGGGGTTCTCACAGGCCGCAATAGTAAGAATGCAAGAGTAAAGCCGAGAAACGCAAACCAACACAGACAACAAAACTAAGACACAAGATGTAACGTGGTTCGGAATCAAGATTCCTACTCCACGGAGGTGAGCACTCTCACCGGATGCAGTACCAAAGCACATTTCACTATGAACGTCCTCCTTCACGGAAAGGAAACTTCCGGAGATGGAGGAGAAAAACCTCTTACAGTCAGATCGCAATACAAGAAAGAGTACATGAAAGGCGAAGATCACTACTCTCCTTCTCCAGTGAAGTGGTAGCTCCCCTTCTCCCAATGCATCTTCGTTTCTCGCTGGTTGGAATCATGTGGATCCCCTTTCTCCTGGCCTCCTCCTCCCTTTTATCCTCCTCCTTTGATTCATCGTTACCTCGCAAGCTGTCCCCATCGTACACGTGGCCACCACGTCTACCTGGAGAATAATTCTGTTACATATACGAGGAGCGGAGGCTCCTCGGAATATTGTGTGGGGACCCCCCCCTTCTGTTACATAACACCTCTTCCTCTACATTTCGGGGAACTAGGTTAGTCTGTCCCTCTCAACCATTTGCTTTTAATGTAACTAACTTAGACCTATAGCTCACGTGTGGCATAGCCCTTAGGCTCCTCACCAGCCAAATCCAACTTCCCTCCTTTCCACACGGAACTACCTCCGGACTGACTAGGCCGAGTCGATTCTTATCCATCCCATCTGCTTCTAGGCCTATCTAGTCGAACCGATTCTCACTTATTTCCTAGTGAAGCGCCCTCCGCTTCCGCTTTGCCGTGCCAATTACCTCTACTGGCTCTCCCGTGCCAATGGTCTCAGATGTTTGCGCTCGAACCGTTCCTCCTTCCTTTCTCCGCCAAACCAATTATTTGGTTCGGATAATGTCTTACATGCGAGCCCTCCTATCCGGTTCATAGAGAAGAGGTAACAACAATATCAATGATCAATGAGCTCAATGCACATGACTTACACATTAGCTTTCCCCATGATCCACCCATAGTAAAAGATGAGTTTGAGTTCATCTAGATGTAAAAACTATGTACCTTGAACTTAATTCATTTTTTAGTATCTCACATGTGTCTAGGGTGTATCAATACATACACAAGTCAATGTGATGTGAGATGTAAATTTTGTTCATCATAATCTAGGATATCATGCATTTTTCTAAGGCAACACTACTTGATTCTCTTATACATGGGATTTCAAGTTATGTCAATTGTCCTTAAATCAATTTTAATTAATGCATGAAATATGATCATGACATAAATGATAGCATAAATAAAGCAATGTCAATAATCATGATGTCATGACATATGATTAAATCCTAAACATACATGACCCTAAAAACTAACCCTAAACATAATCATGACATTTTATATGATAAAGATAAATATGATGTCATGACATGTTATATGGCAAATAAAACATGAAAAATAAGATATAAGGCATAAGAATACCTAAATTTCAATATTAGTTGTCATTTGTTAGGATTAAATTCATTTTTGTCATATTACTACTAATCCCGTAAGTATGCCAAAAATCCAAAATAACACACCATGACTCTAAGATCTAACTTGTGTCAATTTGATTAGTTTTTCAAACTTCTTAAATGGTGTTGGCACATTCTAAAATCCTTTAGGATATAAATTCAATCTTATTTCCAAGGTACCCATAACCTTGAAAATGACCTAAAGTGTCACTTTTACCATGGTTAGGTTTATCCATTTAAAGTTGGCACAACCTAACCCATTTAGCGTGAATCGATCACGCTCCTAGGAACTCAAAATATATTGGAGCTCCTTGGGTTGACTAGGTATTCCTTAGGGATGACCTCCCTAGATACCTTCTTAATGACCCTCCTAGGCTTGGTAGCCTTGGTCATTATGGTTTTGCCTAGGTTAACTCTAGGGGTGACTCCCCTTGTAATTTTTTCAGTGGCCTCCCTAGGTTTCTTTGAAACCTTAGCCACTAGGCACCTACCATGGTCAATTCTAGGGATGACTTCCCTTGTGACTTTCATTTTCCTAGACCTAGTACTAGTTCCATAATCAAATGGAACATTGTGATAGGTAGGCTTATCTACCTTGGACCTAGGCTTGTGACTCAAGTCTTTCTTGCCCATAGATGAGCCTTGCCTCCTAGACTCTAGGCTTTAACCATTTGACCCTTTAATTTGATTTTGCATATTCCTAAGGGTCTTTTCAAGTTTCTCAAGCCTTGACCTCAAGGTTTGGTTCTCTAATTCTAATTTCTCTAATTTTGTGGGTTCATTGTTTCTTTGATCATTTTTTCCCTTCCTAGGCATATGTCTAGATTTCTTTTGATTAAAACCTAGATGGTTCTCTATCTTCCTAATAGACTCCTTAGGTAGAATTTTTCTAGGGACATTAGTCTTAAATTTCTCCTTATTTCTAAAATTGACATGTTTAGCTCCTAAGCAATAAATCTTATTTTTACTAGCATGCTTTTCATGAGTAATAGCAAGAGTGCTAAAAACATGCTTTTTAAACCTAGAACTAGAAGGTGCATTAAAATATATCTCAGGGTTTGCCTTAGAGGCTCCCCCTACTTGTGTAGCTCCTTCTTCTTCCCCTTAGGGCATTGACTCCTATAATGTTCTCTTTGGTGGCACTTAAAGCACCCCACGTGCTCCTTGCTCTTAATGGTTGGGGCTCCGACATCCTTAGTCTTTTCTTAAGGTTTTGGTGCTGATGGAGTCTTCTTGACCTTCTTAGGGCACTTGCTCTTATAGTGCCCATATTCCCTACACTCAAAACACATAATATGATTTTTATTATTAATTAAAGTGTTTAAGTTACCTAGGGTGGTGGAAGTTTGGACTTCTTCATCTTCTTGACCGGAGATAGATGGTTCCTCTTCTTCTTGCTCCGGCATGGAAGATGACCTAATATCCTCCCCCTCAATCCTAGAGGTGGAGGCTTCCTCTACTTCTTCTTCCATCGATCCAGAAGTTGACTCCTCTTCAACTTCTAAATCCTCACTGTTTTGTGAGAAAAAGCTTTCTTCTTCTTGTGTCGATTTGAATTTTTTGTGAAGCATTGCCAATTTTCTCCATAGATCCTTGACATATTGAAATTCACCTATCTTGGATAATAACTCGTTAGGTATTAAATCAACTACCATATCGATTACCTTGTCATTTGTCTCGGATTTTTGGAGTTGGTCTTGAGTTCATCTCTTTTTCTTGAGATATCCTCCCTTTGACCCTCTTGGCAATTCAAAGTCTTCTATCAAGGCAGACCATAGCTCAATGTCCATCATCACCATGAAGTCCTCCATTTGTGTCCTCCATTGTTCAAACCCTTCTTGTCCATAGAAGGTATACGAGACCGGAGTGTTGATGTTCCATCCTAGTCTTTCTTCAAATTCCATCTTCTTCTTTACCTTCTAGCGGCGTTGCCTTAGCGGTTAGTCCAAATGAAGAGCGGCCTCGCTCTGATACCACTTGTTGGGGAATTGACCATCGCTAGAGGGGGGTAAATAGCGTGTCGTACGTTGATGATGGAAATCGATCATGCTTGCATCTATAATTGTTATTAGCGCAGCAGAAATAGAAATAATAAAGCAATAACGAAATATACAAGCACACAACCACAACACGCAAATATAACGTGGTTTGGAACCTCAAGGTTCCTATTCCATGGATTGGGCTCGAATGAGCCCTAGCAATGCAAATACCACCACTAATCACAAATACTCCTTCTTGACAATAAGTCACAGGCGGAGAAACCTCTTACAACGATTACAAAAGTAATACAACACAAATACAAGCAAATACACTAAAATGCAAGTAAAGAAAACTTTACAAAGAGCTTTTGATTACTTGATCTTTGATTGCTTGAGAAGAGTCTTGAAGGTCTAGATTGCAGCAGCAAATCCCCTCCAAATCGCCTCAAGGAACCTTAGCCAAATCCTTCTCTACGAGCTCCTTTTAAAGCTTCACCTCGGGCTGGATTCCACCTAGCAGTCGACTGATCGTGACCATCAGTCGACTGCTCCTGTAGTCGTTGTCTCACAATGACCCGAGCCACATTGGATAAGTTCCAACGGATAAACCATCAGTCAACTGATCATTCCCATCAGTCAACTGATCGAGCCATCACTCGACTGTCAAACCTTAATAGTCAACTTTGGAACCTTCTGTTTATGTGACATCGACCATCAATTGACTGTCAGCCATAACAGTCGATTGATCAAGCCATCAGTCGACTGACCAATGCTAGTAGTCGACTATCAGGTCATTTCCTACAGTCGAACTCCAGTTGACTCTCATTAGTCGACTGATACAAGTCGACTCGGCTGTCAAGTGTCAAAACACTTGACCAGTCGACTGGTTCATAACCCCAGTCGACTGACAAACCTCAAACATGAGATTTAACCCCAAGTATGATGCCCTAGTACTTACTAGACCACCCTTAGCCTAGACATAAACCTTCTAGCCACCTCCATTAGCCTCACGCCTATCAAATCCCTCCAAGTCATCCATGACTTGTTCAACTATACACTAGCCTTCAGGTGCTTCTATCGGCTTTTGTCATACTAAGCTGGTCTATACCGCCAAGGCACATTGGGCTTACGTTGCTAAGACTACCGCTTAGACTTTACGCTGTCAACCATTGGATTTATGCTGCCAAGACTCCACCCTTGGACTTTACATCGCCAATATCACCCCTTGGACTTTCCTTACCAACCCATGTTGGTCTTTCCAGTTGCCAAGACTCAAGCTTAGACTTTCCCTTGCCAAGACTCATGCTTGGACTTTCCATGCCAAGTATCAATGACTTGGATTTACCATTGCTAAGTACTCAAGACTTGGACTTTATCATTATCAAGTACTCTTTACTTAGACTTTCCATGTCAAGTACCCATGACTTGGACTTTCCATGACAATCACATTGTCATACATTTTGTCAAACATCAATGTCAAATACTAATGTCAAACATCAATGTTAAACATCAAAATACTACTCGAGTTAAACTCGAGTGCGGTTAATCGTGACCTAGGGCGATTGCACTAACATGTGAGTCGACTGACATTCGACTGCAGCCGCGTGACCTTGACAATCGACTGCCACATTTGGTAGACAACTGGCCTTGAGCAGTCAACTGCCATGAAGGGAAGTCGACTATTGGTCTTGGTCGCGAGCACAAAACGCTCAGTAGTCGACTGATCAGTTGGCTACGGGGTTGGTAGTCGACTGATGGTAATGACAGTCGACTGCCAGTGTATCCGTTGGCTGGAATGTTAATGTGGATTAAGCCATTGTGAGACAACGACTATAGGGGCAGTCAACTGGGGCCTTATGATAGTCGATTGTCAGGCGCGAAATCATCTTGATGCAGGTTATAAAAGGAGATTGAGTTGGAGAATTTTGCATCAATTTTTGGGGAGATTTTGAAGGAGAATTATTGCTGCATTCTAGACCTTCAAGAACAAACCAAATCAAACAACAAGTAAGAGTTCAAAGCAATTGTTGTAAAATGTTCTTTACTTATGTTTCATTATTGTCTTTTGTATTTGCTTGTACATTTTTGTATTATTATTGTAATTTCTTATATGAGGTTTCTCCACCTCCGACGTGTTATCGAGAAGGAGATTTAGTAGTGGTGTGTATATCACTAGAGCTTGTTGAGTTCGCCCCGTGGAGTAGGAACCCTAAGATTCCGAACCACGTTATATCGGTTGTCTTTGTGATTGTGTACTCGTGTTTGTGTTTTTGTTAGTATTATTATTATTCCGCTGCGTATATTGATAAGTATTGTAGACAAACACGCAAGCACGATCAAATTTAATCAAATGACGAGAAAGACTATTCATCCCCTTCTAGTCGGGCTATCGACCCCCAACACTTTACACTTACCAACTGAGTTAACATCGGAAATCGATACATGATCCTTTGCACTTACCATGATCGAGAGAACTTGTGAGATTAAGATTTTATCTACCAATCTATTTGGAAGGAGATGAGGAAAGAAAAAGAAATGATAAATAAAGATTCTTTTTAATCTAATTTGGAGGAAAGGAGCGAGGCAAGAGAGAAAAAGAGAAGGTAATTTAAAATCTTTTTTATTCATAAAAAAAATATCTTACCTCCTAATTTAAAATAACAATTTTAATATTTCTTTTCTTTCTATTTTCCTTTTTTTTTTACATTAATAAACATTTTTTCTCATCCCATCCAAATAGAATTTAAAGGGTCTGACCAATCGGGCCTAATATACTGTGCTTGGCCCGCGCTTGATTTTTTTTTTTTTAAATTTATTGGAAACTATCGATCCATACTCAACCCTCTCAGGTTTTTTTTTTCTTTTTTTTTTAATGTATTGGAAACGATCGATCCATACTCAACCCTCTCAGCGCACGCTTCCCCTTCGTTTGGCGACGGCTCGTCGCGTCAGAAACCATGGCCGACGGCGAGGTGCCCAACTCCGCCTCTTCCCCAGTGGTAGCTGATCCCGCGGAAAGCTGGTCTGGCTCTCCCTTTAGGTGTTGCATTTGCCTGTGAGTGATCTTTCTCTTCTCCATTTTGCCAGATTATTCTCGTTCGCTTCTTCGCGTTTGGGGATTTGCAACGAGGGGGTTCTGCTCGAACGACTGGACTTATTGTCTTCGATCGTGTTTCTTCAATTTTTTAGTGAATTCTGTTCCATTGCCTTTGCGGAGAAGCAACCTCGTAATTTAAGGGTTCCTTTGGATTAGCTTTCTCTTGAGATTGCATCATCTTGAAGGAAACCGTGTTGATTTTTCTGAAGAAGGTTTTACCAGTAGAGAGAAATTTCGCTATGGATGATCTGACGATGCTAGAAGCTTTGCCTGTATGTAAACTGGTGCATGATTGTGATTGATGCAGAAGATGAGATGGAGAACAACGAAAGGAGTGAAAAAAAAATTTAGAGGTAGGATCTATTGTGTGGCATGCTTCAATAGACCCACCGAGATGAGGGGGGCCTCTAGGCTACTACATGAAATCAAACAATCAAGAATTTCGTTGAAATGCTTTGTGGCTATAACTGGGAATTGCACCATATTATATGTTCTCATGGAAAATTTTATTCATTTATTACAATAAATCGTTTTTACATTTCCGTTTACACTGGGATGTTGGTGAACACGATATACTGACTACCTTAGGGCCTTCAGAATCAGTTTTGTTAAATCCTGCACAAAGCAATGTTCTTTATGATTATATATAGATTCCTTTAGAATATTATTCCCTGCTGTGTGAGATTCACCAGATTACTAATTCATGATGAACTTAAATACTGTTCTTGAGGTTGTTATTTTAGTTCTTTTAGTTTCTCAGTTGCTAATTTCAATATCTGATATTGCAGGGATCTTCTCTACAAGCCAGTTGTGCTTGGTAAGTTGTCACCTTTTCCATTCTCTATTACAAGTACAATTATTCTGCCAAATTACTCATTTCCCTGTAATGCAGCGTGTGGACATACTTCTTGTTTTTGGTGTGTGAACAAATCTATGCATGGGTGTGGAGCATCACGTTGCCCTATTTGCAGGCTGCCTTACTATCATTTCCCTAATATTTGCCCGTTGCTCCATTACTTGCTGTTGAAACTTGAACCTGAGGCATACAAGAGGAGGGAAATGGAAGTGTTTGGTGAGCACCTAAAGCAATTAAACTTAGCCTGTGAAACTGTTAAGCTAAATTCTTTGATTGTTCTCTTTATGTGAAATGAATGTTAACATTACCTTGTCCTGTATTTTAGAGGAAGAAAAAGGAGCAGACATCTACTCACCCCAGTTGGTGGGTCAGTTATATGAGAAGAAACTAAATTCTGGTAAGTGTTCTAGCTATCTTACTAATGATCTTTCTTTACTCCATAATTGATTTTTTTTTTGCTATTTGAAGGCAGGGCCGGTTCTAGTGAAAATCTCAATGATAGCAGACACACTGAATTGCTAAAATTTTCTCCTGAGAAGAGCATGAAAAGGAGCATTTCTGTGGATGATGTATTATGTTCTACGTGCAAAGAAATGATATATAAGCCTATTGTTCTTAATTGTGGACATGGTGAGTTACCAAGTAGGGATTAGGCACAACTTTTCTGTGATAGTTTATCTATTATCTTTTTATCCTTCTTGTAGTATATTGTGAGGCTTGCCTATATGGCTTAAGAGGGGATCCTCTTCGATGTCAAATTTGCGAAAGTCTTCATCCTAGTGAATCTCCAAATGTTTTTTTGGATCTGGATCATTTCCTAGAAGAAGCATTCCCAACAGAATATGCAGTGAGAAGAGAACAAGTTCATCTTAAGAAAACTCAATCTCTAGCTGTTATTCCATCACCAAGTAAGTTTTTCTATCTATAAATTTGCTTCTGATTACCCTGATATTGAAGGTTATTGATCATGTAAAGAAGAGGGCAACATAAGTATAAGTTATCATTCTCCTGATTTTGTAAACAGTCCAACAAAAAAAATTAAAACATAACTTTCTCATACACCTGAAATATAATTGCATTGTTGAGAATTTTTCAGTAATTAGTGTAAGGTAACTAGTCTCTTCGCTAATGGGTTGTATTTCCATATGCATCCTTTGTAATGCTTAAGATTCCTATGCTTGAAAGTTGATAGAATTTTGATTTCCTCCCACTCTAACTCCTCCCTCTTCCTTCTGCGGCTTTCTTATGCAAGCCAAATTGTTGCGTCCTCTTCTCTCTCTTCTTTTCCTTTCTCCTAATTCAGTTCAAACTCTCTTTCTCATTTTTGGACACCTTCTTTTCTTCTTATGACTCTTCTACAGTTCTTCCTAAATATCTTGTCAACAGTTGGATCAGGTTGCCACTCTTTTTCAATGATTCTTTTCCTATATGTTTCTCATGTTTTTACCTATATGGACTGTAGATGCTGCCCAAACACAGGATCTGAAAGCAAAGATACCTTCTGAAATCATGGATTGGTGGCTTAATCAACACATGCATGACATTCATGTAGGAATCGGATGTGATTCATGTGGGGTATGCTCGCAGTTCCTTTTCCTTTTCAACCTTTTATGTAAACTGCTTTATAACATTATGCTAAAATAGACTTCATTGATGCATTCTGCTTTACAATGTATCTGCATTTCTGTTCTAGAATCCCAATTTCACCTATTGTCTGATATTTCTCACCGAAGACACCAAATTATTTGTGGCATAGTTACTGATGTCACTGTGGGTTGTCTGTAAATTTACAAATTAGAAAGATTAATTCTCCTATTTGTTGAATTTTTAAGCTCTCTTTACCTTGAAGTGTGGATAGAGGAGGGAAAGGAATTAAAGGTGGGAAAAAAAATTCACAGTGGAAAAGGAAGAGAAAAGAATGGAAAGGGAAGAGAAAGAAGGATGAAATGCAAATAAACAAGGGAAAGGAATCAAAGGTGGGAAAAAATCCACAGTGGAAAAGGAAGAGAAAAAAATGGAAAGGAAAGCAAACGAAGGAGTGAAGGGGGAAAGGAGAAAAGAAATGAGGGCACATCTTTAGTAGTCTTGATTCATAGCCAGATTGCAAGCTTGCGATGGCCTGGATGCAAGCTTAAGACTGCTGCAAACCATTTGCGACCTTGTTGCAGTGATTCGTGGCTTGCCCATGAATTCGCAATGGCCATGAGCGATTCTCGACCTGCCTGCAGGCTTGTGATAGTTGTGAGTTTGTGGAATTCTCGTTAACCTAAATTTTGTAGTAACAAAGGAAACCTTATTTCATCTAATTTTAGGCGGACGAAAAAATGGTCAAAAATAGTACACAGATGGATCTAGAATCGGAAAAATGGTCGAAAATGGTAAATGGAGAAAGTTGTTTGGATTCTAGTGTAATCCATCATTTTTTTCGTTTGTGCTTCAAAGCAATTAGGGCATTAGGGATAAGGCTGGATTTAACATTGCATGTACATTTAAAAACACATTAAGTGAATGCACTTTGCTATCATATAAATTATAAAAGTCGCTTAGAGTTTGCCTATTTAGTAAACTACTGATGTAGTATTAAATTCGAACTATCAAACCTTCTAGGAACTAAGAAAGAAATTTATGGAGAAAATAAGGAAATAACCTCACATAGAGGAAAAATTCTCACACAAAGAAGTCAAATTAAAAATTGTATTAATTTGAAAATGATCAAAATGCAAGACTCTGGACTTCTTTTATTGACTTGATTCAACAATAAATATTCTAAATAAAGAAAATAAACTAATTTAACACGGATTATAATAATTCCCTATTTATTGCCTAAATAGAAAATACTAATTACCAAATAATCAAATCTCTAATTTATCACAAATTGTCAATCTTAAATATTTCTAATATATTTTCATTTATCGTCAATCTTAAATATTTTTCAATTTATTTTCATTATTGTAGATGTGCCAATTTTGAATATTTTCGAATTTATTCTTTTATTATAGGTGAACTAATTTGAAATTTATCTTAATTTAATTTCTTCAAAATTATTTTTTTTATGCATGATTCGATTCTTTGTCGGTGTTATTTTCCCCCACCGAGGAAAATTTGACTCTTGACGATTTGTCAACTTCTCTTTTTAGATCTTCCTTTCCAAACATAAGGAACACTTGCTTCAATAGCTTTGTTTAGCGATGTTTCTTCATTATTCTTCTTCTTTGGGCGTTCCTTCTAATAAGAAAGAAATTGATGCACTTTGTTTCTCTTGACTTTGAAATATATATATATATTTTATCGTCCTTTCCAACAAGTAAGAAAATATCTGAGTTTGTTGTATGACAAGAATAATATCAATGCCTTCATTGAAATCATGTGGCATGAAGGCAATGCTGACGATGATTCCACACAACTTGTAACAAAATCGACATACAAAGACGAATGCTCAATCTTCTCCAAGCAAATTAGCATATCCTTCAATTTAAAAATTGAACTTGTGTATAAATAAGTTGGAAAGTTAAATAAACAAGCATTGATCTCTCACAATATGACCAAATAAAGAGGATATATTTGGTATGAATGCATTTGATGTAGATGTGATGAGAAAATTTAATTTTGTAAATGCAATATGAAATTTATTGTACCATTAAATATTTTATAAAAATCATTAGTACAATTTTCATTGTTGTATTAGTAAATATATTTCTAATATGCAAAATTGGAGTTCTTGACAGAAGAAAAGAAGACATTTATTTCAACTGGTTGACAAACATCAAAGATATGAGTAAATATGGTAGGAATCATACTAAGCGATTGCAAATTTTTAAATTGTTAGCTTGCACTACTAAATCATGATGCTTGTATTTAGTTTATTTTGGCTTCTTTGGATAACATGAATGCATTATATTATGTGATTTAAAGTCATGGCGAGTATTGAGCAAATTAGATTCCGAAGAAGACAAGTCAATAAGAGATTTTTCTAATATCGCATCATTAAAGGGTTTGTCCAAAATATTATTGGAGGACTCTTCTAAAATATTTTTAAAGGATTTCTTTAAGGTTGGGATGTGAAGAGGTTTATTTTAGTGGCATGCCCATGGATTATACTGCTAATGAGTTCAAAAATCGACTTCTTCTTCTTACATGCTTGTTAGGCATTCGTCTAATGGAACATATTTTTTCATTAATTGTCTTTTAATTTCATGTCAATTTATGATGGATTCTTGTATGTCTTGGTCTCTATTGCTTTGAATACATCTTCAATAAATTTTAGCGAGTCTACTAAGTGTGAATTTGACAAATCTTACACGTTTAAGGGAGGTAAATGGTCAAAATAATTTTTAATGTCATCTAATCAATGAAATACATTAGGGTCTACAGTTCCATCAAATGTAGGGGAATTTGTCCTAACACGTGGTTTACAAAAATAATGAGGTTTTTTTAGGCATGGAACGATGTAATTGTGGCCCTATGCACATATCATTCCTAAATCTAGTAGTCTATGAAAAATAACCATTGTAGTCTTGAGGTTTATCATCCACATAGGGCACATTTTTAAAATCTAATTCTCACATATATGTAGTGGTAGGAATTGTATTTTTTTCTCATATGTTTATTCAAATATTGACAAGTAATAATGATTATAAAAAATCTAATATGATAAATTAAATGAGATGTAGGAAAATATGAGTAACTAAATTGATGATGAAATTGTTTTGATGGATAATGACTAAACAAATAAAAAATATTTTATTTGATGGATGATGATTAAACAAAATATGAAGTATTTTATTTGGTGGATGATGATTAAATTTTTATGAATGATTCCTAAACTAAATTGGAAAAAATATGATAATATTTGATTTTATGAATTAGATGCTAATATGCATCAATTTGTGCGAAAAGACTAATTAAATGCAAGCAACTTAAAATTATTAATTAAATAAATAAAATTCAATTTTAGAAAGAGGAACTTCATTTATACCTAGATAATGTGAGATCCGTTGATGTTGGAGTTGCTCAAATTTTTGAACTAGATCAATGGATGAAAATGCTCAATTTTCTTATATAGAAAAGGCAATTTTTTTTTGCAAACTAAAATGCAAAAGCATAATTAAATTATTTTAGAAATTTTGTTGGCGCTTGATTGTATCTGTGTGTTGTTTTCAATTGAGGAAGCAAATACACAAGTTGAAAAAGTCGATGCACGATTATTCTTACTGTTACGATGAGTTAGGATGATGATGCATTTGTGGAACTTTGCAATTGAAATAATAAGATGGAGGTGATTAAATCTGTGTTGTTGCCATAAGTGTAAGGAAATAACTTTGCATGGAGGAAAAACTCTTACACAGCGAGGTCAAATTGAAAATTGTATTAATATGATCATACAAGAATCTGGACTTCTTTTATAGACTTGACTTAAATGTAAATATGGAAATAAATATTCTAAATAAAGGAAATAAACTAATTTAATAGGGATTATAATAATTTCCTGTTTATTGCCTAAATAAAAATACTAATTACCAAATAATCAAATCTTTAATTTATTACAGATTCATATTTTTTTAATTTATTTTCATTTATTGCTGATGTGCCAATCTTGAATATTTTTCAATTTATTTTTATTATTGCAGATGCGCTAATTGAATATTGGACTATGACTCGAACACATGAACAGAAAATAATAGTTGTGAGGATGTTAAGGTGAATGAGTGGGGATATGAGGATGGAAAAAATAAAAAATAAGAATATTATAATGAAAATTGGGGTTGCACCTATTGAGAGAAAACTTCGAGAGACGTTTAAGATGATATGAACTTAAACGATCGATAAATGCTCTAGTTAGGCGATGTGAAATTAATGCAAATATAAAAATCAAACGTGAAAGAGGAAAAGTAAAGAAGACTTAATTAACAATAATAAAAATAAAATAAAATTTATTTAAATATAGACGATAATATAGTCTAATTGGGTAGAAAGATCCATATAATCGACTCTTGGGATAAAGCTTGATTATTGTATTACAGATGCATCAATCTTGAATATTTTTCAATTTATTTATTTTATCAATTTGAAATTTTTCTCCAATTTTATTTTATTTTTCAAAATTATTTCCTTTTCTACGTGCGATTCCTTGTCTAAATTACCTACATCTCAAAATAAATCTCAAAATAAAGTAATTTTACTACTGTGGATAAAAGTACAACTAGAAAGCATTTTTACCTTCAAATAAAATAATAATAATGATGATATAAATGCTCACAAAATACTATTAGTTAAAATTTCAAATAAATCATGTAGTTCATCCTTTTTTTATAATTTTTAATTAATATGAAATATAACACTACAAAAAAACTGATTTTTGGCGACGAACTTTGGCAACGAAAATAATTCGTTGCAAATCTGCAACAAATTTTGCGACGAATTTTATGTTTCGTTGCAAATTTGTAACGAAATTTCCGAAAAAAAAAAATTGTTGCAAAAATTATAAAAATTCCAACATTTAAATTTTGTTGCAAAATTCGTCGCAAATTGGCGACGAAAATTATTTTTCGTCGTCAATTTATGACGAAAAAATAAATTCGTTGCAAATTTCTGCAACGAATTTTTTTTTCGTTGCAAAATCCTGCAACGAATTCAAAATTTGTTGCAGAATCTGCAACGATTTCTTTTTCGTTGCAGGATTCTGCAACAAATTCAAAATTCGTTGCAGAAATTTGTAGCGAATTTACTTTTTCGTTGCAAAATTCTGCAACGAAAAAAAAATTCGTTGCAGATTCTGCAACGAAAAACAATTCGTTGTAGATTTTTGCAACGAAAAATTAAATTCGTTGCAGAATCTGCAACGAATATAAAATTCGTCGCCAAATTGGCGACGAATATAGGATTCGTCGCCAAATTGGTGACGAAATTAGTGACGAAAAAACATTCGTCGCTAAATTTTCCCTAATTATCCCGCCGATCCAACTCTCTCCATTTCTTCCATCATCCGGTCATCTTCCTCCCGCCACCCGCTGCCGCGTGCTCGCGGCAGCTGCCGTCGTTGCCTCGTGCACGAGGCAGTGCTGCCGTGAGCTCGCGCGGCGATCTTGCCGCACGCAAGCTCGCGGTGGGCGCGTGGTGGTGGCAGCTAGGTGCTATCGCACAGACACGCGGCAGTGTTCCCGCCGAGATCGCTCGCAAGAAGAGCGGCGGCGCGAGCTCGCGCGTGTCGCCCAATTATAATATCGCTGTCGTAATCTAAATATCATATTTTTTTCATAGGTTGTCTTACTAAGGAGTGTTTCAAGGTGTTCATCTAGCCGCGCCATTCCCACATTGTTTCCTTTTCGATGTTCGTAAAAATATTATTTATAACATTATTTACAGTATTATGAATTCTGTTATAATTTTTATTCGTAATGTTTGATTTTAAGTAATTTAATTACTGTTAGTAGATCATAATTTGTTCGAAATAATGATATTATAATTTGCAATTAAATATCGCACAAAATCATATTTAGTATTGGAAAAATTTAATTAATGTTGAGTATAAATTTATGATTAGATTGATATATATATGGATGAAGTTAATTTGGAAGAAATGAAAATTAATCGTTGTTGATATAATTTCGAATACATGATCGATGGAGAGAGAACGAAGTTGGATGTATAAAAAGAATTTATCAGAACGTCGTGATTTAACCGATGAATTTATAATTGGGTTGGAACAATTTTTGAGATTTGCTATTAATAATGTTGAGTTTATGGATGGGAATAAGTTAAGGTGTCCGTGCAAAAAATGTTATAATGGTAAATTTTTCCAATGTGATAAAGTTCGAGAACATCTTTGTAGATTTGGTTTTACGCCAAATTATTATAATTGGACTTGTCATGGTGAACCGTTTATATCCGATGAAGAGGTTAGACGAAACATACAAAGGACAGTTAGTGGAGAGCAAGTATATTACGATCAATTCAATCCGCATGTAGAGGATGATAGTTGATGGTTATAATTTGAATAAGCGAACCAAACGCGACAGTGATAGTTATCCTCAAGCATTTGAACACATGTATAATAATTATTCAACACCGTTGGAGGAGGTAGAAATTCTTGGTGGTAATGAAAATGTGATACGAGCCATATATAAAATTTCAAGAAGTATTGAGAGTGCAGATGAACCCTATCCGGCCAGGATATACACAAAATTATTTCTCACCGCAAGATTGTTGAATGTTAAAGCTGAGCATAATGTGTCAGAAGAATGTTTTAATGATTTTGTTCAAGTTATTGGAGAAGTATTGCCGCGTGATCACATAATGCCGAGTGATTTTTACAGTATGAAAAAACTTGTGAAAGATTTGGGTGTTCTGGTGCAAAGAATTGATGTTTGCAGAAATGGTTGCATGCTATATTGGGGAGATAATGTAAATTTAGAGATGTACAAATTTTGTAGTCAAAGCAGGTACAAGAGTACCACGAGATCAAATCATAATAAGCGATTAAAATCATTCGCATAAATGTTCTATTTGCCTTTAACTCCTAGATTGCAAAGACTTTACGCTTGAAGGTGTCTGCGAACACACGACTTGGCATCTGAATCGTAAAGCAGAGAATGGGCTAATGTATCCATCCGATGCGAGGCGTGGAAAAATTTTGATCGAACATATCACGAGTTTGCGAATGAGATCCGAAACATTAGGTTGGTCTATGTCTTTGATGGATTTTCTCCGTTTAGCAAATCGGGAAGAGCGTATTCTTCGCCAATTATTGTAACTCCGTCTGATCTTCCTCCCTGGTATGTGTATGAAAACACCTTATATGTTTTTAACATTGATTGTGCTCGACCTCATAATCCGAAGAAGTTAATAGATGTTTACATGCAACCGTTGATTGTTGAGTTGATCAACTATGGACGCGTGGGTGTTTCCACGTATGATGTCATACTAATCACCGCTCACAATGAGAGCTGTACTTCTTTGGACCGTAAATGATTTTTCTCGCTTATGGGATGTTATCGGCCGAGTATCGCGGATTTTAGGATGTCCAATATGTATGGAGAGATCAAAGTCATTCAGATTGAAACACGGAAAGAAACCGAGTTATTTTGATTGTCATAGACAATTTTTACCGTCAAATCATAAATTCAGAAGAAATAAAGAAGAATTTACTAATAATAGAATCGAAAGAACACCTCCACCAATGAGATTCACGGGTCAAATTCTATGGCAAAGAGTGCTTAACTTTCCATCTGTTATTGAAGACCCCAATGTCACAACATATGACTATGGGATTACGCATAAATGGACAAAACGGAGTATCTTTTGGGATTTACCGTATTGACAGAATAATTTGATTCGTCACAATCTTGATTTAATGCATATTGAGAAGAATGTTTTTGAAAATCTGATAAATACGGTGATGGATATAATTGGAAAAAGAAAAGACAATCTGAATGCAAAAAAAGATTTGTGTCTCATATGTAAACGACCTACCCTTGATGTTGATGCAAATAGTAGGGGACCAAAATCGAAAGCAGTTTATACATTGAATAAGGATCATAAAAGGATTGTTTGTGAATGGTTGAAATCGTTGAAATTTCCTGATGGTTATGTCTCAAATCTTGGTAGATGCGTTGATTTGAAGGAATGTAAATTTATGGGTTTTAAAAGTCATGACTATCATATATTCATGGAAAGATTAATTCCTATTGCTTTGAAGGAACTATTACCAAATTTTTTCTGGGGTGCAATTACGAAATTAAGCATTTTCTTTCATGATATTTGCTCGACAATATTGAGTCATTCACACATGGAGATATTAGAAAGAGACATTCCGATTATTATGTGTAACTTAGAAAGGATATTTCCACCGACATTTTTTGATTCAATGGAACATATTTTGGTTCACTTGCCATATGAGGCTAAAGTTGGAGGTCCTGTTCAATTTCGATGGATGTATCCGTTTGAAAGGTGATTTTTTTTTGACTTTTTTCTCGTTGTTATTTCATTTGGTCAAATCTAGTCTAATTTATTTGCTAATAAATTTTATTGTATTACTTTTAGATTCCTCTATCACTTGAAAAGAAAAGTGAAAAATAAGGCTCATATTGAAGCTTCTATAGTTAATGCTTATATTGTGGAGGAAGTTACAACTTTTGCATCATATTACTTTGAACCTCACGTTCAATGCAAGAGTCGGAAAGTAGGAAGAAACGATGAGGGTCCCGTTGATCCAAATTTGAGGGCATTCTCAATTTTTAATTACCTTGGTCGACCAAGTGGATCTTGTCTGATAGATACTTAGCTGGTTGAGTGGCGGCGCATACATATATTTTATTGAGTATCGGAAATGCTTGAGTATTTGAGTAAGTATATAATAGTTATATTAAACATTTTGTATATCATAAAATATTGTTATGTTTTATTTAATTATATTGTATGATTTTTCAGCTACTATATTCAGACTTAGGAGCATGAGTTTAATAATTTATGTGATGAAGAATTTGTCTGATGATTGAAATTATGTAAGTAGTATATGATAGTAAATTTGATAAATCTTGTCGATGACACATATTGATTTTACTTTAGGTTCATGATAATAACTACCATTGAGCAAGACCTAATAAACAATACATCGAGGTCCAAATTCAATGGTTAAAACTTGCAGCGTATTTCATAAATGGATATAATTTTCATACTCAGCTTATGAACCGGGAAAACTGATGAATAGCGGAGTTTGTGTTGATCATCTATTGATGGAGGTCGAGGAATTATGGTTTACTAGATGAAATTTTAGAGGTAACGATCCAGTGCTCAGATTGCGAATTATTTTATTTATGTGTCGTTGGTTTCAATTTATCAAAGGCTGAGGTGCATCCACAGTTTAATTTAGTTGAAATTAACTACAAAAAAATATACAAGAGGTACGAACCATTTGTATTAGCACAGCAAGCGATTCAAGTATTTTATGCTTCATATCCTAGTCTGAGACGAGACAAAAGTGATTGATGGGCAGTTTGTAAAACAAAAGCACGTAATAAAATTGAAGAACATTGGGAGGACATAGTCTATCAATAAGATGAAGTTGTCAATACATTTCATATCGAAGAGTATAATATTTCAACGTTACGAGATCACAGTGGCATTGTAATGAGCGTTGATCTGAGTGGAATGAGTATGAAGATGAAGATTTCAATGATGAGGATGAGGATGAGGATGACGATGACGATGACGATTAGACGCATTATCAGGCCAAAAATTTTATTGCAGACTTCGATTTCTAATTATTGGTAATTTACCTTTTAATTTATTGGTATACCTTTTAATTTATTGAATACCAATTATGTTTTAATTTACTGTGTTATTCGAAATTTCATATATTTGATATGCTAATGAACTTTTTTTTATTTAGGGTCATCCAGTTGCTATGAATATGGTAATATTTTCATATTTTTCCTATTAATAATTCGATATGCAACTGCATTTTTTTTTCCGGTAATATTCTTCTAATAATCATGATTGTTAGTTTCGACGCAAGGCCATAGACGAGTAGTGATCGGAAGATCACAGCCTTTCCTCTGCTTCAAAGACTGACATTCCGATGCTCAGAAATGTGCCTCCACCTCTTTCCCAGCAGATCCTCTCGATTCTCAACATATACCGCTAATGTTTCTTCCCTGATAATAATCACTCGGAGAGGAAGATACGAGAGAGTTTATATCTCCACGAGGAGATTCATAAGTATTCAAGTTTTATAATATCTATATTAAAATTTTAATACAATATGTTTTTTTTAAGTATATAACGGAGTTTGTTTTTGGTTTATGTTAGATTTACAAATTTCAGACGTGTTATTCATTTAGGTGAATAATAAAATAGTGAATAAACTATCCCGACGCTTCTATGACTTATACAAGCACGCCTAAGAAATTAAAGTTCTGGTGGAACGAGTTCAAGGTAACTTATTTCAATCATTTAGTATATGAAATCATAGCTTAATATAATCAATTTTTATTTTCTCATCGCAGGGGTATTTATTTGGGAGGAAACTGAAACACTAGAGATTAGGAGGATTTTCAAGAAAAAATGTGGTGATCATATTAGAAATATATTAAATCATGCAAAAACTAGAAATAAGAAATCACACTATATAACTGAGGAGAATTGGAATAAAATTGTTGCGCATTGGGGATATGATGAAAGTAAGCAGAGGAGTGAACAGAATAAGCAAAATCGTAATCAGTAACTCGACGCTATATCCGCCACGACGCGAGGATCCATAAATATCGATGAGCATAGACATCGATTGGTGAGTATTTTCAATTTATGGTTTTGTAATCTAATACTCACTAATTTATAAATATTAACTATTTAATTTGTTTAGGCCAAAGAGACCGGAATAGAGCCATTATTTATTGACACTTTTACCCGTACATTCCAAAAAAAGGATAAAACATGGAGTGGGGAAAGAGCTAGAACAATAAAGGTGTGTAATTGTAAAAATTTAATTTCTTATGTTAATATTTAATTCTTTTTTCTTTCACAATAGGAGAAATACGATGAACTTTCACAAAGAAATTCGGGAGCAAGTGATGATTTAATCGTGAGCCATCTGTTAAAGAATATAAATTTATGGCTCAAGCATCCGAGGATCAAAAGAAGAATATTGACTCGCCGAGCCGATCCTATAGAGTCCCTGATGCTTCTTCTTCATCCTCTCCAGCATCAAAAGCCCAAGTTATTCAATTAACCGAAGAGGTTAATCATTTGAGAGAGTTACTAGCGCAGAAAGAAACTAAATCGAGAGAGAACGCTCAGAAAATTCAAGACTTAAATGAAAAGATGAACGAATTTCAAAGGCAACAAATGTTTATTATGCAACATCTTCAGTTAACGTCTAGCTCAAATCAACTTCTTCCTTCTAGCTCTGCTCCTCCTCCGCCTGATCCCTGTCATGGAGAAAATGATGATGTGTTTTTTGATGACGGTGGTGATGATGTTGGTTATCTTTGACTGTATTTGTGAAAGTTTAATTGTTAGCTGACTTATGACATATGCCATATTTATGTTTTTATAAGTTTGTTGTATTTAATCGCGTCGATGATAATGGTACTAGAGACCTTCGATGTATTTGTTATATGTATAAATTTATTCGATGTCCATATTATTGTTTTGTATAATTGTGTTAATATTGTTGTGTGTTTGTTGTAAAACAAATAAAAAGATTAATTTCAATATTTTTTTTTCTCGTATCCGATCGATGTAAACATTCACGACCGATACTTAAGAAATCGCTAATCCAAAAAATATTTCGCCATCACCAATCGGTATATAATATCAATCGACGATTTATCAGAAAGGTGTTACAGCGCTAACGCGTGATCGACGGCCGACTATCGAACCGCGGTCGATCGATGGATATGATCACCGATCGATGGATACGATCAGATCATGTCATATCAGTAGCAACTCACGTAACATCCGTAGCCGATCGTCTGATCGAAGATCGCCTGATCGATCCGATCCGATGATTACATCAGTCGACTGATAGTGCAATTTTTTGCGATGAATTTTTATTTTCGTCGCCAAATTTGCAACGAAAAAACAATTCGTCGCCAAATTTAATTTTATTTGTTAATCCCGTTCATCAGATTTTGGCGACGAATATTTTTTTTTGTTGCAAATTTGGCGACGAAAATAATATTTCGTCGCCAAATTTGCGACGAAAAATATATTCGTCGCCAAATTTCATTATATTGGGCGGAGATGGATGCGAGAGTTTTGCGACGAATAAATATTTCGTCGCATATTTGGCGACGAAAAAATTTATTCGTCGCTAATTTGACGTCGAAAGTATAATTCGTCACCGAATTCGATGACGAAAATAATTATTCGTCGCCGAATTCGGCGACGAAAAGTATTATTTGTTGTAAAAATTTGCGACGAATCTTCTTTTCGTCGCCAAATTGGCGACGAAACATTTATTCGTTGCCAAATTTAGCGACGAATTTTGCAACGAAATAATTATTCGTTGTAATTTGACGACGAAATTTATTTTTTCGTTGCAGAATTTAGCGGTGAATTATTTGCAACGAAAATTTTTTCGTTGCAAATTTCGTTGTAAAAAAATTTTGCAATGATTTTTTTTGCAAATTTCGTTACAAAATTGGTCGTCAAAAATGGATTTTTTTGTAGTGTAATATATTATTTATATTTTATTACTATTTTAAAACATAAATATATATTGAATTATTATTATTTTATTATATTCATTATAATATAATAAATATTATATTTTGGTCAGAATTGTTATTTGTATATATCACAATGTTGTTAGCATATATATTCATTAAAAATTTTATTATTCATTCATATTTCAAAAAAAAAAAAATGTAGTGCCGGCCTCTATGATTGTCTACATTTTTAAGAAGAAAGTAAATCAAGAACTCATATTGGGAAGTACGAGGGAGATAAATCAAGAATTCATATTAGGAAGTGCATGAGCAAGGAGCGCTTCCGTTGAGAATTGAACCTTTAAATCTTTACGGTCCGCTCCCATGTATTTACCAACTGAACCAAGCTCGGGGAGACATATTCATTCATTTTTCAAGATTTCATAACATATAAACAATTTCATTGATTCAATAGAATAATGATTCTAATATGTTTGAGTTGTTTTGTTATTTTAATATATTTTAAAATAATATAAAATTATTTAAATATTATCTCAATGATTGATTTTATGTATTATATAATGATTACAATATTTTCTAGTTTTAATATCATATGCTATATTATTAACATATAAATAATAATTTTATTTTTTCAATAAAATATTATTTGAACGTTACAAATTAAAATGGTAAAATATCATCATAGGAATTACACAATTGTTTTTTTTAATTTTTTTCTAATATTAATATATATATATATATATATTTTATTTACATCAGGTATCAGGTACGATTTCTCTTCCCTACTAGTCCTGATGGCTGACTGGCCCTGCCCCACGACCTTCAACTAGAGTCCCCACCGGTCAACCCGTAAATCAGGATGACGTGTGGCTCGACACGTTAGAACCCATGCTGCCCAGGTGGCCGACCACGCTGGGACGAGAGGGCATCGTGCACCGCTACTCGCCCAGCACGCGTTGCTGGGGCGGAATCGACCCCTGGATGCGCAGAGGGGAACTTCGTGCCTTACCAACGCGCCGTTGCCCTAGGACTAATATTAATATTAATATATATGTGCAGTGGTTCCTTTGCATGGGAAGGTCAGTACTCAGTAAGGCATTTCACCTCATCTGGCAAACACTCATTGGTGCAACTCTTGTGCCAATCCATGGGGGAATCAGATCTTGACTCTAGAATTGCTTGCTTCGGCATAGATGAATCAAATATGCATATATTACTCTACCTTTATCAGGGGTGTAATAAAAAATTACATAAATGTAGATAGTCCATATTTTGATATACTATAACAACAAACATATGGGAGCTTAGGAGCGCTGGCTACTTAAAGACAACAATCACATTTATGGTGCTCCAAATCGACAATAAGAGCCTAGAGTTAGTAACCACTTCGATTTCATACTAATTGGTGATCCTCATGATGATGACGATGACACCGAGGTTGTGTAGGGTGGCGACCTCTTGGCCAAAGCATGCACCATCACAAAGCATGGCAAAAGCATTGGAGCTTGGGGTCCTAGTCGTAGGTGGTCTACATGTGGTGGAGTCGAGCATTTTGTTCAACTGCACAATTTGATGTACTCATTGCTCGGTGGATGCAAACCAAAGAAATAGAGGATGCATGTTTATTGGTGGAGTAGAGGAAGAGGAGAGGAAGAGGAAGGAGAGAAAAGAGGAAGAAGAAGGAAGACTTGGTAAGGAGCCAGCCATGTTTGCAAAGGTAGAAAGGATGAAGTACTTGGAGAGGAAGAGGGTATTTAAGATATTTCCTTTGGTATGAAGGACTTTTTAGGTAATTAAAAAATAAAGAGTGGCCGCTGTAAACGAACATTAAAAAATTTGCAAAATTTTTCTATTGTTATTTTTTAAAAACTGATTTAGGAAAGCAACTTTATATGGCAGTATCACCTTATTTATAAATTAATTTCGGAAGTACAGTGCTTTGGATTAAAGCACCTGGGACATGAATTTTATCAAACACTTTAAATACCTTTCAAGGTGCTTTGATCCGTCAAAGACCAACAAAATGCACTTTGCCCCTGAAACCCCTCTAGAGGAGCATTCCTGATCCCAGGCTAAGCTTTTCCTTTCGTATCCTCTTTTTCCTCTCTTTTTCTTTTGGCAGTTACGGATACCATCGTGCAACTACTATCTGTAGTTTTACAAATCAGCAAGATTGTTCTGGCTCTTTACCAAAGATTCAAATGTTCATCTAAATTCTGCATAAATGAGTAGCTTTTGTTGATCTTATCAACAGCTGTATCCAATAGAGGGAAAGAGATACAGGTGCAAAGATTGCAAAGAAATAATCGGCTTCGACCTCTGTGAAAGATGTTACAACACCACTTCTAAGCTGCCTGGCAGATTCAATCAGCAGCACACGCTAGAGCATAAGTTTGAGCTTGATCAGTCTCGTACGTTACGAAACATTTTCTTGCAGAGGACCCAAGCCAACAATACCTTGGAGATTCCTCCAGAAGGCTTCGTGGCAGATGACACCCCCGTGGCTGACGCTGAGGATGACTATCAAAATCATGACGACCCAGGAAGAGAAGATTGCATATAAAAAGTAAGTACACCAATTTGAGACTAAAATTTCCAGCCAGCTGCTCTAAGGTATCTACTATATCTTTCTCTATCCCAGTTTATATTTAAAAAAACCTTTATTTTGTCAATTTAAAATAAAAATTATTTTAATTTCGATAAAGTGTGTGCCAGTGTTCAGTTATAAATTGTTGACTATTTACAAATAAAGTTGCACAGTATTACATTATATCAGTTCATATCAGTGAACACCTGTCTTGTGGGAAATTGCTGAGTGTGGAGCTGGTCATTGATTGCACATCTATGTAGATGATAAGTTGATCAATTTTCTCTTCACAATTTTTTCTTCTCCTCCTTTGGATTATCTTTGTAAACAACATTAGCCAATCTACAACCAAATCAAATCTGTATTATCATTTAGTCATCAAGTAGATCTAGTAACAAAACAAAACCTAAGTCCGTGTCTACTTGAGAAAAAAGATCTACAATAGAGAGAAAATAATTGAATTTTCCTCTTTATTTGGATAGAAGAAGAAAAAGTAGTTAGGGGCCAGGGAGAAATTTATGGATTTTTTCCTTCCACATTTTGATGGACATTAGAAGAGAGGAAGTAAGGAAAAAAACAATAAATTTTTATTTCATCCATAAGTAGATTGAAGAGGAAAGAAGTGAGAAAAAACAATAGAAAGAATGATTAATTTATCTATAAACAGTTAAGGTGTTTCTTTTGCCATTTATGATTGTTTTTATTTATATAGCTGGTAACACTCTTCCTCAAACTGGAATATAAATATTGATCATGCCTAGTTTATTACAAAGATAATCAATCCAAATTCCATTTAAGCTTTTGTAAAAATATCTCTCCTATTTTTCTGGCACACTCCTAGAGTATATTTGTCCATCAACTAGACGGTACCCTCCTGTGATAATATAAGATACAATACTGATACAAGGCTCAAATAACTGCTGGTACACACAAACTATAATAACAGTAAAATACACTGACAAATAATAAAAGATATAAAAACTCAAATTTGCATACTAGTATGACTTTGACATAACAAGAAAACATAATCGAACTCAATATTCAAATCAAATCCATAATAAAGGTCAAATACATAATAACATAACCATATATCAAAATGCGGAACCAATATAGAATAAAATCCAAAACATACAATCCACAATAATACAACACCAATATGGAATAAAATCCAAACGCTCGGTGTGAGATGAGATCAGCTGGCTGAGCTCCGAGCACCCAAGGAAGCTTCTATCTGCTATCTGGGCGACAGAAAAACCTAGGTTTTGTGGTGGTGAGAATAAGACTCAGTGATGTATGAAAGATAGTACATGAACTAAATAAATATATGGAGATCAATAGGTATACAATCTTAAAGGTAATATCAAATAACTATCAATATGAATATAATTAATGCATATACTAACCTGATCCACCAGATGTAACGTAATGTACTGACTTACATGATAGTCTGCAATGACACAACTTATAACAACCTAAGCAAATGCACAATGACGCAACACATACAAATAATATGCATGAACAATTTCACACTTGTGACCAACTCATAATCATATGAACAATGTATAATCAAGTGTAGAAACCAAAACCAACCTGATCCACCTAATGCGGAATCATAATGTTAATCAAATGCACATAACAACCTGATCCAACTCATACCCAAATACTCCACATACAACAGTATAGAACATGCAAATGGTATGCATCATGATGTACAAACATATCGATCAATCATGGATTCGATCGAATCTGATATCTCGCGTATACGATATGTATCACACACATATATTCCACCGTACATGTGATGCATATATGATATGTATCACGTATATATGAGCCCTGACACATGATGCATGCATGCGTAGTCATGCCGCAACCCCCTGCTCGCTACCACGACCCCGTGTGACCTAGGTGATACGACATGACAACTAACCCAACTCTAGTTACCACTACTCTCGAGTGGCCGAATGGACAGTATGAGTAAGTAGCTATAAGTTATACAATAGGGGTCTTGCTGCTAGCCACTCCAACTACCACTATCCATGAGTGGTCGAGTGTTGCACGACAGGACAAGCTGCACGCAACTCCAACTATCACTATCGCATAGTGGATGAGTGCGTCACAATAGATAAGTTGCACTCAACTTCAGCTACCACTACCGAGTGGCCGAGGAGGCAGTAATGAACAACAAGGGAGACCTAGTCGACAACATGTATGTAATGCGATGATGCACAACTCCAAATCCACATCACGCTCTCTATCTCACATAGAGTCATATACAACAGACAAACAACCATGCTAGGACCTTCAATCCGTAAACAGAACTCTACTGACAACCCACTCAACCATACACAGAGGACATGATCGACAGGAGACACACAATGCAAAGTAATATGATAAAACAATCAAGTTTACATTTATAATCATCACCTACCCCAGTAATATAACATAAGGACCCAATCTAGGACTACTACTGTACTCAGGAACATGCACTTATGCAACGTCCATATATATCAACCAAACATAGTATACATAATCATCAATAGTGATGAAACAAAACTGTATAAATATCGAATAAAGTATCTCAAAGTTCAACGGCTAAGTATCAAGTACAAAAATAAGTAGAGTGGAGTCAAGGTAATTTCCATCTATCATTAATAGAATTCATGCACTAAGATCAAGTTCTACAAGAGAAATCAACCACTTGATAGGTAGAATGTCAATTGTCTTCACGTTTAATACCTATAACCAAGATTATAACATAGAACACAATTAAGTTCAATCGTACATCGAATAATCAGATCGAATACTACATTGACTTCATATCCCGACCACCTAAATGAATATAAACCAAAGTATCTTTTACCTATCCTACGTAGTTGCTGCCACATCACCATTCATTAACTACTGATTACTTCACATAATAAATCAAATTCCATCAATCCACAATCATATCCTCCAACAGAACAACACCATTCCAACTAATACTTATCGAATTGAAAATCAACTGTAATACATAGCATACACTTGTCAATTATCTAGATCCAACTCACCTTTAGTTATCTCAGCTACACAACTTCTAGATCCAATAATGGAGTATCAACTCCAAATCAATAGTCGAATTGGAAGCAAAATCTCCCAACTCCCATAACACTAATTGTAAAATACTGAAATTTAAAATATGAAATTAAATGGCCAAAATTTTGGGGAAATAATCCTAGGGATTATTTTCGAGATTTTTTAGGAATTTATAGGAATTTTTCTGGATTTAAACGGAGGTCGTACGAGATATTTACGGGGATAAGAAAAACAGGCTTTTAAAGGGGTCTGTTTGGTTATCAGTATTGAGGGGTTAATATTTACTTTTTCTTTTTCCCCGTCGTGGCCGATGCGTCTTCTCCATGCGACGACGGTTTCTTCTTCACCGCGCGTCGCACCTTTCCCCCATGGCGCCCTTTTCTTCCGTTCCCGAATCACTTTGCCGATTCTGGATTTCTCGAGCCTTCTTCCTCGCGTCGCCACCTACGATCCGCCCCCGGCGGTTCTTCTTCGCCGTCGTCATAGCGCGTCGCGTCGGCGCCGCGACCAACTGGATCGCCGAGCTCTTCTTCGCCGGCGACCTCTTCTTCGCCCGTAAGCGAGGCGCCGCCGCCAGCATCGCGCCCACATCTCCGGCCGGTTTCTCTGCGCCCTCGATTCGAGCGACAGCGTCGTGACAGCTCTCGCCGTTCTTCTCTTCCTCGCCGACCGCATGGCGTGCGCCTTGGCAGGATCGCGTCGGCCTTCTACGCCTGGGCGAGCAAACCCAGGCCTCGTGTAGGATCACCGTCGGTCTCCTCGAGGCACCCCTCTTTCTTCTGGATCAGCGCCTCCTCCTCTGCCCTTAGGTGGTGGGTAGGTAATAGTTGTTCCTTTTCTATCTTGGGCGATAGTGAGTTAGGGATTTTGTGTGTGTCGTAGGTTGTGTTATTCGGTGTGGTATTTGTGAGGTCGATTGAAATTTGTTAAATTGGGGTTTGGGTGAGTTAGCTATGAGGTTTCGTTTAGGGATTGATTGTGGAATTTCCTCATCCTAACTTGGATCTATGGTTTAGGCGTTGAGTGCCACTGGAGCTTAGGTTGCTCGGTGTAAAGGATCGGGATATGTTAGGTTGGTGGAGACCCAGTCTCAGTAGGCTGTGAGCAGTTGCAGTATGCGCTAGGTGTTTGGAGGTTAGTTAAGTGGATGTTTGTAATGAGATTGATGCTTGAGGTTTGATGTGTGGTGATTGGTAATCTATTTAGATTTGGATTGGCATGTGGATGGTTATAACTTCGAATGGTCAGTGTATTTTGCTCATTGTGTGAGTGAGAAAGGACTAATGGAGTGAGTGTTCCATTTAGGGTTAGTTAGAGCCCTAAATCGGTGTATTGTAGACAAGGAAAATTGGAAATAGTTTGGGTTAATTGGGATATAAAGGAAATCGATTAATTATTGATTTGTCGTTGAATTGGATAATTTTATGCTTGGTATAATTATGTTATATCGAGAGTTTGATCGCGGGTCCCGATCGTGACGATCGGTTCTCTCTTTGCGGATATATTGATGGGTATTTTGACTTAACGTTTAGATTAAGTCAATTGATATGCTAGTTAGGATAGCTTCTGATAATTTTTCATGTTTATATACTAGTATGCTTTTGGTGCCTCTTAGATACATGCGTGTGTTAGGATATGATTATATTTACTGTTTGATATGGATCGTAGTATGGATTAGGGATATGTATATATATTGGTTGTACATATCATTTGGATAGATATTATGAGTAGGATTTACATGCTTTAGTATCATGCACCATTTTGCATGATTGCATGCATGACGAGTTCCATTATTGTTGAGCCCGACTAGTTCATGTAACTGCCTTGCGCCACTCATGGGTTAGTGGTACATCGGAGGAGTGTGTGCGATTGCTCTGTCGAGCTCATTGGTCGCTCGTAGGTAGCGATGAGGCGGCGTGGTAGCGAGCGAGGATCCCTCCTCGGCTATGACACAGGAGATGAGAGCTTAGCTCCCCGGCTATGTTTGGGGCGGGAGGATAGGTGTACTCCGGCATCATCTGTCACTCGGATCACTCGGGAAGCGATGATGGCGAGTCTGCAGTTGTCATAGCCCTACTCGGCTTCACCATTGCGTGTGAGGCGGTGGCGTCGAGGGGTGACCGTGTCGTTAGTACGACATGCATTTTGCATGGATGCATTTGTATTGTGTTTCTTTGCTTTTATTGATGCCTTGGATGTGCGTATGATTGTCATGCATCTGAGGATACATGTTATATATGTCGAGACTTTATTACTTCTAGTGCACATGCTCTATATCGGGTAGGAGATTGTAAGTATATCTGATTTTGTATTTCTTGCTTGCATACCCTATTTATGTGAGACTGTCTTGGCATGTTATTTTATTATTAGCTATACCTGATTTTTGCATATCTCTATACTCCGCAGAGTTCTTTGAACTCACCCCGCTGATTTATATCTATTTCGGATGATATTTTATTTTGGATATTTGCTTTATGGTTTGGATATTTTGGTTAGAGGACATGTATAGGTTTGGAGATTGATTTTGTATTTGGATTTTTGGTGTCAGTATGGACCTTATTGGATTTTGGTTTGATTGGATTTTGGTGAGTATTCTCTGCCCGGATGGCGAGAAGGGTAAGTTGATTTATGGTACTTTTGTTTATCATTTATTTTGGTTGATGGCCCGAGGCCAATTATATATAGCTGCGTGTGAGTTTGGATTCCGGTCGTGTTGACCGATGTATAGTGGCCGTGTAGGCCTTGTATATAAATTGAGATTGTCACCCGTCTGAGATCTTTCCGGATTTTTAAATGCAGCGGGGTCTCCTTCGAGCGTGACAATTTATTTAATATCGAGCGCTAGGTTTTGAGTTCCTAGGGGTTTATGGATTTTGAGTTCGCGCGTTTGGCGAGTTTTACGAGGCAATTTGGAAAATTTTGGATTGGTATGGATTTAGATGATTTTTATATTTGAATTCGAGGATTTATAGGTCAATATGGGGATTTAGCGTGGAGGAACCTCTCTACTTGAAAATAGGTATGATGAAAATTTTATATATTTTTACTTCTAATACATCTGTTCTAGTAGCATGCGTAATAATTTAACAGATATGAGGCGAGGTGGCGTGCTGCTGAGGCGTGGTGCGGGGTAACCACGCAAGAGGGACGGTGAGATCTCGGTTATGGAGTTGTCGAGAAAGGGTCATTGAGTTTTGACTCGTATGCGGACTCGTAGTAGGGTCGCCCCGAGTTAGATTTGGCTATGTGTTTAGTGGATAACAGAAATAACATTTAAGTGTGTTGGTCACTATTTGTAATCGTAGATGGAGTTGACCACAAATGACTTTTGATTTGTGAGTCTTGGACACTGACGAAAAAGATGCATTGCCTTTTGAGAGTAATCTAGAAGCGAGAAAAGTAGGTCAAGTCGTCATCGTATTGGTTGTGAAATCAAGGACTACAGTGTTAGGGATTTTCACCGATTATGCTAAAGATAATTACCCTATGGGGTATTGGACAAGGATAATGTATACTATTGTTGATCTGCAGACATTGGAGGTTTAAGTTCTGAAGTTCCATAGGGATTTTGATTCTTGGCGGCTTGAGCCTTAGATTGATAATATTGAAGTCTTGATAAGTACCTAATGGTATTATATAGGAGTGGAGATAGTTTCTTACTATTGCAATGATCAAGTTGTTACTTGGTGGAATATGTAGGAGAATTTTGGGGAAAATAACCCATTACGGGATCACGGGTTCAGGATGTTTTCGGAAGACAATATTTCCTTATGCTATTTTTATATGACTCATTGTTGAGGAATTCTTGAGCCTTTAGTTGAGTGATCAATTATTAATGGAGTTCACTACAAAGTTTACCCCACTTAATGGTTTAAGATAGTGATTGAGTTGCCTTCGATCACCCCCAATTTATTTGCTTACATTTGGATTAGGATAGTTGGATTTTTTCCATCAGATCCTATCGGGAGGCATTAGGGTGAGTCATATTTATAAAAATGACTGCAACAAGGGTCTCAAGAGAATAGTGTAGTCAATCTAGTGATAATAACCTACACTTCCGGATAAGGTAGCAGTAGGAGGCGTGAGCGTGCTTTTCTAGCTGAATTCACGTGACATTATTGCGTTCCCATGTTGATGTTCGATATTGATCAAGGCTCTGTCCCGGGAATGAAAGATGGATGAAACACCTCATTTCCCAGCCGAAAACAAGAATATGGATTAAGTTTTCTCCTCAGATATATGTAAGCTATCGAAGTGGTTTGTACACTTGTGGAGATATGAAATTTGGTTGTATGGTTCTTGAAGAAAAGGAGAGGAAGAGGTGTATACACCTAGATTCATACTGATTATCGAATTCTTTTTCTCGATCAACGTGAAATAGGGAATCCATTAAGAAGCGAAGTTGGATGAGTTTACATCTTTACTCGAAAGGAGTTGTAGATGGTTGAAGGATTGATCATTGAGGTTGGTATCGGATGATTGAAGGATTGATCATTGAGGTATTACTATAGTTTACCTTGATGATATATTGAGAGATCTGGTGTTCTGAATATCTATGGTTAAAACATGTATATAGGATTAAAAGGATTTTCGTATTTGGACCGTATGTGGATTGATAGTGTTTCCACCGATAGGTGAGATGTTGAGATGATTCTTGTAATGATTATCTATGAAAATGATTTTGGATGTTTATAGGTTGATTGATGGAAATGTTATATTATGGTGAGAGAGTTGACTTAATTGTTTTATAGTTGACTTGGTTGATATGATGTGAATATCGGATATTAACTTGGAGGTTATGCTTGTGACATGATGGTATAAGAAGGTCTCTCGGATGCTGTATAATTCGAGAGTAATGTCGGATGTAGTGTTGGATGAACTTCTAGGCTTGCCTTGTATAGGCAAGTAGAGTAGCGATCGGAGTGATTTGAAAATAGTTTCGATATCGAAGATCCCTCTTGTGAGATAATTTATTTGATCTTGAGGTAATGTTATTTTTACGAGCTAATATTTTTACTTATGGTGCGTTGGTGAGAGGCTAGTGTAAAGCGCCTGAGGTTATTAAAGCTCGTGATGTACTCAAGGCAATGTCATTCAATTGGTGTAAGCCAATCGAGTTGCTTGGATATCGTTATCGATCGGTCTTTCGAATTGGCAAGGTTGATGATGCGAGAGGTATTTGTTAGAATAGCGATTTTGAGGATAATTTAGTTGGTATCGGTGTTGCTTAACATTTGGAAGAATCTAAGTTCCAATTAAAGGAGGTATTGGATGGGATATTTGTTGTCAGATTTTATTTCTTGAGAAGCTCTGGAACTTGTTGTTCAAGAGAGATGAATCTTTGAGGTTATACATCGATTATCGATGATGGAATCACGGTAGTGGTAGAAGGAAATAAATATCCTTCATGGTGGATTGAGGATCTATTTAGATCGACTTTAGGACACTGTGTATACTCTAGGATTGATTTATGATTGGTGTGTTGATATTGTAGTGACGAGTGTCATACAATTATCAAAGTCGTAGGATGATTGATATATCATCGACTAGAGTAAAGAGGATCTGCAGTGTATAGTGGTGTGACAATTTCATACTTGGTATGAATTACATGGGTTTGATTATCTTGTTTGACTTATGGCGACTTAGTCGTCGATTTTGAAATCGTGTATTCGGACACGATTGGATCATTTATGATGGTGGCGGTTGGAGTTGAGCACTCGGCCACTGATGATGATGGTTTTCGTATGGATTTGATTATTACCATAGATATGGATAGGATGCTCTAGCGGTATTACACATGATTGGTGATGAATTTATTTAGTGCGAAGCTTGTGAAACTAGTTTGAGCTCGAACGATGGTTGACTTTTACACGAGTTGTTTGATCATTCTCGGGTGGAAGGAAGGGTATTGTATGCGGATCACGATGTTTGAAGAAGGGCGTTTGATTTAGTTGATTGAGGCGTATCCCATGGTTCGTCGAATGAGGAACTACGAGATGGGTTGTCGTATATATATATGGCGTGGACCTAATGGACTTGTTATGTTGTTTTGTAGAGGTGAGGCGAAATGCTTATGAGGTTTTAGCTAGCTCTTTGTGTAGTTACATTTGAATTTAGGAAGAGTTACTATTGATTCGGGAACAACGGATAGATTCTGTTGTGATGATAGAGAGCATCTACCATAGAGTTGTACTTTTGCTCTAGGTTGGAATTAGTGATATTGGAATTTGTATGTAGTAGGTGGCTAGATAGCTACGACATCTTATTTGGCTATGAGTCCGGTCGTGGTAGCATGTCGTTGCTGTAAGTAGTGCCTTTTGCATTACTCAGAGAGCCCACGAGACTTAGTCACGATATTTTGATAGGTATTCTTTGAAGATTGCAATAGGTTGTATATGTTAGATGTTTAAGATTGTATCAGGAAAATAGTAAGTATTGAAGCGTTCTCAGTGGAGGAGCGACATGCGGAATATAGTTGATTTAGAAAGTTGCAGTAAGGTGGTATATAAATAATCGATGAGTTACGTACGAGAGGAAAGTGGGAGCCTAGTATGATGGACGGTGTTGGGAGATTAATTGGAATTCGGAAAGGACTTAGTATGATTAGCTAAGTCCGCTCATTTTCATTCGATCCATACGATGAGTTTGTTGGATCGCTGGATAGGTTATATTATGGCGATTTCCAGTTCATGGAGGATCTTTGAGTATCGTATGTGATAGCGATTCAGGATTTACCTTAGGATTATGGTAAAGTCTTTAACAGGTCACGGATATAGAGCTCCACTCGGGTACAGATAGATACTTATGATAAGTGTGGTCGATATGAAGATACTATTCATACTTTGGAAGGGCTGCTAGAAGAAAGTGTGATTTGATTTTAAAGGATATCAGTAACCCCACTTAGTCACTTGAGGTGTGACTTGTCTCCAGATGCTTGAGATGGTTGTTGGGACATCTCGTACTAATATATTTAGTAGGAAATTTGGGGACCAAATTTTTATTAGTGGGGGAGAATGTAAAATACTGAAATTTAAAATATGAAATTAAATGGCCAAAATTTTGGGGAAATAATCCTAGGGATTATTTTCGAGATTTTTTAGGAATTTATAGGAATTTTTCCGGAATTTTTCTGGATTTAAACGGAGGTCGTACGAGATATTTACGGGGATAAGAAAAACAGGCTTTTAAAGGGGTCTGTTTGGTTATCAGTATTGAGGGGTTAATATTTACTTTTTCTTTTTCCCCGTCGTGGCCGATGCGTCTTCTCCATGCGACGACGGTTTCTTCTTCACCGCGCGTCGCACCTTCCCCCCCCCCCCCCGCGGCGCCCTTTTCTTTCCGTTCCCAAATCACTGCCAGTTCTGGATTTCTCGAGCCTTCTTCCTCGCGTCGCCACTACATACCGCACTCGCCGACGGTTCTTCCTTCGCCGTTTATAGCGCGTGCATCGGCCGCCGCGACCACCGGATCGCCATGAGCTCTTCTTCGCCGGCGACCTCTTCTCCGCCGACGAGGCCGCCACACCACAAAGATCGCCGCGCCACATCTCCGCTTTTCTGCGCCCTCCATTGCTCGAGACGACAGCGCTGCCGGCAGACGGCCTCGCCGTTCTTCTCTTCCTCGCCGACCATGGCCGGGTACGCCCGTGGCAACAGATCACGTCGGCCTTCTACGCCCCTAGACGACAAACACCGGCCTCCGGGCTACAGATCACCGTCTTCTCCTCGAGGCACCCTCTTTCTTTACAAGATGACGCCTCCTCCTCGCCCTTTCCTGGTGGTCGGAGTAGGTAATAGTTGTTCCTTTTCTATCTTGGGCGATAGTGAGTTAGGGATTTTGTGTCGTAGATTGTTCGTGTGGGAGGTCGATTAGAAATGTTAAATCGGGGGTGAGTTAGCTATGAGGTTTCGTTTAGGGATTGATTGTGGAATTTCCTCATCCTAACTTGGATCTACGGTTTAGTGAGTGCCCTGAGCTTAGGTTGCTCGGTGTAAAGGGATCGGGATATGTTAGGTTGGTGGAGACCCAAGTCCGTAAGCCGAACGGTATGCACGCCAGTGTTTGGAGGTTAGTTGGATGTTTGTAATGAGATTGATGCTTGAGGTTTGATGTGTGGTGATTGGTAATGCAATTTATTTAGATTTGGATTCGGTGTGGATGGTTATAACTCGCGAAACGGTCGTGTATTTTGCTCATTGTGTGAGTGAGAAAGGACTAATGGAGTGAGTGTTCCATTTAGGGTTGGTTAGAGCCCTAAATCTGTATTTAATAGTTTGGGTTAATTGGGATATAAAGGAAATCGATTAATTATTCGATTTGTCGTTGAATTGGATAATTTTATGTATATAATTATGTTATATATGCGGTTTATCGGCGGGTCCCATCGTGACGATCCGTTCTCTTCTTGCGGATATATATTGGTAGGTATTTTGACTTAACGTTTAGATTAAGTCAATTGATATCTTAGTTAGGATAGCTTCTGATAATTTTTCATGTTTATATGCCTAGTATGCTTTTGGTGCCTACTAGATACATGCGTATGTTAGGATATGATTATATTTACTGTTTGATATGGATCATAGTACATGGATTAGGGATATGTATATATATTGGTTATACATATCATTGGATAGATATTTTGAGTAGGATTTACATGCTTTAGTATCATGCACCATTTTCGCATGATTGCATGCTAGGCGACGAGTTCCATTATTGTTGAGCCATGACTAGTTACATCGCACACACGCCACTCATGGGTTAGTGGTACATCAGAGGTGTGTCTGATTGCTCTGTCGAGCTCCATTGAGTCCGCTCATGGGTAGCGATGAGGCGTGGTAGCGGGCGAGGATCCCTCCTCCGGCTATGACACGGAGATGAGAGCTTAGCTCCCCACTATGTTTGAGGCGGGAGGATAGGTGTACTCAAAAGATCCTCTGTCCACTCGGTCACTCGGGAAGCTGATGGCGAGTGCCTGCGTTGTCATAGCCCTACCACTCGGCTTCACCATTGCGTGTGGCGGTGTAGCGTCGGGGGTGACCATGTCGTTAGCGGCATGCACTTTACGGATTGCATTTGTATTGTGTTTCTTTGCATTTTTATTGATGCCTTGGATGTCATATGATTGTCATGCATCTGAGATACATGCTTATATATGATCAGGACTTTATTACTTCTAGTCAGGCACATGCTCCTATATCAGGGTAAGAGATTCAGGTAAGTACAGTCATTTTGTATTTCTTGCTTGCATACCCTATTTATGTGAGGTATCTTGGCATGTTATTTTATTATTAGCTATACCGATTTTTGCATATCTACTATACATGAGTTCTTTGAACTCACCCCTTGATTGATTATATCTATTTGGGATGAATTTGTCGGGAGAGTCAGGACCCCTCGTCGTAAATATTTTATTTTGGATATTTGCTTTATGGTTTGGATATTTTGGTTAGAGGACATGTATAGGTTTGGAGATTGATTTTGTATTTGGATTTTTGGTGTCCGTATGGACCTTATTCGGATTTTGGTTTGATTGGATTTTGGTGAGTATTCCTGCCCAGATGGCAGAAGGGGTAAGTTGATTTATGGTAAACTGTTTATCATTTATTTTGGTTGATGGCCTGAGGCCAAATTATATAACTGCGTGTGAGTTTGGATTATCGTGTTGGCCAGATGTATGATAGTGGCCGTGTAGGCTTTATATAAATGAGATTGTCACCGTCTGGGAGATCTGCCGGATTTTTAAATGCAGCGGGGTCTCCTTCGGGGCGTGACACTAATCACCTGCAAACACACGGTTCACAACTTCCCTTAACCTTACCAATTTGCATTCCTTTAATCAATAGAAAACAAGCAGAATCAAGAACATTACCAATTCAGATGTGAAAGCTATGGAACACCACATACCAACTTGTAGATCTGCCCCCAAGATCGTCAAGGGAATTGCTACTTCGGATCTTGAGTCACCGCTGCAAACAGTGCCGATCCCGACCTAAACGGTGCAAGAAGACAGCGGGGGCTGCGGTTGATTGACAGGGTGGTCGGAGGCGGCCCTAAGCTCACAGCGTTCAACCGAAACACACAAACAAGAGGGGTGGCAACAACATCATTGCTCACGGCAGAGACATGTTGCGGTGACGTTGCTCGCTGCCGATGTAGCTATTTGTGAAGGAGGCAAGGGAAAAATCAACTGACAATGACAATTGGCCTAGCAGAGCAGCAGCGTTGCGCGAAGGGCGGCACCAATTGCAATCGATGCTGGCGATGGAGCAGTCTGCGGTGGCAAAAAGGAGATGTCAACGATCGGAATGAGCAGGTGGTCATCCGGGTGGAGATCTCTAGTGATGAAGCGGTGGAGGAGGGTGATGGCGAGCTGGACTCAGGCGGCGACGAGTGAGAGCACGGGGAAGAGAAGAATCGCGACGTGGAGAAGAGGAATCGAGTGAGGGAAGACTGTGGCGGATTGGGAGAAAATAGGAAAATGATTAAGAAAACTTAGGTTAATCAAATCTTAGCCTAAGTATTTATAACTTAGTCTAATTAAACCTATTACCTCCACATAGATAATCTAAACAAAACTTATAAAGTCTATTCATTTTATCCCGTAAAATGTCATAAAAATTCTGTTTATTTTTCAGAAAAACTCTTGAAAAATTCTATAAGATAATTTCTTAATCAATCAGTTATTATTTTGATATCGTATTTTACATTTTCTATCTTCATGTGCCCTGTGGAGATCAAACCTTATTGATTTTGTTCACGTATAAAGTAATAATCAATTTTAATATGCTTAATTCACTCATGAAATATGAAATCAAAAGCAATATATAGAGACACTTGTTTCATATCAGTTAGAAGCTAATATATCTACATTATTTGACACGTAACATTTGTCATAGCTCTATATTTTGATGTGAGAAAACGTTATGCTTTTTTAACTTTTTCATGAAATTAAATTTCTCCACAATAATAAGATGTGAATCTTCGATCATCGTTGGATCCTATTAAGTTAACATTTGAAAAACACTTGATCTTAGTATGACCATGATTACTATACAAGATACTTCATCCTAGTGCTCCTTTCAAATATCATAAAATGTCCTACAGTTGTCTAATAATTAACTGTTGGAGAAATCATACAACTAATTTTTTTTTATACCAATCAAGGTTCTTAAATAATTCATATTCTTTTGTGAGTTGTAGATTAGGAGTCATTACTGCATGCTTTAGCTTCTAATTGTTCTGTCTCAAGCTATAAGTCAAATATATATTTCCTTTCATATACAACAACAACAACAACAAAGCATTATCTCATTAGGTGGGGTCAGCCATATGGATCCTTCTACGCCATTGGACTCTATCCCCTACTATATCATCATTTATATTTAAATAAATTTTATCTTGTTTTATTGTTGCTAACCAAGTCTTTTTTGGTCTTCCTCTTCCTCGTTTGATGTGTATATTTTGTATCGTTTCACATCGCCTAACTGGAGCATTTATTGACCGTCTAAGTACATGTCCGTACCACCTAAAACGTGTCTCTCGGAGCTTTCCTTCAATAGATGCAACACCAACTTTTTCTCTAATACTCTCATTTCTTATTCTGTCCATCCTCGTATGTCCACACATCCACCTTAACATCCTCATCTCTGCAACTCTCATCTTTTGCTCATATGCTCGAGTCGTAGCCCAACATTCAGCTCCATATAACATAACAGGTCTAATTGCCGTTTTGTAGAACTTCCCTTTAAGTTTTAGAGGCACTTTACGATAACATAAAATACTCGATGCTTTCCTCTATTTCAACCATCTTGCTTGTATTCTATGTAAGACATCTCTCTCAATCCCTCCATCATCTTGCAAAAATGATCCTAAATATTTAAAGCTCTCAATTCCAGACAACTCATCATCTCCTATCTTAACACTTGTCTCATTACGTCTAATATTGCTAAATTTAAATTCCATATATTCTGTCTTTACTCTATTAAGCTTAAAACCTTTCACTTCTAGTGTTTTTCGTCAAGATTCTAGTTTAGCATTTACTCCTTCACGTGTCTCATCTACTAAAACAATATCATCTTCAAACAATATACACCATGGTAATGTGTCTTGAATGTGTCCAGTGAGTTCGTCCATGATTAGTGTAAAAAGATAGGGACTTAAAGCTGATCCTTGATGTAACCCTATCTTTATCGGAAATGCTTCAGTTAATCCACCTGAAGTCTTCACTCTGGTCGTTACTTCCTTATACATATCCTTAATTAGTTCAATATATGTTGCACTAACACCTCTTTTTTCTAAAATTCTCCATATTATTTCTCTTGGAACTCTATCATAAGCTTTTTCTAAATCAATGAATACCATGTGTAGATCCTGCTTTTGCTCTCTATACTTTTCAATTAGTTGTCTGAGAAGATGTATAACTTCTATTGTCGACCTTCCTGGCATGAATCCAAATTGATTTTCGAGAACCGTGGTCTCCTTCCTTAATTTTTTTTCTATTACTCTTTCCTAAAGTTTCATGGTATAACTCATTAGTTTAATACCCCTATAGTTTTCACAAGTTTGTATGTCTCCCTTATTCTTATATAAGGGAATTAGAATACTTACCCTCCATTGATTAGGCATCCTTTTTGTTTTCAATATTATGTTAAATAATTTTGTAAGTCATTCAATACCTTGTTTCTCTAGATACTTCCATACCTCTATCGGAATATCATCTGATCCAACGACTTTTCCATTTGCATTCCATTTAAAGCTTGTTCTACTTCTGAAATTTGAATTCTACGATAAAAATTTAAATTTCTATACTCATTTGACCTACTTAAATTACCTAAATTAAGTTGGTCTCCTAAACCTTCATTAAAAGGTTGATAAAAATATCTCTTCCATCGCTCTTTTATTTCTTCATCATTTACTAGTACCCTATTGCATTCATCTTTAATACATTTTATTTGATTAAAATCTTTTGTCTTCCTCTCTCTCACTTTAGCTATTCTATAAATGTCTCTTTCCCCTTCTTTTGTATCTAATTTTCGATATAAGCTCAAAAGTTTTGATCTTCTTTTCATTTCTTTCTTAGCCTCTTTTTTGGCTATTGTATATTTTTTCAAATTTTCTTCATTTTTACAAATATTTAATTTCTTATATCTTTATTCGCTTTTTCCTTAACTTTTTCTTGCACTTTTCATTCCACCACCAAGATTCTTTACTTGGTGGTGCGTATCCTGACTCACCGAAGTACACTCTTAGCTACTATTTTCAATTTTGATATCATCTTATCCCACGTCGTATTAGAGTCATCGTTGTATATATCTAATACTTATACTCATACATTCTCTTTGAATATATTTAATTTCTCATCCTTTAACTTCCACCACTTAATTCTAGGGTCGTATATATTTTCCTTCTATTAATACTATATTTGGCGTATATCCAATACTACTAACCTATGTTGAGTAGTTAAACTTTCTCGGAATAACCTTACAATCTTTACAAATCTTTCTATCTCTCTTCTAACCATAAGAAAGTCAATTTGTGATTTATTATTTCCACTTTTGAGCGTGACTAAGTGTTCTTCTCTTTTCTTAAAAATGTATTAAGCTAGTATAAGATCATATGCTATTGCAAAATCGATATAGTTTTACCTTCTTCATTTCTTGTTCCAAACCCATAACCCCACCCTCTCATATTCGTTTTTCACTCCACATACCCATTTAAATCACCTCTATTAAAATCATCTTATTTGTGAATATTTTGTAATACTTCATCCAAGTCCTCCCAAAATCTTAATTTGATATTTTCATCTAATCTATTTGAAGGTCATGCATATACACTAATTACGTTTATAGTTTCTTTCTCTCTACTATTTTGAGCTATAATTCTATCCCCTTCTACAATTACTCCTACAAATTTATCCTTTAACGAACTATCAACAATAATAACAACTACATTTCTTTTTTTAATCTTGCCTGTATAAAATAACTTAAAAACCTAGTTTTCTATCATCTTTGCTTTCTCTGACCCATTTTGTCTCTTGTACACATCTGATATTAATTTTCTTCTAATAATCGTATCTCTATCTATTGTTTTACGGTGAGGGTTCTATATATTTCTATCTAAATCTTAGACTACTAATTTTTCTATAATATTTGTTCTTACCCAACCTATGGTGTGAGAACTCTTGCTTATTTAACACTATACCCAAGTTCTCATGGAGATGTAGCGGTCCTTGCCGATACGTTGCAGTCGGACCCTGCAACGTGAACTCTAGCATATTTTTCACTATACCCGAGTTCTGAAAATGTAGCGGTCCTTGCCGAGACATTACAGTCGGACCCTGTAACGCGTTCCTTCCGGGGAATAATCTATCATTAGCACAATAGTTTGATTGATACATTCATTGAACATTTGCCTTAGTTTAAAGCTGGCTGACAACCTAACGCAACCCTCCTCCTTTATCCGGGCTTGGGACCGACCACGATAAGGTTAACTTATCATGGGCGGAGTTTATATTTCCTTTCATATAATAAGATTTTTTTTTTAAAAAATTACTTCTTGTTATCTTAATGCTCATGAAGAATTTTAAAATTTCTAAATCCTTTGTATAAAATTGACTATGAGTAAAGGATTTTAGAGACAAAATAGTTGTAATATCATTCCCAATAATGATAATATCGTTCATATATACAACTAACAAGACGATATGCATTGCAGACAGAGCTGTACCTAAAATTTAAAGGGTCCGAAGTTAATTTTAAAAAATATATTGATGAATTATTTTTGGACCCTTTATATTTTTTTTGGAGCCCTTTTAAAAAGACATTTAATCTATTTTAAAAATGGGTCCGAGGCGATTGCCTCTTTGGCCTTCCATTAGATACGACCCTGATTGCAGACTGTCTATAGAACACCAAATGATCATACTTATATTTTTCATTTCAAACTTTTTAACCACTTGACTAAATTGGTTAAACCAAGCACGAGACTTTGTTCCAAGCCATATAAGGATTAACGAAAACAATGGACTTTCTAATACTCTCCTTGAGCAATAAAGTTTGGCGATTGCTCCAAATAGACTTCCTCTTAAAGATTGCTATGGGGAAATGTTTTTTTGATGTCTATTTGATGTAAGGATCAATTAAGAGTGGTTGCCATGGAAAAAAAAAGAAAAATATCATTGATGTTTAACTTTGAGAGGGCCAATTGGATCCATTTATGAAGAAGCTAGCGCATGGCATGGATTGGAAGGGATATATCGCCTAGAATAAACTTGCTATGTGGTAGACGAGTAGAAGAAGAGGAAGGTGTGGTTTTAAAAAAAAGTGATATTAGCGGACAGTGAACACTAAATACTTGCTAAAATTAGGACAGTAATATTTATATCCTTTTTGAATCCGGGAAAACCCAAGAAAAATGTACTTTAGAGTTTTTGGATCAAATTTTTATATCTTAAGGATGAATATCCTTAAAAAAGCAAGTATAACTAAATGTCGAGTCATGTTAGTTTGAAAAGATTTTGATAAGTATTCTTTAGTGTTATCACTTTGTAATTTTTGTATAGGAATATTAAATTGAGGTTTAATCTTAGTAAAAAATGCAGAGAAATGAAAGAATTACTCAGAATAACTTTTCATTAAGTATAATCATGTCATATGAGAATAATCATCAATAACAATAACAAAATATATCCAAATCCAGATTGAAACATAGTAGGATAAGATTATGAAACATCTGAATGAACTAATTCAAAAGGAGTATTAACTCATTTATTGACTCTTAGGCTTAACTAAGATGAGTGTGTTTAGTAAAATGACATGAGTTACAATCTAATGAGGATAGATTATAAAATTAAGGATATGTTTCTTTAATTTTTTTTTTTTTTTGGGGGAATGAGAACCGCCGCATCAGCGGTTCCCCATCCCCCCATCGAAGGATAAGTTTCTTTAATACTAGGAGAGAAGGATGACCCAACCAATAATGTTCTTTCAACTGGATGATTATTCCATAGCAAGCAATGGACTTTAGTAACACATCATGGATATAGAGGCCTCCAAACTAATATCCCTTATTGATAATTTTCTTTGTCATAAGATCTTTAAAAAAACAATAATAAAGAAAGAATGAGACTCGATAGTTAAGAATACATCTAAGTTTGTTTATAGAAATTAAATTAAAGGAAATAGCAAAGTCCAAGTGAGTCACGATTGATCGAATACTTGACATGAGAGAAGCGAAGCTTAAGTTGGTTATGTAAGACTAGATACTTGATACGAGATGGGAAGGGAAGTTAAATACTTAAAAAATGATGAAAGTCTTAATAGGTTATGGAGGATTGGATATTAGACATGCATATGAAAGTTTTAATAGATCATGAAGGACCGGATGTGAAACACATGAATAGAAGTCATAACAAGTTAGGAAAGATTGGATGTTAGGTATGAGATGGGAAGCCTAAACATGTCAATGGGGATTGAATGCTTGATAATAATGAAGTTCTAGTAGGTCAAATTTGATTGGATATTTGACACAAGGAAAATCCAAATAGTTCAAGGAGGACAAGATGTTTGAAAATGATAAAGTCCTGGTATGTTAAGGTTAATCAAATATTAGCGAGTAAAGTTCTAGTTATCAAGGTTGACTAGATGTTAGACGAGTGAAGTCTTGGTAGAATAAGAAATACTAGATGCTAAGTGAGAAAAGTCTTGGTAGGTTGTGGTAAATCAGATATTAGGCAAAGTAAGATTTCAGTCTTGGAAATATTGAAATAACAATATCAATCAGCTGCGATAGGTTTATAAGGGATTTTGAATGTGATCAATCAACTGATGAGATTAGCAGTTGATTGATGTTATTGTTCGAGCGAATAGAAAGTTTGGAATTCGATTGATTGTGATTAATCGACTACTATGGAGTAGTAATCAACTGATATTACTATTCAAGTGAACAAGTAGTTTAGAGCTCGATATTTTGACTCGCCTAATCATCATCAATCAACTGATAGCACTATAGTAGCATACAATATGGTTGATACTCCACTGCAGGACTCGAATGTTTAGACATTAGTCGATTAATGATATTGATTAGTCGATTGATGGTTATAGTTAAGCTGAAAGAGTCATTCTGTTAGTGCAACATTCAGATCTACAATGGAGCAATCGACTAATGAATTTTACTAGTCGACTGTTAGACGAAAATCAACCTTGATCTACCACTTATAAAAAAACGATTTGGGGCTATTTGAAGAAGTCAATTTTGGGTATTTTGGAGAAGAGTATTATTGTTAGGGTTGTGCAAAATATCAGTTAAATTGAATAAATTGATCGAAATCGAGTGCTCGGTTTGGTTTATTCGAAAATTCAATTTTTCTTTTAAAATATTGGTTATTTTAGTTCAGTTTTGAGTATCGGATTAAAAAAAATTAATTTAATCGGTAAATCGAATTGGAGAGCATCGATCGACTAATATGTACTATCAGTCGATTGATGAACTCCAGTGAACTAATGTTTATTATCAATCGATTGATAAACTTAGTCGACTGATGTGTATTATCAGTCGATCGATGTCCTCGAATTGCGACTTTAAAATTGCGAAATCGTGAATATGTTCCCAAAATCTCATGAAATTTCTCTCGAATCTCGAATCTCGTCCCTAACCCCTAACTTCTCCGGCACCCCTTCGACCCTCCCCTTCAATCTAAAACCTAAAGGCTAAACTCTCTTATCCGCCTCTTTGGTGATCAGTCTCATCTCCTCTCCCACAGCCACAATGATGCTCTATCAAGATTAATAACCTTACGATTGACAAACACGAGGACTGGCAAGAGTTTTGATATTGAATGTCCGACATGACACGTATGGGGAGATTCTTGTCTGCAATCGACCCAGGTTAGTATTTGTTGTTTGACGATGCTTTGACTATTATCATGGGAAAAGTCCAAGTCTTGAGTATTTGACATGTAAAATCCAAGCATGGGTCTTGGCAAGGGAAAGTCCAACATGGATTGGCAAGGAAAGTCCAAGCATGAGTCTTGGCATGGAAAGTCCAACAAGGGTTGGCAAGGGAAAGTCCAAGCTTGAGTCTTGACATTTGGAAAGTCCAAGGGGGATATTGGCGGCGTAAAGTCCAAGGGTGAAGTCTTGGCAGCATAAGTCCAATGGTTGACGGCGTAAAGTCTAAGCGGAGTCTTGGCAACGTAAGTCCAATGTGCCTTGATGGTGTAGACACCGTTAGCATGACAATAGCTGATGGAAGCACCTGAAGGCTAGCATATGAATGAACAAATCATGGATGACTTGGAGGGATCTAATAGGCGCGAGGTTGACGGAGGTGGCTAGAAGGCTTAGGTCTAGGCTACGGGTGGTCTAGCAAGTATGAGGGCACCATACTTGGATTAAAATCTCATGTTTGAGGTGTATCAGTCGACTGAGACCATGGGTCAGTCGACTGGTAGGAGTCAACTAGGGTTTGACTGCGGGAAGTGTCCTAGCAGTTGACTGTCAGAGCTTGGCAGTCGACTGCTGGCCTGAGCAGTCAACTAATCTGGATGCTCGAGTCGGGCATAGAAGGTTCTCCAGTCGAGTGATCGACCCGATCACTCGACTGATTGAGCCATCAATCGATTGATGGGTATGGTCAATCGACTGATGGTGTATCCGTTGGATTTTTCTAGCGTGGATCTAGCTGTTGTCTCATGACAACAGTGGCACCAGTCGACTGATGGTCCCGAGCAGTCGATTGATAGGTGAAATCCAGCCTAAGGAGCAGCTATAAAGGGAGCTCGTGGAGGGAGGATTCACCACCGGTTCTTGAGGAGTTTTGGGGCGATTTGCTATTGCAAATCAGGGTCTCCAAGTACATTTCGAGCAACCACAAAGCAAACAATCCAAAAGCTCTTGTAAAGTTGTTTTCTTTACTTGTATTGCAATTTATTATTGTATCTTGCTTGTATTTGTTTCTTACTGTAGTAAGAGTTATTGTACGAGGTTTCTCCACCTCCGGATTGTTTCGATAATTAGTATTTATGATTAGTAGTGCGTGTTTGCATTGCTAGGGATTTTAGAGTTCGATCCGTGGAGTATGAACCATTCGGTTCTGAACCACGTTATATCCTTGTGTTGTTATCGTGCTTGTGTGTATTTGTATTGTGTATTTCTATTTCCACTGCGCACTAATCATTTTGTAGCAAGCACGATCGAATTCCTCCATCGACAAGCGACGACGCTATTCACCCCCTCTAGCGGGCACATCGTCCCTAACAATTGGTATCAGAGCCTGGGGCTCTTCTACAGATTAACAACATGGAGCCAAGATGCTAGAGGGTGAAGAGGAATAAGATGAAAATTCAAGAGAATTTGGGTTGGGACATCAACACCCCAATCCCATATGCCTTCTATGGACGAGAATGCTTCAACCAATGGAAGACAAGGATCGAAGACTTCTTGATGATGAGGGACTTTGAGGAGTGGTTCATTTTGATGGAAGGATTCGAATATCCAAGAGGACCAAAGGGAGGCTTTCTCAAGAAGAAGAAATGGACCGAGGGGAAACTCCAAGAGTTCGAGAAAAACAAGAAGGTAGCAAAATTTATTATTGATTTATTTCCTAATGTCATCTTGTGTAGCTTAGGTGAACACATAGATGTCAAAGAGCTATGGAGCCAAGTGGCAAGACTCCATGAGAAGCCCAAAGGACAAGAGTGCTCATCGGCTCAATCGGAAGAGACTGAGGAAGCAAGTACATCATCCTCACAAGCAAGTGAGGATTCGGAGGTTGATAGGGAATCAACATTCGGATTGGAATTGGTGGAAGAAGTAGAAGTAGAAGAAGCCTCCACCTCTAAGATTGAGGGGGAGGAGACTATGTCATCTTCAATATCGGAGTCGACTCAAGAAAAACCATCAACCTCCGGTCGAGAAGATGAACAAGCTCAAGAGGCTTCCACCACGGACCTAGGTAACTCAAACATATGTGTTAATAATAAAATGCATATAATATGTTTTGAGTGTAGAGAAAATGGGCACTACAAGAGCAAATGCACAAAGAAGGTCAACGAAAAGACCAATGAAGTTGGAGTCCCCGCTACGAAGAGCAAGAAGCATATCGTTTGTTTCAAGTGCCATCAAAAGGGGCATTTTAGGAGTCAATGCCCTAGGGGGAGCAAGAAAGTCAAAGAAGGAGCTACACAAGTAAGGGGAGCTTCTAAGGTAAACTCTAAGGTAAAATTCAATAATGCTTCTACTTCAATTAATGGTCAAAAGCATGTTAGGAATAATCTTGCTATTTATCATGAAAAACATACTAAGAATGTTCACTTTGAAACTAAGGAGAAATTTGTGACTAATGTCCCTAAAAATATTTTACCTAGGACAAGCATTAAGAAAATTGAGGACCACCTAGATTTTAACCCCAAATGGACTAGGCATATGCCTAGGAAGAACCATGCCCAAAGATTAAATCAAAATTCAAAAATTGGACAATTAGAGTTAGAAAATCAAGCCTTGAGGTCAAGACTTGAGAAATTAGAGAAGACCCTTAGGAATATACAAAATTCAATTAAAGGGTCAAATGGTCAAAGCCTAGGGTCTAGAAGTCAAAGTCAAAGATCTAGGAAACAAGAACCATCCAAGGGCAAGCTTAAGCCCAAAAAGACCTACCACAATGTTCCATTTGATTATGGAACTCAACTAGGTCTAGGAAGACCAAGGTTACTAGGGAAGTTATCCGTAAGGATAACCAAGGTGTGTGCCTAGTGGCTAGAGTTTCAAGGAAACCTAGGGAGGCCACTAAGAAGGTTGCAATGAGAGTCACCCTTAGAGTTAACTTAGGCAAGACCAAGATGACCAAGGCTAACAAGTCTAGAAGGGTCATTAGAAGGTTATCCCTAAGGAATACCTAATTAACCCAAGGAGCTCAAATATGTTTTGGGTTCCTAGGAGCGTGATCGATTCACGCTAAATGAGTTAGGTTGTACCAACTTTAAATGGATGAGTAGTTAACCTAACCATGGTAAAAGAGACATTTTAGGTCATTTTCAAGGTTATGATTACTTTGGAAATGTGTTTTGATCTTAAGTCCTAAAAGTTTTTAGGATGTGCCAATATTATTTAAGAAGTTTGAAAAATCAATTAAATTGACACAATTTAGGTTTAGAGGTCTTAGTATGTCATTTTAGATTTTTGGCACACTTTGAGAATAATTGATAATATGGCAAAATGAGATTAATTATAACAAATTATAATTAATATAAAATTTAGGTATTATTATACCTATATATTTTATTTGTCATGCTTTGTTTGTCATATAATATGCCATGACATTATATCTATTTTTAATTATTTAATATGTCATAATGTTTAGGATTAAGGTTTAATGTCATATATGCTTAGATTCCATCTTATGCCATGACATCATGATAATGAGCATGTATTTATTTATATCATCATTAATATCATAATTATTCATGCATTAATTAAAATTGAGTTAAGGACTATAACATGACTTGAAGTCCTATTTATAAGGGAATCAAGTAGTGTTGCTTTAGAAAATGCATGAGGCCTTAGTTTAAGATAAATCAAAACTCACATATCACATTATATTGATATGTATGTGTATTGATACACCCTAGATACATGTGAGATGTTAGGATATGAGTTAAGTTCAAGGTGCATAGTTTTTGCATTTAGATGAACTCAAACTCATCTAAAATCATGTATGGATCATTGGGAAAGTTTATGTTCAAATCATGTACATTAAGCCCAAAGACTATGATCCAATATAAGGTTTTAAAACTATTTTAAAATCATTTTGAAAAACCTTGGTGAAGTCTATCTTTTGATAGCAATCACCATTAATGAAGTTGATACAAAGTGAGCTCAAATATTGAAGTTTTTCTTCATTTTTGAACTTTGTGTCAATTTCACTATTTTATGGGTAAAATATTTTTCACCCATTGTATTGGTCATAAGTATTATGCGTATAAAGTTTCATGATTTTTCGAATTATGTATAATTACTTATCAATTTCTGAAATTCGATTCTAATAACTGAAATTCGGAAATTTCAGTTATCAGTCGATTGCCCTTGTTGGCAGTCGACTGATGGACACGACAGTCGATTGATGTCTGATAAAGTCGACTGCCAATGTTGATTTCGAGAAAACATGATATGTTTAGTGTAGGAGATCGGATGGCCGGCTAGAGGGGGGTGAATAGCCCTCGTTCGTTGGTTATCGGAATTTGCTCGTCTACAATTAGATTAGCGCAAGCGGAAACAACAATACAAGCAAATTAAACAAATAAAAACAAAGCAAAGGAAATAGACAATGCTAACACAAGATGTAACGTGGTTCACGGCTACGCCGCTAATCCACGGTCCCCGATTCGTCCTCGGTGAATCACTCCGCTCAACCAATCCACTAAATGGTCTCTCCTTTGCACCAAGCTAGGTGGAGGTAACCTTTACAATCAAGATCACTCTTCTTACAAATAGAATGGAGTAAAAGCGAGTAAGAAGAGTTTAGAGCTTGTGGGGCACTAGGAAGATTGTTTGGAACTTAAGCATTAGCCTCTCAAAGGCTCACACCCTCTCTTTTTATAGAGAGGGCTAACTTCTTCCGTTGCGCCATCACGATCGGCGCCATGGCAGCGACCGTCATTACTTACAATGGCCTCCGAACACGTCGGATGCCGACCGTTGTTGTCCAATGGAACTCTTCAGCGATCACTGGACTCACCCCGATCACGACCCGTAGTCGACCTGCCTGGCTACGAGCGGTTCTGTGGCTAAAACCCTATTGACCCGATCCGATCGCGCCTTGGATCGATATCTTCTGATCGCTAACGATGAATCACGCCACAAACCTCGATCGATACTGAGCTACACTCGATTCGAGCCGATCGCCATTCCACGGCCGATCGTGTCGAAAACCCATCCGACACACTTGGCCAAATGGCCAAGTTTCACCTAAGAGCTACCCCTCCCGGTTACAATCGCCACTCATTTCTGAGTCCTTCGCCTGTTCTCTTCGTTCTCGCCACGCCCTCTAAGATCAAAGCGACGGCTCTGCAATGCTCCTTCGCGTCTCTTGCCTCAAGTTTCCTCCCGCTTACCTAAGCTTCTCGTCCGGCGGTCCCTCGGATGCTCCAAGCGCACGGCTTCCGCAAAGCTATCCTTCACCGACTCAAGGCACGAGTCATGAGATGTGAAACTCGCCATGGCTCCATGTGCGAATTACTAAGTCCTGCACGACTTCAACGCACATATCAAATAAACATAACACACTAACTTAAACCCTTTGCCACACCATCAAAACCATCTCACGGCAAGAGATTGCCCTAACAATCTCCCCCTTTTTGATGTGTGGCAATCCGTTTAAGTTAGGTAAAAACATTTGATATAAATTCTAAGGTAAGAAAGCATGTAAAGATAAACATGATATAACAACATGCAATTCCCCTTAATCCATGAAATTTCTATACAAATTTTCTCCCCTATCATATATTTCTCCCTACATATATTTCTCCCTACAATATATTTCTCCCCTAATGTGATTAACTTAAACATACTTATTTCTCCCCCTTTGACACCATCAAAAAGATTAACACTAAGTTATAAGCTCATGACATCAAGTATAATGGAGGGAAAAATATGACAAGTTGATTTAAAATTGGGTACCACTTGTTGATGACATCAAGTATATTTCTATCACTTGTTGTAGGTTTACAAACTGAATTCGGCCTTCAATGTTCGATTAGGCCACCAATGATCAGCTGATATGGCAAATGACCGCAAAGGAATCCAAATTTCTGATTTTCTGGACGAATTTCAGAAATGCATTATAAATTCCAGAAAATTTGAAAAATCATGAAATTTGGGGAACATATTTCTATTAAGTATATCTATCAAGGAAAAATAGTTTTTCATGAAAACTCATTATATTTTCTTGTTTTTGCCAAAAATCTAAAAGTTCTAAAGACCACTAGGTTTTTGATCATTCTAGTATCAAGTTAGCTACCTAGTTTTGCATCCAATTGTTTCAAAACATGAATACATGTATTTTAAGGTAAGAAATTGTTTTGAAAACATATGAAATATCCAACCATGATCTTTGGGCAATATGTCTATGAATTAAACATAAGCCTTCCCCATGATTGGTCTATTATTGCTATGTTGATACTTTAAATGACCATCTAAATGCCATAGGCATTAGTGGACATTTGTATCATCCTAATATCTCACCCATGCTAAGTTTGCAATCAAGTTAGCCTATAGTGAGTGTGAGATGCATCCTAGGGGGGTATTTGTATATATATACTTAACCAATATATTCAAGTAATTCTATCATGGTTAAGTATCAACCTAACAACCTACATGATCATAATGACATATATCAATTAATTTCACATTATGATCATGAAATACATGTTTTCATCAAATTATAACCATGCATTAGGCATTATATGATGATAATAAATAAGTTATCACCTAAAGCATGATTTAAACCTATTTTTCATGATAATGTGCCCAATATCAAAATCATAAATCATGATTACACATATACATAGCAATTGCATTAATCATCATGATTTTAAGCATTATTACCTATTTATGGGCACGTTATCATCACCCAACACTATCTAAAAATGTTGTCCCGTCATCCTAAGTCAACCAAAATATGATATAGGTCAAGTTCATATGGTTGACTACCCTAGGGGTTTTCTAACCCTTAAGGATGGATTTTGGAACCCAAAATAGATTTTTACCTATGGGGTTCACTAGAAATTCCTTGGGGATCCATTTCTTAGCTATTACTTTGTTTTTGTCTTGTCCCCTAGCTATTAGGCATCTATAGGCCTTCTCATTTTTCTTTTCTTTGTATCCTAGGCCTTTCTTGTTAAAACTTGCCCTTTGGCTCCCAATTATCATGTTAAGGGTGTTGGAGCCAATTGTGAATTTTCCTAGGGCTTTGGTTAAATAATCTACCTTTTCCCTTAATGCCCTATTTTCTTCTATGCATGCATCACTAACATCTAAAGGCACATAATTATCATGTGAGCATGCATCATCATGGCAAGAAGAAGTATCATTATTATTTAAGCATGCATTTTCTAGCTTATTTTCTAATGCCTTAATTTGATCTAGCATGCATTTATTTTTCTTCTTTGCTCTAAACAAATCCCTAGTTAAACTAGAAATCATAGAAACTATTTTACTAGGAGAGGCTTTCGTTACCATAGTTTCCATGTCCTCTTCTTCTTCTTCGGATGATGAGGAGGATGATGATGTGGAGGAGGCTCCCCCTTCACTTGAACTCTCTCCTCTTGTGCTTGATCCTTCATTTTCGGAGGAGGAGCAATCCAAATCGTCAAAGGCCATCAAGGCCAAATTGGCGACAAAGGCATTCTCCTCATCCGATGATGAGGAGGAGGATGAGGAAGGATCATCCCATGTCTTGGCCTTGAATGCTTTGGCCTTCCCTTTTCTTTTGCCTTCTTCTCCTCTTCCTTCTTTTCTTGCTCCCTTTTTCTTCTTCTTTTCTTCTTTCTTTTCCTCTCTTCCTTGCTTTTGTTTAGAGAGGACAATTGTCCCTTATGTGTCCCTCTCCTTGGCAATTGTAGCATATCACCTTCCCCTTGGTCTATTCCTATCATTTGATTTATCAAATCTAAAATTCTTAAATACACGCCTCACCTTCCTTACCATGTAGGCTTCCTCGGTGCTATCCATGGAGGAGGAGGAGGCTTCATCATCGGAGGAGGGGACTTCCATCTTCTTCTTGTTTGCCAACAATGCTACTCCTCTTGAGGGTTGAATTCTTGGCTCTTCTTGAATTCCTTCAAGCCTCGTTCGTGGAGCTCCATTGTTGAGAAGAACTCCTCCAAGGTACTTACTTCCAAGTTCTTGGACATATAGAATGAGTCCACCATGGAACTCCACTTTGAGGACCGGGAAAGGCATCTATAGCCTTCATGAGCATGTCCTGCTTCGATAGCTTCTCACCTACACTTGTTAGCCCAATTAAAATTTCTTTAAACCTAGAGTGTAGTGAGGTTACCTTTTCTCCCTTTTCTAGTTTTATATTGATAGTTGGGAGCGGAGGAGGTCTCTTCTTGCAAGCTTGGCCTCCGAGGTGCCTTCACTTAAGCTCCACAAGCTTCTCCCACATCTCTTCAAGGCGCTAGTGCATTCTCCGATCCGGTTGATCTCTTGTTGAGGAGCACATTGAGAAGATGATGTTTTGCCTTTGAGTTTGCAAGTTGCTCCTCTCTTGCTTCTTATTCCACCTTGACTTCTCTATTGGCTCACCCTTTCATCCCTAGGCAACTCGAAACCATTTTCCATTATAAGCATAATATCGAAATCGGTTTCAAGAATACCTCCATTCTCCTTTTCCACCTCGAAACCGGTGGGTGGATGTTGGGAGCCGCCATTTTGATGTAGGGCTTGTTGCGGCGGTTAGTCCTGGTGACAAGCAACCTCGGCTCGATACCACTTGTAGGAGAGATCGGATGGCGGCTAGAGGGGGTGAATAGCCCTCGTTCGTTAGTTATCGGAATTTGCTCGCCTACAATTAGATTAGATTAGCGAAACAACAATACAAGCAAATTAAACAAATAAAAACAAAGCAAAGGAAATAGACAATGCTAACACAAGATGTAACGTGGTTCACACGCCGCTAATCCACGGTCCCGATTCGCCCTCGAATCACTCCGCTCAACCAATCCACTAAATGGTCTCTCCTTTGCACCAAGCCAGGTGGAGGTAACCTTTACAATCAAGATCACTCTTCTTACAAATAGAATGGAGTAAAAGCGAGTAAGAAGAGTTTAGAGCTGGGGCACTAGGAAGATTGTTTGGAACTTAAGCATTAGCCTCTCAAGGCTCACACCCTCTCTTTATAGAGAGGGCTAACTTCTTCCGTTGCGCCATCACCGATCCGCCATGGCGATCATTGATTACAACGGCCTCCGAACACGTCGGATGACCGTGTTGTCAACCGGAACTCTTGGCGATATCTTTGGACCTCACGCCGATCACGACTCGTAGTCGATCGCCTGGCTCACGAGCGGTTATGGCAAAACCCTATTGACTACCGACACGCTTTCGAATGATCGCTAATCTTGATCACGCCGCCACAAACTACCATCGATACTACGGTCGAGCTACACTCGACTTCAGAATGCCGCCATTCCATGGCAGTCGACAGGTGTCGGGAAAACCCAACCGACACATGGCCAAATGGCCAAGTTTCACCAAAGAGCTACCCCACCCCGGGTTACAATCGCTCACTCATTTCTGAGTCCTTCGCCGGTTCTCTTCGTTCGCCACGCCCCCGGCAAAGATCAGCGACGGCTCGCAATGCTCCTTCGCGTCTCTTGCCTCGAAGTCTACTTCCTCCGGCTTCACTCCAAGCTTCTCGTCCGGCGGTCCCTCGGATGCTCCAAGCGCACGGCTTCCACAAAGCTATCCTTCACCGACTCAAGGCACGAGTCATGAGATGTGAAACTTGTCATGGCTCCATGTGCGAATTACTAAGTCCTGCACGACTTCAACGCACATATCAAATAAACATAACACACTAACTTAAACCCTTTGCCACACCATCAAAACCATATCACGGCAAGAGATTGCCCTAACATTTAGCCCATTTTCAGTTATGGTAAAGTTCCTTAACTACTCCTAACATTAAGATATGCTTTGAGAAGCATTATAAAGGGTGAAAATCCATTGAATATGGATTAAGAGAGTTGTTAGAGTGATGTATCAAATTTAAGGTGTGAGATAGTTCAATGTTAAACTTTTAAATTTATTTTTGATGGTTTAGAGTTCCTATATGCTTAGGAACTTTCCAAAGACATTGTTGGTGCAATTGTCAAGGGGAGCAAGTCTTTAGGGAGAGGTATCCATCATGGGATGATGAATGTTATTTTTTTTCCTCATGAGGGAAAGAAAAATGGGATTTTGATATACCCAATTTGGAAATTAGGAGAGTATGTAGGATTGCATCTTTTGAGTAATATGAGACTTATCACTAGGAAGATTGTAGGCATTCTAGGTATTTTTGGAACAAGGAGGAGATTGTAAGATCTCATTGGATATGAGACATTGACCTTCTTGGGTGAACCTTTTTTATGTATGTCAAAAAGGGGGAGAATATTAGAGTTATCAATTTGGAAAAATTGGTAAGGGAATTTGGATTAGGGGCCAAACTCAAAGGTGTTTTTGTCAAACATCAAAAAGGGAGAGATTGTTGGTGCAATCGGCCTAAGTCACGATTGATCAGACTCGAGTTTGACTCAAGTAGTGTTTTGATGTTTGACATGGATGCCTGACATTGATGTCTGACATGTGTTCGGGAGATTACTGATCCAATCGACCCAGATTAGTATTTGATGTTTGACGATAATTTGACCATTGTCATGGAAAAAGTCTAAGTCTTGAGTACTTGACATATAAAGTCCAAGCATGAGTCTTGGCAAGGGAAAGTCCAACATGGATTGACAAGAAAAGTTCAAGCATGGGTGTTGGCATGGAAAGTCCAACAAGGATTGACAAGGGAAAGTCCAAGCTTGAGTCTTGGTATTTGGAAAGTCCAAGGGGAATATTGGCGGCGTAAAGTCCAAGGGTGAAGTCTTAGCATTTTCCAAGAATTTTTAGAAATTTTTCTGGACTTAAATGGAAATTTCTAAGGTAATTTGCGGAGAGAGATTTAATAGTCTTAAAGGGGTTTAATCGAAATTAGGTTTACATCTTATAGGATTATTGGATCCAACCCGTTATCAAACCCAACCCGCTTCCCCTTCATAACGCCAAACTGCTCGACTCTTCCCTCATCGCACGCAGTTTTCATCCTCGCGAGCGTTTCCTAGTCGCGATCTTTACTTCCCCCTTTTATTACTTTCTCCTCGCGACGAACCCTCTTCACCGAACTCTTCCTTTTCTTTTCTTCCTCGCGAATCGCATCTTGCGACCCCTCCTCAGCGCGATTCCCTTTCTCCGCTCGCGACCTCTTCGACTCCTGCCACCCCAGAGTTCGCCGGCTTCGCTGCGCGAGTGGACGGCGATGAGCGACATTCCCTCGCCGATGCTCGCGGACAAACTAGAGCAACTAGGGTGCTCGCGGTTTGGGGGTTTGGGTCGGCGACAGCGTCACTTGCTCCCGATTGCACGCTGTCGGTGGTGGGTTGATCCGATCGATCGCAGCCGGAGCAAGATAAGGCATGAATTTTCTTACAGTGGACAGGATTTTGGAGTTCTGTGGATCTGCCGTGGCTAAACTCGAATTTTGTTGGTTTGGGAAGTAGGTTGTTCGGTGAACAGGGTTGTCGGTTTTGGGGTATTGTTCGACCGGTGACGTTCCAACTGTCGGTAAGCCTAATTTCTCCTTAGTTTACTGTGTGTTCCTTTCCTTGGCTGAGACAATTGTAAATTAGGGCAGAGGCCTTCTTCCGATAGACTGAGGATTGGGAAGGATTGTTTTGTCGGTGGAGGTTCCAAATTGTTGGTAAGCATGAACCCTTTTCCTTTTTCTGTTCGGTCCAGTTGGATTAGTTGCATTGCTATGTTAATATTGTTGCTTGCCGTGAGTGTTGAATGGTGTAAGGGTTGTGGTAGTATTTGAAGGGGGGAAACTTCGCTTTCCACTTCAACTCGGTCGCTTGTTCATGACGATCCCTTCTACGTCCCCGGATAAAAAAAATTTATCCTTGACAAGGAGGGATCACCCAAGCTACCGTTTCATTATCGTGCTATTCGATTAGAGTAGTCACTTGAACAAACTTGTTGTTCAAGCCACCAACCTCTATTCTACAAATAGCCGCGGAATAGACGATGTACGGATCGTCGACTTTTGTGTTTGTATTCGGGGTCCAAGTTAATTTAACCACAAAATAGAATATACAACATGTATATGATTAAAAAACAATTATAGACATGTTACAAAAGAAAATAAACAAACGTTATACCTCTCGATTTTCTATTGTATGTCCTTCCTCCTTTTGGACGTCGTATGAGCGACGATCTTCCAAAAGTCAAAGCCTCATAGATTACCAATCTTCCTTCCTTACTCGCTCCGAACAAGAGGAAGTATAAAAACAAAACTCTTCTCCTTCCTTTAACCAATCACCAAGCACCAACCTTGATGCTTGCCGCCGGCCAAGAGGAGAATAAAGATGGTGGACGCCGGCCAAAACTCCAAGGGAAGAGACCCTATGCTTTGTTTCCACCGGCCAAGGAGAAGAGAAGGAAGAGCTTTGGACGCCGGCAAAAAGGAGAGAAAAGAGGAGAATAGGCTCCGACCATCTAAGGAAGAAGAAGGAAAGAAGTTTCCTTATTTGTGGCTGCCCAACCTCCTTGCCCTTGCCGCCCAAACCCTAGCCCCTCTTCAATTTCTCTTGCCGCCCACTCCCTTCCCTCCTTTTATAGAGTTAGGCCTAAGCCTCTTTTAATCTCCACCATCGGTTCTAGGGATTTAATTTTAACCGTCGGATCTAGAGATTTAATCTTAACCGTCGGATCTAGAGATTTAATCTCCACCGTCGGATCTAGAGTTTTGTTTTCAACCATTGGATCTAGGCTTCATGAGGTTTTAATAGGTTATAATAGGGACCATGAGGAGGAGTTGGATCTTGGCCACCCAATGGATCAAGCCCACATAGAGTCCGATCCATTAATGATAATTCATTCCATTAGAGGATTTTCATTGATCTACCTCACCAACCCCCATAAGTTAATATGGGCTTCATATATTATTTGTACATTTATCTTCCCGTGTTTAAGACCTCGAATGTCCGTCGATTAATTAATTTACTGACAATTAATTAATCAATATCTAACTCCATGAGTAGTACCACTCAACCTTATCATCATGCCGGACCAAGTCCACCTGCAGGGTTTACATGATGAACCTTATGAGCTCCTCAAGGGGACATCATCATACTAATATATAGGACACGATTTCCTCCTATAATCAACGACACACCATATAAATAATATCATTTTCCAATTTATCGAGTCTATCGATTTACTCTATAAATCTCGCCCATTGGTAAATCAAATAAATGAATACTAAGTATATGTGCCCGTTATTATATCGGGATTAAGAGTATGTACAACATAATATCTGAAGTCCGATTCGATTATGTAGTCAACAATAAATCGAATCACCTCTATGTCGGTCCTGCTCAATACACACAAAGTGTACTAGTGTAATTCTATGGTCAAGACAAACCAATACCAAATCACACTACAACCATTCCAATGGTTTGTCCATAACCATCTCGGTTGTGAGCCTTTACTTATACTTTACAAGGAACTGATAACATGATCTCTCGTGTGACACCACACACCATGTTATTTACAATGTAATGTATTAGACGATATGCATAACCATAAATATGCAAACAATGATCATGTGATTCTTATTTCAAAAATAAATATGTTTATACAAAAGATATACTTTTCAGTATACATCCCAACAATCTCTCATTTATACTAAAAGACTATGCTGTCCTTAAACTGCTATACATCTGATTCCTATTCCCTTCACATGCCTATCAAAAGCTCTCGTCTGAAGGGCCTTAGTGAAAGGATTCGCTAGGTTATCCTCCGATGCAATCTTGGCCACAACAACTTCTCCTCTACGATTTCTCGTATCAGGTGGTACTTGCGCTCTATGTGTTTACTTGCCTTATGGGCTCGTGGTTCCTTCGAGTTTGCAACTGCACCACTATTATCACAATAAATTGTGATAGTTCTGGGCAAACCAGGAATCACATCCAAGTCCATCAAAAAGTTCCTAAGTCACAACTTCTTTGGCCGCCTCAGAGGCTGCCACATACTTAGCTTCCATGGTGGAATCCGCCACGCATTTCTGCTTGACACTCCTTCATATAATGGCTCCACCTCCCAAAGTAAACACAAAACCTGAGATAGACTTACTGTTATCCCTGTCTGATTGGAAGTCGGAATCTGTGTAACCCATGGAGAGTAATTGGTCTGTCTGGTAAACTAGCATATAATCCCTAGTCCTTCTCAGGTACTTCAATATATGCTTTACCGCAGTCCAATGTCCCTGTCTTGGATTACTCTGATATCTGTTGATCATGTTCACGACAAAGCAGATATCTGGTCTCGTACATAGCATCACATACATGAGGCTTCCTACTGCCGAAGCATAAGGAACCGCCTTCATCTCCTCTATCTCCTCAGATGTTCTAGGACACATCTCCTTAGATAAAGGAACTCCATGTCTGAAAGGTAGAAAACCTTTCTTAGAGTTTTACATACTAAAACGATCCATAATTGTGTCTATGTATGAAGCTTGAGATAAGCATAACATCCTTTTCCTGCGATCCCTTATAACCTTGATCCCAAGGATGTGTCCCACTTCTCCCAAGTCATTCATATCAAACTGTTTGGACAACCATACACTTACGTCCGATAACACCTTGATATTGTTGCCAATTAACAAAATGTCATCTACATATAGTATAAGAAATATCACTACGTTTCCATCACATCTCTTGTATACACAAGACTCATCCAAACTTTGAATAAATCCATAAGACTAGATTATCTCATCAAAGCGGATGTTCCAAGACTTCGAAGTTTGCTTCAATCCATAAATGGACCGATTAAGCTTACATACAAGATGCTCTTTGCCCTTTGTAATGAATTCCTCTAGTTGCTTCATATAGATGTTTTCCTCAAGACTTCCATTAAGGAAAGCTGTCTTGACATCCATCTGCCATACCTCATAATCCATATGAGCAATACATAAGAGAATCCGGATAGACTTAAGCATGACTACCGACGAAAAGGTCTCCTCATAATCGATTCCCTCTTTCTGAGTATACCCTTTCGTAACAAGCCTCGCTTTGAAGGTATCAACCTTCCCGTCTATTCCTCTTTTTTTTTTTTTTTGTAGATCCACTTCCATCCAATGGTTTTTACACCATCGGGTGGTTCTACTAGCTCCCAGACCTGATTTGAATCCATAGATTCAATCTCAACATTCATTGCACTTTGCCAAGATACTGTATCTTTATCTTAGATTGCCTCGTCATATGTCCAGGGATCAGATTCATGTTCGCCAGGGACCAAATCAGAAGATTCTCCTAAGAACATGAATCTATCAGGCTGTCTCACAACCCTCCCACTACGACGAGGTATCATCTGTGTATCCTTTGTGACACGCGGTGTAGTGACTTGTGGTATATCCTCTTGTACCGGTGGTACTGAAGTAGTGACTTCCCCTTTTAATTCCTCCAGAACAATCTTACTCATGAGCTTGTGGTTCATCACATAGTCTTCCTCTAGAAATCTGACGTTCGTGCTAACGATCACCTTCTGATCTCTAGGACTATAAAACAAACCACCTTTCGTTCCTCTAGGATAGCCAACGAACATGCGCGCATGCGAGGTTCCAACTTACGATTCGCCCAAAGATGTGTTTGGACTCCTAAATCCGAATATATGTCTTAGACTAGGCTTTGACCCATCCGCGGTCTGGGAGTAGAAGACACTGATTTAGATGGTACCAAGTTCAGAATATACACTGTCGTATCTTAGAGCATATCCCCAAAACGAATTTAGCAACTCAGAATAACTCATCATCGATCAAACCATATCCATAAGAGTCCTATTCCTTCGCTCTGCTATACTATTCTGCTAGGGTGTGCCAGGTACATACAATTGAGATTGAATCTCAGCCTCTGATAAGTAATTCCTAAACTCTCCCAAGAGATACTCACCACCACGATCAAATCGTAGTGTCTTGATACTTTTACCTTGACGTTTCTCCACATCAGCCTTGAATTCTTTGAATTTGTCAAAGTACTCAGACTTGCGGCGCATCAAGTAAATGTATCTATATCTTGAATAATCGTCTATGAAAGAGACAAAATACTCAAAACCATCTCTAGCCTGGATAGACATAGGACCACATAAATCAGAATGAATCAATTCCAACACATCTTTGGCTCTATACCCCTTGGCCTTAAAAGGCCTCTTGGTTATTTTACCCTCCAAGCAAGATTCGCAGGTAGGAAAATCTTCCACCACTAATGAACCCAGAGGTCCATCAGCTATCAATCTTTGAATTCTGCTTAAGTTAATATGACCAAGCCTTAGATGCCAAAGATATGTTTGGTTCATCTTCGAAGGTTCTTTTCTCTTATTGGAATTAGAAGATGAGTTATTAACTTCTATTTGCATCGTGGGAGTTTTTGGTTCGAGTGTATACAAATTTCCTATCAATGTACCAGAACAGATAATCTCCCTATTCCTTTTTATAACAACTCTGTCATTAAAAGAAATAAAATTATCCATAAACAATTTAGAAATCGAAATCAAATTCTTTCTAAATAAAGGTACATAAAAGCAATTCTTAAGAACCAAAACTTTATTTTTCTCAAAAGACAAATAAACATCTCCCCCTCACCACTGCCCGATTTCGAACCCCTACAAAGTATTGCAGACATGATCGGTGGCTCCGTGATCTACACACGTGTCGGTAGATAACACCGCTAAACATGTTTCAATGACTAGACCAAAAGATATACCTTTGTTACCGCTTGCGGTTAGGCGATCCTTCTTCCAGTTGTCCACCTGTGAAGCACTTGTCTTTCTGCTTCTTCACTCCTCACCGAGTTCCTCCCACCGCCTTTGCTAACTTGTTTCTTCTTCTTCTTGCCTTCGGCGTAGTAGAAATCTTTGGGCAACCATGGCTCATACCGAGCACTCGACTAAAAGCCCTCTGTCGCTCGAGTTTTGTCGAAGCTTCGCCAACGAATACAACCTCTTGTTCATGTTGTAGTTCAGTAAACCGCCAAAACTCCTAGGTAGAGATCGGAGAATGATATCGACTGAGTTTCCCCATCGATCTCACGAGGACTTCACTCATTCAAATGAGTCATCATCTTGAGAACATGATCCCTCACGGGTGTTCCCTCGATCATGGTGGTCGTCATCAAGTTCCTCATGGCTTCCTGCCTAGCAGCCCGATTCTGGTGTCCGAAAAGCTCTTTGAGATTGAGCATCATGTCATAAGCAGTGGGCGTGACTTGATGCTGATGTTGTAGTACATTTGACATAGATGTCAAAATGTAACACCGCGCCATCTCATTGGCCTTGATCCACTTCTTATAACTCTCCTTCTCCTTTTTCCCAGAATCATCCGCAGGCTTAGGAGGGCACTCTTCGAGGAGTACATATTTGTATTCCTCAGCAATCAAGACAATGTTAAGATTCCTCTTCCAATCAACATAGTTGGGTCCAGTAAGTTTATTTCTTTCAGTATCACAGCAAACGGGTTGAAAGTCATTTTGAAAACAACCTAAGAATCACATAGATCAAAACATTAGATTTTAAAAAATTATTGATTCCTCAAATAATAAAATTTTAAAATCAATCAACACCTCAATACACCGAGAATATTGTATGTCACGATAGTGTGGACGTATACGAATTCTATATTTGTAAGAGGAGGTTTCACCCATTAATTTTACTATCTTGTCAACTTAACTTTTTGACAAATAAAATTAATAGTTGGTTCCTCTTCGGCCCTACAAATAAAAGCAGTGACTCCGATGGGGATGATACTTATATTTGTATCTAAGTGTTCACTATTACTCGGTACCAAGATAATTATCTCGGGTTATGTGCCTTCCAATGGGGAAGTATACACGCTCCTTAATAATTTCCTATAATCATATTCGACCTTGTGATTCGCAAACAAACTCATCCGATGGGGAGGAAGACACTCAGAGCCGACGCGCAAGTTTGTTTGCATCACATGTCAAATTATAATGGAGGTCGTGGGAATTTATAAAAATATCCCTCCCACTTAGTAATTTAAAATTGAAGAATTTTCTAGCCTACGACATGCATATCAAACAATAAACAATAAATATGAAAAATAAATATTTTCCAACTATTATGACTTTTGTCTTCAATATGTCTTCCGTCGTATCGCCATCTCGTCCGCTCCTCCCTACGTCATGTACAAGTCATCCGGAGATCCGAGCCGAGAAAAAAACTATTTTAATTTGCATCCATCGATTCTATACTCCACGAAGGAGTGTACATGAAATCTAGATCGAAAGTAAACTAAAATAAAAAGAGTGGCTAAATAATGTCGTATTTAATTACAAAAATTAAATACTAGTCTCGTCAATCCTGAAGATTCAAATAATATACAATTACACACATACAATCACATACACACATATGACCATAATAGTTGGATCCTATGCCTGCAACCAAAAAGTTAACCTACGCACATCCTACTATTATTCGGCACATATAATATATGAAAAGGGCATAAAAGTAATCGAATCCTAAACACACAAAATCGGAAACCGTAGCTCTGATACCACTTGAAGGAGGGAAACTTCGCTTCTAACTTCAACTCGATCGCTTGTTCATGGCGATCCCTTTTACGTCCCCGGATAAAAAAAATTTATCCTTGATAAGGAGGGATCACCCAAGCTACCGTTTCATCGTCGTGTTATTCGATTAGAGTAGTCACTTGAACAAATTTGTTGTTCAAACCACCAACCTCTATTCTACGAATAGCCACGGAATAGACGATATACGGATCGCCGACTTTTGTGTTTGTATTTGGGGTCCAAGTTAATTTAACCACAAAACAAAATATACAACATGTATATGATTGAAAAACAATTATAGACATGTTACAAAAGAAAATAAACAAGCGTTATACCTCTCGATCTTCTATTGTATGTCCTTCCTCCTTTTGGATGTCGTGTGAGCGACGATCTTCCAAAAGTCGAAACCTCCTAGATCACCAATCTTCCTTCCTTGCTCGCTCCGAACAAGAGGAAGTATAGAAACAAAACTCTTCTCCTTCCTTTAACCAACCACCAAGCACCAACGTTGATGCTTGCCGCCGGCCAAGAGGAGAAGAAGGATGGTGGATGCCGGCCAAAACTCCAAGGGAAGAGACCCTATGCTTTGTTTCCATCGGCCAAGGAGAAGAGAAGGAAGAGCTTTGGACACTGGCAAAAAGGAGAGAAAAGAGGAGAATAGGCGTCGGCCACCTAAGGAAGAAGGAAAAAAGTTTCCTTATTTGTGGCTGCCCAACCTCCTTGCCCTTGTCGCCCAAACCCTAGCCCCTCTTCAATTTCTCTTGCCGCCCACCCCCTTGCCTCCTTTTATAGAGTTAGACCTAAGTCTCTTTTAATCTCCACCGTCGGTTCTAGGGATTTAATCTCAACCGTCGGATCTAGAGATTTAATCTCAACCGTCGGATCTAGAGATTTAATTTCCACCGTCGGATCTAGAGTTTTGTTTTCAACCATTGGATCTAGGTTTCATGAGGTTTTAATAGGCTACAATAGGGACCATGAGGAGGAGTTGGATCTTGGCCACCTAATGGATCAAGCCCACATAAAGTCCGATTCATTAATGATAATCCATTCCACTAGAGGATTATCATTGATCTACCTCACCAACCCCCATAAGTTAATATGAGCTCCATATATTATTTGTACATTTATCTCCCCGTGTTTAAGATCTCGAATGTCCGTCGATTAATTAATTTACTGACAATTAATTAATCAATATCTAACTCTATGAGTAGTACCACTCAACCTTATCATCATGCCGGACCAAGTCCACCTGCAGAGTTTACATGATGAACCTTATGAGCTCCTTAAGGGGACATTATCATCCTAATATATAGGACACGGTTTCCTCCTATAATCAACGACACACCATATAAATAATATCATTTCCCAACTTACCGAGCCTATCGATTTACTCTATAAATCTCGTCCATTGGTAAATCAAAGAAATGAATACTAAGTATATGTGCCCATTATTATATCAGGATTAAGAGCATGTACAACATAATATCTGAGGTCCGATTAGATTATGTAGTCAGCAATAAATTGAATCATCTTTATGTCGGTCCTGCTCAATACATACAAAGTGTACTAGTGTAATTCTATGGTCAAGATAAACCAATACCAAATCACACTACAACCATTCTAATGGTTTGTCCATAACCATCTCGGTTGTGAGTCTTTACTTATACTTTACAAGGAACTGATAACATGATCTCCCGTGTGATACCACACACCATGTTATCTATAATGTAATATATTAGACGATATGCATAACCATAAATATGCAAACAATGATCATGTGATTCTTATTTCAAAAATAAATATGTTTATATAAAAGATAGACTTTTCAGTATACATCCCAACAGTACTGTGGTGGCTGAATGAGTTAGGTAAGTTTTGATTTGAGTATGGTAAGGATATATAATAGGATTACTGCAGTGGGGTAAATTATGGAATTATATAGCTTCAATTTAGAGTATCACTCTATTCTTAATGATCTATTTGATTTGGGTTGATAAGGATTAGAGGTGTTGTCGGATTATGTCCTACTGCATTGATGAGCTGTGTTTGAGAGCTCAACTTTGTTGAAACGACAATTGATGGATTGGGTAGGAATTGGGTTTGAATTAATAGTAAGTGTTGGTTGACTGGATTGATTTATGAAGAAAGGAGTATATTGATCTGTAGTTGGTTGGGCTATTGAATTCAGTATGGATAGATGTGTGTAATGATGATCTATGTTGTAATTATGTATGGAATTGAACGTTGTAAGTTAGTGTGTTCGTTAATTAGAGACGGTGAGTTTTATTACGGTGTAAACCGTACCAGTTGAGGGTCTAATGTGAAGGTTGGTTATAGTGAATCGACCTTGGATAATTAGGGGTTTCTAATTTCGTATTCGTTAAAGGATATGAATATAAGAACGACGTAGTAGTTAATTTGTATATTGTCGTGTGCTTGCACTTAACTATAATGTTTGACTGTGCAGGACGTGGATACGAGGCAGGACCGTGACCGTAAGGATTTCATTAGTTTGAGCATTACAGTAGGTGAGTAATTTCCTATCCTGGTCAGGTAGTTTTAATGCATGCAGATTTAGATACATGATCGTCTTGTATGATTATGTTACCTTGACTCTGCTCTTATTTACTCTTGCACTTGATACCTTATCTTTGGCTGTTAAACTCTATTGCTGTTATCATGTTTCACTTCATCTTGATTAGGAGTTATTTATGTGATGTAAGTAACCTAGAATTTGTTTAGTTAAGTGCAAATAGTAAAGTTCGGATGACAACCTGATTGTAAATTGAGCAAAAAGGTCATCTGTGGGTAGGTAATGTCTTGAACGTAGGGTTAATTCTAATACCCTTAGGTTGCATGTTTACCACTAACCATGTATTGTGTAAATGGTCGGGTGAATTGTACTTAGTGTGTCGCTATGGACCGGTGGTCTTAGCTTGTTTAATCGATTATGACTCCGCGGGGATGTAGAGTGCGTTGATCCGATTGGTTTGACTCTCGTAGAATAGAGAGTCCGGTGGATGCTCATTTACGTGATGTAATATTAATGTCATTTGCACGCATGCTAGCGACGTGGTCTCCTTACGGTCGAGGTCGGTCGTCTCGCCCACGATTACTCATGAGGAGGAGTAATCGCGCGAGGGCGAGCGTATCAGGTGCCGCACTCTACCACTGTAGACGTTGGTAGTTGGATTTACGTGATGTAGTCCTGCGTGTGTGACACTCCACCACTCATGGATAGTGACTGTCGGAGTGACCAACAGTAGAGACCCTCGTCGAGTAGCTTGCTCTTCACGTTTATATGCTACTCGATCATACTGCCCACTCGACCACTCGAGAGTAGTGATTGGTGTTGAGTTGGGACAGTTGTCATGTCGAGCCACCGAGGCCACACTGGGGTTGTGGTAGCTTTAGGGTGAGCCGATATGACCATACATACTGCATTGTCGTGACTTATTACACTTTTGCATATTGCTATATATATACATATATGCACATATGTATGGATGATTGTGATTAGTATACATATATAGATGCAGTATATATATATATACTTATTGTGATGCTGTATTTGATTGTACTATGCTTGTTGCATTTGGTTGTATATCATCTTCATACATGCTATCCGCATCACTTATATGGTTGTGTCGGATACTTAGATATTTGTTGGTTAGTCTATTGCATTCTTTGACCCGTATTTATGTCGTTGCATGGTTTAGAGCAGACTTCCTGTTATATACATAAATTGTGGATATGTGCTTAGGTTGGATAGGTGTAGCGTAGCAGACTTGCAGGTATGTCTGCATTTTACATTGGTCATTTGGTTAGAAGGATGTATACTTGTCGTACCTGTAGATTATACTGTTGAATTACATGTGATATTGATATATTTACATGTTCTATTTTATTACCTGCTGAGTTTTACTAACCACCACAGACCCTGAGTTTTTTTGTCGCCCAGGTAACAGGTAGAAGTCTTCGTGACGGCTTGGAGCTGCGGCAACGATCCATCCCATCTCCATCTTTACCGAGCCTCCCGTGGACTTTGTTTTTTATGTCGGAGACTTTGTTTTTATGTTATGGACTTGTTCTTATGTTGTGGACTTTATCTTGCATTCGATGTTTTATGTACGGTTTAGTATTGTGGACTTGTCAGGTGGTGTACACCCGTGTGGTTTCGGTTTCGTATGATATATGTGTGGTTATGGGTATGTAGTTGTATGTTTCCGCTATGTCTGATATATATATTTGCTTATTATGTTGTAGTTGTGGGCATACGAGCTTTGTATTAACACGAGATGTTGCCACGTACAGGGGAGATGTTGTCCGTTTACTTTTTGGTACAGCATACTCTCGGGGGCGTGACATATATAATAATGTTTGGTAATTAGGGGAAATATCCTATGACATTTTTCAGGAATTTTTAGAAATTTTTCTGGACTTAAATGGAAATTTCTAAGGCAATTTGCGAAGAGAGATTTAATAGTCTTAAAGGGGTTTAATCGAAATTAGGTTTACATCTTATAGTGTTATTGGATCCAACCCGTTATCAAACCCAACCCGCTTCCCCTTCCTAATGCCAAACCGCTCGACTCTCCCTCACCGCACACAATTTTCATCCTCGCGAGCGTTTCCCAGTCGCGATCTTTACTTCCCCCTTTTATTACTTTCTCCTCACGATGAACCCTCTTCACCGAACTCTTCCTTTTCTTTTCTTCCTTGCGAATCGCGTCTTGCGACCCCTCCTCAGCGCGATTCCCTTTCTCCGCTCACGACTTCTTCGACTCTTGTCGCCCCAGAGTTCGTCAGCTTCGTTGCACGAGTGGACGACAGCGAGCGACATTCCTTCGCCGGTGCTCGTGGATAAACCAGAGCAATTAGGGTGCTCGCGGTTTGGGGGCTTGGGTCAGCGATAGCGTCACTTGCTCCCGATATTGTGCTGTCGGTGGTGGGTTGATCTGATTGATCGCAGCCGGAGCAAGGTAAGGCATGGATTTTCTTACAATGGATGGGATTTTGGAGTTTTGTGGATCTGCCGTGGCTAAACTGGAATTTTGTTGGTTTGGGCAGTAGGTTGTCCGGTGAACAAGGCTGTCGATTTTGGGGTATTGCTCGGTCGGAGAGGTTCCAACTGTCGGTAAGCCTAATTTCTCCTTAGTTTACTGTGTGTTCCTTTCCTTGGCTGGGATAATTGTGAATTAGGGCAGAGGCCTTCTTCCGACAGACTGAGGATTGGGAAGGATTGTTTTGCCGGTGGAGGTTCCAAATTGTTGGTAAGCATGAACCCTTTTCCTTTTTCTATTCAGTTCAATTGGATTAGTTGCATTGCTATGTTAATATTGTTGTGAGTGTTGAATGGTGTAAGGGCTGAGGTAGTATTGTGGTGGCTGAATGAGTTAGGTAAGTTTTGATTTGAGTATGTTAAGGATATATAATAGGATTACTACAGTGGGGTAAATTATGGAATTATATAGCTTCAATTTAGAGTATTACTCAATTATTCTTAATGATCTATTTGATTTGGGTTGATAAGGATTAGAGGTGTTGTCAGGTTATGTCCTACTGCATTGATGAGCTGTGTTTGAGAGCTCAACTTTGTTGAAACGACAATTGATGGATTGGGTAGGAACTGGGTTTGAATTAATAGTAAGTGTTGGTTGACTGAATTGATTTATGAAGAAAGGAGTATATTGATCTGTAGTTGGTTGGGCTATTGAATTCAGTATGGATAGATGTGTGTAATGATGATCTATGTTGTAATTGTGTATGGAATTGAACGTTGTAAGTTAGCGTGTTCGCTAATTAGAGACGATGAGTTTTATTACGGTGTAAACCGTACCAGTTGAGGGTCTAATGTGAAGGTTGGTTATAGTGAATCGACCTTGGATAATTAGGGGTTTCTAATTTCATATTCGTTAAAGGATATGAATATAAGAACGACGTAGTAGTTAATTTGTATATTGTCGTGTGCTTGCACTTAACTATAATGTTTGACTGTGCAGGACGTGGATACGAGGCAGGACCGCGATCGTGAGGATTTCATTAGTTCGAGCATTATAGTAGGTGGGTAATTTTCTACCATGGTCAGGTAGTTTTAATGCATACAGATTTAGATACATGATTGTCTTATATGATCATGTTACCTTAACTCTGCTCTTATTTACTCTTGCGCTTGATACCTTATGTTTGGGTGTTAAACTCTATTGCTGTTATCATGTTTCACTTCATCATGATTAGAAGTTATATATGTGATGTAAGTAATCTAGAATTTGTTTAGTTAAGAGTAAATAGTAAAGTCCGAATGACGACCTGATTGTAAATTGGGCAAAAAAGTCATATGTGGGTAGGTAATGTCTTGAACATAGGGTTAATTCTAATACCCTTAGGTTGCATGTTTACCACCGACCATGTATTGTGTAAATGGTCGGGTGAATTGTACTTAGTGTGTCGCTACGGACCGGTGGTCCTAGCTTGTTGTAATCAGTTGAGTACGACTCTCTGCAGGATAGAGAGTGCGTTGATCTGATTGGTTTAACTCTCTATAGAATAGAGAGTTTATGGTGGATGTCTATTTATGTGACAACATTCATGTCATTTGCATGCATGCTGGCGATGTGGTCTCCCTCATGGTCGAGAGAGTCGTCAATCATCCTACTTCCACGGTTACTCATAAGAGGAGTAACCGGTGTGAGGGCAACCACTATAGACGGTTGTAGTTGGATTTGCGTGTTGTAGTCCTGCGTGTGTGGCACTCGACCACTGATGAGTAGTGACTGTCGGAGTGACCAACAGTAGGGACCCCTATCGAGTAGCTTGCTCTTCACGCTTATATGCTACTCGATTATACTGCCCACTCGGCCACTCGAGAGTAATGGTTGGTGTTGAGTTGGGACAGTTGTCATATCGAGCCACCGAGGCCACACTAGGGTCGTGGTAGCTTTAGGGTGAGCCGGCATGACCATGCATACTGCATTGCCGTGACTTATGACATTTTTGCATATTGTCATATATATGCATGTATATATATATGGATGATTGTGATTAGTATACATATATAGATGCAGTCTATATATATATGCTTATTGTGATGCTGCATTTGATTGTACTATGTTTGTTGCATTTGGTTGTACATCATCTTCATACATGCTACCCGCATCACTTATATGGTTGTGTCGGATACTTGGATATTTGTTGGTTAGTCTATTGCATTCTTTGACCCGTATTTATGTCGTTATATGGTTTAGAGCAGACTTCCTGTTATATACATAAATTGTGGATATGTGCTTAGGTTGGATAGGTGTAGCGTAGAAGACTTTCAGGTATGTCTACATTTTACATTGGTCATTTGGTTAGAAGGTATATACATGGATATGTTATCATGTTAGTGTTACCTGATGTATACCTGTCGTACCTGTAGATTATACTGTTGAATTATATGTGATATTGATATATTTACATATTCTATCTTATTACCTACTGAGTTTTACTCACCACCATAGACCTTGGGTTTTTCTATCGCCCAGGTAACAGGTAGAAGTTTTCATGACGGCTTAGAGCTGCGGCAGCGATCCATCCCATCTCCATCTTTACCGAGCCTCCCGTGGACTTTGTTTTTATGTCGGAGACTTTGTTTTTATGTTATGGGCTTGTTCTTATGTTGTGGACTTTATCTTGCGTTCGATGTTTTATGTACAGTTTAGTATTGTGGACTTGTCAGGTGGTGTACACCTGTGTGGTTTCGGTTTTGTATGATATATGTGTGGTTATGGGTATGTAGTTGTATGTTTCCGCTGTGTGATATATATACTTGCTTATTATGTTGTAGTTGTGGGCCTACGGGCCTTGTATTAACACGAGATGTCGTCACGTACAGGGGAGATGTCGTCTGTTTGCTTTTCGGCACGGCATACTCTCGGGGGCGTGACAACTGATATATGGACATCAATTAAAAAATCAACTATATGTATTTGATAACTCATTTTATCGATAAACATTGATATTACCTAAACCTAAAAGAGTTTTGAATTTTTGTTTAATTATAAGCTATAAAGGTGAGAAAATCAATTTAGCTATTGAAAATTGCTTGAAAGGTTGGAGAATTAATAAAATTTTCACTATTACTTTTGATAATATAAGTTCAAATGATATCGCTATCACTAATTTAAAAAAAAAAAAAAAGACTAACTGAGATTTCACTATTTTAAAGGGTGAATTCATTTATTTGAGGTGTGTAACTCATATAATTAATTTGATTGTTATTGATGGCTTGAATATTATAAATCCATTTGTGATAAGAGTTTAGAATGCTATTAAATATGTTAAGCAATTCTCCTCTAGATTAAACAAGTTCAAAGGATGCGTAAAAATTGAATAAAATAAAAGCAAGAACTCATTATGTTTGAATGTACCAACCAAATCAAACTTAATTTAATGTTGAATGTATCTCAAAAATTTAAAAGAGCTTTTGATATGTTTGATCAACAAGATTCATGCTTTCAATATATAAATTGACATATTATTATGAATGAGAATGGATATATATACTTGAATTAGATGAAAAACTTCTAATAGAATTAAAGAATAAATGCAAATTGAAATAATGTTAAGATTTTTTGCATTTTTATTACAAGTTTGTATGAGTTAATATTAAAAATTTCAAAATTTTTATACATCACTTCTAATAATTTTGCGCATGAAATTAGTTATATTCATACTATATTAAAAGATTATCAAGAAAGTGATGAATCTGATGAATGTTCGATGAGAATTAAAATGAAAAATAAATTTAACAAATATTGAGAAGATTCAAAGAAGATGAATAACTTGCTTTATATTCTAGTGGTATTTGATTTAAGGCATAAATTAGATTTCATAGAATTTATGTTGATTGAAATATATTGAGATAAAAATATTTAAGAATATAAAAAAATACTTTATTTGCTTCGCGGAAAAATTATAAGAAGAAAATGAAGTCGCAAAATAGTACTTCAAGAAATTCATTCATTTTAAAATCAAGTGATAGGGATATTGTGTCAAAAAATATTAGTTAAATAGATTTTAAAAGACAATCAATCCTTGTAAAGTATAAGAAATAAAGGGTATACATTTTTTATAATGATAAAATGTTAAAATTTGACAAGTATCTTAATGAAATAGTTGAAGAATATTATAATACTTTTGACATTTTAGGATGATGGAAATAAAATTATCACATATTTTTCTATACTTGTTCAAATTCCTCGTGATGTGTTAATCATTCTAATATCAACAGTTAGTTGAGAATTCACTTTCAGTATTGGTGGTCTGATACTTGATTGTTTCAAGAGTTTATTGACATTTAGAGTAAGTAGAAAACCTTATTTGTATTTAATATTGACTTCAGTTAACTTTGGAGACAATCAATGCTGAAATTTTTTTTTGAAGGATTTAGAAAAATGTGAGAACAACAATTTTTTTAAAAAAAGTATAGTTAGTTTTTTTTTGTTTACGATTAAAAATTTATAAAGTATTAATTTGTTTGTTTTGCATTGCATGTTATTGTTAGAATTTTCAAAAATAATAATGGACTTGTCTTCTTCCATAACACCGATGCATGGATAAATTAACCAATTTAATAAAAAATGATAGTAATTTTTAAATATTTTATTTTTTTATAAGTGCATTTACTCTTAATTATCTTTTTCAGATGGTAAATAATAAATTATTATTTCTTGATCATTACTCATTATGGACAAGTACAAGCCATAAGAACTTAACTCTCAATATCTAAAGATAAAGCAAAATTTTCACACGATGCAAATTGAGACTACAAAGTACTTTTTATTTTTTAATATTCAAAATTAAATGTGACTTATGTGGAAGTGAATTATATTTATCATATCTATTTCTCTGTATGAGTGTATGAGTTGGATAAAATTTATATTGAAATTGGATAAAATTTATAATTCTTAATTATATATTACTTGTTATAGTATGACTTGTTAATTTGTTATTTTGTTCAAATATAATAATATCATTTGATTTGAATGATTGTGTAATTTAAACTTAATAATGTATTGATTTTAATGTTCTTGAGCTATTGACTTGTTATCTTGTTTAATTTTATAATATATATTTAATTCGATTGATATTGAGTGATATTTTTGAATGTTTTAATGTGAGTTAATTTTATAATTATAAGTATACACAAATATTTTAATTTTTTTAAGTTAACAAATGGTGTCAATTTAATAAATTTATGAATCAAAAGTTTTCAAATATAGAATATCTAATTATATATTTAATTTTTACAATTTAAAATTTTTCTCTTACTCCTTTGTTCAATTAAAAAATTGAATAAAAAATTTATTAATTGACTGATCATACAAATATATAATGGTCAATCGGTATATTGTATATGCGCATTAAATTGAGTCAACAATTGAAAATCACTCGAAGGTTTGATCTTGATTGTGTGGCGAAATGGCATAAAATCAGATATTATTTAAACATGATATTTGAGTTTTAGTAATTTTGTGCACAAAATCGAAATCAATCATTGAGTTTCAAATATAACAGTTGACTGTTTAGAGAAAATTTCATACAAAATAATTAACAGTCTATTGATATTAACAACGTATAGAGAGTTTAACAGTTGGTTGATTGTGAACTTCAATTGTTATTTCATTGTAACAATGCACACAAAATTTAACGGTCGATTGGAAAGTTGATTACCACTAGGAAAAGGGTCTAGGAATAACTAAACTAAAAGGAAAGTTACTTGAATTTGAACAAAAACTTTCTAAAGTGCTAATAGAAGATAACTGGAAAATAACTTTGGAAAACATAAATAAGGGTCTAGGAAAACTATCTATAGGTAAAATCATAAGACATCAACCTACAACATATACATTCTTAACATATAAGAAACCTGAAGTGTCAACGTGAGTCAAACAAGGACAAATAATTTTAATGGACCATTTAGAACACTGGATGGAAGAAGATCAATCTTCAGCACCTCCTGGCTAGATAACATAAGGGAAAATACTAGTCTAAGCCAAAGATTTGAAAAAATAATTAACGTAGAAAGGGATCTAAAAATATTTTCCAATGAACAATTAAATATGCTACAACCACGACTCCTATATGGGAGCAATAGATTCTCATATTTTATTTCATCAACTTCTATATATAGACAAAGGAGAACAAAATCCTTACATCTTCCAAACGGTTGAGAACAATGGTTAAACTTAATAATCAACCAGTGAGTTAGACATTTAGCAACCCTAAAGCACCACTACATACATTTAGGCTTGATAATCTTTGGATTAAGAGGAATGATAATACACTAGATAGGAGAAAAGTTTCTAATAGTCTTGTATGACTCTAGATTACAAAGAAAAAGTCATTATTGATTTAGCAAAGGTAGACATGAATAATAATTTAGGCATAACATATATTTGTCCAAATTTCAACATGACCATTGAAGACTTTATAAAACACATTAAAATTTTAATTCAGACAATAGGATATGGAAATTTTCAAGGAAAGAATATCCAACTAGAAATGATATTTTTAGAAAAAACAATGAATCATATACACAACTTCAAAATTCAAATAGATGGAATAATAGAAACTCTTAGTACAAGGAGAATTCAATTTCAAAAACCCAGAGAATACAATTTAGAACAACTAGCTATTCTGGAATTGACCATTAACTTAGAAGAAGAACAAACAATACAACCAACAAAATCATTAATGTATAAAGATCGAAATTGTTGGTGCAATCGACCCAGGCCACGATTGACCAGGACTCGAGCTTGACTCGAGAGATGTTTTGATGTTCGACAAAAACATATGACAATGTGATTGTCATGGGAAAGTTCAAGTCTTGGGTCGTGGCAATGGAAAGTCCAACATGGGTTGACAAGGAAAGTCCAAGCATGGGTCTTGGCATGGAAAGTCCAACATGGGTTGGCAAGGAAAGTCCAAGCCTGGGTCTTGGCATGAAAAGTCCAACATGGATTGGCAAGGGAAAGTCCAAGCTTGAGTCTTGGCATTTGAGAAGTCCAAGGGGTTTGATATTGGCGACATAAAGTCCAAGCGGTAGTCTTGGCAGCATAAGTCCAATGGTTGGCAGCGTAAAGTCCAAGCGGAGTCTTGGCAGCATAAGTCCAATGCGCCTTGGCGGTGTAGACACCATTAGCATGACATAGCCGATGGAAGCACCTGAAGGCTAGCGCAATGGATGAACAAGTCATGGATGACTTGGAGGGATCCGAGAGGCGTGAGGCTGATGGAGGTGGCTAGAAGACTTAGGTCTAGGCTAAGGGTGGTCTAGCAAGTATGGGGGAACCATACTTGGGTTAAAACCTCATGTTTGAGGTGTGTCAGTCGACTGGTGCCATGTGGCAGTCGACTGGCGTGAGTCAACTAGGGTTTGACTGCGAGAATTGTAGCAATGATCGCCTGAGGTGAGCAATGATCGATTGGTCGAGCAATGATCGATCTTGTTATCAGTCAACTGGTGCTCGAGAATTCGGGCATAGAATGGAGTCGAGACTAGACTGCGGGGCTAACAGTCGAGTGAAGGCTTCATTAGTTGACTAATGGGTATGATCATTCGACTGATGATGGATCCGTTGGATCTTTCCAGCGTGGATCTAGCCATTGTCTCACGACAACAGTGGCATCAGTCAACTGATGGTCCCGAGCAGTCGACTGATTGGCGATTTCTAGCCCAGGTTATAGCTTTAAATGGAGCTCGTGGAGGAGGAAATCACCACCGATTTTCTTAGACGTTTTGAAGCAATTTGCTGCTGCAAATCAGGGCCTTCAACTGCTAGTCCAAGGCAATCAACAAGCAAGCTTCCAAAAGATTTGTGTAAAGTTTTCTTTGCTTTCTTTTATTGTATTCACTTGTAATTGCTTGTTGTTTACTTGTATTATTGTTGTAATATTTTGTAAGAGGTTTGTCCACCTCCAACTTGTGTCGAGAAGGAGTTATTGCATAGTGGTGTGTTTGTGACATCGCTAGAGCTCTTTAGAGCTCGATCCGTGGAGTAGGAACCATTCGGTTCTGAACCACATTAAATACTTGTGTAATTGTGTTTATATTGGTTCGTTATTGCTATTACTTCTATTTCCGCTGCGCTAACGAAATTTGTAGACAAACATAAATGAATTCCATCTCGCAACTAGCACGACGCTATTCACCCCCCTCTAGCGGTCACATTTCTTCAACAAGTGGTATCAGAGCCCGAGGCTCTTCTACGGACTAATCGCCGGGAGCTAAGAAAAAGACGCTAGAGGGAAGATGGAATTCCAAGAGAAGCTAGGATGGGACATCAACACTCCACCACTATACGACCGAGAAGATTTTCCGGCGTGGACAGCAAAAATGGAGACATTCTTGATGATGGACATAAAGGATTGGTTCATTCTCATGGAAGGTTTTGAACCTCCTAGGGATAAGAAGGGAGAAGTTCTAAAGTTGAAGAGGTGGACCCAAGAGCAACGCCAAAAGTTCAAGACCGAAGTCAAGGTAACAAAACTTTTAGAAGATTTGATACCTAATGATGTCTTGTGCAAGTTAGGTGAATTTCAAGATGCCAAGGAGCTATGGGATAAATTGGTCAAGTTCCATGAGAAGCCTCACTTGGCCCAAGTAGAAGAAGATAAGAAAGAGGAAGAAGAGAGCTCATCCTCAAGTGAAAGTGAGAAATTGGAAGTTGAGATGGAGTCAACTTCCGGATCGGAGGAAGAAGAAGTAGAAGAGGTGGAAGAAGCATCCACCTCTAGGATTGAGGGAGAGAGACCATCCACACCGGAGCCAGAACAAAATCAAGAAGAAGTCTCAACCTCTAGGAGGGATGAAGAACCCACTCCGATCACCACCACCCTAGGTAACTCAAGCATTTTGGTTCAAAATAAAATTTATATAATTTGCTTTGAGTGTAGGGAAACCGGACACTATAAGAGCAAGTGCCCAAAGAGGGTCAAGAAAAGTTCACTGGCACCAAAGGTTAAGGATGTCGGTGCCCAAAGTCAAAGGAGCAAGGAGCACATCATTTGCTTCAAGTGCCATCAAAATGGGCACTATAGGAGTCAATGCTCTAGGGGGAGCAAGAAGACTCAAGAGGGAGTATCACATGTAGGGGGAGCATCTAAAGTAATCCTAAGGTAAAAGGTAATAATGCACCTTCTAAATTTAAAAGTCAAAAGCATGCTTTTAATTCAATTGCTATTACTCATGAAAAGCATGTTAGTAGAAATAGATTTTATTGCCTAGGAGCTAAGAATGTTAACTTAGGAAATAAGGAGAAATTTGGGACTAATGTCCCTAGAAAAACTCTTCATAAGGAAAGCATTAGGAAAATAGAAAATCATTTAGGCATTAACCTTAAGAAGGGTAGGCATATGCTTAGAGGAAATGATATTGTCCAAAGACCAAATCAAAATTCAAAAATTGAGAAATTGGAGTTGGAAAATCAAGCCTTGAGGTCAAGGCTTGAGAAACTTGAAAAGACCCTTGCAAAAATGACAAATCAAATGCAAAGATCAAATGGTCAAACCCTAGGGTCTAGAAGTCAAAGTCAAAACCTAGGGCCTAAGAGACAAGAGTCAACCAAGGGCAAGAAAGGTTTGGGTCACAAACCTTTGTCTAAGGTGACTTATCATAGTGTTCCATTCGATTATGGAACGCAACCTAGGTCTAGGAAGATCAAGGTCAATAGGAAAGTCATCCCTAAGGTTGACCAAGGTATGTGCCTAGTGGCTAGGGTTTTGAAGAAACCTAGGGAAGCCACTAAGAAGGTTACAAGGGGAGTCACCCCTAGAATTAACCATGACAAGACCCAAATGACCAAGGCTAACAAGCCTAGAAGGGTCATTAGGAAGGTATCTAGGGAGGTTATCCCTAAGGAATACCTAGTAAACCCTAGGAGCTCAAATAGGTTTTGGGTTCCTAAGAGCGTGATTAATTCACGCTAGATAGGTTTAGGACGTGCCAACTTTAAATGGAAGGGTAGTTAACCTAACAATGGTAAAGATGACACTTTAGGTCATTTTCAAGGTTATGGTTACCTTGGGGATGTGTTTTGATCTTGAATCCTAAAGGCTTTTAGGATGTGCCAATATTAATTAAGAAGTTTGATAAATCAATCAAATTGTCACAACTTAGATCTAGAGGTCATAATGTGTCATTTTGGGTTTTGACATACTTTGGGAATTAGTGTATCAAGAAAATTGTCTTAAGGCTTAGAAATTATATGTAAGATTGATACTCAAGTACTACACATCTTGATGTTTCATACTTACCATGCTTCATGTGTTTTACCATATGTTTGCATGGAAGGAATGTTTATGGTGTATTGCATCTCACAAAATAGGTCATTCACCTTGATTGTGTATTTCAACACTTAGAAAGGGTGAGATATTAGGATTTGAAACTATTGGATGTTAATGCTTGTGAAAATGAAATAAAATACCAAAATACATTAGCAAATACAAGAACATAGGCATAACATTAATATATTCGATATACATGAATAAACATGGTAAAATGAAACAAATTGAGTGAAGAAATCGAAATTCACTTAATGTCAGAACTGAAAATCAGATATCAGTCGACTGTTAACACTGTAGCACGACACCGCGAGCCTAGCAGTCACGTGTTGCTTCCAGGACTCGACTAATTTGTACATCAGTCGATTGGGAATCTTTATCAGTCCATTGATGGTACTGTTCATCAGGGCAGAAGAGCCAATAGTCGAGTGGCTTTGTCCAGCAGTCGAGTGCTGGTCACATCAGTCGATTGATGACCACTATCCCGATCGATGTTATCGTAGCTAAGACACAATGTTCAGCAATGAAAGTGCCGAGCCGAGTAGCTGACCGCTTGCTCGTGAACCGCTCACTAACCCGCCATCAGTCGACTAAAGTCACACATCAGTCGACTGGAGTTGCGATTTTATAACGCCAAACCACTAGGGTTCGGCGTCTTCACGCCTTCTTCACGCGATTCTCCTCTCCGTTCATCTCCAAATCTCTCCGACCAGCTTTCTCGCTTCCACGCCCGCGACCAAAATGTTGGGTTTTCGGCACCGCGACGAGTGTGTTTTCGAACATGTTTCGTAAACATGTGCACAACGGAAAGAATAAAATAATAAATCTAATTTATTACAACACACACCACACGCATGCATAGTAAAACATGTGTAGACATAACCACAATTTCAAATTTTGCAATAAAAGGAAATTTATACTACGTATACCTGACGTATCACGTGTAGCAGGAAAGACATCAATCGGAACGATCCTCGCTAGAATCGTCTCAATCCATATCCACGCTGAGTATCTTCGGGATGACTTCACAAAGTCATGAGCCTCGTCTTCGTATGAGTTACTAGCCTCGTGTTGAAGACGATGTGATCGAGAGAAGATCACGATCCGAATCAAAATTCGGATCCAAAACGAGTCCTCAAAAACTCGCTTCTTCGGAGAGGTATTCGTCAATCGTTTGACGAATCCTTCGTCCTCTACCTATGAGGATTACCGGAGATCGAATCCCCGGCAAGGCTACCGCTGTCGGAGCTCCAAACGTCGTCCAAATGACGCTCCAACAAGAAGGAAATAAGCTGTCCAGAAAACTGGACAACTTTTGTGGAGGAATAGGGGTCGGCCAAATAAGGAAGGTTGAAGCTCATGTAGGGGATCGGTACGGCCGGCTAGAGGGGGGTGAATAGCCCTTTTCGTTTGGATGCCGGTATTTGCTCGTCTACAAAACTAATTAGCGCAAGCGGAAGACTAATAAAGACAAGCAAATAGAAATACAAGAAAACAAACGCTAACAAGGAATGTAACGTGGTTCACGGCTACGCCGCTAATCCACGATCCCGATTCGTCCGAGGTGAATCACTCCTTCAAAGCCAATCCAATATTGGTCTCTCCTTTGCACCAAGCTAGGTGGAGGTAACCTTTACAAATCAAGCACACTCCCTCTTTTACAATAGATGTGAAAGAAAGCTAAAAGAAGGAGTTTGAATCTTGTGGAGCACTTGGATGGTTGTTTAGAACTTAAGCATTTTTTTTTCAAAGCTCCACACCTTCTCTTTTTATAGAGAAGGCTGATTTCTTCCCGTTGGCCGCCATCGATCACGACCTTGGCAAATGATCCCACTACATAATGGCCTCCGAACACGCCGGATCCCGACCGTGTAGTCAGCGGAACTCTTGGCAATGATCGGACCTCACCGATCATTGACCGTCGACCGCTCAATCTACGGCCACGATCGGCTTCGGCGGTTCTGCCGCGATATCCTCTAGCAATGATCACATTCCATGGCGTCGATCTGTCGGGCATAAACCCATCACCGATACGGTCGAACCCACTCGAGCTCGGCCGATCGCCATGACTTGGCAATGATCGGTGTCCGGTAAAACTCAAACTTAACATAAGTTTGAGCTTTCGGCGGTCGGGTAAACCTTAACCCTTGCGGTCAAGTCTCCGACACTCAGCCATTCGGCCAAGTTCACCTAATGAGCTACTTACATTTCACTCATTCTCTCATCTCACTCGAAGTTCCTTGCCGAAGCTCTCTTCGTTCGCGGCCACGTCCCTCGGCAGCATCAGGCGCACGGCTCTGCAATGCTCCTTCGCGTCTCTTGCCTCCGAAGTCTGCTTCCTTGGCTTCACTTCAAGTCATCTCGTCCGGCGGTCCCTCGGATGCTCCAAGCGCACGGCTTCCGCAAAGTCATCCTTCACCGACTCAAGGACCGAGGTTGTGAGGGTGAACCCGCCAAGGCTCCATGTGCGAATTACTAAGTCCTGCACAACTTCAACGCACATATCACATCAACATAACACACTAACTTAAACCCTTTGCCACACCATCAAAATCATATTACGGCAAGAGATTGCCCTAACAATCTCCCCCTTTTTGATGTGTGGCAATCCGTTTAAGTTAGGTAAAAACATTTGATATAAATTCTAAGGTAAGAAAGGCATGTAAAGATAAACATGATTTAGCAACATGCAACTCCTCCTTAATCCATGAAACTCCCCATAAAAATATTCTCCCCCTATCATAAGCATAATCATTTCTCCCCCAAAATATATTCCCCTTTACTTAAACATATATTTCTCCCCCTAAAATAATTAACTTAAACATAATCATTTCTCCCCCTTTGACACCATCAAAAAGATTAATCCTAATTTATACACTCATGGCATCAAGTATAAAGAGAAACATATATTAAAATCAGTCAAAACCTGATGAAATCAGGTTATCAGTACTTGTTCTGATCCATCGATCATTGCTATCGAGTATAGATCGGCAATGACGCACAAGAGAATCCGAATTTCTGATTTTCTGGATGAATTTCAGAAATGCATTAAAAATTCTAAAAAATTCGAAAAATCATGAAATTTGAGGAGCATATTTCTATTAAGTATATCTATCAAGGAAAAATAGTTTTTCATGAAAAATCATTATATTTTCCGTGATTTGCCAAAAATCCAAACACTTGAAAAACCACTAGTTTTTGAGCATGTTAGTATCCATTTTAATACCTAGTCTTGCTTTGAATTGTTCCAAAACATGAATACATAGATTTTAGATTAAGGAATTGTTTTGAAAACATATGAAATATCCAACCATGATCTTTGGGCAATATGTCTATGAATTAAACATAAGCCTTCCCCATGATTGGTCTATTATTGTTATTTTGATACTTTAAATGACCATCTAAATGTCATAGGCATTAGTGGACATTTGGATCATCCTAACATCTCACCCATGCTAAGTTTGCAATCAAGTTAGCCTATAGTGAGTGTGAGATGCATCCCAGGGGGTAATTGTACATACTTAACCAATATATTCATGCAATTCTATCATGGTTAAGTATCAACCTAACAACCTACATGATCATAATGACATATATGATTTAATTTCATATTATGATCATGAAACTCATGTATCCATCAAATAATAGTCATGCATTAGGTATTATACGATGATAATAAACAAATTATCACCTAAAGCATGATTTAAACTTATTTCTCATGATGATGTGCCCAATATCATAAATCATAAATCATGATTGTACATATGTGTAACAATTACATTAATCATTATGATTCAAGCATTATTACCTATTTATGGGCACGTTATCATCACCCAACACTATCAAAAAAAATATTGTCCCGTCATCCTAAGTCAACCAAAATATGATATAGGTCAAGTTCATATGGTTGACTACCCTAGGGGTTTTCTAACCCTTAAGGATTGATTTTGGAACCCAAAATAAATTCTTTCCTATTGGGTTCACTAAATACTCCTTGGGGATCTATTTCCTAGCAATTACTTTCTTTTTAACTTGTCCCCTAGCTATAAGACATTTATAGGCCTTTTCATTTTTCTTTTCTTTGTATCCTAGGCCTTTCTTGTTGAAACTAGCTCTTTGGCTCCCTAAGATCATATTTAAGGTGTTGGAGCCAATTGTAAATTTTTCTAGGGCTTTTGTTAAATAATCTACCTTTTCCCTTAATGCCCTATTTTCATCCATGCATGCATCACTAATATTAAGTGGCATATAGTTATCATGTGAGCATGCTTCATCATGGCAAGAAGAATTATTTTCATTTAAGCATGCATTTTCTAGCTTATGCTCTAAATCCTTAATTTGATCTAGCATGCTCTTATTTTTCTTTTTCATGCCAAATAAGTCCTTAGTTAAACTAGAGATTATGGAAACTATTTTCTTAGGAGAAGCATTTGTTACCATAGTTTCCATGTCTTCTTCTTCTTCTTCGGATGATGAGGATGTAGAAGCTCCCCCTTCACTTGAGCTCTCTCCTCTTGAGCTTGATTCTTCATTTTCAGATGAAGAGCAATCCAAATCATCAAATGCCATCAATGCTAAGTTGGTGACAAATGCATTTTCTTCCTCGGATGAGGAAGAGGAAGAGGGGTCATCCCATGTCTTGGCCTTGAATGCTTTGGCCTTCCCCTTTTCCTTTGCCTTCTTTTCTTCTTCTTTTTTCTTGTTCCCCTTCTTGTTCCTCTTTTCTTCTTTCTTTTTCTTCTCTTCCTTGCTCTTGTTTAGGAGGGGACAATTGTCCCTTATGTGCCCTTCTCCTTGGCAATTGTAGCATATGACCTTCCCCCTTGGTCTTCTATTCCTATCATGAGACTTATCAAATCTAAAATTCTTAAATGCACGTCTTACCTTCCTTACCATGTAGGCTTCTTCCGTGCTATCCATGGAGGAGGAAGACGCTTCATCATCATCGGAGGAGGAGATCTCTATCTTCTTCTTCCCCTTGTTCGCTATCAAAGCTACTCCTCTTGAGGGTTGAATTCTAGGCTCTTCTTGTATTCCTTCAAGTCTCGTTTCGTGGAGTTCCATTGTTGAGAAGAACTCCTCCAAGGTGCTCACTTCTAAGTTCTTGGAGATGTAGAACGAATCCACCATGGAGCTCCACTTTGAGGACCGGGGAAAGGCATCTATAGCCTTCATGAGCATGTCCCAGTTTGATAGCTTCTCACCTACACTTGTTAGCCCAATTAAAATTTCTTTAAACCTAGAGTGTAGTGAGGTTACCTTTTCTCCCTTTTCTAGTTTTATATTGGATAGTTGGGAGCGGAGGAGGTCTCTCCTTGCTAGCTTGGCCTCGGATGTGCCTTCATGGAGTTCTATAAGCTTCTCCCACATCTCTTTGGCGCTAGCACATTCTCCGATCCGGTTGATCTCTTGTTGGGGGAGCACATTGTAGAGATGATGCTTGGCTTTTGAATTTGCAAGGTGCTCTTCCCTTTGCCTTTTGGTCCACCTAGATTTCTCTATTGGTTTCCCTTCTTCATCCCTAGGCAAAACGAAACCGGATTCCATTGTAATCATTATATCAAAATCTGTTTCGAAAAATACCTCCATTCGCTTCTTCCACCAAGCGAATTCTCCTTCAAACTTCGGAGGATGGATGTTGGAGCCGGCCATTTTGAAAGTTGCTTGTTGTGGCGGTTAGTCCTCGACAAGCTTTCCTCGGCTCTGATACCACTTGTAGGGGATCGGTACGGCCGGCTAGAGGGGGGTGAATAGCCCTTTTCGTTTGGATGCCGGTATTTGCTCGTCTACAAAACTAATTAGCGCAAGCGGAAGACTAATAAAGACAAGCAAATAGAAATACAAGAAAACAAATGCTAACAAGGAATGTAACGTGGTTCATGGCTACGCCGCTAATCCACGATCCCGATTCGTCCGAGGTGAATCACTCCTTCAAAGCCAATCCAATATTGGTCTCTCCTTTGCACCAAGCTAGGTGGAGGTAACCTTTACAAATCAAGCACACTCCCTCTTTTACAATAGATGTGAAAGAAAGCTAAAAGAAGGAGTTTGAATCTTGTGGAGCACTTGGATGGTTGTTTAGAACTTAAGCATTTTTTTTCAAAGCTCCACACCTTCTCTTTTTATAGAGAAGGCTGATTTCTTCCCATTGGCCGCCATCAGTCGACTGCTGACCTTGGCAGTCGATTGCCGCCACTACAACGGCCTCCGAACACGTCGGATCCCGACCGTTGTAGTCCAACGGAACTCTTGGCGGCCGATCACCTTTGGACCTCACCCGATCACGACCGTAGTCGATCGCCTATGGCTACGAGCGGTTCTGTCGCGATATCCTCTAGCAGCCGATCGCCATTCCATGATCCGATCACCGGGCATAAACCCATCGATCGGATACCAATCGAACCCACTCGACCAGAGCCCGATCCGCCATGACTTGGCTGATCGGTGTGCCGTAAAACTCAAACTTAACATAAGTTTGAGCTTTCGGCGGTCGGGTAAACCTTAACCCTTGCGGTCAAGTCTCCAACACTCAGCCATTCGGCCAAGTTCACCTAATGAGCTACTTACATTTCACTCATTCTCTCATCTCACTCGAAGTCCCTTGCCGAAGCTCTCTTCGTTCGCGGCCACGTCCGTCGGCAGCATCAGGCGCACGACTCTGCAATGCTCCTTCGCGTCTCTTGCCTCCGAAGTCTGCTTCCTTGGCTTCACTTCAAGTCATCTCGTCCGGCGGTCCCTCGGATGCTCCAAGCGCACGGCTTCCGCAAAGTCATCTTTCACCGACTCAAGGACCGAGGTTGTGAGGGTGAACCTGCCAAGGCTCCATGTGCGAATTACTAAGTCCTGCACAACTTCAACGCACATATCACATCAACATAACACACTAACTTAAACCCTTTGCCACACCATCAAAACCATATTACGGCAAGAGATTGCCCTAACAGCTCACCTTGTCGTCGGACCCAAAGGAGATCACCAGAGCTCCTCCGGCAGCCGACTTCAGCCGGCAGGAGAGAAGGGCGGACAACTTGGACATCGGCAAGGAGCTTTGGCGATGGTGGCGGCGCAAAGGGTTGGCGGAAGAGGGAGAGGGTGGGCGGCAACAACTAGGGTTGCAAGGATTATGGTTTAACAAAACCCTTAAGCCCTATTTTATAGAGAACAAATTCTCTTAATGGTTATCGGATCATAACCAAAAGCCCGTTAATCTGCTCCATTAATTTAAGTTAAAATAAACCAAACCATGTTGGTCTATTTTAAGTTAAAACGAACCGAACCAACTTTGGTTCATTCATTTAAAACAAACCAAACCCCTTTAGTTTATTCTCCTCCATTGGATTAGAACCAAATCAATTTGGTTCATCCATCATGTCTTCATAAGACACGGCCCATCCACGCTTCCATTGCGACTGAAATGATTTCATGCTCGCTCTATGTTTGGTCCAACCAAACCTAGTTTCTCTCGGTCTGAGAATCTCATTCTCAAGCTCGTTTTAAATCCTTCGGATTACGCTCATTGTGCGTGTGACCAAATAGATTCTCGGTTTATGTTGGTCATCTATAATTAACCATTAATTATAGAACGATCATGAGTGACACCTAGTAGCACATCATGATCCCCAATTAATCGAAAAGATCAACGATTGATCCAGAACTATTTCTGAAACCCTTCAGCAGCTCGAATAAATCGTGCCCCATTCCCTTCACTCATCTTATACCCACTTGGTTCAGGACATGGTCTATAGTGTCAGTCCCCACTAGGCTGACTACATCACACCTAACCCAAGTATCATTTCCTCGTCCTACGGATTCTAGTTACTGCACATGTATCGAAGAGTACCTTACTCTAAACATGTAATGCTTTGGCCAAAGACTTTAGTAACAATCCGACGAGAGGCCATGGGTATACATCTCCTCGCAAGGAGTGGTGAATCCTTTATAGGCTATTCAAACACCTTCGATCACTTCGACTTATACCCAATCATTCCGGGTCCACATCTCCTCAGAGATGCTTGCTTAAGATGTCAAAACATAAGTCTTTATGATCAAGATGACTTGAATACCGCAAGTCAAAGGAATATCATACTTAAGCTGCAGTAAGAACTTGATTGACATATCTATATATGTAGAGAACCATATGAAGTCTTACGGTTGATCACTCCAATGAATTAGTTACCATAACTAGCATCCACGATTAACTTCGGACATCACAATGTCTCCAGCCAGTGAGAATCAGCTGCTTGGATACACCAAGGAGTATACCTCGTGTTAGTCTCGACAGAATCAAAGGTGTCCAAATCCATCAATTCATCAACTAGGGATAATTCCGATACATCACAATTACACATATAGAGATACTCACTAGTTGTGATCCAATCACAAATTCTCTCATGCTGTGAATCGTATCGTGGACATTCAGTAAATGAGTTTAAGATCTAATCAAATACATGAAAACATATATACTCAAATAGTGAATTTTCATTTATCATATAAATGGTTCAAACATAAGGCGATTGCTTTAGGACATCTCTCATATATTACTAACAAACTCCCACTTGGCCTAATGCCAATCGCTACGGTATTCAATACCATAAGCTCTAACATGACCCTCAAACTTACTTTGAGGTAATGCCTTAGTCAAAGAATCCGCTAATTTCCTTTCAGTGGAGATTTTCTTGATTTGTATTTCCTTCCTACTGATGATCTCTCTGATCAGATGATAGCGGCGAAGTACATGTTTGGATCGTTGATGAGACCTTGGCTCTTTCGCTGTCTGATTGCTTTGCTCCATTGTTGTGATGAGCGGTATTGCTTGACAATGGTGGAATCACACCAAGTTCATAAATGAACTTCTTGATCCAAACCGCTTCCTTTCTTTGCTTCCAAAGCTACAATGTATTACGCCTCGGGTGTAATCCGCTACGCTGTCTTGTTTCGAACTTTTCCAACTCATCGCGCTCTATTCAAGGTGAACACCTATCCGCATCGAGACTGAATCATCCTTGTCGTCGAAGCCGCATCCGTATACCCGCATATCACTATGTCCCCTTCTCCATATATTAGGAAGACATCCTTAGTTCTTCTTAAGTACTTAAGGATTATCTTAACAGCCACCCAATGATCCATTCCTGGATCAGACTGGTATCTACTCGTGACACTCAGAGCATACAATATATTGGGCCTCGTACATAACATAACATACATGATAGATCCTATTACGGATGCATAGGGAATCTTACTCATGCAAATCCTCTCGTCTTTTGTGCGCGGACACATAGACTTCGAAAGGTGTATCCCATGTCTGATGGGTAGGAAACCTTTCTTGGATTCCGACATGCTAAACCTCTTTAGCACTCGGTCTATATATGTAGACTGCGAAAGACCAAGCAACCGTTTCGATCTATCTCTATAGATCTTAATCCCGAGGATGTAGGTTGCTTCTCCCAGGTCTTTCATGGAGAATGTCTTGGATAACCAAACTTTCACTGACTGTAAGATTGAAACATCGTTTCCTATAAGTAGTATGTCATCGACATACAATACTAGGAACACGACTGCACTCCCACTAACCTTCTTGTACAAACAAGGTTCATCTGGATTTTGTGAGAAATAAAACTTTTTGATTGTCCCATCAAAATAGATATTCCAGCTCCTAGATGCTTGCTTCAATCCATATATGGACCGTCGCAATTTGCATACCTTGGTTTTATCAACCGATGTGAAACCCTCAAGCTGTATCATATACACGTCCTCGAGCAGGTTTCCATTAAGGAAAGTTATTTTCACATCCATCTGCCATATCTCATAATCATAATGAGCCGCTATGGCCAGGAGCATCCGAATGGATTTAAGCATAGCTATAGGCGAATAGGTTTCGTCATAATCAACACCTTGCTTTTGACGATATCCTTTCGCCACCAATATAGCCTTATAGGTAATCACATTACCATCCATGTCGATTTTCTTCTTGAAAATCCACTTGCACCCTATAGGCTTTATGCCTTCAGGTGGGTCAACCATGTTCCAAACTTGGTTTTCATACATGGAATCCATTTCCGACTTCATGGCTTTAAGCCACTTATCCCTTTCTGAACTTGTCAGAACTTCTTCATAACTGGTAGGCTCCTCATCATCAATGAGTAACACGCCGTTCGATTCACTTACGAAAAATCCATATCTCTCAGGAATATTGTGTGTTCTACCAGATCTACGAAGATGTGGTGTTTCAATAGGTCCAGCCGATTGCTCATCACTATGAGTTGTCGGCTGTTGTGCTTCACCATGTATCTCATCAATGTCTATTTGAGTCTCTCGAGCCTCCTCAAGCTCGATGACACTCCCACTATTTTCTTGCAAGAGAAACTCTTTCTCTAGAAACACAGCATGTCTTGAAACAAATACCTTTTGTTCCACAGGATGATAGAATTGGTAACCTCTTGTTTCCTTAGGGTATCCAATAAATAGACATTTATCAGACTTAGCATCCAATTTGTCTGATACAATCCGCTTCACATAAGCAGGACAATCCCATATCTTCAAGTAAGATACATGAGGTTTCTTACTATTCCATATCTCATATGGAGTAGTAGAGACTACCTTGGTTGACATTCTGTTTAACAAGTAAACAGCTGTCTGAAGTGCATAGCCCCAAAAGGACTTGGGAAGATTCGCATAATTCATCATTGACCTGACCATGTCCAACAAGGTTCGATTACGCCTCTCAGATACACCATTATGCTGTGGTGTATATGACAGAGTCCATTGAGATAATATATCATTGTCTCTTAGATAATCAAGAAACTCTTGACTTAAGTATTCACCACCTCGATCCGATCGAAGTATTTTAATACTCTTGTCATGTTGTTTCTCTACTTCATTTCTGAATTCTTTAAACCTTTCAAAGGTTTAAGACTTGTGTTTCATCAAGAACACATACCTAAACCGTGAGTGATCATCGGTGAAGGTAATGAAGTAGCTATAGCCTCCTAAAGCTTGAGTTGACATAGGTCCACATACATCAGTATGTATTAGACCTAGCAACTCTCCCACTCGTTCACCTTTTCCTGTAAAAGGTAACTTAGTCTTCTTGCCTTTCAAGCATGATTCACATGTATCGTATGAATCCAATTCAAACGATTCCAGAATTCCACATCGGTGTAATTCGGACATACGTTTCTTGCTTACATGGCCAAGACGACAATGCCACATATAGGAGTCTAAATGATTATCTTTTCGAGCACGCTTGTTGCTCGCTTCGATATTGAAAATGTCACTGGATACGTCCAACGTATAAATGTCATTGCTCAAAGTTCCAGTTCCATAAAGTACGCCATTCAAAGTTATATAACAACAATTGTTACTAAACGTCCAACGGTAACCATTTCTATATAAATAGGAAATAGAAATAATGTTCTTTATTAGAGAAGGAACACAATAGCAATTGTCCAGTTCCAAGACTAGTCCGCTAGGGAGCTTCAGCAAATAAGTTCCGATGGTGACCACAGCAACCTTTGCTCCATTGCCAACTCGCAAATTTGACTCCCCTCTGACGAGTCTTCTTCTATTCCTTAGCCCCTGTATGTCATTACATATATGTGAGTCACACCCAGTATCCAATACCCAAGTGTCTAAGAAAATAGAACGACAATCAATAACGAAGATACCTGAAGAGGATGGGGCATCGGATGCCTTCTACTTCTTCATGGACTCAAGATAAATCTTGCAGTTTCTTCGCCAGTGGCCTTCCTTACCACAATGATGGCAAGTGCCCTTTTGTGCTGGTTCTGCCTTCTTAGCCTTCTTGTTCTTCCCTTTCTTCTGTTCCTTTGCCTTCCTCTTAGAACCTTTCTTTGAGGAATCAACTAACATAACCGCCTTCTCCTCATGCTTCACAGAAGGCTCTACAATCTTCAGCATATTGAGGAGCTCAGGAATAGTGGATTCTAATTTGTTCATCCGATAGTTCATCACAAATTGTGAGAAACTCTTGGGCAAACAATGCAGAAATAAGTCAATACTTAATTCATGATCCATCATAAACCCGAGGGTGGCTAGCCGCTCGATGTACCCATTCATCTTTATCACAAACTGCACTATAGACGAACCTTCTTGCATCTTCGTGGTGAAGAGGAGCCTGGAGACTTCGAACCTTTCAGATCTCGCTTGCTCATCAAACAACTCATGAAGATGGAAGACTATGGTATTAGCATCCATATGCTCATGCCGCACCTCGTACATCGCTTAGCATGATGCAACTCGCCATTCGAGACCGCCACATGCTTCGATAGACCAACATTCGTCCGAGTTGCATCGCCCCCGACTGATTGGGAAGAGGCTCTTCAAGGACATATGCTAGCTTTTCCGCCTTGAGAACAATTCTCAAGTTTCTAAAGAAGTTAGGCCCAGTCAATTTGTTTGAATCCAAAATAGTGCGCAAATTCAAAGACGTCATGATCAATCGATTAACCTAGAAATACAAAACGAGCATATATGAGAAAATGATTTTAAAATGCATCAATATACATTTATAAATCCCATTCATTTTGTGAATTTCAAAAACCCCAAAATCACTTCGGGAGATTGTAGGTCCATCTCTGAATGGGCTGATATCCATCATAGATATGAACAACCTTGGAGAGAGTCCAACAAGCCATTCATAACTACGATGGTAGGTATCAAATATACCGATTGCATATCACGTATATGCAACTATCACAATGTGCTATCAACTAATTGAATGTTCACACATACATCGGGTTGTTAACACATTAACAAGTATGCATCATATGCATAGCACCCAACTTCACCTCCCTTAACATCGACCTTGGAGAGAGTCCAACAAGCCGATGCTCCAGGTTAAAGTCAACCCATTAATCGAGAAATAGTTTTAATATGGTTAAAGCGCATTCAACCAATTAGCCCAACTTGGAGAGAGTCCAATAACCAAAGCTAACGATTGACCTCTGACTCTTACTATATTAGTACTAAACTATTCCATGGTTTGAACATGTTCGGGTTCGAGCCGGGCTTGGAGAGAGTCTAACAACCCAAACAAGAAACGGAACTCTGGTTCTAACCATATTAATGGAAGGTGTAGGCTTTAATATTGAGTAAGGGTTTTTATGTCTCATCCTCTTTGCATGCAAATAACTATTATCTACATGGCATGACATACATGACATACATCTACATGTCACGACATGCATGACATAATGATATGCATCTAATGCAATTACATGACATACAATTATGTCATGTACAAAATTTTCTTATATGTCATAACTATTTATGGAAATAAAATATGTTTAAGATATGATTCTCTAAATCAAATCATGATTAAATTAGGAAATAAATTTCCAAATCTAATTACATATTTTATTTGTGGAAATAGTTGATTAAGGAAAGTTAATTTAGGAAACCAATTTCCTATGTCACGCCCCGAGAGTATGTCGTGCCGAAAAGCAAACGGACGGCATCTCCCCTGTACGTGGCAACATATCGGGTTAATACAAGGCCCGTAGGCCTACAACAACAATATAACATAAAGATATCAACATATCAAACACAGCGGAAACAATACAGACAGATAAAACAAGATACAAAGACTAACTGTGCACTCCGGAGTGACTTGGCACGACAAGAATCATAACAGAAATCGAATCAAAGACCAAATACGTACATCACATCCGTATATCACAAATACGGAAACAATACAGGGTAAAAACTCAAACCAACAATCCATAGTAATACAACAATACGGAAAAACATATCCATTCGTCCGGTGTGAGATGGGATCAGCTGGCGGAGCTCCGAACGTCCAAGGAATCTTCTACCTGTTATCTGGGCAACAGGAAACCCAGGGTCCAGGGGTGGTGAGTATAAACTCAGGGGTAATATATAGAAAGTGCATGAACAACATATAAGGATATAGAGATCTACAAGTATACATGTGAAGATCTACAGGTATACAACATGAATCCAATAGACCTACAGTCCTATCCAAATCTAATAACAAGTAACTACAGTAAAATCATACTCAATGTATATACTAAACTGATCAACTGAACATGAAGTAATGTACCAACATACTTGACGGTCTGCAACACCATAAGCTATATCATCCTGAACAGATATACAATAACACAACCCATATAACGCACAAAATCAATCTCATACCTGACCAATACTCCGACATATGAACAGTATATAATCACATATAATAACATCCCGGTCCATACCACACTATGACATGACACTAATCAAATACATACAAGTCTGAATCAACGCATGTATCATGCTCAACACATAGCAGTATATAAAATGAAAATGACATGTATCATGATGAACAACCATATGCAGCAATCATAGTTCAATCAAATGCAACATCTCACAGGCATATGTAAAACATATATCAAATACATGCATACATATATATATATCAGCAATGCATATGCATGGTCATGCCTGCGCACCCAACTCGCTACCATGACCCCAGTGTGGCCTAGGTGACACGACATGATAACTATCTCGACTCCAGCCGCCACCACTCTCGAGTGACCGAGTTGGGTAGTATGAAATAGTAGCTAGCCCGCCATAGAGCTATATGCTACCCACACGGGGGTCCCTGCTGCTAACCCCTCCGTCCCTACTCATGAGTAGACGAGCACCGCACCCAGGACAACTGTACATCACACGACCACCGTCTATAGTGGGTGAGTGCGCTAACTACCACTCCGCACAGTGGCCAAGTGCGCATCTCCAGCTACCACCATCCATAGTGGCCGAGAACGGCACGCACAATAATGCTCTGCCCTCAACCCTACAACCACTACCCCGAGTGGCCGGGGAGGCAGGATGACTGACGACTTATCTCAACCAGAAGGGAGACCCAGTCAACAGCATGCATGCAAATGTAATGATGCATAGATCCACACAAGTATCCTCGCAACACTCCCTATCTCACGGGGAGTCCTAGTCAACCAAAAGTCAACTATGCAAGGACTACAATCCACAAGACTCTCTCTATCGTACAAAGAGTCATACTCATCTGACAGTCAACCACGCTAAGACCTCTAGTCAGTAGCGAGATACTATCGACCCTCCATATAATCATACACAGATATACGATCCATAATGGATATACAATCATGCTAGGAACAAACCACACACATTTATCTATGCACATACAACTAAATCCACCATAGATGCACAACTAATATGTGTACGATACAACAATCGACTCCATAACCCAATTCATCACCTAACCCTAGTGATGTAACACAGTAACCCAATCTGAGGTCACAAAGATAACCCTAACCACCTGTACTTACTGAACATCCATCAGCTAATACATAATAGGGTTTATAGTTCCTATCCGAGCTAGATAATCAATGAAGTACCAGAGTATATATCTCAAAGGTCAAGGCAGTACAAGCATATGATTAAATAAGAGTGGATTTAAGGTAAACAGGTATAAACATAAATCCAAGATCATACACTAGAATTTGATCAAAACTACTGGACCAGGTAGATATTACCCACCTACAACGTAGATCATGTTGATGACCTTCGTGCCCGCAAATCTGTCTTGAATCAAGGTCCTGCAATTATCATACAACATTAACAAGTCTTAACTCTGATTCAATCATAATCAATCCCCTGATCTATTTAAGGGAAAAATCCAATCTGCATGTATCAATTGACTAAACAATACCGGTATACATCAATAACATCCAGATCTTGACTTACCAAATTCAATCTCAGTTACTCAACCTTTGGATCCAACAATTGAAGTTTCAAATCTGGAAGGATCACCTTATTCCATCGCAACCTGTGCTCTGATTTCTATTTTTACCTACAAATTAAGAATCCACAGTAGGCTCACACATCTAACTCTGATCTAAAAAAAATTAGATCAAGCACTTACCCCCCATTCTTTGCTCCATAGGATCATGTTAATGGTGACTAACAATGACTCCCAGGACAATAGCTAGTGGGGTAACCGACGGTGGAGCTGCAGTTGCGACAAGGAAATGCTCGGATTCACGAGATCAACAACCATCGATCATAGGCCACTACCACGGCTAAAGGTAGGCCAAAAATACTGGTGCAGAGGATAGTAATGAAAGGCGATGTCGCCTGCACGACTGCGGTAATGCACGAGCAGAGGAGCTGACACAGCAGAGATCAAAAGCCAAAAGCACCATCACTAAATAAGAAATTCTTGCTTAAGCAACGACGACGGTAGATCCATCCTGCAGCGGCTGAAATCAAAGAGAAACTTTTGACAATGGCAATCCACCTCGATCGGAATAGGTAGACGACAGAAATCAGCCGACAACAGCTCTGACCGGGCTGATGACGGGGAGCTCCGATAGTGGTGATAAGGCAACATCGGGCGGGATCGACTAGCTCGGCGTCGACGGTGGCAAATCGTCGACAGAGGTGAGCTGCGACAACGAATAGGGGAAAGGGCAGAGTGGCCGATCAAGGCCATCGGAGGAGATGGCTTGGTGGTTGCAGTGATCGCCCCATGTGCTGAAACAAACCTGATGGCTGGAGGAGCTCGCTGCCGCCAAGATCAGGAGGGAGAGGCACCGACGATGGAGTGCCGCGGAGAACAAAATCGCCGGCAGCCGCTGTGGGTTGGAAGAGACGAGAAGCGAGGAAGAAGCAGGAATCATGATTGAAACCTAACCCTAGCCGCAGCACTTGGATTGGCAGCCTGTTGCCGCGGCGACAACATCGTCGGTCCGCCGACGGAATCGCCGAGATCCCCAAACGAGAAACCCATTGTTCCTCGATCAGAGATCAGCTCAGTCGCGGCGCCGTCGAGCTGTTTCTCACCGAGACACCGACGAGCTAGGATTTCCGACGACGACAGAAGCACTGGCACGAAGAAATCGCGAGCGAGGAGAAAGAAGCAGATCGCGATGGAAGAAGCCGGAAATCGCGATCGGGAAGCTTTAAAAGTGGTTCGGCGGTTTAGTCCACATCAATCGGTTCAAGTCCAACCGAACCCAAGTTAAGCCCAACTCAAACCCAAATCAATTTTGTTCAAGCCAATCAACCCAAGCCAATTTCAGCCCAAGCCGAACGCAACCCAAGCCTAATACCAGATTCTAACCCAATTTAATCCACTAATTAAACCCAATTAACCCACTAATTAAATCCAATTAATTAAAGGGTTAATCCATATAATAATTTTTTTTTCCATATTTTATATTCTCCCCCACTTATAAAAAATTTGGTCCCCAAATTTCTGACTCATGTACGAGTACGAGATGTCACAACAACCATCTCAAGTATCCGGAGCAAAGTCACACCTCAAGTGACCAAGTGAAGTATTGAGCTCGAATATTATATTCCAGCTCTTATACACTCTCAGCCAACCTATTAAGAGGTCAATAACTGTACCAGAGTGGAGCTCTATACCCGTAATCGATGGGAGACTTTGCCAGAATCGTAAGGTGAATCATGAATCACCATTAGAAATGATACTCAAGGTTACTCCATGGATATAATTCCATCAAGCGATCCAACGAAATCCATCTTACAGCTTGGAAGAAAATGATCGGACCTAGCTAATCGATCATCGACTACCCAAATCCTATCAAGTCCTTTCCGAATTCTAGATAATCCCCCAACACAGTCCATCGTACTAGGCTACCACTTCCTTCACGGTACATAACCCTACCGATCACAATATTCCACCTTTGCTTGTTGGCACACCCAACCTCAAATTACGGAATCAACCATATCCCATATCTCGTTCCACTAACAGGAACGTCCCAATACTCACTATTTTCGAATACACTCTGAATAAATCACCACTCCTAAATGAAGAGTCTTTTGAACAACTCTTCCTAAATTGAAATACAACTTTGAATCCCACTATTCTCTTCGGAGATGGAGAATTTCTTTCTCACAAGAGAAATCAATCCAATGTCCAAAATTCACTCTGTCACACAGAGCTGAAAGTAACTGGAAGACTATAATGACTAATCTCGCTAGTTTCTCAGCTAGCATATACATAATATACATCTCATTCAACTGCCTCGGGATTGCTCCTAATCCCTGAAATGATGCATCTGCGTACAATACCCTTCCATCCATATCGGACAGATTAACTAACACTGACACAAAATTCAGCCCCCTTCTAGGCCTTGAAACCTAGCTTCCCCAACTTCCGACCAAGTGATTTCCATCATCTTCTTGGTCAAACAAATCAGCGGTATAGTATCGCTAGAACATCCTATCCACCTCTATGGTGAATCCCAAATCAATCTAGGGAAACCACAACTTCCTTTAAGATTGTGAATATATCCCAAAAATATATCATCCACAGATATGATGATAATCGATCTCAAATACTCCAATAGTATTTGATTCCTCAAATCCATGAACGACTAAATTGTCGATAAGTCTAACAACATTATCAATCAGCTCTATACACCTGCATCCTTTACTCTACGCTAATGATAGCTCAATCATCACATCGACAATGATCATTGTATGACACCAAGTCACTACAATATCAATATTCCAGTCGTATATCAACCCTAGGGTATACACAGGTGTCATTTAGCTGATCTAAACAGATCCTCTATCAACAACTACTGCATTCCATCATCGATAATCGATGCATAAACTCAAGGTCTGACTCTCTTCTAACAAAGAGTTACAAGTCTTCTCAAGAAGAAACACTGAGGCAGATAAATCTCCCATAGTGTTTAGCAACACCGATACCCATATAATCATCTCCCGGTATGAGGTCCCCAATATCAGGACTATTCCCAAAATCACCTCAATCGCATATTCCACTTGCCCATGCAGTGACCAGCCCGAGAGTCCATCCGTAACTACATCCAAATACTCTCGGATTATACAACTTTGAATCCCACTATTCTCTTCGGAGATGGAGAATTTCTTTCTCACAAGAGAAATCAATCCAATGTCCAAAATTCACTCTGTCACACAGAGCTGAAAGTAACTGGAAGACTATAATGACTAATCTCGCTAGTTTCTCAGCTAGCATATACATAATATACGTCTCATTCAACTGCCTCGGGATTGCTCCTAATCCCTGAAATGATGTATCTGCGTACAATACCCTTCCATCCATATCGGACAGATTAACTAACACTGACACAAAATTCAGCCCCCTTCTAGGCCTTGAAACCTAGCTTCCCCAACTTCCGACCAAGTGATTTCCATTACCTTCTTGGTCCAACAAATTAGCGGTATAGTATCGCTAGAACATCCTATCCACCTCTATGGTGAATCCCAAATCAATCTAGGGAAACCACAACTTCCTTTAAGATTTTGAATATATCCCAAAAATATATCATCCACAGATATGATGATAATCGATCCCAAATATTCCAAGAGTACTTGATTCCTCAAATCCATGAACGACTAAATCGTCGATAAGTCTAACAACATTATCAATCAGCTCTATACACCTGCATCCTTTACTCTACGCTAATGATAGCTCAATCATCACATCGACAATGATCATTATATTACACCAAGTCACTACAATATCAACATTCCAGTCGTATATCAACCCTAGGGTATACACAGGTGTCATTTAGCTGATCTAAACAGATCCTCTATCAACAACGAAGGATACTCCTTCACAGCAACTACTGCATTCCATCATCGATAATCGATGCATAAACTCAAGGTCTGACTCTCTTCTAACAAAGAGTTACAAATCTTCTCAAGAAGAAACACTGAGGCAGATAAATCTCCCATAGTGTTTAGCAACATCGATACCCATATAATCATCTCCCGGTATGAGGTCCCCAATATCAGGACTATTCTCGAAATCACCTCAATCGCATATTCCACTTGCCCATGCAGTGACCAGCCCGAGAGTCCATCCGTAACTACATCCAAATACTCTCGGATTATACGTACATCCGAGAGTCCTAGTATACTAACGCTCCAACAATCCAACTATCTGTAAGGATATGTCTATAGTGGAGGTATGTTTAGAAAAGGCTAAGGGTATCCCTTGACTTCTTGATTGTTGATCCACATCTCACCTGACGGTAGAGAAAATCACCAACCCACAAGTCGATAGGAACCCTTCGAACCCTATCCAAGAATGTTCTAGACAAAGATACCTGTAAACTACCAGTATCTCTCGATATATCCACAAATAGGATAATCTAAAGTAATACCCCGAAGGACCGATCCTTCGGTCTTCTATACTTCTTCTCGAGTAATCATGTAAACTTGAGGTGAGCTCAAGTAACTGCAAAAGACTGTCATGGAGGAACTAAAGTCAACTGCTGAAACTGAGGTACAATACTCAAAATGACTGCAACGAAGATGGTAAACACTGTTGTACTGGCAAGGGTACACATCCGACTATAAAATACTGAAGAACTGTCAACATCATAGCACGTTCCATCTCTGTGAAAGGTATAGCTGCAACTGGAGAATACTGCGTAGATATGACCATCATCGTAAAATCTCTCCTCTGTATAAAGCATAACCACGTCTGGGAAAGTAATAGTTGTCGTCATCTGGAAAGTTAACAGTTGTTGTCTGAAGGTCTGAGTCTTCTGAGATGTCTTCGGCTGATACTGCTGGGTAACTTACTTCTTCCGGATGAAAGTATCAAAGAGATCCAACTATATCTGGGGTAGTAGATCGCCGCTGATGTGATAACCCAATCTTCTGTAATGATCTCGGCTTTCGAGGTTGTGGATCGTCCGCTCGAAAGCATCATCCATAGTCTTCAACTGAGTCTTCAAAATATATACCCTCCTCGTAGATACCGACTGCTTATAGTAGAAACAGATACAATGGTCCATCGGATAATCTGGCTTTGTGTCTCGTCGTAACCCGCACTGCACACACATAATCCCTTCGGAGTCTTTCTTCTGAGTTCACTGATAAACATAAGAAAATACTGACGATCTGCAATCGGTCTTCTATAATTGGACAACTCTCCAATAGTCGCTCCTGACTCATGACTTAAATCTTGCTCCTTTTATCCAACATTTGGAGATTTCGGATTCCAATAATTTAACTCACAAAATCTGCTTATCAAATCTCCAACTCTTTAAAACACTTACTACGGAGTCATTTCTATGCACATGACTCGGTCTAAGGACTTCCGGTAGGATCTGGTAGGAGATCCAAACATCCTGATCAAGATGTCAGCCAATAACCTGTGGGTGGCCAAAACCAACCCAATCACATTCTTGGGCTATTAAATGGTCGTAATCTTCGCAAGTCTAATGACTCTGCATGGTATCTCTGTTACCAAACAATCACCCAACTTAATGCCCAAGAATTCTCTGACGATAAGTCAAATAAGATGACGTGGGGAAATACTATCCCACAACATCACTGAACTATGACCAAGTGATATATTATTTTCCGTAGGTTATTTCCTATCTCTTCCACCAAGTATCGGCTTGATTCCGATAATGGTATGCAACCAACTCCACTATCTTCGTATAACACGAGTTAAGTACTCAAAAGTACCCTCAAAGTTATACAACCTAGCATGACTAATTCAGGGATCAAAATCCCTATGAATATCTCTAAACTAATCCTCTACTATCTGCATCCGCAATAGTATACTCGCTTGTCCATTACCCCATAGGTAATGATCTAACAAGCGTAATTAGTGAAAATCCTTAAGACTGTAATCTTTGATTTCCACATGAAATGTGACTACCTAATCCCTGCTTTCCGACTCGGTATCAGTCGGCTCTCAAAGGTAATTACCTTTTCGATAGCAGGTACATGTCTAATAACCTCAACATATCATTCCCGTGGTCAACTCAAACCATGGTTACGAATACTAACCAACACCCTACAAGTTATCCATGTTATAAGCAACTAAATGCATAGCCAACAGAAGGATATGTAATATCAGTTAACATACCTTAAACCTTGTAGCTCGGAGATGTCTGCAACAGCCAGATCCCAGAACTCACAAAATCAAAACTGAGTAAAGCAAAACTCGATGTTCGAACGGAATAAAATCCGAAAGTAGACTTCGCAAACTAGGGCTCTGATACCAATAAAATTGTCACGCCCCGAGAGTATGCCGTGCCGAAAAGCAAACGGACGACATCTCCCCTGTACGTGGCAATATATCGGGTTAATACAAGGCCCGTAGGCCTACAATAACAATATAACATAAAGATATCAATATATCAAACACAGCGGAAACAATACAGACAGATAAAACAAGATACAAAGACTAACTGTGTACTCCGGAGTGACTTGACACGACAAGAATCATAACAGAAATCGAATCAAAGACCAAATACGTATATCACATCCGTATATCACAAATACGAAAAGAATACAGGGTAAAAACCCAAACCAAAAATTCATAGTAATACAACAATACGGAAAAACATATCCATTCGTCCGGTGTGAGATGGGATCAGCTGGCGGAGCTCCGAACGTCCAAGGAATCTTCTACCTGTTATCTGGGCGACAGGAAACCCAGGGTCCAGGGGTGGTGAGTATAAACTCAGGGGTAATATATAGAAAGTGCATGAACAACATATAAGGATATAGAGATCTACAAGTATACATGTGAAGATCTACAGGTATACAACATGAATCCAATAGACCTACAGTCCTATCCAAATCTAATAACAAGTAACTATAGTAAAATCATACTCAATGTATATACTAAATTGATCAACTGAACATGAAGTAATGTACCAACATACCTGACGGTCTGCAACACCATAAGCTATATCATCCTGAACAGATATACAATAACACAACCCATATAACGCACAAAATCAATCTCATACCTGACCAATACTTCGATATATGAACAGTATATAATCACATATAATAAGATCCCGGTCCATACCACACTATGACATGACGCTAATCAAATGCATACAAGTCTGAATCAACGCATGTATCATGCTCAACACATAGCAGTATATAAAATGCAAATGACATGTATCATGATGAACAACCATATACAGCAATCATAGTTCAATCAAATGCAACATCTCACAGGCATATGTAAAACATATATCAAATACATGCATACATATATATATCAGTAATGCATATGCATGGTCATGCCTGCGCACCCAACTCGCTACCACGACCCCAGTGTGGCCTAGGTGACACGACATGATAACTATCCCGACTCCAGCCGCCACCACTCTCGAGTGACCGAGTTGGGTAGTATGAAACAGTAGCTAGCCCGCCATAGAGTTATATGATACCCACATGGGGGTCCCTGCTGCTAGCCGCTCCGTCCCTACTCATGAGTAGACGAGCATCGCACCCAGGACAACTGCACATCACACGACCACAATCTATAGTGGGTGAGTGCGTTAACTATCACTCCGCACAGTGGCCAAGTGCGCATCTCCAGCTACCACCATCCATAGTGGCCGAGAACGACACACACAACAATGCTCTGCCCTCAACCCTACAACCACTACCCTGAGTGGCCAGGGAGGCAGGATTACTCACAACTCGCATCAACCACAAGGGAGACCCAGTCAACAGCATGTATGCAAATGTAATGATGCATAGATCCACACAAGTATCCTTGCAACACTCCCTATATCACGGGGAGTCCTGGTCAACCAAAAGTCAACTATGCAAGGACTACAATCCACAAGACTCTCTCTATCGTACAAAGAGTCATACTCATCTGACAGTCAACCACGCTAAAACCTCTAGTCAGTAGCGAGATACTATCGACCCTCCATATAATCATACACAAATATACAATCCATAATGGATATACAATCATGCTAGGACCTCTAGTCCGTAACCACATACTGACAACCACACACATTTATCTATGCACATACAACTAAATCCACCATAGATGCACAACTAATATGTGTACGATACAACAATCGACTCCATAACCCAATTCATCACCTAACCCTAGTGATGTAACACAGTAACCCAATCTGAGGTCACAAAGATAACCCTTATCACCTGTACTTACTGAACATCCATCAGCTAATACATAATAGGGTTTATAGTTCCTATCCGAGCTAGATAATCAATGAAGTACCAGAGTATATATCTCAAAGGTCAAGGCAGTACAAGCATATGATTAAATAAGAGTGGATTTAAGGTAAACAGGTATAAACATAAATCCAAGATCATACACTAGAATTTGATCAAAACTACCGGACCAGGTAGATATTACCCACCTACAACGTAGATCATGTTGATGACCTTCGTGCCCGCAAATCTGTCTTGAATCAAGGTCCTGCAATTATCATACAACATTAACAAGTCTTAACTCTGATTCAATCATAATCAATCCCCTGATCTATTTAAGGGAAAAATCCAATCTGCATGTATCAATTGACTAAACAATACCGGTATACATTAATAACATCCAGATCTTGACTTACCAAATTCAATCTCAGTTACTCAACCTTTGGATCCAACAATTGAAGTTTCAAATTTGGAAGGATCACCTTATTCCATCGCAACCTGTGCTCTGATTTCTATTTTTACCTACAAATTAAGAATCCACAGCAGGCTCACACATCTAACTCTGATCTAAAAAAAAATTAGATCAAGCACTTACCCCCCATTCTTTGCTCCATAGGATCATGTTAATGGCGACTAACAATGACTCCTAGGACAACAACTAGTGGGGTAACCAACGGTGGAGCTGCAGTTGCGACAAGGAAATGCTCGGATTCACGGGATCAACAGCCATCGATCATAGGCCACTACCACGCTGAAGGTAGGCCAAAAATACTGGTGCAGAGGATAGTAATGAAAGGCGGTGTCGCCTGCACGACTGCGGTAATGCATGAGCAAAGGAGTTGACACAGCAGAGATCAAAAGCCAAAAGCACCATCACTAAATAAGAAATTCTTGCCTAAGCGACGGTGACGGTAGATCCATCCTGCAGCGGCTGAAATCAAAGAGAAACTGTTGACAATGGCGATCCACCTCGATCGGAATAGGTAGACGACAAAAATCAGCCGACAACAGCTTCGACCGGGCTGATGACGGGGAGCTCCGATAGTGGTGATAAGGCAGCATCGGGCGGGATCGACTAGCTCGGCGTCGACGGTGGCAAATCGTCGACAGAGGTGAGCTGCGACAACGAATAGGGGAAAGGGCAGAGCGGCTGATCAAGGCGATCGGAGGAGCTGGCTTGGTGGTTGCAGTGATCGCCCCATGTGCTGAAACAAACCTGATGGCTAGAGGAGCTTGCTGCCGCCAAGATCAGGAGGGAGAGGCACCGACGATGGAGCACCACGGAGAACAAAATCGTCGGCAGCCGCTATGGGTCGGAAGAGACGAGAAGCAAGGAAGAAGCAGGAATCGTGATTGAAACCTAACCCTAGCCGCGGCTTTGAATCGGCGACTGTTCTTCTTGGCGACAACATCGCCGATCCGCGCCGGAATCGCCAAGATCCCCAAGCGAAACCCATTGTTCCTCGGAGGAGATCAGCTCGATCCGCGATGTCGTCGAAATTTGTTTCTCAGAGACACCGGCAATTTGAGATTTCCGACAGCAGAAGACACAGCGCGAAGAAATCGCGAGCGAGGAGAAAGGAGCATATCGCGATGGAAGAAGCCGGAAATCGCGATCGGGAAGCTTTAAAAGTGGTTCGGCGGTTTAGTCCACATCAATCGGTTCAAGTCCAACCGAACCCAAGTTAAGCCCAACTCAAACCCAAATCAATTTGGTTCAAGCCAATCAACCCAAGCCAATTTCAGCCCAAGCCCAACGCAGCCCAAGCCCAATACCAGATTCTAACCCAATTGAATCCACTAATTAAACCCAATTAACCCACTAATTAAATCCAATTAATTAAAGGGTTAATCCATATAATAATTTTTTTTCCATATTTTACATCCTAAATCATCAAAACTACTTATGGAAATAAAATATTTTAAGATTTGATTTCCCAAATCAATTCATTATTAAATTAGGAAATAAATTTCCAAATCTAATCAAATATTTTATTTATGGAAAATATCAATTTCCATAAATACTTCCAACTTTCCAAAAGTAGAAGATTTCTATAAATACTTCTAACTTTCCAAAAGTAGAAAATTTCCAGAAATACCATTATGACTATCGCAAAACAATTTTACGATTATGTCGAAACACAACCTGGGCTATGATACCACTGTTGGGTTTCCGGCATCGCAGCGAGTGTGTGTTCGAACATGTTTCGTAAATATGTGCACAGCGGAAGGAATAAAATAATAAATCTAATTTATTACAACACACACACCACACGCATGCATAGTACAACATGTGTTGACATAAATGCAATTTCAAATTTTGCAATAAAAGGAAATTTATACTACGTATACCTGACGTATCACGTGTAGCGGGAAAGACATCAACCGGAATGATCCTCGCTAGAATCGTCTCTATCCGTATCCACGCCGAGTATCTTTGGGATGACTTCACAAAGTCACGAGCCTCGTCTTCGTATGAGTTACTTGCCTCGTGTTGAAGACGATGTGATCGAGAGAAGATCACGATCCGAATCAAAATTCGGATCCAAAATGAGTCCTCAAAAACTCGCTTCTCTGGAGAGGTATTCGTCAACCGTTTGACGAATCCTTCGTTCTCCACCTATGAGGATTATCGGAGATCGAATCCCTGGCAAGACTACCACTGTCGGAGCTCCAAACGTCGTCCAAATGACGCTCCGACAAGAAGGAAACAAGCTGTCCAGAAAACTGGACAACTTTGGTGGAGGAATAGGGGCCGGCCAAATAAGGAAGGTTGAAGCTCACCTTGTCGCCGGACCCAAAGGAGATCACTGGAGCTCCTCCGGCAAGGGGAGAGGACGACAGCTGCTGGACGTCGGCAAGGGAGCTTTGGGCAGCGGCAAAGGGGTTAGCGCCGACCACTTGGAGAAGAGGGAGAGGGTGGGCGGCAACAACTAGGGTTGCAAGGATTAGGGCTTAACAAAACCCTTAAGCCCTATTTTATAGAGAACAAATTCTCTTAATGGTTATCGGATCATAACCAAAAGCCCGTTAACCCGCTCCATTAATTTAAGTTAAAATAAACCAAACCATGTTGGTCTATTTTAAGTTAAAACGAACCGAACCAACTTTGGTTCATTCGTTTAAAACAAACCAAACCCCTTTGGTTTATTCTCCTCCATTGGATTAGAACCAAACCAATTTGGTTCATCCATCATGTCTTCATAAGACACGGCCCATCCATGCTTCCATTGCGACTGAAACGATTTCATGCTCACTCCATGTTTGGTCCAACCAAACCTAGTTTCTCTCGGTCTGAGAATCTCATTCTCAAGCTCATTTTAAATCCTTCGGATTACGCTCGTTGTGCGTGTGACCAAATAGGTTCTCAGTTTATGTTGGCCGTCTATAATTAACCATTAATTATAGAACGATCATGAGTGACACCTAGTAGCACATCATGATCCCCAATTAACCGAAAAGATCAACGGTTGATCCAGAACTATTTTTGAAACCCTTCAGCAGCTCGAATGAATCGTGCCCCATTCTCTTCACTCATCTTATACCCACTTGGTTCAGGACATGGTCTATAGTGTCAATCCCCACTAGGCTGACTACGTCACACCTAACCCAAGTATCATTTCCTCGTCCTACGGATTCTAGTTACTGCACATGTATCAAAGAGTACTGTACTCTAAACATGTAATGCTTTGGCCAAAGACTTTAGTAACAATCCGACGAGATGTCATGGGTATACATCTCCTCGCAAGGAGTGGTGAATCCTTTATAGGCTATTCAAACACCTTCGATCACTTCGACTTATACCCAATCATCTCGGGTCCACATCTCCTCAGAGATGCTTGCTTAAGATGTCAAAACATAAGTCTTTATGATCAAGATGACTTGAATACCGCAAGTCAAAGGAACATCGCACTTAAGCTGCAGTAAGAACTTCATTGACATATCTCTATATATGCAGAGAACCATATGAAGTCTTACGGCTGGTCACTCCAATGAACTAGTTACCATAACTAGCATCCACGATTAACTCCGGACATCACAATGTCTCCAGCCAGTGAGAATCAGCTGCTTGGATACACCAAGGAGTATACCTCGTGCTAGTCTCGACAGAATCAATGGTGTCCAAATCCATCAATTTATCGACTAGGGATAATTCTGATACATCACAATTACATATGTAGAGATACTCACTAGTTGTGATCTAATCACAAATTCTCTCATGTTGTGAATCGTATCATGGACATTCAGTAAATGAGTTTAAGATCTAATCAAATATATGAAAACATGTATACTCAAATAGTGAATCTTCATTTATCATATAAATGGTTCAAACATAAGGCGATTGCCTTAGGACATCTCTCATATATTACTAACACAAAAGCCTTAGGTTTGAAAGCTATCCTTCTCATTTGTGTTTTGGTCACTCTAATGGCGTCTCATAGCCTTAGGTTTCTTCTCCGGCGATTTTCCTTGTGTTAGGGTTCCGGCGAGATCCTCTTTCCGGTGATCTTCCGGCGTTCTCTCCAGCAAAGAGACTGCCCAGTTAGGCCCTCACAACCATCGATCTAGTAATGGCACCAAAGTATCTCTAAACTCTTAAACCCTAATTTTCTTTTACACCACATTTTGATCTAATCATGTATTTGTGTCATTACATTGCATTCCATATGACCCAAATGAGGGTGGATCACGTTTGTACCAACCGATGGTAGTTAGGTACATTGATGATCAATTTTTTAGACACTACTGTGGCGATATCATTGAGATCTTATTGCACTATCAGCTCATGAAGGTCGCTCTGTGTAATCATGCTATTAATGATGATCTCCTCAAGGAATTTTATCGAAACTTGAGGAAGGTAGACGATGGCCCTACCTACACCACTCGCGTTGCAAAACACGACTTGGAGTTCACTTCTGCGATCTTGCAGGAGTTCCTGCAGTGTAGGGCATCAGATGATATCTTCATCTTTTATCCTACCTTTGATGCACCTCTTCCTGCTCCTTTTGACCACGTTTCATTAGATTCCATGCATGAGCACCTCTTCCGCCATCCTCGCCCACCAGCTCAAAACCTCTTTTCTATCAGTGAGTTATCTGCACCTAAAAATGTTCTTTACAAAGTCATTGTTAGGTGCTTTCTTCCTATTGTGACTCGGGGTCTGGCCAAGATTCGGCCTCCCCATCTCTTCCTCATGTATGCCATGAGCCATAGGTTAGACGTGAACATTGCATTGAACATGTTTCATTACATTGTCCATTTCATATCCCCTGTACAAGGAAAAGTTCATATGCCTTTTGGACATATTATCACTGCATCGTTAGAGTCCATAAGCATTAACATATCCAGGGGATCGCTGAGGGCGCTATCCGAAGTATACGACTGTATCTCAGTGCGTAACTTCACTTTGGCTGGGCTGCGGACTGGAGATGGACAGATGGAGCTGATACCTCGGCCTCAACCCATGACACATGGGGGGCCACCTCTAGTGCCTGGAGAGCCTGCAGGACAGTATGAGGGGCCCGATGTTGCTGACGAGGATGGCCATATGCCAGTAGATGCACCAACAAAGAGTCTTTGAGCATGTTGCACAGCTTGATGTCGACCGAGGACTACGATTCACGATCGTAGGAGATCATATCAGGGCACCCTCCATGAGTGAGTCAAACACCGGGATGGAGGAGCACCACAAAGAGGATGGAGGAGCGCCAGAGCTTAATGGATGGAGCAGCGTCAGATTGATATATACGAGATGATGAGGACCTGGACGCTGAGCCAGCAGCCTCCTTCGCCTCCACCATCTGTCAGGGATGACAGCTAGAGGATGTTTAGGGATTCTGTTTTTAGTTTCTTAGTGAGGTTGAGAGTTTCAGACTTTTATTTTGCTTGTAAAAACTAAAGTTATATTTGAATGAAATATTTTGTTTATAAAAAATTATGTGTTTTTGTCTGATTATGTGTGTGTTAATGTGTTTATATATACAAATTTGACATGTCATGACATCATACTTATATTTATCATTAAATATGTCATGATTATGTTTAGGATTAAGGACTAATGTCATGTGTTTTTAGATTATATCATATGTCATGACATCATGATCATTGGTCATGCTTAATTATTGTTATCATTTATGCCATGATCATTCATGCATTAATTAAAATTGAGTTAAGGATTATGACATGATTTAAAGTCCCATCTATAAGAGAGTCAAATAGAGTTGCCTAGAAAATACATGAGGCTATAATAACCCTAATCCCACATCTCACAATTACTTTGACTCATGTGTGCTTAATACATCTTAGATACATGTGAGATGTTAGGAAAATAAGTTAAGTTCAAGGTGCATAGGTAATGCATCTAGATGAACTTAAACTTATCTCAATCATTAATATGAATCATGAGGAAAGCTAATGTACAAGTCATGTACATTTAGCTAAGAGTCCATGGTTCAAAATAGGTTTTCAAAAACATTTTAAAATCACTTTAGAAAACTTTGGTGAAGTCTATCTTTTGATAGCAAACACCATTGAAGAAGTTGATACAAAGTAGATCAAAAACATCGAAGTTTTAATGGTTTTTGAACTTTGTATCAATCTCCTATTTTAATGGGTAAAATATTTTTCCAATATTTTTCACCAATTGTATGTATTATAAGTATTATACATATGAAATTTCGTGATTTTTCAAGCTATGTATAATTACTTATGATTTTTCAAACTCTGATTCTGATAATTGAAAAACTGAGTTTTTAGTTATCGACCGCCATCGCTTGAAGTCGATCGATAAGGCAAATACTCTCGCAAAGAACTATCTTGGCGGAAATCGCCTTGGCAAAACTGCCCTAGCGGCAAAACCACCCTGGTAGAATCGCCCTGGCGCCCTGGCGCATGGCAGGCACTCCCCTGGCGGAAACCGCTCTGGCGGAAATTGCCTTGGCGGAAGTGCCCTAGCAGAACTACCCTGACGTAGTTATCAGCCGACTGCTGCTTGGTGCCAGTCGACTTATGGGCACGACAATCAACTGCTTTCTGAAGGACTCGATTGCCAAGCTGATTTCAGGAAAAACAAGGATGTTTAGCCCGTGTTCAGCTACGGTAAAGGTCCCTAACCACTCCTAACCCTAGGATATGCTTTGGGAAGCATTATAAAGGGTGAAAATCCATTGGATATGGATTAGGAGAGCTGTTTAGGGTTTGTATCAATTTTAAGGTGTGGAAAAGTTCAATGTTGAACTTTAGGCCTTAATTTTGATAGTTTAAAGTTCCTATTGGCTTAAGGACTTCCCAAGGACCTTGTTGGTACAATGGTCAAGGAGGAGCAAACCTTTAGGGGGAGGTATCCATCAAGGGATGATGAATGTTATTTTTCCTCATGAGGAGGAGAAATGAGATTTTGAGATACCCAATTTAGAAATTGGGAGTGTATAGGATTATCTCTCTTGAGTGATATGAGACTTATCACTAGGAAGATGGTAGACATCCTATGTATTTTTGAACCAAGGGGGAGATTGTAAGATCTCATTGGGACATGAGACATTGACCTCCTTGAAGAGAACCTTTTTGATGTTAGTCAAAAAGGGGGAGAACTTATTGGGAGAATGACATCAATTGGGAAAATTGATGGGGATGATTGGTTTGAGTTAGATGGTCTAACTCAATGGTTTGTTTGGTTTTTGTCAAACATCAAAAAGGGGAAGATTGTTGGTGCAATCGATCCAGGTCACGATTGACCAGGACTCGAACTTGACTCGAGAGATATTTTGATGTTAAAAAAAAACATATGACAATGTGATTGTCATGGGAAAGTCCAAGTCTTGGGTCTTGGCAATGGAAAGTCCAACATGGGTTGGCAAGGAAAGTCCAAGCATGAGTCTTGGCATGGAAAGTCCAATATGGGTTGGCAAGGGAAAGTCCAAGCTTGAGTCTTGGCATTTGAGAAGTCCAAGGGGTTTGATATTGGCGGCTTAAAGTCCAAGCGATAGTCTTGGCAACATAAGTCCAATGGTTGGCGGCATAAAGTCCAAGCGGAGTTTTGGCAGCGTAAGTTCAATGTGCCTTGGCAGTGTAGGCACCGTTAGCATGACATAGCCGATGGAAGCACCTGAAGGCTAGCGCAATGGATGAACAAGTCATGGATGACTTGGAGGGATCCGAGAGGCGTGAGGCTGACGAAGGTGGCTAGAAGGCTTAGGTCTAGGCTAAGGGTGGTCTAGCAAGTATGAGGGAACCAAACTTGGGTTAAAACCTCATGTTTGAGGTGTGCCAGTCGACTGATTCCATGTGGCAGTCGACTGACGTGAGTCAACTAGGGAGGTGGGCGATCGACTAGAGTCGGCAATGATCGGTGATCTTGATATCAGTCGACTGGTGCTCGAGAATTTGGGCACAGAATGGAGTCGAGACTCGACTGCGGGGCTAGCAGTCGAGTGAAGGCTTCATCAGTTGACTGATGGGTATGATCAGTCGACTGATGATGGATCCATTGGATTTTTTCAGCGTGGATCTAGCCATTATCTCACGACAACAGTGGCATCAGTCGACTGATGGTCCCGAGCAGTCGACTGATCGGCGATTTCTAGCCCAGGTTGCAGCTTTAAATGGAGCTCGTGGAGGAGGAAATCACCACCGATTTTCTTGGACGTTTTGAAGCGATTTGCTGCTGCAAATCAAGGCCTTCAATTGCTAGTCCAAGGCAATCAATAAGCAAGCTTCTAAAAGATTTGTGTAAAGTTTTCTTCGCTTTCTTTTGTTGTATTCACTTGTAATTGCTTGTTGTTTACTTGTATTACTATTGTAATATTTTGTATGAGGTTTCTCCACCTTCGACTTGTGTCGAGAAGGAGTTATTGCATAGTGGTGTATTTATGGCATCGCTAGAGCTCTTTGGAGCTCGATTCGTGGAGTAGGAACCATTCGGTTCCGAACCATGTTAAATACTTGTGTAATTGTGTTTGTATTGTTTCGTTATTGCTATTACTTCTATTTCCGTTGCGCTAGTGAAATTTGTAGACAAACATGAACGAATTCCATCTCGCAACTAGCACGACGCTATTGGTCACATTTCCCCAACAGAAATGGGCAGCTAAGTGTGAGATTCACAAATTATACGCCCAATAGAATAATCAAAGAAGACTTAGATAACCAAGAACATAATCTGGTATCTCTAGAGGAGCAAGATCCCTTAATAATTGCCCAACAACAACTAAAAGAGTTAGGAAAAAAACATCTCCAACTAATAGAAGCACATAATAGAAAACAAAATAATATTAACTTGGTAAATATAGGAGGGATATTTGATGATTTAAATGAATATGTCTACTTATCGATAGAAATGGCTGCCCACCTAACTAAAATAGAAATACAAGAATTAGAACGATTCGATAAACTACATAAAAAACTCCCTAAAAATGTAACCTTATATAAAGATGAGGATAAAAATGTTATAGCAAAAGAACAACCTACAGGTCACACATGTCTGACAACTAAACTTGACACTAAGACAAACAAAAAAAACAAAGAGGTGAACTTAATGAACACAGTAGAATCCTTTGCTTTTGCTTCAAGATCATACCAGATAACATACCCAAAAAGTACTATGCAAAACTTTAGATTATAGCCAAGGACATGCCCCTAGAACAATAGTCGACTTGTATACTAACAATAATCCGCTACTAAGTACTCTTGGCAGAAGACAACCACCAGAAGTAATATTTTTTTGAAAAAAAATGTCGTATTATTAAATATAACAGAATGTGACCCACAACTCTATGATGTATACTTGGAACAATGGAAAGTCTCTGTAACAAGGACTATGTGGCTAGACATGAAATGAATATAGAAACAGATGCAGTCATAATACGAGTAGAAGAAAATTACCTAGGAGACGTAGCAAGAGCAACCTGGAAATCTTTCGAAGAAAAATTCTCAGAAGAAGTGGTTAAAATTTAGAAAATTTTAATGTAAATAGTGGTTCTTTAATTTGGTGACATTTTCAAGAATTAATTAGACACGGAGGTGAGATTTTATAGGGCTACTACATGCATTGGAAAATAAAAAATTTAAGGTATATTAGTAGATTTTTTGTCTTTATCATAAATCGTTACATAAATACAAAGGGTTAGGATAAAAGAGTTGTACTTTCGTGATTCTTATGAATTTATAAAAACCACAAGCAAGACTAATTAGTCTTGTCTTTGTCGGTATCCATGTCAGATCTTCGCAAGACAACCTCTCTAATGGCAATAAGTCTTCCTCTCCGATTGGTGCTCATAGAGAAGAAGAGGAGAAGAGGAAGAAGAGACAACACAAACTCTCAACTCATAAAGAGAAAAAACTCTCTAAAATTTCATCAAGAACCCTGTATAGGGTGTGAAAAGACTTACCAAAAATAGAGAAGATGAAGTGTCAAGATGCGACACGGCCAGGATGTGCTTCGTGCCACGGTTGTGTCGCATGTGGCTTAGTCAAGCATGACCGCCACATGATCGTGCTTGTCAAGGGTTGTGTCATTTTGGCACGGTCGTGCCTCCCAGCACGGTCAAGATGTGTTTCTCTCTGGACATATACAACACAACCAGAAACATGCCCGTGCCTCGGGCATATACAAGTCGTGCTTTTTAGGCACGATCGTGTTTCTCAACACGGCAAGGTCATGTTCTTCTCTGGACATCGAACATAACCAGTATTTTCTCGACACTTCTAGCATGGCCTGAGACACGGTCGTGTTTCTCAAATATGACATGACTTCACGACTGTGCCTTGCTCCACTACCAAGCCGTGGAAAACTCTGTCTCACTTATTTTTCTCGATAGAGCATTGCACGACCATGCCAACCATTGGCACGCCCGTGTTTAGCTCTTTCACTCCCATTTTGTACTTCTTTAAGTTTGGTCCAATCAGACATCCTCTTCCTTTTTTAGAATCTTATTCTCTAACTTATTTTATATCTCTTAAGACACCGTTATATGTGTGACCCAATAGATTTTCGACTATATTAGTCATTCATAACTAACCATTAGTTATGAATAGATCATAAATGACATCTAGCAGTACATCATGACTCTCAATTGATCAAAAAGTCAACATTAGCTTCAGAATGATTCTGAACTCTTCACCAATTATAGTTTTGTGTCTATGTTCCTTGACTCATCATATATCCATTTGATTCAGGGCATGATCTATGGTGTTCGTCCCCACTAGGCTGACTACGTTACACCTAGCCCAAATTTATTTTTTGTTCTGTAGATTCAAGTTACTCCATGTGTATGTTCAAGAAGACTATCTTCTTGACATGCATGTTTTTGTCAAAGATTTCTGAGTAATAATCATAACAAGAAACCTAGGGTATACTTCTCTTTTACAAAAGTGTTGAATTCTTTACGGGTTATTCAAATATCTTCGATCACTTTGACTTATACCCAATCAATCCGAAATGACACCTCCTATGGAGATGATTGTGAAGCAGTCAAAGTATAAATTGTCATAACTAAGATGACTTGAATACCTCAAATCTAAGGAAGTCTGCACTCAAGCTACAATGAAACTTCACCGATATAAAGAATCATATAAAGTTTTATAGCATATTACTCCAATGAACTAGTTACCCTTAACTAACATCCACATGTTCGCTTTCAACATTCCTATATTTCCATTTAGTGAGTATTGAATGTTTGAATAAACCAAAGAGCATAATATATACTAGTCTTATAGAATTAATGATATTCAATCTCATCAATTCGTCGACTAAGAATAATTTCAATATTTACATAATTACATATGATGAGATACTAATTATGATACAATCACAATTTCTCATACTATACATCGTATTGTGGACTTCAATAGATGAGTTTAAGATCTAATCAAATATATAGAAAATGTATACTTAAATAGTAAATTTTATTAATAATTTCTAAGCGATTATCTTACGATATCTCTCTATTAATATATTAGTACCACCACCTTCGATAATTATTTAACTATAGCTGCACGCTATGAATACATGCAGCTTTAATTTTCTTAAACAAATTAGCGATAGTTTGTAAAACCTATTGATTCAACCTTCACAACCAAATGATGACACTTTAAAATTGTGAAACTCAAAAAAGAGGTAATACACACATCTTTCTCAAATCTATTATAACCATTTATAATATAATCTAGTGTAGACTTTAAATTTTATGTTAAAATCTAGTAGTCGTTAACCATCCAATTCATTCTCGGAATGAGATATTGTAGTCCCTATGGGGATGACATATTGATAAGATCATGTGACAGTTTACAGATGAGGTACGGGTCGAATCTCGAAGGGAGATCTAAATCCCTCCTCCGAACTCAGAATGGTCCTCCATAGTTTTGTCAATCGTGTCAAGGTTCAAAGAACATCTCCTGATTTACCTCTTTCACAATAATCTTGGGACGGACCGATGAGAATCGCTAGATCGACGATTCTAACTTTTTACAGACAATGATGATATTATATCTATAAGGTATGTTGCAATATAAGATATTGTTATTTATTTTATGCGATGATTCATTTAAATATATAGTTTTGATGCTGGTGTAAAATATCAATTTAGGATTATATTATAATTATTGATATGGTGTTTCAAGTGGGTAGTCATTAATATTGCAAGGATGATGATAAAAATATAAGTTAAAGATCAAATAGTTGACAAATAAAAGTCTAAATAAATTGAGAATTGAATAGTGAATAAGATGAAAATACAAGCAAACTTCAGAGTACAAATAAATCAATCATCGAATACTTGGCGGATTAAATTGATTCGATTTAGTTGCTCGATGATTGAATAGACTAAATAGTCCATTCAAACTGTTTTGCCAATAAATAAAAATATTTTTCCCTAGACAATCAACTAGTCAATCTAATTGAGGTAAGTTGAATTAGTTGGTGGTAAGAGGACTAATCAATTAAGGAGAATCCTAAAAATGAATTGTTGATTTAAGATGGATAGAGCACAATAGTTGAACGATCTAGAAGCTACTATTTGTAATGACCCTCGAGGATACGGTGCAACAGGAAAAGCGAAAAAATATTTTATAGAAAAATACAATTCAATCTTTTACTGAGACAATGTTCGACAAAGAATTTCAAAAAAATCCATGAGAGCAGCCCTCTGTGCAAGTGTTTACCCAACGGATGGAGTAAATCTTCGACATTAGATAGTCTTTCAGGGATGACATGACTGTGAAATTCAAATTGAACCGTCAAACTGCGAGTGCTTCCTGATATACCCAAGTGGTTGGTAAAGATCCATAGAGGCTTGACCTCTTCCACTCAACTGTCAAAGAAGTGTCCCTATAAAAATATAAGATCGGATTGATCATCCCTAAAAATTAATCGAGTCGAAAATTTGGACACCTTAATGCTAATAAAAAAAATGATGTAATCAAATCAACAATCAACTGAAAGCGTAAAGTGTTGATCCATTGGTGCAGAATTGATGGCCAGAGAGATTGAATACTGATCAACTTGAAAATAGTTTTCTCAAAACAGAGATAAATATAAACAATAAATAAAAACAATATGAGAAATATCAAAGTGCATATAAAAGCAATTTACATATTTTGAAACTTCTAGTTGTTACTTCATGGCCTGTCAACTGTTCATTTCTCACAAAATCATTATATTTTCTCCTCATCAAACTCTTTTGGAGGCAAAGAAATATGATACAAAATCATTTACAGATAAACAAAAAACAGTTTAAACATATAAACCTTAAGCTCTAAATAATAAAATCTATGATAAGCTTGTTAGTTATTATTCTTTTGAGGTCCACGTACATCTCCCATAGATAAGCTCCAACAGTATTATGCATCAATGTCAGTTAACTAGCTAAAGCGATCTATCAATTGAAATTTGGATCTCAAGATCAATATCTACCAGTTATTGTCTCCGGTCGACTCCTTTGGCAATTCAACTGACTAAATGCAACATTAGTTGATTCTTAATATCTTCTTTAAAGTTATATTTCCCAGTTTTAAACAGTAACTCAGTTGATTAAGCTCATCAATATCTAATCAACCCAACCTAATTAGAAATCAAACAGAAATATATATTCATCAAAGTCAAGCCTTAGTTAACTCACTGGTTGACTTAGCCCACCAATCGATTATAATCAATTACCAATCAATTGAAACCTCAATTACAAACCAACAACACATTGTTTCTTTATCAAATTTTACATCTAAGTAAAAATGCATTTAAATCCTAAAGTTTCTTTGTCAAATTTTACATCCCAGTAAAAATGTATTTAAATCCTAAAATAAAAGTCTCTTGACTTGCACAATTGAGAATTAATAATTGCAGTTTGGCATCATCACCAAGATTGTTTTCCAAAGGTTATTTATTTCTTAGATGTATTAAGCTCATGGTTTGCTCCTGATGTTGTATCAACCAAAAACAAGTGATTTTTTTAAAATCAATCGATCAATATTTTACATCAATTGACCAATAGTTCCATGTCAATCAACTCATACTTGTAATATCTTAAATTCAGCTTCTACTGTTATTAAGAACTTTCTCACTTTTTCTAAAAGGTTTTTATATTGGATTTCAAAAGTTTGTGGTTGATTTTCTTTTATTACTCTTGTAAAGTTTATTACATCACTTCTTTTTGATAAATTTATAAAGTTTACTTGACTTACTCTGAGATTGAGACTTTCTTATGAATTCTTTAAATATATTATGTTTTTTTTTATTTCGTCGAGCTTGTTTTGTTGTTGTTTTTGATTTCTAAGCACCGTTTCCAAGACATGATGTATATCTTTAAACTTTGTTTTTGATGAAAAATTCTATCCTAGTAGTAGATCTGTGATGGAGTTCAAGTGTGGATTTATACAGAGTGAAAAGTGTCCTTAGTGTTGAGGTGTTAGGAATGTTGTCTTTGATCGTTTTTTATAGTTTGTGGTACAAAAATTGATAGATCAAGATAGTCCAATTTGGTTAGAGTGCTCATACATTTTGGTTCTCGGTATCACTAAGCTATGACACCAATTTTAGTAAATTTTTTGGTCGGTGCTACAGTAATCAGAGTAATCGGTGCTACAGTATTTTATTACAGTACAATTTACAGAAAAACATAATGTAAAAATTATGGATAATAAAACTAAGGTAGCAGAAAATGTAGAAGTAAGATGCAACAAAATATCTTTGAGAAGAGCCTAGTGAATCTTAGTTCCTTAGCTTCATCTCTCCTTCCCAATGAGTCTCACTTATTACCATATGTTATTGTGTCTTGACTGTTAGAAGTCTTATGTGCTGCCTCTTTTGTTTGCACGGGTCATATCAATTTATGGTAATAGTTACCTTCTTATGAGAAGGAAAAGGACTAAGGGATACGTGGAGATTAAGAGAAGGTAATGGAATGCAGCTAGTTCTTCTTAGAGACGGAATGTTTTAGCCTTTCGTGTTTTAATATGATTAAAATTGCAGTGATATTTGTACAAAAAACTTACAATATAACTTAGAAAATATCTTACAAGAACTTGAAAGAAAAACTTACAAGGAAACTTAGAAGACTAGACTTGAACACTCAAACTTACTAAAACACTAGAAAGATGGAAGAGAGAATTCTAGAAAGATGGATGCCTGGGAAGAGAGACGAAGGCCTTCATTTATAGTAGAAAAGGAGGTTGGTGTCTCGCGGGTGCTAGGGTATGTTAAGTGGTAGTGGAGATAACACAGGTGTAAAGGGGCTTCTAAGCGGTGTCACAGGTTGGTACCGTAGATGTCCTTTTTGTCTCGGTAATGGAATACTTTGTGTCACGGGTGGTGTCCTTGGCTGAGTGGAGGTACTATTAGATTTTCATTGTATTATTGAGGTCGCTTTCTTCAATTGAACCACCTATTGAGCCCATGGATGTGGCTCTTGATCGACCTTTTGGTGGGTTGTGCTAGCGAGCTACTGCAATCTCAACATGTCTCAATTCTAGCCTGCATTGGCGTGCAGTTTGGCATGTTTTTTTGTTGTAGCCATTTTTCATTTATTTTCTAATAATGACTGAGCAGGGCCGTATGTTGGGTAGTAATTTTGAAAGGGAGGAAAGTAGTCTCATAAATTGTCGGCCAATAAATTTTTTCTAAGAATGTTTTTACTAGTGTATAGTAGCGAGAATCGACAGGGTCTTCCCAAAGCCAATTTGTCACGCCCCGAGAGTATGCCGTGCCGAAAATCAAACGGACGATATCTCCCCTATACGTGACAACATTTCGGGTTAATACAAGGCCCGTAGGCCCACAACAACAATATAATAAACAAATATAAGTATATCAAACACACAGCGGAAACATAAACACATACCCACAACAAGTATACCAAAAACATAGAGGTGTACACCACCTGACAAGACTACAGTACTAAAATAGTACATAAAGCATCGACACAAAACAAAGTCCACAACATAACGATGAAGTCCATACATAAACTCGAGTCAATAACATAGAACCAAAAATCCATAACACAAACACAAATCCTTGGGAGACTCAGAAAGCGGAGATGGGATGGATCGCTGGCGTAGCTCCAAGCCGTCACGAAGACTTCAACCTGTTACCTAGGCGACAGAAAAACCCAGGATCCGTTGGGGTGGTGAGTAAAACTCAACAGGTAATAGATAAACATGTACATTAATATCACATGTATTTCGACAGAAAATCTACAGGTATCACTAGCATGATAATATATCCATGTATATACCATCTAACCAAAAGTCAATATGAACTGCAGACATACCTGAACGTCTACTACGCTACACCTATCCAACCTGAGCACATATACACAACATATGGTATAAAGAATAGAACTAACTCATACTACATCCTGCTATGGGTCAAGGGTATCACAGTGAATAACTAACCAGTATACAAGTGATGGCCTACTACCATACAGAAAATGTAATAACATGTATGAATATGTACAAACAAATGCAACAAGCATAGTACATACAAATGCAGCATCACAATAAACATATATATATATATATATACTGCATCTATATATGTATGCTAATCACAATCATCCATATATATATATACATGCATATATGTATATATATGGAAATATACAAAAATGCCATAAGTCGGCAATGCAGTATGCATGGTCATGTCGGCTCACCCCAAAAGCTACCATGACCCCAGTGTGGCCTCGGTGGCTCAAGCATGACAACTGTCCCAACTCTACACCAACCACTACTCTCGAGTGGCTGAGTGGGCAGTATGATCGAGTAGCATATAAGTGTAAAGAGCAAGCTACACGATGGGGGTCCCTGCTGTTGGCCACTTCGACAGTCACTACCCATGAGTGGTCGAGTGCCACACACGCAGGACTACGACACGCAAAACCAACTATCACCGTCTGTAGTGATAGAGTGTGGCACTACAATGCTCTGCCCTCACACCGGTTACTCCTCCTATGAGTAACCGTGGAGGCAGGATGACTGGCGACACTCTCGACCACAAGGGAGACATCGTCGCCAGCGTGCATGCAAATGACATGAATGTAAGGTCTCACAAACAGACATCCACCATAGACTTTCTATTCTACAGAGGGTCATGCTAACCAGATCACGCACTCTCTACCCTGTAGAGAGTCATACTCAACTGATCGTATCAGGCTAGGACCACCGGTCTGTAGCGACACCCTAAATACCATTCTCTTGACCGTTTACATAATGTATGGTCGGTAGTAAACATGCAATCTATGGGTACTAAAATTAACCCTAGGTTCAAGACATTATCTACCTACGGATGACCTTTTGCCCAATTTACAATCAGGTTGTCATCCGGACTTTACTACTTGTACTTAACTTAAATAAATTCCAAGTTATTTACATCATCTATATGTATAACTCCTAATCATGGTAACATAAACATGATAGCAGCAAGGAGTTAATAGCCAACGGATAAAGTATCAAGCATAAGATAAATAGAACAGGGTCAAGGTAACATGATCATTTAAGATGATCATGCATCTAAATCTGTATACATTAACTACCTGACCAGGGTAGAAATTACCCACCTGCTGTCAATGCTCGTGGTAATAGAGTCCTCACGGCCGCGGACCCGTCTCGTATCCACGTCCTGTAAGTATCATCAATTATCATTCAGTGAGAGCATACAATATATATATATTAATTCACTACTATATCGTTTCTATATTCACGTCCTTCTATCGAAGGTGAATTAAAAGTCCCCATCAACCGTGACCGATTTACTATAACCAACCTTCACATTATACCCTCAATTGGTACGATTAACATCATAATCACAACAACCCAATATTGAATAAAATCAAGAACAACCCCATTTATCTATCACAACTATGGAAACAATAACTAGCTAGATTACTGAAATTCCAGATCCAGCTCCTAGCTCATTTACAACCCTACTACAGAACATCACTTACCATTTAGATAATCTCACCAAGGACTCTATTTCACGACATTACAACAACCGATTTCTGATAGGAACCGGTGTGAACAACCCCTTCTCTGCTCCGCTTTGTTCATCGGACAGTCCAACACCGAAGGGAAATTCACCCTCGGATCACACAACCCATTCTGCCCACAGCTCCACGAGCATGAACAGAACATCACAACCCACTTAACGACCATTTACAGCTCCTTCTAAGCCTATCACAATGAACAATCAAACAGTCAACGACAGAAAAAGGGACAATTTGAGATATACCTGCCCTGGATTCCACCGACAACCCCCCTCCTTCCTATCCCGCGTTCCTCGGAGAATCCATGCTCAAGATTACTGCCCAACACGAAGGAACACGTTTACAGGCAAATTCCTTCCGAGATCGAGAAAAACAAAGGAACGGGCAGTCCTCACCTTGCTGTTGTAATTCCCACTGGCCGCCAACTCCTAGAATCCGACAGTTCGGTTCACCGGCACCACTAGCGCTCCCGATTTTTCTGCCCAACTCGATAGGTCAACTCAATGAAGGAAACTACTACAAGGGTTCATTCACACCCCATATCCCCCTTTAAAATCGAGGGAAAACAAGGTAACGGGTAGCCCTTACCTCGCTCCGGCGATGGACGGACAACAGCGATTAGGAATCGCCCGGCTGCCTACCGTCGGGAAGTTGCCGAATCGGAGCTTCCAGTCTGTCCCGGGGGTCGTCCAAGCCGACGGTCGTCGCTTGTCGCGAGGAAGAAGACCGACAGCTCTGTTTGCTTCCACCGCCCAATCCGCGCTTCCACCCGTTCCCCCGCCGGCCACAACAGAGGAGAGGGGGAGATCGGTCGCTTCGGAGAAGAAGAGCAACCGAAAGGGGAGGCACTCGGGAAAAGGGATCTAAGTGATGGGGCAGAGAAATCACGAAATCGGGAACCGATCTGCTGCTTGGAACTGCTGGATCGCCGGAGCAGGGAGATCGCGCAAATGGGAAAAGAAGAGGATCAGCGCCGCGGAGAAGATGAAGAAGATGGTCTGTTCGAGCGGAGAAATCGATCAACGCCGCAGAGAATAAAAGGGAGTAACATCGCGATCGAGGAAACGCTCGGGTAGTGGTTTTCGGTGAAATTAAAACTGGACGGCGGCTCAACGTTAAGTAGAGAAAACGGGTCAGGTTGGTTTGTTTAACGGGTTGGATCCAATAACCCTATAAGATCGTTAAGTTTGCCTTAGAAATCTCCATTTTAGTCTGAAAAATTTCTAAAAATTACTGGAAAAATTACATAGGGTATTCTCCTAATTACCCAACATTTATTATTATTATTATTTGTGGTATTTTACATTCTCCCCCACTTATTAAAATTTGGTCCCCAAATTTCATACTTAAATGCTAAAATTAGATCAAGCATATTCCGAAATAACCACATACCTCAGGTAAATAGATGAGGGTATCGAGCTCGGATAGTATCTTCCAGCTCCCATGTAGCCTCCTCATCTATATGATGCTGCCATCCCACCTTTACAAGTCGGATGGTTTTGTTCCAAGAATCGCCGCCTTTATACCAAGAACTGCATCGAGTCTCCTCATAAGTCGCATTCTCCTGGAGTGGTATCGGAACTTCTTTCAGAACATGGTCAGATCGCGACACGTATTTCCTCAGCATAGATACATGGAATACGTTGTGAACACCCGCAAGTGTCGGAGGTAAAGCCAACCGATAAGCGACACCTCCAATCCGCTCTAATATCTCAAATGGACCAATGTAGCGTGGAACTAATTTTCCTTTTAGCCCAAATCTCTTAACTCCTTTGGTGGGTGACACTCGTAGGAATACATGGTCCCCGACTGAGAATTCCAGAGGCCTTCGCCTCCGGTCAGCATAACTTTTCTGTCGATCCTGTGCCTCAGATAACCGTCATCTGATCACTCGTACCAACTCTGCATCCTGCTGGATACTCTGAGGCCCCAATATCTGTCGTTCCCCAACTTCCTCCCATAACACAGGAGATCTGCAGGGCCTGCCATATAATGCCTCAAATGGAGCCATCTGGATAGAAGAGTGATAGCTGTTGTTGTAGGCAAACTCCACTAAAGGAATGTGATCCTCCCAACTGCCACCGAAATCCATGACGCAAGATCTCAATAGATCCTCCAGAGTCTGAATGGTACGTTCGGACTGTCCGTCTATCTACGGATGAAAGGTTGTACTGAGTCGAAGCTCTGTGCCCATGGCCTGCTGTAGACTCTGCCAGAATCGGAAAGTAAAGCGCGGATCTCTATCAGATATGATACTCAATGGTACACCATGCAATCTGATGATCTCTCGGCAGTACAATTCCGCTAGACGATCCAATGAGTCCGTCTCACGTATCGGAAGAAAGTGAGCTGATTTAGTTAATCGATCCACGATCACCCAAATCGCAGTATGTCCTCTACGGGTTCTGGGTAATCCCGTAACGAAGTCCATCGTGATATGCTCCCACTTCCATTCCGGGATCGGGATTTCCGGTAACCCGCGAGTTTCTGATGTTCGGCCTTCACTTGCTGGCATACTAGGCATCGTGCGATAAAGTCCGCAATATCTCGTTTCATACCATTCCACTAGTATAAGCGCTTCAAATCTCGGTACATCCGAGTACCACCAGGATGTATAGAAAATCTCGACTGATGTGCTTCCTGTAGCAGTTCTTCCTTAACTGGGTGAGTGTCCGGAACACATAGTCGTCCTCGGAAACGAAGTACACCATTCTCGTCACTCGAGAAATCTGTCTGACGTTCTGAGTCTATCGTGCTGCTCAAGAACTGCAGATGCTGATCACTGACTTGTGCTTCCTTGATCCTCTCGGCAATGGCGGACTGGGCAACCATAGAAACTAATATCCCCGGGGTGTTTGACCGTGTTCAGACAATCCCAACTCTGAGAACTGTCGAACTAGATTAGTAACTGCTGTCAGATGACTGGCCAGAACTCCACGAGACTTCCTGCTCAACGCATCTGCTACCACATTAGCTTTTCCTGGATGATACTGAATGGTGCAGTCATAATCCTTCAGATACTCCATCCATCGTCTCTGTCTCAGATTCAGCTCTTTCTGTGTGAACAGGTACTTCAGACTTTATGGTTTGTGTAGATCTCAAAGGTAATCCCATACAAGTAGTGCCTCCATATCTTCAATGCGAAAATAATGACGGCTAACTCCAGATCGTGCACTGGGTAATTTCTCTCGTGATCTTTTAGTTGACGGGAGACATAAGATACCACATGGTTGGACTGCATCAGGACTGCACCCAACCCTTGGATAGAAGCATCCATATAGAGAACCATCCCATCAACACAAGAAGGAATCACTAAGATTGGTGCAGAAACTAGTCGTCGCTTAAGCTCCTGGAAGCTAGTTTCACAGGCCTCTGACCAGCGACTGAATTTCTTTCCGAGTCAGACGAGTGAGTGGCATGGCAATACTCGAGAATCCCTCCACGAATCTCCGATAATACTCGGCCAGACCAAGGAAACTACGGACCTCCTGAACTGATTTTGGCTGCTCCCAACTGGTAATCGCCTCAATCTTTCGGGGATCTACAAAAATACCTCTGTTGGACACCACATGTCCAAGAAAACCCACTGAGGATAACCAGAACGCACATTTGGTAAACTTGGCATACAACTGCTCCTGTCACAATATCTCCAATATTATCCGCAGATGTTGTTCATGCTCTTCCTCGGATCGAGAATAAATCAATATATCGTCGATGAACACTATTACGAACTGATCTATATACCTCAGGAATACCCGGTTCATTAAGTCCATAAATGTAGCTTGGGCATTCGTGAGACCGAACGACATCACTAGAAACTCGTAATGTCCATAACGGGTGCGGAAGGCTATTTTCTGAACATCCTCATCTCTTATCCAAAGCTGATGATATCCTGAGCGCAGATCAATTTTAGAATACACACATGTATCCTTAAGCTGATCGAACAAATCTTCTATCCTCAGCAGTGGATATTTATTCTTAACTGTGACTGCATTCAGTTGCCGATAGTCAATGCATAACCGCAATGATCCATCCTTCTTTTTGACAAAGAGTACCGGTGCTCCCCATGGTGAAACACTAGGTCGGATGAATCCATTATCCAGCAACTCCTGCAGTTGAACTTTAAGTTCATTCAGCTCCTTTGACGCCATCCGATAAGGAGGTTTCGATATAGGCGCGGTTCCTGGAATCACCTCTATCGCAAATTCCACTTGCCTAGGAGGTGGCAAGCCTGGAAGTTCATCGGGAAATACATCTGGATACTCTCGGACTACTCGCACATCAGAGAGGGGTGGTAGTCCTTCGTTCTCAACTTTAACCAGAGATAACAAATAACCTTGACAACCCTGGGCCAATAACTTCTGGGCATGTAGAGCTGATATAATAGATAATCCATCATCTCTAGTACCAACAAATTCCCAAGCTGGTTAATCTGGTGGTCGGAAAGTCACCACCCTTGCTCTACAATCCACTGTAGCGTGATAAGCAGCCAACCAGTCCATACCGAGAATAATATCGAACTCTATCATTTCCAACACCTGAAGGTCCACTGTAAGGATATGCCCGTCAAAGTCTAATGGGCAACCCTTGATTTCTTGGTGGCTAGTCAGCACCTCTCCTGACGGCAAGGATACTGCTAACCCACAAGAACGAACCATTGGGATCCTTCCGACTCTACCCAGAAATATTCTAGATACGAATGAGTGAGAACTACCGGTATCAATCAAAGTATCGATATATATAAATAAATCAAAACCATACATGATCGATCCTCATCACCTACTGTGCCTCATCTCTCGTGATGGCAAAACTCGCCTGCAGGCTCTATTCTTACCGCATCCCCGACAAAGAAGTAGTGTGCCTCCACTCGGCCGAGTCCGACTGAGGTGCCAAGATTGAGTCACCGTGTGTGCATAAGGTAACCCTAAGAGTCGGCCGTAACAACTACGGGCGGTGATACTTCGGTAGATCACCGGAGATGCAGGATATCGATCGCCGCCGCATCACGGAGCGCCTCTGCATCCGATACAAGTGTGCCGTGGAGGTACCGCTTTGTCCATAAGATCGCATACGCGTGCCGCTCTCTCGCCACCGCTTGGACTTCTTCCTTGTTAGAGCTATAAAACTCCAACCGGTTTTCAACGCATCCTGACTAGTATGTCCGTTGCTTGCAATAGTAGCAAACCGGCTGCTCCAAAGGACACTCTGGAGCTCTATGACTTCCGGATCCGCATTTATAACATCCACTTCTGCTCTGACTCTTACGATTCTTCTGAGACCCTCCAGAGAACTCTGATGCTGGATGCTTCCCTTTCTGTGATCTAGCTGACCCTTCTGTCGCACCTCGCGTAGTTCCTTTTTGCTCCCCTTTCTTCTAAGTCCCCGAAACCTCGTTCTGGCCGCTGCCCTTAGTCATCTGCTTCGATATCTTTCTCCTTGAAATTTGTCGGAAGTCATCTCGATGAAGAGGGCACGGCCCAATGCCTCCTCAGAGGAGGTAATGCTAGATCCTCGACATCCTCGCCCGATATGTTGCTAGGCCCTCGGGTGAACTGGGTACATCCGGCCTCAACTCGTGCTACCGATGAGAGCGTAACTCGATAGTCCGTAAACTCGTACTCATAATGTAACAATCCACCTTGCTTCAGCTTAGAAACTCCCGACGCCGCGGCCAGAAAACGCCAAGGAAAATATTGTTCTGTAAAGCGCCTCAAAGTCGGCCCAACTAATCCCACGCTCCCCGGATAGAGTCTTCTGCAATTTCCACCAAGTGACAGCCTGATCTCTGAGATGATATGAAGCAAGGCCCACCTTCTCCACATCTGTACAGTTCATATACTCGAAGGTGTCTTCCATATTTTCCAGCCAAGATCGGGCAATCCATGGGTCGGACTCCCCTCGAAACAAGGTGAACTTTTCCTTGGTTGATCGTGCTAACACGAGTATCCGTGACTTATCATTGAGCCTACTGGACTCTGTGGCCTCTGGCGTAGTCAGTGGTACATCCGAATTCTGAGGCTCCGAATCACCAATAGGGGTGGCTGAGGCTGTGCTTGAGTAGCTGGCTCAGTCGCAACGGTATCTCGTCCCCTCCCTCTGGCTGCTCACTGATCGAACGATTTTTTATGTCGCAATACCGTTCCCAAATTATTTACCGAACCCCCTAACTACACTAATGCAGTATAGGACTGACTCGGGTCATCTCCCAACGAACCTAATGGCTGAACGTTTGTTTTTAAACAGAAGTAAACACTGGGGGTTTTTACAATTCATCAAAACAATTATTCAAAGCTAACCTATTGCAAGAACGATTCAACCTTGCACCGCACTGTCACTATACGATGCAATGGTCAAACAATTCTGGTAAAAAGACATGGAAATTAAATCTGCAGGAAGTAAATCTAACTAATGCGCAAAAGTAAGTAATCACGCACCTGTGACCGTCACTATACTATAATGATCACGTAAACAAAGGTGAATAATTTAACCATGTACCGCGTCACTATACGATACAAAAGAGTCAAACAATACTAAAATCGCAATAAATGAAATGCAATAACGAAGCAATTGCTGCATACATCGACCGCACTATACTAAGAATCGTCGAATGTAAATGAAATCTAATCTAATAATGAAAGCACTAATCAAACACCGTGACCATTACTATACGATGCCCGAATTGACAATTTTAATTGATGGGGTTAGTATATCAACAACAAGAAATTAACCTACCCTATGAATGCACGATTTAACAAAATTTAACAACTAAGCTACAATTAACCTATAGAAATAACATTGCACGAAACAAACAAACACTTAATGTAAAACAAATCTAATCACTACTACCAAATGCATAATCTAACAGAATAATTAATGTAACGAATTCAACACAAAATCTCAACTAATCGTTACGTATTGCTAATCGAACATGCTTAGACACCCATATTAATCCAAATAAACAACGATCGGTAACCACCGCGGTGAATAAACCGAAACGACCCTCTCGGCGTGAATGCGAGCCGCCCAACCCGCAGCAGGAGGAGGGGCCAGACGGAGGAACGCGATCACCGCTCGGCATTGTGGAGTCAGCCGACAAGGACGGTGAGGTGGAACTCCACCGGTGGAGATGGCGCCTAATCGGGCGCGCGTGTGGGTGGCTCCGGCGAGAAGGAAGGCCTATCCCACCACGGATGGAGTGAACGCCGGTGAAGGTTGTACTGGAATCCGCGCCGCCCCTCTTCCGACATTGTCCGAACCACGGCATCTAATCGCCCGCCGAGGCTCGCCGGATCATCGCCCGGTGTCGGAGGGAAGGTCGCCGGAGTGGAGGCCGTCGCCGCAGCGTGTAATCGCCGTCGCCGCGCCGAGGAAGAAGAAGCGCTTCGCTTCGAATGGATTCTTGCGATCGCTCTGCCGATTTGGGAAGGTGAGTTATTAATCGAAAAACACCGTCCGATCGAGCTTCATCTAATCCCAGCCGTCAAACAAGCTAGGGTTTAATGGATATATCAATTGCTTAATTAGGTGCTCCATTCAACTAAATCGATCGATTTGAAATGGGACGGATCTGATCCGTCTGAAGGTATAATCACGATCCAACGGTCCGGATGAACGACCAAGACGTGTAGATCTTAATGTACGGGCCGGATCGCTCCAGATCCAGATGGATGACTCAGAATCAATCACTTTCCTCGGACGGTCCATAATGCTCAGATCTGAACCCTTGATTTAATTTGCCTTCTGATCTAGATGAAGGGCTCAGATTAAATCATCTTGAAATGTCCATTATGACCCCAGATGAAGCCATATTTGATCCAACTTAAGTCTAGTCCAGTGGCTCATCTCGATCTCCTACAAACAAAGATAAAGTTTGCATATAAGTCCAAAAATTAGGAGAATTTACAATAAGGTCCAAAAATATATCCAACTCATAAAACATGTAAATAATCAATAATAAATCACTCGAGAGGATAAAAACAGTGATATTAAGGACCAAAATAATACAACAAAATGACAATTATCACTCACCTGGATGGACGGCCTCGACCACGAGTCTGAACAGGTGGCATAACTATGACAGTATTCACCTGTTGCACAACTCTAGATAAGCATCTAACTAAAGTATAAATTATCAGGAATACTTACTTCGTGCTGCCCAGAGCTTATGCCGCTGTCAATCCCATCTCACAAAAACCAAAACTGAAAAATATACCGACTCCCGAGAATCCAAGACTCAAAAGCAAAATCATTGTATGACATCACAGAACCTTCGGCTTTGATACCAATAAAGTTGTCACGCCCCGAGAGTATGCCGTGCCAAAAATCAAACGGACGACATCTCCCCTATACGTGGCAATATTTCGGGTTAATACAAGGCCCGTAGGCCCACAACAACAACATAATAAACAAATATAAGTATATCAAACACACAGCGAAAACATAAACACATACCCACAACAAGTATACCAAAAACATAGAGGTGTACACCACCTGACAAGACTACAGTACTAAAATAGTACATAAAGCATCGACACAAAACAAAGTCCACAACATAACGACGAAGTCCATACATAAACTCGAGTCAATAACATAGAACCAAAAATCCATAACACAAACACAAATCCTCGGGAGACTCAGAAAGCGGAGATGGGATGGATCGCCGGCGCAGCTCCAAGCCGTCACGAAGACTTCAACCTGTTACCTGGGCGACAGAAAAACCCAGGGTCCGTTGGGGTGGTGAGTAAAACTCAGCAGGTAATAGATAAACATGTACATTAATATCACATGTATTTCGACAGAAAATCTACAGGTATCACTAGCATGATAATATATCCATGTATATACCATCTAACCAAAAGTCAATATGAACTGCAGACATACCTGAACGTCTGCTACGCTACACCTATCCAACCTGAGCACATATACACAACATATGGTATAAAGAATAGAACTAACTCATACTACATCCTGCTATGGGTCAAGGGTATCACAGTGAATAACTAACCAGTATACAAGTGATGGCCTACTTGTAGGGAATTCTTTATGCCAAATGGCATATGCGCAACGGAAAAATTAGGATCCCTTCCAAGTGATCCATGCGAAAGCAAACTCGTATAAAATAAATTTCTCTAAACCAAACCTATCTTATAGGAGAGGATTACCTTTGTTGCGTGCCCTTGTTAATCCCGCTTCTTCCTTTTGTTTGTTGGATCTTTAGCACGTTCAAGTGTCCGTGCCTCTATATGTATCCACACGAGCAAGCTCTTGTCTCACAAAAGAAAAACTAGAGGAGCTCTCCTTTACTTCTTGCTAGAGAAGTCCCTAAAGGAGAGGAAGAGAGGGAAAAGGAGAAAGGAAGAAGAAGACTCCTCTTCTTGCTAGCCTACACTCACAAACCCACACAACCAAAGCTTCCACCAAGCTCTCTCACAACCACAACAACACTTGCTTTGGCCGGCCACTTCATGGGGTCTTTTATAGGGTTGGAAAAACCCTTTCACCTCCACACATTCAATGCAATCCATTGCATTGGGACACAAGTTTGGCCGGCCACTTAAGGAGACAAAACCATTTTGTTTCCTTCCACCTTATCTAGCTTAGGTGGATGCTTAGGTGGCATGCTTATGTGGCATGCTTATGTGGCATTCTTATGTGGCATTCATGCATGTTGAATTAATCTTATTAATTCAATTAAGCTTATGTTATCATGTTGAATTAATCTTATTAATTCAATCATATTGAATTAATCTTATTAATTCAATTAAGCTTATGTTATCATATTGAATTAATCTTATTAAATCAATAAGGTAACATATTGAATTAATCTCATTAAATCAATTAGCTAAAATTCTCATTAAGCTTAAAGTCCAAAAACCATTTTGTACTTAAGCTTATTCCCAAATTATTCTAGTCAAACTAGAATACTCTATAATTCCTTTAATTATCATGCTCTTTGTGTGTGACCCTATAGGCTCTCATAACGTTGGCAGTGGACCTAAACTCTTTTAGATACACAAGCAATGAGCGGCATCTAGCAATACATCATTGCTACCCAAGTTACGAGATAAGTCAAGATCCGACTAACCTTTCCGTGACTACTATAATATATGACCGTGTCCTTCTATCCTTGATATCAGATTGATCAATGAGGCATAGACCGTGTCATCCTCGATCAATCTATGTGTTTCTTGATCCCTGAGTAAACTAACTCAAACAAATGAGCTCAATATCTCATATTGACTCATTCGAGCATGGCCATGCGTTTTAGTAGTTCTACTCAATCAAGGGGCCCACCGATATCACTCTCGTCATATGAGAGGGATAGATCCCATCTACATCACTCACATCCCTCCGCATAATTTGTTATATACCCAGTAATCGCCTTTATGGTCCACCCTGTTACGGGTGACGTTTGACGATACCAAAGTACATAACTCCTTATGTAGGGAACCGTAGTGACTTCAGGTCTGAGGACTATTCATACCAATAGTCACATGAGAAAGTTTATGACACTCATATAACGATCCATGAAACTTTCTCAAGGCGGGTCAGTTCAGTATATATTCTCTAATATATACCCATGTGTCAACTTGATATCATATATCCATGACTTGTGAGATCAAGTCATCAATTGACCTACATGCTAGTCTTTATGTATTAATATTGCCCTTGCATATTAATACTTGACTAGGAACATTTAGAAAGTGTTCTCTACAGTCTCTCATAATCAATTCTGCCAATTGATGTGCTGTAGATAAGAACCTACTTTTCTAGGGCATTACTATATTTAATTTAGCTGGCACAAGCAAAACTTAAATATAATAACCATTCCTTTGCCTTTATAGAATATGATACAAAATGTTCCCTATTCAACCATCACATGATTGGTTCTTAGGGCTATAACTAACAATCTCCCACTAGCACTAGTACCAATCACTATGATATCTAATACCTAGTGACCTAGTGTGACCATCATGCTTCCTCTGTGCCAAAGCCTTGGTCAATGGATCTGCGATGTTAGCTTCTGTCGGTACTCTGCATATCCTCACATCTCCTCTATCGATGATCTCTCGAATGAGATGGAAGCGCCGCAGTATGTGTTTGGTCCGCTGATGTGATCGAGGTTCCTTAGCCTGTGCAATAGCCCCATTGTTGTCACAATAGAGGTCTATTGGATCTGCAATGCTAGGAACTACCCCAAGTTCACTGATGAACTTACGGAGCCAAACAGCCTCCTTTGCTGCATCAGATGCAGCAATATACTCGGCTTCTGTTGTAGAATCAGCAACTGTTTCCTGCTTTGAACTCTTCCAGCTCACAGCTCCACCATTCAGGCAAAACACGTACCCCGATTGCGATCTATAGTCATCCTTGTCTGTTTGGAAGCTTGCATCACTGTAACCCTTTACATCTAGCTCCTCATTGCCTCCAAATATCAGGAAATATTCTTTCGTTCTTCGTAAGTATTTAAGAATATTTTTGACTGCTATCCAGTGACTTTCACCTGGATCCGACTGGTATCTACTCGTCATGCTCAAAGCATACGAGACGCCGTAGACGAGTACAAAGCATGGCGCATATGATAGACCCTATGGCGCAGCGATAAGGGATCTTATCCATGCGATCTCTCTCCTCCTTAGAAGAGGGACATTGAGTCTTCGAAAGACTCACACCATGTGATAAAGGCAAAAATCCTTTCTTGGAATTTTGCATAGCAAAACGATCTAGCACTTTATCAATGTATGTACTCTGACTTAGGCCAAGTAATCTTTTAGATCTATCTCTATAGATCTTGATGCCTAGACTATAGGCAGCTTCACCTAAGTCTTTCATCGAGAAACAATTCCCTAACCACATCTTCACAGACTGGAGTGAGGGAATATCATTTCCGATGAGAAGTATGTCATCTACATACAAGACAAGAAATACAATCGTGTTCTACTATTTCTCTTGTAGACACAAGGTTCATCTTCATTCTTGATGAAACCAAACTCCTTGATTGCATCATCGAATCGAAGATTCCAGCTTCGAGAGGCTTGCTTTAGTCCATAAATGGACCTTTGCAGTTTGCATACCTTTCCAGGATGCTTTGGATCTTCAAAATCCTCAGGCTGTGTCATGTACACATCCTCGAGTAGCTTTCCATTCAGAAAAGCGGTTTTGACATCCATCTGCCAGATCTCATAATCGTGGTAGGCTGCAATAGCAAGTATGATCCGAATGGATTTAAGCATCGCAACTGGTGAAAAGGTTTCATCATAGTCAATACCATGAATTTGTTTGAATCCTTTAGCCACCAATCTACCTTTATAGGTATGCTTATTACCATCCATGTCAGTCTTTACTTTAAAGACCCACTTACACCCAATGGGTTTTACCCCTTCAGGTGGATCAACCAAGGTCCATACTTGGTTAGTGTACATGGATTCCATTTCGGATCTCATGGCCTCTAGCCATTTCTCGGAATCTGGGCTCATCATAGCTTCTTGATAGGATGTAGGCTCGTCAAGATCGACAAGCAATACCTCACCGTTGTCAGTCAAGAGAAAAGAATATCTCTCAGGTTGACGACGGATCCTATCAGATCTACGAAGAGGTTGCTCTACTTGAACAGGTGTTTGCTCCACAACTCTTTGGGCAACAATTTCCTCATCCACAACACTTTGTGGTTCCTGTTCATTTTCCATCGAAGCCTTAGTATTATCGTCATCTTGAACTTCTTCAAGATGAATTTTACTCCCACTAGTTTTTCTAGAAATAAATTCTCTTTCTAGAAAGACAAAGATTTCGCAACAAACACCTTGCCAAGTGTGGGATTGTAAAAGTAATATCCCTTAGTTTCCTTGGGATATCCGACAAAATAACACTTATCCGATTTGGGTCCTAGTTTATCCGAGACTTGACGCCTTACATAAGCTTCACAACCCCAAATCTTTATAAAGACATTTTGGGACTCTTCCGATCCATATTGTATATAGTGTCTTTTCTACGATGGGACGCGATTAAGTGTGAAAGCGGCTGTCTCTAGAGCTAGTCCCCAAAAGGAAGTAGGTAGATCAGTCTGGCTCATCATTGATCGTACCATATCTAATAGAGTACGATTTCTCCTCTCAGATACACCATTCCATTGTGGTGTTCCAGGGGGAGTGAGTTGGGATATTATCCCACACTCAGTGTGATCACGAAACTCTTGACTAAGGTATTCACCACCTCGATCCGATCGAAGTAGCGATACACGCTTACCAAGTTGGTTTTGTACTTCATTCTTGAATGCTTTGAACTTTTCAAAGGATTCTGACTTATGTCTCATCAAATATAAGTAGCCAAATCTACTCATATCATCAGGTAAAGTAATAAAGTACTTATAGCCTCCTCTGGCTTCGACATTGAAAGGCCCACATACATCAGTATGTATGAGTCCTAACAAGTCGCCGCTCTCTCCATGTCCACTAAATGGAGTTTTAGTCATCTTTCCTAAAAGGCAAGATTCGCATACCTCATATGATTCAAAATCAAATGAGTCCAATAATCCATCTTTATGGAGTTGGGATATGTGTTTTTCATTTATGTGACCTAGGCGACAGTGCCAGAGATATGTTTGGTTCGAATCATTCGATTTGAACCGCTTGGTATTTACGTTATAAATTGGGTTTTCCAAATCTAGAACATAGAGACCATTCATAAGTGGTGCATTACAATAGAACATTTCATTTAAATAAATGGAACAACATTTGCCCTTTATTATAAAAGAAAAATTTTTCTTGTCTAAACAAGATACAGAAATTATGTTCTTTGTCAATGCAGTACATATAAGCACTCCTCTAGTTCTAAGATAAGCCCGGCAAAGACAAAGAATATGTTCCTACTACAAAGAAAGAACTTTATGGCCATTGCCTACTCGTAGGTCTACTTCGCCTTTTGCCATTTGTCTACTATTTCTCAGTCCCTGCACATTATTACAAATGTGAGATGCACATCCGGTATCTAATACCCATGTAGAAGAAATAGATAGATTAACTTCTATAACGTGTATACCTGAGGCAGAAGTCCCACTTCTTTTATTCTTTACTTCCTCAAGGTAGACTTTGCGATTCGCTTCCGGTGTCGATCCTCACCGCAATGGAAGCATCCCTTCCTTAGGTACTTTACCTTTACCCTTTGAAGTGGATGAATTGGCCTTGCCTTTGGCTTGGGTCTTACCCTTGCCTTCAAGGCTTACCTTTGCCCTTCTTGACCATTAGTACGTTGTTAACTTTCTTTTTGAGATTTGGTTCGTAGCTTCTTAACATGCCGAGAATCTCAGCAAAGGTTTATCAATTTCATTCATGTTATAATTCATGACGAATTGATTATATGCTTCCTAAGAACGATTGCAGGATAACATCGATTGCCAATTCTTGGCTCTGGAAAACCTAGTCTTCAAGGTTCTCAACGTACTCCAATCATTTTGAGTACGTGAGTTCCTACAGTGTTCCTTCTTGCATCTTGCATGCAAAAAGAGCCTTAGACACTTCAAAACGCCGTGCCTAGCTTGTCCTTGATATAGTTGTTTCAAATGCTCAACCATATCATAGGCATCCATGTTCTCATGTTGCTTCAAGCTCGAGTTCATGGTGGCAAGCATAAGACATGACACATCTAATCGCCATCTTGATGCTTCTTATAAGCATCCTTTTACGAGTAGCGCATGGCGGGTGTTTGAGGTAGACTGCTCTAGGACATCTAGTTTGCATTCTTGTTTGAGGATAATCCTCAAGTTCCTATACCGATCAAGAAAGTTCGCTCCATTAAGCTTGTCCTTCTCAAGGACAGATCGCAGTTGAGGGTGTGTCGTGTTAGATGTCATGGTGATCTACAACATTAAAATGCAAAGTTAAGTATCATACCTAAATCATTTAATTAGGCCTTTAATTAAATGAGGCTCACTAAATTCTCATAGCTACTATTTAGCTATAAATTTATATGGGATAAAGATCCACATTATAATTGCCTTGAGTTAGCTTTGGCTAATCGCCCAAGACGTAGTATAATTAGGTAGGCAATCTTTTGCCAATTACATCTGATGTAACTCTTTAATAGCTTTGGTTAAGTTTTAGATTAGTTTAGTGTTTATTCCTAAACGACTTCAGGTATGGCGAGGCACGAGGGCCTTCTTGGATATCGAGCAACGACCACTTCTAAGACAAAGCTGATGTTCGGAAATCACATAAAACTAATTTTAAAACTTATGTTCAAAGCTAATATATGCCTCTACTTTCTTAACTAATTAAGAAAACTTAATTAAGTCTTAACCAAGTTTGATAGCGGGACATCACGATTGTCCACTCGCACTCTTCCAAGATAAAATGCATTGCTTTGCTTTGGCAAACCCAATAACAAATGATCGAGGAAGTAGTGAGTACCAAGCTTGTAGTAGGCATATCGTTTTGACTTATTAAGAAATAAACATGTATCATATACATATTAGCATACATCACATATAAGCTAAACTAATCATGCATCACATACAAGCTAAACTAACATGCATCACATACATATTAAACTAACGTGTCATGGTTATGGCCCTTATTCTACAATCTTCTCAAGCCAATGAAAAGATTGATTGGTCAACCTAGGGATAGCATCTTCTCCTAAGTGCTTCCTTTTGGTTGTCTTGTGTGTTGACTTCCTCCTTGTAACCTCATCTTCCAATGGACCCTCCATCTTGGTTTTGTACATTACAAAAGGAGAAATACTCGAGTTACATTCGAGTCTAAAACTAATTTTACAACAAGAATTTTAGAGGAAGGCACGACACGCAGGCCGTATTTAAGAATTACAACACACACATATTCACAAACCTTTTGGGACTAGGCCATAACCATGCACCATGTCATTTTAACTTTTAAAAGACATTGGATATTTTATTATGTTTGACAATTGCTAATGCAATTATCAACTCATAATAAAATTTATCCTACTTCTATATCACTTATAATATAGAGAGAACCTATTTTTTACGATCTTTCGCAAGTGGCTCTGATACCAATCGTAGGGAATTCTTTATGCCAAATGGCATATGCAAGAACGGAAAAATTAGGATCCCTTCCAAGTGATCCATGCAAAGCAAACTCGTATAAAATAAATTTCTAAACCAAACCTATCTTATAGGAGAGGATTACCTTTGTTGCGTGCCCTTGTTAATCCCGCTTCTTCCTTTTGTTTGTTGGATCTTTAGCACGTTCAAGTGTCCGTGCCTCTATATGTATCCACACGAGCAAGCTCTTGTCTCACAAAAGAAAACTAGAGGAGCTCTCCTTTACTTCTTGCTAGAGAAGTCCCTAAAGGAGAGGAAGAGAGGGAAAAGGAGAAAGGAAGAAGAAGACTCCTCTTCTTGCTAGCCTACACTCACAAACCCACACAACCAAAGCTTCCACCAAGCTCTCTCACAACCACAACAACACTTGCTTTGGCCGGCCACTTCATGGGGTCTTTTATAAGGTTGGAAAAACCCTTTCACCTCCACACATTCAATGCAATCCATTGCATTGGGACACAAGTTTGGCCGGCCACTTAAGGAGACAAAACCATTTTGTTTCCTTCCACCTTATCTAGCTTAGGTGGATGCTTAGGTGGCATGCTTATGTGGCATTCATGCATGTTGAATTAATCTTATTAATTCAATTAAGCTTATGTTATCATGTTGAATTAATCTTATTAATTCAATCATATTGAATTAATCTTATTAATTCAATTAAGCTTATGTTATCATATTGAATTAATCTTATTAAATCAATAAGGTAACATATTGAATTAATCTCATTAAATCAATTAGCTAAAATTCTCATTAAGCTTAAAGTCCAAAAACCATTTTGTACTTAAGCTTATTCCCAAATTATTCTAGTCAAACTAGAATACTCTAATTCCTCTAATTATCATGCTCTTTGTGTGTGACCCTATAGGCTCTCATAACGCGTTGGCAAGTGGACCTAAACTCTTTTAGATACACAAGCAATGAGCGGCATCTAGCAATACATCATTGCTACCTAAGTTACGAGATAAGTCAAGATCCGACTAACCTTTCCGTGACTACTATAATATATGACCGTGTCCTTCTATCCTTGATATCAGATTGATCAATGAGGCATAGACCGTGTCATCCTCGATCAATCTATGTGTTTCTTGATCCCCGAGTAAACTAACTCAAACAAATGAGCTCAATATCTCATATTGACTCATTCGAGCATGGCCATGCGTTTTAGTAGTTCTACTCAATCAAGGGGCCCACCGATATCACTCTCGTCATATGAGAGGGATAGATCCCATCTACATCACTCACATCCCTCCGCATAATTTGTTATATACCCAGTAATCGCCTTTATGGTCCACCCTATTACGGGTGACGTTTGACGATACCAAAGTACATAACTCCTTATGTAGGGAACCGTAGTGACTTCAGGTCTGAGGACTATTCATACCAATAGTCACATGAGAAAGTTTATGACACTCATATAACGATCCATGAAACTTTCTCATGGCGGGTCAGTTCAGTATATATTCTCTAATATATACCCATGTGTCAACTTGATATCATATATCCATGACTTGTGAGATCAAGTCATCAATTGACCTACATGCTAGTCTTTATGTATTAATATTGCCCTTGCATATTAATACTTGACTAGGAACATTTAGAAAGTGTTCTCTACAGCCTCTCATAATCAATTCTGCCAATTGATGTGCTGTAGATAAGAACCTACTTTTCTAGGGCATTACTATATTTAATTTAGCTGGCACAAGCAAAACTTAAATATAATAACCATTCCTTTGCCTTTATAGAATATGATACAAAATGTTCCCTATTCAACCATCACATGATTGGTTCTTAGGGCTATAACTAACACTACTACCATACAGAAAATGTAATAACATGTATGAATATGTACAAACAAATGCAACAAACATAGTACATACAAATGCAGCATCACAATAAACATATATATATATATATATACTGCATCTATATATGTATGCTAATCACAATCATCCATATATATATATACATGCATATATGTATATATATGGTAATATGCAAAAATGCCATAAGTCGGCAATGCAGTATGCATGGTCATGTCGGCTCATCCCAAAAGCTACTACGACCCCAGTGTGGCCTCGGTGGCTCGAGCATGACAACTGTCCCAACTCTGCACCAACCACTACTCTCGAGTGGCCGAGTGGGCAGTATGATCGAGTAGCATATAAGCGTAAAAAGCAAGCTACATGATGGGGGTCCCTGCTGTTGGCCACTTCGACAGTCACTACCCATGAGTGATCGAGTGCCACACACGCAGGACTACGACACACAAAACCAACTATCACCGTCTGTAGTGATAGAGTGCGACACTACAATGCTCTGCCCTCACACCGGTTACTCCTCCTATGAGTAACCGTGGAGGCAGGATGACTGGCGACACTCTCGACCACAAGGGAGACATCGTCGCCAGCGTGCATGCAAATTACATGAATGTAAGGTCTCACAAACAGACATCCACCATAGACTCTCTATTCTACAGAGGGTCATGCTAACTAGATCACGCACTCTCTACCCTGTAGAGAGTCGTACTCAACTGATCGTATCAGGCTAGGACCACCGATCCGTAGCGACACCCTAAATACCATTCTCTTGACCGTTTACATAATGTATGGTCGGTAGTAAACATGCAATCTATGGGTACTAAAATTAACCCTAGGTTCAAGACATTATCTACCTACGGATGACCTTTTGCCCAATTTACAATCAGGTTGTCATCCGGACTTTACTACTTGTACTTAACTTAAATAAATTCCAAGTTATTTACATCATCTATATGTATAACTCCTAATCATGGTAACATAAACATGATAGCAGCAAGGAGTTAATAGCCAACGGATAAAGTATCAAGCATAAGATAAATAGAACAGGGTCAAGGTAACATGATCATTTAAGATGATCATGCATCTAAATCTGTATACATTAACTACGACCGGTAGGAATTACACCGGTTAATGCTCGTGGTAATAGAGTCCTCACGACCGCGGACCCGTCTCGTATCCACTTCCTGCAAGTATCATCAATTATCATTCAGTGAGAGCATACAATATATATATATTAATTCACTACTACATCGTTCCTATATTCACGTCCTTCTATCGAAGGTGAATTAAAAGTCCACATCAACCATGACCGATTTACTATAACCAACCTTCACATTATACCCTCAATTGGTACGATTAACATCATAATCACAACAACCCAATATTGAATAAAATCAAGAACAACCCCATTTATCTATCACAACTATGGAAACAATAACTAGCTAGATTACTGAAATTCCAGATCCAGCTCCTAGCTCATTTACAACCCTACTACAGAACATCACTTACCATTTAGATAATCTCACCAAGGACTCTATTTCACGACATTACAACAACCGATTTCTGATAGGAACCGGTGTGAACAACCCCTTCTCTGCTCCGCTTTGTTCATCGGACAGTCCAACACCGAAGGGAAATTCACCCTCGGATCACACAACCCATTCTGCCCACAGCTCCACGAGCATGAACAGAACATCACAACCCACTTAACGACCATTTACAGCTCCTTCTAAGCCTATCACAATGAACAATCAAAACAATCTGTAAAAGGACAATGAGATATATACGCCTGGATTCCACCGACAACCCCCCTCCTTCCTATCCCGCGTTCCTCGGAGAATCCGTGCTCAAGATTACTGCCCAACACGAAGGAACACGTTTACAGGCAGATCCCTTCCGAGATCGAGAAAAACAAAGGAACGGGCAGTCCTCACCTTGCTGTTGTAATTCCCACTGGCCGCCAACTCCTAGAATCCTACAGTTCGGTTCACCGGCACCACTGGCGCTCCCGATTTTTCTGCCCAACTCGATAGGTCAGCTCAACGAAGGAAACTACTGCAAGGGTTCATTCACACCCCGGATCCCCCTTTAAAATCGAGGGAAAACAAGGTAACGGGTAGCCCTTACCTCGCTCCGACGATGGATGGACAGCAGCGATCAGGAATCGCCCGGCTGCCTACCGTCGGGAAGTTGCCGAATCGGAGCTTCCAGTCCATCTCGAGGGTCGTCCAAGCCGACGGCCGTCGCTTGTCACGAGGAAGAAGATCGACAACTCTGTTTGCTTCCACCGCCCAATCCGCGCTTCCACCCGTTTCCCCGCCGGCCACAACAGAGGAGAGGGGGAGATCGGTCACTTCGGAGAAGAAGAGCAACCGAAAGGGGAGGCGCTCGGGAAAAGGGATCTAAGCGATGGGGCAGAGAAATCACGAAATCGGGAACCGATCTGCTGCTCGGAACTGCTAGATCGCCGGAGCAGGGAGATCGCGCGAACGGGAAAAGAAGAGGATCAGCACCACGGAGAAGATGAAGAAGATGGTCTGTTCGAGCGGAGAAACCGATCAACGCCGCGGAGAATAAAAGGGAGTAACATCGCGATCGGGGAAACGCTCGGGTAGTGGTTTTCAGTGAAATTAAAACTGGACGGCGGCTCAACGTTAAGTAGAGAAAACGGGTCAGGTTGGTTTGTTTAACGGGTTGGATCCAATAACCCTATAAGATCGTTAAGTTTGCCTTAGAAATCTCCGTTTTAGTCCGAAAAATTTCTAAAAATTACTAGAAAAATTACATAGGGTATTCTCCTAATTACCCAACATTTATTATTATTATTATTATTTTTTGTGGTATTTTACACAATTAGAGCCTTGTATTGAGGTTCTCCAGTGTTTTACTTGATGCTTGGGATTAGGAAGGGCCTCCCAATTTCATTATTCATTTGAGGGGACATAGTCTTCTATCTTGTCTTCTTCTGAATTGAGTGTTTTGTGGGTTTTAAGTTTGATTAAATGCCTTGTTGGTTCTACTTTCAGATTTATCCATTCAGGTGGAGAACTTTCAAAAGTGCATACTATTATGCTCTTGAAATTTTCTTCTTACAGAAGGTGTTTTATGCACTGCCCCGAGCTTCCATGGGAATTCCTATGTTAGCTCAATGTCTCATATCTATAATTTGTATAGTAACCCTAATCCATTAAAAAGAAAGATGTTATTAGCTTGCCTCTATATTTATGTGGTATGAATGTTTTTATATCAATGCTTGCTTTTTTGAAACTGTATATTAGTTGGCATTTATAACCAAATTTGACTGCAGCTTCTTTGCATGTAGAGAATTTGCCTTGGCATGTAAGTTTATAATTGAACTCAGCTTCAAAGCTAATTGTAATGTCTGTGTAAGAGGGTGTCAAGTTATAGAGCCATTTAAGAGCTTTCTGTATCTGCTGAAAATCTATCCAATTAGATTTATCAGCCAATGTTTTGATGTATGTGAACAAATCTAATGACATGTTTGGAATGTGATGTGAGCAAAACATATAGGGTTTTAGGAGTAGTTTTCGCTCACATCTCATTTCGTTTTATGTTTGTTTCATGCATATTTTACTTTATTTTGTATGCATTTCCTATTTTTTAGTTTGGAGATATACTTTTGTTAATCTATATGTAGGGCGACATTTTTGGAGCAAAAATGGAGCAATTTGTGGAGCACGAACCTTAGGGAATACGCACTGGCCATGTCCTAAGACTTGAGCATGTTTCTGAAGCGAAACAGATCAAAACAAAGGCTCCAGGAAAAGACACAGCCAGGCCGTGTGAATTAGCACGGTCATGTTTTTTTTCTAGCTCATTTTTAGCTTGGATTTCAACCATTTTCTAGCCTTGCACATGGCCAGGCTGTATGAAATTCATACGACCGTGTGGCGGCATCGAGAATTCAAGGAAATAGGGTTTTTTAAAACATTTATGGAAAGCTAGAGCCGTCTCTCTCTCTCTCTCTCTCTCTCTCTCTATATATATATATATATATATATATATATATATATATATATATATATATATATATGTGTGTGTGTGTGTGTGTGTGATGAGTTCATGACCCTACTACGATCTTCTCAAGCCAATGAGAAGATCAGATGGTCAACCTAGGGTTAGCAGCTTCTCCATGCGTCTCCTTTGACCGTGTTAGTGAAAGCCCTAGAGCCAATCATGTGATGATTGTTGTATGAACTTTATTGTATCATATTCCTAATTATAAAGGCATGGTTATTATATTTACTTGTATTAGTGCCAAATAACTAAGTATAATAACGTCCTTGAGTAGAAGGTTTTTATCTATATCAATCGATTGGTCGAATCGATAATGAGATGATATAGAGAACACTACTCTTAATCATTTCTAGTCAAGTATTAACATTCAGGGACAATGTTAATGCGTAGAGACTAGCATGTAGGTCAACACGATGACTTGATCTCACAAGTCATGGATATGAGATATCAAGTTGACACATGGGTATGTATTGGAGAATGTATACTAAATGACCCGCCATGAGAAAATATCATGGATCGTTATATGAGTGTCATATACTTTCTCATGTGACTATTAGTCCTTGGACCTGAAGTCACCATGGTTCCCTATATAAGGAGTTGCATACTTTATCTTCGTCAAACGTCACCCGTAAATGGGTAGATTATAAAGGCGATTACTGGGTATGTAACAAATTATGTGGAGGGATGTGAGTGATGTAGATGGGATCTATTCCTCCTATATGATGGGAGTGACATCGTTATTCTTGATAGAGTGAGACCACGAAGTGCATGACCATGCCCAAATGAGTCAATATGAGATATTGAGCTCATTTGATTAGAGTGAGTCTACTTGGAGTTCAAGATATAGATTGTACCGAGGATGAAACAGTCTATGCCTCAATTGGTCAATATAGATGTCAAAGATAGAGGGATATTGTCACATATTGTGAGAGTCACAGTTAGTAGTCACAAAGGTGATGTTGGATCTCAACATTCTTGTAACTTGGGCAGCAATGATGTGTTGCTAGATACCGCTCATTGCTTATGTTCCTAAATCGATTTAGGAGCATTGCCAATGCTACAAGAACCTATAGGGTCACACACAAAGGGAAATTAGATGGATATTAGGTTCATATGATGAACCATGAGGATTAGGTTCATGGGATGAATCAAATTGGATTAAGAGTAATCCAAATTAGACTAATTGAGTTAGACTCAATTTAATTCAAGTGTTGAATGAGTCTAATTTAGATTTGATTCATTGAGTCAATTTAAATTAATGAATAGAGATTCATTAAATCAAATTGACTTGAATCAAGTGGTTAGATTTGATCAACCATGGGAGATAATAGGTCAAGTTCGACTTGACTTGAGAGGGAAGATGAATGGTCAATTTTGACTTGACCAATTGTCATAGCATGGTGACTTGGCATGGGGGCCGACCAATGATGATGTTCCACATCATCATGGACACATCATGGGGTGCCACCTCATGAGGGAGACCAAGATCCATTGACTCTTGGAGTTACATGCATGAATGTACCCCCCCCCCCCAAAACAAAGTGGTCGGCCACTTTTATTCATTGGGTGAAGTTATTAGAATTAATACCATCTTCTTCTTCCTTGCTCTCCTTCTTGCTCTCTCCCATTCCTCATCTTGTCGAGACTACCAAGGAGTTTTAGCACACTCTAGGTTGTTTTTCTCCACCATTTGTCCGTGTGGATACCAATAGAGGAGTGTACACTTGACACTCTTGAGTTCCGACAAGCCATTTGGACGAGCGGGATAAGCGAAGGGCGTCGCATCGAGGGCAACACTCTCATCATGTAGATCTAAGGTAGATTTAGGTTTCCATAATACATACATGAATTTATTTTTTTATACTTCGCACGGATCCGTGGTCGGGCTTTCGAGGTTTTCGCAACGCAAAAAGCGGTTTTTGCGACTCAGAAAGTCCAACAATGGTATCAGAGCCACGTGCGAAGCATGTATGTGTTTTAAATTTTTAGTTTTTGTATTAGATATAAAAATTATAGATTTTTAAGTTTTCATAAATTTCCTATTTTTATAGATTTTTGGGTATTTTTTTCGAAGAGTCGAAGCAACAAGTGTTGGGACACTTGTAGGCTTCAACCACCGAGAAAAACTCTCCGAAACGGTGAGTTCTCGCTTTAGGTTTTTGGGACAGCGACTTAAGTCACTGTAAGATCAAGTAGGGACACTCGCAAAGTTTATTTTTACGAGTAGGGACGCTGCCCCTATCCCCGAAAGGGGCCTTGTCCCGCGATCGCGCCCGAAAACCGCTTAGCGGGACCGTTACGGAGAGGTGACTCATAAAATTGAAAAAAATAGGAAAAATTATAGAAATTTATGTAATATACATAATTTAGAATTATGTATAATTTTGTGATAGTCATGGCCCAAGAACCCCAATATGATTGGATGATAAATGTGTTGTAATTCATAATACGACCCGCGTGCCATTTTTGTGGTTGTGCATGTTGTATAGGGTATGCGACCTGCGCGTCGTCCCTCTTCTTTTAAAATTCTAGTTGTAAATAGTTTTAGACTCGAATGTAACTCGAGTTTCATGTTTGTAATGTACAAAATGGAGAGGTGGAATGTCCACTAGTAGACGGAGTTACGAGAAGGGTGCCGACGATACATGGCAGTCAAAGGAGGCACTTGGAGAAGTCGCTAACCCTAGGTTGACCGTCCGATCTTCTTATTGGCTTGAGAAGATCGTAGTAGGGCCATGACCACATCACAATTAATTTATATATATATATGTTAATATATATATATATATATATATATATATATATATATATATATATATATGTTTTTGCTTGTATGTATATGATGCATGCTAGGATATTTTTCTTGTATGTATATGATGCATGCTAGAATAATGCTTGTATGTATGTGATGCATGCTAGTGTAGGATAATAAAGACCTTGATGCGTATATGATACACATTCATGATTAGATTAGATCCTAATTGAATCAACTCGAAAATGCCTACCAATTCTTGATACCCATCACTACCTCGATCATTTGTAGTTGTTGAATCTGCCAAAGCAGAGCAACACATATTATCTTGGTAGGGTACGGAGGGACAATCTTTGTCTCACCTATCACGACTTGGGTTAGAGTAAGATCAATTAGATTGAGTAAAACTAGTTAACTCAATTGGATCGAGTAGAACTATAGGCATATTCCAACCGTTGGAAAGATAGGATAAGATTGCATTTACACTAAATCTTAGGTGATTGCCAAAGCTAACTCAAGGTCTTTTTGTAAATGTGGGTCTTGATCCTATAAACAAGAGTTGCATAGAGATGTAATCGGTAATGTGTTACCTACCGATCATACTAAGTCTTGCGCGATTTAGCCAAAGCTAACTCAAGGTGTAGTATGATGTGGATCTTGTCCCGCAAGAATTATAGCTAGTTTGTATGAATCAAGTAATGTGGTTTAACCACATCCATAACTCGATTCTACAAAAGTCCTATAATTCAGTGGGTGCATCATTTGATTAAAGGCCTAATTAAATGATAAAAGGAATATGATATTAATTTTTTGCATTGTGTATGTTGTAGATTACTATGTCGATAAACACGAACACTCTCTCCCTGTGTTCTGTTCTTGAAAAGGACAAGCTCAATGGAGCAAATTTCCTGGACTAGTACAGGAACCTGAGAATTGTTCTCACCCAAGAAAGGAAACTGTACGTCCTGGAGCAACCCATTCCGGAGGCACCTCCTGCCACTGCCTCGCGAACTGACAAAAATGCTTACAAGAAGCATCAAGATGATGCATTAGATGTGTCATGTCTCATGCTCGCTACCATGAATTCTAAGCTTCAGAAGCAACACAAGTTCATGAATGCTTATGATATGGTTGAACATCTTCATCAACTATATCAAGGACAAGCAAGGCACAAGAGATATGAGGTCTCTAAAGCATTGTTTCAGTCCAAGATGCAAGATTGGACTCTCGTAGGTCCATATGTACTCAAGATGATTGGGTACATAGAAAGCCTACAGAGATTGGGATTCCCACTTGGCCAAGAGCTGGCCACTGACTTGATATTGCAGTCTTTGCCACAAAGCTACAATCAATTTGTCATAAATTACAACATGAATGAAATTGATAAGCCACTGCTTGAGATGCTCAGCATGTTGAGAACTGCAGAGCTAAACGTTGAGAAGGGAAAACCTGACTCCATTTTGATGGTGCAAAAGAAGAAAGGCAAGGGCAAGCCTAAAGGTAAGGGAAAGTCTCAAGCCAAGGGCAAAGGCAAATAACTAAAACCCAAAGGAGGGGTGACCAAAGAAGGGGCTTGTTTCCACTGCAAGGAAGCTGGACACTAGAAGCGTAACTGCAAAGCATACCTGGAAGATCTTAAGAAGAAGAGAAGTGAGACTTCTACTTCAGGTATAAATGTTATAGAAGTCAATCTATCTATTTCTTCATCATGGGTATTAGATACCAGATGTGCATCTCACATTTGTACCAATGTGTAGGCGTTGAGAAATAGCAGGGCAATGACAAAGGGCGAGGTGGACCTACGAGTAGACAATGGAGCAAGAGTTGTTGCTGTTGCTGTAGGAACTTATGATCTATCTCTGCCCACTGGGCTTGTACTAGAACTAGATGAATGTTGTTATGTGTCTGCTTTAACTAAGAACATAATTTTGGTTTCCTATTTAGACAAGAAATGATTTACATTTATAATAAAGAACAAATATTGTTCAGTTTATTTAAATGATATGTTCTATTGTAGTGCACCTCTAATGAACAGACTCTACTATCTAGACTTAGAGAGCCCCATCTATAACATAAGTACCAAAAGGTTCAAGTCAAATGAGTTGAACCAAACCTATCTCTGGCATTTTCGCTTAGGTCACATAAATGAGAGTCGCTTATCTCAGCTCCATAAGGATGGGCTGCTGGACTCATTTGATTTTGAATCATATGAGACATGCGAGTCTTGCCTTTTAGGCAAGATGACCAAGACTCCCTTTAGTAGATACAGCGAGAGAGCAACAGACTTGTTAGGACTTATACATAGTGATGTATGCAGTCCTTTCAATGTTGCTGCTAGAGGTGGTTACAGGTACTTCATTACATTTACTAATGACTTCAGTAGATATGGTTATGTGTATCTAATGACACATAAATCTGAATCCTTTGAAAATTTCAAAGAATTCAAGAATGAAGTACAAAACCAACTTGGCAAGAGTATTAAGATACTTCGATCAGATCGAAGTGGTGAATACCTTAGCCATGAGTTTCATGACTATCTAGCTGAGTGTGGGATTCTATCCCAACTCATTCCTCCTGGAACACCACAGTAGAATGGTGTATCCGAAAGAAGGAATCATACCCTATTAGATATGGTACGATCTATGATGAGTCACACAGATCTTCCTATATCCTTTTGGGGATATGCTCTAGACACAGCAGCCTTTACACTTTACCGTGTACCATCCAAGATTGTGATAAAGACACCATATATGATATGGACAAGGAGAAATCCCAAGATGTCTTTCATGAGGATTTGGGGTTGTGAGGCTTACGTTCGACGTCAAGTTCCAGACAAACTGGGACCCAAATCCGATAAGTGTTATTTTGTTGGATATCCCAAGGAGACGAAGGGATATTACTTCTACATTCCCAGTCAGCACAAAGTGTTTATGGCAAAGACTAGGGTATTTCTAAAAAGGGATTTTGTTTCTAGAAAAACTAGTGGGAGTACGTTCGATCTTGAAGAAATTCAAGATAAGGACCATAGCACTGAGGCCATGATGGATGTTGAATAGGAACCACAAAGTATTGTGGGTGATGAGATTGTTGCACAAAGAGTTGTGGAACAACCACCTGTTCAGGTAGACCTACCTCTTCGCAGGTCTGATAGGGTACGTCGTCAGCCTGAGAGATACTCATTTCTCTTGTTTGACCATGACGATGTTATGCTCATTGAGAATGAGCCTACCTCCTATCAGGAAGCTGTGATGAGCCCAGATTCTGAGAAATGACTAGAGGCCATGAGATCCGAGATGAAATCCATATACACCAACCAAGTATGGACTTTGGTTGATCCACCTGAAGGGGTCAAACTCATTGGGTGTAAGTGGGTCTTTAAGAGAAAGACTGACATGGATGGACTTACGCATACCTATAAGGGCCAATTGGTGGCTAAAGGTTTTAAGAAAATTCATGGTATTGACTATGATGAAACCTTTTCTTCAGTGGCGATGTTTAAGTCAATTCGGATCACGCTTGCTATTGCAGCATACCACGATTATGAGATCTGGCAGATGGATGTCAAAACTGTGTTTCTGAATGGAAACTTGCTCGAGGATGTGTACATGACACAACCTGAGGGTTTTGTAGATCCACAGCATACTGGGAAAGTATGCAAGCTACAAAGGTCCATTTATGGGCTAAAGCAAGCTTCTCGGAGTTGGAATCTTCGATTCGATGATGCGATCAAACAGTTTGGTTTCATCAAGAATGAAGATGAACCCTGTGTCTACAAGAGGGTTAATGGGAACACAGTTGTCTTCCTTGTATTGTATGTGGATGACATACTACTCATTGGGAATGACATTCCTTCGCTACAGTCTGTGAAGACTTGGCTGGGGACGTGCTTCTCAATGAAGGACTTAGGTGAAGCAGCCTATATTCTAGGCATCAAGATCTATAGAGATAGATCTAAGAGATTGCTTGGCCTAAGTCAGAGTACATATATTGACACGGTATTACTATGGTTTGCCATACAGAATTTCAAGAAGGGACTTCTACCGATGTCACATGGTGTGAGTCTTTCGAAGACTCAAAGTCCCTCTTCTAGAGAGGAGAGAGACCGAATGAATAAGATCCCTTACGCATCTGCTATAGGATCTATCATGTACGCCATGCTATGTACTCGTCCTGATGTCTTGTATGCTTTGAGCATGACGAGTAGATACCAGTCAGATACAGGTGAGAGTCACTGGATAGCAGTCAAGAATATTCTTAAGTACTTGAGAAGGACTAAAGAATATTTCTTGATTTTTTGAGGCGATGAGGAGCTAGCTATAAAGGGTTACAGCAATGTCAGCTTTCAAACTGACCAGGATGATTATAGATCACAGTCAGAGTTCATGTTTTGCTTGAATGGTGGCGCTGTGAGCTGGAAGAGTTCGAATCAGGATACATTTGCTGGTTTTACAATAGAAGCCAAGTATATCACTGCATTAGAGGCAGCAAAGGAGGCAGTTTGGATCCGCAAGTTCATTACTGAGCTTGGGGTGGTTCCTAGCATAGCAGATCCTATAGAGCTCTATTGTGACAACAATGGAGCTATTGCGCAGGCTAAGGAACCTCGCTCACACTAGCGGACCAAACACATACTATGGTGCTTCCATCTCATTCGAGAGATTATCGATAGAGGAGATGTGAAGATTTGCAGAGTACCCACAGAGGCTAACATCATAGATCCCTTGACCAAGGCTTTGGCACAGAAAAAGCATGATGGTCACACTAGGTCATTGGGTATTAGATACTGCGGTGATTGACACTAGTGCTAGTGGGAGATAGTTAGTGAAAGCCCTAGAGTCAATCATGTGATGATTGTTGTATGAACTTTATTGTATCATATTCCTATTTATAAAGACATGGTTATTATATTTACTTGTATTGGTGCCAAATAACTAAGTATAATAATGTCCTTGAGTAGAAGGTTCTTATCTATATCAATCGATTGGTTGAATCGATAATGAGATGATATAGAGAACACTACTCTTAATCATTCCTAGTCAAGTATTAACATTCAGAGACAATGTTAATGCGTAGAGACTAGCATGTAGGTCAACACGATGACTTGATCTCACAAGTCATGGATATGAGATATCAAGTTGACACATGGGTATGCAGTGGAGAATGTATACTAAATGACCCGCCATGAGAAAGTATCATGGATCGTTATATGAGTGTCATATACTTTCTCATGTGACTATTAGTATGACTATTAGTCCTTGGACCTGAAGTCACCATGGTTCCCTACATAAGGAGTTACATACTTTGGCTTCGTCAAATGTCACCCGTAAATGGGTGGACTATAAAGGCGATTACTGGGTATGTAACAAATTATACAGAGGGATGTGAGTGATGTAGATGGAATCTATCTCTCCTATATGATGGGAGTGACATTGTTATTCTTGATAGAGTGAGACCACGAAGTGTTAGTAATATATGAGAGATGTCCTAAGGCAATCGCCTTATGTTTGAACCATTTATATGATAAATGAAGATTCACTATTTGAGTATACATGTTTTCATGTATTTGATTAGATCTTAAACTCATTTATTGAATGTCCACGATACGATTCACAACATGAGAGAATTTGTGATTGGATCACAACTAGTGAGTATCTCTACATGTGTAATTGTGATGTATCAAAATTATCCCTAGTCGATGAATTGATGGATTTGGACACCATTGATTCTGTCGAGACTAGCACGAGGTATACTCCTTGGTGTATCCAAACAGTTGATTCTCACTGGCTGGAGACATTGTGATGTCCGGAGTTAATCGTGGATGCTAGTTATGGTAACTAGTTCATTGGAGTGACCAGCCGTAAGACTTCATATGGTTCTCTGCATATATAGATATGTCAATGAAGTTCTTACTATAGCTTAAGTGCGATGTTCCTTTGACTTGCGGTATTCAAGTCATCTTGATCATGAAGACTTATGCTTTGACATCTTAAGCAAGTATCTCTGAGGAGATGTGTACCCAGGATGATTGGGTATAAGTCAAAGTGATCGAAGGTGTTTGAATAGCCTATAAAGGATTCACCACTCCTTGCGAGGAGATGTATACCAATGGTCTCTCGTCGGATTGTTACTAAAGTCTTTGGCCAAAGCATTACATGTTTAGAGTAAGGTACTCTTCGATACATGTGCAGTAACTAGAATCCATAGGATGAGGAAATGATACTTGGGCTAGGTGTGATGTAGTCAACCTAGTGGGGACTGATACTATAGACCATGTCCTGAACCAAGTGGGTATAAGATGAGTGAAGGGAATGGGGCACGATTCATTCGAGCTGTTGAAGGGTTTCAGAAATAGTTCTGGATCAACCGTTGCTCTTTTCGGTTAATTGGGGATCATAATATACTACTAGGTGCCACTCATGATCGTTCTATAATTAATGGTTAATTATAGACGGCCAACATAAACCGAGAACCTATTTGGTCACACGCACAATGGACATAATCCGAAGGATTTAAATCGAGCTTGAGAATGAGATTCTCAGACCGAGAGAAACTAGGTTTGGTTGGACCAAACATGGAGCGAGCATGAAATTGTTTTAGTCGCAATGGAAGCGTGGATGGGCCGTGTCTTATGAAGACATGATAGATGAACCAAATTGATTTGGTTCTAATCCAATGGAGGAGAATAAACCAAAGGGGTTTGGTTTGTTTTAAACGAATGAACCAAAAGTTGGTTCAGTTCATTTTAACTTAAAATAGACCAATATGGTTTGGTTTATTTTAACTTAAATTAATGGAGCGGGTTAACGGGCTTTTGGTTATGATCTGATAACCATTAAGAGAATTTGTTCTCTATAAAATAGGGCTTAAGGGTTTTAGTTAAGCCCTAATCCTTGGAACCCTAGTTGTTGCCGCCCACCCTCTCCCTCTTCTCCAAGTGGTCGACGCCAACTCCTTGTTGCCGCCTACCACCGCCCAAAGCTCCTTGCCGGCGTCCAGCAGCTGCCATCCTCTCCCCTTGCCGGCGTCGAGCTGCTGCCGGAGGAGCTCCAGTGATCTCCTTTGGGTCCGGCGACAAGGTGAGCTTCAACCTTCCTTATTTGGCCGGTCCCTATTCCTCCACCAAAGTTGTCCAATTTTCTGGACAGCTTGTTTCCTTCTTGTCGGAGCGTTGTTGGGACGACGTTTGGAGCTCCGACAGTGGTAGCCTTGCCGGGGATTCGATCTCCGGTATTCCTCATAGGTGGAGGACGAAGGATTCATCAAACGGTTGACGAATACCTCTCCGGAGAAGCGAGTTTTTGAGGACTCATTTTGGATCCGAATTTTGATTCGGATCGTGATCTTCTCTCGATCACATCGTCTTCAACACGAGGCTAGTAACCCGTATGAAGACGAGGCTCGTGACTTTGTGAAGTCATCCTGAAGATACTCGGCGTGGATACGGATAGAGACGATTCTAGCAAGGATCGCTCCGGTTGATGCCTTTCCCGCTACACGTGATACGTCAGGTATACGTAGTATAAATTTCCTTTTAATGCAAAATTTGAAATTGCGGTTATGTCTACACATGTTGTACTATGCATGCGTGTGGTGTGTGTGTTGTAATAAATTAGATTTATTATTTTATTCCTTCCGCTGTGCACATGTTTACGAAACATGTTCGAACACACACTCGCCGCGGTGCCGGAAACCCAACACGAAGTGCATGGCCATGCCCAAATGAGTCAATATGAGATATTGAGCTCATTTGATTAGAGTGAGTCTACTTGGAGTTCAAGATATAGATTGTACCGAGGATGACACGGTCTATGCCTCAATTGGTTAATCTAGATGTCAATGATAGAGGGACATTGTCACATATTGTGAGAGTCACAATTAGTAGTCACAAAGGTGATGTTGGATCTCAACATTCTTGTAACTTGGGTAGCAATGATGTGTTTCTAGATACCGCTCATTGCTTATGTTCCTAAATCGGTTTAGGAGCATTTCCAACGTTACAAGAACCTATAGGGTCACACACAAAGGGCAATTAGATGGAGATTAGGTTCATATGATGAACCATGAGGATTAGGTTCATGGGATGAACCAAATTGGATTAAGAGTAATCCAAATTAGACTAATTGAGTTAGACTCAATTTGATTCAAGTGTTGAATGAGTCTAATTTAGATTTGATTCATTGAGTCAATTTAAATTAATGAATAGAGATTCATTAAATCAAATTGACTTGAATCAAGTGGTTAGATTTGATCAACCATGGGAAATAATAGGTCAAGTTCGACTTGACTTGGGAGGGAAGATGAATGGTCAATTTTGACTTGACCAATTGTCATGTCATGGTGACTTGGCATGGAGGCCGACCAATGATGATGTTCCACATCATCATGGACACATCATGGGATGCCACCTCATGAGGGAGACCAAGAGCCATTGTCTTTTGGAGTTACATGCATATATGTAACCCCCCAAAATAAAGTGACCGGCCACTTTTATTCATTGGGTGAAGTTATTGGAATTAATATCATCTTCTTCTTCCTTTCTCTCCTTCTTGCTCTCTCCCATTCCTCATCTTGCCGAGACTACCAAGGAGTGCTAACACACTCTAGGTTGTTTTTCTCCACCATTTGTCCGTGTGGATACCAATAGAGGAGTGTACACTTGACACTCTTGAGTTTCGGCAAGCTATTTGGACGAGCGGGATAAGCGAAGGGCATCGCATCGAGGGTAACACTCTCATCATGTAGATCTAAGGTAGATCTAGATTTCCATAACACATACATGAATTTATTTTTTTATACTTCGCACAGATCCGTGGCCGGGCTTCCGAGGTTTCCGCAACGCAAAAAGCGGTTTTTGTGGCTCGGAAAGTCCAACAGATCGCCATGTGTCGTTGACACCCTCCTCGTAACTCCGTCTACGAGTGGACCTTCCACCGCTTCATTTTGTACATTACAAACATGAAACTCGAGTTACATTCGAGTCTAAAGTCTGTTTACAATAGGAATATAATAAGGGAGGCACAATGTGCAGTTCGCATATCATATACAACATGCACAACACTAAAAACGGCGCGCAAGCCGTATTATAAATTACAACACAATTTTTTTATCCAATCACATTAAGGTTTTTGGGCCATGGCCATCACAATATCATACATAATTCTAAATTATGTATTTTACATAAATTTCTAAAATTTTCTTATTTTTTTTCAATTTTATGAGTCACAACTCCACAGCGGTCCCGCTAAGCGATTTTCAGGCGCGATCGCGGGACAATGCCCCTTGCGGGGTTAAGGGCAGCACCCCTTCTTGCAAAATAAATCTCGTGAGTATCCCATCTTGATCTTACAGCGCCTTAAGTCGCTGTCCCAAAAGACAAAAATGAGACCTTGCCGTTTCGGAGAGTTTTTCTCGGTGGTTGAAGCTTACAAGTGTCAAAACACTTGTTGCTTCGACTCTACGAGAAAAATACTCACAAAATCTATAAAATTAATAAAATTTCAGAAACTTACAGATCTGTAATTTTTTGTATCTAATACAAAAATTACAAATATAAACATGTACATGCTTTGCACATGGCTCTGATACCACTATTAGACTCTCTGAGCCGCAAAAATTGCTTTTTGCGTTGCGAAAACCTTGGAAATCAGCCATGGATCCGTGTGAAGATAAATAAAATAAAATTCATGACATGTTTATCACACTAGATCTACTTTAGATCTACATAGAAGAGTGTTACCCTTGTAGCGATGCCCTTCTCTTATCCCGCTCGTCCAAATGGTTGTTGGATCTCATAGAGTGTCAAGTGTACACTCCTCTACACATATCCACACGGACAAAAGATGGAGAAAACCACTTAGAGTGTGCTAGCACCCTTGGAGGTCACGACAATGGAGGAAAGGGAGAGATCAAGAGAGGAGAAGGAAGAAGATGAATTGAATTCCACACTAATTCATTCATTCATTCAATTTTGGCCGGCCACTTTGATGAGGGTTATAAACATCCATGTAATACCAAGAGCCATGTCTCTTGGTCTCCCTCATGAGGTGGCACACCATGATGTGTCCATGATGATGTGGAACATCATCATTGGTCGGCCCCTTTGCCAAGTCACCTTGAAGTGGCATGTGATCAAGTCAAACTTGACCTCTTATCTCCCATGGTTGATCAAATCCAACCTTTGATTCAAGTCAATTTAATTTAATGAATCTCTATTCATTTGTTTAAATTGACTCAATGAATCAAACCTAAATTAGATTCATTCAACACTTGAATCAAATTGAGTCCAACTCAATTAGTCTAATTTGGATTACTCTTAATCCAATTTGGTTCATCACATGAACCTAATCCTCTTGGTCCATCATATGAACCTAATCTCCATCTAATTGCCCTTTGTGTGTGACCCTATAGATTCTTGCAACGTTGGCAATGCTCCTAAATTGATTTAGAAACATAAGCAATGAGCGGTATCTAGCAACACATCATTGCTACCTAAGTTACAAGAATGTTGAGATCTAACATCACCTTTGTGACTACTAATTGTGACTCTCATAATATGTGACAATGTCCCTCTATCCTTGACATCTAGATTGAACAATTGAGGCATAGACCGTGTCATCCTCTGTACAATCTATATCTTGAACTCCAAATAGACTCACTCTAATCAAATGAGCTCAATATCTCATATTGACTCATTTGGGCATGACCATGTACTTAGTGGTGTCACTCTATCAAGAATCATGATATCACTCCCATCATATAGGAGGAATAGATCTCATCTACATCACTCACATCCCTCTGCATAATTTATTACATACCCAGTAATCGCCTTTATAGTCCACCCATTTACGGGTGAGGTTTGACGAAGCCAAAGTATGCAACTCCTTATGTAGGGAACCATGGTGACTTCAGGTCCATGATAAAGTATATGACACTCATATAACGATCCATGATACTTTCTCATGGCGGGTCATTCATTATACATTCTCCAATGCATACCCATGTGTCAACTTGATATCTCATATCCATGACTTGTGAGATTAAGTTATCGAGTTGACCTACATGCTAGTCTCTTGCATTAATATTGTCCCTGAATATTAATACTTGACTAAGAATGATTAAGAGTAGTATTCTCTATATCATCTCATTATCGATTCAACCAATCAATTAATATAGATAAGAACCTTCTACTCAAGGACGTTATTATACTTAGTTATTTGACACCAATACAAGTAAGTATAATAACCATAAAGAAATTCCTTTATAAATATATATAGGAATATGATACAACAAGTCCATACAACAATCATTTCATGATCGGCTCTAGGGCTTTCACTAACAGTTCTGCACCTCAACGCCCAAGAGAAGAGCCTCAATGCATTGTAATCTAACGCCTTGTGTTTCTTTCCTCGCATTCATGGAGTAGATTCTCTGATTCTAAGACTAGGGAGTAGTTTGTGTTGAGTTAGAACATGTTGGTTCAAATATCTTTTCATTCTTGAATCTATATTTGTAAAATGATATTTGGTTAGATCTATAGCTATTGTTTTGGTTTTCTAGTCACTGTGCTTAGCCGATACGAGGGGTGACAACCCTCGTATCAAAGATTTAGGGGAATTAAGGAGGAACCTAGGGGTTGGCCTCATCTCTCATAACAGTGGGTAGAAGGATGCGATAGAGTAGGAAACACACCCTATTTTCGACTCGTCGCAGGGATCGATTCGGCATCCTTGTACCAACTATCCCTTCCTAAGGCCAAGGGTCGACCTGGTAATGGTAGAGGTAGCTTTCGATAGATGCGAAGACTCATCGGGGGAGTGTATGATGTCCTTTCCACAAAATCGTAGCTAAGAACCTAGACATAACCCAATTTACAATGTGTTCTGCGATACACAAACGAAACTGAAATCTTAGAATCCATCTAAAGACTCGTAGTGTCCCTTCTCTTCCTCCATGTGACACTGTACTAGGGTTAGGACCGCCAACAACCCTCTGAACCGCAACCATTAGAATCGATTTTCGAACAATAATGTCCACCGAATAGATAGGTACTCAAATCTCAGTCTCTGTGGGATCGATATTCTATATTATTACTTGACGACACCCATGCACTTGCGGGCATTGAACACGAGCATGCGCTTTGAGTCCCTGACGGTCTTCGTCGCGAGATTTGAGGTTGCATTCGCGTGCATCAGAATGTCATTTAAGAGCTTCTTTGTTGGTTTTGCTAGCTCGCTTGTGATTATGTCTAAGTATGTCATGTCTTGCGGTAGCAGTGAAAATTTTGAAATTGTCTTTATCGTCCCTTTTCCTTTCAATGAAGCACTTACAAAATAGTTTGGGCCTGCACTTGCTCTGACAACTGTCAATGCTTCTCCCATATTTTTGTATTCTCTGTATGTAACCTGTATCTCGCTTCCTACTGCAGCTAAGGCAACTTCCTATTGTGTGGAATATACTCCTACCTATGATCCTGTAAAATGGTGTAATAGACTGCTTCTTGATTGCTATTGTTTTCTCTTGTATTGGAAGTGGAAGTGTTGTATAGGGCTTTTATGATCGTAACCTTTTGTTTGGTTGTTCTTGGTATACTAGGGATGTATCACATATTGTCTATGAGATAATTTTGTACTTGTGTTAATATATGTCTTGTGTCAAAATGGAATTGTTCATGTTTATTGTACTGTGGAATTTTTATTTCTTCGAACGTCATGAGTCTTGTGTTAACTGTTGATTTTTCTGATCTAAAATTTTTGAATTTTTCGGTCATGTTAATAACCTAGTAAGAGTGTCAGCTAAGGAGTTATTAATTTCTTTAATATGTTCTCAGTTTATTTTTAGTTCTTTGTTTATAATAGTGTCAGTGAATTTTATCCATCTTCTATTGCTTGGGGATTTTCTAGTTCCTTTTGTTTGTTGACTATACTTTATGATGACTTCACAATCTGTCCTTATAGTAATTTCCTTCTTATCGCAAATGAATAGCATAAATGAGTTAAGACAGTAAATAACAGCTAATATTTCAAAATCTAGGGATGTTAAATGCCATTTCTTTTTGTATTTATCGGAAGCATATCTGCATAATGATTCACTAGATTTGGTATCATATTTGGTAGGTTTTTTTGTATAGGGCTCCTTCCCATCCCGTCTTGCATCCGTCATTTTCTATGACTAGATAATCACTGTCTAATGTGTAGGATCAAAGAAACATGACAGAGGGGGGGGGTGAATAGCGTACTAGAAATTCTTTTATTTTTCGTCATTAAAACACGAGTTACAGCGGAAGTAAAAGAAATATAAAAGAAAAAGACACTTTTCTTTTTACTTGGTTCACAACCAAAAGGTCGCTAGTCCAAGACCCCCGCGATCCTAGACCGCTTTTGATGGGGCAATCCACTAGAAATATCTCTTCCTTGTATTGGATCGAGAAGCATCGCTAGAGGGGGGGAGGGTGAATAGCGAGCGTAAAACTTTTCTTTCCGTTCGTTCGATATACGAGCAAGCACAGCGGAAAAAAAGGACAAGTTTATTTTTACTTGGTTCACAACCCAGCGATTGCTACTCTAAGGCCCCGCGATCCTTGACCATGTACGACAGGGCAATCCACTATAAGGTCTCCTCCTCGTTGGAGGTAGAGACAACGAACACAAAATCGAAAGTACGAGGATGAGGCAACAAACCTACCTCACCTCGTTACGATTAAAACAAAGAATACAGTAAATAAAAATATTACTTGCTGCTATTGCTGACAAAGAAGATGAAAGCTTGACGTCACATCGACGTTATGACGGTGTTGGAGCTTTGGCGTTGTAGGAGCACTTAAGAATAATCTTGATTGATGTTTGGGTTGGAGTCCTCCCCTCCTTTTATAGAGTTTTGCTTTGGAATAAATCTCCTCATCTTTTGGAACTGATCACGAGGTGATACCATATTTTATCGTGAAGTGGTCGCGTCAAACATTATCCTTTTTGACCTAGCACAAAAGGCTGATTCGTCGCCATCAATCGACTGATGCCTTCCATCAGTCGACTGATGTGCATTAGTCAACTGCCCAATGACCGAATCATTGTCAACTGGTCACTTCTATGATGGGGATTAGCTTACGGAAAATGGTAAATATGGCGGTTCTTATCTCCGATCTCGACCTAGACCTTCCATTTCAAGAAGTCTTAGTCGGATCGTAGCCCTCGGATCGTCCCGTACAAAGGACCGCGACCTTACCATCTCTCTTCACACTGAGCTTACCTGCAGTCCTTTATGACCTGTCGCTTTGCTTTCGTTCTTCCACCTAGGTTCTTCGACTCCCACGAAGTTCCCCCGGTGTCGCCCGACCACCACGGTTTCTCGACTCGGGATTCTCCGGGTGTCACTAACCTTCGACTTAGCTTAACCATTTCCTACACACTTAATTTAGCTCATGAGATAACAATATGATCTTAACTTTGGATCTTTGCCATAATCAAAACCTAGGTTCGATTATCTAGTGCCCCTGCACCAATAATCTCCCCCTTTTTGATCTATAGCAAACCAATACAAAGTTAAGGGAAAAATTAAAGCATAAAACAAGTAGAGTAAATGATGAATGTCATTTTCAAAAACTCCCCCTTAACCCTAGGTGAGTTTTGAAAGAGATAATTTAATTTTCAAAATTAAATTTTGTGTTACTCCCCCTTAACTTTCACTCTTCTTCCCCTTTTGCCATAAATCAAAAAAAAATATTGGGGGTTTTATATAAAATAGAGGTTTAAAAACAACATTGTATATGCATGCATCTAGCAGTAGTTAGATAGATTGGTTCGAGGTGTGTCCCTCTGCTCCAATAATCTAAAGGTTTGTAATATATCCCTTAGGGTTAGTTTGCTCTCCCCCTTAGTCAAATATATGAAGTATAAGAGATGTAGGGGGCGCTAAACTTTGGCCTAGAGAGTTGTAAATAGTCGTTAAGTACAATAGTTGATAAAATAAGTAGCATTTTGAAAAGATTATATTTCAATTATCCTTAACATCTCACTCATTCTATGTGTCTCAGAATTTGTTCACCTTATATGTTTTGTGAGATGATTTGATATTGATTAAAGATAGTCAACCTTGGGTTAGATTTGGATTTAACCTTTAGATCGTTAAGTAACTTTTCGAGAAACTGGCTTCCAGGTCATGGCGAGGCACAGGGGCCTTCTTTGATCAGAACAACGACCACTTCCTTAGACAAAGCCAAATTCAAGAAAATATCACTTAAGTCACTTAGGGTTACTTCCTGGTCTAACTAGTTTAGGATACGGCGAGGTAGCTTCAGCTAGTTCCACTCAGTCAAGTGTACCAATCTAGATACGTCTTATCTAGCTTGAATACATGAGACTTTATTTCCCTAACGTACTATCATCTCGCCGCATCCTGATACTATGTTATCAAGAGTTGACTAACTATTTTCCCTATCTAGACATTCTAAAAAAAAATAAAATAACTAATCATGCAATAGTTTTGCTAAGGAAGAGGGTATACTATTTTAGTGTTAGCTCCCCCTGGACCATTGAACCAATATGGTCTATTCAAATAATGAACTTGCTCCTGGGGAATCCAATACTTATTAGTCCTTATATGTGAGTTCAATAAAATCTTTGGGACCCATGCTTGGACTCTTTGATGACTACGATTCACAATAGACATGTAAGATCTATTCATAGTCGTTGACCTAAATCCGAGTCCGGCTTTGTTGTACACAACTCTTTGGGTTCCATGTAGTCGGTTAAGCCTCTTAGATCCCAACGTGAATCTTTCCAACCTAGCCTCGACCTCTTGAACTCGGTCTTTCAAGAGAGAATTCTCCTCCTCAAGTTTTTCAACTTGGGTTGAGTTTTCCTCTTGAACTTGACTAGTTGAAGAGGTTAGAGTAGCCTCTTGTTTGAGGGTTTCAATCTCCTCAAGTAACGACTTAACCCTAGACTCGGACTTAGTTAATTTCCTAGTAAACATTTTAATTGTAAGGTAAAGTGTACTAATTAAAGAGCGGCTAACCTTGACTTTCTCTTTTGGTCTGACTTTGAGTTTCCTCTCGAAGTAGTCTTCGGGGTCGGAGTCGGAGTTGTAGTTGGACTCGGCTTCGAATTCTGACTCAGACTCTTCTGGTCTTGCCATGTAAGCTGTGTCGACGCCTTCTTCTCCATTGTCCCAAGTTGCATGGAAGGCTTTCCTTGCTCCCTTTTGCTTTGGCCGCCTCCTTGACTTGAATTGCTCTTTGTTCTCATTCTTCAATTGCCTTCTTTCTTGTCGAACTATTCTCCGCACCATGTTGACTATTGTGGCCTCCTCTTCGGATTCGTTCTCTTCCTTGGGGGGTGGTTTGTTTGCGGCCTTCTTCTTCGAACCTGCAAATAAAGTAATACCTTTCTCGGGAGCCAAATTAGAGTGTTCATGGAGTTCAAATTTAGAAAATAATTCGTCTAATCTAAGTTTAGAAAGGTCCTTAGAATCCTTGTAGGCATCAACCATGGATGCCCACAAGGTAGTCCTAGGGAAAGCATTTAAAGCATACCTTATAAGGTCCCAGTTCTCTATGGCTTGCCCGATCGAGTGAAGACCGTTGACGATGTCTTGGATCCGTGCATGTAGTTGGGTGGCGGTCTCACGATCCTACATCTTTAGATTGTATAGTTTATTTAAAAATAAATCCCTTTTACATACCTTAGCATCGGGCGTTCCTTCATGCAGCTCAATTAATTTATTCCACAAGCCCTTTGCACTAATGAAGGGTCCAATGTGGTTGAGCTCCTCTTTGGATATACCGCACTGTAAAATTTGGGTCGCCTTTGCATCGACTTCGATTTGCTTCTAGGTTGCATTGGTCCACTTGTCGAAGTCCAAGGGCTCGCCTTGATCATTGGTGGGTAGAACAAAGCCGGTTTGGATGATTATCCAAGTCTCGACTTGTGTTTTTAGAAAACACTCCATCCGACCTTTCTAATAACGGAAATCATCTCCGTTAAAGAACGGAAGTCGGGTGGTGCTATACCCCTCAATGTGAGCCATTAAATATCTTACAAAACATGAATAAAAACCAAAAAGAATTCCAAGACTTGGTCTTGGATTAGTAATGCGGGAAATAATAAGAAATAAATAAGAAGAATAAGAAACTAACAAAAACTAGAAACTTACGACCTTCGATGTCCCCGAAAGAGTACTATATGTTAATTTTTGGGGATTAAGACAACTTGTTACGAGGGTAAACCATAGTAAGAACTGTAGATCGCTCAGAGAGCTTCGATTTGGTAAGTAGATCATTTCTTGGGTCCACTTGTGCGAAAAGTTATGGTCATTTTACCGTCGGCTACTCCGAAAGAGAATACTTGCAAACACACAACCAAAAGAAGAATACCAAGACTTCGTCTTGGATTAGTAGTGCGGGAGAAAAAAAACTAAAAAACACGAATCAAAAAATACGAAAAGAAAGCCAAAAAGTACTAGATTTGTGGTTTCACCAAATCTTAGCGCCCCCGCTCTGATACCAATTGTTGGATCGAGAAGCGTCACTAAAGGGGGGTGAATAGCTAGCGTAAAACTTTTCTTTCCGTTCATTTGATATACGAGCAAGCATAGCGGAAAAATAAAAAAGACAAGTTTATTTTTACTTGGTTCACAACCCAGCGGTTGCTACTCCAAGGCCTTGCGATCCTTGACCGCGTACGAAGGGGCAATCCACTATAAGGTCTCCTCCTCGTTGGAGGTAGGAGACAACGAACACAAAATCGAAAGTACGAGGATGAGGCAACAAGCCTACCTCACGTCATTACGATTAAAACAAAGAATACAGTAAAAAAAAATATTACTTGCTACTGTTGCCGACGAAGAAGATGAAAGTTTGACGTCGTGTCGGCGTTATAATGATGTTGGAGCTTTGGCGTTGTAGGAGCACTTAAGAATAATCTTGATTGATGTTTGGGTTGGAGTCCTCCCCTCCTTTTATAAGTTTTGCCTTGGAATAAGTCTCCTCATCTTTTGGAACTGATCACGAGGTGGTACCATATTTTATCGCGAAGTGGCCGCGTCAAACATTATCCATTTTGACCTAGCGCAAAAGGCTGATTCATCGCCATCAGTCGACTGATGCCTTCCATCAGTCGACTGCCTAATGACCAGCAATCGACTGCCAGCCTGGCAACTTCCCTGCAGAAAGAGGTTAGCACGGAAAATGATAAATGTGATAGTTTCTAACCGTCCGATCTCGACCTAGACCTTCCACAAGAAGTCTTAGTCGGATCGCCGCCTACGGTCGTCCCCATACAGAGGACACAACCTTACCATCTCTCACTCACACGAGCTTACCTCTGGTCCTTTATGACCTATCGCTTTGCTTCCGGTCTTCCACCTGGGTTCTTCGACTCCCACGAAGTTCCCCCGGTGTCGCCCGACCACCACGATTTCCCGACTCGGGATTCTCCGAGTGTCGCTGACCTTCGACTTAGCTTAACCATTTCCTGCACACTTAATTTAGCTCATGAGATAACAATATGACTTTAACTTTGGATCTTTATCATAATCAAAACCTAGGTTCGATTATCTAGTGCCCCTGCACCAACACCTTGTTGGAGGTAAGAGATAACAATTATACAAAGAAATAGAGGAAGAGGCAACAAGCCTTGTTGGGTTTCCCCGGCACTGCGGCGAGTGTGTGTTCGAACATATTTTACAAACATGTGCACAGTGGAAGAATTAAAAGCAATAAATCTAATTTACTACAACACAAACCACACACATATAAGATACAATATGTACAGACATAATCGCAGTTTTAAATTTTGCAATAAAAGGAAATTACGCTAGTTATACCTGACGTATCACGTGCAGCAGGAATGACATCAACCGGAGCAACTCACGCTAGAATTGCCTCTATCCGTATCCAAGCCGAGTACTGTCGGGATAGCTTCACCAAGCTACATGCCTCGTCTTCGTAGGAGTCACTAGCCTCGTGTCGAAGATGATGTGATCGAGAGGAGATCACAATCCGAATCAAAATTCGGATTCAAAACAAGTCCCCAAAAACTCGCTTCTCCAGTGAGGTATTTGTCAACTGATTAACGAATCCTTGGTCCTCCACCTATGAGGATTATCGTAGATCCAATATCCGCCAAGGAAGTCGCTGTCGGAGCTCTAAACGCCATCCAAACAACACTCCGATAAGAAGGAAACAAGCTGTCCAAAAACTAGACAGCTTGGTGGAGGACTTGGCCCCAGCCAAGGGAGGTGGCCGGCTGATCCTTGGTCACCGGAGCCAAGGTGGATCGCCGGAGGGTCGTCGGAGGGTCGCGCGGAGGGGTGGCCGGCAGCAGCTAGATGCCAGCGGCACAAAGGGGCGACGACTCAAGAGCTGGGCATGGATCCTCTTGGGCGGTGGCAAGGAGAAGCGAGGGAGAGGAGAGGAAGAGAAGTTTCCAAAAATAAACTTAGGGCTCTCCAAACCTCTAGCCACGCTTTTATAGAGTGCGTGTTTCTTAATCATCAAGAAACCTTCTCCTTAGAGTTATTAGTTCATAACCAAAACCCGTTAATCCACTCCAATAACTTAAGTTAAAATAAACCGAACCGAGTTGGTCTATTTTAAGTTAAAATGAACCGAACTAACTTTGGTTCATTCGTTTAAAACAAACCAAATCACTTTGTTTTATTTTCCACCTTTGGATTAGAACCAAACCAATTTGGTTCATCCATCATGTCTTCATAAGACTCGGCCCATCCATGCTTCCGTTGCGACTGAAACAATTTCATGCTCGCTCCTTGTTTGGTCCAACCAAACCTAGTTTCTCTCAATCTAAAAATCTCATTCTCAAGCTCATTTTAAATCCTTCAGATTACGCTCATTGTGCGTGTGACCAAATAGGTTCCTGATTTATGTTGGCCATATATAATTAACCATTAATTATAGAACGATCATGAGTGACACTTAGTAGTACATCATGTCTACCTCTCCTCTTAGCAATAAAAACACAAGTAAAACAAATGACAACAACTAAAGAAGTAGAGCTATTGACTTAGGATTGGAGTTTTGGTGTGATGTCGGCGTTACGACAATGCAGCATTGTCGAAGAAGTCTTGGCGTTGTCGGAGCACTTTGGGAGCAATCTTAGATTATGAAATGAGATGAAAGGCTTCTCCTTTTATAGCCACTTGAACCCTAGCTCGTTGAGATCCAGATCTGAGTCAAAGCTCCACATCACTCGCATTTTATGGCTCTTATCTTGACTATCTTTGAAGTGATCAGCTTGACCAGCAGTAGACCTACAATAGTCGACTGATGGTAAGTTCAGTCAACTGCCACTAGCCTTCAGTCGACTACAAGTTAAACTACAAACTAAACTACAAGTCAATCTATAAACTAACTACAAACTAAACTACAACAACAACAATTTGGGGATGATAACAGTTCAATAAACTAATCCAAATACAATGTAAACAAACTATCCAATTAAATGGATTAACTCTAAAGATAATAAACCGATCCTCAACACCCGAAGAAGAGACCTCCCTCTCCGGCGATGGTGATGACCCGAGCAGCTACCTCCGATGGTGGAATGGATGGCGGAGTTGCCCAATCGGTGCAGCGGGAAGAAGCTCATTGATCATCTAGCATCAAGAATGGACTCACTAAGCAGATGATTTGACTCTCTGTCAGAAATCATTTCCCTTGGCTGAGCAGGCGACAAAGGTCGGTTGATAGGGGGTCTCAACTGATTTCCCCTGCCATAATTCCTCGCCCAAGGCCTTTGTTGATAAGGGGTTTGATTCATGACCATAGCTCTAATTCCAGGATGAGCTCCCATAATCCTTTATAACTCAGAATCTAACTGTTGGCAATCCTGAGTGTTATATCCATATTCTTAATGATAAGAACAAAAAGTAGAAGATGGAAGTCTTTTAGGCCCTCTAGTAGCTCCCATTGGTTTTCTCAATAATCGCTGCTCTTCACAGATATTCATAGCTCATTCCTTGGAAAACCCCAACTGAGGAGCATACAAAGATCTTTCTTCTGAAGGACGAGAAGGTCTCACCCATTTAGCTCGCTACTCTGATACCTCCCCTATTCGACAATCCCTGGAATCCTGTTGAAACTTCTGAGCATCTTCTAGATTAATAAACTTCTCAGCTCTAGACAAGAAGATATCAAAATCCACATGAGGCTTTTTAGCTAAGGATTTGAAGAAATCTCCTTTCCTCAGCTCTTGTGTAAATGCTCCTACTACCATGCCACATTCTACAGCAGGAATTTCTTACACCAACTGAGTAAATCTCTGTACATATTATCGAAGAGTCTCCTGATCTCTTTATTTAAGATTAAAAAGACTCATGGTTGAGGAAGATATTTCTTAGAATTATAAAAATGCCTTAGGAATAATATATTTTTTGGTTTTAGAGAGTTAAACCATTGTTGTACAGGTCTGACTAGTGTAGTAAGGAAAACTCGACACTGAACTCCATCAGTGTAACGATGTAATAATGTTGCATTCTCAAATCTACCTAAATGATCTTTGGGATCAGAAGAACCAGTATATTCAGGCATGAGGAACTCAAAAAATGTTAAGGTAACTCTACATTCAAAATACTATATGTAAAGGGATTTTTCTCTTCAATCTTTAGAACATTACTCACAAAAGGAACTTCCCCATCATACCTTTCTTCCTCCGGAGGAGCTACAAATTCTCTTTTTCCCTTTGATCATTTACGGATACATGAAGAATCATTCTTCGAGTGAGAGACTCTGATTACTTCCTCTTCAAAGTCATCCCCTGATGTATCGCCTTCTTTCACCTCTCTAGATGCAGTTTTTTGTGACATCTGATCCATCACAGTAGCTACCACTTGCATAAGATCCTCTTTACACGTACGCTCATGACATTTTCTACTTGTACCTCCCTTAGATGTACTGGATACAAATTTCTCCTCCTCTACTGGCTCCTTTATTGTCCTTCTAGTATTCACCATCATAGCTTTTTGTTCAGGTTCCCACAGACGTGCCAATTTGATGGTGTCTTCTTATTCAGCCTGCTTAGATCCTCCTCTCCCTTCTTAAAGACTCCCTCTGATCACTTTAGATCCTTGAGTTAGAAGCTAGATCTGCCACTCAAAAGAGAATGTTAAGGGTGGGCCAACTTCCCGGCGTGACCCCTCCGATGCTCAAGTTAGAAGTGGAAGAATGAAATAGTAGAATGTAAAAGAAGAAGTGAGAAGAGATCTTTGAGGTACCGAATAAGGAAGAAAAAAATATCCCTTTCTCCTTTCACCTCTGCCCCTTTTATAGGAGTCTGTAAGAGGTCTACTTTCAAGAAGCGGTGTGGTAAGAGAGGTAGTTGTCTCTTCTAGGGTTTGGACTCGCCCGTCAAGTCTTTGAATGGCTTCTAGGTAGCTCCTATTGCATGATCTACATACCGAAAAATGCGGAATCACCACCTAAAGAAGTAACCACAGAAAATCACAACCCTATATGTGAAGGATGCTTAATGTGCGACGATGATGTTGAGTATGGAGAAAGTGACGCAGAGTATGAAGAGCAGCAGGAGCCCTCAGTACCAGCAATATTTTCCCAACTTTTACCTAAGGAGAAAAGGCAAGAAGGAATTGCACCTCCACTACAAAGGTAAGAATACACTACTTTGTAGGACCAAATGAATAGGGACTTAGCTATCCATGCCCTCTTGGAAACAACAGAGTCATCCTCTCCTCCGGAGCACTAGGAAGGTGACCATGTAGGAGCTACAAGCCCAGGGGCAACTGTACTCCGGTCCATGAATCACCCCCTGAGTGACCCAGAGTCGGAAGAAGACTACCTCGGGCATATTCAGTATTTAGCATCCTTAGCCAACCTAGAAGACATGGAACCAGTTTGGGATGATTATCCCGACGACGAGGAGTGGTGCAACCCCTTTGCGAAGCAAGAACAAGAAATGTTGGCAGTAGGAATCGAGGTAAATATGGAATACCAAACCCTGAGGCACCTCATGGAAGCACAACAGGAAGGGCAGAGAATCTACTCCTCTAGTACAGTAGCATCACCATACAACCCCACAGCTCATGAGGCCACTATGGGTCCTCCGAGTTACCCACCGGCAAGGGCAGGCACTAGCCAAGCCACCTCAAAGACCATTCACAAATACCAGATTCAGGAGGGATGAAAATAATGAACTATGGACCCTACCCTCATCTCAACAAAAGGGAGGTGCATTGTTCGTTATCCCAACGCAGCTCGGCCTCTTTGATGATGTTTTCTCGCAATGGGAATCCATCACCAAGAACCATGTCTCAACACAAGGTTTCACTGATGTGCGAGACAAGACCGAATACATTGAAAATCTGCTAGGAGAGATTGAGAAGCTGGCATGGATCCAATGGCGGATGAGCTACCCCGCCGAGTATGATGCATTACTAAGCACTGCGGATGATAGAGAAGGAACCCAGAACATACTCTCCCAAATGAGAAGGGTGTTCTCTTCCGAGGATCCATCACAAGGATCCACTGCTATACAAGATGCAGCCTACAAAGACCTAGAAAGGTTGTCCTACGAAAATGTCAAGGATTTGGTCAAATACATGAATAATTACATGCGTTTGGCCGCCAAAACTGGAAGGCTCTACACCGGGCCAGAGCTCTCAGAGAAATTTTGGCTGAAAATGCCTGGAGACCTCGGCAACAGAATCAAGGCTGCATTCGATGAAAAATATGTGGGCCTCATAGTAGGAGTTTTCCCATGAAAACTATTCTCTTATAAATACCTGGAGCAGGAATGCAAGGATGTTGTTTTCCAAAGATCCCTCAAGAACCTATCCTTCTACAGCCAGATCCCTATATCGAGATATTATCAGGAAAAGAAATGCCTGGGCGTTCGGCGATCCAGGACTTACAAAGGCAAGGCCCATGACTCTCACACCCGCATTGAAAAAGAGGAAGCACTTAATTCAGAACAAGAAGTACAGATGCTACCTCTGCGGTGAAGAATGGCATTTTGCAAAGGAGTTCTCTAGCGAGCGATGAAATATAATAAGAGTCATGTTATTCGAACAACTGGAGCTATCATAGGATTGTGACATCCTCTCGGTCCAAGAAGGAGAGGACCAAAGCGACGCCATCTTCAACATTTCCGAAGGGGAAGATGATGAGGAACTCCACAGGTTCATCCAAACTTTGCGAATTAATAATGAATTTTTATGCATGCTTGGGCAGATTAACGTACAAACCCCGAGTAAATGTGATCGAAGAACAACTAAACTGCAGCCACACCTGGAAGAGCAATGAAGTTATATTGCCACCACAATCCAGCATGTGAACCTGCTGCAAGAGGCCGACCCTACAAAGGGCAAGGATTCATTGCCCAAAGTGCCTCACCACTTCTTGCAATCTATTTGGCCCATACTACGACAATAAGCAGGTCCCGATCACACCACCTCCTCCGGCACAATTCTTCCCAAATGACCTGATTGATCAGCAGAGCTACTGCATCTCCTGGTGCTCCGGCAAGATTGAAAGACTTAAGAAAGAAGTAGAGTTCTACAAAAGACAGTATGAAGAACTCCTCATGGAGAAAGAATTGACTCATGACTTCCAACAACTAGGGCTCGGGGAGCAAGCAGAAATGACCAATGTTCTGATTGGAGAGAATAACATCGTCGTAGCACAAGAAGCATAGAAAGGACCCAGGTTAGTAAAGAACATGCTTTACAACCTCAATGTGGAGATAGAGATCCAGGGCATTCCTAGGTTCGCGCTCAGAGCCATCTTAGATACGGGCGCAACCACCTGCTGTGTCGACCTAAGGTCAGTACCACTAGCAGCCTTGGAGGAAATCACCCATGTGGTCGAAGGCAATGCTTTTCGTATCCCTTACACTTACAGCTTCCCCATGATACTAGGGGATAACATCCAGATGATTATTGGAGCAAATTTCATCAGAGCAATGCAGGGCGGGGTACGAATAGAAGGTAATGTGGTCACGATTTACAAAAATTTGACTACAATTCATACATGCAAGTTGAACATCAAGAACCCAGACTTCATTATTGAAGATAGGCCAGTCAAGCAACTTACACCGACGCAAAAGACAACCTTCTCTTGACATGTCAAAGCACTATTAGAAATCGGGGTAATAAGGCCAATCACCAGCAGGCACAGAACCACCGCAATTATTGTTAATTCATGGACCATGATATATCCCAAAACCGGAAAGGAGACGAAGGGAAAGGAGAGGATGATATTCAATTACAAACGTCTCAACGACCTCACCAACAAAGACCAGTATAGCCTACCCAGTATCAATACCATACTCCAGAAGGTTAGCAACAGCAAGGGGTGCATGGCCACCTGGTGGAAACCACTTTTCAGATCAAATTTTGAATAGCTTGCAATGTCGTTCAGACTCAAGAATGCCCCGACTATTTTTCAAAGGAAAATGGACAATTGTTTCCGAGGTACTGAAAATTTCATCAAAAGGGCAGGTATTTCCCATGCTAAGTAGGAAGAGCAGTGTCGATAGTTCAGAGTGCATTGGTGAGTTGGGGTTTTCCGGTCAATCTATGTATTCCCTAAGAAGTGAGTGTGTTTCCCGAGCAGTGTGTATGTTTCCCAAGCAGTTAGTGTATTTCTTGAGTAGTCAGTGTATTTCTCGAGCAGTATGTTGATTTCCTGAGTGAGGTACATGTGGACCTTGAGTGTTGTCTGAATTAAGCAAAGAAGGCGATGCGGGTACGTAGCTCGGGCTCTTTGATGATGTTTTCTCGCGATGGGAATCCATCACCAAAAACCATGTCTCAACACAAGGTTTCACTGATGTGTGAGACAAGGCAGAACAAGGAGGAGCTGAAGGCAATCTCTTAGCAAAAGAAGGCCACCAGCAGTAGTGATACTGCACCATTGCCTGAGGCACTGATAGCAAAGCTTCAAAACCTAAGCCTAGGCCCTGTGGAGCGGCCAAAAGAGGCAAAAGGTAAGCTTCAAGTCTTCAAGGATCCCTACAGCATACTGAAAGAAGAGCAAGCTAAGCTCAAACAGAAATGGAAACCCGGACCATAACACATGAGCAGCAGTCCCCTCCTCTTTTCGAGGACCAAATCAATGAGTATCGAAGACATCAAAGGCAGATGTACAATGCTCAGCAAGTCGTTCGAAGGATAGGCCGACGAATTATGGGAAGAAGCACCCAGCAGATGCTAGAGCAACAGCAGGACCCTCAGGTACAGCTACAGCTGTCTATGCAGAAAAGGGCTTCCATCGTACCGGCAGAAGTATTATACCACTCTAGGAGGGACGATTCCCATCACCGAGTCTACATGCATAGATTGGAAGAGGCCATACTATGCATAGATGACCAGCAACAAGACAGGAGTTTCATCCAAGAAAGCAGTTTTCACTAACTGTAGCGAAGCCGGATGCACTTCATACATCTGGGAGTCCTCTAAGTCAAAATCTAGACACTACACAGACTGGAGGAAGGAACAAATGCCCTCATCCTATTCCGAGACAACAGATGGCAAGGAGACAGGGCCATAATCGCAGCAATGGAAGTGGATCTCTAACACGGATCCCAAATGGTATATGTAATCCCTGATCTAATGCTAACAACAGGGGATTTTTACAGGAACATCCAGGTCTTGATACTTACACGAGGCTATGAACAATGGTGAAATGGAGAGGCGAACTTGCTAATCACAAGGGACTTTATCGGCAGACTCTCTAACACGCCAAATGTGGGCTTCTCATACGAAGTCCAGGGAGTGGTAGACTACCTGGTGAGCCACGGAGTAAGGGCACTCCAAGGGCGAAGATATTCGGTAGCGACACTCCAAGGACTAAGCTGGGTAATTCAGCCAACTCAAGTCAATATCCCGCTCCAACCAAGAGAGATCACAAGCAGAAACCTGATAGATGGAAGGATATCTATAACATTTAATAGATACACGACACCATCGGTAACTGGAAGACCGTGCTACAATGCCAGGGATGAGGAGGTCCCCAACGACGAGGAGGAACTCAGAGTACATTCCCTAGCCATTCTAATAGAAGGAGAAGTGGCTTATGTCGAAGAACAAAGCGAACTAGGTGTACTGGTCAGGCTGCGATCCCCAACCGCTTGGATGCCTAAACAATATGTCAGCGGGTCGGCAGGCTACGAAATAACGACCGATGAAAACTACGAAATTCCCCCATAAAAAAGGAGACAAGTCTCCATGGGCATAAGCTTCGAATTCCCATTTGGAATCTATGGACAGATAACGGTAAGATCCCTTTCATACAAAGACAACCAGTTGTGCATAGAGGCTAGTACCATTGACAACCACTACCCGGGAGAGGTAAAGATCATTGTATTTAACCTAACAGACTCCCCTATTAATGTGTATCAGGGACAGATCATTGCCTAGATGGTCACACATTATAGTTATAACCACTGCATGATCTACATACCGAAAAATGTGGAATCACCATCTGAAGAAGTAACCGTAGAAAATCACAACCCTATATGCGAAGGATGCTCAATGTGCGATGATGATGTCGAGTATGGAAGTGACGCGGAGTATGGATAGCAGCAGGAGCAAGAGCCCTCAATACCAGCGATATTTTTCCAACTTCTACCTAAGGAGAAAAGGCAAGAAGGAATTGCACCTCCACTACAAAGGCAAGAATACACTACTCTGCAGGACCTAATAAATAGAAACTTAGCTATCCATGCCCTCTTGGAAACAACAGAGTCATCCTCTCCTCCGGAGCATCAGGAAGGTGACCATGCAGGAGCTATAAGCCCAGGGGTCATTGTACTCTGGTCCATGAATCATCCCCTGCATGACCCAGAGTCGGAAGAAGACTACCTAGGGCATATTCAATATTTAGCGTCCTTAGCCAACCCAAAAGACACGAAGCCAGTATGGGATGATTACCCCGACGACAAGGAGTGGTGCAACCCCTTTGCGGAGCAAGAACAAGAAATACTGGCAGTAGGAATCGAGGTGAATATGGAGTACCCAACCCTGAGGCACCTCATGGAAGCACAATAGGAAGGACAGAGAATCTACTCCTCTAGTATAGTAGCATCACCATACAACCCCCAGCTCATGAGGCCACTATGGGTCCTCCGGGTTACCCACCGGCAAGGGCAAAACAAGGGCAGGTACCAGCCAGGTTGCCTCAAAGACCATTCACAAATACCAGATTCAGGAGGGATGAAAACAATGAACTCTGGACCCTACCCTCAGCTCAACAAAAGGGGGGGGGTGCATTGTTCGTTATCCCTACACAACTCGGCCTCTTTGATGATGTTTTCTCACGATGGGAATCCATCACCAAGAACCTGTTGGATTTTCCGAGCCGCAAAAATCGCTTTTTGCATTGCGAAAACCTCGAAAACCCGACCACAGATCCGTGCGAAGATATATAAAATAAAAATATGTATGTGCTTAAGTAAACCTTAGATCTACCTTAGATCTAGAAGGTTAGAGTATTACCCTCATAGCGATGCCTTTCGCTTATCCCGCTCGTCCAAAAGCTTCATCGGAACTCGAGAGTGTCAAGTGCACACTCCTCTATTGGTATCCACACAAGCAATAGGTGGAGAAAACACAATCTTGAGTGTGCTAGAACCCTTTGGATGGTTCGGCCAAGATGAGGTTGGGAGAGAAAGCTTGAGAGGAAGATGATCCAAGGAAGAAGATGAAGTTGGAGTTACCCCAAAATGAATTACCTTCATCAAATGGAGTGGCCGGCCACATCAAGTCTTGGGGGGTTACATGCATGCATGTAACTCTAAGAGCCAATGACTCTTGGTCTCCCTCATGAGGTAGCACCACATGATAAGTCAATGATGATGTGGAGTCGGCCCCCATGCCATGTCACCATGACATGACAATTGGTCAAGTCAAAATTGACCATTCATCTTCCCTCTCAAGTCAAGTCAAACTTGACCTCTTATCTCCCATGGTTGATCAAATCTAACCACTTGATTCAAGTCAATTTGATTTAATGAATCTCTATTCATTAATTTAAATTGACTAAATGAATCAAATCTAAATTAGACTCATTCAACACTTGAATCAACTTGAGTCTAACTCAATTAGTCTAATTTGGATTACTCTTAATCCAATTTGGTTCATCCCATGAACCAAATCCTCATGGTTCATCATATGAACCTAATCTCCACCTAATTATCCTTTGTGTGTGACCCTATAGGTTCTTGTAACGTTGGCAATGTCCCTAAACCGATTTAGGAACATAAGCAATGAGCAATATCTAACAACACATCATTGCTACCCAAGTTACAAGAATGTTGAGCTCCAACATCACCTTTGTGACTACTAATTGTGACTCTCACAATATGTGACAATGTCCCTCTATCCTTGACATCTAAATTGACCAATCGAGGCATAGACCGTGTCATCCTCGGTACAATCTATATCTTGAACTCCAAGTAGACTCACTCTAATCAAATGAGCTCAATATCTCATATTGACTCATTTGGGCATGGTCATGCACTTTGTGGTCTCACTCTATCAAGAATAACGATGTCACTCCCGTCATATAGGAGGGATAGATCTCATCTATATCACTCACATCCCTCCGTATAATTTGTTACATACCCAGTAATTGTCTTTATAGTCCACCCATTTACGAGTGACGTTTGACGAAGCCAAAGTATGCAACTCCTTATGTAGGGAACCATGGTGACTTCAGGTCTAAGGACTAATAGTCATACTAATAGCCACATGAGAAAGTATATGACACTCATATAATGATCCATGATACTTTCTCATGGCAGGTCATTCAGTATATATTCTCCAATACATACCCATGTGTCAACTTGATATCTCATATCCATGACTTGTGAGATCAAGTCATCGTGTTGACCTACATGCTAGTCTCTACGCATTAACATTGTCCCTGAATGTTAATACTTGACTAGGAATGATTAAGAGTAGTGTTCTCTATATCATCTCATTATCGATTCAACCAATCGATTGATATAGATAAGAACCTACTACTCAAAGACGTTATTATAATTAGTTTATTTGGCACCAATACAAGTAAATATAATAACCATGCCTTTATGAATAGGAATATGATACAATAAAGTCCATACAACAATCATCACATGATTGACTCTAGGGCTTTCACTAACAATCTCCCACTAGCACTAGTGCCAATCACCGTAGTATCTAATACCCAATGACCTAGTGTGACCATCATGCTTTTTTCTGTGCCAAAGCCTTGGTCAAGGGATCTGCGATGTTAGCCTCTGTGGGTACTCTACAAATCTACCATTCAACCAAAACACGAACCCTGACTGCGATCTATAATCATCCTGGTCAGTTTGGAAGCTGACATCGCTGTAACCCTTTACAGCTAGCACCTCATCGCCTCCAAATATCAAGAAATATTCTTTAGTCCTTCTCAAGTACTTAAGAATATTCTTGACTGCTATCCAGTGACGCTCACCTAGATTTGACTGGTATATACTCGTCATGCTCAAAGCATACGAGACATCAGGACGAGTACATAGCATGGCGTACATGATAGATCCTATAGCAGATGCGTAAGGGATCTTATCCATGTGGTCTCTCTCCTCTCTAGAAGAGGGACTTTGAGTCTTCGAAAGACTCACACCATGTGACATCGGCAGAAGTCCCTTCTTGGAATTCTGCATGGCAAACTGTAGTAATACCATATCAATATATGTACTCTGACTTAGGCTAAGCAATCTCTATAGATCTTGATGCCTGGAATATAGGCTGCTTCACCTAAGTCCTTCATTGAGAATCACGTCCCCAGCCAAGTCTTCACAGACTGTAGCGAAGGGATGTCATTCCCAATGAGTAGTATGTCATCCACATAAAATACAAGGAAGAAAACTATGTTCCTATTAACCCTCTTGTAGACACAGGGTTCATCTTCATTCTTGATGAAACCAAACTGTTTGATCGCATCATCGAATCGAAGATTCCATCTCTGAGAGGCTTGCTTTAGCCCATAAATGGACCTTTGCAGCTTGCATACTTTCCCAGTATGTTGTGGATCTTCAAAACCCTCAGGTTGTGTCATGTACACATCCTCGAGTAAGTTTCCATTCAGAAACGCAATTTTGACATCCATCTACCAGATCTCATAATCATAGTATGCTGCAAGCAAGATCCGAATGGACTTAAACATCGCCACTGGAGAAAAGGTTTCATCATAGTCAATACCATGAATTTGCTTGAAACCTTTAGCCACCAATCGGCCCTTATAGGTATGCGTAAGTCCATCCATGTCAGTCTTTCTCCTAAAGACCCACTTACACCCAATGGGTTTGACCCCTTCAGGTGGATCAAGCAAAGTCCATACTTGGTTGGTGTACATGGATTCTATCTCGGATCTCATGGCCTCTAGCCATTTCTCAGAATCTCGGCTCATCATAGCTTCCTGATAGGAGGTAGGCTCATTCTCAATGAGCATAACGTTATCATGGTCAGACAAGAGAAATGAGTATCTCTCAGGCTGACGACATACCCTATTAGACCTGCGAAGAGGTATGTCTACCTGAACAGGTGGTTGTTCCACAACCCTTTGTGCAACAACCTCATCACCCACAACACTTTGTAGTTCCTGTTCAACCTTCATCAAGGCCTCAGTACTATGGTCCTTATCTTGAATTTCTTCAAGATCGAACGTACTCCCACTAGTTTTTCTAGAAACAAAATCCCTTTCTAGAAAAACCCCAGTCTTTGCCACAAACACTTTGTGCTGACTGGGAATATAGAAGTAATATCCCTTTGTGTCCTTGGGATATCCAACAAAATAGCACCTATCGGATTTGGGTCCCAGTTTGTCTGAGACTTGACGTCGAACGTAAGCCTCACAACCCCAAATCCTCATGAAAGACATCTTGGGATTTCTCCCTGTCCATATCGTATATGGTGTCTTTATCACAACCTTGGATGGTACACGGTTAAGGGTAAAGGCTGCTGTGTCTAGAGCATATCCCCAAAAGGATATAGGAAGATCTGTGTGACTCATCATAGATCGTACCATATCTAATAGGGTACGATTCCTCCTTTCGGATACACCATTCCACTGTGGTGTTCCGGGAGGAGTGAGTTGGGATAGAATCCCACACTCAGCTAGATAATCACGAAACTCATGGCTAAGGTATTCTCCACCTCGATCTAATCAAAGTATCCTGATACTCTTGCCAAGCTGATTTTGTACTTCATTCTTGAATTCTTTGAACTTTTCAAAGGATTCTGATTTATGTGTCATGAGATACACATAACCATATCTACTGAAGTCATCAGTAAATGTAATGAAGTACTTGTAACCACCTCTAGCAGTAACATTGAAAGGGCCACATACATCACTATGTATAAGTCCTAAGAAATCTGTTGCTCTTTCGTTGTGTCCACTAAAGGGAGTCTTGGTCATCTTGCCTAAAAGGCAAGACTCGCATATCTCATATGATTCAAAATCAAATGAATCTAGTAGCCCATCCTTATGGAGTTGAGATAAGCGACTCTCATTTATGTGACCTAAGCGACAATGTCAGAGATAGATTTGGTTCAACTCATTTGACTTGAACCTTTTGGTACTTATATTATAGATAGGGCTCTCTAAGTCTAGAAAGTAGAGTCCGTTCATTAGAGGTGCACTATAATAGAACATATCATTTAAATAAACTGAACAACATTTGTTCTTTATTATAAATGTAAATCCTTTCTTGTCCAAACAAGAAACCGAAATTATGTTCTTAGTCAAAGAAGGCACATAACAACATTCATCTAATTCTAGTATAAGCCCAGAGGGCAGAGATAAATCATAAGTTCCTACAGCAACGGCAACAACTCTTGCTCCATTGCCTACTCGTAGGTCCACCTCGCCCTTTGTTAATGCCCTGCTATTTCTCAGCGCCTGCACATTGGTATAAATGTGAGATGCACATCCGGTATCTAATACCCATGATGAAGAAATAGATAGATTGACTTCTATAACATTTATACCTGAAGTAGAAGTCTCACTTCTCTTCTTCTTAAGATCTTCTAGGTATGCCTTGCAGTTACGCTTCCAGTGTCTAGCTTCCTTGCAGTGGAAGCAAGCCCCTTCCATTGCCACCCCTCCTTTGGGTTTCAGTTCCTTGCCTTTGCCCTTGGCTTGGAACTTTCCCTTACCTTTAGGCTTGCCATTGCCTTTCTTCTTTTGCACCATCAAAATGGAGTCAGATTTTCCCTTCTTTTGCCCTTGGCTTCAGCATTTTCGAAGGAGAAGATGATGAGGAACTCCGTAGGTCCATCCAAACTTTTCGAATTAATGATGAATTTTTATGCATGCTTGGGTAGATTGATGGGGGATACAACCCCTGAGTAAAGGTGACCGAAGAACAACTAAACTGTAGCCACACCTATGTTAGTGAAAGCCCTAGAGCCAATCATGTGATGATTGTGGTATGGACTTGTTGTATCATATTCCTATATATATAAAGATATTTCTTTATGGTTGTTATACTTACTTGTATTGGTGCCAAATAACTAAGTATAATAGTGTCCATGAGTAGAAGGTTCTTATCTATATCAATCGATTGGTTGAATCGATAATGAGATGATATAGAGAATACTACTCTTAATCACTCCTAGTTAAGTATTAATATTTAGGGACAATGTTAATGCGAAGAGACTAGCATGTAGGTCAACTCGATGACTTGATCTCACAAGTCATGGATATGAGATATCAAGTTGACACATGGGTATGCATTGAAGAATGTATACTAAATGATCCACCATGAGAAATTATCATGGATTGTTATATGAGTGTCATATACTTTCACATATGACTATTAGTATGACTATTAGTCCTTGGACCTGAAGTCACCATGGTTCCCTACATAAGGAGTTGCACACTTTGACTTCGTCAAACGTCACCCGTAAATGGGTGGACTATAAAGGCGATTACTGGGTATGTAACAAATTATGCGGAGGGATGTGAGTGACGTAGATGGGATCTATCCCTCCTATATGACGGGAGTGACATCATGATTCTTGATAGAGTGAGACCGCTAAGTGCATGCATGGCCATGCCCAAATGAGTGAATATGAGATATTGAGCTCATTTGATTAGAGTGAGTCTACTTGGAGTTCAAGATATAGATTGTACAGAGGATGACACGGTCTATGCCTCGATTGGTCAATCTAGATATCATGGATAGAGGGACATTGTCACATATTGTGAGAGTCACAATTAGTAGTCACAAAGGTGATGTTGGATCTCAACATTCTTGTAACTTGGGTTGTAAAATACCCAATATATATATATATATATATATATATATATATATATATATATATATATATATATATATATATATATATATATATATATATATATATATATATATGTTGGGCAATTAAAAGAATACCCTATAGAAATTTTCCAGAAATTTTTAGGAATTTTTCTGGACTCGAACGGAAATTTCTAAGCCCTTTTTGGTGTAAGTGTTAGTGGGCTTAACGGGTCAAAAATCCAACCCGTTAAACAAACCCGATCCGTCCCGTTAAACCTTAACGCCCGGTTCCTTTTTTCCGTTTCTACACCGCTAATTTTATTCCTCGCGAGCGTTTCCCAGCCGCGATAATTACTGCCTTTTAATGCTTCCACCTCGCGACGAATCCCCAGCCCTTCCTTTCCTTCCCTGCGGATCACCTCTCCGACTGCTCTTCTTCGGCGATTTCCTTTCCACCGGCCGGAGCATGTTCTTCTCCCCCAAAGCAAACCGTGATTGACCTCTCTCTCTCTCTCTGCCTCGCGCGTTCTCGTCTTCTCCCTCTTTCTCTCGGTATCTACCTCGCGGCAAGAGGCAACCAACGACCTCGACAGCCTCCCTGGGATGACTAGAAGCTTTGATTTTGGCGATTCGAAGAGGCTATCGGGCGATTTCTTATCTCTCATCGTCCCTCGTCACGAGCGAGGTAAGGGTGTCATCCCCGCCCTTGATTTTGGAAGGAATCCAACGGTTGACGCATTTTGTGCGTTTAAACATAGATTCTGCAGAAACTAGGGTTGGCGTTGGCGTTGTTTTGTCCGGCAGGCCAAGCAATTGGGGAGGTTTTTCTTCGAATCAGGGGCACCAGAGATCTTGCCCGACGAATAGGGAAGCCCACTTTGAGTTATTTTCCCTCGTGATTTCTGATCTCCGTTGCCGATCAGTGCTGGAACTAGGTAAGAGTGATCGTATCATTTTTGGGACAAGGATACAACTCCAATTTGTGATGTCCTGTGCGTGACCTAAGCTGTGTTTGGGCAGAGTTGGTGAACAAGGAGATAGGACGGGGAAGGGCTGCCGGTTCGGGGATTTGTATTGCCGGTGACACTTCAATTGTTGGTAAGCACGATCCCTTTCCTTATTTTTATGCGGTAAATTCAGTGCAATGTGTGGGATTACGGTTCTTAATACCGATTTACTGTTGTGTGATTGTTTACGGTTGTGAATCAAGTTGTGATGGGGTTCTTTTGGCTATAAAAAGGGGTTGTTTAGTAGAAATAAGCGTAGGAATGTTCCGGTTAGTGTGGAATTGAATGTATAGACTGATGTATTGGTTAAATTGGAAATGGGGGATTTTTAATTATGATGTTAACCGTATCAGTTGAGGGATTTTCCTAATCCGTATTCGATAAAAAGAATGCGACTATAGGAGCAAGATAGTAGCAAATAATATGTTGTCATGTGCTTGAGTTAATGCATATTATGATTTGTGCAGGACGTGGATACGAGGCAGGACCGCGGCCGTGAGGATTATATTGTCACGAGCTTCTTATCAGGTGGGTGATTCCTACCCCGGTCAGGTAGTTAATGCATACAGATTTAGATGCATGATCATCTTAAATGATCATGTTACCTTGATCCTGTTCTATTCATCTTATGCTTGATACTTTATCCGTTGGCCATTAACTCCTTGCTGCTATCATGTTATGTTACCATGACTAGGAGTTATAAATATAGATGATGTAAATAACTTAGAATTTGTTTAAGTTAAATATAAGTAGTAAAGTACGGATGACATCCTGATTGTAAATTGGGCAAAAAGGTCATCCGTAGGTAGATGGTGTCTTGAACCTAGAGTTAATTCTAGTACCCTTAGATTGCATGTTTCTACCGACCATGCATTATGTAAATGATCGGGTGAATGGTATTTAGGGTGTCGCTACGGACCGGTGGTCCTAGTCTGATACGATCAGTTGAGTACGACTCTCTACAGGATAGAGAGTGCGTAGATCTGTTAGCATGACCCTCTGTAGAATAGAGAGTCTATGGTGGATGTCTATTTGTGAGACCTTACATTCATGTCATTTGCATGCACGCTAGCGACGATGTCTCCCTTGTGGTCGAGAGTGTCGCCAGTCATCCTGCCTCCACGGTTACTCATAGGAGGAGTAACCGGTGTGAGGGCAGAGCATTGTAGTGCCGCACTCTATCACTACAGATGGTGATAGTTGGATTTGCGTGTCATAGTCCTGCGTGTGTGGCACTCGACCACTCATGGGTAGTGACTGTCGGAGTGGCCAACAGCAGGGACCCCCATTGTGTAGCTTGCTCTTTACGCTTATATGCTACTCGATCATACTGCCCACTCGGCCACTCGAGAGTAGTGGTTGGTGTTGAGTTGGGACAGTTGTCATGCTCGAGCCACCGAGGCCACACTGGGGTCGTGGTAGCTTTAGGGTGAGCCGACATGACCATGCATACTGCATTGCCGACTTATGGCATTTTTGCATATTACCATATATATACATATATGCATGTATATATATATATGGATGATTGTGATTAGCATACGTATATAGATGCAGTCTATATATAGATATGCTTATTGTGATGCTGCATTTGTATGTACTATGTTTGTTGCATTTGTTTGCACATATTCATACATGTTATTACATTCTTCTGTATGATAGTAGGCCATCACTTGTATACTGGTTAGTTATTCACTGTGATACCCTTAACCCATAGCAGGATGTAGTATGAGTTAGTTCTATTCTTTATACCATATGTTGTGTATATATATGTGCTCAGGTTGGATAGATGTAGCGTAGCAGACGTTCAGGTATGTCTGCAGTTCATATTGACTTTTGGTTAGATGGTATATACATGGATATATATTATCATGCTAGTGATACCTGTAGATTTTACTGTCGAAATACATGTGATATTAATGTACATGTTTATCTATTACCTGCTGAATTTTACTCACTCCCACACATGGTTTTTCCGTCACCCAGTAATGTAGAGATCTTCGTGACGGCTTGGAGCTGCGCCGGCGATCCATCCCATCTCCGCTTTCTGAGTCTCCCGAGGATTTGTGTTTGTCTTATGGATTTTTGATTCTATGTTATTGACTCGAGTTTATGTATGGACTTCGTCGTTATGTTGTGGACCTTGTTTTGTGTCGTTGCTTTATGTACTATTTTAGTACTGTGGTCTTGTCAGGGGGTGTACACCCGTATGTTTTGGTATTTTTGTTGTGGTATGTGTTTATGTTTCCGCTGTGTGTGTGTTTGATATACTTATATCTGTTCATTATTATGTTGTTGTGGGCCTACGGGCCTTGTATTAACCCGAGATGTTGCCACGTACAGGGGAGATGTCGTCCGTTTGATTTTCGGCACGGCATACTCCCGGGGGCGTGACATGGGTAGCAATGATGTGTTGCTAGATACCGCTCATTACTTATGTTTCTAATTCAGTTTAGGAACATTGCCAATGTTACAAGAACTTATAAGGTCACACATGAAGGGCAATTAGATGGAGATTATGTTCATATGATGGACCAAGAGGATCAGGTTCATGTAATGAACCAAATTGGATTAAGAGTAATCCAAATTAGACTAATTGAGTTGGACTCAATTTGATTTAAGTGTTGAATGAGTCTAATTTAGATTTGATTCATTGAGTCAATTTAAACTAATGAATAGAAATTCATTAAATTAAATTGACTTAAATCAAAGGTTGGATTTGATCAACCATGGGAGATAAGAGGTTAAGTTTGACTTGACTTGAGAGGAAAGATGAAGGGTCAAGTTTGACTTGACCAAATGCCACGTCATGGTGACTTGGCATGGGACCGACCAATGATGATGTTCCACATCATCATGGACACATCATGGTGTGCCACCTCATGAGGGAGACCAAGAGTCATGGCTCTTGGTATTACATGGTTTAAATCTCCTTAATGTGGCCAACCAACTTTAGTGGTGAATTGAGTGGGAATTAACTTTATCTTCTTTTTCCTCTCCTCTCTAGCTCTTTCCCTCATCCTCCTTGCCGTGACCTCCAAGAGTGCTAGCACACTCAAGGTGGTTCTCTCCACCTATTGTCCGTGTGAATATGTGTAGAGGAGTGTACACTTGACACTCTACGAGATCCGACAAACCGTTTGGACGAGCGGGATAAGCGAAGGGCATCGCTACAAGGGTAATACACTTTTCATGTAGATCTAGGTTTTCTAAACATGTGCATGTACTGTATTTTGTTAATCTTTGCACGGATTCGTGGCCGGCTTTCGAGGTTTTCACAATGCAAAAAACGGTTTTTGCGACTTGGATAGTCCAACAATCAGGAAGAGCAATGAAGTTATATTGCCACCACAGTCCAGCACGTGCACCTGCTGCAAGAGGCCAACCCTCTAGAGGGCGAGGATTCATTGCCCAGAGTGCCTCACCACTGCCTGCAATCTGTGCAGCACATACTACTACAATAAGCAAGTCCCGATCACACCACCTCCTCCGGCATAATTCTTCCCGAATGATCTAATTGATCAGTAGAGCTACTACATCTCCTAGTGCTCCGGCGAGATTGAAAGACTTAAGAAAGAAGTAGAGTTCTACAAGAGACAGTATGAAGAACTCCTCATGGAGAAAGAATTGACTCATGACTTCCAGCAACTAGGGCTCGAGGAGCAAGCGAAAATGACCAATGTACTGATTGGAGAGAATAACATCGCCGTAGCACAAGAAACATAGAAAGGACCCAGGTTAGTAAAGAACATGCTTTACAACCTCAATGTGGAAATAGAGATCCAAGGCATTCCTAGGTTTGTGCTCAAGGCCATCTTAGACACGGGGCGCAACCACCTGTTGTGTCGACCTAAGGTTAGTACTTCCAGTGGTCTTGGAGGAAATCACCCATGTGGTCCAATTCAGCGGAATAAACTCGCAACAAATGGGCAAGAAGAAACTAAGGCCGGGAAGGATGTTAATCGAAGGCAATGCTTTTCATATCCCTTACACTTACAACTTCCCCATGATACTAGGGAATAACATCTAGATGATTATTGGAGCAAATTTCATCAGAGCGATGCAGGCGGGGTACGAATAGAAGGTAATGTTGTCACGATTTACAAAAATTTGACTACAATTCATATGTTACCTACAGTGAATACAACCGTAGCAATTGAAGAACTATACCTCGAGGAAGAAGAATATTTGCAGATAAAAGAAATGGTGGCTTACTCCATAGGGCCTTCACAGACAGGGGAATTCGGCCCACTTCTAAAAGAGCAAGGGTACATTGGGGAAAACCCCCTAAAATACTGGTCCAAGAACCAAATCACATGCAAGTTGGACATCAAGAACCTAGACTTCATTATTGAGGATAGGCCAGTCAAGCATCTTACACCGGTACAAAAGGCAGCCTTCTCTCGACATGTCAAAGCTCTATTAGAAATCGGGGTAATAAGGCCAAGCACCAATAGGCATAGAACCACCTCAATTATTGTTAATTCAAGGACCATGATAGATCCCAAAATCGGGAAGGAGACGAAGGGAAAGGAGAGGATGGTATTCAATTACAAGCGTCTCAACGACCTCACCAACAAAGACCAGTATAGCCTACCCGACATCAATACCATACTCCGGAAGGTTAGCAATGTTGGGAAAATTTCAGATCTGATGTTCACAACATCGCGGGCAAATACTTCGCACAACCGCAGTGGAAATAATAACTATAAATTGGATTCCACCAGAGATCCATACAAAACTATATACGTCATTTTGTACCCTACTTTTCTAGATCCTATCTAGAAGGAGAAGTATACCTTCGGTGTGTGCCCTTCGCAATCCTGCTTTTTCAAATGCTATCGGATCTCAATATGGTAAGGATAATCATATCTCTAAGGTATCCACACTGACACCCAACCATTTTGGAGTCACGTTGTGCTAGCAACCCGTAGCAAAACGCCAAGAACCCTTTGGAAGAAGGAGAGAAAGGAGAGGGATGAGAGAACTCTTCTCTTCTTTTGTTGGCTTGCACGTTGGAAGTTACCAATCACTTTGCCACACTTGCTTTGCAAGTTCAAAGCAATTTTAAGCCACTAGCCATCAATTCCCATTATCTCTCCATTAAGAAGACTCTTAATACCAAGACCCTTGGTATTCTCCTTCATCATGAATACCAAGGCCTTTGGTATTCTCATGCATGATTAATCATATTAATCATGCATGATGATGATGAATCATCTTCCATGGTTCAATTTGAGTCTAACTCAAGTTTAACCAGTTTGAGTCTAACTCAAGTCTTGGCCATATGCTAAATTGACTTTTAGTCCAATTAAAAGAAATCATCTCCAAAATAGAATGTCATTTGTGTGTGACTCTATAGGCTCTTGTAACGTTGGCAATGTATCTAAAACCATTTTAGATACATAAGAAATGAGCGGCATCTAGCAATACATCATTGCTACCTAAGTTACAAGATCGTTAAGATCCGGCAACCTTTCCATGACTATTATCATGTATGACAATGTCCTTCTATCTCTGATATCTTAGATCGATCAATGAGACATAGATCGTGTCATCCCCTTATCGATCTTTATGTTTCTTGATCCCCAAGTAGACTCACTCAAACAAATGAGTTCAATACCTTATATTGACTCATTTGGGCATGACCATGTATTTCGTGGTCCTACTCTATCAAGAGGTCAAAGATATCACTCCCGTCATATGGGAGGGATAGATCTCATCTACATCACTCACATCCCTCCACATAATTCGTTACATACCCAGTGGTCGCCGTTATAGAGCACTCTATTACGGTGTGACTGATCACTATCATTTTATTACATTATTTTGGTTCTTAATATCACTGTTTTTATCCTCTTTAATAATTTATTATTGATTATTTGCATGTTTTATGAGTTGAATTATCTTTTGGACATTTTTGTAAATTCTCCTAAATTTTAGACTTATATATGGCTTCATCTAGGGCTAAAAGGATCATTTCAAACTGGATTAATCTGGACCTTTCATCAAGATCAAAAACAGTTTAATCAAAGGGTTCAAATCGATCCAATCTTGACTGTCCGATGAGATCTGATTGATCTGAGCCATCTATTTAAATCTGGAGAGATCCGATCCATATATTCAGATCCTCACGTCTCAACCTTCCATCCAGATCAAGTTGATTGCGATCGGCCCTTCAGATTGATCAGATCCGTTCATGCAAAGTCGGAGAATTTCAGCCATTGGATGGAGCAGTTTAATCAAGCAACTATTTATTCATTTAGACCTAGGTTTAATGAACGGCTGAGATTGAAGGCTGCTAAGATCGGACGGCTACAAAAATTCACTTTAAAAAACCCCACATTTTCACCTTGCTCTTCAATCGCGCAGAACAACGACGCCGCCGGGTTCCTTCCTCCACCTCATCCGCGCGACACCGCCGGCCATCCACTTTCTCCGCCAAGGCCGGCGGTGATCTCCTCCATCACCTCCTCTAACGTCGGCAGCCACATCTTCTTCATCCACAGATGGCGAGCCGACACCATTTCTCCTCACGCGCGGCGGGATGCTTTCTCCTCCATGGGGCGGCGTCTTCCTCCAGTCGGTTGCGGCGACAATCCGGCAAAGACCTTCCGACGACCTCCCTTCCGAGATCCAGCGGCAGTCCCCTCCCCTCCTCGTCGGCCGATTGAGATGTCGAGATTTCGCCAGCTCGTCGGCAGCGAGGAGCGGTCGGGATTCTGGTGATTCACTTTTCCGGCAGTCCACCCTCCTTCCAGCGGCCGTGGTTCGGCTGCTCTGTCTCCATCGTCATCCAACCACTATGCGGGGATTAGGATAGCTCCATCTCCGTCGCCGGTGAAGATTCCCTCCACTGTTCGGCAATCCAGAGTCACCGGAATAATGATCGCATTCCTCCATCTATCCTTCCTTCCTGCTATGCTGATTGCGGCAGCTTCGTATCCACTGTCGGAAAAACTATTTGGGTTATTGTTGTCACCGTCGTGGGGTTATCGATTATTCTATTTTTGGAATTAGTCCATTTAATTGGATAGTTTGTTTTGTTATGTTATATTTGGTTATGTCAGTTGATCTTTGACCAGTGTACCGTATAGTGATAGTGCGGTATTTGATTGAAGTGTAAGTTTATTTCATTTAGTTTTCAGTTGATCTTTGACCATCATCAGTATAGTAATGATCACGGTCTTGATTAATTATTACGTTTATTAGTTTAGTTTTCGATTCTTGTTTATTTATTGTGTGTCGTATAGTGATGCCACAGATCTTTGGTTGAATTGATTATGTTCGTTCAGTAATCTTTGATCATTGTACTGTATAGTGACAGTGCAGTGCGTGATTTACTTGCTTTTGCACATTAGGTTAACTTCTCGAGAATTGTTAATTGGTAGTTAGGTTTATTTCTTGCATGTTTAATTTTCATATTTGTTAACCAGAATTGTTTAACTATTGTATTGTATAGTGACAGTGCGATGCATGGTTGAATCGTTCTTGCATTAGGGTAGTTTTTAAATAATTGTTTTAATAAGTTGTTAAAACTCCCCAAACCGTTGTTGTTGTAATTGATATATAGTTAGTTTGCAGTTTAACTTAGTGTAATTTGTAGTTAGTTGACTTGTAGTCTAATTGTAGTTAGGTTGTAGCTTGTCTTGTAGTTTAAATTATAGTTAATTCGTAGTTTGTCTTAGAATTAATTAGTAGTTTCATTTGATAGTTTAGTTGTAGTTTAATTATGATGTTTAGTTTTGAGTTTAATTCGTAGTTACTAAGTTTGATTGTTTAATTGTAAGGCTTAGCTTAATTATTTGTTAGTTTGATTACTTGTCTGTTTAAGTGCTATTTCCATTAGTTAGAACACTAGGTTAGATTTATTTCATGCTTTGCTTTACACTCATGTTATTCTGTATTTTAATTGTTATTTAATTTCTTGCACTGTCTTTATTCTTTGAATGCTTAGTTTATAATTTTTTTAATTTCCTTGTCATCTTAGTTAGTTAGATTAATGTTTTAATTATCTGCATTGTCTTTCATTTAGTAGGATTAGTCTTGTAAATTTCTAACCCTCATTAGCAATAATTAGAAATCCTAAGTTAACTATTCTATCGATTACACTCGTTGGGAAATGATCCGGGTCATCCACTATGCTATATTAGTGTAGAGGGGGTTTGGTAATTAATTTGAAACGGTACCACGACAATTCGCCGTTATAAAAAATTTGGCGTCGTTTCCGGGGAGTATAATGATGCTTAGTAAACTTAGGATCATTTTCCCATTTTTCTAAATATATATATATATATTTAGGGCTTCATTCTTTCATTTTCTATATATCCATGTATTTTATCATGTCTACTTCTTGTATCTTTTGATTTATTTGTTGGTGTTTCAGGAAAGACCAGGAAATTCTCTTTTCTGAGAAACATGGATCTCTATAATCAGCAGTATGGAGACTACGGTGATAGTTAGCATCATTGATCAAACAGCTAGATCAAATTGCAACATCCTTCAGTCAGATGCAGCACAAGAGTTCATTCATCCTCCGTCAAAGACCACTTCTGTGGATATCGACGCGCTTAGGGAGATGGATTGTGGAGTGGGTGATAGACATACTACTACACAGGACTCTTATGAATCATTATGCTGTGATGTGATTTCGGACGTTGATGGATGTGATTTCATTGATGAAGTTGTTGTTTCAGATGTTGAGGATGTTGACACAAGAGTGGTGGATAGTTGGACACCCCCAGACTGGACACTCTCACCTGAGATAGAGTCACCAAGAAGTTACTGATGAAAGCCCTAATAACAAATGCAGTAATCCAACCCCAAGGTTGGATACTTTTTCTGATCGCCTCTGACCACTAGAGAGTATATATGATGAGGCAATGATCATTTCGGAGGGAGCAACATGGAACTACCCTGATCACATCAAGAAAGCACTCACCTCCATCCGATCCATCCCACTCCCAGCCTGGATTTCTTACTGAACCGCCTCCAACTGTCAGGACCTCAGGGGAGTTTGTTCTATCCCATCTGCCTTTCTTTTCATTGTATATACACTTCTTTCACTTTACTTTACTTTATTTGTTTTCGTTTTAGTTGTTATGTTTCGTCTGTTGAGTTTTTGTTTTGTCGATGCTTTCAAATAAATTTCCTATGCATTCCTTTATATCATCTTAGAAGTCGTGAAAGTTAGTTAAATTTGATTGTCGAGTTTTAGAGATTTATTGTCATGAATGGATTATTTGATTGCATAGGGTTACTCCTTGGTGATGGATTCTGTGTTGATAGATTAAGATGACTTTTTTCATTCCCGGTGAGGATTGTGTCTATTTTTATTGCTTGAGTGTGGTGCACTTGTGATTATTGTAACTCTAGAACTTGCTTTGATTCTTTTGAGACCACACAACCATAGGTGTGCATGATTATTATGAAGGCAATCTTACTGGTTTTTCTTCACTACTGTTGTTGTCACATGCTACTTAAATAATTTTCTTATTATACGTCATGCTATGTTCGTTATTCATTCTATTGTCTTTCTATCCCTGCATTTTCATCATATCATTTTTTTTCTCCATTTCTATTCTTGGATGTGGAATATTGGATGTTTCATGATGAGTTTTTGTCCGGGACGGACAAAAGTTTAAGTGTGGGGGAGAGAGTAGCTCAGGAGAATTTAATGTAAGCATAGGCATGTCGTGCTTGATCACCATGGACAAGCTATGTTTTTATTTTTATAGCTGAGCTTGATATTTTAGAGTATATGAAAGTGTACTGCATGTCAAGAAAAAAATGAAAAAAAAAATTGAAAAAAAGGGACATTTGGCCAAAAAAAAAACTTTGACATGTTGTGCAGTTTTTGTTATCTGTGTGATAGTATTTTTGTGATAGACATCCCTTATTACAACTATTGAGAGAGTTATTTGATATCATATCTGAACTTGTATTGTGAATGTGATAGGGGTTGTTTACATGTTTAATGGATGGTAAAATGCTAGCTTGGATGAAAACTTTTAGGGCACTATTTTCTTGTACTCATCTATGTAGCATTCCAGTATTTTCATATATCCTTGCATTTCTGTAGCTATTTCATGTTTTACCTTTCTTTCCTTTCACATATATGATCATTTCCCTTGCATTCATGTTTCCCTTACATTCCAAATAAGCCTTCAGTGATTGTGTATTCTTATGTGTATATAGTGGTGAAGGTAGAAGAAAAGCAAACATATGGTAGTGTATAAACCATGAGTAGCTTGAGTGAACTCTACTATTATATGCTTATGTGAGCGAGAGAAACTACCACGTATCTTGTAAGACTTAATCATTCTTAGTTTATTCATGATGGATTGAAGTCACCATGTTTGTTAACCTGTGTAGAATTTGAGTCCATGATTACTTGAGTCTTTAAGAGTCGACAATCCTAGATAACTTTCTTTCACGATTTTCTATGTATGCTTGTGAATTGCTAGAGAAATATACCTTCAGTTTACTTTTAATTTTCTTTGTTTGCTCGGGATGCACAAGAATAAGTATGAGGGAATTGATCACTATCATTTTATTGTATTATTTTGGTTCTTAATATCATTGTTTTTATCCTCTCTAATAATTTATAATTGATTATTTGCATATTTTATGAGTTGATCATCTTTTGGACTTTTTTATAAATTCTCCTAAATTTTGGACTTATATGTAAATTTTATCTTTGTTTGTAGGAGATCGAGATGAGCCACTGGACTAGATTCAAGTTGGATCAAATATGACTTCATCTAGGGCTAGAAGGATCATTTCAAATTGGATTAATCTGAACCTTTCATCAAGATCAGAAGCAGTTTAATCAAAGGGTTCAGATCGATCCAATCTTGATCGTCCGATGAGATCTGATTGATCTGAGTCATCTATTTAAATCTAGAGAGATCTGATCCATATATTCAGATCCTCACATCTCAACCTTCCATCCAGATCAAGTTGATTGTGATCGGCCCTTCAGATTGATCAGATCTGTTCATGCAAAGTCGGAGAATTTCAGCCATTGGATGGAGCAATTTAATCAAGCAACTATTTATTCATTTAGACCTAGGTTTAATGGACAGCTGAGATTGAAGGCTGCTAAGATCGGACGACTGCAAAAATTCACTTTAAAAAACCCCACATTTTCACCTTGTTCTTCAATCGCGCAGAACAGCGACGCCACCGGGTTCCTTCCTCCACCTCATCCGCGCGACACCGCCGGCCATCCACTTTCTCCGCTAAGGCCGGCGATGATCTCCTCCATCACCTCCTCTAACGCCGGCAGCCACATCTTCTTCATCCACAGACGGCGAGCCGGCACCATTTCTCCTCACGCGCGGCGGGACGCTTTCTCCTCCATGGGGCGGCGTCTTCCTCCAGCCGGTGGCGGCGACAATCCGACAGAGACCTTCCGGCGACCTCCCTTCCGAGATCCGGCGGCAGTCCCCTCCCCTCCTCGCCAGCCGATTGAGATGTCGAGATTTCGCCAGCTCGTCGGCAGCGAGGAGCGGTCGGGATTCCGGTGATTCACTTTTCCGGCAGTCCACCCTCCTTCCAGCGGCCGTGGTTCGGCCGCTCTGTCTCCATCGTCATCCAACCACTGTGTCGGGATTAGGACAGCTCCATCTCCATCGCTGGTGAAGATTCCCTCCACTGTCCGGCAATCCAGAGTCACCGGAATAGTGATCGCATTCCTCCATCTATCCATCTTTCCTGCTATGCTGATTGGGGCAGCTTCGCATCCACCGTCGAAAGAATTGTTTGGGTTATTGTTGTCACCGTCGTGGAGTTATCGATTGTTCTATTTTTGGAATTAGTCCATTTTAATTGGATAGTTTGTTTTGTTATGTTATGTTTGGTTATGTTAGTTGATTTTTGACCAGTGTATCTTTGACCAGTGTATCTTATAGTGACAGTGTGGTATTTGGTTGAAGTGTAGGTTTATTTCATTTAGTTTTCAGTTGATCTTTGACCACTGTGCCGTATAGTGACAGTGCGGTGCTTGGTTGAATTATTTACGTTCGTTAGTTTAGTTTTCAGTTACTGTTTGACCATTGTGTCGTATAGTGACAGTGCAGTTCTTGATTGAATTGTTTATGTTCATTTAGTAATCTTTGATCATTATGCGTGATTTACTTCATTAGGTTAGCTTGGTAGTTAGGTTTATTTCTTGCATGTTTAATTTTCATGTTTGTTAACCAGAATTGTTTAACCATTGTATCGTATAGTGACAGTGCGATGCATGGTTGAATCGTTCTTGCATTAGGGTAGCTTTCAAATAATTATTTTGATAAGTTGTTAAAACTCCCCAAATCATTGTTGTTGTAATTGATTTATAGTTAGTTTGTAGTTTAACTTAGTTTAATTTGTAGTTAGGTTGTAGCTTGTCTTGTAGTTTAAATTATAGTTAATTCGTAGTTTGTCTTAGAATTAATTAGTAGTTTCATTTGATAGTTTAGTTGTAGTTTAATTATGATGTTTAGTTTTGAGTTTAATTCGTAGTTACTGAGTTTGATTGGTTAATTATAAGGCTTAGCTTAATTGTTTGTTAGTTTGATTACTTGTCTGTTTAAGTGTTATTTCCATTAGTTAGAACACTAGGCTAGATTTATTTCATGCTTTGCTTTACACTCATGTTATTATGTATTTTAATTGTTATTTAATTTTTTGCACTGTCTTTATTCTTTGAATGCTTAGTTTATAATTTTTTTTATTTCCTTGTCATCTTAGTTAGTTAGATTAATACTTTAATTATCTGCATTGTTTTTCATTCAGTAGGATTAGTCTTGTAAATTCCTAACCCCTATTAATAATAATTAGAAATCCTAAGTTAACTATTCTATCGATTACACTCATTGGGAAATGATCCGGGTCATCCACTATGCTATATTAGTGTAGAGGGGATTCGGTAATTAATTTGAAACGGTACCACGATAATTCGCCATTATCAGTGACGTTAAACGATACCAAAATACATAACTCCTTATGTAGGAAACCATAATGACTTCAGGTCTAAGGACTATTCATACCAATAGTCACATGAGAAAGTATATGACACTCATATAACGATCCATGATACTTTCTCATGGCAGATCAATTCAGTATATATATTCTCTAATATATATACACATGTGTCGATGTGATATCACATATCCATGACTTGTGAGATCAAGTCATCCATTGAGCTACATGCTAGTCTCAATGTATTAATATTACCCTTGTCTATTAATACTTGACTAGGAATATTAAGAATAGTATTTTCTACAGCTTTTCATAATCAATTCTACCAATTGATATATTATAGATTAGAACATACTATTTAAGGATATTATTATATTTATTTTAGCTGACACATGCATAAAGTAAATATAATAAACATTCTTTGTCTTTTATTAATGAAATATGATACACATGATCTCTAATCAATCGTCTCATGATTGACACTAAGGGCTGACACTAACAAGCAACAGCAGGATCTATTCAAAATTTGATCTGAAAAGTGGCTTCCACCAGGTGGCCATGCACCTTGAATCAATAGAGTGGACCGCGTTCTGGGTACCAGACCGTCTATATGAATGGCTTGCAATGTCGTTCGAACTCAAGAATGCCCTGACTATTTTTCAAAGGAAAATGGACAATTATTTCCGAGGTACTGAAAATTTCATTGCGGTTTACATTAACGACATCTTAGTCTTTTCTGAATATAGGAAGGAGCACGCTAAGCACCTTACCACCATGCTAAAAATCTACAAAGAACACGACCTCATCCTTAGTCTGACCAAGATGAAGATTGCTGTCCCCAAAATAGAATTCCTCGGCGCTATCCTGAGGAATAGAAAGATAAGGCTGCAACCCCACATAATCTTCAAAAATACAGACTTCAATGAACAAGAACTCCTCAACAAAAAGGGATTACGGGCCTGGCTTGGGCTTCTCAACTATGCCCGCAATTATATCCCGAACCTCGACAGGCTGCTCAACCCATTATATGCGAAAACAAGCCTAACAGGCTATAAGAGAATGAACAACCATGACTGGACACTAGTCAAGCAGATCAAGGAGCTTGTGCGCAACCTCCCGGATCTCGAAGTCCCACTTGAGGACTGTTACATCATCCTGGAAACAGATGGATGCATGATTGGATGGGGGGGGTCTACAAGTGGAAACGACAGAAGCAAGACCCAAAGGGCACGAAGCAGGTTTGTGCCTACGCAAGCGGCAAGTTCAACCCTCTGAAATCGACCATAGACGCCGAAATTTATGCTGTGATGAACACTCTGGAGGCACTCAAGATCTATTTTCTTGACAAAAGTGAGATTATCATCAGAACAGATTGCCAAGCTATCATTAGCTTCTTTGGCAAAACATCGAACAACAAACCCTCCCGAGTAAGATGGCTCGCCTTCATGGACTACATCACCAGCACCGGAGTAGTGGTCACTTTCGAGCATATTAATAGGCAAGACAACCAACTGGATGATAGCTTATCAAGGCTAATTACTTGTTTAATTGTTTCAGAATGGTCGGACGAGCTGTTAGGATAGCTGGGACAGGTGAACACGACACTGCTAGAATTACAGGCCAGCTCGAATACGATAGCACAGGACCAACTAATAGAGGCCCTCAACCAATTAACCTACAGTACGCAGAATTACTCCAGCATGGGAGCACTAGGACTGTCAGCCAGCAATATGAGGATTTACTCAAATTCAGACGATGACGAATCCAAGAAGGGCGATTCATGCTGGTAGAAGATCAGCAAATCAGAAACCTACTCCACCAACTCTAGAAGCAAGCAGCTGACACCGCTGCAAGGGCACTGGAGCAACTCCAGACACTTCACATGCTAAAGCTGCAAGAGTGTGCTAGATAAAGCACCTCCGATAATTGGTGCAAGGACTGACACCAGAGTGCACAAGAAGTGGACAAACAGTTGGCAACAACTGTAGGCATGATCAAAGGCACTACCAAAGAAATGCCCCACTTCAAGCTGTAAAGTAGATTCCCTATACAAAAAGTAGGCACGTAGTGTGATCCGTCACGGGGACACTGTAGGCTTTTATGCTTTGTGAGTTGTAAAGTAGTGTGTGTGAGCTGTAAAAGCTTGTGAGTGCTGAGAAAAAACCCACTAAAAGGAAAGGTGAATGTCAATGGGGCCCTTAGAGCACCCGGTTCACCTCCTATATAAGGGGTTTCTCATACCATTGCGGAGCACATTCAAGCATCACTTGAGCTTCACTCTGGTTTCAAGTTTTAATAAAGAATTTGTGAGTTTTTCATCACAAATGACCAGCAGCAAGACAGGAGTTTCATCCAAGAAAGCAATTTTCACCAACTACAGCGAAGCTGGATGTGCTTCATACTTCTGGGAGTCCTTCAAGTCAGAATCCAGACACTACATAGGCAGGAGGAAGGAACAATTGCCCTCATCCTATTTCGAGACAACAAATGGCAAGGAGACAGGGCCATAATCGCAGCAATGGAAGTGGATCTCTCACATAGATCCCAAATGGTATATGTAATCCCTGATCTAATGCTAATAACAGGGGATTTTTACAAGAACATCCAAAAAGATCCCAAATGTTATCATTGGCAATGGGAAGTCCAAGTGTATAACCTTGGCCACGTAAGTTCAAGTGTGTATCCTTGGCGGTGAAAGTCCAAGTCCAAGTTAAGGTTATTTCCAAGGTTATTGAATACTTTGGAAATAAGTTTGAATTTATATCCTAATGAATATTAGGATGTGCCAATAAAATTGAAGAAGTTTGAAAAATTGATCAAAATTGGCACAATTAAATTTAGAGGTTATAGTGTGTCATTTTGGATTTTTGGCACACTCGGGAGATGAGTGGTATTATGGCATTTTGGGTTTATTTCTATCAAATGGGAATTAATTTTAAAATTTAGGCATTCTTATGCCTTTACATTTTATTTGTTATGTTTTGCTTGTCATATACCATGTCATGACATAATGCTCATATTACTATTTAAAATGTCATGAAAATGCTTAGGCTTATTATTTTAGGCTGGATTACATTACAAGGTAGATTCTTTTGTTTGTTACTGTCTTAAAATTGTAATGTAATATAATCTGGATTACAAAAGGCACTAAAATTTTATAATATGGATTACAAAGTAAAACTTATGTAATCCAGATTACATTACAAGCCGTAATCTGAAAAGTAATGGATGTTCAACAATCGAAGTCGATCGTTGCCGTTTGTTATCGCCACCGATCGGTCGATCATCATCGTCGATTGTCGCCGTCGTCGGTCGACCGTCGGTCGCCTGTCGTCGGTCTATCGCCGACTGTTGGCCGTCGGTCGTCGCCTGTCACCAGTGGTCGGCGGTCGATCGTTGGTCGTCGCCGCCCATCGCCCATTGCCGACGACGCTCGCTGGTCACCATCGATTGCTGGCCGCCAATTGATTCCTACCGTCTTTGTAATGCATCCCAAACAAAAGAATATAATTATCTTTGTAATCCAAGATTACATATAATTTTTATCCAAACATAGTAATGTAATCAAGATTACATTGCATTTCATTACAACCTTGATTACATTACAACTTGGATTACATTACGGCATACCAACGCAATCTTAATGTCATGTTATACTTAGGTTAGAATTTTATGCTATGACATCATGATTATTGACACATATCTTATTTATGCTATCATTATATGTCATAATCGTCATTCATGCATTAAGTTAATTAAAATTGATGTAAGGACTATGACATGATTTGAAGTTTCATGTATAAGGGAATCAAATAGAGTTGTCTAGAATAATGCATGAGACCTTAGATTAGGAAGAACAAAACTCACATCTCACATCAAATTGACATGTGTGTGTATTGATACACTCTAGACACATGTGAGATGTCAGAAAAATGAGTTAGGTTCAAGGTGCATAGATTTTACATCTAGATGAACTCAAACTCATTTCAATCTAATGATGGATCATGGGTGATGCGGATGGTCCGGATTTTTTCACCTCCCCACGAAGGAGACACCGACGCCAAGGAGGCTTAGGGTTCTCTCCGGCCGCAACAGTAAATAGTAATGGATGAGGATGAAAGGAACACACTTCACAATGAGCAGTAACATGAGCTTTAACGTGGTTCGGAATTCCAATTCCTACTCCATGGGGTGAGCACTAGAACGAGATACAGTGCTAAACACCTCCACTATAAGACCTCTCCTTCTCAGAAGTACTTCCTACTCCGCTATCTCACTCTAAAAATTGGAAAACTGCCCTCCCGGATCTGCCTCCTTTTCAAGAGAGCAGAACTCAATGTCCTTTTCTAGAGGTCTATCAAGTGTTGAGAGAGTGCCACTATAATTCTGATTATTTGCTAAAGCCTCTCCTTCTGAGTCGTTATGAGTTATCCCCTTTCCCCTTAAATGATCCAGGCATCATAGGTAGGATGTTGCTCTCATTCTATTACATTATGTACAATATTTTCTATTATTGCTAACCATTGTTTTCAACGGCTGGTATCGCAGACGATATGATGCAAGAGGCTAGAATCAGCGGGGAGAAAATTGTTGCCGCTAAGAAGAAGCCCTCCAAGAAAAGGGCTAGGGGGAAATCCCCTGTCCTTCCCTCCTCTCATCGCAAGAAGCTCTGTCCCCATAAAGGGTGCGTTCCCAACACCTCCACTCTCCCGACATCCCCTTCTTCCCATTCTTCCACTCCTCCCCCTCCTTTAGAACTCAACAGGTGTCGTCGCCTTACTATCCTTGAGCCAACAGGAGAGGAGGTCCAACCTCCAACCCTTCCTTATCCATTCATTCATCTCCTCCTCTTCCAGGCAGAGGAGATGGTTCTCCCAAATCCTCCCCTTCTCTTCCGACCCATACTGATGTTAGGGCAATCTCTTGCCGTGATATGGTTTTGATGTGTATGGCAAAGGGTTTAAGTTAGGTTGTTATTATGTTTTGATATATGCGTTGGAGTCTTGCAGGACTTAGTAATTCGCACATGGATCCTTGGCGGGTTCACCACTCACTACCTCGTGCTTGAGTCAGAGAAGGAGCATTGTAAAGCCGTGCGCTTGATGCTGCCGAGGGACCGCCGGACGAGATGACTTGAAGCGAAGCCAAGGAAGCAGACTTCGGGGGCAAGAGACGCGAAGGAGCATTGTAGAGCCGTGTGCCTGATGCTGCTGAGGGACGTGGCCAAGAACAAAGAGAGCTTCAGCGAGGGACTTCGAGTGAGATGAGAGAATGAGTGAATTGTAAGTAGCTCATTAGGTGAACTTGGCCGAATGACTGAGTGTCAGAGGCTCGACCGCAAGGGTTGAGGTTTACCCGACCGTCGAAAGCTCAAACGAATGTTAAGTTTGAGTTTCACACGACACCAGTCGACTGCCATGAAATGGCAGTTGACTGCTCTGAGTCAAACTCGGTTAGACTGGTATCCGACTGAGTTGTTTTGGGGTCGCCAGCCGATCGGTCATATGTGGGCAATGATCGCTAAGATTATCAATCGATCGCCAAGGCGTGATGACTAATCAAGAGGGTTTGGGCCACAAAATCGCTCGTAGCCGACTGGGTAGTCGACTACGGAGGCAGCAGTCGACTGATGGGATCCATCAGTCGACTGCCAAGTGTTCTGTTAGACTACAACGGTCGAGATCCGACGTGTTCGGAGGTCGTTGAAGTGGCGGCAGTTGACTGCCAAGGGCAGCAGTCGACTGGTGGCGGCCAACAGGAAGAAATCAACCCTCTCTATAAAAAGAGAGGGTGTGGGCTTGTGGATGGTTAATGCTCATGCTCTAAGTGACCATCCAAGTGCTCCACAAGATTCAAACTTCTTCTCTTAGTTTTCTTTTACATCTATTGTAAAAGAAGGAGTGTGCTTGAGTTGTAAGGGTGACCTCCACCTAGCTTAGTGCAAAGGAGAGACCAATAGTGATTTAGTTGCGGAGTGATTCACCGGGGACGAATCGGACCGTGGATTAGCGACGTAGCCGTGAACCACGTTACATATTGTGTTAGCATTTGTATTCTTATCATTTCTATTTGCTTGTCTTGTTTTGTTTTTCCGCTTGCGCTAATCTTGTTTGTAGACGAGCAAATTCCGTCATCCAACGATCGAGGGCTATTCACCCCCCTCTAGCCGGCCAACACCACACCTCATCGATCCTACAAGTGGTATTAGAGCCAAGGAAAGCTTGTCAAGGACTAACCGCCACAACAAGCATATTCAAGGATGGCCGGCTCAGACATTCACCCACCAAAATTCGAAGGCGAATTCTCTTGGTGGAAAAAGAGAATGGAGGTATTTTTCGAAACCGATTTCGAAATTCTTTTGATTATGGAAAACGGTTTCAAATTGCCTAGGAATGAAAATGGGGAGCCATTGGAGAAATCAAGGTGGAGCAAGAAGCAAAAGGAAGAATACTTGGCAAATTCAAAGGCCAAGCACCACCTCTACAATGTACTTCCCCAACAAGAAGTGAATAGGATAGGGGAATGTTCTAGTGCAAAGGAGATGTGGGAGAAGCTAGTAGAGCTTCATGAAGGTACCTTGGAGGCTAAACTTGCAAGGAGAGACCTCCTCTGCTCCCAATTATCAAACATCAAATTAGAAAAGGGAGAAAAGGTAACCTCTTTACATTCTAGATTCAAAGAAATTTTGATTGGACTAACGAGTGTAGGAGAAAGACTCTCAAACCGGGACATGCTCATGAAAGCAATTGATGCTTTTCCCCGGTCATCAAAATGGAGCTCAATGGTGGACTCCTTCTACATGTCCAAGAATTTAGAAGTGAGCACCTTGGAGGAGTTCTTCTCAACCATGGAGCTCCTCCATGAAACAAGACTTGAAGGAATAATAGAAGAGCCAAGATTTCAACCTTCAAGAGGAATAACACTTTTGGCCAACAAGGGGAAGAAGAAGATAGAGATCCCCTCCTCCTACGATGAAGCATCATCCTCCTCCTCCATGGATAGCACGGAAGAAGCCTATATGGTAAGGAGGGTAAGGCGTGCGTTAAAAGGTTTTAGATTTAATAAATCTAATGATAGGAGTAGAAGACCAAGGGGGAAGATTATTTGCTACAATTGCCAAGGAGAGGAGAAGAAAAAGAAAGAAGAAAAGAAGAAGAAGAAGGGTAGCAAGAAGAAGAAAGAAGAAGAGAAAAATGCCAAAGAGAAAGGGAAGACAAAAGCATTAAAAGCAAGGACATGGGATGACCCCTCTTCATCATCTTCATCATCATCGGAAGAGGAGAATGTCTTTGTCACCAAATTAGCCCTAATAGCCTTTGACGACCTAGATTGCTCCTCCTCCAAAAATGATGAAGTAAGCTCAAGTGAGGAGAGCTCAAGTGAAGGGGGAGCCTCCTCTACATCCTCATCATCGGAAGAGGATTTGGTAAGTGAGGTAACAAATCTACCCCCTAAGCAAATAATGTCTGTGATTTCTAGCCTCACTGAGGATTTATTTAGGGCAAAGAAAAAGAATAAATGCATGCTTGAGCAAATTAATGATTTAGAACAAAAATTAGAAAAAGCATGATTAAATGTAAATGAAAATATTTCTTCTAATAATGATGATGCATGCTCACATGAATATATGTCATTTAATGTTAGTGATGCATGTATGGATGAAAATAGGACTCTAAGGGAAAAGGTAGACTATTTGACCAAAGCCCTAGAAAAGTTTACTATAGGCTCCAACACTTTGAACATGATCATAGGGAGCCAAAGGGCAAGTTTTAACAAAAAATGTCTAAGATATAAAGAAAAGAAAAATGAAAAGGCCTATAAATGTTTAATAGCTAGGGGTCAAGACAAAAAGAAAGTAATTGATAGAAAATGGATCCCTAAGGAATTTTTAGTGAACACAATAGGAAAGAACTTATTTTGGGTTCCAATATCCATCCTTAAGGGTTAGGAAAACCCTAGGATAGTCAACCATAAGGATTTTACCTATATCATATTTTTGGTTGACTTAGGATGGCAAGACAATATTTTTGAAATAATGTTAGGTGATGATAATGTGCCCATAAATAGATAATAATGCTTAAATCATGATAGTTAATGAAATTGCTAGGTATGTTTGAAATCATGATTTATGATCTTGATATTTGGCACATAGTCATGGGCTTTAGGGTTTAAATCATGCTTTAGGTGATATTTGCTTATTATCATCATGTAATACCTAATGCATGATCACAATTTGATGAATACATGTGTTTCATGATCATAATGTAAAATTCATTCATATATGTCTTTATGATCATGAGGAATGATAGGATGATACTTAACTTTGTATAGAATTGCATGAAAATGATGGTTAAGTATATACAAATATCTTTAGGATACATCTCACACTCACCATAGGCTACCTTGACTGAAAACTTAGCATGAGTGAGATGTTAGGATGATACAAATGGTTCACTAATGCCTATGGCATTTAGATGGTCATTTAAAGTATCAAATAGCAATAATAGACCAATCATGGGCAAGACTTATGTTTAATTCATAGACATATTGTCCAAAGATCATGGTTGGATATTTCACATGTTTTCAAAACAAATTCTTACTTTAAAATCCATGTATTCATGTTTTGCAACAATCCAAAGCAAGACTAGGTGTTAAAATGGATACTAACATGATCAAAAACCTAGTGGTTTTTGAAGCTTTTGGATTTTTGGCAAATCTCAAAAAACATAATGATTTTTCTTGGAAAACTATTTTTCATTGATAAAGAACCCTAAAAGAAATGTGTTCCCCAAATTTCACTATTTTTAGAATTTTTTGGAATTTATAGTGCATTTAAAATTAAATCGAAAATCGTAAATTGAATTCATTGTGTGATCATTGCCATCTTGATAGCAATGATGATGGATCAGAACGAGCACAGTAACCTAATTTTATCAGGTTTTTGACTTTTTTTAATTTTTGTTTCTCTCTATACTTGATGTCATGATATATAAACTTTGTTTAATCTTTTTGATGGTGTCAAAGGGGGAGAAAACTATATGTTTAAGTAAGGGGGAACATATTTAGGGGGAGTTTAATGTATTAAGGGGGAGAGTTGCTAAATCATGTTTATTCACATGCTTTCCTTCTTTAATATTTTATCAAATATTTTTACCTAACTTAAACAGATTGTCATACATCAAAAAGGGGGAGATTGTTAGGGCAATCTCTTGCCGTGATATGGTTTTGATGTGTGTGGCAAAGGGTTTAAGTTAGGTTGTTATTATGTTTTGATATGTGCGTTGGAGTCTTGTAGGACTTAGTAATTTGCACATTGAGCCTTGGCGGGTTCACCACTCACTACCTCGTGCTTGAGTCGGAGAAGGAGCATTGCAGAGCCGTGCGCTTGATGCTGCCGAGGGACCGCCGGACGAGATGACTTGAAGCGAAGCCAAGGAAGCAGACTTCGGAGGCAAGAGACACGAAGGAGCATTGCAGAGTCGTACGCCTGATGTTGCCGAGGGACGTGGCCGAGAATGAAGAGAGCTTCGGCGAGGGACTTCAAGTGAGATAAGAGAATGAGTGAATTGTAAGTAGCTCATTAGGTGAACTTGGCCGAATGGCTGAGTGTCGGAGGCTCGACCGCAAGGGTTGAGGTTTACCCGACCGCCGAAAGCTCAAACGAATGTTAAGTTTGAGTTTCACATGACACCAGTCGACTGCCATGAAATGACAGTCGACTACTCTGAGTCGAACTCAGATCGATTGGTATCCGACTGAGTTATTTTGGGGCTAGCAGTCGACTGCCATATGTGGGCAATGATCGCAGACATCACCGATCGCCAAGGCGCAATGACTAATCAAGAGGGTTTGGGCCAGACCGCCGTAGCCTACTAGGCAATGACTACGAGGCGCAATGATCGATGGGATCCATCACGACCGCCAAGTGTTCCGTTGGACTACAAACGGCCGGGATCCGACGTGTTCGTGAGGTCGTTGAAGTGGCGGCAAGCCGATCGCTAAGGCGCAAATGACCGTGGCGTACAAGAAATCAACCCTCTCTATAAAAAGAGAGGGTGTGGGCTTGTGGATGGTTAATGCTCATGCTCTAAGTGACCATCCAAGTGCTCCATAAGATTCAAACTCATTCTCTTAGTTTTCTTTCACATCTATTGTAAAAGGAGTGTGCTTGAGTTGTAAGGGTTACCTCCACCTAGCTTTATGCAAAGGAGAGACCAATAGTGATTTGGTTGCGGAGTGATTCACCGGGGACGAATCGGATTGTGGATTAGTGGCGTAGCCGTGAACCACGTTACATATTGTGTTAGCATTTGTATTCTTATCATTTCTATTTGCTTGTCTTGTTTTGTTTTTCCGCTTACACTAATCTTGTTTGTAGACGAGCAAATTCCGTCATCCAACGATCGAGGGCTATTCATCCCCCTCTAGCCGGCCAACACCACACCTCATCGATCCTACAACTGAGCCATCTTCTTCCAATTCCCCTCTTCCTAACTTTGACCCTTCTACGCATACCTCCCTCGCAGAAGAACCTCTTCTTGTCATGGGGGATATTATCCCCCTAAACCCTCCAACTACTTCTTAGGATCCAAACCTAGGATTTGCAGTATAGAAGTAAAGGCCTTTAACCAATCTAGTGTGCAGGGCCCTCACGAGCACTTACGCAAGCGTCTAGCAGAGGTATACTCTCTTATCCCATTCACATTGGAGATACACAAATACTTACCCTCGCAAGGCATTTTCCCTTCTTCCAGGTAGTCATTGAATACAACAAGATTACATTGCGTCTAGCAGACTATCAATCCGTAATGGCTACTCTCCACGAAGCCTCCCTTGCTCAGCAAAAGAAATTATCGCAACAGCTAACTGAGAGAAAGAAAAGGGAGGCTACCCTAGCCAATAGTTGTGAATATCTGATGACTCAATTGACAATGGCTAGGAGTGAAAAAGAACTCCTAAAAAAGAATGATGACCTCCTTGGGCCAATGCACTATGATAATTGCCGAGGACAGAGACGCTCTTACCTCTCAGGTGGCTAACCATGAGGCCCTGTGGAAAGAAAAGGAAGTCGACCTAAGGTTAAAGTGTGCCCATAAAGCGGCACAAATGTTTGCTCTAGGTTTTGATGGGTCCACTGCACGGAATGTTGCTTAGGGTTACCCTCCTCCGAGTGCAGATACAAGTCATTTGGATGTAGAAGCTGCTATGGCAGTTTACCCGGAGGAGCTCTTTGAATTGTAACTTTTTGCTTCCTTTGAGAAATGTACTGTGGGGTTGATGAATGGAAAATACTTAATATTCGGCAATATAGCTTAGAGCTTTTCCTTCCTTCTTAGGTAGACTAAATATCTTTACTTTGCTATGCTCAACTATTCCTGGGTCGAAAACCTTCTTGGTGCCAGTCTACTGCTACCTACTTTCGCTCGGGAAGTTACCCGAGTCAGTTTAAAGAATGGAATACCCCAAGTTATCCCAAATCAATTTTAGAGTGGGAAGGATCTATAGCCTATTTGCCAAGTTAGCCTTTCATAGATCTTATTTCCTTAACCGACTGAGAATATGCTTAGTCGCCTGAGAATTAATATTCTTACTATTCCCAACAATAACCCTTTGGTTACCCCATGCAACCTTTCATCTCTCTCTCCTTTTCCCAAATAAGGGTAGTGCTATCCCTTCCCCTTTATAAATACCTACCTTGAACCCTTTTGTTTCTAACCCACTTCCATGGCTTCTTTGGCATTTCCTATTGACATAACTTCAGACTCGGACTCTTTCGACTTGAGCCTTTTTGACTCAAACTTCTCTGACTCAGACTCTTCTGATAATTCAGAGACCCGCTCTACAACCACTTCAGTATTTTGGCCTCCACCTCCTCCAACTCCGGCCGACACCGCAAAGTTTTTTCCTTCCCCTTCTTGCATCTTCCTTCTTTTTTCTCCTCCCTACAATAAGATGAAGGCTCTTTGTCAACATGCATTCTCCCAACAGCAACGTGAAGCCGTGAGGAATAGGGGCCAATCGCCTGCCCCGTCAATGTTGTCGCCCCTTGCTCCCACTCCCATTAGGTCCTCCTTCACCACTTCCCCTACTGCATCCTCTCCCTATTCATCAACAACTTCATCCGCTGTCATTTCATCATTGTTGATGGTACTTCCTAGTTTAGTACCATCTTCGCCTCTTTCTTCCCCAGCTTTATCACCAAACCCTAGCCTTCCTTCCTCTTCTCCTTCGCCTCTACATAGCCCCAGGCTACCTCCCCCTTTCTGCATATTCAAACCGAACTACGAGGAGTGGCACACCCACAGTTGCAGGGCAAAGAAACTTCTACTTTCGACCCTTCTTCTTTATTGACGCCCCCAAGGGACATTGATTTAACCCTGGTCACACTCCCCTTATCTTCGACTTCCCCAACTCCACCATCCCCCCCTATCTTCTCCTGCATGTGTCTTGATATCTGAGAGTCTTGCTTTACAACCAGATGTGGAATTCAACTCTGGCATCCCTCCCCTCACCAGTGGCAAACAATCAGTGGTTGCCTCCCCCTCGGTTTCTTGTACACTTTTCGACTTTGCACACCACTCTCATGCCCCTATCTCCCAAATTACCAAGTTCCTCCCCCCTTCATTTTCTAGAGGGTTCCCCTTCTTCTATTATTCAACAAGTAGTTTCTGACATTCTGCCACCATCATTGGGCTTCCCCCTTTCCTCTTCTACCCCCATAAGCCCCTTAATAGTGACTCTCTTCCCCATAGCTTCCACATCTCCCCTTTCTATGGATATTCTTCCCTTCTCTTATGAAACTCTTATTCTTCCTCCTCTCAGGTTGACAACACACTCCTCTGCATTGTCCCCTTTTTTGCCCATTATGAGTGAACCACTGCTACTGGCCACTTCTACTCCATCTTTTCCATCTATCCGAGATTCACGGATCCTCAATTTGGAAGAACTCATATCGCGGATGGAAAGCCTGCGACATATTTTGGAATTGGTAAGCTTCCATAGTTAGTCTTGCCTATCTTTTCCAACAATAACTTTCTTCTCCATTTACTACCTTTAAGTGATGGTAAATTATCAAGACCTATATCGCTCTTTCTCTCACTACCAATCTCAGCTTCAATAGCAGACCTTGCGGCGATCTGCGGACCACACTACCTCCAGGGATAGAGAGAACTCCCTATTACAAGAATTGGCACAGTGCCAAATTCAACTGTTAGAAGCTCAACGTCAAAGGCAGGTAGATGTTGAAACCATAGCATCCCTTCAAGGCCAGCAACAGAGGGACACATAGACTATATCCATCCTCCGGCGTGAGAAACAAAAGGATGAGAATACTAAAGACACCCTTCGAACCCGATTAAGCAAGGAGGTATACCAAAACTCAACTTTGATATCAAACAAGAAACTTCTCTATAGCAGTTGAGGAGCGAAATTGCCCGCACTAGGGCTTATACTAAGGCAGTGGAGGCGATCTCAGCTTCCATGCGTCAGGATATGGTGGACATGTCAAGGGTCATGAAACAAGGTCAAACTTTCTAATCTGACGATGTATCCACCTTGGCTGATGCTATAATTCAAGTATCACAGAGATATTGTTAAGCCCGCCGAGCTCTCTGGGAGCATAGAGAACATTGTGCTAGGTTCCATCCAGATGCACACACAACTGATCAAAATCAATAGGAACGTTTGTAGTCTCTGATGCAAACTACTTACCGAGATGGATTCAACGAGGCGGTTCGGTAATATGCTGATCATGGGTTTCCTCCAGCCCGTCAACCCGCTCTTTTTCTGCACTGGGAGACTGGTTTCAGGCGTTATCCCCCATAACACTTTAAACTATAACTTTCTTGTCTATTAATAATGATTAAACAATTTCAGTAGCATGTCATGAGATTAGAATGACAGCGTTTCCTTTGAATAGACAATTGCAACTTTGTAACAAATTAATTATCTTCGGCATTGCTCTTTTGACTCCTTCCCTAAAACGAAAATTGACTTTCATTAATACTTGCTTTCCATAAATACTGGTCGCCACACCATGGCTGGTCATTCATGTTATGTTATTCCATTTCATGATTTTGAGAGAATATATAAAACTCCTCCACTTAACACCCCTCAATTACATAGTGTGAAAATATTTTAGGTGTACAGCATTCCAGGGCTTGTGTAACTCTTTACCCTTATCATCTTTTAAATAATATGCCGACCTAGCCACTCGGCGAACCACCATGTAAGGTCCTTCCCAATTAAAGGCTAGTTTTCTAAGATCTTCAGCAGGGTTGACCTTGCGTAAGACTAGGTCACCCTCTTGAAATCTCCTGGGAACCACCCTTTTGTTAAAGGCTCATTGTATCCTTTGCCTATAAGCTTTAGCTCGCATTCGGACTTGCTCCCACTTTTCTTCCACCATGTCCAACTCGGTGCTCCTTATGACTTGATTTTGCTCTGGCTCATACGCTTTGACTCAGGCACTACTTAGAATGACCTCCACTGGGATAACTGCCTCGATTCCATACACCAAACTGAATGGGGTTTCCTCTGTGGTCGTTTTGGGAGTAGTTCGGTAAGCCCATAAGATCCCAGGCAATTCATCCTCCCAATTCCCTCTCTAGGAGCCCAACTTAGTCTTCAACCCTTGAATGAGAATTCTGTTAGTTGCCTCAACTTGACAATTGGCCTGAGGGTGAGCTACTGAGGTGAAAGCTTGCTTAATATTGAGACTTTGACACCATTACCTGATCTTTTTACCCTGAAATTGCCACCCATTATTGCTTACTAACCTTCGGGGAATTCCATACGACATATAATATTCTTCCAAAGAAACTGTATTACTGCATTTTATGTAATTTTAGGTAAAGGTTCAGCTTCTACTTATTTAGAAAAAGTAATCCACCACTACCAATAAAAATTTCTTCTGCAAAGGAGCAGTAGGCATGGGGCCCACAATGTTCATTGCCCACTTATCAAAGGGGCAAGAAGCAACTATAGTTCCCATCAACTCGGTAGGTCGCTCGGATCTATTGTTGTGTTTTTGATAAGTTGAACAAGTTTGCACCAGGCGAGTTGCGTCTTGATGAAGAGTTGGCCAAAAATACCCAACCAACAGTACTTTCCTTGCTAACGCCCTTCCCCCCAAGTGATTGCTACAACAACCTTTGTGTACTTCTCGAAGCACCCACTCGGTGTCTTCCTTCCCCAAACTTTTCAACAAAGGTCAACCAAAAGACGTCTTGTATAGAGTTCCATCAATGACTGTAAATCGCTTTGTCCTTGTTGTCAAGATAGATGCTGCTTTACCTTCATCAGGAAACTTTCCATGTTATAAGTATGCCATAATATCAGTTCTCCAGGAAGGTGCATAGTCACCTCTAAGTGTCACATCTTCCACATTGTACACCGTCAAGGAACTTGGAATATCCACACAAACAGAGTATTGTAGTCTCACCCCCTCTAAAGTACTAGTCAACCGAGCCAACTCATCTGCTTTTTGATTATTCTCCCTTGGGATTTGCTACAAAATTACCTCCTACAAATGAGCCTTTATTTTTTCAAAAGCCACCAAATATTTTTGCAACATTTCTTCTCGAACTGTGAAATCACCCTTGAGCTGTGATATTGTCAACTGAGAGTCTGAATATACAATGACTGACATGGCTCCCATGGCATGAGTCGCTTGCAACCCTGCCAAAATGGCTTCATATTCTGCCTCATTATTAGATGTCTGATATCCAAGGTGAACAACTATGCGGGTTTTCCTCCCCTTCCGGAGATTCGAGCAACACCCCAACTCCACTTCCTGCAGCTCCAGAAGACCTGTCCACAAAAACGCTCCATATCTTCTTCCCTTCTTTTTCTTTGGCCAAGCTATTCTCCAAGCCTGCTGGTACCTCTGCTAGAAAGTCAGCTAACGACTGATCCTTGATAGCAATTCAGGGATGATAGTGAATTTCATATTCACTTAGTTCCACAGCTCACTTGGCTAACCTTCCTGAAGAGTTAGGTTTAGTAACCACTCTACCTAACTCGTTGTTGGTCAACACATTTACCGGGTGGGCTAGGAAATAATGCCTCAATTTGTGAGCCGTCAAGACTAGGATGTATGTCAGTTTTTCCATCTCGGTGTACCGTAACTCTGCTTCTTTCAAGATATGACTGGTGTAGTAGATCGGCTGTTGTTGAGAACCTTCCTGTTTTAATAACACCGAACTGATAGCTCCTTCAGAAATAGCCAAATACATTCACAATGGTTCCCTTGACACTGGTTTGGCTAATAGAGGGATTTCAGCTAAATACTTCTTTAGTTCTTGGAAAGCCTGCTCACACTGGCTATCCTACTGAAACTGAGTAGCCTTGCGTAGAATCCGAAAGAAGGGCAGTCCCTTATCCGCTGATCTAGCTATAAAGCGAGACAAAGAGTCTATCCTTCCCACCAATTTTTGAGTCTCCTACAAATTAGTAGGTGACTTCATATTGCATAGCGCTTGTACTTTCTCTGGATTAGCCTGCAGTGCCTTCTCCGTCACAATATATCCTAGAAATTTTTCACTCTTTATCCCAAATAAACACTTCTTTAGATTCAACTTCATATTATACCTCATCAGAGTAGCAAAAGTCTCTTCAAGATCTACCACTAAATCCCAAGTCGTCTTGTACTTGACTAGGATGTCATCCACATACACTTCCATATTCTTGCCTTTCTATTCTGCAAAAATTTTGTCCATGAGCCGTTGATAAGTACCCCCCACATTCTTTAATCCAAAAGGTATTACTACGTAAGCATACAACCCCCCAGCTATCACAAAGTTGACCTGCTTCTGATCATCCTTCGCAAAGGGGATTTGATGATACCCTTGATAAGCATCCATAAGTGATATCACTTCATACCCCACGATAGAGTCCACTAACTGATCAATACAAGGCAAGAGGTAGCAGTCTTTAGGGCACGCTTTATTCAAATCACGAAAATCAATACACATCCTCCACTGCCCAGAAGGCTTGGGGACCAAAAATACATTAGAAACCCACTCGGAGAATTGAATTTCTCTAATGTGATCGACCTGTAATGATTTATCTACTTCTTCAGTAATGACTTTGTCTTTTTCAGGCCCAAAATGTCTCCTCTTCTGCTAAACAGGTCAGGCTCCCCGATTGATGTTGAGGTGGTGCTCGACCACTTGGCAAAGATGTCTTCATTCCTCTGCAAGTAGACCATCAACTCCTCCTTAACCTCCAGTTGTTGAGCCACCCAAGTGATTTTCCTAGGGACTATCTCCACCGATTCGCCATCCTCCATCTTTTCAACTATGGGAGGGGACTCTTCCAGCACATATACTCTTGAGGTGACGACGACCTTCCCTTTGGGGTCATCTACCTTGGCTTTCTTCTGATCGTCCCTTATCATTTGGATATAATTCTGAGCTGCTCCTTGCTCTTGAAAAGCAAAGTAATGGAAATTATCATCCGATCTCAACCTAGTCCTTCCCCCGGAAGTCTCAGTCGGATTGCCGCCTAAGTTCGTCCTCGTACAAAGGACACGACCTTACCATTACTCAACACTCAGTGCTTACCTCTGGTCCTCCTGACTTGTTACTTAGCTTCTGGTAGCCACCAAGGTTCCTCGACTCCACGAGGTTCTCCTGGTGTCGCCTGACCACCACGATTTCTCATCCCGAGATTCTCTGGGTGTCGCTGACCTTTAGCTTAGCTTAATCATTTCCTGCACACTCAAGCCAACACATGAGATAACAATAATAGCTTAACTTTGAACCTTTGCCATAATCAAAACCTAGGAGATATGAGGGTGGACAAGATAAAAAATAAATTATCTTGAGGGTGGACATCTGGTGTCCCTGCACCAACATTGAAGATGTTAAGATGAATGTTAGGAGATATGAGGGTGGACAAGATAAAAAATAAAAGTACTAGAGAGAAAATATGAGTTGCACTTATTAAGAAAAAAATTACATGGTTAATATGGTGTTAACGTATACTTAGACAACTAATAATTATTCTAATTAGGCAATGTGAAATTATGATAAATACTCACATTAGTTGAGAAAGAGGGAGATCTGTTAGTAGTAAGCCCTAGAGCCAATTATGTGATAATTGACTAGGGACTTATGTATCACATTCTATTAATTATAAAGACAAAATTTGGTTATTATATTTACTTCATGCTTGTGCCAGTCGAATAAATATAATAATGCCCTAGAAAGTATGTTCTTATCTACAGCACATCAATTGGTAAAATTGATTGTGAGAGGCTATATAGAAGACTATTCTTAAATATTCCTAGTCAAGCATTAATATACAAGGGCAATATCTTGGACTTTCCGAGCCACAAAAACCGCTTTTTGCATTGCGGAAACCCCGGAAGTCTAGCCACGGATCAGTGCGAAGATATATTAAAATAAAAACATGTATGTGCTAAGTAAACCTAGAAGTTGAGAGTGTTACCCTCGATGCGACGCCCTTCGCAAATCTCGCTCATCCAAATAGCTTACCGGCACTTTAGAGTGTCAAGTGTACACTCCTCTATTGGTATCCACACAAGCAATAGGTGGAGAAAAATACCTTAGAGTGTGCTAGCACCCTTTAGGAATTTTGGCCAAGGAGGAGAGGGGAGCTTGAGAGGATGATCCAAGGAGGAAGATGAAGTTGGAGTAACTCACAAAAATGAATTTACATCTAATGCAAATCAAGTGGTCGGCCACTTCATGGAGAGGGGGTTGCATGCATGCATGTAACTCCAAGAGCCAATGGCTCTTGGTCTCCCTCATGAGGTGGCACCCCATGATGTGTCAATGATGATGTGGGGCCGGCCATGCCAAGTCATCATCATGACATGGCATTTGGTCAAGTCAAACTTGACCTTTCATCTTCCCTCTCAAGTCAAGTCAAACTTGACCTCTTATCTCCCATGGTTGATCAAATCCAACCATTTGATTCAAGTCAATTTTAATTTAATGAATCTCTATTCATTAATTTAAATTGATTTGATGAATCAAATCTAAATTAGAATCATTCAACACTTGAATCAAATTGAGTCCAACTCAATTAGTCTAATTAGGATTACTCTTAATCCAATTTGGTTCATCCCATGAACCTAATCCTCATGGTTCATCATATGAACCTAATCTCCATCTAATTGCCCTTAGTGTGTGACCCTATAGGTTCTTGTAACATTGGCAATGTCCCTAAACCGATTTAGAAACATAAGCAATGAGCGGTATCTAGCAACACATCATTGCTACCCAAGTTACAAGAATGTTGAGCTCCAACATCACCTTTGTGACTACTAATTGTGACTCTCACAATATGTGACAATGTCCCTCTATCCTTGACATCTAGATTGACCAATCGAGGCATAGACCGTGTCATCCTCGATACAATCTATATCTTGAATTCCAAGTAGACTCACTCTAATCAAATGAGCTCAATATCTCATATTGACTCATTTGGGCATGGTCATGCACTTCGTGGTCTCACTCTATCAAGAATATCGATATCACTCCCGTCATATAGGAGGGATAGATCTCATCTACATCACTCACATCCCTCCGCATAATTTATTACATACCCAGTAATCGCCTTTATAGTCCACCCATTTACGGGTGACGTTTGACGAAGCCAAAATATGCAACTCCTTATGTAGGGAATCATGGTGACTTCAGGTCTAAGGACTAATAGTCATACTAATAGCCACATGAGAAAGTATATGATACTCATATAACGATCCATGATACTTTCTCATGGTGGGTCATTCAGTATACATTCTCCAATGCATACCCATGTGTCAACTTGATATCTCATATCCATGACTTGTGAGATTAAGTCATCGTGTTGACCTACATGCTAGTCTCTACGCATTAACATTGTCCCTGAATGTTAATACTTGACTAGGAATGATTAAGAGTAGTATTCTCTATATCATCTCATTATCGATTCAACCAATCGATTGATATAGATAAGAACCTACTACTCAAGGACATTATTATATTTAGTTATTTGGCACCAATACAAGTAAATATAATAACCATGCGTTTATAAATAGGAATATGATACAATAAAGTCCATACAACAATCATCACATGATTGACTCTAGGGCTTTCACTAACAATCTCCCACTAGCACTAGTGCCAATCACCGTAGTATCTAATACCCAATGACCTAGTGTGACCATCATGCTTTTTCTGTGCCAAAGCCTTGGTCAAGGGATCTGCGATGTTAGCCTCTGTGGGTACTCTACAAATCTTCACATCTCCTCTATCGATAATCTCTCGAATGAGATGGAAGCACCGATATATTCGGCCTCTGTTGTAGAATCAACAAATGTGTTCTGCTTGGAACTCTTCCAGCTCACAGCGCCACCATTCAAACAAAACATGAACCTTGACTGCGATCTATAATCATCCTGGTCAGTTTGGAAGCTGGCATCGCTGTAACCCTTTACAGCTAGCTCCTCATCGCCTCCAAATATTAAGAAATATTCTTTAGTCCTTCTCAAGTACTTAAGAATATTCTTGACTGCTATCTAGTGACGCTCACCTGGATCTGATTGGTATCTACTCATCATGCTCAAAGCATATGAGACATCAGGATGAGTACACAACATGGCGTACATGATAGATCCTATAGCAGATGCGTAAGGGATCTTATCCATGCGGTCTCTCTCCTCTCTAGAAGAGGGACTTTGAGTCTTCGAAAGATTCACACCATGTGACATCAACAGAAGTCCCTTCTTGGAATTCTGCTTGGCAAATTGTAGTAATACCGTGTTAATGTATGTACTCTGACTTAGGCCAAGCAATCTCTTAGATCTATCTCTATAGATCTTGATGCCTAGAATATAGGCTGCTTCACCTAAGTCCTTCATTGAGAAGCACGTCCCCAGCCAAGTCTTCACAGACTGTAGCGAAGGTATGTCATTCCCAATGAGCAGTATGTCATCCACATACAATATAAGGAAGACAACTGTATTCCCATTAACCCTTTTGTCGACACAGGATTCATCTTCATTTTTGATGAAACCAAACTGTTTGATCGCATCATCGAATCGAAGATTCCAGCTCCGAGAAGCTTGCTTTAGCCCATAAATGGACCTTTGCAGCTTGCATACTTTCCCAGTATGTTGTGGATCTTCAAAACCCTCAGGTTGTGTCATGTACACATCCTCGAGTAAGTTTCCATTCAGAAATGCGATTTTGACATCCATTTGCCTGATCTCATAATCGACGTATACTGCAATAGCAAGCAAGATCCGAATGGACTTAAACATCATCACTGGAGAAAAGGTTTCATCATAGTCAATACCATGAATTTGCTTGAAACCTTTAGCCACCAATCGACCCTTATAGGTATGCGTAAGTCCATCCATGTCAATCTTTCTCCTAAAGACCCACTTACACCCAATGGGTTTGACCCCTTCAGGTGGATCAACCAAAGTCCATACTTGGTTGGTGTACATGGATTCCATCTCGGATCTCATGGCATCTAGCCATTTCTTAGAATCTGGGCTCATCACAGCTTCCTGATAGGAGGTAGGCTCATTCTCAATGAGCATAACGTCATCATGGTCAGACAAGAGAAATGAGTATCTCTCAGGCTGACGACGTACCCTATCAGACCTGTGAAGAGGTAGGTCTACATGAACAGGTGGTTGTTCCACAACTCTTTATGCAATAACCTCATCACCCACAACACTTTGTGGTTCCTGTTCAACCTCCATCAAGGCCTCAGTGCTATGGTCCTTATCTTGAATTTCTTTAAGATCGAATGTACTCCCACTAATTTTTCTAAAAATAAAATCCCTTTCTAGAAAAACCCCAGTCTTTGCCACAAACACTTTATGCTGACTGGGAATGTAGAAGTAATATCCCTTTGTATCCTTGGAATATCCAACAAAATAGCACCTATCGGATTTGGGTCCCAGTTTGTCTGAGACTTGATGTCAAACGTAAGCCTCACAACCCCAAATCCTCATAAAATACATCTTGGGATTTCTCCCTGTCCATATCTTATATGGTGTCTTTATCACAACCTTGGATGATACACGGTTAAGGGTAAAGGCTGCTGTGTCTAGAGCATATCCCCAAAAGGATATAGGAAGATCTGTGTGACTCATCATAGATCGTATCATATCTAATAGGGTACGATTCCTCCTTTTGGATACACCATTCCACTGTGGTGTTCCAGGAGGAGTGAGTTGGGATAGAATCCCACACTCAGATAATAGTCACGAAACTCATGGCTAAAGTATTCATCACTTTGATCTGATCGAAGTATCTTAATACTCTTGCCAAGCTGGTTTTGTACTTCATTCTTGAATTCTTTGAACTTTTCAAAGGATTCTGATTTATGTGTCATAAGATACACATAACCATATCTACTGAAGTCATCAATAAATATAATGAAGTACTTGTAACCACCTCTAGCAGCAACATTGAAAGGCCAAATACATCACTATGTATAAGTCCTAACAAATCTGTTGCTCTTTCACTGTGTCCACTAAAGGGAGTCTTGGTCATCTTGCCTAAAAGGCAAGACTCGCATGTCTCATATGATTCAAAATCAAATGAGTCTAGCAATCCATCCTTATGGAGCTGAGATAAGCGACTCTCATTTATGTGACCTAAGCGACAATGCCAGAGATAGGTTTGGTTCAACTCATTTGACTTGAACCTTTTGGTACTTATGTTATAGATAGGGCTCTCTAAGTCTAGAAAGTGTTCATTAGAGGTGCACTACAATAGAACATATCATTTAAATAAACTGAACAACATTTGTTCTTTATTATAAATGTAAATCCTTTCTTGTCCAAACAAGAAACCGAAATTATGTTCTTAGTTAAAGCAGGCACATAATAACATTCATCTAATCCTAGTACAAGCCCAGTGGGCAGAGATAGATCATAAGTTCCTACAGCAACAGCAGCAACCCTTGCTCCATTGCCTACTCGTAGGTCCATCTCGCCCTTTGTCAATGCCCTACTATTTCTCAGCGCCTGCACATTGGTACAAATGTGAGATGCACATCCGGTATCTAATACCCATGATGAAGAAATAGATAGATTGACTTCTATAATATTTATACCTGAAGTAGAAGTCTCACTTCTCTTCTTCTTAAGATCTTTCAGGTAAGCTTTGCAGTTACGCTTCCAGTGTCCAGCTTCCTTGCAGTGGAAGCAAGCCCCTTCCTTGGCCACCCCTCTTTTGGGTTTAAGTTCCTTGCCTTAGCCCTTGGCTTGGGACTTTCCCTTACCTTTAGTCTTGCCCTTGCCTTTCTTCTTTTGCACAATCAAAATGGTGTCAGATTTTTCCTTCTCAAGGTTAAGCTCAGTAGTTCTCAACATGCTGAGCATCTCAGGCAGTGGCTTATCAATTTCATTCATGTTATAATTCATGAAAAATTGATTGTAGGCTTGTGGCAAAGATTGCAAGATCAGGTCAGTGGCTAACTCTTGGCCAAGTGGGAATCCCAGCCTTTGTAGGTTTTCTACGTACCCAATCATCTTGAGTGCATATGGACCTACGGGAGTTCCATCTTGCATTTTGGACCCAAACAATGCCTTAGAGACTTCATATCTCTCGTGCCTTGCTTGTCCTTGATATAGTTGACGAAAATATTCAACCATATCATAAGCATTCATGAACTCATGTTGCTTCTGAAGCTCAGAGTTCATGGTCGCGAGCATTAGACATGACACATCTAATGCATCACCTTGATGCTTCTTGTAAGCATCTTTGTCAGCTCGCGAGGCAGTGGCAGGAGGTGCCTCCGGAATGGGTTGCTCCAGGATGTACAACTTCCTTTCTTGGGTGAGAACAATTCTTAGGTTCCCGTACCAGTCCAGGAAATTTGCTCCATTGAGCTTGTCCTTCTCAAGGACAGAACGCAGAGAGAGAGTGTTCGTGTTTGTCGACATAGTAATCTACAACATACAATGCAGAGAATTAATATCATATTTTTTTTTATCATTTAATTAGGCCTTTAATCAAATGATGCTCCCACTGAATTATAGGAATTTTGTAGAATCGAGTTATGGATGTGGTCAAACCACATTACTAGATTCATACAAACTAGCTATAATTCTTGCGGGACAAGATCCACATCATACTAAGCCTTGAGTTTGCTTTGGCTAAATCGCCCAAGACTTAGTACGATAGGTGGGTAACACATTGCCGATTACATCTCTATGCAACTCTTATTTATAGGATCAAGACCCACATTTACAAAAGACCTTGAGTTAGCTTTGGCTAAATCGCCCAAGATTTAGTGTAAATGCGATCTTATCCTATCTTTCCAATGATTGGAATATGCCTATAGTTCTACTCGATCCAATTGAGTTAACTAGTTTTACTCAATCTAATTGAGCTTACTCTAACCCAAGTCATGATAGGCGGGACCAAGATTGTCCCTCCGCACCCTACCAAGATAATATGCATTGCTCTGCTTTGGCAGATTCAACAACTACAAATGATCGAGGTTGTGATGGGTATCAAGGACCTGGTAGGCATTTACGAGTTGATTCGATTAAGATCTAATCTAATCGTAATGTGTATCATATACGTATTAAGGCCTTTATTATCCTATATTAGCATGCATCACATACAAGCATTATTCTAGCATGCATCAAATACATACAAGAAAAATATCCTAGCATGCATCTTATACATACAAGCATTATTCTACTAGCATGCATCACATACATACAAGCAAAATCAAATATATATATATAAAATTAACTGTGATGTGATCATGGCCCTACTACGATCTTCTCAAGCCAATGAGAGGATCGGACGGTCAACCTAGGGCTAGCGGCTTCTCCAAGCACTTCCTTTGACCACCATGTGTCATCGGCACCCTTCTCGTAACTTCGTCTACTAGTGGACTTTCCACCGCTCCATTTTGTACATTACAAATATGAAACTTGAGTTACATTCGAGTCTAAAACTATTTACAACTAGAATTTCAAAAGAAGAGGCACGACGCGCAGGTCGCATACACTATACAACACACACAACCACAAAAATGGCACGCAGACCGTATTATGAATTACAACACATTAATGTCCAATCAAATTGGGGTTATTGGGACATGACAATCACAAAATTATACATAATTATAAATTATGTATTTTTACAAAAAATTTCTATAATTTTTCCTATTTTTTTCAATTTTATGAGTCACCTCTCCGTAACGGTCCCGCTAAGCGGTTTCCGGGCACGATAGCGGGACAAGGCCCCTTTCGGGGATAGGGGCAGTGCCCCTACTCAAAAAATAAACTTTGCGAGTGTCCCTACTATGATCTTACAATGACTTAAGTCACTATCCCAAAAACCTAAAGCGAGAACTCGTCGTTTCGGAGAGTTTTTCTCGATGGTTGAAGCCTACAAGTGTCCCAACACTCGTTGCTTCGACTCTTCGAGAAAAATACCCAAAAATTCTATAAAAATAGGAAATTTACAGAAACATAAAAATATATAATTTTTATATCTAATACAAAAACTACAAAAAAGAAACACATACATGCTTCGCACGTGGCTCTGATACCACTGTTGGACTTTCCGAGCCGCAAAAATCGCTTTTTGCATTGCGGAAACCCCGGAAGTCCGGCCACGGATCCGTGCGAAGATATATTAAAATAAAAACATGTATGTGCTAAGTAAACCTAGATCTACCTTAGATCTAGAAGTTGAGAGTGTTACCCTCGATGCGACGCCCTTCGCAAATCCTGCTCGTCCAAATAGCTTGCCGGAACTCTAGAGTATCAAGTGTACACTCCTCTATTAGTATCCACACAAGCAATAGGTGGAGAAAAATACCTTAGAGTGTGCTAGCACCCTTTAGGAATTTCGGCCAAGGAGGAGAGGGGAGCTTGAGAGGATGATCCAAGGAGGAAGATGAAGTTGGAGTAACTCACAAAAATGAATTTACATCTAATGCAAATCAAGTGGCCGACCACTTCATGGAGAGGGGGTTACATGCATGCATGTAACTCTAAGAGCCAATGGCTCTTGGTCTCCCTCATGAGGTGGCACCCCATGATGTGTCAATGATGATGTGGAAGCTGACCATGCCAAGTCATCATCATGACATGACATTTGGTCAAGTCAAACTTGACCTTTCATCTTCCCTTTCAAGTCAAGTCAAACTTGACCTCTTATCTCCCATGGTTGATCGAATCCAACCATTTGATCCAAGTCAATTTTAATTTAATGAATCTCTATTCATTAATTTAAATTGATTTGATGAATCAAATCTAAATTAGACTCATTCAACACTTGAATCAAATTGAGTCCAACTCAATTAGTCTAATTAGGATTACTCTTAATCCAATTTGGTTCATCCCATGAACCTAATCCTCATGGTTCATCATATGAACCTAATCTCCATCTAATTGCCCTTAGTGTGTGACCCTATAGGTTCTTGTAACATTGGCAATGTCCCTAAACCGATTTAGAAACATAAGCAATGAGCGGTATCTAGCAACACATCATTGCTACCCAAGTTACAAGAATGTTGAGCTCCAACATCACCTTTGTGACTACTAATTGTGACTCTCACAATATGTGACAATGTCCCTCTATCCTTGACATCTAGATTGACCAATCGAGGCATAGACCATGTCATCCTCGGTACAATCTATATCTTGAATTCCAAGTAGACTTACTCTAATCAAATGAGCTCAATATCTCATATTGACTCATTTGGGCATGGTCATGTACTTCGTGGTCTCACTCTATCAAGAATATCGATATCACTCTGGTTACGTATTGCTGGCGAATTTCGATAGGTAAGGGTGGCCGATCGGACCCCGAACTCGTTTATCTTCCCGAGTTGCTCCAATTCCGTCCAAGTGTGTGCGAAATGCTGAAGTTGGTAGTTCCTCTCCGTCTCCAGGAACCATGGTGACTTCAGGTCTAAGGACTAATAGTCATACTAATAGCCACATGAGAAAGTATATGACACTCATATAACGATCCATGATACTTTCTCATGGCGGGTCATTCAGTATACATTCTCCAATGCATACCCATGTGTCAACTTGATATCTCATATACATGACCTGTGAGATCAAGTCATCGTGTTGACCTACATGCTAGTCTCTACGCATTAACATTGTCCCTGAATGTTAATACTTGACTAAGAATGATTAAGAGTAGTGTTCTCTATATCATCTCATTATCGATTCAACCAATCGATTGATATAGATAAGAACCTACTACTCAAGGACATTATTATATTTAGTTATTTGGCACCAATACAAGTAAATATAATAACCATGCGTTTATAAATAAGAATATGATACAATAAAGTTCATACAACAATCATCACATGATTGGTTCTAGGGCTTTCACTAACACAATATTAATGCATTGAGACTAACATGTAGGTCAATTGATGACTTGATCTCACAAGTCATGGATATGTGATATCATGTTGACACATGGGTATATATTAGAGAATATATACTGAATTGACCCACCATGAGAAAGTTTCAGGGATCTTCATACGAGTGTCAAAAACTTTCTTATGTGACTATTAGTATGAATAGTCCTTTGACCTAAAGTCACTACGGTTCCCTACATAAGGAGTTACATACTTTGGTATTGTCAAACATCACCCGTAATAGGGTGGACTATAAAGGCGATCACTAGATATGTAACAAATTATGCGAATGGATGTGAGTGATGTAGATGGGATCTATCCCTCTCATATGATAGAAGTGATATCTTTAGGCCTCTTGAAAGAGTAGGACCACGAAATGCATGGTCGTGCTCAAATGAATCAATATGAGATATTGAGCTCATTTGTTTGAGTGAGTCTACTTGGGGATCAAGAAACACAAAGATTGATAAGAGAATGTCACGGTCTATGCCTCATTGATCAATCTAGATATCGAGGATAGAAGGGCAAGGTCATACATTATAGTAGTCACGAAAGGTTAAGTCGAATTTCGACATTCTCATCACTTGGGTAGCAATGATGTATTGCTAGATGCCGCTCATTGCTTATGTATCTAAAATGGTTTTAGATACATTGCCAACGTTATGTGATGTGAGCAAAATATATAGAGTTTTAGAAGTAGTTTTAGTGCATATCTCATTGTATTTTATACTTGTTTCATGCATATTCTTCCTTGTTTTGCATTCATTTCCTATTTTCTAGTTCGGGGATTTGCTTTTGTTATTTTTATATGTAGAGTGTCATTTTTGGAGCAAAAATGGACCAATTTGTGGAGCACATACCTCATGGAACACGCACTGGCCATGTACTAAGACATAGGCATATTTCCGAAGCAAAACAGATCAAAATGGATGCTCCAAAAATCCACACAGCCGACCGTGTGAAATTCACATGGCCGTGTGTTTTTTCCAACCCAATTTTCAACCTAGAATTCATAAATTTCCAGCCTTGAACACAGTCGACCATGTGAAATTCACACAGTCGTGTGGCAGCACCGGAAATTCAAGAAAATAGGGTTTTTTCCAAGCACTTATGGAAAGTCGGAGCTGCCTCTATATATAGGAAACTCGTCTAAGAGGTTGAGGATTAGGAGGGGAGCCACCTTAGGGCTCCCAAGCCCTAGAGGAGGCACGACGGTTGGGAGGCTCGCAATGGGGAGAGAGGAACCGACTCAAAGACCAAAATCTACGCTCCAACATCTTGGAGAACGACACGAGTATTGCATTTATTCTTGAACATCTTTGCATTGTAATGATTCTCTTTATGATGCCTTGTGTTTGTTCTCATTTATTCATGGAGTAGGTACTTCGATTCTAGAATTAGGGAGTAGCCTATCTTGATTTGTAAATAGTATATTGCAATGAATCCATGTTTGCTTGCATTGTTTTCGATTGATATATATTAAAGCTTTTTTCTTATTCTATGATATGAGTATTCATGGTTTGACTTTATTGTGTTAATCCGATTTAGATGCCAAAAGTACTAGGTCATATTTTAGAGGTATGGAGTAGGACAGAAAGGAGAACCCAGTCCTCCGAGCCATAGAGAACTGAGATGTGGGGGGATCGATTACGAGTGGGGCGTTAATTCGTTGGGGTTCTCTTGACAGGTTCCCTATGCAACCAAGGTTACCCCACAAGTAGATTGATTCACCGCGAGGACACATAGGTATCATAGAATGTAATGAACCTATTCTAGCAGAAGGGCCAAAATAGGAGAAATTAACTCTAGAAGGGTTGTGGGACCCAGTGATAGGGGGCTTCCCAAAGATAGCAACCCCTGAGCTCTGATGATCCGAAAGGTAACCTTGGCTAGGAATAGGGTAATCTGGTGTAGTTCCAAAAGATCATGTCGGATAAAATAGGATATCCTACCTACATGAATAACCGTTGAGAGTTAGGAGTAAGACATATGTTTATAATCATTTAGGTGAAACTGAAATCCTAGAATCCTTTTAGGAACTTTGAACCTACCTTCACTTTCTTCGAGTGACATCGTAATTCAGTTAGGACCGCCGTCTACCTCGTACACTTGGCTAGCAAAATATTTCATGAACAAACAACATCACTTGACAAACGGTACTTGAATCGTAGTCTATGTGGGATCAATATCTTTATTACTTGACGATATTCGTGCACTTACGAGCGTTGAGCACGAGCACGCACTTCAAGTTCCTGATGATTCCCGTCAGAGATTTGAGGTCATGCTCGCATGCATCAAGTTTTTAACGCCGTTGTCGGGGACTGTTGATTCGATATTGGATCAAAAGTGAATAGCTTGGATCGAACCTAGGCTAGATTTGTTTTCTTGTTTTACTTCATTTTAGTTTATTTAGTTTTGGATTTCTATTTATTTTTCAGTCTCTTGCCAAGGCACTGTTGTTCCTTCCCTTGTCTATATTTTTCTGTATATAATAATGCATGCTTCACTCATGATCATGATCAATTTAATGTTGTGAGTTTTGGTAACATTTATTGTGAGCATTGTGGGGAAACAATGGCATACCATTAATAATTGCTCGAATATATTTGGACCTTCACAATTTGAACAAGAAGATGTCACCTACAATTACATCCAGTGGTCACAAGATGATTCCTATTTATATAGTTATGACCCTGGCTACTTAAACCCTCAATATTGTTCGCCTAAATCTCAACTTGAGCAGATGGTGGAAAAGTTCATTCAAATGCAACAAACGACGAACATTGAATTCCGATAGTGACATTCGCAGATAGAGATGATACTTGAAGAATTAAGATCATCTGTGAACGACCTTGCGAGCCAACAAAATAAGCTGGAGATTCAGATAACACAGATCGCCAGCCAGTCTGCTAGAACAACCCAATCATCCCGGGTCTACATCTCTTCAGAAATGCTTGCTTAAGATGTCAAAACATAAGTCTTCATGACCAAGATGACTTGAATACCGCAAGTTGAAGGAACATCACACTTAAGTTGCAGTAAGAACTTCACTGACATATCCATATATGCAGAGAACCATATGAAGTCTTACAGCTAGTCACTCCAATGAACTAGTTACCATAACTAGCATCCATGATCAACTCTAGACTTCCCAATGTCTCCAGCCAGTGAGAAATAGCTGCTTGGATAAACCAAAGAGTACACCTCGTGCTAGTCTCAATAGAATCGATGGCGTCCGAATGTATCAATTCATCGACTAGGGATAATTCCAATACATCACAATTACACATGTAGAGATACTCACTAGTTGTGATCGAATCACAAATTCTATCATGCTGTGAATCGTATTGCGGACATTCAGTAAATGAGTTTAAGATCCAATCAAATACATGAAAACATGTATACTCAAATAGTGAATCTTCATTTATCAAATAAATGGTACATCCATAAGGCGATTGCCTTAGGACACATCTCATATATTACTAACAAACTCCCACTTGGCCTAATGTCAATCGCCACGGTACCCGATACCATAAGCTCTAACTATTGGGAATGTTGGTGCAATCGACCCAGGTCACGATTGACCGGATTCGAGTTTGACTCGAGTAAGTGTTTTGATGTTTGACACCGATGTCTGACATTGATGTCTGACATGTGTTGAGGAGATTGTTGATGCAATCGACCAAGGTTAGTATTTAATGTTTGACGATGGAGAAAAGTCCAAGTCTTGTGTACTTGGCATGGAAAGTCCAATATGGGTTGACAAGGAAAGTCCAAGCATGAGTCTTGGCATAGAAAGTCCAACATGGGTTGGCAAGGGAAAGTCCAAGCTTGAGTCTTGGTATTTGGAAAGTCCAAGGGCGAAGTCTTGGCAGCATAAGTCCAATGGTTGGCAGCGTAAAGTCCAAGCGGGAGTCTTGGCAGTGTAAGTCCAATGTGCCTTGGCAGTGTAGACATCGTTAGCATGACAATAGCCGATGGAAGAACCTGAAGGCTAGCGTATGGATGAACAAGTCATGGATGATCTGAAGGAATCCGATAGGCGCGAGGCTGACGGAGGTGGCTAGAAGGCTTAGGTCTAGGCTACGGGTGGCCTAGCAAGTATGGGGGCACCATACTTGGGTTAAAATCTCATGTTTGAGGTATATCAGTCGACTGGGACCATGGGTCAGTCGACTGGTGTGAGTCAACTAGGGTTTGACTGTGGGAAGTGTCCTGGCAGTCGATTGCTAGAGCTTGGCAGTTGACTGCTGGCATGAGCAGTCGACTGATATGGTGATCAGTCGACTGCTGGTCCGGATCTCGGGCATAGAAGGTTCTCCAGTCAAGTGATCGGCCTGACCACTTGACTGATTGAGCCATCAGTCGACTGATGGGTATGATCAGTCAACTGATGGTGTATCCATTGGATTTTTCCAGCGTTGATCTAGCCGTTGTCTCACGACAACAGTGGCACCAGTCGACTGATGGTCCCAAGCAGTCGACTGACAGGCGAAATCTAGCCCAGGCAATAGCTTTAAATGGAGCTTGTGGAGGAGGAATTTGGCACTGATTCTTGAGGAGTTTTGGAGTGATTTGCTGCTGTAAATCAGGGTCTCCAAGTGCATTTCAAGCAACCATAAAGCAAGCAATTCAAAAGCTCTTGTAAAGTTGTTTTCTTTACTTGTATTGCAATTTATTATTATATCTTGCTTGTATTTTTTTCTTACTGTTGTAAGAGCTATTGTACGAGGTTTCTCTACCTCCGGATTATTCTTAGAAAGAGTATTTGTGATTAGTAGTGCGTGTTTGCATTGATAGGGCTTTTAGAGCCCAATCCGTGGAGTAGGAACCATTTGGTTCCGTACCACGTTATATCATTGTGTAATTGTGTGCTTGTCTTTTATTATTGCTTTTCATTATTATTCCGCTGCGTACTAACTAAATTGTAGCAAGCACGTGATCGCGAATGAATTCCATCAAGCAACAACGACAACGCTATTCACCCCCCCTTCTAGCGGGCACAACATTCCTAACAATTGGTATCAGAGCGAGGTCGCTCTTCAAGGATTAACAACCATAAGAGCATCGCTAGAGGTACAAGATGGATTTTGAAGAACAACAAGGTTGTGACATCAACACACCGGTCTTGTACACCTTCTATGAACAAGAAGGGTTTAGGCAATGGAAGGCACGAATTGAAGATTATATGATGATGATGGACTTAGATGATTGGGCCACTTTGATGGAAGGGTTCCAATTTCCAAGAGGGCCTAAGGGAGGGTTCCTCAAAATGAAGAAGTGGACCGAAGAACAACTCCAAGGATTCGAGAGGAGTAATAAGGTAATAAAATTTTTGAGTGATTTAATTCCTAACAATATTGTGTCCAAATTAGGAGAATATAAGGATGCAAAGAAATTTTGGAGCGAATTGGCCAAGCTCCATGAGAACTCTCAACCGGTCCAAGAGCCCGAAGAAGAAGAATCCTCATCCTCACAAGCAAGTGAGGATTCGGAAGTTGATAGGGAGTCAATTTTCGGATCGGTAGAAGAAGAGGAAGAATTGGAGGAGACCTCCACCTCTAGGATTGAGGGGGAGGATATTAGGGCATCCTCAATACCAGAGCAACAAGAAGAACCATATACATCCGGTCAAAAGGAAGAGGAAGCTCAGGGCTCCCCTACCATGAAAGGTAACTCAAACATATGTGTTACTAATAAGATTCATATAATATATTTTGAGTGTAGGGAAATCGGACACTATAAGAGCAAGTGTTCGAAACGAGTCAAGAAAATGGCACAAGTCATGCCAAAGACCAAGGAAGTCGGTGCCCAAAGACAAAAGAGCAAGGAACATGCTATTTGCTTCAAATGTCGATAACCGGGACACTACTAGAGTCAATGCTCAAAGGGGTAGAAGAAGGGGCAAGGAGGAGCTACACAAGTAGGGGGAACCTCTAAGGTAAACCCTAAGGTAAAAGCCAATAATGCACCTTCTTTAATTAATAGGCAAAAACATGCTAGAAATTTTGTTGCTATTACTCATGAAAAGCATGCTAGGAATAACAAATATTTTTGTCTAGGTGCTAAGAGTGTAAACATTCCAAATAAGGAGAAATTTGAGACTAATGTCCCTAGAAAAACCTTACCTAGGGAATCCATTAAGAAAATAGAATATCACCTAGGTTTTAATCCCAAATGGACTAGGCATATGCCTAGGAAGAACCATGCCCAAAGATTAAATCAAAATTCAAAAATTGGGCAATTAGAAAAGGAAAATCAACCCTTGAGGTCAAGGCTTGAGAAAATGGAAAAGACCCTTAGGATTATGCAAAACCAAATGCAAGGGTCAATTGATCAAAAATCTAGGTCAAATGATAATAGTCAAAACCTAGGGTGTAAGAGGCAAGAACCATCTAGGAGGCAAAGTTTGGGTCACAAGCCTATGTCTAAGAAGGTAATGTCTACTTACCATAGTGTTCCATTTGACTATGGAACTAAACCTAGGTCTAGGAAAACCAAGGTTACTAGGGAAGTCATCCCTAAGGGTGACCAAGGTATGTGCCTAGTGGCTAGGGTTTCAAGGAAACCTAGAAAGGCCACTAAGAAGGTTACAAGGGGAGTCACCCCTAGAGTTAACCTAGGCAAGACCAAGATGACTAAGGCTTCTAAGCCTAGGAGGATCATTAGGAAGGTATATAGGGAAGTTATCCCTAAGGAATACCTAGTAAACCCAATGAACTCAAATAGGTTTTGGGTTCCTAAGAGCGTGATTGATTCACGCTAAATGGGTTTAGGTGTGCCAACCTTGAATGGAAGGGTAGTTAACCTAACCATAGTAAAGGTGACACTTTAGGTCATTTCCAAGATTATGGGTATCTTGGAAATAAGTTTGATCTTATATCCTAAAAAATTTTAGGATGTGTCAATATATTTTGGGAATTATGAAAAATCAATCAAATTGGCATAATTTAGGTTTAGAGGTCTTAGTGTGTCATTTTAGATTTTTTGGCACACTTTGGGAAATAAGTAATAATATGGAAAAATGGACAAAATAATATCAAATGGAAATTAATGCTAAAATTTAGGTATTATATACCTTATATTTTATTTGTCATATAACATGTCATGACATCATATCTACTTTTAATCATTTATTATGTCATGATCATATTTAGGATTAAGTTTAAATGTCATGTATGCTTAGATTCCATCATATGTCATGACATCATGATCATTGGTCATGCTTAATTATGTTATCATTTATGTCATAATCATTCATGCATTTAATTTGATTAAAATTGATTTAAGGACGATGACATGACTTGAAGTCCCATGTATAAGGGAATCAAGTAGGGTTGCCTTAGAAAATGCATGAGGCCTTAGTTTAAGATAAACCAAAACCCACATCCCACATCTCACATCTAAATTGACATGTATGTGTATTGATACACCCTAGGTATATGTGAGATGCTAGGATATGAGTTGAGTTCAAGGTGCATAGTTTTTGCATCTAGATGAACTAAAACTCATCTTATATCATTTTTGGATCATTGGGAAAGCTTATGTTCAAGCCATGTACATCAAGCCCAAAGAACATGATCCAATATAAGGTTTTAAAACTATTTTAAAATCATTTTGAAAAACCTTGGTGAAGTTGATACAAAGTGAGCTAAAACATTGAAGTTTTTCTTCACTTTTGAACTTTGTGTCAATTTTACTATTTTGTAGGTAAAATATTTTTCTAACATTTTTCACTCATTGTATTTGTCATAAGTATTATACATATGAAGTTTCATAATTTTTTGAATCACGTATAATTACTTATGTATTTCTAAAATTTGATTCTGATAACTAAAAATTGGATTTTTCAATTATCAGTCGACTGCCTGTTAGAACGTCGGTGGCCGACTAGAGGGGGGTGAATAGCCCTCTTTCTTCGTACGGTGGAATTCGCTCTTAATTGCTCGTCTACAAATGTGATTAGCGCAAGCGGAAATATAAAACTAAGACAATTAAGAACAATACAAAGTAAGAGCAATGCTAACACGAGATATAACGTGGTTCACGATCCTATGCCACTAATCCACGGTCTGATTCGTCTCCGGTGAATTACTCCGAAACCAATCCAATATGGTCTCTCCCTTTAGCCAAAGCAAGGTGGAGATAAACCTTCTTACAACACAAAACACTCTTTCTTACAATGGATTTGAAATAAGAACAAGAGAAAGAGTTTAAAACTTGTGGGGCACTTAGATGATAGTTTGGAGCATGAACATTAGCCTACCCAAGTGTCCAAAGGCCCCATTTTATAGAGAAGAACTCATTCTTTCCATTGGGCACTTGACAATCGACTGCTTCTGTAGTCGTTGCTCAATAACGGCTTCTTCGACGTTGGATTTCATCCAACGACTCCCACATCAGTCGACTGATCGTCCCATCAGTCGACTGATGGAGCTATCATTCGAGTGTTGGAAGCGAGCACTCGACTGATTAGACCTGGCCACAGTCTGGGTCAAAATCGTCGAGTCCGGGTTGACAAAATATCGACCCTTAACCGGCCCGCTCGTGGTCAATTACGGTCCGGGTTGTGAAACCACTGGTTCCGGTCTGGGTCCGGGTCCGATCCGGGTCCGGGTCCGGTCCGATTAATCATCGTCTTAGTTAAATAAATAAAAATTTAAATAATGATGTAAATAATTAAAATAAAAAAAATTACACAATTGAACTTATAAAATCTCTATCAAATATTTTATTATCTCAATAAAAAATATATTACATCTCAAATTTCAACATCTTGGACTTAAATAAAAAACCTATTAAAATAAAAAAAAATCAATTACATTTCCTTTTTATTATATTCAATCAATTTCAATCGTATTCGGTATTTCCTCCCATCATCGTAGTTCCGGATGTTCCCTCTGTTTCGTCTTGGTCTTCTTCGTCACTTTTAATATGTTGGGTTCGACTTACAGCTTTTGACCAATCATTGAGTAAACATTGCGCTTCCAAATTTTTCGGCCTTAAGTTAGAACGTCTCTCGTCCAATGTATGTCCTCCGATACTAAAAGCTTGTTCCACTACAACCGTTGAAACTGGACAAGCTAGAATTTCTTTTGCCATTATAGATAAGATTGGAAATATTTGTGTTCTTTGTGACCACCATTTTAGAATGTCGAAGCTTTCTTCATCTGCATCACTAAAATCAAAAGAAATGGTAAAATAATTCTCAAGTTTCTGACTAGAACTTGAGGATCCTCGTGGATGTTTAGTTCGTTCCCTTAATAACAATTGTGCTTTAGTGAGTTTAGAAGTAATAATACTAGTTGTTGTGAATTGATATATTTCATGTCCAATAGTTTGTTCACCATATTTAATGTTATATTCATTATAAATATCATGTAAATGAGTTTTAATATTAAACAAAATCAAAGAAATATTAGGAGCAGTTTCGGTAATAGGGCTTAAAGATTCATAATATAATGCTAACATATCTTGCAAACCATCTAATTTAAGTCTAGGATCTAAAACAAAAATACATAAAAATATTTCAGAAATGTTTAAGAAATATTTTTCTCATTTTTCTTTCATTACATAAATACATTGAGATAAATAAGTATCATTTGATTGAATATGTTCATTAAAAACACATGCAATATTACAACAATGTGTTAAAACTAAATGTGAAGTTGGATAATAAACACCGGTTAATTGGTCACTAGCATCACTAAAAACTTTTAAAATTTCACAAATACTAGTGCATATATTCCATTGATTTGAAAACAAATAAATATCACGTGATTGAACATGTTGATGAAAAAACATACATAATAAATCTTTGTATTCAAAAGTAGATAACAACAATTTATAAGTAGAATTCCAACGAGTTGGGACGTCACGTGCAAACCGTTTAGGCTTCATACCATTTATTTTGCAAAATTTTCTCCATTCTTTCATAACTTGAAGATGTGTCCATAAATAATAAATTGCACTCCTAATTGGTTGAATATGTGATCCTAAATTTTTAAGTCCATCTTGAACACACAAATTTAAAATGTGACATGTACACCTAATATAAAAAAATCTTCCACCTATTGATGATTTACATATGTCAATAAGCTCACTAATACTAGAGGTATTTGCACTAGCATTATCAAAAGAAATTGAAAAAACTTTAGAAGTTAGACCATATTCTTCTAAAATAACAAAAATAAGTTGTGAAATATTTTGTGTCGTGTGTGTTTCGTTAAAACATCTATATGCTAGCAATCTTTTTTGAATGTCCCAATTATTATCAATCTAATGGCAAGTAATTCCCATATATGAACAACTTTGCCAATAATCACTCCAAATATCAGAACACAAAGAAACTTTACTGTTTAAACTAGAAAATTCTTTAATCAATTCTTTTTTTTGTTCTAAGACTAATTTTAAAGTGTGTTTTTTAGAGTATTTCTTGGGATACGTTTAATAGAAGGATTTGCACTTGTAGAAAGCCAATTTTTAAAAGATAATTTATCACTAAAACTAAAAGAAAGTTGTTCAATCGCATAAAATTTAGCAGTTTCTTCTCTAAATATAGATTCGTCAAATTTAAAAAGTTTAGATTTGTTACCCCAATCCAATTGAGAAGAGAATGTTGGAATTTGAGTTTGAGAATGATCGATACCAATTTCCACCGGATGATTTCTCTCCACATGTCGAGTAAGGGTTCCGTAACCTCCTCCTTGTTGAAATTTGTAACATTTCGAACAGTATTTGCATTTTGCTTGCATATCACCGGAAGGGAGCGTTACTTTTTCGAAATGTTTGGTGAAGATATCGGATGTCGGGCGAGGCACTCGAGTTGGTCTTGTAGCCGTAGAACCTGCCATCGTATTGGATGTATTGCTCCTACTTTCTTGACTTTGATGATGATGACGTATTTGATATTCATCATCGGAAATATCAAGATCATAGTCGTCGATATCGAATTGAGGTGAATCGTCGCCTTGCTCGAACTCGAACTCGGGCGGTGGTGGCATTATACTCTTTCCCTTTCTGGCACTAGCCGCACCCTTATGACTTGATCCGGCTCTAGACATTTGTAAAAATATGATTTGAGACTTGAAAGCAAATGAGGGAATGAGAATTAGAGAAGAGAAGTTGTGATTTGTGAAAAAATGAAAGGGAGTGGAGGAGTATTTATAGGAAAAAAAACATTAAAAAAAAAATCCAACGGCCGACCCACCGGGTCCGAGCCGGGCCGACCCGGCAGGTCAGCCATTGCACGACGACCACGAAATCGTGGCCGTCGATTTTTTTTTTTAAATAATAAAACGGTCGACCCGCCGGGTCCGGTTCGGGCCAACCCGGCGGGTTGCCCGTTGCACCACAACGGCCATGAAATCATGACCGTTTAATTTGTTTTTTTTAACCGACGGTTCAGTTTTTAAAATCGGACCCGCCTATTAGGCGGTCGGCCACGTCCGCAATCAAACACATTGACCGGTTAGCGGACCGTTGACCACGGTCCGATTCCGGGTCGGGTTCGTATCTGACCCAGACCTTGGCGGGGTCTACGACTGATCAACATTCTGTGCCCAAAACCCTTGTGACCAGTCGACTGATGATGGTGCTTTCGTCAGTCGACTGCCAATCCTTGGCAGTCGACTGATGGGACACAAAATGTACTCGAACACCAGTCGAGTCACAGTCAACTTGGAGCAGTCGACTGCAATGACATGGCAGTCGACTGATGCCGGGTAAACCTCAAACTTTACATCCGTTTGAGCGTCCGACGGTTGGGTAAACCTCAACCCTCTCGGTCGAGCCTCCGACACTTAGCCATTTCGGCCAAGTTCACCTAATGAGCTACTTACATTTCACTCATTCTCTCATCTCACTTGAAGTCCCTCGCCGAAGCTCTCTTCGTTCGCGGCCATGTCCCTCGGCAGCACCAAGCGCACGGTTTCGTAATGCTCCTTCGCATCTCTTGCCCTCGAAGTCTGCTTCCTTGGCTTCGCTTCAAGTCATCTCGTCCGTCGGTCCCTCGGATGCATCAAGCGCACAGCTTCGCAATGCTCCTTCGCCGACTCAAGCACAAGGTTGTGAGTTGGTGAAACTTGCCAAAGCTCCATGTGCAAATTACTAAGTCCTGCAAGACTCCAACGCATATATCAAAACAATAACAACCTAACTTAAATCCTTTGCCACACACATCAAAACCATATCACATGGGTTGATTACCCTAATAATCTCCCCCTTTTTAATGTGTAGCAATCCGTTTAAGTTAGGTAAAACAAATAACAATAACAACGTAAGGCAAGAAAGCATATAAATCATATGAGTATCAAAACTCCCCCTTAAACATGTAACTCCCCCTTAAGACATGCTAAAATTTCCCCCTTGGCATGATTAACCTTAAACCTATCAATTCTCCCCCTTTGCCACCATCAAAAACATTATCCAAATGTTATAATCCAAGGCGTCAAAGTCTAAGGGTCGAAACACCATCAAAACATCCTGAAAATACTAAAATCAGGCTATGAACAGTGCCAACAATCGACTGAAACAGACATCAGTCAACTGGCACGCTGGTTTCAACAATTTCTAATTTTCGGACCAAAATTCAGAAATGCACCAAAAATTCTAGAAAATTTGAAAAATTGTAAAATTTCGAAAACACATTTCTTTTAAAGTCCTTTATTAGTGAAAATGAGTTTTCATGAAAATTACCTATATTTTCAATGATTTGCCAAAAATCCAAAAGTTTCAAAAACAACTAGTATTTGATCAAGTTTGTATCAATTTTAACACCTAGTTTTGCCTTGAAACTTTTAAAAACAAGAACTCACTGTTTATGAAACATAGAATGGTTTAAAAACATTTAAAATATCCAACTATGATCTATGGGCAATATGTCTATGAATTAAATACTTGCTTTTCCCATAGTTGGTCTATTATTGCTCTTTTGATACACTTAATGACCCATCTAAATGCCATAAGCATTAGTGGACCATTTGTATCATCCTCTCATCTCACCCATGCTATGTTTTCAATCAAAGTTAGCCTTATAGTGGGATGTGAGATGTTTCTAAAGGTATTTACACTTAACCAAAATTTCATGCATTTCTACCCATGATTAAGTATCATCCTAAAAACCCAATCATGAACAAGCATCAAGAATTTTCAATCATGATCATAAATCATCAATCATTGCATATCATGATTATAAATTATAAAACTAAGCATGAAACATGATTCAAGCATTCAATTTATGGGTACTATTTAAAAATTTATAACCCATATCATCCTAAGTCGACCAAATAATATGATATTAGTAAAGTCCACATGGTTGACTATCCTAGGGTTTTTCTAACCCTTAAGGATGAATTTAGGAACCCAATACAAGTTCTTTCCTATAGGGTTCACTAGAAAATCCTTAGGGATCCATTTTCTAGCTATTTTTTGGTTCTTGGCTTGACCCTTAGCAATTAGGCATTGATAGGCCTTTTCGTTTTTCTTCCCCTTATATCCTAGGCCTTTTCTATTGAAGCTTGCCTTTTGACTCCCAATTATCATGTTCAAAGTATTGGAGCCTATGGTGAATTTTTCTAAGGCTTTAGTTAGGTGATCTACCTTTTCCCTTAAAGTCTTATTTTCTTCAATGCATGCATCAATCACATCAAGAGGCATATAATGTTCATGTGAGCATGCATTATCAAAACTAGAAGAGGCATTATCATTAACATTAACGCATGCATGTTCTAGTTTTTCCTCTAGGGCCTTAATTTGATCAAGAATGCACTTATTCTTTTTTTTATCCCTAAACAATTCCTTAGTTATACTAGATATCATAGACATGATTTTCTTGGGAGGTAGATTCATTACCTCACTTACCAAATCCTCTTCCGATAATGAGGATGAAGAAGAAGCTCCCCCTTCACTCGAGCTCTCTTCACTTGTGCTTGATTTTTCACCTTCAAAGGAGGTGGAGTCTAGATCATCAATTGCCATCAAGGCAAGTTTGAGAAGACATGTTCTTCTTCAGATGATGAGGATGAAGGATCATCCCAAGTGTCCTTGTGTGCCTTTGACTTCCCTTTCTCCTTGGCTTTCTTCTCTTCTTCCTTCTTCTTGCTCCCCTTTTTCTTTTCTTCTTTTCTCCTCCTTTATTCTTTGCTCTTGTTCAAGAGGGGACAATCATCCCTTATGTGTCTCTTGTTAGTGAAAGCCCTAGAGTCAATCATGTGATGATTGTTGTATGGACTTTATTGTATCATATTCCTATTTATAAAGGCATGGTTATTATATTTACTTGTATTGGTGCCAAATAACTAAATATAATAATGTCCTTGAGTAGTAGGTTCTTATCTATATCAATCGATTGGTTGAATCGATAATGAGATGATATAGAGAACACTACTCTTAAACATTCCTAGTCGAGTATTAACATTCAGGGACAATGTTAATGCGTAGAGACTAGCATGTAGGTCAACACGATGACTTGATCTCACAAGTCATGAATATGAGATATCAAGTTGACACATGGGTATGCATTGGAGAATGTATACTGAATGACCCGCCATGAGAAAGTATCATGGATCGTTATATGAGTGTCATATACTTTCTCATGTGGCTATTAGTATGACTATTAGTCCTTAGACCTGAAGTCACCATGGTTCCCTACATAAGGAGTTGCATACTTTGGCTTCGTCAAACGTCACCCGTAAATGGGTAGACTATAAAGGCGATTACTGGGTATGTAACAAATTATGCGGAGGGATGTGAGTGATGTAGATGGGATCTATCCCTCCTATATGACGGGAGTGACATCGATATTCTTGATAGAGTGAGACCACGAAGTGCATGGCCATGCCCAAATGAGTCAATATGAGATATTGAGCTCATTTGATTAGAGTGAGTCTACTTGGAGATCAAGATTTAGATTGTACCGAGGATGACACGGTCTATGCCTCGATTGGTCAATCTAGATGTCAAGGATAGAGGGACATTGTCACATATTGTGAGAGTCACAATTAGTAGTCACAAAGGTGATGTTGGAGCTCAACATTCTTGTAACTTGGGTAGCAATGATGTGTTGCTAGATACCGCTCATTGCTTATGTTCCTAAATCCGTTTAGGGACATTGCCAACGTTACAAGAACCTATAGGGTCACACACATAAGAGCAATTAGATGGAGATTAGGTTCATATGATGAACCATGAGGATTAGGTTCATGGGATGAACCAAATTAGATTAAGAGTAATCCAAATTAGACTAATTGAGTTAGACTCAAGTTGATTCAAGTGTTGAATGAGTCTAATTTAGATTTGATTCATCAAATCAATTTAAATTAAATGAATAGAGATTCATTAAATTAAATTGACTTGAGTCAAGTGGTTAGATTTGATCAACCATGGGAGATTAGAGGTCAAGTTTGACTTGACTTGAGAGGGAAGATGAAAGGTCAAGTTTGACTTGACCAAATGCCATATCATGATGATGACTTGGCATGGCCGCCCAATGATGATGCTCCACATCATCATTGACTTTGTCAATTGGTGCCACATCATGAGGGAGACCAAGGGTCATGGGAGTTACATGCATGCATGTAACCCCCTCTCCATGAAGTGGCCGGCCACTTCTTGATGAGGATGAATTGAATTTGGGTAACTCCATCTTCTTCTTCATTCCATCATCTTCTTCCTTGGTGCTCTTCCTCTCAAGCTCTCCCTCTCCTTCCTCATCTTGTCGAGATCTTCTAGGAGTGCTAGCAAACTCAAGTTTGTCTCTTTCTCCACCTATTGCTTGTGTGGATACCAATAGAGGAGTGTGCACTTGACACTCTCGAGTTCCGGCGAACTTTTGGACGAGCGGGATAAGCGAAGGGCGTCGCATCGAGGGTAATGATCTCACCTCTTAGATCTAGGGATTTTAGTAAACACATACATGTTTTATTTTAATATATCTTCGCACGGATCCGTGGCCAGGGATTCCAAGGTTTCCGCAACGCAAAAAGCGGTTTTTGCGGCTCGGAAAAATCCCAACATCTCTCTCCTTGGCAATTATAGCAAATTATCTTCCTCATTGGCCTTCTTCCCCTATCATGAGATTAATTAAATTTAAAGCTTTTAAGTGCATGCCTTACCTTCCTTCCCATATATGCTTCTTCCGTGTTATCCATGGAGGAGGAGGAGGCTTCATCGGATGAAGAAGGTGGAGTCTCCTTCTTCTTCTTCCCTTTGTTGACCATTAGTGCCACTCCCCTTGTTGTCTTGATGCTTGGTCCTTCACTTATTCCTTCAAGCCTTGTTTCATGTAGCTCCATGGTGGAGAAGAATTCTTCTAGGGTGCTCACCTCTGGATTCTTCAACATTTGGATAATGTTTTTGATGGTGCCAAAGGGGGAGAATTGATAGGTTTAAGGTTAATTATGCTAAGGGGGGAAATTTAGCATGTCTTAAGGGGGAGTTGCATGTTTAAGGGGGAGTTTTGATACTCATATGATTTACATGCTTTCTTGCCTTATGTTGTTATTGTTATTTGTTTTACCTAACTTAAATGGATTGTCACACATCAAAAAGGGGGAGATTGTTAGGGCAATCAACCTATGTGATATGGTTTTGATGCGTGTGGAAAAGGGTTTAAGTTAAGTTGTTATTGTTTTGATATGTGCATTGGAGTCTTACAGAACTTAGTAATTCGCACATGGAGCTTTGGCAAGTTTCACCAACTCACAACCTCGTGCTTGAGTTGGCGAAGGAGCATTGCGAAGTCGTGCACTTGATGCATCCGAGGGACCGTCGGACGAGATGACTTGAAGCGAAGCCAAGGAAGCAGACTTCGAGGGCAAGAGACACGAAGGAGCATTGTGAAGCCATGCGCTTGGTGCTGCCGAGAGACGTGGTCATGAACGAAGAGAGCTTCGGCAAGGGACTTCAAGTGAGATGAGAGAATGAGTGAAATGTAAGTAGCTCATTAGGTGAACTTGGTCAAAATGAATAAGTGTCGAAGGCTCGACCGAGAGAGTTAAGGTTTACCCGACCGCCGGACACTCAAACAAATGTAAAGTTTGAGGTTTACCGGGCATCAGTCGACTGCCATGTCATGGCAGTCGACTGCTCCAAGACGACTGCGACTCAACTGGTGTTCAAGTCCATTTTGTGTCCCATCGTATTGCGCAAGGATTAGCGATCGGTAGCAGGCTCACTGATCGTGATGATGGCATCGATCGTGGTAGTACTGTTCGAGCCGCGAATGTTGATCGATCAGTGCTCGCCAGGCACTCGACTGATAGCTCCATCAGTCGACTGATGGGATGATTAGTCGACTAATGTGGGAGTCATTGGATGAAATCCAATGTGGAAGAAGCCGTTATTGGGCAATGACTACAGAAGCAGTCGACTGATCGGGGCATTAGTTGACTGCCAGGCGTCCAACGGGAAGAATGAGTTCTTCTCTATAAAATGGGCCTTTGGACACTTGGGTAGGCTAATAATGTTCATGCTCCAAACTATCATCCAAGTGCCCCACAAGTTTTAAACTCTTTCTCTTGTCCTTATTTCAAATCCATTGTAAGAAAGAGTGTTTTGTGTTGTAAGAAGGTTTACCTCCACCTTGCTTTGGCTAAAGGGAGAGATCATATTGGATTGGTTTCGGAGTGATTCACTGGAGATGAATCGGACCGTGGATTAGTGGTAAACCTTCTTACAACACAAAACACTCTTTCTTATAATGGATTTGAAATAAGAACAAGATAAAGAGTTTAAAACTTATAGGGCACATGGATGATAGTTTGGAGCATGAACATTAGCCTACCCAAGTGTCTAAAGGCCCCATTTTATAGAGAAGAACTCATTCTTCCTGTTGAGCACTTGACATTCGATTGATGCCCCGATCAGTCGACTGCTCCTGTAGTCGTTGACCAATAACAACTTCTTCCACGTTGGATTTCATCCAATAACTCCCACATCAGTCTACTGATCGTCCCATCAGTTGACTGATGGAGCTATAAGTCTAGTGTCGGAAGTGAGAACTCGACTGATCAACATTCTGTGCTCGAAACTCTTGCGACCAATCGACTGATGCTATCATCAGTCGACTGGTGGTTTCGTCTGTCGACTGTCAATCCTTGACAGTTGACTGATGGGACACAAAATGGACTCGAACACCAGTCGAGTCAAAGTCGACTTGGAGCAGTCGATTGACATGACATGGCAGTTGACTGATGCCGGATAAACCTTAAACTTTACATCCGTTTGAGCATCCGGCAGTCGGGTAAACCTCAACCCTCTCGGTCGAGCCTCCGACACTTAGTCATTTCGGCCAAGTTCACCTAATGAGCTACTTACATTTCACTCATTCTCTCATCTCACTTGAAGTCCCTCGCCGAAGCTCTCTTCGTTCGCGGCCACGTCCCTCGGCAGCACCAAGCACACGGCTTCGCAATGCTCTTTCGTGTCTCTTTCCCTCGAAGTCTTCTTCCTTGGTTTCGCTTCAAGTCATCTTGTCCGGCGGTCTCTCGGATGCATCAAGCGCACGGCTTCGCAATGCTCCTTCGCCGACTCAAGCATGAGGTTGTGAGTTGGTGAAACTTGCCAAAGCTTCATGTGCGAATTACTAAGTCCTGCAAGACTCCAACGCACATATCAAAACAATAACAACCTAACTTAAACCCTTTGTCACACGCATCAAAACCATATCACATGGGTTGTTTGCCCTAACACTGCCCTTGTTGGCAGTCGACTGATGAGCACGGAAGTCAACTGTTGCCTAATAAAGTCTATTGCCAATGCTGATTTCGGGAAAACAAGGTATGTTTAGCCCAGTTTCAGCTATGTTAGGGTTTCCTAACTACTCCTAACCCTAGGATATGCTTTGGGAAGCATTATAAAGGGTGAAAATCCATTGGATATGTATTAGGAGAGTTGTTAGGGTGATGTATCAAATTTAAGGATGGGAAAGTTCAATGTTGAACTTTAGATCTTATTTTTGATGGTTTAGAGTTCCTATTGGCTTAGGGATTTCCCAAGGACATTGTTGGTGCAATGGTCAAGGGGGAGCAAGCCTCTAGGGGGAGGTATCCATCATGGGATGATGGATGTATTTTTCTTCATGAGGGAGAAAAATGGGAATTTGAGATAACCAATTTGGAAATTGAGAGAGTGTGTAGGATTGTCTCTCTTGAGTGATATGAGACTTATCAGTAAGAAGATTGTAGGCGTCCTAAGTATTTTTGAACCAAGGGGTAGATTGTAAGCTCTCATTGGGACATGAGACATTAACTTCCTTAGGAGAACCTTTTTGATGTATGTCAAAAAGGGGGAGAATGTTAGAGTTACCAATTTGGAAAAATTGGTAAAGAAATTTGAGTTAGGGGCCTAACTCAAGGGTGTTTTTGTCAAACATCAAAAAGGGAAAGATTGTTAGTGCAATCGGCCCAGGTCACGATTGACCGGACTCGAGTTTGACTCGAGTAAGTGTTTTGATGTTCGACATTGATGTATGACATTGATGTCTGACATGTGTTGAGGAGATTGTTGATGCAATCGACCAAGGTTAGTATTTAATGTTTGACGATGGTTTGACCATTGTCAAGGAAAAGTCCAAGTTTTGTGTACTTGGCATGGAAAGTCCAACATGGGTTGGCAAGGAAAGTCCAAGCTTGAGTCTTAGCATTTGGAAAGTCTAACATGGGTTGGAAAGGGAAAGTCCAAGCTTGAGTCTTGGCATTTGGAAAGTCCAAGGGGAATATTAGCGGCGTAAAGTCCAAGGGTGAAGTCTTGGCAGCATAAGTTCAATGGTTGGCGACGTAAAGTCCAAGTGGGAGTCTTGGCAGCGTAAGTCCAATGTACCTTGGCGGTATAGACACCGTTAGCATGACAATAGCCAATGGAAGCACTTGAAGGCTAGCGTATGGAAGAACAAGTCATGGATGTCTTGGAGGGATTCGATAGGTGCGAGGCTGACGGAGGTGGCTAGAAGGCTTAGGTCTAGGCTACGGGTGGTCTAGCAAGTATGGGGGCATCATACTTGGGTTAAAACCTCATATTTGAGGTGTATCAATCGACTGGGACCATGGGTCAGTCGACTGGTGTGAGTCAACTAGGGTTTGACTGCGGGAAGTGTCTTGGCAGTCGACTGCTAAAGCTTGGTAGTCGACTGCTGGCCTGAGCAGTCGACTGATGGTCAGGATCTCAGGCACAGAAGGTTCTCCAGTCGAGTGATCGGCCCAACCACTCGATTGATTGAGCCATCAGTCGACTGATGGTGTATCCGTTGGATTTTTCCAGTGTGGATCTAGTCGTTGTCTCACGACAACAGTGGCACCAATCGACTGATGGTCCCAAACAGTCGACTAACAGGCGAAATCCAGCCCATGCAACAACTTTAAATGGAGCTCATGGAGGAGGGATTTGGCATCGTTTCTTGAGGAGTTTTGGGGTGATTTGCTGCTGCAAATCAGGGTCTCCAAGTGCATTTCAAGCAATCCAAAAGCTCTTGTAAAGTTGTTTTCTTTACTTGTATTGCAATTTATTATTGTATCTTGCTTGTATTTGTTTCTTACTATTGTAAGAGCTATTGTACGAGGTTTCTCCACCTCCGGATTGTTCCGAGAAGGAGTATTTGTGGTTAGTAGTGTGTGTTTGCTTTGCTAGGGCTTTTAGAGCCCAATCCGTGGAGTATGAACCATTCGGTTCCGAACCACGTTATATCATTGTGTAATTATGTGCTTGTCTTTTGTTATTGCTTTTCATTATTATTCCGCTGTGCACTAACCAAATTGTAGCAAGCACGCGATCGCGAACGAATTCCATCGAGCAACGACGACAACGCTATTCACCCCCCCCTCTAGCAGGCACAACGTTCCTAACAGGGAATCCTATGCGATAAATAAGAAAAATACAGCGGAAAAAAGATCCCTCGAGCTATCCATGTGAAAGAAAACTCATACTAAAGAATAGATCTATAAATCCCTATCCTATAGGGTATACCTTTGATGTGTGCCCTTTGTTTATCCCGCTTGTCCACAGTCTGTCGGATCTCTTGCACGTTCAAGTGTACGTCTCTATGGTATCCACATGAACACTCTTTGGAGAAAGGTTGTGCTAGCAACACCACAAAAGATGCTAGGCCAAGAGAAGATTTCGACCAAGGGAAGAAGAGGGGAAAAACAAAGGCAATGTTCAACCAAAACATCATGATCCAAGGTCCCCTTTTTATATTCATCCCATGAATATGAAAGGTTTCATCCAACCCTTGATTTTCCCTCTTCAATGCATGATTAATCCACATTAATCATGCATGAAAAGCGGTTTCACCCAACTCTTGATTTTCCCTCTTCAATGCATGATTAATCCACATTAATCATGCATGATGAATTTATACCATCCAAATTGATTTGAGTCCAACTCAAGTCAAATCAATTTGAGTCCATTCATCCAACTTTTGATTTTCCCTCTTCAATGCATAATTAATCCACATTAATCATGCATGATGAATTTATTCCATCCAAATTGATTTGAGTCCAACTCAAGTTAAATCAATTTGAGTCCAACTCAAATTCGGCCATTTAATTTGAGTCTAACTCAAATTTAATCCTTTCAATGAATCCAATTCAATGCCTAATGGTTCATTTATTAAAACTAAAATGAATGTCATCTCCAACACAACATGTTCTTTGTGTGTGACCCTATAGGTTTTCGTAACATTGGCAATGCCTCTAAACCACTTTAGACACATAAGTAATGAGCAGCATCTAGCAATACATCATTGCTACCCAAGTTATGAAAATGTCAAGATCTGACAAAACCTTTCTGTGACTATTATCTTGTATGATGGTGTTCTTCTATCTTTGATATCTTAGATCGATCAATGAGGCATAGACCGTGTCATCCCCTTATCGATCTTTATATTTCTTGATCCCCAAGTAGACTCACTCAAACAAATGAGCTCAATATCTCATATTGACTCATTTGATCATGACCATGCATTTCGTGGTCATACTCTATCAAGAGGCCAAAGTTATCACTCCCGTCATATGGGAGGGATAGATCTCATCTACATCACTCACATCCCTCCGCATAATTTGTTACATACCCAGTGATCGCCTTTATAGTCCACCCTGTTACGGGTGACACTTGACGATACCAAAGTACATAGCTCCATATGTAGGGAACCGTAGTGATTTCAAGTCTAAGGACTATTCATACTAATAGTCACATGAGAAAGTTTATAATACTCATATAACGATCCATGAAACTTTCTCATGGCGAGTCAATTCAGTATATATATTCTCCAATATATATACTCATATGTTAATGTGATATCACATATCCATGACTTGTGAGATCAAGTCATCCATTGACTTACAAGCTAGTCTCAATGTATTAATATATCCCTTTGTCTATTAATACAATACTTGACTAGGAATGTTTAAGAATAGTGTTCTCTACACCTTCTCATAATCAATTCTACCAATTGATATACTATAGATTAGAACCTACTATTCAAGGGCATTATTATATTTATTTGGCTGGCACACGCATAAAGTAAATATAATAATCAATCTTTGCCTGTTATTAATGAAATATGATACATATGATCCCTAATCAATCATCTCATGATTGACACTAAGGGCTGACACTAACAATCTCCCACTAGCACTAGTGTCAATCACTATAATCTCTAAGACCCAGTGACCTAGTATGACCATCATGCTTCCTCTATGCTAAAGCCTTGGTCAAGGGATCCGCAATGTTAGCATCAGTATCTACTCTGTATATCCGCACATCTCCTCTATCGATGATCTCTCGAATGAGGTGATACCGCCGTAGTATATGTTTGGAATGCTGGTGAGAACGAGATTCCTTAGTCTGTGTTATAGCCCCGTTGTAGTCATAATAAAGCTCTATAGGGCTCACGATGCTAGGAACTACACCAAGATTAGAAACAAACTTCATGATCCAAACAACCTCCTTTGCCGCATCAGAAGCAGCAATATACTCGGCCTATGTAGTAAAATCTGCGACTGTGTCTTGCTTTGAACTCTTCCAGCTCACAGCACCACCATTTAAACAAAAGACATACCCTAACTGCGATTTGTAATCGTCCTTATCCATTTGGAAGCTAGCATCGTTGTAACCCTTTACAGCGAGCTCCTCATTGCCTCCAAATATCAAAAAATATTCTTTAGTTTTTCTCAAGTACTTAAGAATATTCTTGACGGCTATCCAGTGACTGTCACCTGGATCTGACTGGTACCTACTCGTCATTCTTAAATCATACGAGATATAAGGACGAGTGCATAGCTTGGCGTACATAATAGACCCTATAGCAGATGCATAAGGGATCTGATCTATGTGCTCCCTTTCTTCCTTAGAAGAAGGGCATTGTGCCTTCGAAAGGCTCACACCATGTGACATTGGCAGAAATACCTTCTTGGAATTCTGCATGGAAAAATGTTTAAGCACCTTGTCAATATATGCACTCTGACTTAGGCTAAGCAATCTCTTAGATCTATCTCTATTGATCTTAATGCCTAAAATGTAGGCTGTTTCACCTAAGTCCTTCATTGAGAAATAATTCTCAAGCCAAGTCTTCACAGACTGCAGCATAGGGATGTCCTTTCCAATAAGAAGTATGTCATCAACATACAAGATAAGAAAGATAATTATGCTCCCACTAACCTTCTTGTAGACACAAGGTTCATCTTCATTCTTAATGAAACCAAACTGTTTGATTGCATTATCGAATCGAAGATTCCAGCTTCTAGATGCTTGCTTTAAACCATAAATGGACCTTTGCAGCTTGCATATCTTGCCAGCATGCTTTGGATCTACAAAACCCTCAGGTTGTGTCATGTACACATCCTCGAGGAGGTTTCCATTCAGAAACGTAGTTTTGACATCCATTTTCCAAATCTCATAATCATAGTAAGTTGCAATAGCAAGCATGATCCTAATAGACTTAAGTATCGCAACTGGTGAAAAAGTTTCATCATAGTTAATACCATGAATCTGTTTGAAACCTTTAGCTACCAATCGCCCTTTATGTAGAGGAAATATTGACCGCTAGAAGGGAGGGTGAATAGCGGCGATTCGTTGAGTGATGGATTTCGTTGCGTTCGTCTCTATAAGTCGTGTTAGCGCAGCGGAATATATAGCAATAATAAAATACGACAAACACAATTCACAATACAAGCATATAATGTGGTTCGGAACCGAATAATTCCTACTCCACGGATCGAGCTCTAGTGATGCACACACAATCACTAATCACAAATAACTCCTTTTTGGAACAATCCGGAGGTAGAGAAACCTCTTACAACAGATTACAAAAATAATACAAGGTAAAACAAGCAAATACAAAAAGAATACAATAATCTATGCAAAGAAAAACTTTACAAATGCTCTTTTGATTGCTTGCTTTGTGGTTGCTTGAATTGCACTTGGAGACCCTGATTTGCAACAACAAATCGCCCCAAAAGCCTTCAAAAAGCGAATTTGATTTCCTCCTCCACGAGCTCCATTTAAAAAGCCGCACAGGATGGAGATTCCTATCGATCATTGCTCGTAAGCTCGATCGATGCCATATCGTGAGACAACGGCTAGATCCATGCTAGAAAAATCCAACTGATTCATCATCAATCGACTGATCATACCCATCAGTCGACTGATGGAGCCTTCACTCGACTGCTAACCCAAGCGGTCGAGTCCGACTCCATTCTGTGCCTAAATTCTTGAGCACCAGTCGACTGATCACACGATTAGTCGACTACTCGATCCAACAGTCGACTGCCCACCTCTGGCAGTTGACTGCTGGGACACTTCTCGCAGTCAAACCCTAGTTGACTCACACCAATCGACTGCCATATGGCACCAGTCGACTGGCACACCTCAAACATGAGGTTTAACCCAAGTATGGTGCCCCCATACTTACTAGACCACCCGTAGCCTAGACCTAAGTCTTCTAGACACCTCCATCAACCTCGCACCTATCGGATCCCTCCAAGTCATCCATGACTTGTTCATCCATACGCTAACCTTCAGGTGCTTCCATCGGCTATGTCATGCTAACGGTGTCTACACCGCCAAGGCACATTGGACTTACGCTGCCAAGACTCCACTTGGACTTTACGCCACCAACCATTGGACTTATGCTGCCAAGACTCCCGCTTGGACTTTACGCTGCCAATATCAAACCCCTTGGACTTTCCAAATGCCAAGAATCAAGCTTGGACTTTTCCTTGCCAACCCATGTTGGACTTTCCATGCCAAGACCCATGCTTGGACTTTTCCTTGACAAGACCCATGCTTAGACTTTACATGACATGGTCAGCTTCAGTCAACCATCAAAATCCCCTCGAGTCAAACTTGAGTCCGATCAATCATGACCCAGGTCGATTGCTCCAACAATCTCCCCAAAACATTATCAAACATCAATGTCAAACATTGATGTCAAACTTCCATGTCAAACATCAAAACATCTCTTGAGTCAAACTCGAGTCCGATCAATCGTGACCTGGGCCGATTGCACCAACTATCTCCCCCTTTTTGATGTTTGACAAAAAAACACATACCTTTGAGTTAGAACACTAACTCAAATCTTCTTACCAATTATTTCAAATTGGTAATCCCAAACATTCTCTCCAATTGTCCGAATTGACAATTGATAACACTCTCCATAATATTCTCACCCAAAACATTCTCCCCCTTTTTGACTAACATCAAAAAGGCTTACTCTCCAAGGAGGTCAATGTCTCAAATCCAATGAGATCTTACAATCTCCTCTTTGGTCCAGAAATACCTAGGATGCCTACCATCTTCCTAGTGATAAGTCTCATATCACTCAAGAGAGGTAATCCTATAAGCTCTCCCAATTTCCAAATTGGATATCTCAAAATTCCTTTTTCCACCTCATGAGGAAAAATACCATCCATCATCCCATGATGGATACCTCCCCCTAAAGGCTTGCTCCTCCTTGATCATTGCACCAACAATGCCCTTGGGAAGTTGATGCGCACGGGCGTGACCTCAAATCTCACGATTGATACCGTCGAGGACTCAAAGTGTGCGCTCGCACTCAACGCCCGCAAGTGCACGGATATCATCAAGTAATAAAGATTATCGATTCCACAGGGACTGGGATTCGAATACTAATGTACTCAGTAGTGGTAATTGTTCGGACGTGATCTCTAAGAGGTTTCGGTTGGTGAGGGCTGTCGGTGGACTCTACTCTGTACGGTGTCACACGGACGAGGAAAGGATTGTGCCGAGGTCTTCAAAGGTGATTCTAGGACTTCGATTTCTCTTGTGTATCACAGGACAATGATGTCAATTGGCATTGTCTAGACGTTTACCTATGGTTTTGTGGAAGGAACATCATACACTCTCCCGCAGAGCCGCTGCATCTACCGGGAGCTATCTCCACCTCAAAGGTCGGGATAGAGGGTACGAGGATGTCAAATCAATCCCTACGGTGAACCGTTTCCGATTCCATGTCACCCTTCTCCCCGCAGTTGTAGGAGATCAGGTTTACCCCTAGGTTCCTTAATCAAATCTCCTAAATTTTAGATTGTGAGGGCTGTCACCCCTTGTATCGCCTAAGCATAGCGGAAAGAAAGCCAAACATGCATAGATATAGTAAAGAGCAACTACCAATTGTCAAATCAAACTCATGAGCAAAATTTAACATGAACCAACATTGTTTATGTACACAAGCTACTCCCTAATCCTAGAATCAAAAGTGCTACTCCATGTATACGAAGGAAGAATCACAAAGCATGTCTAAGATTGAATACATAAGCAATGAAACACAGAAATAGAGATATGTAATGCTTCCGTGATCTTCTCTCCGGCGTTGACTTGCAAGGTGTGGACCTCCGACGGCATTCCTCCTCCCCGTTGTGAGTTATCGAAGGTTTTTAGGGCTTCGGTGTGTCGTCCTAGCTGTCATGCCTCCCCCCTAAGGTTTGGGCGGAGCCATCCTTATATAAACATTGCCTCGGATCGTTGCAAAATTCAGAAAAAGTCCTAGTCGCGCAAAACTGTCGAGCCGCCACACGGTCGTGTGTTTCCACACGGCCAGGCCATGTGCGGCCCTAGGGTGTTGATCTCGCCCATTGGACACGGCCGTGTGAATCCACACGCCCTGGTCATGTCCCACTCTGCGTCTAGCTGCGAAATGTCCTTCTTTTGCTCCGACAATGCATCTTTTTTACCCAAAAAGCAAACCTGCACACAAAAGTACAACGAGCAGACCTCTGAACCAAAACATAGAAAATGCGTGCAAAAATAAAGTAACATATGCATGAAACTAACACAAAATACAATGAGATGTGAGCGAAAACTACTCCTAAAACCCTATATGTTTTGCTCACATCACTTCCCCAGACTTAAATCTTTGATTGTCCTCAAGCAAACCTCAGTGCCATGAAATTTTAAAAAGATATCATTCCATAATTAGCATGTTAACTAAATTTATCAGGTGGTATTTGCAATCAAAGCAAAACAAATATGTTCTAGAAGTTCACTAAGTTAGCTCCTTGTGCTCGTGCTAAGCGAACCATTCTTAGGGGATGCCCGTTCAATGGTGAGTTAAGTCGTCACCCCATAGCTTTCCTAAGGTTTCCGACTCTTAGGCACTTACCTGCCCAAAGTGAGCGTCGTTCCCTAGATCTAGCATAAAGTCTCAAAGGCATGCTTGGTATTGAGATAAATTGGTAGGTGTTTCTCCAGTAACCTAACTCAGTCTCAAAGGGGCACCTAGCCATTTCCACCCACGACAACTATTTTTTTATCCCTCATAATCTTTCTTTTTTTTCTCTCTCTCTTCTCTTCTTTTTTTTTCTCATTTCTTTTTCTCTTTTTCTTTTCTCTCTTTTATTTTTCGGCTCATTGGGATTTTGATTTTTCCGAATGGGCTTACACAATCCGAGCATCTCCAGTAACTAAAATGCTAAACCTAGAGTCACCTATGGATTCCAAAGTACTAGACTATTGAAGTGAATAATAACTAGGTATGTACTAGATTCTCCCTTTCAGAATGTTCGACATGTGTAAGTGCAAAAACAAAGCTAACCAGTGTAAGTCTAGAACATTCAATAGAGCGAATAAAATAAAATACCACAAGATAAATGGAGTTAAGCTACTTATGGGAACAACTCATGCAAGCAACTTTCAAAAATACTATTGAGGTAGCTTTACAGACAATAAAAATTAAGTACTGAAAGAAACTCAACAACTCAGGCAGGAATAAATGAAAATACTAGAAAAGAAACTACTGCTAGGAAACAAAACAAAATAAACCTTGGGGTCTCCCCCCCCATACTTAAATGAAAATATACCTCTAATATGGTGGACAAGGTGGAAAGTCTGGGAGCCTGTGCATCTCTGGATCTTGGGAGAATCTGCTGCTGAACCGCTGATGCCACATATACATGTGGTCGATCTGGAAGCTGGTAGATGCAGCGGTTGCTCGGTACTCCTCCTCCCTAGCCCACTGCGCCTGCTGGGCATGCATGTGCTGTTGCATCTCCCTACGATAGGCGACCTCATCCTGGCGACGAGCAGCCTCCTCCTAGAAGTATATGCAGGCCTCATCGTAGAACTCCTTAGCCCGTTGGAAATGCTCTCGGAATCCCTAGAACTCCGCCTGTTGGTAGGCGCTCTTCTCCTCCCATTGCTTCCTCTGCATCTGTTGCTCAGTGTAAATGTCGTCGAGGTGCGATCCGAACTCCGAGAAATCATAGGCCGACGTACCTACATCCTGCTCAAAAGTAGAAAAATGTGGTGGTGCAAGTGTAGGCTCATGTCGGCATGGACTAGGTGGGCTCCTATGCATGTGTGGACTGGAGGGAGAGTGATGCAAGGGTGGAGAGATGGGCGCTGATGTGGATGGTCCCTCATGTGGAGGGGACTCCACTATCAAGTCCAAGCATCAATTGGCGCATATAGAGATGGTGGTACGATCTGAGTCGGGGAGCCTAAGGGCCGTAAGATTTTTCCTTACAAAGCATAAGGAGTCTCCTTCTCTCACAATCATTTTCATGGTCATGCATACTCCTAGGTCAATCCTAGGGCTCCCCTCTATACTCTCTAATGCTGTGTAATCGTACCTCATCCTATGGCAAATGTGGGTAAGTAGGCCTCCCACATTGATCTCTCCTCATGCTGTTTTGCCCATTTTCACTAAGTGTCTGATGAAGTGGGACCCTACATCGATTCTACTCTTTTCTTGTAGCATATCCCATAGGCAAAGTAGCTCGCTAGCTCTAACTACACCGTCACTCTCTCCACGACCAAATATAGTACTGGCCATGATGCGGTGGAGGTATCGAAAGACAGGGTTTTGGAGGCGCGACGCTTTGGCCCTATATGGGTCATAAGCGTGCTCCCCTGTCAACTCAGTCCAAATTATTCGAGAGTTGTACCCATTAGGGGTCCTTCTCTCTCCCCCACTTGGTAAGCCAAAGCATGAGTTCCATTGGTGAAGGGTCGACTCATGCTCAATGTTAAAAAGGCTAAAAGTTATCCTACCCTCCTCGCTCTCTCTACCCGTTAAAACTTCCACCTCTAAGGAACTCAAAAATTCCAAAACTATCCTAGGGTAGGTTAGGTGCTTTATTCCCATAATCTCTTCCCACCCCATTTTTGCAAATAGAGCTTGCATATCACCCAACAACCCTAAAGATTCTAGCAAATCCTCATCTAAGTACCTAGTAGCAGTAAGTTTACGAGTAGAGAGCATATTGTATCTATTTCTTTATTCATTATTGCGAAAAAGTAGAGTGGGTAGGGCATTACCCTCCTCCGGAGCTTGAGGGGTGTCGGCTCTCCTTGTTCGTCGCTCCGAGGTGCCGGATCGGGGTGCTACGGTCTTGGTCCTCCTCATCTTTGCTTCTTTTGGCTTCTTTAGAGGTTAAAAATGCTTCTAGATGGTGGGGAAGATGAAATTACATGGCTAGGGCAAGAACTTTCGAAGCACACGGTGCAAATGGGGTGAAAACACACGGCTCGCCCCTTTTAACCTCGCGTGCCATGGCCGTGTGAAAACACACGGCCAGGCCGTGTGCGCCTCGGGTTGGTCGGGCACGACCGTGGGAAAACACACGGCCAGGCCGTGTGTCCCCATTTTTTCTCCCATTTATGCACCATGGTCTAAATTTTCTCATACACTTCGCCGTGTAGGCTAATATGGATTTTATTTTTGCCTAGCAAAGTTCTTTTCTAGTCCTAACTCTAAATGTGATGGAGATCAAAACTAAAAATTAAACAAATGCATGCAATGCAATCAAAAAGGGAAATCTAAAACTAAACTTGGGTTGTCTCCCAAGAAGCGCTTCATTTAAGGTCATTTAGCTCGACCGCACTCTACTATCAACTCGGCTCTAGTGGTTTAGTGAATCTCCATTTATCCGTCTTGGGATCTTCATATGGAGGTTCCGGCTTTATTCTACTAAATGTGAAGCCGTCGAGGTAGGAAGCTCTGTGCTCCGAAAGGCTGAAAAGGATGATCTCCCCGTCTACCTCCAGGGAGATCCGATGTGCCTTCACATCTATGCACGCCCCTGCAGTCACTAGAAAAGGCCTTCCCAGAATGATGAGATTCTGGGGATTTGGTTCTGTGTCCAGTATGATGAAGTCCGTAGGTATCACAAAATCCTCAATCATCATAGGCACGTGTGGTAGCAGGCCAATGGGCTCCTTGACTGAATCATCCCCCATACGAATGCCAAGATTTGCTGGTTGGAGCCCGCTCAGTCTCATCTTCAAATAGTATGCATAGGGCATCACACTGACTGATGACCCCAAGTCGCATAGCGCTTCGTCGAAACTCTCCCCATAAATTGAGAAGGGAATAACAAATTCACTAGGGTCCTCAAGTTGTATTGGAATCTTCTCTTCAAACTCTGCTTGGTCAAGTAGGGTGGAAACCATGGTTGCACACCCCTTGGAAAATTGGCTACTTTGCCCAACTCCTTCCTCTTTTCCTTGACTCGTCGAAGAGCTCTTCATAGGTTGCGACACAGATTGGGCTATTGGGGCCACTTGTGTCTCCAACATCCTGGTATGACTTACAAGGTCGTCAACAGTGGCCTTCAAGTCTCTGAGTGATTCTTCATACTTTTAATGTTGGCGATGAAATTCCTCATTGGCCTTAGTTTGGGTAGCGATGAAGTCCTCCATCATCAGTTCCAGTCTGGACTTCTGTGGTCGCTGCCCATTGCCCTGCTGCTGCCCGTACCCCCTGATGGTTGTGCGTTTCCCGAGTTATTCTTATAAGAGAAATTTGGGTGATTTCTCCATCCGGGATTATAAGTATTAGAATATGGGTTGTGGAGCCTTTAGTCATAGTCCCCAACCGCGTCACAGTGCTCAATCTGCTCGTCTAAGGTCCCCGACCCTCCATAGTGGTCCTCTCGATACGCTGCCGCTCCCTCTCCAAAATTAATGGCCGCGCATGCAGATGAAGGATTCAAAGATTCAAACCGTCTGCTGAGCGCACCCATCCTTGCTGAAAGGTGGTCCATGGAGTTAACAGTGTATCGTCCTGCTGCAGGTGTAGTTTGACCACGTTCAGAAGCCCATTGATGGTGGTTCTGGGCCACCTCTTCGATAAGCTCTTCCGCTTCCTCTATGGTCTTATTCATCAGTGCTCCTCCTGCGGCAGAATCTAGGGACATCTTCGTGGCGTAAGCGATCCCATTATAGAAAATGTAGATCACTAGCCACCTCTCCAGTCCGTGGTGGGGGCATTGGTAGAGTAGCCCCTTGTAGCGATCCTGAACCTCGAATAGGGACTCCCCCTTCTTCTGGCGAAAGCTCGTGATAAGATGGCGCATGTGAGCAGTCTTACTTGGTGGGAAGTATTTATTCAGAAACTGCTGCTCACATTGCTCCCATGTAGTGATGCTGCCAAAAGGTAAGGAGTGAAGCCATGCCTTAGCCTTATCCCGCAGTGAAAACGGGAACAGGCTCAGGCGGATCGCATCAGAAGGGACTCTATTCATTTTCATCGTTGAGCAGATTTCAAGAAATGTCTCAAGGTGTCAGTTCAGGTCTTCAGTCGCAGCTCCCCCGAATTGGCTCTGCTGGACCATATGTATAAGTGTCGGCTTCAGCTCAAAGTTATTTGCCGAAATAGATGGTCCAGCTATACTCGGCCTGAATCCTCTAGCGCTAGGAGCTGCGTAGTCCCGCAGAGGTCGGCTACCTATGTTCACCTAGGATGCAGCTTGATCCTCCAACTTTCACTGTTCTACTCCCCGATGGTGAAAGGTTCGCTCAATTTCTAAGTTGATCGGAATTAGACCTTCTGACCCTAATCGTCTAAGCATACGACGAACCAAACCACAAAGTTAAGAGTGCTAATCTAATTCTAAAAGCAGAAAATAAATCAATCAAGCAAATAAAAATCTAAGATGCAATAAGTAAATAGGAAACTAATGCTAAAAATAAAAACTAAATCTAAATATGGAAAATATAGAACTAAAGCAAATAAGATAAACTAGAAAGAAAATAAAGCAAGCAAATAATCTAATCCTAAGTTCGATCCAATTTACCATTGTTTGATTTGATATCGAATTGATCAGTCCCCGACAACAGTGCCAAAAACTTGATGCGCACGGACGTGACCTCAAATCTCGCGACGGATATCGTCGAGGACTCAAAGCATGCGCTTGTGCTCAACGCCCGCAAATACACAGATGTCGTCAAGTAATAAAGATTATCGATCCCACAGGGACTGGGATTCGAATACCAATGTACTCAGTGGTGGTAATTGTTCGGACGTGATCTCTAAGAGGTCTTCAAAGGTGATTCTAGGACTTCGGTTTCGCTTGTGTATCACAGGACAATGTTGTTAATTGGCATTGTCTAGATATTTACCTATGATTTTGTGGAAGGGACATCATACACTCTCCCGCAGAGCCGCCGCATCTATCGGGAGCTATCTCCGCCTAAAAGGTCGGGATAGAGGGTACAAGGATGCCAAATCAATCCCTACGGTGAACCATTTTCGATTCCACGGCACCCTTCTCCCCGCAGTTGCAGGAGATCAGGTTTATCCCTAGGTTCCTTAATCAAATCTCCTAAATTTTAGATTGTGAGGGTTGTCACCCCTCATATCGCCTAAGCACAGCGGAAAGAAAGTCAAACACGCATAGATATAGTAAAGAGCAACTATCAATTGTCAAATCAAACTCATGAGCAGAATTTAACATGAACCAACATTGTTTATGTACACAAGCTACTCCCTAATCCTAGAATCGAAAGTAATACTCCATGTATACGAAGGAAGAATCACAAAACATGTCTAAGATTGAATACATAAGGAATGAAACGCAGAAATAGAGATATACAATGCTTCCGTGATCTTCTCTCCGACATTGACTTGCAAGGTGTGGACCTCCGGCGACATTCCTCCTCCCCGTTGCGAGTTACCGAATCTTTTTAGGGCTTCCGCATGTCATCCTAGCCGTCGTGCCTCCCCCCTAGGGTTTGGGCGGAGCCATCCTTATATAGACATCGCCTCGAACCGCTGCAAAATCCAGAAAAAGCCCTAGTCACACAAAACTATCGGGCCACCACACGACCGTGTATTTCCACACGGTCAGGCCGTGTGCGGCCCTAGGGTGCTGATCTCACCCATTGGACACAGTCGTGTGAATCCACATGCCCTGGCCGTGTCCCACTCTGCGTCTAGCTACGAAATGTCCTTCTTTTTCTCCAAAAATGCATCTTTTTCACCCAAAAAGCTAACCTGCACACAAAAGTACAATGAGCAGACCTCCGAACCAAAAAATAAGAAATGCGTGCAAAAATAGAGTAACATATGCATGAAACTAACACAAAATGCAATGAGATGTGAGCGAAAACTACTCATAAAATCCTATATGTTTTGCTCACATTAGAAGTCCCTAAGCCAATAGGAACTCTAAACCATCAAAAATAAGGTTCAAAGTTCAAACATGAACTCTCCACACCTTAAATTTGATACATCATCCTAACACCTCTCCTAATCCATATCCAATGGATTTTCACCCTTTATAATGCTTCCCAAAGCATATCCTAGGGTTAGGAGTGGTTAGGAAACTTTACCATGGCTAAAAATGGGCTAAACAACCTTGTTTTTCCCAAAATCAGCCTGGCAATCGACTCTATCAGAGATCAGTCGACTGCCGTGTCCACAACCTTGGTGGCAGTCGACTGATAACTGAAATTTCCAAATTTCAGTTATCAAAAATGGATTTTGAAAATTCATAAATAATTATACGTATATCAAAAAAATCATGAAAATTCATACATATAATACTTATGACCAATACAATGGGTGAAAATTGATAGAAAAATATTTTACCCATAAAATATCAAAATTGATACAAAGTTCAAAAGTGAAGAAAAACTTCAATGTTTTAGCTCACTTTGTATCAACTTCATCAATGGTGATTGATATCAAAAGATAGACTTCATCAAGGTTTTCTAAACGTATTTTAAAATGATTTTGAAAACCTATATTGGAGCATATTCCTTGGGCTTAATGTACATGACTTGTACACAAACTTTCCCAATTATCCACCTTTAGTTGAAGATGAGTTTTAGTTCATCTAGATACAAAAACTATGCATCTTGAACTTAACTTATATCCTAGCATCTCACATATATCTAGGGTGTATAAAACACACACAAGTCAATGTGATGTGATATGTGGATTTTGTTCATCCTAATCTAGGGTTTCATGCATTTTCTAAGGCAACACTACTGGATTCCCTTATAAATGAGACTTCAAGTCATGTCATTGTCCTTAAATCAATTTTCATTAACTTAAATTCATGAATGATCATGGCATAAATGATAGCATAAGTAAACATGGCCAATGATCATGATGTCATGACATATGATACAATTTAAGCATACATGACATTTAACCTAACTCAAAGCATGATCATGACATTTTAAATGATTAAAAATAGATATGATGTCATGACATGTTATATGGCAAACAAGCATGGCATATAAAATGTATAGGTATACTAATACCTAAATTTTAATATTAATTGTCATTTGATATAATTAAGTATATTTTGCCATAATACCAATTTTCTCCCAAGTGTGCCAAAAACCCAAAATGGCACACTATGACCTCTAATCCTAAATTGTGCCAATTTAATTGATAATTCCAAAAATGTATTGGCACATCCTAAAATCTTTTAGGATCATAATATCAAATCTATTTTCAAGGAATCCATAACCTTGAAAATTACCTAAAGTGTTACCTTTACCATGGTTAGGTTAACTACCCTTCCATTTAAAGTTGGCACACCCTAAACCTATCTAGCGTGAATCAATCACGCTCTTAGGAACCCAAAACCTATTTGAGCTTCTAAGGTTAATTAGGTATTCCTTAGGGATAACCTCCCTAGATACCCTTTTAATGACCCTTCTAGGCTTGTTAGCCTTGGTCATTGTGGTCTTACCTAGGTTGACTCTAGGGGTAACTCCCCTTGCAACCTTCTTAGTGGCTTCCCTAGGTTTCCTTGAAACCCTAGCCACTAGGCACATACCTTGGTCAACTCTAGGGATGACTTCCCTATTGACCTTGGTCTTCCTAGACCTAGTTGAGTTCCATAATCGAATGGAACGTTGTGGTAGGTCTTTTTGGGCTTAAGCTTGCCCTTAGATTGTTCTTGTTTCCTAGATCTTTGATTTTGACTTCTAGACCCTAGGCTTTGACCATTTGACCCTTTAATTTGATTTTGCATAATCCTATGGGTCTTTTCTAATTTTTCAAGTCTTGACCTCAAGACTTGATTTTCAACCTCTAATTGCCCAATTTTAGAATTTTGATTTAATCCTTGGGCGTGGTTCTTCCTAGGCATATACCTAGTCCATTTGGGGTTAAAACCTAGGTGCTCTTGTATCTTTCTAATTGTCTCCCTAGGTAGAATTGTTCTAGAATTGTTTGACCAAGATTTGTCTTTAGATAAGATATTTTTAGGGACATTAGTCCCAAATTTCTCCTTAGTTTCAAAGTGAATATTCTTAGCTCCTAGGAAAAAATATTTGTTATTTCTAGCATGCTTTTCATGATAAATAGCAAGTGAATTGAAATTCCTAGCATGTTTTTATCTATTAACTAAAGAAGGAGCATTACTAAAATGTACCTTAGGGATTGCTTTAGAAGCTCCCCCTACATGTGATGCCCCCTCTTGAGTCTTTTTGCTCCCCCTAGGGCATTTACTTATATAGTGCCCCTTTTGATGGCATTTGAAGCAAATGACTTGCTCCTTGCTCTTCCTAATTGAGGCACTGAAATCCCTTGAATTTGTGTTGACTTTTGGTGCCGGAGGAGTCTTCTTAACTCATTTTGGACACTTACTCTTATAGTGCCCAACTTCCCTACACTCAAAGCAAGTTATATGATTTTTGTTTAAACCTAAATTGCTTGAATTACCTAGGGTATTTGTGGTGGTCGGAGTGGATTCTTCATCTCTCCCGGAGGTGGATGGCTCCTCTTGAGGTTGCTCTGGTATGGATGGTCTCTCCTCTCCTTCAATCCTTGAAGTGGAGGTTTCTTCCACTTTTTCCTCTTCTTCCACCGATTCGGAGGTTGACTCCCTATCAACTTCCGAATCCTCACTCACTTGTGAGGATGAGGATTCATCTTCGGCCTCCTCTTCTTGAGCCAGTGATGGGTCTTCATGGAGCTTGGCCAATTCCTTCCAAAGCTCCTTGGCATCCATGCAATCACCTAGGCTACACAAGAAGTCATTAGGAATTAAATCAAAAATAAATTTGATTACCTTCTTGTTTTTCTCGAATTGTTAGAGTTGCTCCTCACTCCATCTCTTCTTTTTGAGGAAGCCACCTTTTGGTCATCTTGGATATTCAAATCCTTCCATTAAGATGGACCACTCCTCAAAATCTCTCATCATGATAAAATCTTCAATTCTTCTCTTCCAAGAATTGAAGCTTTCTCGCCCATATAGGGTGTAAGGCATCGGTGTGTCGATGTCCCAACCTAGTTGTTCTTCCAACTCCATCTTTACCCTCTAGCATCTTTGTCTTTGCTCCTGGCGGTTAGTCCGTAGAAGAGCTCCGGGCTCTGATACTAATTGTAGAGGAAATGTTGACCGCTAGAGGGGGGGTGAATAGCAGCGATTCATTGCATGATGGATTTCGTTGCGTTCGTCTCTACAAGTCGTGTTAGCGCAGCGGAATATATAGCAATAATAAAACACAACAAACACAATTCACAACACAAGCATATAATGTGGTTCGGAACCGAATGGTTCCTACTCTACGGAGAGCTCTAGTGATGCACACACAATCACAAATAACTCCTTCTTGGAACAATCCGGAGGCGAAGAAACCTCTTACAACAGATTACAAAAGTAATATAAGGTAAAATAAGCAAATACAAAAAAATACAACAATCTATGCAAAGAAAAACTTTACAAATGCTCTTTTGATTGCTTGCTTTGTGGTTGCTTGAATTGCACTTGGAGACCTTGATTTGCAGCAACAAATCGCCCCAAAAGCCTTCAAAAAGCGGATTTGATTTCCTCCTCCACGAGCTCCATTTAAAGTTGCTGCCTGGGCTGGAAATCGCCTATCAGTTGACTGCTCGGGACCATCAGTCAACTAATGTCACTATTGTTGTGAGAAAATGGCTAGATCCAAGTTGAAAAAATCCAACGGATCCATCATCAGTAGATTGATCATACCCATCAGTCGACTGATGGAGCCTTCACTCGACTGCTAACCCCAGCAGTCGAGTCTGACTCCATTCTGTGCCTAAATTCTCGAGCACCAGTCGACTGTTACATGATTAGTCGACTGCTCGAGCCAGCAGTCGACTACCCACCTGTGGAAGTCGACTGCTGGGACACTTCCTGTAGTCAAACCCTAGTTGACTCACACCAGTCGACTTCCATATGACACCAATCGACTGGCACACCTCAAAAATGAGATTTTAACCTCAAATATGAGGTTTAACCCAAGTATGGTGCCCCCATACATGCTAGACCACCCATAGCCTAGACCTAAGCCTTCTAGCCACCTCCGTTAGCCTCGCGTCTATCGGATCCCTCCAAGTCATCCATGACTTGTTCATCCATACACTAGCCTTCAGATGCTTCTATCGGCTATATCATGCTAACGGTGTCTACACCGCCAAGGCACATTGGACTTACACTGCCAAGACTCCGCTTGGACTTTAGCCTCCAACCATTGGACTTATGCTACCAAGACTCCCGCTTGGACTTTACGCCGCCAATATCAAACTCCTTGGACTTTCCAAATGCCAAGACTCAAGCTTGGACTTTCCCTTGTCAACCCATGTTGGACTTTCCATGCCAAGACCCATGCTTGGACTTTTCCTTGCCAAGACTCATGCTTGGACTTTACATGACATGGTCAACTCCAGGTAACCATCAAAATCCCCTCGAGTCAAACTCGAGTCCAGTCAATCATGACCCGGGTCGATTGCTCCAACAATCTTCCTAAAACATTATCAGACATCAATGTCAAACATTGATGTCAAACTTCCATATCAAACATCAAAACATCGCTCGAGTCAAACTCGAGTCTGGTCAATCGTGACCAAGGCCGATTGCACCAACACTTTATAGGTATGCATAAGACCATCCATGTCAGTCTTTCTCTTAAAGACCCACTTACACCCAATGAGTTTGACCCCTTCAGGTGGATCAACCAAAGTCTATACTTGGTTAGTGTACATGGATTCCATTTCGGATCTCATGGCCCCTAGCCATTTCTCAGAATCTGGGCTCATCATAGCTTCCTGATAAGATGTAGGCTCGTTCAACTCAACAAGTATATCATCATTATTGTCAGACAAGAGAAATGAATATATCTCAGGCTGATGACGTATCCTATCAAACCTGCGAAGAGGTTGGTCTACTTGAACAACTTGTTGCTCCATAACTTCTTGTGCAACAATTTCATCATCGACAACACTTTGTGGTGCCTGTTCAATTTACATCTCAGTGCTATCTTGATCTTGAATTTCTTCAAGATGTATTTTACTCCCACTAGTTCTTCTAGAGATGAATTCTCTATCTAGAAATACTCTATTTTTCAGTGACAAACACTTTGCCTTACATGAGATTGTAGAAGTAATATCCTTTCGTTTCCTTACGATATCCTACAAAGTAGCACTTGCCTAATTTGGGGCTTAGTTTGTCGGAGACTTGACGTCGAACATAAGCCTCACATCCCCAAATCTTCATAAAAGACATCTTGGTACTCTTCCCAGTCCATATCGCATATGGTGTCTTTATGACTGCCTTAGATAGAATGCGGTTAAGTGTGAAAGCAGTCGTCTCTAAAGCATATCCCCAGAAGAAAGAAGGAAGATTTGTGTGACTCATCATGGATCATATCATATCTAATAATGTACGATTTCTCCTTTCTGATACACCATTCCACTGTGGTGTTCCAGGTGGAGTGAGTTGAGATCTAATCCCAAACTCTATGAGATAGTCACAAAAAGCTTGGCTAAGGCATTCCTCACCTCGATCTGATCGAAGCACTTTAATACTCTTACCAAGTTGGTTTTGTACTTCATTCTTGAATTCTTTGAACTTTTCAAAGGATTCAGATTTGTGTCTCATAAGATACACATATCCATATCTACTGAAATCATCAATAAAAGTAATGAAGTACTGATAGCCTCCTCTAGCTGCTACATTGAAAGGCCCACATACATCAATATGTATGAGTTCTAACAAATCAATAGCTTGTTCGCCATGTCCACTAAATGGTGTCTTGGTCATCTTGCCTAAAAGACAAGATTCGCATGTCTCATATGATTCAAAATCAAATGAGTTAAGTAATCCATCCTTATGGAGCTTGGATATGTGACTCTCATTTATGTGACCCAGGCGACAATGCCAGAGATATGTTTGGTTCAGATCATTAGATTTGAACCGTTTGGTATTTATGTTATAGACTATGGTTTCAAGTTCTAGAAGATAGAGATCATTCACAAGATGTGCACTACAAAAAAACATATCATTTAAATAAATGGAACAACACTTGTTCTTTATTACAAATGAGAAACCTTTCTTGTCTAAACAAGAAACGGAGATAATGTTTTTCGTCAAGGCAGGCACATAACAACAGTCCTCTAGTTCTAATATAAGCCTAGTGGGCAAAGATAAGGAATATGTCCCTACACCGACGGCGGCAACCTTTGCTCCATTGCTTACCCGTAGGTCCACTTCGTCTTTCGTCAATGATCTAGTCTTTCGAAGGCCCTGCACATTGGTACAAATATGAGAAGCACAGTCGGTATCTAATACCCATGAAGATGATATTGATAAATTGACTTCTATAACATGTATACCTAAGGCAAAAATCTCACTTCTCTTCCTTTTTACCTCTTCCAGGTATAGCTTGTAGTTTCTATTCCAATGCCTAGTCTCACCGCAGCGGAAGCATTCCCCTTCCTTATACACCCCTCCTTTAGGTTTTAATGCATTTTCCTTACCTTTGCCTTTGCCTTTGGCTTGGGTCTTACCCTTACCTTTAGGCTTCTACTTGCCTTTGCCTTTGCCTTTGTTCACCATCAAAATCGTACCAGGCTTTGCCTTCTTAAAGTTGAGTTCAGCAATTCGTAACATGCTCAACAACTCAGGTAAAGGCTTGTCAATTTTATTCATGTTGTATTTCATGACAAATTGACTGTAGCCTTCTGGAAGTGACTGAAGAACAAGGTCAGTGGTCAGCTCTTGGCCCAATGGAAATCTCAATCTCTGTAGGTTCTTAACGAACCCAATCATCTTGATTACATGAGTGCCTACGGGAGTTTCTTCTTGCATTTTGCATTGAAATAAGGCCTTTGATACTTCATATCTGTCGTGCCTTGCTTCTTCCTGATATAGTTATTTCAGATGCTCAACCATACCATAGGCATCCATGTTCTCATGTTGCTTCTGAAGCTCAGAGGTCATGGTGGCAAGCATAAGGCATGACACATCCAATGCGTCATATTGATGCTTCTTATAAGTATCCTTGTCAGCACGAGTGGTCGTAGGGGTGGGTGGTTCAAGAATGGACTGCTCAAGGACATACAGTTTGCATTCTTGCTTGAGGATTATCCTCAAGTTCCTGTACCAGTCTAGGAAATTAGCTCCAGTGAGCTTGTCCTTATCAAGGACAGATCACAGAGAGAGTGTGTTCGATGTATTTGATGTCATGGTGATATACAATACAGAAATGTATCATATTTTAATCATTTAATTAGGCCTTTAACTAAATGATTCTCCCACTGGTCACAAAGTGGGACAAGATCCATATTATACCACATCTTGAGTTAGATTTGGCTAATCGCCCAAGACTCGTATAAGTTAGGTAGGTAACTTGTACCAATTACATCTAATGTAACTCTTGTATATTATGAATAACATTATTTGTTCATTGTGTCCATCGCATGGGATATCCTTCTAAATTACCACTCATCTTGAGTTAGCTTTGACTAATCTCCCAAGATTTGTATAATGCAGGTAGATGTCTCGTATGAGTTATGTCTCTAAGTTCATCAATCTAATTGAGAGAGCTTAGTTAAGTCAAACCAAAAGTTTAATAAGTGAACGTCACAATTGTCTTGTCGTACTTTACTGAGGTAAATCGAGTCACTTTGCTTTGGCAAACATGCTACCATTGAACAAGGTAATAGTAAGTATTCAACTTTGGTAGGCAAAAATAAGTGACCTAATTTTTGTGACAACTAACTATGCATGCATCACATACAAGCATCACATACAAACATCACATGCATCACATATAACCATAGCATATATCAACATATAAGCTTAAACATGACATGGTTATGGCCCGAATCTACGATCTCCTCAAGCCAATGAGAAGAGCGATAGGCCAACCTAGGGATTGCATCTCCTCCAACCGTATCCTTTGGTTGTTTTGTGTTGTTTGCATCCTTCTTGTAACTTCATCCTCCAATGAACTTTCCACTCATCATTTTGTACATTACAAAATAAGAATACTCGAGTTACATTCGAGTCTAGATCTATTTTACAACTAGAAAAATAGAGAGGGAGGCACGACTCATAGGTCATATTACGAATTACAACATGCACTCACAACACAACCACAATCACATCGGGGTTAACGGGCCATAACCATGCACCATGGCATACATTATTCACAATGATCTATGACATAAAGATTTTATTACGATGTTAAACATGACTTATAAGTTGCTACGACACGACGGTCCCGCTAGTGAACTCGGGACCCTTTCTTGCCACTGTTCGTAGCAATTTTGGGTGATAGATCCAAACGGCAAACATGTTGTTCGATCAACAAATATGACATGCATATCTTGTTGCACAAAATTACCCAAACAATCATGCATGCACCATAATAAACTTCTTATACAAAATTTTATATCACATATAAAATGACCTATGACGATCTTTATGTATGATCTTTCGCAAGTGGATCTGATACCACTGTTGGGGATCCTATGCGATAAATAAGAAAATCACAGTGGAAAAAGGATCCCTCGAGCTATCCATGCGAAAGAAAACTCATACTAAAGAATAGATCTATAAAGCCCTATCCTATAGGGTATACCTTTGATGCGTGCCCTTTGTCTATCCCGTTTGTCCATGGTCCGTCGGATCTTTTGCACGTTCAAGTGTACATACCTCTATGGTATCCACACGAACACTCTTTGGAGAAAGGTTGTGCTAGCAACACCACAAAAGATGCTAGGCCAAGAGAAGATTTTGGCCAAGGGAAGTAGAGGGAAAAAAAAAAGGCAATGTTCAACCAAAACATCATGATCCAAGGACCCCTTTTTATATTCATCCCATGAATATGAAAGGTTTCATCCAACCCTTAGTTTTCTCTCTTCAATGCATGATTAATCCACATTAATCATGCATGAAAAGAGGTTTCATCCAACTCTTGGTTTTTCCTCTTCAATGCATGATTAATCCACATTAATCATGCATGATGAATTTATACCATCCAAATTGATTTGAGTCCAACTCAAGTCAAATCAATTTGAGTCCATTCATCCAACTTTTGATTTTTTTTCCCTCTTCAATGCATGATTAATCCACATTAATCATGCATGATGAATTTATTCCATCCAAATTGATTTGAGTACAGCACAAGTCAAATCAATTTGAGTCCAACTCAAATTCGGCCATTTAATTTGAGTCTAACTCAAATCTAATCCTTTCAATGAATCCAATTCAATGTCTAATGGTTCATTTAGTCAAACTAAAATGAATGTCATCTCTAAAACAACATGTTCTTTGTGTGTGACCCTATAGGTTTTCGTAACGTTGGCAATGTCTCTAAACCACTTTAGACACATAAGTAATGAGCGGCATCTAGCAATGCATCATTGCTTCCCAAGTTATGAAAATATCAAGATCCGACAAAACCTTTCTGTGACTATTATCTTGTATGATGGTGTCCTTCTATCTTTGATATCTTAGATCGATCAATGAGGTATAGACCATGTCATCCCCTTATCGATCTTTATGTTTCTTGATCCCCAAGTAGACTCACTCAAACAAATGAGCTCAATATCTCATATTGACTCATTTTATCATGGTCATGCATTTTGTGGTCATACTCTATCAAGAGGCCAAAGATATCACTCCCGTCATATGGGAGGGATAGATCCCATCTACATCGCTCACATCCCTCCGCATAATTTGTTACATACCCAGTGATCGCCTTTATAGTCCACCTTGTTACGGGTGATGCTTGATGATACCAAAGTACATAGCTCCATATGTAGGGAACCATAGTGATTTCAGGTCTAAGGACTATTCATACTAATAGTCACATGAGAAAGTTTATGACACTCATATAATGATCCATGAAACTTTCTCATGGCGGATCAATTCAGTATATATATACTCATGTGTCAATGTAATATCACATATCCATGACTTGTGAGATCAAGTCATCCATTGACCTACAGGCTAGTCTCAATGTATTAATATATTCCTTTGTCTATTAATACAATACTTGACTAGGAATGTTTAATAGTATTCTCTACAGCTTCTCATAATCAATTCTACCAATTGATATACTATAGATTAGAACCTACTATTCATGGGCATTATTATATCTATTTGGCTGGCACACGCATAAAGTAAATATAATAATCAATCTTTGCCTGTTATTAATGAAATATGATACATATGATCCCTAATTAATCATCTCATGATTGGCACTAAGGGCTGACACTAACACTAACATGGCCCTCAAACTTACTTTGAGGTAAGGCCTTAGTTAAAGGGTCCGCTAAGTTCCTTTTAGTGGGAATCTTCTCGATTTATATTTTCTTCCTACTGATGATCTCTCTTATCATATGATAGCGGCGAAGCACATGTTTGGATCATTGATGAGACCTTGGCTCTTTTTCCTGTGCAATCGCTCCATTGTTGTCGCAATAGACTGGTATTGCTTCAACAATGGTTGGAAGCACACCAAGTTCAGAGACGAACTTCTTGATCCAAACCGCTTTCTTTACTGCTTCCGAAGTTGCAATGTATTCACCCTCAGTGATAGAATCCGCTACAGTGTCTTGCTTGGAACTTTTCTAACTTATTGCGCCTCCATTTAAGGTGAATACGTACCCAAACTGAGACCTAGAATCATCATTGTCTGTTTGAAAGCTAGCATCCGTATACCCGCGTATTACCATATCACCTGTTAGGACCTATGCACCCGCTAAAGGGGGGTGAATAGCATTGTCGTCGGTTCATAGAATTTGATCGTTCTTGTGTGCTTGTCTACATGATTGTTAATATGCGCAGTGGAATAATAATAAAGTAATAACGAAATGTACAAACACACAATACACAAGAACATGAAAAAATAACGTGGTTCGGAACCGTATGGTTCCTACTCCATGGATTGGGCTCGAACGAGCCCTAGCGATGCAAACACCACCACTAATCACAAATACTCCTTCTCGACAACAAGTCGGAGGTGGAGAAACCTTGTACAAGTATTCTTACAATAATAAGAAATAAATACAAGCAAATACAAAGAAAATACACAAAGACAATGTAAAGAAAACTTTACAACTATTGCTTTGGATGCTTGCTTGATAATCACTTGAACTGTGCTTGAAGACCCTGATTTGCACAGGCAAATCACCTCAAAATGCCCAAGAAATTGCTTGCCAAATTCCTCCCTTCGTGCTCCTTTTAAATCTGCAACTCGGGATGGATTTCGCCTAGCAATCGACTAATCGAGACCATCAGTCGACTGCTCTTGTAGCGGTTGTGAGACAACGACATGAGCCACATTGGATAAGTTCCAACGGATAGACCATCAGCCAACTTATCATAACCTTCAGTCGACTAATCGAGCCATCACTCGACTATCAAACCCTAGCAGTCAACTTGGGAACCTTCTGTGCCCAAAAACTCGACCATCAGTCGACTGATCACAATATCAGTCGACTGCTCAGGCCATCAGTCGATTGCCCAATGCTGGCAATTGACTGCCAGGCTAATTCCTTACAGTCGAACATCATTCGACTCACATCAGTCAACTGATAATCATATCAGTTGACTGATAAATATCATCCATGAGGTTTAACACCAAGTATGATGCCCTCATACTTGCTAGACCACCCATAGCCTAGACCTAAGCCTTCTAGCCACCTCCGTCAGCCTCACACCTATCGGATCCCTCCAAGTCATCCATGACTTGTTCATTAATATGCTAGCCTTCAAGTGATTCCATCAGCTATTGTCATGTTAATGTGGTCTACACCGTCAAGGCATATTGGACTTACGCTGCCAAGACTCCGCTTGGACTTTACGCCACCAACCATTGGACTTATGCTGCCAAGACTCCACCCTTGGACTTTACGCTGCCAATATCACCCCTTGGACTTCCCAAATGCCAAGTACCCATGACTTGGACTTTCACCGTCAATACTACACCCTTGGACTTACGTGGCCAAGACTACACCCTTGGACTTCCCAAATGCCAAGTACCCATGACTTGGACTTTCACCACCAAGAATACACCCTTGGACTTTCCAAATACCAAGACTCAAGCTTGGACTTTCCCGTGCCAAGACTCATGCTTTGACTTTTTATGTCAAATACACAAGACTTGGACTTTCCCAAATGCCAAGTGTCCCACTTGGACTTTCCATGCCAAGTACCCATGACTTGGACTTTCTTCATCACATGGTCAACCTAGTCAACCATCAAAATACCCCTCGAGTCAAACTCGAGTCCGGTCAATCATGATTCGAATCGATTGCACCAACAATCTCTTCAAAACATTGTCAAATATCAAAACACTACTCGAGTCCAACTCGAGTCTGGTCAATCATGACCTGGGTCGATTGCACCAACATCACCTTCTCCATATATTAGGAACACATCCTTAGTTCTTCTCAAGTACTTAAGGAATATCTTAACAGCTGCCCAATGATCCATTCCTGGATCAGACTGATATCTGCTCGTGACACTCAAAGCATATGATACATCGGGTCTTGTACATAACATAGCATACATGATAGATCGTATTGTTGGTGCAATCAACCCAAGTCACGATTGAACGGACTCGAGTTTGACTCGAACAGTATTTTGATGTTAGACAAAATATATGACATGTGATTGTCATGGGAAGACAAGTGTGTATCCTTGGCGGTGAAAGTCCAACATGGGTTGGCATTGGCAATGGGAAAGTCCAAGCTTGAGTCTTGGCATTTGGTTAGCTTGATAAAGCATTGGCAAGTTCATCATCTCATGGCTCGGGTCCTTGAGTCGGTGAAGGATGGCATTACGGAAGTCGTGCGCTTAGTGTATCCGAGGGACCGTCGGACGAGAAGCGAATGGAGTAAAGCCAAAGGAAGCATATTTTAGGGCAAGACATGAAGGATGACATTGCGAAAGTCGTGCGCTTGGTGCATCCGAGGGACATAGTCGGACGAAGAGAACTTCGGTGAGAGACTCCATGGAAGATGAGAGTTGAGCTTGGCCAAGTGGTTGAGATCGAGTGTCGGAACAGTCGACTGATAGTCAGGAACAGTTAACTGATTGGCGCAGAATCAACCCGAGACAAGTATAAAAGGAAGAGCTTGGGGAGGATTTCCATAGCGATTTTTGGGGAGATTTTAGAGGGAAATTTTTGTTGCATTCCAGACCTTCAAGAGCAAACCAAAGCAAGCAACAAGAAAGCATTCAAAGCAAAGTGTTGTAAAGTGTTTCTTTACTTGTATTTCTTATTGTCTTTGTATTCGCTTGTATCTTGTATATTATTGTTGTAATTGCTTATACGAGGTTTCTCCACCTCCGACGTGTTGTCGAGAAGGAATTTGAGTAGTGATGTTGTCATCACTTGAGCTCGTTGAGCTCACCTCGTGGAGTAGGAACCCTAAGGTTCCGAATCACGTATATGCTTGCGTATTTTGTGTGATTGTGTTTTTGTCTTCATATTTGTATTGTATTTCATATTTCCATTGCGCTAACAAGAATCGTAGAGACGAACGCGATCGATGTCCATTGAGCACGATTTAGGCTATTCAACCCCACTCTAGCCGGGCCACGATCCTTCAACAAGTGGTATCAGAGCGAGGAGGTTGTCATCGGACTCACCGCCGTGACAATCAACAAGATGGTCGGCATCAACATCCAACCACTAAAATTCGAAAGAGAATTCCCATGGTGGAAGAAACAGATGGAGGTATACTTCGAAACTGATTTTGATATGATGCTAACAATTGAAGACGGTTTTGAAGTACCTAGGGGTGAAGATGAGAAGATAATCGAAAAATTAAAATGGACCGAGGAGCAACGGCAAAAATTCAAGACAACGATTAAGGCAACAAAAATGTTAATTAAATTAATACCTAACCATATCTTGTGCAAGCTAGGTGAATACTGGGGTGCCAAGGACCTATGGAATAAATTGGTAAAATTCCATGAAAATCCCGAATCGATCCATGGTGAAGAAGAAGAGGAATGCTCATCCTCTCATGCTCAAGAAAAAGCAAGTCCATCTTCTCAAGTCAACGAGGATTTGGAGATTGAGAGGGAATCCACATCCGGATCAATAGAAGAAGTGGAAGAAATAGAAGAAGCATCTACCTCTGGAAGAAGTGATGAAAAAGATCAAGAGACTTCCACCACCCTAGGTAACTCAAATGAAATTCATAATAATAAAGATCATATAATTTACTTTGAGTGTAGGGAGAAAGGGCACTACAAGAGTAAATGCCAAAAATTGGCTAAGGAGAAAGTGTCGGCGCCTAAAGTCAACCGAAAGTCAAAGAATGCCCGAGTCCTCGCTAAGAAAAGCAAAGAGCACATTGTGTGCTTCAAATGCAACCAAAGGGGACACTACCAAAGCCAATGCCCTAGGGGGAAGAAGAAAACCCAAGAAGGAGCTACACAAGTAGGGGGAGCTTCCAAAGCAAACCCTAAGGTATACTTTAATGCACCTTCTAGTTCTAGGATTAAAAAGCATGCTAGAAGTTATTTTAGTACCCTTGCAATTGTTAATGAAAAGCATGTTAGTAGGAATAAATACTATTGTTTAGGTGCTAAGCATGTAGATTTAACTAAGGATAAACCTAGAACCAATAACACTAGATCTATTTTACCTAAGGAGAGTATTAGGAGGATAGAAGAAAATTTAGGCATGAACTCTAAGAAGGATAGACACATGCCTAAGAAGAAGAGTTTTTCCCAAAAGATTAATGAAAAATCAAATTTAGGAAAATTAGAATTAGAAAACCAAACTTTGAGGTCAAGGCTTAAAAAACTAGAGAAGACCCTAGCAAGAATTACAAATTCAATAAAGGGGTCTAATGGTCAAAATTTAGGACCTAGGAGACATGAACCGTTTAAGGGCAAGAAAGGTTTGGGTCACAAACCTAAGTCCACTACAATGTTCCATTTGATTATGGAACTAAATCTAGGTTTAGAAAAACCAAGGTTAATAGGGAAGTTATCCATAAGATTAATCATGGAATGTGTCTAGTGGCTAAAAATTCAAGAAAATTTAAGGTAGCTACTAAGAAAGACCCTAAGGCTTCCCTAAGGCTAACCTAAGAAAGACCCAAATGACTAAGGCTTCAAAGCCAAAAAGGGTCATTAGGAAGGTATCTAGGGAAGTTATCCCTAGTAAATACCTTGTTAACCCAAGAAGCTCCAATAGGTATTGGGTTCCTAGGAGCATGATCGATTCACGCTAGATGGGTTAGGGTGTGTCAACCCTAAGTGGATAGGTAATTAACCTAACCATGGTAGAGTTGACACTTTAGGATGTGCCAATGTGTTTTGAGAAGTTGAAAATTGATTAAATTGGCACAATTAGGTCTTAGAAGGTATAGTGTGTCATTTTGGATTTTTGACACACTATGGGGATAGTTGGTATTAAGGCAAAATGGATTTAATCTTAGAAATGACAATTTAGGATTAACACTTAGGTATTTTATACCTTAGTATTTTATACTTGTCATGCTTTATTTGCCTTACCATGTCATGACATCATATTTATTTTTATCATATAAAATATCATGATAATACTTAGGGTTAGCTAAATGTCATGTGATGCTTAAGTTTGTATCACATGCCATGACATCATGATTATTGGCACATGCTTTTATTCTTGTTATCATTTATGCCATAATCCCTATTCATGCATTAAATAAAATTGAGTTAAGGACTAAGGCATGATTTGAAGTCTCATGCATAAGGAAATCAAATAGTGTTGCCTAGCATATACATGAGAGATAAAACCTACATCTCACTAGAACACTTGACTTGTATATGCTTCATACATTGAGATACAAGTGAGATGTTTAGGAAAATGAATTTAATGGTTTTAAAATCATTTTGAAAAATCTTGGTAAAGTCTATCTTTTGATAACAATCACCATTGAATGAGATGATACAAAGTAGGGACAAACATTGAAAATTTTAAAAGTTTTGAACTTTGTATCAATCTCACTAGTTTATGGGTATTTTACTTTTCTAATATTTTTCACCCATAATGTTTGTAATAAGTAATGTACATATGAATTTTCAAGATTTTTCAAATTATGTATTTTTACTTATGAATTTCGGAATTTCGTTTACGAAATCGATTTTACGCACTATGTAATCAATCGGTCTCAAAAGTCAACTGATAATGTTGATTTTGGGTAAACAATGTTTGTTTGGCCCATGTTCAACTACTTCTTGGTTCCCTAACTGCTCCTAACCTTAGGATATGCTTTGGAGAGTATTAGAAAGGGTGAAAATCCATTGGATATGGATTAGGAGAATTGTTTAGGGTGTGTATCGAATTAAGGGAAGTGAAAGTTCAATGTTCAATCTTTTCCCTTAATTTTGATTGTTTAGTGTTCCTATTGGCTTAGGGACTCTCCAAGGACATTATTGGTGCAATGGTCAAGGGGGAGCAAGCCTTTAGGGGGAGGTTATCCATCTTGGGATGATGGATGTATTTCTCCTCATGGGGGAGAATTGGGGGATTGCCGCTCTTAAGTAATGTGGGACTTATCACTAGGAAGAGTGAAGACATCATATATATGTTTTGGACCAAGGGGGAGATTATAGTATCTCATTGGGATATGAGACATGGACACCCTTAGGGAGGACTTTTTTTATGTATGTCAAAAAAGAAGAGAAGAGACCAATTGAGGTTAGTTGGAATTCTCAAAGGTGAGAATTGTCAATTGGGGATAATTGGTAGACTTGAGTTTGAGATTTTGTCAAACATCAAAAAGGGGGAGATTGTTGGTGTAATCGGACCAGGTCACGATTAATCGGACTCGAGTTTGACTCGAACAATATTTTGATGTTAGACAAAACATATGACATGTGATTGTCATGGGAAGACCAAGTGTGTATCCTTGGACACATAAGTCCAAGTGTGTAGCCTTGGCGGTGAAAGTCCAACATGGGTTGGTATTGGCAATGGGAAAGTTCAAGCTTGAGTCTTGGCATTTGGTTAGCTTGATAAAGCATTGGCAAGTTCATCATCTCATGGCTCGGGTCCTTGAGTCGATGAAGGATGGCATTGCGGAAGTCATGGGCTTGGTGCATCCGAGAGACCGCCGGATGAGAAGCGAATGGAGTGAAGCCAAAGGAAGCAGATTTTAGGGCAAGACACGAAGGATAGCATTGCGGAAGTCATGCGCTTGGTGCATCCGAGGGACGTAGCTGGACGAAGAGAGTTTTGGTGAGAGACTCCATGGGATATGAGAGTTGAGCTTGGCCAAGTGGCTGAGATCGAGTGTCGGACGCTCAAACATTGGTGTTTGAGGTTTACCCGATGGTCGGATGCTCAAACAACTTGTGCTTGTTTGAGGTTTTACCCAACACCAGTCGACTTTTATAGATAGCAGTCGACTGATCCAAATCGAGAGCAATCAATTGATGTTCGACTGATGAATTTTTGGCCAATAAGTCGACTACCAGGGTTTGGCATTCGACTGATACAACATCAGTCGACTGCCATCATCCCTTGGTAGTCGACTGATGAAGGGTGTCGCGAGCACAAAACTTTTTCAAGTCGACTGATTGCCTGGATCACTCGACTCATGGCTTGATCAGTCGACTGATGGGCATGATCAGTCAACTGATGGTGTATTCGTTGGAACTTGTCCAGTGTGGATCGAGTCATTGTGAGACAATGGCTACAAGATCAGTCGATTGATTGGCACGAAATCAACCCGAGACAAGCATAAAAGGAGGATCTTGGGGAGGATTTCCATAGCGATTTTTAGGGAGATTTTGGAGGAGAATTGCTGCTACATTCCAGACCTTCAAGAGCAAACCAAAGCAAGCAACAAGAAAAAATTCAAAGCAAAGTGTTGTAAAGTGTTTCTTTACTTGTATTTCTTATTGTCTTTGTATTCGCTTGTATCTTGTATATTACTATTGTAATTTCTTGTACGAGGTTTCTCTACCTTCGACGTGTTATCGAGAAGGAGTTTGAGTAGTGGTGTTGTCATCACTCGAGCTCATTGAGCTCACCCCGTGGAGTAGGAACCAACCCTATTGTTCCAAACCATGTATATACTTGCGTATTTTGTGTGACTGTGTTTTTGTCTTCATATTTGTATTGTATTTCATATTTCTGCTGCGCTAACAAGAATCGTAGAGACGAATGCAATCGATTTCCTTCGAGCACGATTTAGGCTATTCAACCCCCCCCCTCTAGCCGGGCCACAATCCTCCAACACTTATTGCGGATGCATAGGGGATCTTACTCATGCAAATCCTCTCTTCTTCTGTGCGCAGACACATAGACTCCGAAAGGTGTACCCCATACCTGATGGGTAGGAAGCCTTTCTTGGATTTTGACATGCTAAACCTCTTTAGCACTCAGTCTATATAAGTAGATTGCGAAAGACCAAGCAACTGTTTCAATCTATCTCTATATATCTTAATCCCGAGGATGTAGGTCGCTTCTCTCAGGTCTTTCATGGAGAATGTTTTGGATAATCAAATTTTAACTGACTGTAAGACAGATATATCGTTTCCTATAAGTAATATGTCATCGACATACAATACTAGGAACACGACTATACTCCCACTAACCTTCATGTACACACAAGATTCATCTAGATTTTGTGAGAAATCAAACCTTTTGATTGTCTCATCAAAATGAATATTCCAACTCCTGGATGCTTGCTTCAGTCCATATATGGACAATCGAAGCTTGCATACCTTGGTTTTATCAATCGATGTGAAACCCTCAGGTTATATCATATACACGTCCTCGAGTAGGTTTCCATTAAGGAAAGCCGTTTTCACATCCATTTGTCATATCTCATAATCATAATGAGTCATTATGGCCAGGAGCATTCGAATGGATTTAAGCATAGCTACTGATAAATAGGTCTCGTCATAATCAACACCTTGCTTTTGACGATAGCCTTTCGCCACTAATCTAGCCTTATAGGTAATCACATTGTCATCCATGTCGGTTTTCTTCTTGAAAACACACTTGCACCCTATAGGCTTAATACCTTCAGGTGGGTCCACTAAGTTTCAAACTTGATTTTCATACATGGAATCCATTTCTGACTTCATGACTTCAAGTCATTTATCCCTTTCTGAACTTTTCAGAACTTCTTCATAATCGGTAGGCTCCTCATCGTCAATGAGTAACACGTCGTTCGATTCACTTACAAGAAATCTATATCTCTCAGGAATATTGCGTGTTCTACCAGATCTACGAAGATGTGGTTTTTGGTGCAATCGGCCCAAGTCACAATTGACCGGACTCGAGTTTGACTCAAGTGTTTTGATGTTTGACATGGATGTCTGACATTGATGTATGACATGTGTTGGGGAGATTGCTGATGCAATCGACCCAGGTTGGTATATGATGTTTGACGATGGTTTGACCATTGTTATTGGAAAAGTCCAAGTCTTGAGTACTTGGCATGTAAAGTCCAAGCATGGGTCTTGGCAAGGGAAAGTCCAACATGGGTTGGTCAAGGAAAGTCCAAGCATGGGTCTTGGCATGGAAAGTCCAACATGGGTTGGCAAGGGAAAGTCCAAGCTTGAGTCTTGGCATTTGGAAAGTCCAAGGGGAATATTAGCGGCATAAAGTCCAAGGGTGAAGTCTTGGCAGCATAAGTCCAATGGTTGGCAGCGTAAAATCCAAACAGAGTCTTGGCAACGTAAGTCCAATGTACCTTGGCAGTGTAGACACCGTTAGCATGACAATAGACTATGGAAGCACCTGAAGGCTAGCATATGGATGAAAAAGTCATGGATGACTTGGGGGGATCTGATAGGCGCAAGCATGACGGAGGTGTCTATAAGGCTTAGGTCTAGGCTACAGGTGGTCTAGCAAGTATAGGGGTACCATACTTGGGTTAAAACCTCATGTTTGAGGTGTATTAGTCGACTGGAACTATGGGTCAGTTGACTAGTGGAAGTCAACTAGGGTTTGACTGCGGGAAGTGTCCTGGAAGTCGACTGCCAGAGCTTGGAAGTCGACTGCTGACCTGATCAATCGACTGATGCTCGGGATCTCAGGCACAGAAGGTTCTCCAATCGAGTTGTTGGCCCGAACACTCGACTGATTGAGCTATTAGTCGACTGATGTGTATGTTCAGTCGGCTGATGGTGTATCCGTTGGACTTATCCGACGTGGTTCATGCCGTTGTGAGATAACAGATACAGGGGCAGTCAACTAATGGTCCCGATCAGTTGACTCCTAGGCGAAATCCAGTCCAAGGAGCAGCTTTAAATGGAGCTCATGGAGGAGGGATTTGGCATCAATTCTTGAGGAGTTTTGGGCCGATTTGTTGTTGCAAATTAGGCTCTTCAAATGCAATTCAAGCTGCCACAAAGCAAGCATCCAAGTTCACAATTGTAAAGTGTTTCTTTACTTGTATTTGTGTAGTTTACTTGTATTAGCTTGTATTTGTATTTATTGTTGTTGTAAGACATTGTACGAGGTTTCTCCAACTCCGGATTGTTCCGAGAAGGAGTATTTGTGATTAGTAGTGCGTGTTTGCATTGCTAGGGCTCTTACGAGCCCGATCCATGGAGTATGAACCATTCGGTTCTGAACCATGTTATATTTTGTGTTGTGGATTATGCTTGTTGTTATTTGTATTGTATTTCTATTATTTCCGCTGTGTACTAATACAATTGTAGCAAGCACGCGATCGAGTTCCAATCGAGCAACGACGCGTTATTCACCCCCCCTCTAGCGAGCGCAACGTTCCTAATAGTGGTGTCACAATAGGTTCAGTCGATGTCTCATCACTATGAGTTATCGGATGAGGTGTTTGACCAGGTATCTCTTCAATGTCTATTGGAGTCTCTTGAACCTCCTCAAGTTCAACGCCACTCCCACTATTTTTTTGCAAGAGAAACTCTTTCTCCAGAAACACAGCATGCCTTGAAACAAATACCTTTTGTTCCACAAGATGATAGAATTGGTAATCCCTCATTTCCTTAGGGTATCCAATAAATAGACATTTATCAGACTTAGCATCCAGTTTATCTGATACAGTCCACTTCACATAAGCAGGACAACCCCATATCTTCAAGTAATATAAATGAGGTTTCTTACTATTCCATATCTCATATGGAGTAGTAGAGACTACCTTGGTCGGAATTCTGTTTAGCAAGTAAATAGTTGTCTGAAGTGCATAGCCCCAAAAGGACTTGGAAAGATTCACATGATTCATCATCAACTTGACCATGTCCAACAAGGTCCGATTTCGCCTCTCAGATACACCATTAAGTTGTGGTTTATATGGTGGAGTCCATTGAGACAATATACTATTGTCCCTCAGATAATCTAGAAACTCTTGACTCAAGTATTCACCACCTCGATCCGATCGAAGTATTTTAATACTCTTGCCAAGTTGTTTCTCTACTTCATTTCTGAATTCTTTAAACCTTTCAAAGGCTTCAGACTTGTGTTTCATCAATAACACATACCTAAATCGTGAGTGATCATCGATGAAGGTAATGAAGTAGTTATAGCCTCCTAGAGCTTGAATTGACATAGATCTGCATACATCAGTATGTATTAGACCAAGCAACCCTTTTCCAGTAAAAGGTAACTTGGTCATCTTGCCTTTTAAGCATGATTTGCATGTATCCTATGAATCTAATTCAAACAATTTCAAAATTCCACATCGATGTAATTCGGACATGCATTTCTTGCTTACATGGCCAAGACAACAATGTCACATGTAGGAGTCTAATTGATTATCTTTTTGAGCACGCTTGTTGCTCGCTTCGATATTGAAAATGTCACTGGATACATCCAATGTATAAATACCATTGCTTAAAGTTCTAGTCCCGTAATGAATGTCATTCAAAGTTATGTAACAATAATTGTTACTAAAAGTTAAATGGTACCCATTTCTATTTAAACAAGAAATAGAAATAATATTTTTTATCAATGAAGGAACATAAAAGTAATTGTCCAGTTCTAAGACAAGTCCTGTAGGGAGTTTTAACAAATATGTTCCGATGGCGAGTGCAGTAACCTTTGCTCCATTCTCAACAGGTAAATTTGACTCTCTCTTGATGAGTCTTCTTCTATTCCTTAGCCCATGTATGTTATTACATATATGTGAACCACACCCGGTATCCAATACCCAAGTGTCTAAGGAAATAGAATGACAATCAATAACGAAGATATCTGAAGAGGATGGGGCATCGGATGCCTTCTTCTTCTTCACAGACTCAAGATAAATCTTGCAGTTTCTTCGCCAATGGCCTTCCTTGCCATAATAATGGTAAGTGCCCTTTTGAGCTGATTTCGTCTTCTTAGCATTTTTCTTCTTCTTCCCCTTCTGTTGTTCCTTTGATTTTCTCTTAGAACCTTTCTTTGAGGAATCAACTAACAACATCGTCCCCTGCTCATGCTTCATAGAAGGATCCACAGTCTTCAACATGTTGAGCAGTACCACAGATGAACTTTCTTGCATCTCAGAGGTGAAGAGGAGCTTGGAGACTTCGAATCTTTCGGATCTCACTTGCTCATCAAACAACTCATAAAGATGAAAGACTATGGTATGAGTATCCATATGCTCATGCTGCTTCCGCAGCTCGGGTACCATCACGGCTAGCATGATGTAACTCACTAGTTCAGAATCACTCACATGTTTCTGATGGGCCAACAATTGGTCCGGAGTTGCATCATCACTAGGACGGGTGGGAAGAGGCATTTCGAGGACATACGCAAGCTTTTCATCCTTGAGAATAGTTCTCAAGTTTCTAAGCCAGTCTAAGAAGTTTGACCTAGTCAATTTATTCGAATCCAAAATAAAGCTCAAATTCAAAGACATCATGATCAAGCGATTAACCTAGAAATACAAATTGAGCATATATGAGAAAGATGATTTTTAAAATGCATCAACATACATTTACAAATCCCATTCTTTTTTCGAAATCAAAACCCTCCAAATCAATTCAGGAGATCATAGGTCCATCTTCGAATGAGCTGATATTCAACATAGATAAGAACAACCTTGGAGTGAGTCCAACAAGCCATTCTTAGCAAGATGGTAGGTATCAAGTATATCGATTACATATCACGTATATGTAACTATCACAATGTGCTATCAACTAATTGAATGCTCACACATACATTGTGTTATTAACACATTAACAAGTATGCATCATATGCATAACACCCAACTTCACCTCTCTTCACATCGACCTTGGAGTGAGTCCAACAAATCGATGCTCTAAGTTAGAGCCAACTCATTAATCGCGAAATAGTTTTAATATGGTTAGAGTGCATTCAACCAATTAGCCAGGCTTAGAGTGAGTCCAACAACTCAAACTAATGATTGACCTCTGACTCTTACCATATTAGTGTTAAACTATTCCAATGATTTGAACATGTTCAGGTTCAAGCCGGGCTTAGAGTGAGTCCAACAACCCAAATAAGAAATGGAACTCTGGTTCTAACCATATTAATGGAACGTGTAGGCTTTAATATTGTATAAGGGATTTAAGTTCTCATCCTCTTTACATGCAAATAACTATTATCTACATGGCATGGCACACATGACATACATCTACATATCATGGCATGCATGACATAATTATATGCATCTAATGCAATTACATGACATACAATTATGACATATACAAATAGTTTCCTTATTTGTCATAACTAATTTTGTAAATAAAATATGTTTGAGATTTGATTTTTTAAATCAAATCTTGATTAAATTAGGAAATAAATTTCCAAATCTAATCACATATTTTATTTATGGAAAATAATAATTAAGGAGATTCAAATTTAATTTAGGAAACAAATTTCCTAAATTGTAATTTCCTAATCACATTAGAAAATTTCCAATTTGAATTTCTTTACTAATTAAAATTTCCATAATTATTTCTAAACTTTCCGAAAGTAGAAAATTTTCAAAAATACAATTATGACTATCGCAAAATAATTTTACGATTATGTCAGAACACAGTTGGGCTCTGATATCACTGTTGGATTTCCTCGACACCGATGTGGGTGTGTGTTCGAACACATTTCGTAAATATGCACACAACGGAAGCAAAAATAAGTAATAAACTAATTTATTACAACACATACCACAAGCATGCAAGGATACATCAAGTGTAGACATAATTGCTATTTCAAATTTTACAATAAAGAAACTAATCTAGGTATACATGACGGATCACATGTAGCAGGAATGACATCAACCGAGTGACACTTGCAAGTCTCGCCTCTATCCGTATCCACACTGAGTATCGTCGGGATAGCTTCACAAAGTCATGAGCCCCGTCTTCTCACAAGATACTAGTCTTGAATCGAAGATGTTGCGATCGAGAGATGATCACAATCCAAATCAAATTCGGATCCAAAATCGAGTTCCACGAACTCGCTTCTCAGAAGTGATTATCGTCAACCAATTGACAAACCCTTTGGTTCTCCACCAAGAGGATTGCTAGAGATCCAATCCCCGGCAAGTAGGTGGCTACCGAAGCACGAAACAACGGTCAAATGACCTTTCCATGCAAGGGACAACAAGTTGTCCAAAAACTGGACAGCTTGTTTAGTGGAGGAGATGGTTGGCCAAAGACTTGGTCGGCTGCCCTTGATGGCCGACGACCAAGGGAGGATGACCGGAGGAGTTGCTGACGGCTGGTGGGTGACTGGCGGAAAGGAAGAGGAGCAACAACTCTAATGGGTGGTGGCACAAGGAGCTTGGGCGGCAACCATAAGGGAGGAGAAGAGAAAAACGGCTAGGGTTTCCAAAACCTAAGTCATCTACGAAAAACCCTTAAGTCATGTTTTTATAAAAAACAAATTCTCTTAATGGTTATTGGTTCATAACCAAAATCTGTTAACCCACTCCAATAACTTAAGTTAAAATAAACTAAACCACATTAGTCTATTTTAAGTTAAAATGAACTGAACCAACTTTGGTTCATTCGTTTAAAACAAACCAAACCACTTTGATTTATTTTCCACCATTGGATTAGAACTAAACCGATTTGGTTCATCCATCATGTCTTCATAAGACTCGGCCCATTCATGCTTTCGATGTGACTGAAATAATTTCATACTCGCTCTTTGTTTGGTCCAACCAAACCAAGTCTCTCTCGATCTGAGAATCTTATTCTCAAGCTCGTTTTAAATCCTTCAGATAACACTCGTAGTGCGTGTGACCAAATAGGTTCCCAGTTTATGTTGGTCGTCTATAATTAACCATTAATTATATAGTGATCATGAGTGGCACCTAGTAGTACATCATGATCCCCAATTAACTAGAAAATCAACGGTTGGCCCCAGAACAACTTCTGAAACCTTTCAGCAGCTATAATGAATCATACCTCAGCTCATTCCTTTCACTCATCTTATACCCACTTGGTTCAGGACATGGTCTCTTGTGTCAGTCCCCACTAGGTTTACTACGTCACACCTAACCCAAGTATTACTTCCTCGTCCTTCGGATTCTAGTTACTGCACATGTATCCAAGAGTATCATACTCTAAACATGTAATGCTTTGGCCAAAGACTTTAGTAATAATCCAACGAGAGGTCATAGGGTATACATCTCCTCGCAAGGAGCAGTGAATCCTCTGTAGGCTATTCAAATACCTTCGACCACTTCGACTTATACTCAATCATCTCGGGTCCACATCTCCTCAGAAATGCTTGCTTAAGATGTCAAAGCATAAGTCTTCATGACCAAGATCACTTGAATATCGCAAGTCGAAGGAACATCGCACTTAAGCTGCAGTAAGAACTTCATTGACATATCCATATATGTAGAGAATCATATGAAGTCTTACAACTAGTCACTCCAATGAACTAGTTACCATAACTAGCATCCACGATCAACTTTGGACATCCCAATGTCTCCAGCCAGTGAGAAACAGTTGCTTGGATAAACCAAAGAGTACCTCGTGCTAGTCTCAATAGAATCGATGGTGTCCAAATGCATCAATTCATTGACTAGGGATAATTCCAATACATCACAATTACACATGTAGAGATACTCACTAATTGTGATCTAATCACAATTTCTCTCATGCTGTGAATCGTATTGCGGATATTCAATAAATGAGTTTAAGATCCAATCAAATACATGAAAACATGTATACTCAAATAGTGAATCTTCATTTATCAAATAAATGGTACAACCACAAGGCGATTGCCTTAGGACACCTCTCATATATTACTAATAGTTAGCCTTATGGTGAATTGTGAGATGTAACTAAGGTATTTATACTTAGCCATAAATTTCATGCAATTCTTCCCAAGGTTAAGTATCATCCATAAACACCCATCATGATCATAAAATAAATATTATCCCAACATCCTCATAAGTCAACCAAATAACATGATATGAAATAAGTTCAAGTATGGTTGACTATCCTATGTTTTTCTAACCCTTGAGAATTGACTTGGGAACCCAATATAAATTCTTTCCAATATGGTTCACCAAGTACTCCTTAGGGATCCATTTCCTAGCTACCATTGTTGTCTTTGGTTGTCCTCTAACAATTAGGCAATGGTAGCCTTTTCATTTTTAGATCCCTTATAATCTAAGTCCTTTTTATTAAATCTAGTTCTTTGGCTCCCAATAATCATATTTAAAGTATTTGAGCCAATAGTGAATTTTTCAAGGGCCTTAGTGAGGAATTCTACCTTTTCCTTTAAAATCCTATTCTCTTCTAAGCATGCATCATTTTCATTAGAAGAAAAAATATTATCATGTGAACATGCATTTTTGATCTTTTCTTCTAGATTTTTAATTTCACTTAGCATGCATTTATTTTTCTTCTTAGTTCTAAATAAATCCCTAGTTAAACTAGAAATCATAGAAATAACCTTTTGAGGAGGGATATTTCTTACCTCACTTTCCCAATCTCCTTCAGATTTCGATGATGATGATGCTCCCCCTACACTTGAGCTCTCCTCCTTACTTGTGCTTCCTTCTTCTTGCTCGGAGGAGGTGGAGGCTACATCATCCATTCCCAATTGCAAGGTGTGTGAAGACTTCTTCTTCTTCCGATGAGGATGGATCATCCTATGTGGATTTTAAGTTTACTTTTCCCTTCCCCTTTTCCCTAGACTTCTTCTCTTCTTTCTTCTTGCCTTTCTTCTTACTATCATTCTTTTTTCCTTTATTCTTTGCTCTTGTTCAATAAGGGACACTCATCCCTCATGTGTCCCTCTCCTTGAAAATTATAGCAAATGATCTTCCTTTGCCTTCATCCTCTATCATGAGATTTGTTAAATTTAAACTTTTTAAGGCACGTCTTACCTTTCTTACCATATACGCCTCCTCATTGTTATCCATTGAAGAAGATGATTCGTCGTCAGATGAGGAGGTTGTGCTTTTCTTCTTCTTCCCTTTGTTTGCTACTAGAGCCACTCCCCTTGATTGAATTGTTGGTTCTTCTACTATACCTTCAAGTCTAGTTTTGTGAAGCTCCATAGTAGAAAAGAATTCTTCTAGAGTACTTACCTCTAGATTTCTTGAAATGTAGAATGAGTCCACCATGGAACTCCACTTGGATGATCGAGGGAAGGCGTCTATTGCTTTCATTATCATATCCCTATTTGAGAGCTTCTCCCCTACACTAGATAGACCATTAATGATTTCTTTAAATCTTGAGTGTAGAGATAATACCTTCTCCCCTTTATCTAGCTTGATATTGTTCAATTGAGATCAGAGAAGATCCCTTCTTGCTAGCTTGGCTTCGGATGTGTCTTCATGAAGCTCCACTAGCTTCTCCCACATCTCTTTGGCGCTTAAGCATTCTCTAATCCAATTAATCTCTTGTTGATGAAGCACATTGTAGAGATGATGCTTGGCTTTCGAATTTGCAAGGTGCTTCTCTATTTGCTTCTTTGACCATCTTGATTTCTCCAATGGCTCCCCTTCTTCATCCCTAGGAACTTCAAAATCATTTTCCATGATTAACATTATTTCAAAATTCGCTTCAAAGAATACCTCCATTTGTTTCTTCCACCAAGAGAAGTCGCCTTCGAATTTGGGTGGATAGATGTTAATGCTGGTCATTTCGTTGATTGTCACGGTGGTGAGTCCGATGGCAATCTCCTCACTCTGATGCCACTTATTGGAGGATCGAGGCTCGGCTAGAAGGGGGGTTCAATAGCCCTCGTTGTTGTAGATGGAATTCTTGCATCTTAATCGTCTATAATATAATTAGTGCAGCGAAAATAGTAATAATAAAGACAATTAAGCTTAAACAAAGATAAAGAGAAAGCAAACGCTAATAAAGGATGTAACATGGTTCACAGCCCTTGCCGCTAATCCATGGACGATTCGTAAGGCGAATCACTCCCACAATCAATCACTAAACTTCTTCTTGAGCTCAATCAAGGTGGAGAAGAAACCTTTGCACAAAAATCTCCCTCTTACAATAAGATTGAGTTAGAAGTAAGGAAGAGGAGGTTTGGTGTTGAGAATCCTTGGAATGCTAGAGGGGGGTGAATAGCCTCTTTTCGTTTCTACAAGAATGGTTAGCGGAAGCAAAACAAATATAAACGAAAAGACAAAAGCAAGCGCACGACAATCCGTAAGGTGGATCAATCCAAGCAAATCTTTCACTAAAAACCTTCTTTTACAAAGCACTCCTCTTCTTACAAATGATGGAAATAAAGATTAGGGAAGAGAAGGTTAAAACACAATAGAAAGCTTAAGAAGGCTTGGAGAGCTTGAGAGTATAGTTAGGAATGAGAGCACTAGCCTTCTCAAGCACCCCAAGGCCTCTTTTTATAGAGAAGAGATTGATTTTTCTGTTGGGGTTGTAGCAGTCGACTGATTGAGCCATCAGTCGACTGATGCCACTATTGACCAAATCCAACGGCTTCTGACGAAGTCTGATCTCGATTCATCACTGCCCAATGGAACTTTGACCAGTCGATTGATCATACCATCAGTCGACTGATTGAGTCATCAATCGACTGCTTCGAGCAATCAATTGACTCAAAATCTTTCTATGCTTGTGTCCACTTATAACAGTCGACTACTAGCGTATAGCAGTCGACTGATGGTGGACCAATCGACTGTCAAACCCTAATAGTCGATTGTTGGCCACAGAACTTAGCTGTCTTCAATTGATTGACTGATCAGTCGACTGGGACAAAGCACCAGTCGACTGATACACTTCAAGTATGATCAAATCATACATGAAAATAACTCCCTAGACCTAGACTCAACCTTCTAGCTCTTCCTTTAGCCTTGCACCTCTAGGATCCCTCCGAGTCTATGACTCCTTCATCCTTGCACTTGATTCTAAGAGCTTCCCTCGATTTTGTCATGTCTTGGGTTTCTCTTTTTGCCAAAGTCCGCTTGGACTTTACGCCGCCAAGACTACATGCTTGGACTTACGCTGCCAAGACCTTGCCTTTGGACTTCCTTGCCAAGGTCTGCTTGGACTTTACGCTGCCAAGACTACATGCTTGGACTTATGCTGCCAAGATCTTCCCTTGGACTTCCCTTGCCAAGTTCACACTTGGACTTTCCTTTACCAAGTCTTCACACTTGGATTTTTCTGTCACTTAACACATTCACAGTTAATCACAAATATTGCCTAATATAAATGATTATTCAAACATCAAAATACATAAATACTTGGGGCATTATTGCACCAACAATCTTCCCCTTTTTGATGTTTGGCAATCATTTAAGTTAGGTCTTGAAATATGCACATAACAAAACATCATATACCCAAATATGAATTCTAACTTAAAGTCCCTTTCTCCCCCTTTGACACACATCAAAAAAAGAAGGATTCTTGAAAAATAAGCTCATGAATGAATAGAATTTGTCATGCCTTGAACTAAGGTATAAAATAGAAATAGGGCTCCCCCTTAATCCAAGACATATGTCATGATGCATAAAGATCATGTTGAGCAAAGCATGAAATAAGAGATATGAAAATAAGTCCTAACTTTGCACCGACAATAAGCATTATATAGATTTGGGGATGAAGAGATTGCACAATGAAACTCCCTCTAAAATAATACATCTAACAGTCCTACACCCTCTTATTTGCTGGGATTATCATACCATAGGGTTAGGACACTTAAGATTGAACATAAGGCAAAGAAATAAGACTGATTTGCAAAAAAATCAGCATGTCAGTCGACTGAATACTAAAGCAGTCAACTGTCAAGCCTGAAACGTCAATTTCAAGATTTCAGCCAAACTTCATAAATGCACCAAAAATTCAAGAAACATCAAAAAATCACAAAATTTTATGGACACATTTATGACATCATTATTTATCAAGGAAAAATAATTTTAAAAATATATCTTCTCCAGATTCTGAAATTGACACAAGTTTGAAAGCTAGCAAAAGCTTTAAGGTTTTTGCAAACTTTGTATCACTATTGCTTAGCAAGTGAAAATTGTTTTTTAAAATATGATAAACATAGTTTAAAATATATTTTATTTGACATTTTCAATCATGTTCTTAGAGCTATATACACATCAATTATACACAAGCCTTCCCAATGATTGGTCCAATTAAGGATCAATGTCTCTAGATAACACCTTGGTTCATAGTGATGCATCATAACAAGCATGATGAACCAGGTGCATCTTCCTAATATCTCACATGATGTCTAAGTTGCTCAATACAAAAATTATAATTTTTTAGGTATTTTGTGAGATGTTATAGAGGTATAATCCTAGGGTTTTTATAGGATCATGCAAAACTAAACCTCTATTCTACTAAGCACATTCCAAGTTCTCTCCTAAGTGATGAAAAATCCTCTTCGGGAAGAGCCTTGGTGAAAATGTCGACTAGGTTGGACTTGGATTCTATGTAGTTGAGTTCAATGTCCCCCTTTTCCACATGATCTCTAATGAAGTAATGCTTTAGTTCAATGTGCTTTGTCCTAGAGTGATGTACCAGATTTTTTAGTCAAATTTATGGTACTCACATTATCACAATAGACTTTAATGTTGGAATATTGTAGCTCATAATCCTCTAGAGTGTGTCTCATCCAAAGTAATTGAGCTACACAATCACTCTTGGCTACATACTCGGCCTCGATGATGGAAAGAGCAACACAAGGTTGCTTCCTACTACTCCAACTAACTAGAGAAGATCCAAGAAATTGGTATCCACCACTAGTACTCTTCCGATCCAATTTGTAACCAGCATAATCAGAATCGATGTACCCAATCAAGTTAAAAAAAAACCTAGTCCTAGGGTACCAAAGTCCTACATTTAGTATGCCTTTGATATATCTTAAAATTCTCTTAACGGTCACTAAATGAGACTCTTTGGCACATGAATGCTATCTAGAACACATGCCTACCCCAAATAAGATATTGGGTCTACTAGCAGTTAGGTGGAGTAGGCTTGTAAGATACGGCAAAAAAAAATTATTAATTAAATAAATAAAATATGGTTAGGGATTTAATTAAACCTAACCTTCGCTTAATATTAAATGGGATTAAGTGGATCTAGATTTAAGTCCTAGAGGGTTTTTATAATCCCAACCCGTTATCAAAACCCAACTTGTTTTTCATTAAGTCCGAGTCATTCTCGCCGTCCAACGTTTTCTCCGCACGAGCGTTTCCCCAACTTGCACTATTCCTTTCACTTCCTCCTGTCGCGAGAGCCAAATCGCCTTATCTTCTCTTCTTCTCCGAAGTGCCCAGCAGCCGACGCCTTCCCTCTCGCGGTGGAAGATCCGACTGGAGGTCAGCTCGAATCCCCTTCTTCGGACTCTCGTCGACCTCTTCGCGTGAGTCGATCGCCAGTGTTATCGCCGTGACAGAGAGCTGCTGCCATGGGTCTCACGGTGGTCACCGGAGCTTGTGGTGTTTGAGCACTGGGCATCCGGTGAATAGGGGATAAGAAGGAGTCTGCGTCGGCGATAGCTTCACCCTGATCTACTCGGGAGCCAAGATTTCTGCTAGAGCAAGGTGAGCAGTGCCTTTTTTTCGAACTCGGATAGATCCCTCTCCAATCGCAGTCCTTTTCTTTTGAATTGCTCATCAACTATGGTGTTAGGGAAGCAGGGGTTTTCTGCCGGTGAACAGGCCAGTTGGGAGAAGTGTCGACGGGGAAGCTGAATTCAGGTATACCTCTCGGTTGCCTCCATTTCTCTGTTGTCCAGTGCATTTTATTTGGATCAATGTTGTTATTGATTCTTTTGTTTTTTGTCGATGAGTTTGATCTGTGGGATGGACTAGGCTGTGAGTTGGAATTTTGGTCAGTTATGGGTTGTAATTGGGGTGTTGCTCGGCTGTGAGTGGGTGAAGATGGAAAGATGGAGCTGTGTGGTTCACTTCGGGTTGGTCAGATCTCCAAATTGCTGTGAACATGACTGTAAATGGTTGTGGGTTAAGATGGGTTCCAATTAGGGTTGGCTAGATCCCTAATTTGGTGCAATGATGGGTTGTGAAGGGTTGTCGTGTGATTGTGGGTGTTGTGCGGCTATGAATTGGGATTTTGGCCGATTGTTAACAGTTGTGAACGACTGTGAATAGCTGTTAATGGTCGTGAACGACTGTAAGTGGTTGTGAATGGTCGGTTCCGAGGTTTACTCGGCTGCAGTTGAGTGAGAAGGGATTTATGGAGTGGGGTGTTTCAATTAGGGTGTAGATCCCTAAATAGGTGTAATCAGGGGTTGTGAAGGTTGTGCAGGGTTGTATGTGTTCTGTACGGGGGCTGGGAACGGGCTGGAGTAGCTCAATCTCGGTTGTGGATGTGAGTTAGTACATTTAGTGATTTGGGTGGAATATACTTAAGAGGTTTAATGATTTAAACCTAGTTGGATGTTGTAGAAGGGTTACACTTGACGATTGAAGGTTTCTAATTCGTATTCGATAAAGGGATGCGAATATAGAAACGATAGAGTAGTGGATTTGTATATTTGTCGTGTGCTTGAATTTAATTATAATTGATGATATTTACAGGACGTAGATATGAGGCAGGTCCGCGGCCGTGAAGATATTTATTTCGAGCTTTATAGCAGGTGGGTAATATTCCTACCCTAGTCAGGTAGTAGCTAAATCCTGAAGTATATAACTTCATAATATTATCAAGTTGACCTTAAATCCACTCTAGTTTTTCTAATGCTTGATACTTGCCTTTGCACTTAAATACTTTATTATTGTTGTTATCTATTCATTCATCTTTGTTATGAATTATAGATATTATGGTAAGTGGACCTGTAGTGGTTTACCTATGTGTACATAGTTAAATTCGATTGTAAAACCGAATTGTGCAATTTAGATAAATCATCCGGGGGTGGATGATTCTAAAAGTAAAGTTGAGTTTCCAGGTTATATCCTGATGTTGTATACATATCCACTATGGATCATGTAGTCATGTATGGACGTGTGATTTGTCGATACAGCGTCGCTATGGACTAGAGGTCCTAGCTTGGTATTGTCAGTTGTATATACTTCTCTATAGAATAGAGAGTGTGTTGATCAGTAGAGTATGACTCTGTAGAATAGAAAGTGTTTTTATCAGTTGAGTACGACTCTCTACAAGGTAGAGAGTGTGTTGATCAGTTGAGTATGTCTCTCTATAGAATAGAGAGTGTGTTGTGGACATATGTATGGTCATGTGAATTGTGGATAGTGTGTCGCTACGGACCGGTGGTCCTAGCTTGTTTGATCAGTTGAGTACGACTCTCTACAAGATAGAGAGTGTATTGATCAGATTGGTATGACTCTCTATAGAATAGAGAGTATATGGTGGATGTCTGTATGTGTGAATGTGCATTCATGTCATTTGCATGCATTCTGGCGACATTGTCTCCCTTGTGGTTGAGAGGGTTGTCGGTCATCCAGCCTCCGAGGTTACTCATGGAGGAGTAACTGGTGTGAGGGCAGAGCATTTGTTGTGTCGCACTCTACCACTATAGACGGTGGTAGTTGGAGTTCTGTGCAGTTATCCTGGGTGCGTGGCACTCAACCACTCATGGGTAGTGTCAGTTAGAGTGGCCAGTAGCAGGGACCCCCGTTGTGTAGCTAGCTCTTTACGCTTATATGCTACTTGTTCATACTGCTCACTCGACCACTCGAGAGCAGTGGTTGGTGTTGAGTTGGGACATATATATATATATATATATATATTGTTGGGATGTATAATGAAAAGTCTATCTTTTGTATGAACATCTTTATTTTTTGAAATAATAATCACATGATCATTGTTTGCATATTTATGGTTATGCATATTGTCTGATACATTACATTGTAGATAACATGGTGTGTAGTGTCACACGGGAGATCATGTTATCAGTTCCTTGTAGAGGCTCACAACCGAGATGGTGTTGGACAAACCATTGGTATGGTTGTAGTGTGATTTGGTATTAGTTTGTCTTGACCATAGAATTATACTAGTACACTTTGTGTGTATTGAGCAGAACCGACTTAGAGGTGATTCGATTTATTGCTGACTACATAATTGAATCGGACCTTGGATATTATGGTGTACATGCTCTTAATCCTGATATAATAACGGGCACATGTACTTAGTATTTATTTCTTTGATTTAGCAATGGGCGAGATTTATAGATTAAATCGATAGGCTCGGTAAGTTGGAAAATGATATGATTTACATGGTGTGTCATTAATTATAGGAGGAAACTGTGTCCTATATATTAGGATGATGATGTCCCCTTGAGTAGCTCATAAGGATCATCATGTAAACCCTATAGGTGGACTTGGTCCGGCATGATGATAAGGTTGAGTGGTACTACTCATGGAGTTAGATGTTGATTAATTAATCGTCAATAAATTAATTAATTGATGGACATTCGAGATCTTAAATATAGGGAGATATTTGTATAATTAATATATGGAGTTCATATTTATTTATGGGGGTTGGTGAGGTAGATCAATGATAAACCTCTAGTGGAATGGATTATAATTAATGGATCGGACTTTATGTGGGCTAGATCCATTGGGTGGCCAAGATCCAAGTCCTCCTCATGGTCCTTATTGTAGCCTATTAAAACCCTCATGAAGCCTAGATCCGATGGTGGAAAATGAAACCCTAGATCCGATGGTGGAGATTGAATCTCTAGATCCGACGGTGGAGATTGAAAGGAGGCTTAAGCCTAACTCTGTAAAAGGAGGGCTAGGGCTTGGGCGGCAACTAATGGTTTTGGATGCTAGGGTTAGGGTTTGGCTTGGGCGACAAGGAGGAGAAGTGGTGTTAGGGTTTTGTCTCCTTGGCCGGCGGCACAAGAGGGTCTAAGTTTTGTTTTCCTTGGTTTTTCCCTCTTGGCCGGCACACTACCATTTTCTCCTACGGTCGGCAGTGCCACCCTCTCCTCCTCTCCTTTGGCCGGCGGCAACAAGAGCTCCTCTTGTTGGCCGGCATTCATATTCCATTACCCACTCCTTGGTGGTCGCGGCAACAATAAAGAGGAGAAGGAGGTTTGTTCTTTCTCCAAAGGGATTGTGTCCGGAACTAGATAGGAGAAGAAGGGAGCTTATTATCTTCCTTTGTTCGGAGTGAACAAGGAAAGGAAGATAAGTGATCTAGGAGGCTTCATCTCTTAGAGGATCGTTGCCCACACAATGTCCAAGAGGAGGATAGGACATACGATAGAAGACCAAGAGGTAAACAAGAGGTATAATTCTTGTTTTGGTTTCCTTTTATTTCTTTGTATGATGTATGTAATTGCATGTGGCTAATTTACTTGGACCCCAAAGACAAACACAAAAACTGGCGATCCGTACATCATCTATTCCGCGGCTAATCGAGGAAAAGAGTTAGGTTGCTTGAACAACTAGTTTGTTCAAGAGACCACTCTAATTGAATAGCACGATGATGGATCGATTGCTTGGGTAATCCGTCTTCGTCTTGGATTAATTTTTTTTAATTCGGGGACGTAGATGGGATTGCCATGCACAAGCGACCGAGTTGAAGCGGGAAGCAAAGCTTCAACCTTAATATATATATATATATATATATATATATATATATATATATATATATAAGCTAGAGTCTATATATATGATCATTGATTTTTTACATTTGATTGTACATCATCTTGTTGTCACGCCCCGAGAGTATGCAGTGCCGAAAAGCAAACGGACAGCATCTCCCCTATACGTGGCAACATATCTAGCTAATACAAGGCCTGTAGGCCCACAACAACAACATAATAGGCAAACATGAATATACTAAATACAGCGGAAACATACTGACAGATAAATAAGATACAAAGACCCAACTGTGCACTCCGGAGTGACTTGACACGACAAGAAATATAATAGAAACCACATCAAAGGCCAAATACATACAACACATCTGTTTATCACAAATACGGAGACAATATAGAGTAAAATCCCAAAACGACAATGCACAAGAAAATAACAATACAGAATAAATATCCATCCGTTCGGTGTGAGATGGGATCTGCTGGCGGAGCTCCAAACGTCCAAGGAAATCCTCTACCTGTTACCTGGGCGACAGGAAACCCAGGGTCCGGGGTGGTGAGTATAAACTCAGGGGTAATATATAGAAAGTGCATGAAAAACATATAAAGGATATAGAGATCTACAAGTATACATATGAAGATCTACAGGTATACAGCATGAATCCAATAGACATTTCGTCCTATCCAAATCTAATAACAAGTAACCACAGTATAGTCATACCCCATGCATATACTAAACTGATCAACTGAACATGAAGTAATGTACCAACGTACCTAACGGTCTGCAACACCATAAGCTATATCATCCTGAACAGATATACAATAACATAACCCATATAACGTACAAAGTCAATCTCATATCCGACCAACACTCAGACATATGAACAGTATATAATCACATGTAATAACATCCCGGTCTATACTAGGACATGACGCTAATCAAATGCATACAACAGTCTAGACTAACACATATATCATGCTCAACACACAGCAGTATATAATATGCAAATGGCATGTATCATGATGTACAAACATATGCAGCAATCATAGATCAATCAAATGCAGCATCTCACAGGCATATGTAAAACATATATCGAATACCTGCATACATATATATCAACAATGCACATGCATGGCCATGTCTGCGGACCCGTCCAACCACGACCCCAGTATGGCCAGGGTGGCACCACATGACAACTATCCTGACTCCAGCCGCCACCACTCTCGAGTGATCGAGTTGGGTAGTATGAAATAGTAGCTAGCCGCCATAGAGCTATATGCTACTCACACGGGGGTCCCTGCTGCTAGCCGCTCCATCCCTACCCATGAGTAGACGAGCACCACACCCAGGATAACTGCACATCACACGACCACCGTCTATAGTGGGTGAGTGCGCTAACTACCACTCCGCATAGTGGCCAAGTGCACATCTCCAGCTACCACCATCCATAGTGGCTAGAACGGCATGCACAATAATGCTACACTCAACCCTGCAACCACTATCCTGAGTGGCTGGGGAGGCAGGATGACTGACGACCCTCTCAACCACAAGGGAGACCTAATCGCCAGCATGCATGAAATGTAATGATGTATAGCTCCATACATTTATACTCACCACACTCCCTATCCCATGGGGAGTCATGGTCAACCAAAAGTCAACTATACAAGGACTACAATCCACAAGACTCTCTCTATCGCACAAAGAGTCATACACATCCGACAGTCAACCACGCTAAGACCTTTAGTCAGCAGCGAGATACTATCGACCGTCCATATAACCATACACAGACACACAATCCATAATGGATATACCATCACGCTAGGACCTCTAGTCCATGGCCTCATACTGACAACCACACACTTATCTATGCACAGACAACTAGATCCACCATAGATGCACAACTAATAAGTATACGATACAACAATCGACTCCATAATCTAATACATCACCTAACCCTAGTGATGTAATACAGTAACCCAATCTGAGGTCACAAAGATAACCCTAACCACCTATATTTACTGAACATCCATTAGCTAACACATAATACGGTTTATAATTTATATTCGTACTAGATAATCAATGAAGTAACAACAATATATCTCAAAGGTCAAGGCAGTACAAGCATATGATTAAATAAGAGTGGATCTAAGATCAAAGTAATAGCATAAGTCCAAATTCATGCACCAGATTCAGATCAAACTACCTGACCAGGGTAGATATTACCCACCTGATACGAAGCTCGAACTAATCCTCCTCACTGAGCGTGGACACAGCACTATGATTAAGTACAATCACCAGACAAATATACGAACTAAACACTACTCATTTTTATGTTCGCATTCTTTCTTCGTCTACGAGTTAGATACTCGACTATCCCAATCTGATACACCTTAACCCAACTCACAATAGATCACCAACATCCAACTCACTTTCAGCCCTTCACAACTCCATACTCTATGAAAAATAGAACATCATATACAACACACATCCCACATCAAAATCACCATACTAAATCTAGGCTGAAACATAGAAATATGACAGAATCATAAAGCAATACAGATCTTACCTCAATCTGCTCTCAAGTTTATAGCCCAACAATAGTGATTCGAATCAACATTCCTTATCATAACAAACTCAAAAATCTCGTAATGAACAAACTGTTGACTGATACCTCAATACAACCGAGTGTCGATTCCCATATCTGAGCCCCCTAAGTTCACAGTTCAGCACACCCCCTAACTTCATCAACAAAAACAATCAATTGTCGACGGAACTACCCAATCACATCAATCGACAAAGCAACAGATTCCAACAAATGAACAATTTCAACCTCAATGTGATCCACAGCCAAACCAATCAACATCGAACAGAAAACCACAACCAATACAACAATTACCATAGGAAAACCAAGAGAACTCGAAGCTTAGCTCTCCCCTGGTAGCACCAATTCCTCGTCCTCTGTCCACCAATGAAATTTGAGCTCCGATCACTGCCCAAACCATGGATCCAAGTTCAATCAAAACCCACATCAAGATCTCATCTCACAAGAGGAAGAAGATTGACCCTTACCTATCCTCGGTAGGAATCGTGAAGTCCCACTCACGATCGGAGACCCGACAGTTCCACCGCCGACCCTTAGCTCCCAACAAAGACTCTTCGCTGGAACTCTTGCTTGGAAACCCGCGATCGAAGGTCTCCCAACGAGGTGATCCTCGACTGTGTGTGCATCGACGACAACCGCATCTGAAAGAGGAGATGGGAACAGCGCTTGCGCAAAGGATCACTGAGACCTCAAAGGACAAGGATCAGCTGGGGTGGCGTCATCGCCGAGCTGCTCTCACATGGACGCCGACAAACTGAGATCGGCTGACGAGATTGCACGGAGAGACGAATTTGTGAAGAAACGAAGGAGAAGAGGGTGATTGTGATGGATGCCCCGCTTAGTTCGTTTAATCCCTTTAAAGGTCGTTCGGCCAACCCAACTATTAACCCAAACTGGTTCAGGTCCAACCCAAGTTCAATCCAACTTCAGTTCAAGCCAACCCAAGCTCAATCCAATTTGATTTAGCCCAACCGGTTCAGCCAATTTCAAGCCTAGCAATTTCGGCCCAATGGACTCAGCCCAATAACTTTAGCCCAAGCCCACTCCTTAACCAATCCCTTGATTAAGCCCAATTAGCTAATTGACCTAATCACTAATTAAACCCAATTAACCCACTAATTAAACCCAAATAATTAAAGGGTTAATCCATATAAATTTTTTTTCGTATTCTACACTTGTATTCTACTTGCATATTTTGTATGGTCGTGTATGGATTACCAGTATTGAGTTTATCAGACGATTGTATACCTTTGACCAGTACCTTGAGGTGATATAGGATGGACCCGGTTCTTTGCGTATTGGACATAGATCGGTAGTATGTCGGTGTTATGATTTATAGAGTTAGTATTTACTCTACCATGTTGTAGGTGATGTAGTATGATATTTATACTTAGGTCATATGAGTTACATCGTTGCTGATTCCCAGGTATGTCGATAACTTGAGTTATTGTTGATTTGTTTAGTTATACAGTTGTTATATTATGTTGGTGTATATTGGTTATACTTTTAGACAGCATATTATTGATTTGCATGTGATATATAAATTATGCATGCACTTTTATTCTTATTACCGCTAAGTTATACTCACCACCACAGACCCTAGGTTTTCTTGTCGCCCAGGTAACAGGTAGCCGACTTCGTGATGGGCTTGGAGCATTGCTAGCTGGCATCGTCTCATCTCACATCCGAGAGTCTTAGTTTTGGGCTTTCCGTATGTTGTGTTATGTACTTGGAGTTTTACGTGGTGCTATGTGTTTTGGATTTGTTATGTGGTGTACACAAGTGTTCTTTCGGATTTTCTATCGATATTTTTCTTATGATGTGGTCAGTCATACCGGTATGCACTGTGTGTAGGTTGTGATGTCGTTGTATTAGTTTCCACTATGTTTTGTGTTATTTACATTTATATGTTGTGGTTATTGCGGCTGAATTGCCTTGTATAAACAAGATATGTTGCCACATACAGGGGAGATGTTGTTCGTTTATTTTTCGACTCGGCATACTCTCGGGGTGTGACAACTTTATTGGTATCAGAGCCCTAGGTTCTGCGATGCCATACAATGTTATTTTTGTTGAGTCTTGGATTCTCGGGAGTCAATTTGTTTTAGTTTTGGTTTGTGAGATGAGATTGACAGCGGCATGAGCTCCGAGCAGCATAAAGTAAGAATTCCTAATAACTTATAATCTATTTTGGATACTTATCTAAACTTGCTTAACAGGTGTATACAGATAGAGTGTTAACACCTATACAGACTTGTAGAAGGGGGATCATCCACCGAGGCGACCAATTGGAGTTACCTTTAGTATTTATACTCTCAGTTCTGATGTCGATGCATTTAATATTATAACAGAGAATAACATGTAGTATGTTGATTATTCTTCGTAATTGTGGTTTGAGTTGACCACGAAAATGACTTGTTGAGTCTGTGATTCTTGAACCTGTGTCGAAAAGGTGAATTTCCTTTTAGAGCCAACTGATACCGAGTCATAAATCAGGGGTCAAGTCATCACATTTCTTGTGGAAATCAGAGACTACAGTCTTAGAAATTTTCACTAATTATGCTAGTCAAATCATTACCTGTTGGGTAATGGACAAGTCATATAGGCTATTGTTGATACAGATAGCGGAGGGTTAGTTTACGGTGTTTCATGGGGATTTTGATCCCTGAGTTATTCGTGCTGGGTTGTATAACTTTGAGAGTACTTTTGAGTACTTAACTTGTGTTATACAAAGGAAGTAGAGTTAGTTACATACCATTATCAGGATCAAGCCGGTACTTGGTGGAAGATGCAGGAAATAACCTTTGGGGAATAATATATCACTGATCACGGTTTAGTGATGTTGTGAGAGGGTATTTTTTTCTTATGTTATTCCTTTGACTTATTATCTGGGAATTCTTGAGTTTCAAGTAAAGTGATCGTCGATAATGGGAATATCATGCAGAGTCATTAGACTTGCAGAGTTTACGCTCACCTAATAGTTCAAGAGTGTAAATGAATGTCTTAAGCCACTCAGAGTTACTGGCTTACATTTGGATTAGGATGTTTGGATCTTCTATCAGATCTTGCCAGAAGACATTGGATCGAGTCATGAGATTAGAAATGACTCCATACAAGTATTTAAGAGTTGTAGACCGACGAGCAGATATTGCAAGTCAGATGTTGGAATGAGAAGTCTCCTAATGTTGGACAAAAGGAGCAAGATCAGAGGCATAGGCCACGAGCTACTATTGGAGAGTTTTTTCGATCATAGAGGACCAACCGTAGATCATCAGAACTTTCTCAGGTTATCAGCGAAAGAAGAAGAAAGACTCCGAAGGGATTATATGTGTGCAGTGCGGGACACGACGACACGCGAAGTCAGATTATCTGTTGGATCAGTTCATTTATTTCTATTGTAAGCAACTAGTACATTTTAGTAGGTGTACTTTGAAGACTTAGTTGAAGACTTTCAATGGTGTTCCAGGAGGATGATGCACCGTCTTGACAGCAGAGATCATCACAGAAGATTAGGTTATCTCACCAGCAGCGACCTACTACCTCGGGCGTGGTTGGAGTTCCTTGATACTTTCCTTCAGGGGAAGTGATTTACTCAGAAGTATCAGTAGAAGACATCTTAGAAGACTCATGCAGACAACAACAATAGTTACCCCTCAGATGTGGATTGGCTTTGTACAGAGGAAAGAGTATACGACGATGGTCGTATCTATCTATATTCTACAGATGCAGCTCGTAGGATTAAGTGATGGACCTTTGAGATTATGCATCGATTATCGATGATGGAATGTGATAGTTGTTGAAAGTGAATATCCTTCGTTGTGGATAGATGATCTGTTTAGATCAGCTAAGGATACCTGTGTATACTCTACGATGGATTTACGACTAGAGTGTTGATATTGTAGTGACATGATGTCATACAATTATCATTGTCATTGTAATGATTGATATATCATCAGTGTAGAGTAAAGAGGATGCAGTGTGTAAAGACAACAATTTCATACTTGGTATGAATTTTATGAGTTTTGATTATGTTGTTAGACTATTAAATGATTTAGTCGTCTATGGATTTGAGAAATCGTATATTCTGGACACGATTGGATCAGTTTATGGTTGTTGGAGTTGCGTAACTTGGCCATTGTTAATGGTGGTAGTTGGAGTTGCGCACTCGGCCACCATAGATGGTGGTTTTCTTATATGGATTTGGTTATTACTGCAGATGTGGATAGGATTCTTTTTAGCATTAGTATATCACTGACTTGTTTGATCAGGAAGGTGATGGAATTTACTTGGTTCGAAGCCTGTGAAACTAGTTTTCAGGGCTCAATCGATGGTTGACTTTTGCATCAGTGTTAGTTAATCCTTCCAATGTGGATGGAAGGGGATTGTACGCTTCATTCATCTTTGTTATAAATTATAGATATTATGGTAAGTGGACCTGCAGTGGTTTACCTATGTGTACGTAGCTAAATTCGATTGTAAAACTTAATTGTGCAATTTAGATAAATCATCCAGGGGTGGATGATTCTAAAAGTAAAGTTGAGTTTCCAAGTTATATCCTGATGTTGTATACGTATCCACAATGGATCATGTAGTCGTGTATGGACGTGTGATTTGTTGATACAGCGTCGCTACGGACTAGAGGTCCTAGCTTGGTATTGTCAGATGTATATGCTTCTCTATAGAATAGAGAGTGTGTTGATCAGTCGAGTATGACTCTATAGGATAGACAGTGTGTTGATCAGTTGAGTATGACTCTATAGGATAGAGAGTGTTTTGATCAGTTGAGTACGACTCTCTACAGGGTAGAGAGTGTGTTGATTAGTTGAGTATGCCTCTCTATAGAATAGAGAGTGTGTTGTGGACATATGTATGGTCATGTGAATTGTGGATAGTGTGTCACTACTGACTGGTGGTCCTAGCTTGTTATGATTAGTTGAGTATGACTCTCTACAAGATAGAGAGTGTATTGATCAGATTGGTATGATTCTCTGTAGAATAGAGAGTCTATGGTGGATGTATGTATGTGTGACTGTGCATTCATATCATTTGCATGCATGCTGGCGACATGGTCTCCCTTGTGGTTGAGAGGGTCGTCAGTCATCCTGCCTCCCAGGTTACTCATGGAGGAGTAACTGGTGTGAAGGCAGAGCATTTGTTGTACCGCACTCTACCACTATAGACGGTGGTAGTTGGAGTTGCGTGCAGTTGTCCTAGGTGTGTGGCACTCAACCACTCATGGGTAGTGTCAGTCAGAGTGGCCAGCAGTAGGGACTCCTATTGCATAGCTAGCTCTTTACGCTTATATGCTACTTGTTCATACTACCCACTTGACCACTCGAGAGCAGTGGTTGGTGTTGAGTTGGGACAGTTGTCATGTCGTGCCACTTAGGCCACACTGGAGTCGTGGTAGTGAGTAGGGGTGCGCAGGCATGACCAAGCATCTGCATTGTCGTGGTAGATGGCGTATATATATATATATATATATATATTTATTTATATATAGTCAAGTGTGATGAGAATATATATAGTTAGAGTCTATATATATGATCGTTGATTGTTGCATTTGTTTGTACTATGCTTGCTGCATTTGATTGTACATCATCTTGCATTCTACTTGCATATTCTATATGGTTGTGTATGGATTACCAATATTGAGTTGGTCAGACGGTTATATACCTTTGACCAGTACCTTAAGGTGATACGGGATGAACCCGGTTCTTTGCGTATTGGACATAGATCAGTAGTATGTCGGTGTTATGATTTATAGAGTTAGTATTTTCTCTACCATGTTGTAGGTGATGTAGTATGATATTTATACTCAGGTTGTATGAGTTACATTGTTTTCGATTCTCATGTATATCAGTAACTTGAGTTATTGATGATCCGTTTAGTTATACAGTTGTTATATTATGCTGGTGTATATCGGTTATACTTTTAGACAACATATTGTTGATTTGCATGTGATATATAAATTATGCATGCACTTTTATTATTATTACTGTTGAGTTATACTCGCCACCACAGACCCTGGGTTTTCTTGTCGCCCAGGTAACAGGTAGCCGACTTTCTGATGGGCTTGGAGCACCGCTGGCTGGCATCGTCTCATCTCACATTCGAGAGTCTGAGTTTTGGGCTTTTCGTATGTTGTGTTATATACTTGGAGTTTTACGTGGTGCTATGCATTATGGATTTTTTATGTGGTGTACACAAGTGTTGTTTCGGATTTTCTATCGGCATTTTTCTTATGATGTGGTCAATCATACCGATATGCACTGTGTGTAGGTTGTGATGTCGTTGTATTAGTTTCCGCTGTGTTTTGTTGTATTTACATTTATATGTTGTGGTTATTGCGTCCGAATGGCCTTGTATAAATAGGATATGTTGTCACGTACAGGGGAGAAGTTTTCCGTTTATTTTTTGGCTCGGCATACTATCGGGGCATGACAAGGCTACAAATCATACTCCTATAAAGTTTTAAATTAATTGATTTTCCTTCATTATCATTATCTATTTTTGGTGTTAGTTGTCATTGTGGTTGATACTACCTTAGCATTTTCCAAACCAAATTTCTTAATCATTTCTTTGGCATATTTAGTTTGGTATATGTAAATTCCTTCATTTGTTTGTTTAACTTGCAAACCTAAGAAGAAATTTAATTCTCCAACTAGACTCATTTCAAACTCATTCTCCATATTTTTTATAAAGTCTTGAAGGAGTTCATCATTTGTTAACCCAAAAATGATGTAATCAATATATATTTGAGATACAAAGATATCCTTTAATTTTGACTTTATGAAGAGAGTTTGATCTACTTGGCCCCTTCTAAAGTCCTTAGAGATTAAGAAAGAAGATAATCTTTCATACCAAGTCCGGGGAGCTTGTTTTAACCCATATAAATCTTTTCTAAGCTTGTATACGTGGTTTGGATATTCTACACTCTCAAATCCGGGAGGTTGTTCTACATATATTTCTTCCTTAATAAATCCATATAGGAATACCAATTTTATATCCATTTGATAAAATTTAAATCCCATGTAAGAGGCATATCCTAATAGGATTCTAATTGACTCCAGCCCATCAATTGGGGCATAAGTTTCATCATAGTCAAGTCCTTCAACTTGATTAAAATCCCTTGCAACTAACCTAGCTTTGTTTCTTGTTATGTTTCCTTGATCATCTAGTTTGTTCCTAAAGACCCATCTTGTAGTAACAATGGTATTATCATTAGGTCTAGGGACTAGATCTCATACTTGACTCCTCTCAAATTAAGTCAATTCTTCTTGCATTGCTAGAATCCAATCCGGATCAAGTAATGCATCATTGATTGATTTGGGCTCAAATTGTGAGATGAGAGCCATTTAACTAGTGGGGGTTCTATGAAAAGACCTAGTTCTAACATCTTGAGAGAGTTCTCCTACAACTTGATCTAGAGGATGATTTTGATGAATTCTTAATGTTCTAGGAGGTATTTCAAGTTGATTTAGATCATTGTTATCCTCCTTTCTCCTCTCATCATCGAAATCTCCTCTTCCTCCCCCTTGATCATTACCCCCTAAGGTCAAGTTTTAAAATTTTTTGGTAATATCTTGGTTTTTATTTTTGATATCATTATCAATGAAGGATTTCCTAGGGTAAGTATTAGAAGTTTCATCAAATTGAATGTTTGAGGATTCCTCAACCTTTTGAGTCTTTTTGTTATAGACTCTATATTATCTACTAGTGGATAAGTATCCAACTAGGATTCCCTCATCCGCTTTGGACTCAAATTTTTCTAAATTATCTTTGGTGTTTAAGATTTAAACTTTGCATCCAAAGACTTTGAAGTAATAAATTGTAGGAATTGTGTCATTCCATAATTCAAAGGGTGTGTTTCCTAAAAATCTATGGAGTAAGACCTTATTTTGGATATAGAAAGTGGTATTAATCGCTTCCTCCCACAAGTAGCTAGGAAGTGAATAGGCATTAAGTATAGTCCTAGCCGCCTCTTATAGGGCACGATTTCTCCTTTCCACCTCCCCATTTTGTTGGGGTGTTCTAGGACTAGAGAACTCATGCTTGTACCCTTGTTCTAAGAAAAAATTTGAGAAATTAGAATTCTCAAATTCTCCACCATGATCACTATGGATCCGATTGATTTTGAGATTTCTTTCATTCTCTACTCTTTTGCTAAAACCTATGATTATTCCTAGGGTATCATCCCTATGTTTCATAAAATAAATTCATGTGTATCTAGAAAAATTATCAACTATAATTAAGCAATATTTACTATCATTCAAAGATGGAATACTATGGCAATCAAACAAATCTAAATGTAAGAGCTCTAAAGGTAAACAAGTACTATTTAAAGTTTTACCCTTGTGTGATGACTTTGATTGTTTTCCTTCTTGGCATGCATCACACATCTTGTCTTTGATGTACTTCACTTTTGGCAATCCTTTGACTAGATCCATCTTGGCTATCTTGGTAATATTCTTCATGTTGATATGCCCAAGCCTCCTATGTCATAACCAACTTTCTTCTTCTTTTGTCAAAATACACTTAGGGGAAATGTTAGAAGCATACGATAAATCAACATAGTAAATATTTGATTTCCTATATCCTACTAACATGCAATCATTCAATTTCTTGTGTCTTATAAAGCATTTAGTAAAAGTAAATTCAACACTAAAGTTGGCATCACATAATTAGCTAACACTAAGCAAGTTGAATTTCATATTTTTAACTAGAAAAACTTTATGAATAGCAAGTTTTAGGGATACCTCAATTGTGTCTTTTCCTAGAATTTTGAGTTTACCACTATTACCAAATGACACGATTCCCTTGCTAATGTGGTTGATTGTGGAAAATTTGCTCACATCTCCAGTCATATATCTTGAGTAACCACTATTAACAATCCACATGTTTGGTCCTTCTACCTAAACAATATGAAAAACACAAGCCTTAGGCACCCAAATTTTTGGACCGGTAGCATCAACTACAAAACTCTTGGGAACCCATGCCTTTTTAACCTTGCTCGTAAGTGTTGATTTTCTACTAATGAGGGAGGTAAAGGCTACTTCCTTCTCCTTAGGTCTATATCCTATTCCGGCCTTGTTGTAAATAGCCCTTTGGTCCCTAAGTATCATGTTTAGGTATTTAGAACCATTTGTGAATTTTTCTAAACATACTCTTAATTCACCTATTTCCTTTTTAAGTTCATCATTTTCATCCTTAAGTGAGCATGCATCATTACATGAAAGTTCTACATTCCTAATTGCCTTAATTTCTACTTTCAAATCCTTAATCCTAGTTTTAGATTTATCTAAGGCATTCTTAAGATAAGCAATAGTCTTGTAAAGTAATTCTACCCTAGGGAGTCTCTTACCTCATCGTCGCTAGAGGATGATTCGTCGCTTGATGATGATGATGACTCCTCACTTGATCATCCAGCTTCATCTTCCAAAGTCATAAGTGCTACATGCCTTGTAATGTGGCACAACTCCTCGTCATTGGATGAATCTTCTAGACTTTGTGTATCCCATGTTTGTGCTATCATGACCTCCTTCTTCTTCTTTTCTTTCTTTTCCTTCTTCTTCTTTTCCTTCTCCTCCTTCTTCTTTAGATCCGAGCAATTCGGCTTGATATGCCCTTTCTTATTATAACCATAGCAAATCATGTAAGTGTTAGAAACCGAACTACTAGTAGATTTACCTTTTGAGGATTGGAACATCCTCCTCACATCCTTCTTGGTGAGCTTCCTTGATCTCCCACCAAACTTCTTCACGTAGTGGGCCACCTCGCTAGCCGATAGTTCTTCGTTGCTACTAGATTGTTCGTCCTTCGACTCAGATGATGAGGAGACCTCCTTCTTTTCTTTCTTTTTCTTCTCCTTTTTACCTACAACAAGAGCTAAACCTTTCTCCTTCGATGAAGTGTTAGCTTGTTCATGTAGTTCAAATTCACAAAATAATTCATCTAACTTAACTAAAGAAAGGTCCCTAGAAACTTTATAAGCATCTACCATTGATGCCCATAGAGTTGTTCTAGGGAAAGCTTGAAGCACATACCTTACGAGGTCTCAATTTTCAACCTTCTCGCCTATTACATGTAGTCCATTGACTACCTCCTTGAATCGACCGTGCATTTGGCCCATGGTCTCGTTGGTCTTCATGCTAAAGCTTTGGAGTTGACTTATCAATAGGTCCCTCTTGGCTCTTCTTGTCTCCTTTGACCCTTCATTTAGTTCGATGAGCATCTCCTAAAGCTCTTTTGTGAAGTTGAAGGGGTCGACCTTGGATAGTTGCTCCTTAGATAGACCACATTGAAGTGTGGTCATTGCTTTTGTGTTGGCTTGAGCCTTCTTCGTCATTTCCCTTGTCCAATCCTTTGTTGGTATTTGTGCTCCGAATTCATCGACCGACTCCTCGAATCCATCTACAATACTAAATCAATTCTCAATATCATTCATAAGGTAGTATTCCATCCTACCTTTCCAATAGTCGAAGTCGTTGCCGTCGAAGAATGGAGGTTGCACCGTGCTATATCCCTCTTGAAATGCCATTGTGCTTTCGTTGATGGTTAGATCTTCTGACAGGATCTGGGCTCTGATACCACTTGTTGAGAATCCTTGGAAGGCTATAAGGGGGTGAAAAATCTCTTTTCGTTTCTACAAGAATGGTTAGCAAAAGCAAAATAAATATAAATGAAAAGACAAAAGCAAGCGCTAACAAGATTGTTTAACGTGGTTCAGAGATTATGCTCCTACTCCACGGTGATTCGTAAGATGGATCAATCCGAACAAATCTTTCACTAAAAATCTTCTTTTACAAAGCACTCCTCTTTTTACAAATGATGGAAATAAAGATTAGGGAAGAGGAGGTTAAAACACAATAGAAAGCTTAAGAAGGCATGGAGAGCTTGAGAGTATAGTTAAAAATGAGAGCACTAGTCTTCTCAAGCACCCCAAGGCCTCTTTTTATAGACAAGAGGTTGATTTTCCCGTTGGGGTTGCAGCAGTCGATAGATCGAGCCAGAGTCGATCGATGCCGCTGATCAATCCCCACGGCGAAGCACAGATCTCGATCGTCATTGTCCAGCGGAACTACGATCGATCGGGATTGAGTCATCAATTGACTCAAAACCTTTCTGTGCCCTTGTCACGCCTGCGATCATTTTGCTAGGGTATAGCGATCGGTGATGGTGAACGATCCGAATCTCAAACCCTAGCGATTAGAACTTACGTCTTGATTGGTGGTGATCGATTGGTGGGACAAGCACGGTCGGTGATACACTTCAAGTATGATCAAATCATACTTGAAATCAACTCTCTAGACCTAGACTCAACCTTCTAGCTCTTCCTTCAGCCTTGCGCCTCCAGGATCCCTCCGAGTCCACGACTCCTTTATCCTTGCGCTTGCTTCCAAGAGCTTCCCTCGGTTTTGTCATGTCTTGGGTTTCTCTTTTTGCCATAGTCCGCTTGGACTTTACGTCGCCAAGACTACATGCTTGGATTTACACTGCCAAGACCTTGCCTTTAGACTTCCTTGCCAAGGTCCGTTTGGACTTTACGCCACCAAGACTACATGCTTGGACTTATGCTGCCAAGACCTTCTCTTTGACTTCCCTTACCAAGATCACACTTAGACTTTACTTTACCAAGTCTTCACACTTGGATGTTCTTGTCACTTAACACATTCATGGTTAGATCACAAATATTGCCTAACTATAAATGATTATCCAAACATCAAAATATATAAATGCTTGGGGCATTATTGCACCAACATTTGGGACGTTCACAGCACTTGGGGAGCACTTATGAGTGGAAGCATTAACCTCCCCAAGGCACCCAACCCTTCTTTTTATATAGAAGAAGGGTTTCTTCTCGTTGGACATGCAGCAGTCGACTGATGCATGCCATCAGTCGACTGCCGCTCAAATGGTCGACTTCCAACGGCTTCAGACTTGTCGTCGTCATCGTCCAACGATAGACTTGGCAATCGATAGCTTCCTGTGTAGCCGACTGATCAGTCGGCTATGAGCGATTTTGTGCTTGCGTTCACCCATAGCTTGTGTTGCCATCGCCAGCCCGGATCGATTGATGGTGGAAGCGATGAACTTTCATTCCTTAGCGATCCGGCTGACATTGTTGGGCGCTGAAACCTAATTGACATCGATCAACTACTAGTCGACTCGGACAAGTTGACTGCCAATACTTGGCAGTCGACTGTTATCGGGTAAAACCTCAAACATCAAGATGTTTAAGCATCTGACTGTCGGATAAAACCTCAAACAACAAGTTTAAGCATCCGACACTTGTGTTAGTGTCAGCCCTTAGTGTCAATCATGAGATAATTGATTATGGATCATATGTATCATATTTCATTAATAACATATAAAGATTAATTATTATATTTATTTTATGTGTGTGCCAATTAATAAATATAATAATGTCCTTGAATAGTAGGTTCTAATATACGGTATATCAATTGGTAGAATTGATTATGAGAAGCTGTAGAGAATACTATTCTTAAACATTCCTAGTAAAGTATTGTATTAATACACAAAGGGATATATTGATACATTGAGACTAGCATATAGGTCAATGGATGACTTGATCTCACAAGTCATGGATATGTGATATCACATTGACACATGGGTATATATATTGGAGAATATATGTACTGAATTGACCCACCATGAGAAAGTGTCATGGATCGTTATATGAGTGTCATATACTTTCTCATGTGACTATTGGTATGAATAGTCCTTAGACCTGAAGTCACTATGGTTCCCTACATAAGGAGTTATATACTTTGGTATCGTCTAACGTCACCCGTAACAGGGTGTACTATAACGGCATTACTAGGTATGTAACGAATTATACGGAGGGATTTGAGTGATGTAAATGAGATCTATCCCTCCCATATGATGGGAGTGATATCTTTGGCCTCTTGATAGAGTATGACCACGATATGCATGGTCATGCTCAAATGAGTCAATATGAGATATTGAGCACATTTTGAGTGAGTCTACTTAAGGATCAAGAAACATGAAGATCGATAAGGGAATGACACGATATATGTCTCATTAATCGATCTAAGATATCAAGGATAGAAGGACACCGTTATACATGATAATGGTCACGGAAAGGTTGTCGAATCTCGACTTTCTTGTAACTTGGGTAGCAACAATGTATTGCAAAATGTCGCTCATCTCTTATATATCTAAAATGATTTTAGATACATTGCCAACGTTACAAGAGCCTATTGGGTAACACACAAATGTCATTCTATTTTGGAGATGGTTTCTTTTAGTTGGACTAAAAGACCAATTGATGTGGCCAAGACTTGAGTTAGACTCAAACTAGTTAAACTTGAGTTAGACTCAAGTTAAACCATGGAAGATTAATCATGCAAGGGAATACCAAGGGCCTTGGTATTCATGATGAGGAGATGAGGGGTTTAATATATTTATTAGGAGATTAAAGTCTTCTTGATGAAGAGCTTTTAATGAGGAGATAATGGGTTTTGATGGCTTGATAAGTTTTTCAACGTGCCAACAAAAGAAAAGGTGAGTTTTTCTTTTTGGAAGTGCAAGTGTGTGCCAACGTGAAAGAAAATGGTGACTTGGTGAGAAGTTCCAACGTGCAAGCCAAAAACCAAGAGAATAGTTCTCTCCTTACTCTCCTTCTTCTTCCAAGGGTTCTTGGCATTTGCTAGGGTTGTTAGCACAACGTGACCCCAAAACTGCTGAGTGTCAGTGTGGATACCTTAGAGATACGGTTATCCTTACCATATTGAGATCTGATAGCGTTTGGATTAGTGCGATTGCGAAGGGCATACATCGAAGGTATATTTCTCCTTCTATATAAGATCTAGAAAAAGTAGAATATGAAACGACTTATATGTTTTTGCATGGATCTCTGGTGGGATCCGGTTTATAATCTTTGTTTCCGCTGCGATTGTGCGAAGTATTCGCCCGCAATGTTGTGAACATCACGATCCGGAATTCCTAACAGTGGTATCAGAGCTACTTGCAAAACATATATTTCGTTATGATGATTTATATGTGATATAAATTTAGATTTTCATGCTTTCTATGAGATATAAAATATGTGAATTATGGGTACACGAATTTTAGGCTTGGAATGTTGCGAAAGGGGCAAAAACGGGGTTGAACAGTGTTGGACACAGCCAAGCCGTGTTGGAAAACACAGCCGTGTTTTCAGGATGGCCTGGCAAAAGGAGTGACCCACGGCCGTGTTGAAAAACACGACATGGTCGTGGCAGCCTCTGCCCACCCCAAAATGGTCATGCCAATAGGCACAGCTCGACCGTGTTGGACACGGGGAGCTCCGGAAACAAGGGTCTTGGGTTCATAGTGATGGAACGAGGGCAGCAACTCATTTAAGGAGTTGAGTTGAAAATAAAAATTTTCTTCGGGGGGCACTGCCCCTTGAGGCCCCCGCAAGGGGCGCTGCCCCTTGACCCTACCCGCTAACCGGCTAGCGGGACCGTCGTGGCATTGCGGCTTATCGACGAAATGGCTTAAAATTTGTGTGTGTATTCATAATAAAGTTTATAAAAATTACATCATTATGAATGATATGATGCATGGTGCATGGTTATGGCCTAGGACCCAATGTGATTGTGGTTGTGTGTTGTATGTGCATGTTGTAATTCATAATACGACCTGCGTGTCATATCTTCATATCTATTTTTCTAGTTGTAAAATAGACTTAGACTCGAATGTAACTCGAGTGTTCTTATTTTGTAATGTACAAAATAAAGAAATGAAAAGTTCAATAAAGGTTGAAGTTACAAGGAGGATGTCGACAACACAGGATGATCGAAGGAAGCACTTGGAGAAGATGTCATCCCTAGGTTATCCATTCGCTCTTCTCATTGGCTTGAGAAGAACGTAGATTCGGGCCATAACCATATCACGTTTAAAGTTATATGTTGATATATATTATGCTTGCATGTGATGCTTGTGTATGTGATGCTTGTATGTGATGCATGCATAGTTAGTTGTCACAAAATTAGATCACTTATCATATGCCTACCAAAGTTTAATACTTACTATTACCTTGTTCAATCGTAGCGCGTTTGCCAAAGAAAAGTGACTCAATTTACCTCGGTAAAGTGTGACAGGACAATCGTGATGTCCTCCTATTAAACTTTGGGTTTGACTTAACTAAGCTCTCTCAATTAGATTGATGAACTTAGAGGCATAGCTCATACGAGACATCTACCTACATTATACAAATCTTGGGCGATTAGCCAAAGGTAACTCAAGATGAGCAGTAATTTAGAAGGATATCTCATTCGATGGACACTATGAACAAATAATATTGTTCATATAGATATACAAGAGTTACATTAGACGTAATTGGTACGAATTACCTACCTAACTTATACGCGTCTTGGGCAATTAGCCAAAGCTAACTCAAGATTCGGTATAAAATGGATCTTGTCCCACTTTATGGCCAGTGGGAGAATCATTTAGTTAAAGGCCTAATTAAATGATTGAAATATGATACATGTCTGCATTTCTGTATTATAGATCACCATGTCGTCAAATACATCGAACACACTCTCTCTGCGATATGTACTTGATAAGGACAAGCTCACTGGAGCTAACTTCCTAGACTGATACAGGAACTTGAGGATAGTCCTCAAACAAGAATGCAAACTATACGTCCTAGAGCAGTCCATTTCTGAACCATCCGCCCCTACGACCACTCGTGCTGACAAGGATGCTTATAAGAAGCATCAAGATGACGCATTGGATGTGTCATGCCTTATGCTTGCCACCATGACCTCTAAGCTTCAGAAGCAACATGAGAACATGGATGCCTATGGTATGGTTGAGCATTTGAAACAACTATATCAAGGATAAGCAAGTCACGAGAGATACGAAGTATCAAAGGCTTTATTTCAATGCAAAATGCAAGAAGAAACTCTCGTAGACACTCATGTACTCAAGATGATTGGGTAAGTTGAGAACCTATAGAGATTGGGATTTCCATTAGGCCAAGAGCTGGCCACTGATCTTGTTCTACAGTCACTGCCAGAAGGCTACAGTCAATTTGTCATGAACTACAACATAAATGAAATTGACAAGCCTTTACCTGAGTTGTTGAGCATGTTATAAACTGCTGAACTCAACCTTAAGAAGACAAAGCCTAGTACCATTTTGATGGTAAACAAAGGAAAAGGCAAAGGCAAGCAGAAGCCTAAAGGTAAGGGTAAGACCCAAGCCAAAGGCAAAGGCAAAGGCAAGGCAAATGCATTAAAACCTAAAGGAGGGGTGTCTAAGGAAGGGGAATGCTTCCACTGCAGTGTGACCGAGCATTGGAAGAGAAACTGCAAGCTATACCTGGAAGAGGTGAAAGGGAAGAGAAGTGAGACTTCTTCCTCAGGTATAGAAGTCAATTTATCTATCTCATCTTCTTGGGTATTAGATACCAGTTGTGCTTCTCACATTTGCACCAATGTGCAAGGCCTTTAAAAGACTAGATTATTGACGAAGGGCGAGGTGAACCTACGGGTAGGCAATGGAGCAAAAATTGTCGTCATCACTGTAGGGACATATTCCTTATCTTTGCCCACTGAGCTTATCTTAGAACTAGAGGATTGTTGTTATGTGCCTGTCTTGACGAAAAATATTATCTCTGTTTCTTGTTTAGACAAGAAAGGTTTCTCATTTGTAATAAAGGACAAGTATTATTCCATTTATTTAAATGATATATTTTTTTGTAGTGCACATCTTGTGAATGGTCTCTATCTTCTAGATCTTGAAATCCCCGTCTATAACATAAATACTAAATGGTTCAAATCTAATGATCTGAACCAAACATATCTCTGGCATTGTCGCCTGGGTCACATAAATGAGAATCGCATATCTCATCTCCATAAGGATGGATTACTGGACTCATTTGATTTTGAATCATATGAGACATGCGAGTCATGTCTTCTAGGCAAGATGACCAAGACATCATTTAGTGGATATGGCGAACGAGCTATCGATTTGTTAGAACTCAAACATATTGATGTATGTGGGCCTTTCAATGTAGCAGCTAAAGGAGGCTATCAGTACTTCATTACTTTTACTGATGATTTCAGTAGATATGGATATGTATATCTTATGAGACACAAATCTGAATCCTTTGAAAAGTTCAAAAAATTCAAGAACGAAGTACAAAACTAACTTGGTAAGAGTATTAAAGTGTTTCGATCAGATCGAGATGGGAAATACCTTAGCTAAGCTTTTCGTGACTATCTCATTGAGTTTGGGATTAGATCTCAACTCACTCCGCCTGGAATACCACATTGGAATGGTGTATCAGAAAGGAGAAATCATACATTATTAGATATGGTACGATCAATGATGAGTCACACAAATCTTCCTTCTTTCTTCTGGGGATACGCTTTAGAGATGGCTGCTTTCTCACTTAACCGCGTCCCATCTAAGGCAGTCATAAAGACACCATATACGATATGGACTGAGAAGAGTCCCAAGATGTCTTTTATGAAGATTTGGGGATGTGAGGCTTATGTTCGACTTCAAGTCTCCGACAAACTAGGCCTCAAATCAGACAAGTGCTACTTTGTAGGATATCCTAAGGAAACGAAAGGATATTACTTCTACAATCCCACACAAGGCAAAGTGTTTGTCGCTAGAAATAGAGTATTTTTAGAAAGAGAGTTCATCTCTAGAAGAACTAGTGGGAGTAAAGTATATCTTGAAGAAATTCAAGATAAAGATAGCACTGAGATGGAAATTGAACATACACCACAAAGTGTTGTGGATGATGAGATTGTTGCACAAGAAGTTGTGGAGCAACAACCTGTTCAAGTACACCAACCTCTTCGCAGGTCTGATAGGATACGTCGTCAGCCTAAGAGATATTCATTTCTCTTATATGACAATGATGACGTTATGCTTGTTGACTTGAACGAGTCTACATCCTATCAGGAAGCTGTGATTAGCCCAGATTCTGAGAAATGGCTAGAGGCCATGAGATCTAAAATGGAATCTATGTACACTAACCAAGTATGAACTTTGGTTGATCCACCTGAAGGGGTCAAACTCATTGGGTGTAAGTGGGTCTTTAAGAGAAAGACTGACATGGATGGTCTTATGCATACCTATAAAGGGCGATTGGTAGCTAAAGATTTCAAACAGATTCATGGTATTGACTATGATGAAACTTTTTCACCAGTTGCGATGCTTAAGTCTATTCGGATCATGCTTGCTATTGCAGCTTACCACGATTATGAGATCTAGCAAATGGATGTCAAAACTGTGTTTCCGAATGGAAACCTTCTCGAGGATGTGTACATGACATAACCTGAGAGTTTTGTAGATCCAAAGCATGCTGGTAAGGTATGCAAAATGCAAAGGTCCATTTGTGATTTAAAGCAAGCATCTAGAAGCTGGAATCTTTGATTCGATGATGCGATCAAACAGTTTGGTTTCATCAAGAATGAAGATGAACCCTGTGTCTACAAGAGGGTTAGTGGGAGCATAGTTATCTTTCTTATCTTGTATGTTGATGACATACTTCTCATTGGAAACGACATCCCTACGCTGCAGTCTGTGAAGACTTGGCTTGGGAATTATTTCTCAATGAAGGACTTAGGTGAAGCAGCCTATATTTTAGGCATTAAGATCTATAGAGATAGATCTAAAAGATTGCTTGGCTTATGTCAGAGTGCATACATTGACAAGGTGCTTCAACATTTTGTCATGCAAAATTCCAAGAAGGAATTTCTGCCAATGTCACAAGGTGTAAGCCTTTCGATGGCTCAATGCCCTTCTTCTAAGAAAGAAAGGGAATGCATGAATCAGATCCCTTACGCATCTGCTATAAGATCTATTATGTACACCATGCTATGTACTCGTCCTGATGTCTCGTATGCTTTAAGCATGACGAGTAGGTACCAGTCAGATCCAAGTGACGGTCATTGGATAGTTGTCAAGAATATTCTTAAGTACTTGAAAAGAACTAAAGAATATTTCTTGATATTTGGAGGCGATGAGGAGCTCACTGTAAAGGGTTACAGCAATGCTAGCTTCCAAACTGACAAGGACGATTACAGAACATAGTCAGGGTATATCTTTTGTTTAAATGGTGGTGTTGTGAGCTGGAAGAGTTCAAAGCAAGACACAGTCGCGGATTCTACTATAGAAACCAAGTATATTGATGCTTATGATGTGGCAAAGGAGGTTGTTTGGATCAGAAAGTTTGTTTCTAAGCTTGGTGTAGTTCCTAGCATCGTGAGCCCTATAGAGCTTTATTGTGACAACAACGGGGATATTGCACAGGCTAAGGAACATCGTTCTCACCAGCATTCCAAACATATACTATGGCGGTATCACCTCATTCGAGAGATCATCAATAGAGGAGATGTGCGGATATGCAGAGTAGATATTGATGCTAACATTGCGGATCCCTTGACCAAGGCTTTGGAACAGAGAAAGCATGATGGTCATACTAGGTCTTAGAGATTATAGTGATTGGCATTAGTGCTAGTGGAAGATTGTTAGTGTCATCCCATAGTGTCAATCATGAGATGATTGATTAGGGATCATATGTATCATATTTCATTAATAACAGACAAAGATTGATTATTATATTTACTTTATGTATGTGCCAGTAAATAGATATAATAATGCCCTTGAATAGTATGTTCTAATCTATAGTATATCAATTGGTAGAATTGATTATGAGAAGCTGTAGAGAACACTATTCTTAAACATTCCTAGTCAAATATTGTATTAATAGACAAAGGGATATATTGATACATTGAGACTAGCATGTAGGTCAATGGATGACTTGATCTCACAATTCATGGATATGTGATATCACATTGACACATGGGTATATATATTGGAGAATATATGTACTGAATTGACCCACCATGAGAAAGTATCATATATCGTTATATGAGTGTCATATACTTTCTCATGTGACTAATGGTATGAATATTCCATAGACCTGAAGTCACTACGGTTCCCAACATAATGAGTTATGCACTTTGGTATCGTCTAACGTCACCCGTAATAGGGTGTACTATAACGACATTACTGGGTATGTAACGAATTATGCGGAGGGATGTGAGTGATGTAGATGGGATCTATCCCTCCCATATGACGAGAGTGATATCTTTGGCCTCTTGATAGAGTATGACCACGAAATGCATGGTCATTCTCAAATGAGTCAATATGAGATATTGAGCTCATTTGTTTGAGTGAGTCTACTTAGGGATCAAGAAACATAAATATCGATAAGGGGATGACATGGTCTATGTCTCATTGATCGATCTAAGATATCAAGAATAGAAGGACACTGTCATACATGATAATGGTCATGGAAAGGTTGTCGGATCTCGACTTTCTTGTAACTTGGGTAGCAATGATGTATTGCTAGATGTCGCTCATTGCTTATGTATCTAAAATGATTTTAGATACATTGTCAACGTTACAAGAGTCCATTGGGTCACACACAAATGACATTCTATTTTGGAGATGATTTCTTTTAGTTGGACTAAAAGACCAATTGATATGGTCAAGACTTGAGTTAGACCCAAACTGGTTAAACTTGAGTTAGACTCAAGTTAAACCATGGAAGATTAATCATGCAAGGGAATACCAAGCATGATGAGGAGATGAGGGGTTTAATATATTCATTAAGAGATTAAATTCTTCTTGATGAAGAGCTTTTAACGAGGAGATAATGGGTTTTGATGGCTTGATAAGTTTTTCAACGTGCCAACAAAAGAAAAGGTGAGTTTTTCTTTTTGGAAGTGCAAGTGTGTGCCAACGTGAAAGCAAATGGTGACTTGGTGAGAAGTTCCAACGTGCAAGCTAAAAACCAAGAGAATGGTTCTCTCCTTCCTCTCCTTCTTCCAAGGGTTCTTGGCGTTTGCTAGAGTTGCTAACACAACGTGACTCCAAAACTACTGAGTGTCAGTGTAGATACCTTAGAGATACGGTTATCCTTACCGTATTGAGATCCAATAGCGTTTGAATTAGCGGGATTGCGAAGGGCACGCATCGAAGGTATATTTCTCCTTCTAGATAAGATCTAGAAAAAGTAGGATACGAAACGACTTATATGTTTTTGCATAGATCTCTGATGGGATCCGGTTTATAATCTTTGTTTCCGCTGCGGTTGTGCGAAGTATTCGCTTGCGATGTTGTGAACATCACGATCCGAAATTCCCAACAACTTGACTTAGCCATTTGGCCAAGTTCACCTACTTAAGCTACCCCGTCCCAGATTACAATCGCTCAATCTCTTATCTCCCATGGAGTTTCTCACCGAAGCTCTCTTCGTCCGGCTACGTCCCTTGGATGCACTAAGCCCGTGGCTCCTCCAATGTCATCCTTCGCATCTTGCCCTGAAGTCTGCTTCTTTTGACTTCACTCCATCTGTTCCTCGTCCGACGGTCCCTCGAATGAACTAAGCTCACGGCTTCTCCAATGCAATCCTTCACTGACTCAAGGACTCGAACCATGAGAGGATGAACTCGTCAATGCTTCATCAAGCATACCATGTGTAATTCACTAAGTCTTACACAACTTTAACACACACATCAAATCTATAACAATCCTAACTTAAACCCTTTGTCACACACATCAAAACCAAACCATACTTGGGTTTATTTCCCTAACAATATTGAGCTCATTTGTTTGAGTGAGTCTACTTGGAGATTAAGAAATACAAAGATTGATAAGAGGATGACATAGTCTATGCCTCATTGATCAATCTATATATCAAGTATAGAAAGACAAGGTCATCCATTATAGTAGTTACAAAAGGTTAAGTCGGATTTCGACATTCTCATCACTTGGGTAGCAATGATATATTGCTAGATGCCGCTCATTGCTTATGTATATAAAATAATTTTATTGCCAATGTTATGAGAACTTATACAGTCACACACAAAGAACATGTTGGTTTGGAGATAAGTTTATTCTAGTTTGACTAAAATAATGAACCTTAAGATTATATGGGTTAAGTTGGACTAATTGAGTTAGACTCAAATGAATCCAAGGATTGAATCTATTAATTGAGTTAGACTTAAATGAATCCAAGGATTGAGTCTAATCCGAATTAGATTCATTTGGATTTAATTCAACCACTTAAGACCTCATGCATGGAGATTAGTGGAGCATTAAATGCTCATGCATAGAGATGCATAGAGATTAGTGGAATGTAAGTTACAAGAAGGATAGTAAATTGGATTTATTATCCACTTAAGTTTATCATACATGATAATGGAACGTAAGTTACAAGAAGGATAGTAAATTGAATTTATTATCCACTTAAATTTATCATGCATGATGATATTAAGGAGATTATAAAAGATGTAATAGAGATCATCATCTCCTCCTAATTCTTCCTCTCTTGGCCGAACACCTTCTTCAAGTCTTCTCCTTGATCGGATTTCTCTATCTTGGTCTTCTTTTAGCCGAATGAAAGAACACTCTTGTTGCTAGTATAACATGGTGGTTCTTCTCTAAACCGAGTTCGTGAGACGAACGACGAGTTCGTGTAGATACGCATAGAGACACGGACACTTGAACGTGCAAGAGATCCGACGAATCTTGGACAAACGGGATAAGCTATGGGCACGCATCAAAGGTATACCTATAAGATAGAATTTTATAGATTTAAACTTGTATGAGTTTTCTTTCGTATGGATCGCCAAAGGGATTCTTTTTCCGCTGCGATTTAATTTTTTATCGCATAGGAATCCCTACAAGACCAAACAAAATTTAATTAGCAAGGATAAAATAAAATAAAATTCATTTAAATATAAACAATGATATAATAGGAGATCGAGCCTTATAATATAGAAAGATTCATATAATCAGCTTCACTTGGTGGGATAAATGATCGATTGTTTTGTTATTATTGTCGTATCCAATTTCATTACCAATGTTGTTCGATAATTAATTGATCATTAGTAGATTAATCATAATAGATATTAACTAATTCGATCATTATTGTTTTATCGATGGATCCTTCCACGTTGACACTGGTAGTAACAATATTGGAACTAATCTTCAGCTAACTTAGCTACAAACAAATATTTTGAGTTTTGGTTTCATCAATCAAGTAGCAATTTCTATTGGGCAATTGGAACCAATGGAAACCATTAAATAAAAAATAGAGCTCTTATGGCTACGATACAGTGGTATGATATTCAATTTAATTTTTAAATATTTACAATTCGATTTTTAATTATGATGTATTTTAGAATTTTTCTTTAAATAAAATGACAAATTAAAAATATTATAATTGTCGAGGTTGTTCATTGAGTATTTATTTTTGTTATATTTTGATGACCGATAAAAAAAATTATAAGATAAAATTAATTATTTTTAAAGTTAATCGGATTCAAAATTTAAATATACGATGATAGTTTAAAGAATAGGAAGTAGCTCGGAAAAAGATACAAGTATACTGCAGCGGGATGCAGAAAATGGGCTTGGGCTCAGTTTTATCATTTGTGCTACTGCTACTTCTGTTCGGGAAGTGGTTGGCTCACCTTCTTCCACAACAACCTGCTCCTCCCTTCCGGCTTCCCTATCCCCCTCCCACCCCACGACCACTGACAAACCATTACTTGCTCATCGATGCCATGTCTGCCCTTGCTTTCTCTCCGACAATTGCCAAATGCCCCAACGACCCAGGTACAATTCCTTCTCTCTCCTGCCTTTTGTCCCTGATAAATAACGAACCCTGGCACTCGGCAATCATATTCATGCCTTTCTCGCAGCCTTAACATCTCCTCCTCCTTTTCCTGGCCCAAATCTTCGCCCCGCTTTTTCTGGAGTGCCCTTGCGCCTGCCTCCTCTACGGCCCGCGGCGAGAGCGGGGCCATGGAACCGTAGCGGCAAGACTCATTGTCGCTTTCCCAGGACGGCGGTGGTACTGATGATGGTGAAGCCGGCGATCCAGTTCATCCAGGGAACCGACGAGCAAACGATACCGGACGTGAGGCTGACCAAATCAAAGGACGGCACCAATGGGGTGGCAATCTTCTCCTTCGACCAGCCCTCGGTGTTCGACTCCTCCGGCGAGCTGGGGGACATCACTGACTTCTACATGATCGACGAGGAGGGCGTGCTGCAGTCGGTGGACGTCAGCGCCAAGTTCGTGAACGGGAAGCCTTCGAGAATCGAGGCCAAATACGTGATGAGGAGCCCCAAGGAATGGGACAGGTTCATGAGGTTCATGGAGAGGTACTCTCGGATCAATGGCTTGCAGTTCGTTAAAAAATGACCCTACTTTTCTTTCCTTCCGCTACTAATTGTAATGCCCATAACTGACGATCTTTGATTTGTTCACCGTCGATCGTGTTCTTAATTCACTTTCTAGCGATGGATTAATAATCGAAGTGATAGAACAGATTAAATTATTTTTTTTATAAATTGAATCGATCGATTTTTTTTTTAATTGAACAATGAAATTTTAAATAATTCAATCGGAATTTTAATTAATCGAAGTTTTTCATCAATCATTCATTGATTAATTTTCTATTCAATTTTTTAATCAAATAATCAGAGTCGATTGATTTTTTTATTTGATTTTTCAATCGAATTATTTAATTTTCAAGAATATTAATTGACTTTTATTTGATTTAATTGATTTTTAAATTTGAAAATCGAATTAAATAAGTCGAAATAATCAATATTTTTTTATTAAAAAATTAATTTCTAAATTGACGAATTGAATTTTAAATTTCAATAAGTTCGGTCTGATAATTTGGTCACTCCTATTAGAGACGGTTGTTTTGTTGTTCTGCATTTCACAATGAGTGCAGTTGAATTGAATGGCCAAACAAAAATTTATATTGTCGTCTTTTCACAAACAAGATAATTAACTTTGTTTGACTTTGTTAGCCTGAGCTAGCTATTCCTTCCCTTGATCAAAAGAGTCTAGCAATTTTAATGAGTTTTATTGAATAAACATGAACAAATTTTTGTTAAACCAATTAAACAACAAACTTATTGAATAGTCAAACAAAATTTATATTGAATTTTCACAAACAACACAAGTTTATTTGACTTTCAAAAGAGTAGTCCAATCCACCGTGTAATTTTGTTTTTAGAGATTAGCAATGGCCCTAGCCAAGTTTGTGCTGTTAGCAATCTTGAGGTATAACACGTGTTTGCGATGACTTCTAACAAAGATTAGCTTAAATAAAGGGGTACAAAACTCCCACCATTGTAGCATCCTGAGGAATAATTAGATTGCATTGAATTTATTATATGTAATTTTATCCTAGATTATTTTTGTGACTCATGTAAATGACTTCCCATTATTAGCTGCTAATTCCCCATCATTATCGAGCTTATTAGAAGATAGAAGGTCGTGCTTGTTGGAAGGATCAGAAGAAACACAACCATTAATTTTTGATGGATCATTAGCCTCAAAACTATGTCCACTGACTATTCCATAATCAGATTTGAACTCGTCGGGATGAAGTAAATTGATGGCATTGGCGACTATGATCTTTGTTGAATCAATTCTCGTCGAGTATGATATTTGTTAAGCTTGCAACGAGATCCCCACCCTTGTGCAAGGATGCATGATGTAGTTGGAGGGCAAGAAACACTAAAAAAAAAAATGAAAAATAGCGACGAAATATTAACAACGAATTGTTAATTCGTCGCTAAAACGAGGAATTAACGACGAATTTCTTAATCGTCGTAAATAATATTTCATTTACGACGAAAAAGTAATATTTCGTTGCAAGTATAAAATATATTAGCGACGAAATAAAAATATTGGTCGCTAGACTATATTCTAAATGAGTATTAGTGACGAAATATACATTTCGTCGAATAATATATTAAGTTTAGAAACGATATCAATAATAACAGTCGAATTAGCCACTCGACTGGTACTTAGAGACGAATATTTATTTATTTGTCATAAACTATTCAGTCGATTGGCCAGTCGAGTGAACTCGATTCAGTGGCCTGACAATTTTTTCTTTAGCGACGTAAATTTTAAAATCGTCGCCAATAATAGCAATTGAATTGGCCACTCGACTAGTACTTAGTAACGAAATAAATAAATATTCATCACAAACAATTCGATCAATTGGCCAGTCGAGTGAACTCGATTCTGTGGGCTAGTAATTTTTGCTTTAGCGACCCAAATTTAAATTTTCGTCACTAAGATAATAAATATTAGTGATGAATAAAAATATTTCGTCGCTAATATCCACAGAAAAACCCTCCCCCGCACCGATTCTCCCATTTTCTCAGCGTGACTTCCTCTCTTCCGGCGATTCTCTTGCTCTCTGGTGATTCTCCGGCGACAAGCTCCGCGTGACTGTTCCTTCATCTCTTCAATTTTCATCTTGTGCTCTGGCTTCTCTCCTCGTCGACCCAGTGCCCTAGCTTCCGCGCACACGTGACTTCTCTTCTCCGGCAACGAAACCGACTTTCTCCTGGTTATTCGGCTCCAACGATACCTCCGACGTCCTGTTGGCCTCCTTCTCCAGCTCCGGTCTCCAGCTCCGGCTTTTTCTCGACGTCATCTCAAGCTCATCCTTCGATGCGAAGACTTAGGTTTATTCGAATGCTTTCTTCAAAATTTTAAAATACATTTAGGGTTTTTTTTTATATTGTTGTTATGATTAGATGATAAATTTAGGGTTTTGTTATACTCAGATAATGAATTTAGGGTTTTGTTAGGGTTTAAGGTTATTATAGATTATATATACGGTTGTTAGGGATTAGCTGATGAATTTAGTATTTTTTTATCATTTAGATTTGGACTTATTCATGGTAATCAAGCAGTAACTTAATACTTAGATGATAAATTTGAAGATATGTTATCAATTAGATGATGATTTTAGGATTATTTTGTAATTAGAGGATAAGTTTAGGATTTACTTATTCTTAAATTATAATGTTCGATGATAAACATAGAGTTATAATGGAAATTGTAGGTTATATTGTGTGAGATTTAAATTATAAATTTTTTGATTATTTTATATGTGATAACTAAATTTAAGTTACTAAATTCCTTTTATTGAAAATTAACATAAAAATTATTTTATATATGTTTAACTAGGGTTTAAAAATATGGATAAAAGTCGGATAACGATTCAGAATCGAATTAGTCCTGAATATATAAATGGGTTGAATGAGTTTATAAATATGGCAGAAAATTACATGATCAGTCTGAATTTATCGAAAATTCATTGTCCATGTCAACGGTGTGACAATTTGTTTCAATATAAATTAGATTATGTGCGAGGACATCTTTGTAGGTGGGGATTCGATAGATTATATAAAGTCTGAAACTTTCATGGAGAATCTTCTACATCATCCGATAGTATAAATATTGTCAATCAAGATGGAAACGATTTTGGTGTTGAAGTAGATGATTTTGAAGACATGTTTACTGATTTACAAAATGCAGAAAATCTAAATAACAATGAGCCTCAATCAGATGATATCAATGTAAACACGAATGCAAATGATTGTAAACGAAGTTATACTTTAATGTTGGAAGAAGCACAAAAGAACTGTATCACAATTGTACTAATTTTCAGTTTTCAATTTTGTGGTGAAGCTAATGCATGTGAAGGAGTTAAATGGATAGAGCAATAAATCTTTTGATATGTTACTTCAGTTATTGCAAGAGACATTTCCTAAACCGAATGTGATTCCAAACACTTATTATGAAGCCAAAAAATTATTAAAAGAGTTAGGATTGACATATGAGAAGATACATGTCTATAAAAATAATTATATTTTATTTTGAGATGAGCACGAAAATAAGGATGCATGTCCAGTGTACAAGGAGCTCATATACAAGTACAAAGGGATGAATAAGAAAAAGAATTCTCAAAAAATTCTTCAATATTTTCCTTTGAAACTGAGACTTAAGCGGTTGTTTATTTCGAAGTATACGGCTAAAGAGATGAGATGACATAAAGAAAAGCGAGTTGAAATAGATGGTGTATTAAGACACCCAGTTGATAGTGAATCATGAAAAGAATTTGCCAATGCATATGAAATATTTGCAGGTGATCCACGAAATATTTGCTTAGGGTTGGCTACTGACGAGTTTAATCCATTTGGAAACATGTCAAATGCTTATAGTATGTGGTATGTTATACTTGTGAATTATAATTTTCCACCATGAAAAATGATGAAGCCACCATATATGATTATGTCTCTTTTAATTCCTGGGCCTAAATCACCTGGCAAAGAGATAGATTTATACCTACGACCTCTGATAAACGAACTGAAGGAGCTATGGGATGACAGGGTGGAAGCATATGATGCATCGACTGAACAAGTATTTCAATTACATGCTGTTGTGATGTGTGTTGGTGCAATCAGCCCAGGTCACGATTGACTAGACTCGAGTTTGACTCGAGTAGTGGTTTATTGTTTGTGTTTTGATGTTTGACAATGAGGTGACCATTTTTTGATAATGGGTTGACTATATGGTTGACATGGAGTTGACCATATGATGGAGAAGTCCAAGTGAGACACTGTTAGTAATATATGAGAGGTATCCTAAGACAATCGCCTTATGATTGTACCATTTATTTGATAAATGAAGATTCACTATTTGAGTATACATGTTTTCATGTATTTGATTGGATCTTAAACTCATTTACTAAATGTCCACAATACGATTCACAGCATGAGAGAATTCGTGATTGGATTACAACTAGTGAGTATCTCTACATGTGTAATTGTGATGTATTGAAATTATCTCTAGTCGATAAATTGATGTATTCGGACGCCATCGATTTTGTTGAGACTTGCACGAGGTATACTCTTTGGTTTATCTAAGCAGCTGTTTCTCACTGGCTGGAGATATTGTGATGTCCGGAGTTAATCGTAGATGCTAGTTATGGTAACTAGTTCATTGTAGTGACCAGCTATAAGACTTCATATGGTTCTCTACATATATGGATATGTCAATGAAGTTCTTACTACAGCTTAAGTACGATGTTCCTTTGACTTGTGGTATTCAAGTCATCTTAGTCATGGAGACTTATGTTTTGACATCTTAAGCAAGCATCTCCAAGGAGATGTGGACCCGGGATAATTGGGTATAAGTCGAAATGCCCGAAGGTGTTTGAATAGCCTATAAAGGATTCACCACTCCTTGCGAGGAGATGTATACCCTTGGCCTATCGTCGGATTATTACTAAAGTCTTTGGCCAAAGCATTATATGTTTAGAGTAAGGTACTCTAGGATACATGTGCAGTAACTAGAATCCATAGGATGAGGAAATGATACTTTGGCTAGGTATGATGTAGTCAGTCTAGTGGAGGCTGACACTATAGACCATGTCATAAACCAAGTGGGTATAAGATGAGTGAAGGAAACGGGACATGATTCATTGTAGCTGCTGAAGGGTTTCAGAAATGGTTCTGGAATCAACCCTTAATTTTTCGATTAATTGGGGATCATGATGTACTACTAGGTGTCACTCATGATCATTCTATAATTAATGGATAATTATAGATGGCCAACATAAATCGGTAATCTATTTGGTCACACGCACAATGAGCGTAATCCAAAGGATTTAAAACGAGCTTGAGAATAAGATTCTCAGATCAAGAGAAACAATGTTTGGTTGGACCAAACAAGGAGCGAGCATGAAATCGTTTCAGTTGCAACAGAAGCATGGATGGGACGAGTCTTATGAAGACATGATGGATGAACCAAATTGGTTTGGTTCTAATCCAATGGTGGAAAATAAACCAAAGTGGTTTGGTTTGTTTTAAACGAATGAACCAAAGTTGGTTTGGTTCGTTTTAACTTAAAATAGACCAACTCGGTTTTATTTATTTTAACTTAAGTTATTGGAGCGGGTTAATGGGTTTTGGTTAGAAACCAATAACTCTAAGGAGAAGGTTTCTTAATGGTTAAGAAACATGCGCTCTATAAAAGTGTTGCAAGAGGTTTGGAGAGCTCTAAGTTTATTTTTGGGAACTTCTCTTCCTCTCCTCTCCCTCTCTTCTCCTTGTCACCGCCTAAGAGGGTCCACGCCCAGCTCTTGAGCTGCTGCCCCTTTGTGCCGCCAACGTCCAGCTGCTGCCGGCCACCCCTTCGGCGATCCACCTTGGCTCCGGTGACCAAGGATTAGCCGACCACCTCCTTTGGCAGGCGCCAAGTCCTCCACCAAGTTGTCCAATTTTTGGACAGCTTGTTTCCTTCTTGTCGGAGCGTCGTTTGGAGTTCTGACAGTGACTTCCTTGCCGGAGATTGGATCTCAGGTAATCCTCATAGGTGGAGGACCAAAGATTCATCAATCGGTTGACGAATATCTCTCTGGAGAAGCGAGTTTTTGGGGACTCATTTTGCATTCGAATTTTGATTCGGATTGTGATCTCCTCTCGATCACATCGTCTTCGACACGAGATTAGTGACTCCTACGAAGATGAGGCTCGTAGATTGGTGAAGCTATCCCGACGGTACTCGGCATGGATATGGTTAGAGGAAACTCTAGCGTGAGTTGCTCCGATTGATGTCATTCCCGTTGCACGTGAAACGTCAGGTATAACAAGCGTAATTTCCTTTTATTGCAAAATTTGAAACTGCAATTATGTCTACACATATTGTATCTTGCATGCATGTGGTGTGTGTGTTGTAATAAATTAGATTTATTGCTTTTAATTCTTCCGTTGTGCACATGTTTACGAAACATGTTCAAACATACACTTGTCATGGTACCGGGGAAACCCAACAATGGTATCAGAGCTCAGGTTGTGTTTTGACATAATCATAAAATTATTTTGCGATAGTCATAATTGTATTAATGGAAATTTTCTACTTTTGAAAAGTTTAGAAGTATTTATGGAAATCTTCTACTTTTGAAAAGTTTAGAAGTATTTATGGAAATTAACACTTTCCATAAATAAAATATGTGATTAGATTTGGAAATTTGTTTCCTAATTTAATCATGATTTGATTTGAGAATCAAATCTAAAACATATTCTATTTCCATAAATAGTTTTGACAATTTAGGAAATTTATTTCCAAAATTAAATTTGACTTTCCTTAATTAACACTTTCCATAAATAAAATATGTCATTAGATTTGAAAATTTGTTTCCTAATTTAATCATGATTTGATTTGTGAAATCAAATCTCAAACATATTTTATTTCCATAAATAGTTATGACATATAAAGAAATTTTTGTACATGCCATAATTGTATGTCATGTAATTGCATTAGATGCATATCATTATGTCATGCGTGTCGTGACATGTAGATGTATGTCATGCCATGTAGATAATAGTTATTTGCATACAAAGAGGATGAGATATTAAAACTCATACATAATATTAAAACCTACACCTTCCATGGTTAGAACTAGAGTTCTGTTTCTTATTTGTGTTATTGGACTCTCTCTAAGCTTGGCTCGAACCTGAACATGTTCAAACGCCATGGAATAGTTTAATACTAATATGGTAAAAGTCAGAGGTCAATCGTTAGCTTGGTTGTTGGACTATCTCCAAGCCGGACTAATTGGTTGAATGTGCTCTAACCATATTAAAACTATTTCTCGATTAATGGGTGGGCTTTAACCTGGAGCATCGACTTGTTGGACTCTCTCCAAGGTCGATGTGAAGGGAGGTGAAGTTGGGTGTTATGCATATGATGCATACTTGTTAATGAGTTAACAACCCAATGTATGTGTGAACATTCAATTAGTTGATAGAACATTGTGATAGTTGCATATATGTGATATGCAATCGGTATACTTGATACCTATCATTGTAGCTATGAATGGCTTGTTGGACTCTCTCCAAGGTTGTTCATATCTATGTTGGATATCAACCCATTCGGAGATGGACCTACGATCTCCCAAAGTGATTTTAGGGTTTTAAAATTCAAAAATGAATGGGATTTGTAAATGTATGTTGATGCATTTTAAAATTATTTTCTCATATATGCATGATTTGTATTTCTAGGTTAATCGGTTGATCATGATATCTTTGAATTTGCGCTCTATTTTGAATTCAAATAAATTGACTAGGCCGAACTTCTTGGATTGGCTTAGAAACTTGAGAATTGTTCTCAAGACGGAAAAGCTTGTGTATGTCCTCGAAGAGCCTCTTCTCGTCCGTCCGAAGGACGATGCAATTCCGGATCAATTGTTGGCCTATCAGAAACATGTGAGTAATTCTGAACTAGTGAGTTGCATCATGCTAGCCGCGATGGTACCCGAGTTGCGGAAGCAGCATGAGCATATGGATGTTCATACCATAGTCTTTCATCTTTATGAGTTTATTGATGAGCAAGTGAGATCCGAAAGGTTTGAAGTCTCCAAGCTCCTCTTCACCTCTGAGATGCAAGAAGGTTCATCTGTGATACTGCTCAACATGCTGAAGATGTGGAGCCTTCTGTGAAGCATGAGCATGGGACGATGTTGTTAGTTGATTCCTCGAAGAAAGGTTCTAAGAGGAAGTCAAAGGAACAGTAGAAGGGGAAGAAGAAAAAGACTAAAAAGACAGAACCAACTCAAAAGGGCACTTGCCATCATTGTGGCAAGGAGGGTCATTGGCGAAGAAACTGCAAGATTTATCTTGAGTCCGTGAAGAAGAAGAAGGCATCTGATGCCCCATCATCTTCAGATATCTTCGTTATTAATTGTCATTCTATTTTCTTAGACACTTGGGTATTGGATACCGGGTGTGGTTCACATATATGTAATAACATACATGGGCTAAGGAATAGAAGAAGACTTGTCAAGGGAGAGTCAAATTTACGTGTTGGGAATGGAGCAAAGGTTGTTGCACTCACCATCGGAACATATTTGTTGAAACTCCCTACAAGACTTGTCTTAGAACTGGACAATTGCTTTTATGTTCCTTCATTGATAAAGAATATCATTTTGATTTCTTGTTTAAATAGAAATGTGTATCATTTGAGTTTTAGTAACAATTGTTGTTACATAACTTTGAATGACATATTTTATGGGAGTGGAACATTGTGCAATGGTATATATATGTTAGATGTATCCAGTGACATTTTCAATATCGAAGCGAGCAACAAGCATGTTCGAAAAGATAATCAATTAGACTCCTACATGTGGCATTGTCGTCTTGGCCATGTGAGCAAGAAATGCATGTTAGAATTACACCAATGTGGAATTCTGGAATCGTTTGAATTAGATTTATATGATACATGTTAATCATGCTTAAAAGCCAAGATGACTAAGTTATCTTTTACGGGAAAAGGTGAACCGGTGGGAGAGTTGCTTGGTCTAATACATACTGATGTATGCAGACCTATGTCAACTCAAGCTCTAGAAAGCTATAGCTACTTCATTACCTTCACCGATGATCACTCACGGTTTGGGTATGTGTTCTTGATGAAACACAATTCTGAAACCTTTGAAATGTTTAAAGAATTCAGAAATGAAGTGTTGGGGATTTGACGCCGGCTAGAGGGGGGGTGAATAGCATGTGACCCGTACGTAGATGGAAATCGTTCGCGTGCTTGTCTACAATTTCGTTAGTGCGCAGCGGAAATAGAAATAATAAAAACAATAACGAAATAGACAACAAGCTAACACAATGATATAACGTGGTTCGGAACCGCACGGTTCCTACTCCACGGATCGAGCTCTAAAGAGCCCTAGTGATGCACACGCACTCACTAATGATAAACACTCCTTCTCGACACAAGTCGGAGGCGGAGAAACCCCTTACAATAGATCTTATAACAGTAAGAACGAAATACAAGCAATATACAATGTAAATATGAAATACAAGTAAAGAAAAAAAACTTTACAACACTTGTTTTGATTGCTTGAATGCTTGATTGTTTGCTTGCACTTGGAGACCTGATTTGCACCAACAAATCGCCCCAATAGCCCTCAAGAACCGGTTGCTTTTTCCTCCATCACGAGCTCCATATATAGCTTCAACCTGTGCTGGAAAAAGTCTATCAGTCGACTGATCGGGACCATCAGTCGACTGATGCCACTGTTGTCGTGAGACAACGGCTAGTTCCACGTTGGATAAGTCCAACGGAACTACCATCAGTCGACTGATTGTGACCATCAGTCGACTGATGGAGTCCTCACTCGACCAGTCGAGTCTCGACTCCATTCTGTGGCCGAATTCTCGAGCACCAATCGATCACACGATCGGGCCGATCGCTGAGCCATCATCGATCGCCAACCTATGGCGATCAGCTAGGCCATAACCCGATCGAAACCCTAGTTGACTCGGTCCATCGGCCACATGGCATCAGTCGACTGGCACACCTCAAACATGAGGTTTTAACTCAAGTATGGTTCCCCTATACTTGCTAGACCACCCTTAGCCTAGACCTAAGCCTTCTAGCCACCTCCATCAGCCTCACGCCTCTCGGATCCCTCCAAGTCATCCATGACTTGTTCATCCATCGCGCTAGCCTTCAGGTGCTTCCATCGGCTATGTCATGCTAACGGTGTCTACACCGCCAAGGCACATTGGACTTACACCGCCAAGACTCCGCTTGGACTTTACGCTGCCAACCATTGGACTTATGCTGCCAAGACTACTGCTTGGACTTTACGCCGCCAATATCAATCCCCTTGGACTTCGAATGCCAACCCATGTTGGACTTTCCATGCCACGACCCATGCTTGGACTTTACATGCCAAGACCCATGCTTGGACTTTCCTTGACAATTATATTGTCATATGTTTTTGTCGAAACATCAAAACACATCAAAACTTCACTCGAGCCAAACTCGAGTCCTGGTCAATCGTGACCTGGGCTAATTGCACCAACATGAAGTAGATAAACACCTTGGCAAGAGTATTAAAATACTTCGATCGGATCGAGGTGGTGAATACTTGAGTCAAGAGTTTCTGGATTATCTATGGGACAATGGTATATTGTGTTAATGAACTTCGCCGTATACACCACATCATAATAGTGTATCTGAGAGGCGAAACCAAACCTTGTTAGACATGGTTAGGTTGATGATGAATCACGCGAATCTTCCCAAGTCCTTTTGGGGCTATGCACTTCAGACTGTTGTTTACTTGTTAAACAGAGTCCCGACCAAGGTAGTCTCTAATACTTCATATGAGATATAGAATGATAAGAAACCTCATGTATCTTACTTGAAGATATGGGGTTGTCCTGCTTATGTGAAGCGGACTGTATCAGAAAAACTGGATGCTAAGTCTGATAAATGTCTATTTATTGGATACCTTAAGGAAACAAGGGGTTACCATCTATCATCCTGTGGAACAAAAGGTGTTTGTTTCAAGACATGTTGTGTTTCTAGAGAAAGATTTTCTCTTGCAAGAAAACAGTGGGAGTGTCGTTGATGTTGGTGCAATCGACCCAGGTCACGATTGACCGGACTCGAGTTTGACTAGGAGATGTTTTGATGTTTGACATGAAGGTTTGACATTGATTTTTGACATTGATGTCTGATAATATTTTGGGGAGATTGTTGGTGCAATTTACCCGGGTCATAATTGACCGGACTCGAGTTTGACTCGAGGGGAATTTTGATGGTTAACTGGAGTTGACCATGTCATGGAAAGTACAAGTCATGAGTACTTTGCATGTAAAGTCCAAGCATGGGTCTTGGCATGGAAAGTCCAACATGGGTTGAAAAGGAAAAGTCCAAGCTTGAGTCTTAGCATTTGAGAAGTCCAAGGGGTTTGATATTGGCGGCGTAAGGTCCAAGCGGGAGTCTTGACAGCATAAGTCCAATGGTTAGCGACGTAAAATCCAAGCGGAGTCTTGGCAGCGCAAGTCCAATGTGCCTTGGCGGTGTAGACACCGTTAGCATGACATAGCCGATGGAAGCACCTGAAGGCTAGCATATGGATGAACAGGTTATGAATGACTTAGAGGGATCCGATAGGTGCGAGGCTGACGGAAGTGGCTAGAAGGCTTAGGTCTAGGCTACGAGTGGTCTAGCAAGTATAGGGGCACCATACTTGGGTTAAACCTCATGTTTAAGGTTAAAACTTCATGTTTGAGGTGTATCAATCAATTGGTACCATGTGGCAGTCGACTGGTATGAGTCAACTAGGGTTTGACTGCGGGGAGTGCCCTAGCAGTTGACTGCCAGAGGTGGGCAGTCGACTGATCTTGTGATCAGTCGATTGGTGCTCGGTATTTCGAGCACAGAATGGAGTCTGACTTGACTGCTGGGGTTAGCAGTCGAGTAAACGCTCGATCAGTCGATTGATGGACATGATCAGTCAACTGATGTTATATCCGTTGGATTTTTCCAGCGTGGATTGCTCCATTATCTCACAGCAACAGTGTCATCAGTCGACTGATGGGCGAAATCTAGCCTAGGCAGCAGCTATAAAGGAAGCTTGTGGAGGAGGATTTTGCAACCGGTTCTTGAGGAGTTTTGGGACGATTTGCTGCTGCAAATCAAGGTCTCCAAGTGCATTTCAAGCAACCATCAAGCAAGCAATCAAAAGAGTAATTGTAAAATGTTGTTTTCTTTACTTGTGTATTTTATTTATATCTTGCTTGTATTTGTTTCTTACTGTTGTAAGAGTTATTGTACGAGGTTTCTCCACCTCCGGATTATTCCAAGAAGGAGTTTTATTGTTTAGTGGTGTTTGTGGCATCGCTAGAACTCGTTTGAGTTCGATCCGTGGAGTATGAACCATTCAGTTCCGAACCACGTTACATAGTTGTGTTTGTGTGTTTGTATATTGTTATTGTTTTATTTCCACTGCGCACTAAACATTTGTAGCAAGCACGATCGCGAACGAATTCCATCGAGCATCGAACCGCTATTCACCCCCCCCCCCTCTAGTGGCCACCGAATCCTCTACAATTGGTATCAGAGCCTGGGGCTCTTCTATGGACTAATCGCCAAGAGCAAAACCGTTAAAGGAAAGATGAAAGTTGAAGAACAACTTGGATGGGACATTAATACACCGGTCCCGTATGCTTTCTATGGACGATAGGACTTCAACCAATGAAAGGCAAGGATTGAAGACTTCTTGATGATGAGGGATTTTGAGGAGTGGTCCATCCTAATGAAAGGATTTGAATATCCAAGAGGATCAAAGGGAGCCTTCCTCAAGAAGAAGAGATGGACCGAGGAGCAACTCCAACAATTTGATAAAAATAAGAAGGTAGTAAAATTTATTTTTGATCTAATTCCTAATGATATCGTGTGTAGCCTAGGGGATTGCATGGATGTCAAGGAGCTTTAGAGTGAATTGGTCAAGCTCCATGAAGACCCATCACCGGCTCAAGAAGAGGAGGTCGAAGATGAATCCTCATCCTCACAAGCAAGCGAGGATTCGAAAGTTAAAGATGAGTCAACTTCCGAATCGGTGGAAGAAGCCTCCACCTCTAGGATTGAGGGGGAGGAGATTAGGGCATCCTCAACACCAGAGCAACAAGAAGAATCATCTACATCCGGTTGAGAGGAAGAGCAAGCTCAAGAGACCCTCACCACCACTCTAGGTGACTCAAACACCTCAATTTCAAATAAAATTAATATAATATGTTTTGAGTGTAGGGAATCCGGGCACTACAAGAGTAAGTGTCCGAAAAGAGTAAGGAAAGCTCCTCCGACACCAAAAGTCAACGAAAAAGTCAAGGATACTGGTGTCCCCACTAGAAGAATCAAGAAGCACATCATTTGCTTCAAGTGCCAACAATCGGGGCATTTTAGGAGTCAATGCCCTAGGGGGAGCAAGAAGACTCAAGAAGAGGAATCACAAGTAGGGAGAGCTAAGGCAAACCCTAAGGTAATCTTTAAGTATGCACCTTCTAGTTCTAGGATCAAAAAGCATGCTAGGAGTTATGTTAATAATTTTGCTATTTATCATGAAAAGCATGCTAGAAATAGAGAATATTGTTTAGGAGCTAAGAGGGTCAACCTTAGGAATAAGGATAAATTTAGGACTAATGTCCCTAAAAATATTTTACCTAAGGACAAACTTAGATTAAACAACTCTAGACCTATCCTTCCTAGGGAGACCATTAGGAAGATAGAGGATCACCTAGGCATCAACCCTAAATGGATTAGACATATGCCTAGAAATAAAAATATCTCAAGAGAAAATGAAAAATCAATAATTGAGATATTAGAAAAGGAAAACCAAACCTTGAGGTCAAGGCTTGAGAAATTGGAGAGGACCCTTGCAAAGATGCAAAATTCAATTATAGGGTCAAATGATCAAAAATCTAGGTCTAAAAGTCAAAGACCTAGAAATCAAGAGTCAATCAAGGGCAAGTCTAAGCCCAAAAAGACCAACCATAATGTTCCATTTGATTATGGAACTCAAACTAGGTCTAGGAAGACCAAGGTTACTAGGGAAGTCATCTTTAAGGGTAACCAAGGTATGCGTTTAGTGGCTAGGGTTTCAAGGAAACCTAGGGAAGCCACTAAGAAGGTTGCAAGGAGAGTTACCCCTAGAGTCAACCTAGGTAAGACCCAAATGACCAAGGCTAACAAGCCTAGAATGGTCATTAGGAAGGTATCTAGGGAGGTTATCCCTAAGGAATACCTAATTAACCCAAGGAGCTCCAATAGGTTTTGGGTTCCTAAGAGCGTGATCGATTCATGCTAAATGGGTTTAGGTGTGTCAACTTTAAATGGATGGGTAGTTAACCTAACCATGGTAAAGGTGACACTTTAGGTAATTTTCAAGGTTATGGATACCTTGGAAATAAATTTGAATTATGATCCTAAAAGATTTTAGGATGTGCCAATACATTATTGAGATTATGAAAAATCAATCAAATTGGCACAATTTAGGTTTAGAGGTCTTAGTGTGTCATTTTGGATTTTTGGCACACTTTGAGGATTAGTAGAAATATGACAAAATATATTTAACTATATCAAATGGCAACAAATATTAAAAATTAGGTATTATTATACCTATACCTTTTATTTGACATGCCTTGTTTGTCATATAACATGTCATGACATCATGTTTATTTTTAATCATTTAATATGTCATGATCATGTTAGGATTAAGGTTTAATGTCATGTGTTTTTAGATTCCATCTTATGTCATTACATCATGATTATGAGCATGTATTTATTTATATCATCACTAATGTCATAATCATTCATGCATTAATTAAAATTGAGTTAAGGACAATGACATGACTTGAAGTCCTATTTATAAGGGAATCAAGTAGTGTTGCCTTAGAAAATACATGAGACCTTAGTTTAAGATAAACCAAAACTCACATCTCACATCTAATTGATATGTATGTGTATTTATACACCCTAGATACATGTGAGATGCTAGGATATGAGTTAAGTTTAAGATGCATAGTTTTTGGATCTAGATGAACTAAAACTCATCTTTTACTAAAGGTGGATCATTGGGAAAGCTAGTATACGAGTCATGTACATTAAGCCCAAGGAATATGATCCAATATAGGTTTTCAAAATCATTTTAAAATCCTTTTAGAAAACCTTGGTGAAGTCTATCTTTTGATAGTAATCATCATTGATGAAATTGATATAAAGTGAGCTAAAACATTGAAGTTTTTCTTCACTTTTGAACTTTGTATCAATTTTGATATTTTATGAGTAAAATATTTTTCTAACATTTTTCACCCATTGTACTGGTCATAAGTAAGGTACGTATGATTTTTCATGATTTTTCAATATACGTAGAATTACTTACACTTTTTCAAATTTCATTTTTGATAACTAAAATTCTGATATTTCAGTTATCGATCGCTTAGGGTCGATCGCTCTTGTGATCGATCGATTGTACGATCGATTGATCTATGATAGAGTCGACTGTCAGGCTAATTTTGAAAAAAATAAGATTGTTTAGCCCGTTTTCAGCTACGATAAAGTTCCCTAACCACTCCTAACCCTATGATATGCTTTGGGAAGCATTATAAAGGGTGAAAATCCATTGGATATGGATTAGGAGAGTTGTTTGGGTGATGTATCAAATTTAAGGGGTTGGAAAGTTCAATGTTGAACTTTGACCCTTATTTTTGATGGTTTAGAGTTCCTATTGGTTTAGGGACTTCCCAAGGAAATTGTTGGTGCAATGGTCAAGGGGGAGCAAGCTTTTAGGGGGAGGTATCCATCATGGGATGATGGATGGTATTTTTCCTCATAAGGGAGAAATGGGAATTTTGAGATACCCAATTTGGAAATTGGGAGAGTTTATAGGATTGTCTCTCTTGAGTGATATGAGACTTATCACTAGGAAGATTGTAGGCATCCTAAATATTTTTGGACCAAGGGAGAGATTATAAGATCTCATTGGGACATGAGACATTGACCTCCTTAGAGAAAACATTTTTGATGTTAGTCAAAAAGAGGAGAATGTTTGGGGAGAATGTTTGGAAAAATTTATGGGATTACCAATTTGGGATAATTGGTAAGAAGATTTGAGTTAGTGTTCTAACTCAATGGTATGTGGTTTTGTCAAACATCAAAAAGGGAGAGATTGTTAGTGCAATCGGCCTAGGTTACGATTGACCGGACTCGAGTTTGACTCGAGAGATGTTTTGATGTTTGACATGAAGGTTTGACATTGATGCCTGATAATGTTTTGGGGAGATTGTTGGTGCAATCGACCCGGATTATAATTGACCGGACTCGAGTTTGACTCGAGGGGGATTTTGATGGTTGACTGGAGTTGACCATGTCATGGAAAGTCTAAGTCTTGAGTACTTGGCATATAAAGTCCAAGCATGGGTCTTGGCATGGAAAGTCCAACATGGGTTGGCAAGGGAAAGTCCAAGCTTGAGTCTTGGCATTTGAGAAGTCCAAGGGCTTTGATATTGGTGGCGTAAAGTCCAAGCGGGAGTCTTGGCAGCATAAGTCCAATGGTTGGCGACGTAAAGTCCAAGCGGAGTCTTGGCAACGTAAGTCCAATGTGCCTTAGCGGTGTAGACACTGTTAGCATGACATAGTCGATGGAAGCACCTGAAGGCTAGCATATGGATGAACAAGTCATGGATGACTTGGAGGGATCTGATAGGCACGAGGCTGATGGAGGTGGCTAGAATGCTTAGGTCTAGGCTACGGGTGGTCTAGCAAGTATAGGGGCACCATACTTGGAGTAAACCTCATGTTTAAGGTTAAAACCTCATGTTTGAGGTGTATCAGTCGATTGGTACCATGTGGCAGTCAACTGGTGTGAGTCAACTAGGGTTTGACTGCAGGGAGTGCCCTAGCAGTTGACTGATCTTGTGATCAGTCGATTGATGCTCGGTATTTCAAGCACAGAATGGAGTCTGACTCGACTACTGGGGTTAGCAGTCGAGTGAAGGCTCGATCAGTCGACTGATGGACATGATCAGTCGACTGATGTCCTATCCGTTGGATTTTTTCAGCATGGATTACACCGTTGTCTCACAACAATAGTGTCATCAGTCGACTGATGGTCCCGATCAGTCGACTGATAGGCGAAATCCAGCCCAAGCAGCAGCTATAAAGGAAGCTCGTGGAGGTGGATTTTGTAACCAGTTATTGAGGAGTTTTGGGGTGATTTACTGCTGCAAAATAGGGTCTCCAAGTGCATTTCAAGCAACCATCAAGCAAGCAATCGAAAGAGCAATTATAAAGTGTTGTTTTCTTTACTTGTGTATTTCATTTATATTTTTCTTGTATTTGTTTCTTACTATTGTAAGAGTTATTGTACGAGGTTTCTCCACCTCCGGATTGTTCTGAGAAGGAGTTTTATTGTTTAGTGGTGTTTGTGGCATAGCTAGAGCTCATTTGAGCTCGATCCGTGGAGTAGGAACCATTCGGTTCCGAACCATGTTACATAGTTGTGTTTGCGTGTTTATATATTATTATTTCTTTATTTCTGCTGCGCACTAACCATTTGTAGCAAGCACGATTGCGAATGAATTCCATCGAGCATCGAACCGCTATTCGCCCCTCCCCTCTAGCGGCCATCGAATCCTCTACAGTTGAGCTTGAGGAGGCTCAAGAAACTCCAATAGACATTGTTGAGATACCTGGTGAAGCACCACAATCGATAACTCATAGTGATGAGCCATCGGCTAAACCTATTGTGACACCACATCTTCGTAGATCTGGTAGAACACGCAACATTCCTAAGAGATATAGATTTCTCGTAAGTGAATCGAATGACGTGTTACTCATTGATGATGAGGAGCCTACCAGTTATGAAGAAGTTCTGAAAAGTTCAGAAAGGGATAAATGGCTTAACTCCATGAAGTCGAAAATGGATTTCATGTATGAAAATCAAGTTTGAAACTTGGTTGACCCACCTAAAGGCATAAACCCTATAGGGTGCAAGTGGGTTTTCAAGAAGAAAACCGACATGGATGGTAATATGATTGCCTATAAGGCTAGATTGGTGGCGAAAGGGTATCATCAAAAGCAAGGTGTTGATTATGACGAGACCTATTCACCTATTGCTATGCTTAAATCCATTCGGATGCCCCTGGCCATAGCGGCTCATTATGATTATGAGATATGACAGATGGATGTGAAAACAGTTTCCTTAATGGAAACTTACTCGAGGACATGTATATGATACAGCCTAAGGGTTTCACATCGGTTGATAAAACTAAGGTATGCAAACTACGACGGTCCATATATGGACTGAAGCAAGCATCCAAGAGCTGGAATATCCATTTTGATGAGACAATCAAAAGGTTTAATTTCTCATAAAATTCGGACGAACCTTGTGTGTACAAGAAGGTTAGTGGGAGTGCAGTCGTGTTCCTAGTATTGTATGTCGATGACATATTACTTATAGGAAATGATGTTTCTATCTTACAGTCAGTTAAAATTTGGTTGTCCAAGATGTTCTCCATGAAGACCTAGGATAAGCAACCTACATCCTTGGGATTAAGATCTATAGGGATAGATCGAATCGGTTGCTTGGTCTTTCACAGTCTATATATATAAACGGAGTGCTAAAGAGGTTTAGCGTGTCGGAATCCAAGAAAGGTTTCTTTCCCATCGGGCATGGGATACACCTTCCCAAGGGTGTATTCTTAGCCACGTAAGTCCAAGTGTGTAGTCTTGGCGGTGAAAGTCCAAGTCATGGGTACTTGGCATTTGGAAAGTCTAATGGTTGATATTGGCGACGTAAAGTCCAAGGGAGGAGTCTTGGCGGTATAAGTCCAATGGTCGGTGACGTAAAGTCCAAGCATGTGTCTTGGCAACGTAAGTCCAATATGCCTTGGCGGTGTAGACCATGTTAGCATGATAATAGCCGATGGAAGCACCTAAAGGCTAACGTATGGATGAATAAGTTATGGATGACTTGGAGGGATCCAATAGGTGTGAGGATGATAGAGGTGGCTAGAAGGCTTAGGTCTAGTCTAAGGGTGGTCTAGCAAGTATGAGGGCATCATACTTGAGGTTAAACCTCATGTTTGAGGTTTGTCAGTCGAATGGGGTTATGACCCAATCGACTGGTCAAGTATTTTGACACTTGGCAACCGAGTCAACACTTATCAGTCGACTGGGATTATGACGGTCATTGCATCAAAAATCGGCCAGCGTTATTAGCGCGCGTGGCCTTGGATCGATTGCCAATATTGAACGATCGTGATGGGCGATTAGTCGACCGCCATGGATACGATGTTCAAATGTTTACAGTGAAGGCATGATCAGTCGACTGATGGATATGATCAGTTGACGGATGGTCTATCCATTAGAACTTGTCCAACGTGGATTAAGTCATTGTCTCACAACGGCTATAGGAGCAGTCGATTGATGGTCGCGAGCAATCGACTGCTAGGCGGAACCCAGCCCAAGTTACAGCTTTAAAGGGAGCTCGATAAGAAGCATTTTGGCATGGTTCTTTGAGGCAATTTGGAGGGGATTTGCTACTGCAATCCAGACCTTCAAGGCTCTTCTCAAGCAAGCATTCAAAGTCTTCTTATAAAGTGTTTTTCTTTACTTGTATTGCATTTCATCTTTGTATTCGCTTGTAATTTCTTGTATTACTTTTGTAATCCTTGTACAAGGTTTCTCCGCCTCTGACTTGTTGTCGAGAAGGAGTATTTTTTATTAATGGTGGTATTTGCATAGCTAGAGCTCATTTGAGTCCAATCCGTGGAGTAGGAACCCTAAGGTTTCAAGCCATGTTATATCGTCGTGTTCTTATGTATTGTGTGTTTGCATATTTTGTTTATGCTTCATTATTATTTCTGTTGTGCATATTAACAAGAATTGTAAACAAGCATGCAAGCACGAATGAATTCCGTCAAACACGAGAACACGCCATTCACCCCCCCCCCTCTAGCACTCATCAAAGTTCCTACAATTGGTATCAGAGCCAGGAGCTCTTCTACGGATTAACAACCGGGAGCAAAAGTGCTAGAGGAGATGGAGTTGCCCAATGATGGATTGGGATGGGACATCAACATGCCAATCTTGTAGATGTTCTATGGACAATACGACTTCAATCAATGGAAGACAAGGATTGAAGAATCCATAATGATGAATGACTTCGAAGATTGGTCCACCTTGATGGAAGGATTTGAGTATCCAAGAAGTTCGAAGGGAGGATTCCTCAAGATGAAGAAATGGACCGAGGAACAACTCCAAAATTTCGAGAGAAATAAGAGGTAATACAATTCTTAGGTGATTTAATCCCTAATGATGTTTTGTGTAGATTAGGTAATATAAGGATGCAAAGGAGTTTTGGAGCGAATTGACAAAGTTCCATGCAGGACCATCACCAGCCTCAAGTGAAGAACAATCCCAAGAAGTCGAAGAATGCTCAACGGCTAAAGAGCTTGAGGAATCGGAGGTTGAGAGGTACTCAACATCCGATGGAGAAGAGGTAGAAGAGGTGGAAGAAGACTCCACCTCTAGGATTGAGGGGGAGAAGATTAGGTCATCTTCAATACCGGTGCAACAAGAAGAAGCATCTACCTCCGGGAGACATGAAGATTTGGACCAAATTATTCCTACTACCACCCTAGATAACTCAAACATTGTAGTTAAAATTAAGAATCATATAATATATTTTGAGTGTAGGGAGCAAGGACACTATAAGAGTAAGTATCCTAAACGGGTTAAGAAGATGACACAAGTCATGCCAAAGACCAAGGAAATCGGTGCCCAAAGTCAAAAGAGCAAGAAGCATATCATTTGATTCAAATGCCATCAAAAGGGGCACTATAGAAGCCAATGCCTTAGAAGAAAGCAAACCAAGAGACAAGAGAGAGCATCACATGTAAGGGGAGCTTCTAAAGCAAACCCTAAGGTAAAATTTAATAATGCACCTTCAAATGTTAATGTTAAAAAGCATGCTTTCAATACTCTTGCAATTGTGCATAATCATAAGGAGCATGCAAGAAATAATAGGTTTTATTGCTTAGGTGCAAAATCTTACAATTTTAGAAATAAGGAGGAATTTAGGACTAACACCCCTAGAAAAATCCTACCTAGGGAGTCAATTAGGAAGATAGAGAGTCATTTGGGCATTAATCCTAAGAAGAATAGACATATGCCTAAAATGAAGAACCATGCCCAAAGACTAAATGAAAATTCAAAGATTGGGCAATTAGAATTGGAAAATCAAACCTTGAGGTCAAGGTTTAATAAACTTGAAAAGATCCTTAAGAAAATGCAAAATCAAATGCAATGGTCAAATGGTCAAGATTTAGGATCTAGAAGTCAAAGCCTAGGGTCTATGAGGCAAGGTCCACCTAAGGGCAAGAAAGGTTTGGGTCACAAACCTAAGACCAAGGAGACCTACCACAATGTTCCATTCAATTATGGAATACAATCTAGGTCTAGGAAAGCCAATGTTACTAGGGAAGTCATCCCTAAGGGTAACCAAGGTAAGTGCCTAGTGGCTAAGGTTTCAAGAAAGCCTAGGGAAACCACTAAGAAAGTTACAAGGGGAGTCACCCCTAGTTAACCTAGGCAAGACCCAAATGACCAAGACTTCTAAACCTAGAAGGGTCATTAGGAAGGTATCTAGGGAAGTTATCCCTAAGGAATACCTAGTAAACCCAAGGAGCTCCAATAGGTATTGGGTTTCTAGGAGCGTGATCAATTCACGCTAAATGGGTTAGGTTGTGTCAACCTTGAATGGATGGGTAGTTAACCTAGCCATATCAAAGTTGACACTTTAGGTCATTTCCAAGGTTATGGGATACTTTGGAAATAAGGTTGAATTTAATCCTAAAAGATTTTAGGATGTGCCAATATAATAATGGAAGCTTGAAAATTTGATCAAATTGGCACAATTAAGGTTTAAAGGTCTTGGTGTGTCATTTAGGATTTTTGGCACACTTGGTAGAGTTGGGTAATATGGTAAAATGAACTTAATCCTAACAAATGATAACTAATATTAAATTTTAGGTATTCTTATGCCTTATATTTTATGTGTCATGACTTGATTGTCATATAACATGTCATGACATCATTCTTAATTATTTTTAATCATACAAAATGTCATGATCATGCTTAGGGTTTATCTTTTATGTCATGTGTATTAAGATTTAATCATATGCCATGACATCATGATTATTGGCACATGTTTATTTATGTTATCATTTATATCATAATCATCATTCATGCATTAATAAAATTGATTTAAGGACTATGACATGATTTGAAGTCCCATGTATAAGGGAATCAAATATAGTTGGTTAAGAAAATACATGAGATCCTAGATTAGGATGAACAAAACTCACATCTCACATCACATTAACATGTGTGTGTATTCATACACCCTAGACACATGTGAGATACTAGAAAATGAGTTAAGTTTAAGGTGCATAATTTTTGCATCTAAATGAACTCAAACTCATCTTATACCATGGATGAATCATGAGGAAAGTTTATGTATAAGTCATGTGCATTAAACCCATAGACCATGGTTCAATATAAGATTTTAAAAATATTTCAAAATCATTTTGAAAAACCTTAGTGTAGTCTATCTTTTGATAAAAGTCATTATTGATGAAGTTGATATAAAGTAGACTCAAAACAATGAAGTTTTTTTTGTTTTTGAACTTTGTATCAATCTTAATAATTTTTGGGTGTTTTATTTTCTAAATATTTTTCACTCATAATGTTTGGCATATGTATTATACATATGAAATTTCAAGATTTTTCGTATTATGTATAATTACTTATGATTTTTCAAAAATCATTTCTGAAACTGAATTTCTGCATTTGCATAAATCAATCGACTGCAGCTTAGGGCAGTCGACTAGCGTCAAGGGCAGTCGACTGATGCCTGACAAAGTCGACTGCCAACATTAATTTCGGGTAAACAAGGATGTTTAGCCCATGTTTCAACTATGTTAGGCTACCCTAACTGCTCATAATCCTAGGATATGCTTTAGAAAGCATTGGAAAGGATGAAAACCCATTGGATATGGATTAGGAGAGTTGTTTGGATTGTTGGTACAATCGACCCAGGTCACGATTGACCAGACTCAAGTTGGACTCGAGTAGTGTTTTGATGTTTGACAATGTTTTGGAGAGATTGTTGGTGCAATCGACCCGGGTCATGATTGACCGGACTCGAGTTTGATTCAAATGGTATTTTGATGTTTGACAATGGTTTGACCATTGTTTGACTATATGATTGACATGGGGTTGACCATATGATGGAGAAGTCCAAGTCATGGGTACTTGGCATGGAAAGCCCAAGCATGGGTCTTGGCAAATGGAAAGTCCAATATGGGTTGGCAAGGAAAGTCCAAGCATGGGTCTTGGCAAGGGAAAGTACAAGCTTGAGTGTTGGCAAATGGAAAGTCCAACATGGGTTGGCAAGGGAAGTCCAAGGGGTGATATTAGCGGCGTAAAATCCAAGGGTGGAGTCTTTGCAGCAAAAGTTCAATGGTTGGCGGCGTAAAGTCCAAGCGGTAGTCTTGACAGTGTAAGCCTAATGTGCCTTGGCAGTGTAGACCACGGTAGCATGACAATAGCTGATGGAAGCACCTGAAGGCTAGCGTATGGATGACTTGAAGGGATCCGATAGGCATGAGACTGACGAAGGTGGCTAGAAGGCTTAGGTATAGGCTATGGGTGGTCTAACAAGTATGAAGGCATCATACTTGGTGTTAAACCTCATGGATGAGGTTATCAGTCGACTAGGACTATGATCAGTCAACTGATGGGAGTCGACTGGAGTGAAATGCAGCGAATTGCGCGAAAGCGATCGTGATGGCGGCGATGGTGCTATGGCTGGCAGTCGATTGATGGTCGATGTCGTGGGCACAGAAGGTTCCAGAGTTGACTATTAGGATTTGACAATCGAGTGATGACTCGATCAGTCGACTGATGTGCTATCCGTTGGAACTTATCCAACGTGGCTCGAGCCGTTATGAGATAACCACTACAGGAGCAGTCGACTGATGATCGCGATCAGTCGACTGTTAGGCGAAATCAAACTTGAATGCAGGTTATAAATGTAACTTGTGGAGGAGGTTTCTGCCATAGTTCTTTGAGACAATTTGAAGGGGATTTGCTGCTGCAATCCAGATGTGGAGTAGGAACCTTGAGGTTCCGAACCATATTATATCTTTGTGTTGTGATTGTGTAGTTGTCTCTATATTCGTATTATATATTGTATTTCCGCTGCGCTAACCGAATTGTAGAGACGAACGCGATCAAAATCCATCAAGCGACGTACGAAACACTATTCACCCCCCTAGTGACGATCAATTTCCGAACAAGTGGTATCAGAGCGAGGTCGCTCTTCATTTGGACTAACCGCCAAGGGAGAAAGCTAGAGGGCAAGATGGATCATTAAGAGAAATTGGGTGACGATATCAACATTTCGCCTTCCTTCGACCGCGAAGATTTCGCATATTAGAAAGGATGAAGAAGGAAGAAAACTCAAGAAGAAGAATTAGAGAAAAGAGCAACTCCGATACTTCAATACAAACAATAAGGTAATGGGTATATTACTTAGTGTAATTCCTAATGATATTTTGATCAAGATAGGATATTGCAAAGACTCCAAGGAGTTGTGGAATAAGTTGGTCAAGTTCCACGAGAATCCCAAACCGGTTCAAGAAGACTCGGAAGAGGAAGAATCATCCTCATTCTCCCAAGCTCAAGAAGAAGAAAGCACATCATCTTCATCCCAAGAGCCTGAGGATTTGGAGGTTGATAGGGAATCAACATCCGGATCGGAAGAGGTGGAAGTGGAGGAGGCCTCCACCTCTAGGATTAAGGGGGAGGAGATTATGTCATCTTCCATGCCGGAGCAAGAGCAAAAAGAGTCATCTATCTCCAATCGAGGAGATGAAGTACTGACTCCAGGCACCACCATTGACCTAGGTAACTCAAACACTTCATTTAATAATAAAAAACATATTATGTGTTTTGAGTGTATGGAATATGGGCACTATAAGAGCAAGTGCCCTAAAAAGGTCAAGAAGACTCTGTCGGCACCAAAACTTCAAGAAAAGACTAAGGATGTCAGAGCCTCAACCATTAAGAGCAAGGAGCACGTGGTGTGCTTCAAGTGCCACCAAAGAGGACACTATAGGAGTAAATGCCCTAAAGGGAGGAAGAAATGACAAGAAGGAGCTACACATGTAGGGGGAGCCTCTAAGGCAAACCCTAAGGTATATTTTAATGCACCTTCTAGTCCTAGGTTTAAAAGGCATGCTTTTAGTACTCTTGTTATTACTCATGAACAAAAGCATGATAGGAATAATATGCTTTATTGCTTAGGTGCTAAGCATATTAATGTATCTAAGAACAAATCTAGGAACAATAACTCTAGACCGATTTTATTTAGGGAGTCCATTAAAATGGTAGAAAATCATTTAGGCATTAACCTTAAGAAGGGTAGGCATATGCCTACGAAATGGAATAATACCCAAAGACTAAATCAAAATTCAAAAATTGGGCAATTAGAGCTAGAAAATCAAGTTTTGAGGTCAAAATTTGAAAAGATGGAGAAGACCCTTAGAAAGATACAAAATCAAATGCAATGATTAAATAGTCAAAGCCTAGGGTCTAAGAGTCAAGACCTAGGGTTTATGAGGCAAGGTCCACCCAAGGGCAAGAAAGGTTTGGGTTACAAACCTAAGCTCAAGGAAACCTATCATAGTGTTCCATTTGATTATGGAACACAACCTAGGTCTAGGAAGGCCATGGTTACTAGGGAGGCTATCCCTAAGGCTAACCATAGAGTGTGCATAGTGGCTAGGGTTTCGAAGAAACCTATGGAAGCCACTAGGAAGGTTACAAGGGGAGTCACCCCTAGAGTTAACCAAGGTAAGACCCAAATGACCAAGGCTACTAAGCCTAGGAGGATCATTAGGAGAGTATCTAAGGAGGTCATCCCTAAGGAATACCTAGTTAACCCAAGGAGCTCAAATAGGTTTTGGGTTCCTAGGAACGTGATCGATTCACGCTAAATGGGTTAGGTTGTGCCAACTTTAAATGGATGGGTAGTTAACCTAACCATGGTAAATATGGCACTTTAGGTCATTTTCAAGGTTATGGATACCTTGGAAATAAGTTTGATCTTATATCCTAAAGGATTTTAGGATGTGCCAATGTTATTTAAGAAGTTTGATAAATCAATCAAATTGGCACAAGTTAGGTTTTAGAGTCATAGTTGTTGGAGTTATTGCTCTAAGTTATGTTTTGGTGTTTGACAAAGGTTTAAGTAGTGTAGGTGTGAGAAATCCAAAGGGTAAATCTTGGTGTGAGAAATCAAAGTGCTTTAAATCTTGGTGTGAGAAATCAAAGTGCTTTAAATCTTGGTGTGAGAAATCCAAGTGCTTTGGTGAAGGATAAATCCAAAGGGTAAATCTTGGTGTGAGAAATCCAAGTTCTTTGATGAAAGATAAATCCAAGGGTGGGCCTTGGTGAAAATTCCAAGATGGTTAATTCTTTGGCAACTGAAAAAATCCAAAGGTGGACCTTGGTGAAAAGTCCAAGATAGTTAATTCCTTGGCAGATGAAAAATCCAAGGGTGTACCATGGTGAAAAGTCCAAGAAGGACAATTCCTTGGCAGGCAAAAATTCCTTGCGAAAGTGGCAAGGTGAAAAGTATAAGAATGGTCGGAGGCCGAAGTCTTAGCAAGTAAAGGGTCTCTGGGTAGTCTTTACTAGGCGTGTTTCAGTCTTAGAGTTGACTGAAACAATGGGTCATAAGGACAAAAATGAGTTGACACCTCAACTGTTGCCTTTGCTGCATTTATCAGTCGAAGAATTTGTCGATAGCCAGGAGCAGTCAAGGCAATGCCTCGACTGAATGCGTGTTGCAGCTAATGGGAGTGCTGCAAGACAATTGGCAGTCGAGCCGACACCTCGACTGGCTCTTCGACTGAGGTAGTCGAGGTAGTGCCTCGACTGATAGTTGGCAGCTACAGACAGAAGCGAGTGAGCTTCGACTGGTGCCTCGACTGCAGCAGAAGAAACCTCGGCATTTAACATGAACAGTCAAGCCAGCGCCTCGACTGGCCTTCAAAAAAATCGCACAGACACAAGGCGTGCTCAACTGCCGCCTCGACTGGTGGGAAACCATTTCGCGATTCTAGTAAAAAATTCTATCTGTTCTTCCACGTGTTTGATTTTTACAGGTTTCCGCTCGAGTGGATGACCTAATCTTTTGGCTTATGGACATTTTCAAATGGCGTGGACAAATTTGATTAGAGATTGGAGCAAAGGTCAAGGGATTAGGGTTACATAAAAATAAAAAGGGTTGGCTCTGTTTTTGGGAGGTGATCGCTCGAACGAAACTGAAAGTTTTCCTGTTATTGCAAAACAACCTTTTGTTGGTTTTTCTTTGTGCTGCTAATCGATCGACAACCAACTGAATCTGACTTTCTCACCTATTGTTGATTGATCGTCTGAGAAAGAGTCGTGTCCATTGTCTCTACCGGCGCTCTGAATTCTGCTTGGTTGGTGCTCTAAAAATCTGGACGGCTGAGACCATTGTTGCACTCGCGATCATCTCGCTACCTCCACATCTCAGTTGTGAAGGTTAAGAGTTTTGTGTGTTGGTTTTTGGTTTTCATTGCTTTCCATTTGTGATCATCTATATTTGCATATCTATCTAGGTTCTTGTTTAGATATTGCTTATCGATTCATTTCATATTCCTGTATTAATTTCATATCTAGAGAGTCTATAATCTGTAAGTTTTAAGAGGTTTCTCCACCTTCGAAGTATTCTTCGAAAAGGAGAAAATATAGAGGTAGGCCTTGGAGTAGCAGCTCTAGGAGAGAGCAGTGAACCAAGTAAAAAATCGGTTGTGTCACTTGTGCTTGTTTTCTTTTCGTTCTATTCGTTTTGGTTGTGCTGTTCATTTTAGTATATCCGTTGCGTAAATTTAGATTGTTTTTCAAAACACTATTCACCCCCCCCTCTAGCGTAGTCACCTGTCCTAATAAGTGGTATCAAAGCTAGGGCTTTAATTACCCGGTCTAACAACCTAAGAGTCATAGTCATGCAAGAGGGGTATAGCACAACTCGTCCTCCATTTTTTGATGGAATAAATTTTCAGTATTGGAAGAGTCGAATGGTGTACTATCTCATGACTGAGATAGAGATGTGGTTCTCCGTCATGGAGGGCTTCATCACTCCAGTAGATGTAGATGGTAAAGTCTTAGGGTATGCTCAATGGACAAACGAGCAAAAATGCAAAGCACAGGCTAATGCCAAAGCCACTGTAACTTTACAGTGCGACCTAGCAAAGGAACAACTAAACAAGGTTGGACCTTTCAGCAGTGTGCAAGACTTATGGAACAAGCTACTTGAGCTACACGAGGGTACAAGGGACTCTCATATAGCCAAGAGGGATTTATTCCTAAGTCAACTCCAGAACTTCTCTATGAAGGACATTGAATCTGTTAGTGAGCTTCATGGGAGGTTCAAGGAATTATTAAATGGTCTCCACTCTATTGGAGAGAGTGTTGAGAACTGGGACTTAGTTAGGTACATACTTAAGTCGTTTCCCTGAAATGTCTTGTGGTCAACTATGGTGGATGCCTATAAGGTATCAAGGGATTTGTCAAATGTAAAAATAGATGAATTATTTTATGAAATGGAGCTTCATAAACAAGCTAATAAAGGTCAAAAAGAGAAAGGTATTGCTTTGATTGCAAGTGATCAAAATAGGGAAGGAAAGAAGAAGAAGGAACAATCATCATCTTCTTCCACAGAATCTGATGAAGATGATGAGTCCTCATCCAGCGAGGTGGCCAACTTCGTGAGAAGAATGATGAGGAGAAGCAGGAGGTCCAACAAGAAGAAAGAATAAAAGAGAAGGAGAAGAAAAGCCTTAAGAGCCATGTGGGATGAGTCTTCATCCGGGTCATTAGAAGAGGACAAGGAGGAGAAGACCAGTCGAAACACTACCCTGATGGCACTAGAGAATTCTAAGACAGAAATAGAAAGGAGAAGGACAAATGGAGATTCAGATTCGACATCTTCGTCTTCAGATGATGAGGAGGTAAATTCTATTGAACTTATAGACTGTTATAAAACAATTACTTATTTATCTGATATGTTAGAGAAAACCAAGTCTAAGGTTAAATTGTTGAAAACTGAAGTAGGACAATTAAAAAACCTTAAGGAGCATGTGGTAGAAATTAGTACAAACATTCCTCAATTTGAGAAACTCAGAGATGAGAACAAATCTCTGAATGCACAGGTAGAAGATCTCAAGTGCACACTTGAGAAATTCACCTCTAGCTCTCATACCCTGAACATGATACTAAACTCACAATGAGCTATTTATAACAAAGTTGGGATAGGTTATAGACCTAAATAACAAGAACTTAGCTTCATTTAATTATTCTCTAGGAATTCTGGTAGGAAGACTAAAACAACTAAGGCTTGGATACCTAGGAAATATATTTTGGAAGCTAAAGAACCCAAGATTTGGGTTCCTAAAACCTCTATTTTCCATGTCAAGTAGGTAACGGTCGAGGGGGAGTGTCCATCAATCTGATATATTAACAGTGGATACTCCAAACACAATAACTAAAATGATACTGTGTTATATATATATATATATATATATATATATATATATATATATATATATATATATATATATATTATGTGCTTTTTGATAATGCTACTAATATATCTATCAAAGTGTTTGTTGACTAGAAAAAGGTTTGATAAGGAGACTATCACTGCTTAAACTTCAGAAGTACAGGTAGTGTGATGCTTGTCACTAAGATAAGCTAATGAAAATGTCACACAAGAGCAAGGATTCTATAAGTATCTCTACAACTTTAGACTTGTTACATCTAGATCTATTTGATTGTACCACTGTTAAATCAATTGAATGGTAGTAAATATTATTTAGTAATATTTAATGATTACTCTAGATATTCATGGATGTTGTTTCTTAAAACATTTTTATTTCTTTTGGTAAAAGAATTGAGATTGAAAAAAAAACTTCATTAGAAGTGATCATGGAGTTGAATATGGACTGAAGAAAACTAGATTACATGAAAACACTAAAGTAGGGGGAGTTAAGATTGATTTTGTTGAAGAAAAGTCTAGTTACAAGGGTCATTGCTTGAAGGTGTATCAAACGATCAAGTACTTGACACATCTCAAGCATCAAGATCCATTAGGACAAATCTCCAGTCATTCCCAACATCATATCTTCAACAAGGGGTGAGGATTGGATCATCCTTTAGAAATAAAGGGTCTTAGGGATGTGTGATACCGAGTAAGTAATAAACCTTCACTGATGGTAAGGATAAATTTACCATAAAAAGTGAAGTCAGTGGAACTTGTATCGCATTCCAACCAAGTAGAATTGGTCAGATCCCTTAAAATCTAAACAATAATTACAGACCTAAGGATAAACTCTTAGCTGGTGTAGAAAATGTGTGCTTTTTACCGTGGTGAATTCTATCTAGTGATGGGATCCATTACAAAGAACATTGATACAAATTTCTTCTTAGAAACTCATGTTTTAGAAAGTCTGAAACTTATGTCAATCTAGAGAAATCTTAGGTATTATAGTGTATACGTATTTTTCCCTGTTAGATTATGATGTACGATTGTATACGAAAAACCTCAAGATTTATTGAATTTTCTAAAATTAAATATGGATTCGAACTTCATCGAAAAAGCGCACGATTACACTTATCGCTGAAGCGATGAAGTTTGCACCTCGACTGGAAAATCCAGACTAGTTTTTTTTAAATTCAGACTAGTTTTTTCAAAATTCAGACTAGTTTTTTCAAAATTTAGACCAGTTTTCGAAAATCCATACCAGTTTTCGGAAATCCAGATCAGCTTTCGAAAATCCAGACCAGTTTTTCAAAATTCAGACTAGTTTTTGAAAATCCAAATCAGTTTTCCAAAATCCCGACCAGCCGATTTAATCCCAAGGCGGTTTAAGCCCAGGGTGGTTTAAGCCCAGGGCAGTTTAATCCCAGGGCAGTTTAATCCCAGGGTGGTTTAATCCCAGGGTGGTTTAAGCCCAGGGTGGTTTAATTTCAGGGCGGTTTAAAATTTTAGACTGGTTTTGAATTTTAGGCGGTTTAAATTCCAGACTAGTTTAATTTCAAAGCATTTTAAATTTCATACTAGTTTAATTTCAGGTTGGTTTAAATTTCAGGCCGGTTTAAATTTCAGATCGGTTCAAAATCTAGACCGGTTCAAAATCCTAACCGGTTTAAAATCTAGTCTGGCTTAAAAATTCAGATCGGTTTCGACTGAATGATAGTTGAGGCGCAACCTCGACTGATTTCAAATCTATTGAACGGAATAGAGTTAGAGTCGACTAGGACTTCGACTAATACCCTGTGTGGCTTAAACACAAAACTCACATAATCGAGTCTACCTCGATTGGGGACTCGACTATGCGTAATTTCTAACTCCAGACACAAGTAGACCTCGACCAGTGTCTTGACTGGATCTGTCATTCGATCTTACCTTGTCTGTTTTTGATCATTTAAGGTTGGTTTACCACTCCTAACGCTAGAGAATGTTTAAAAAGCATTACAAGGGCAATCTTACAATAGAATATGAATACGTGAGGTAGGTGATTTCAAAAATTAAAGTGCATGAAGGAGAAGAATGAGGGAAGATAATTTTGAGGGGGAGTTTAGCTGACTTATTTCTGATTTACTATCATCTGACTTATTTCTGATTTACTATCTTCTGACTTATTTCTGATTTACTATCATCTGACCTACATTTGATTACTCTGATCTAACCTGAGCTGATTTATCATGAACTGATCTAACCTAAGCTGATATCTTTGATTTATCATCTAATCTGAACTAATATCCTTGATTTACCTAATATCAATCAACATCAGTGACCTAATGAAGGGTTTAATATCTAAATCCCAAATCTAACCTTTACAAAACCAACTTCAGTGGGGTGTCAAAAGGGGGTGGAGAAAATATTTATAGGTTAGATGCAAGAATCTGTGATCTCTCTTGAATTTCTGATCTAGGTGTATGGTGTGTCATCATGATCTAAACTCTAATCTCTGATTTACCATGACCTAATCTCTAATCTCCGATTTACCATAACCTGAACTCTAATCTCTGATTTTCCATGACACTACAAGAAAAATGGAAAATAGCAAAGAAATATTAGCGACGAATTAGTTATTAATCGCTAACAGTAGATATTTACTGTGATTTTATCAATCGTCATAAATAATTTTATATTTACGATGAAACAATAAAATTTCATCGCCAATATAGTATATATTAACGACGATATAAAAATATTCATCGTAAATTTCTTTTAGCGACGAATAAATATATATTTGTCATAAATTATTTGCGACAAAATATTAAATTTAAATGCAAAATATTTGATCGGCCAATCGAGTAAAATGAATTACTGTCCCAAATGTCCGGTAATTAGTCGTCATCCATGATCGGTGAACATTAGCGATGAAATATTTAATTTTCGTCGCAAACATTTCAGTCGAGACACTAGTCGAGTTAACTCGATTCTATACTGTACCTACGGCCAAATGTCATGCAGTCAAGTCGTCAATCCCGCCAGTCGACTGAAGATTAGCAACGAAAGATTTCAATTTCGTCGCAAATAGTTCAGTCGAGGTGTCAATCGAGTTAACTCGATTCTGTATCTGGGGCCAAATTACTGTCACGCGAGTCGTAAAGCAATATTAGTGACGAATTATTGAGTTTTCGTCGCCAATTAATCAGACAGTCGATTCCTCAATTCCGCTAGTCAACTGAATTTTAGCGACGATATATTTAAATTTCATCGCTAACATACCAGTCGAGGTGCCAGTCGAGTTAACTCGATTCTGTGGTCCGAGTTTAGCGACAAAAAGTATTGTTTGTCGGCAATATACCATATATTAGCGACGAAAATTAAATTTTTCGTCGCTAAGATAATAAATATTAACGATGAAATAATATATTTTGTCGCTAAGATACGTAAAAAAACCCTCGCCGCCGTCGATTTCCCCCAAAACTTCGCGCGTGACTTCTCTCTTCCTCCTCTCCGGTGATTCCCACTCTCGGCGTTTCTTCCGGTCAGACTCCCCTACTCCGGCAATTCCTCCGCTTCCAACCACTCCAACTCTGACGTCCTCCCGGTCCGACTCCGACGTCCTACTGCTTTCTCAGCTCTGACCTTCGGCTTGTCTCTAGCTCCGACTCTGACATCCTGCGGCTCATCTCCACCTCCGACGTCCTGCGGCTTGTCTCCAGTTTTGACGTCCTGCGGCTCGTGCGACTCGTCTCCAGCTCGATCGGCCTTCGTCTCAGCTTCGGCATTCGACTTAGGTTTTCTGCTCGACTAAGTAATTTTCTTAAACAAATATATAAGCTTAAGTTTATTAATTGTGCCTAAGTTGATAGCTAGTTAGTGATAGATTTGTTTAAAAGTGAATAGATGTATGCAATAATTTTAGAATTTGCTATACATTCTTTCATATACACAAATCCATTATAGATATGTTGATGATTCCGTTACTAAGTTAGCTCATATATAGTTATATCTATCTACCTTTTCATCTCTATAGTTTTAGCTAGAAGCAAAAGGGCATTAGGATGCTAGCAATTCTCCATGGGTGCAATTTTTGTGTGTTGGTTTTTTATTTTCATTGCTTTCCATTTGTGAACATCTATATTTGCATATCTGTCTAGGTTCTTGTTTAGATATTGCTTATCGATTCATTTCAGATTCCTGTATTAATTTCATATCTAGAGATTCTGTAATATGTAAGTTTTAAGAGGTTTCTCCACCTTCGAAGTATTCTTCGGAAAGGAGAAAATATAGAGGAAGGCCTTGGACTAGCAGTTCTAGGAGAGAGCTATGAACCAAGTAAAAATCGATTGTGTCACTTGTGCTTGTTTTCTTTTCATTCTGTTCGTTTTGGTTGTGCTATTCATTTTAGTATATCTACTGCGTAAATTTAGATTATTTTTCAAAACGCTATTCACCCACCCCCCCACACCTCTAGCGTAGTCACCGGTCCTAACAATAGTGTGTCATTTTGGATTTTTGGAATACTTGGGGGATTAGTAGTAATATGGCAAAATGAATTTAACTCTAACAAATGGCAATTAACACTAAAATTTAGGTATTATATGCCTTTAAATTTTATTTGTTATGCCTTATTTGTCATATGTCATATCATAACATCATATCTATTTCTATCATATAATATGTCATGATCATGCTTAGGTTTTAGTTTTAGTGTCATGTATGTTTGGGATTTAATCATATGCCATGACATTATGATTATTGGCATTGCTTTATTTATGCTATCATTTATGTCATGATCATATTTCATGCATTAATAAAATTGATTTAAGGACTATGACATAACTTGAAGTCTCATGTATAAGGGAATCAAGTAGTGTTGCCTTAGAAAATGCATGAGGCCTTAGATTAGGATAACCAAACCCCACATCTTATATCACATTAGCTTGTGTGTGTTTTCATACACCCTAGACACATGTGAGATGCTAGGAAATGAGTTAAGTTTAAGGTGCATAGTTTTTGCATCCAGATGAACTCAAACTCATCTTATATCATGGGTGGATCATGGAGAAAGCTAATGTGCAAGTCATGTGCATTGAGCCCATTGATCATGATCCAATATAGGTTTTCAAAAATATTTTAAAATTATTTTAGAAAATCTTGGTGAAGTCTATCTTTTGATAGCAATCACTAGTGAGAGAGTTGATACAAAGTAGGGCCAAAACATTAAACTTTGTGTCAATCTCATTATTTTATGAGTAAATTAATTTTTAAATATTTTTCACCCATTGTATTTGTCATAAGTATTATACATATAATTTTTTGTGATTTTTCGCATTATGTATAATTACTTATGTTTTTCCAAAAATCATTTCTGATTTCTGAAATTCTGCATTTGTAGAAATCAGTCGACTGCCACTTATAGCAGTCGACTAGCATCAATGGCAGTCAACTGGTGACTGTAAGAGTTGACTGCCAGAGCTGATTGCGGGTAAACAAGATTTGTTTAGCCTGATTTCAGCTATGTTAGGTTACCCTAACTGCTCATAATCCTAAGATATGATTTGGAAAGCATTGGAAAGGGTGAAAATCCATTGGATATGGATTAGGAAAGTTGTTTAGGGTGTATATCAATCTTAAGGTGTGTGAAAGTTCAAGGTTGAACTTTTAACCTTAATTTTGATAGTTTAGTGTTCCTATAGGCTTAGGAACTCTTCAAGGACATTGTTGGTGCAATGGTCAAGGGGGAGCGAGCCTTTAAGGAGAGGTATCTATCATGGGATGATGGATGTTTTTCTTTCTCATGAGGGGGAGAATTGGGAGAGTTTATAGGAAGCCTCTCTTAAGTGATATGAGACTTATCACTAGGAAGAGTAAAGACATCCTAGATGTTTTTGGACCAAGGAAGAGATTGTAAGATCTCATTGGGATATGAGATATTGACCTCCTTAAGGAGAACCTTTTTGATGTATGTCAAAAAGGGAGAGAATTTATGAAATTACTAATTTGGGAGAATTGGTAAGGAGATTTGAGTTAGGTAGCCTAACTCAATGGTTTTGTTTTGTTTTTGTCAAACATCAAAAAGGGGGAGATTGTTGGTGCAATCGGCCCAGGTCACGATTAACAGACTCGAGTTGGACTCGAATAGTATTTTGATGTTTGACAATATTTTGGAGAGATTGTTGGTGCAATCGACTCGGGTCATGATTGACCAAGCTCGAGTGTGACTCGAGTGGTAATTTGTGTTAGTAATTTATGAGATATGTCTTAAGGCAATCATCTTATGTTTGAGCCATTTATATGATAAATGAAGATTCACTATTTGATTATACATGTTTTCATGTATTTGATTGGATCTTAAACTCATTTACTGAATGTCCACAATACGATTCACAGCATGAGAGAATTTGTGATTGGATCACAACTAGTGAGTATCTCTATATGTGTAATTGTGATGTATTGAAATAATCTCTAGTAAATGAATTGATGGATTTGGACACCATCAATTCTGTCGAGATTAACACGAGGTATACTCCTTGGTGTATCCAAGCAGCTGATTCTCACTGGCTGGAGACATTGTGATGTCCGGAGTTAATCGTGGATGCTAGTTATGATAACTAGTTCATTGGAGTGAACAGCTGTAAGATTTCATATGGTTCTCTACATATATGGATATGTCAATGAAGTTTTTACTGCAGATTAAGTGCGATGTTCCTTTGACTTGCGGTATTCAAGTCATCTTGGTCATGGAGACTTATGCTTTGACATCTTAAGCAAGCATCTCCAAGGAGATGTGGACCCAGGATGATTGGGTATAAGTCGAAATGCCCGAAGGTATTTGAATAGCCTATAAAGGATTCACCACTCCTTGCGAGGAGATGTATACCCTTGGTTTATCATCAGATTGTTACTAAAGTCTTTGGCCAAAGCATTACATGTTTAGAGTAAGATACTCTTAGATACATGTACAGTAACTAGAATCCGTAGGATGAGAAAATAATACTTGGGCTAGGTGTGACGTAGTCGACCTAGTGGGGAATGACACTATAGACCATGTCCTGAACCAAGTGGGTATAAGATGCGTGAAGAGAATGGGGCACGATTCATTGTAACTGTTGAAGGGTTTCAAAAATGGTTTTGGAATCAACCGTTGATTTTCCGATTAATTGGGGATCATAATGTACTACTAGGTGCCACTCATGATCGTTCTATAATTAATGGTTAATTATAGACGGCTGACATAAATCGGGAACCTATTTGGTCATACGCACAACGAGCGTAATCCGAAGGATTTAAAACGAGCTTAAGAATGAGATTCTTAGATCGAGAGAAACTAGGTTTGGTTGGACCAAACAAGGAGCAAGCATGAAATTGTTTCAGTCACAATGGAAGCATGGATGGGCTGAGTCTTATGAAGACATGATGGATGAACCAAATTGGTTTGGTTCTAATCCAATGGTGGAGAATAAACCAAAGGGGTTTGGTTTGTTTTAAACGAATGAACCAAAGTTGGTTCAGTTTGTTTTAACTTAAAATAGACCAACTTGGTTTAGTTTATTTTAACTTAAGTTATTGAAGCGGGTTAACGGATTTTGGTTATGAACCAATAACTCTAACGAGAAGTTTTCTTAATGGTTAAGAAACACGGGCTCTATAAAAAAGTGGTTAGGTTTTTGGAGAGCCCTAAGTTTTATTTTGGAAAATAAACTTCTCCTCTCCTCTCCCTCTCTTCTCCTTGCCGCCGCCCAAGCAGTCCACTCCGCCAGCCTCTTGTGCCGCCGTCCACCCTACTGTCGGCGTCCAAGCTGCTGCCAACCATCCTCCGGCGACCCTTCGGCGACTCGCCTTGGTTTCAACGACTAAGGGTTGGCCGACCATCCTCTTTGGCTGGCGTAACTCCTCCACCAAGCTGTCCAGTTTTCTAGACAGCTTGTTTCCTTGCGTGTTGGAGCATCGTTTGGACGATGTTTGGAGCTCTTACAGTGGCTACCTTGCCGGGAATTTGATCTCCGGTAATCCTCGTAGGTGGAGGACCAAGGATTCATCAATCAGTTGACGAATACCTCTCCGGAAAAGCGAGTTTTGGGGACTCATTTTTTAATCCAAATTTTGATTCGGATTGTGATCTTCTCTCGATCACATCGTCTTCGACACAAGGCTAGTGACTCCTACGAAGACGAGGCTCGTGGCTTTGTGAAGTCATCTCGACGATACTCGGCGTGGATATGGATAAAGGCGATTCTAGCAAGATTCGCTCCGGTTGATGTCATTCCCGCTGCACGTGATACGTCAGGTATAACTAGAATAATTTCCTTTTATTGCAAGACAACAACCAAGCTAGGACCTCCAGTCCGTAGCGACACTCTATCGACAAACCACACATCCATACACTAATACATGATCCATAGTAGGTATATATACAACAAAAAGGAAGATGAACCAACCATCAACTCTATCTTAAGGACATCACCGAACCCCGGATGATTAATCCTGACGACACAAGTCAAGACTACTACCATACTAAGCTACATACCCATGGTTAAGCATCTAAAGATCCACCTACCATAGCATTGTTAATTTATAACAATGATGAACGATAGATAACAATAACAATATATCTCAAAGTTCAAAGACTAAGTATCAAGCACATGATTAAATAAGAGTGAAGTCAAGGTAAAGGTATCAACAACATAAATATCATGCACTAAGAATAATCAACTACCTGACCAGGGTAGAATATTACCCACCTAATATAGATTGTACTAATAGCTTGCGCATCCACGAACCTACCTTAAATCAAAGTTCTACAAATACAACATACATAAATAAATGCCAGCATAATTAAACTGTAGGAGTAGAGATCTAGTCCAACCTAGATCTTTGGTTGATTAACTACAATATGCAAGGGTAATCCATACACTTCCGTACTAATCACTAATTACTGATTAACTCTACATGATTAAGTCCAATCCATAAACTATTCTGCTGCCATAACCTAGTTCATTACCAAACATAACCAAATTAAAGCTTACCTAATCTGATACAATCAACCACAACTTATCCAAGGTCCACATCCACTGCCAATTTCCACCATTTTACTAGTTTATCGCTTCACAATCACCTGTCATCACAAGATTTATAAATTTACCTCTTCAACCTACAAATCTCCATATTAACTTGAATCAATTAGCATTTATACAACCACAACACTTATCTCAATTTCTCCAGCACAATCTGAGCTCCACGCCCACAAATCCATGAACATGAACCCACGAGTCACCGTAAGAAATGGAGGTGGCATTCTCTTGATGACATAACTATAGATACTGCTCGCAATGATAGAAATTGTTGACCGTAAGGTGCAGAGCAGCTGCAATCGAGGAAAACACAGCAACAAAACCATCAGATCTGCAATGGTAGCACCTCTCCTCCACCATGACAAAGATGCAGCTAGAACCCCTATAATCCTAAATCAACCATGATGAAGAGACTGGTCTCTAGATTAAAGAAGATTGTCAGCCACAATCCTCATCTAGATCGACGGAGCACAGCAAGATGACGACAACGCAGATCCTATCGAGATGAGCTCGCTGCTACCTGGATCGACAAAGGGTGATAATGGAGAGCTCCGACGGCGACCGCAGACAGAAGTAAGAAGATGACCAAAGAAACTGGCTAGAATAGGCGGGCGACGGAGATGGGGAAGGCAACATATGTAGCAAAAAAAGCATACCAAGGTAGCAAACTCTTCTAGTTGCTTGTTGGTATGCAGATCTTGCTAACTATTTTCTTTTCCATATGTAGCAAACTTTTCCAGTTGCTTGTTAGTTGCTTGAATGATCTTGAAGGACCCTAAAATCCGCCTGCACTTCACCTTCAAATCGCCTCAAGAAACCTCTCCAGGAACCATAGCGAAATCCTCCACGAGCTCGTCCTTTATAACCTGCATCGGGCTGATTTCGCTCCTGGCAGTCGACTGCCATAAGGCCCCAGTCGACTGCCAAAAGTGTCATTGTCTAACAATGACTTAATCACGTCAGCATCCAAGACAACAGATACACTGACAGTCGACTGTCATTACTCATCAATCGACTGCCGATGTCGTAGCCGACTGACCAGTCGACTACCGAGTGTTTTGCTCCCGTAACCTCGACCAACAGTCGACTGCCCAATTTTGGTAGTCGACTGCCAGGTCATTTCTTGCAGTTGAACACCAGTCGACTCTGAGAAGTTCGATTGACCATAATCCCAGTCGACTACCAAGAGTCAACTCGGCTATCAAGTATTAAAATACTTGACCAATCGATTGATTCAAAGCCCCAGTCGATTGATAACCTCAACCATGAGGTTTAACCCCAAGTATGATGCCCTCATACTTGCTATACCACCCTTAGCCTAGACCTAAGTCTTCTAGCCACTTCCGTCAGCCTCACGCCTATCGGATCCCTCCAAGTCATTCATGACTTGTTCATCCATACGCTAGCCTTCATGTACTTCCATCGGTTATTATTATGCTAAGTTGGTCTACACTGCCAAGGCACATTTTGGCTTAAGATGTCAAGACTATGACTTGGACTTTACACCGCCAAACCATTAGACTTATGTTGCCAAGACTCCCGCTTGGATTTTACGCCGCCAATATCACCCCTTGGACTTTCCTTGCCAACCCAAGTTGGACTTTCCATTTGCCAAGACTCAAGCTTGGACTTTCCCTTGCCAAGATCCATGCTTGGACTTTCCATGCTAAGTACCCAAGACTTGGACTTTCCATGTCAAATACCCATGACTTGGACTTTCCATTGCCAAGTACCCAAGACTTGCACTTTCCATGATAATCACGTTGTCATACATTTTATCGAATATCAATGTCAAATATCAAAACACTACTCGAGTCAAACTCGAGTCCGGTCAATCGTGACCTGGGTCGATTGCACCAACAAGGTCTAGGTTAAGGTTAAGTGTCAAGTATGAGAGGATCATACTTGATGTGTTAAACCTCAGTTTTGAAGTGTATCAATCGACTGATTGCTCTGCCCAGTCGATTGGTTGAGTGCTTAGGCAAGTGAAGAAATCACAACACTCCGAAAGGTGTTAAAGCAATTGACTGGTAATTTGGATCTGTCAACTAGTCGAGTGCTCGGGCGACAAGAGAAAGCTGCTCAGGCACTACAGAGCTAGGCACTATGGGTGCTCCAGTGCTCGAGCGGATGCTCGGGACAAGGGAAACCAGTTGGGCTCAGGAAAGCTGAGTGGTGTTTGGGAAATCGAATGGTCGTGAGTACTTGGGCGATGCCCGACTCGAGAAATCGAGCGATGCTCGAGATGAGGAAGTTTCGAATCAGGTGCTAGGGCGATGGGCACTCGAGTACTCGAGATTGAGAAGTCTTAAGTTGGGAGCTCGACGACGTGGTGCTCGAGAGGCACTACTGCTCAAGCTATTGAGAAATAGAGTGCTCAGGAAAGCTTCGACTAAGCAGTTTGTAGGGTCGTTCGGTGACCGCTAGAGGGGGGTAAATAGCGATTTGTTTGTCGATGGAGGAATTTGATCGTACTTGCTACAAATATATTAGTAAGCAGCAGAAATAGAAATAATACAATGCAAATATAATCACAACACAAGATGTAACGTGGTTCAGAACCAAATGGTTCCTACTATACGGATCAAGCTCAAACGAGCTCTAGCGATGCGTACAACACCACTAATCAAATAAACTCCTTCTCAGAACAATCCAGAGTTGAAAAAACCTCGTACAATGTATTACAACAGTAATAAACACAAATATAAGCTAATACAATGAAACTACACAAATACAAGTAAAAAAACACTTTACAATTGTGAACTTGGATGCTTACTTTGTGGTTGCTTGAATTGCACTTGGAGACCCTGATTTGCAGCAACAAATCCCCCCAAAGAAGCTCAAGAACCAATTCCAAATCCCTCCTCCACGAGCTCTATTTAAAGCTGCTCCTTGGGCTGAATTTCGCCTAGCAGTCGACTGATCGGGACCATCAGTCAACTGCCCCTGTATCCGTTGTCTCACAACGGGATGAACCACGTCGGATAAGTCTAATAGATACGCCATCAATCGACTGATTATACCCATCAGTCAACTGATGGCTCAATCAGTTGAGTGTTCGGGCTGATCACTCGACTAGAGAATCTTCTGTGCCCGAAACCCCGAGCATCAATCGACTGATCACAAGATCAGTCGACTGCCCACCTCTAGCAGTCGACTGTCAGTGCACTTGCCGCAGTCAAACCCTAGTTGACTCCCATCAGTCAACTGACCCATGGTCCCAGTCGACTGATACACCTCAAACATGAGGTTTTAACCCAAGTATAGTGCCCCCATACTTGCTAGACCACCCTTAGCCTAGACCTAAGCCTTCTAGCCATCTCCGTTAGCCTCGTATCTATCGGATCCCTCCAAGTCATCCATGACTTGTTTATCCATACGCTAGCCTTCAGGTGCTTCCATCATCTATTGTCCTACTAGCGGTGTCTACACCGCCAAGGCACATTGGACTTACGCTGCCAAGACTCCGCTTGGACTTTACGCCGCCAACCATTGGACTTATGCTGCCAAGACTCCACCCTTGGACTTTACGCCACCAATATTCCCTTTGGACTTTCCAAATACCAAGACTCAAGCTTGGACTTTCCCTTGTCAACCCATGTTGGATTTTCCATGTCAAGACCCATGCTTGGACTTTCCTTTGCCAACCCATGTTAGACTTTCCATGCCAAGACCCATGCTTGGACTTTCCTTTGTCAACCCATGATGGACTTTCCCTTGCCAAGACCCATGCTTGAACTTTACATGCCAAGTACTCAAGACTTGGACTTTCCCAATGCCAAGTGTCTCACTTGGAATTTCCATGACAATGGTCAAATCATCGTCAAACATCAAATACTAATCTGGGTCGATTGCACCAATCTTCCCAACATATGTCAAACATCAAAACACTTACTCGAGTCAAACTCGAGTCCGATCAATCGTGACCTGGGTCGATTGCATCAACATAGTCGACTGGCTGGCTGAATCGAAGAGTGAACAAAAGCTCTCTTAGTCGACTTCTCAATTGATTGGTGCTTGGGTGATGGGTGCTCGAGAAGTTGAAAAATAGTGTTTCGACACATCAGTCTACTGCCTTGGATGAGTAGTCGACTGATCTTAAGCTGACAAGTCACAGAATGTCACAAATTTGATTGGCCAATCAACTGATGGTTGTGAGCAGTCGATTAATCGACTATTTTTGACGTGGATCAAGTTATTGTGAGACAACAATCAAGTAATCAATCAACTGGGGGTAAGACCAATCGATTGGTATACGAAAATCATCCGTTGTGGAGCTTATAAAAGGAGGACTTAAAGGAGATTTGAAGCATCGATTCCTTGGAGATTTTGAAGGGGATTAACTACTGCAATCCAGACCTTCAAGGCATTCTCAAAGCAACCAAGCTTAAGCAATCTTGTGTAAAGTGTTGTAATATTGTTTTCCATTTTATTTCCTTTACATTTGTATTTGGTTGTTGTTTTCTTGTAAGCTCTAGATTGTATGGGGTTTCTCTTCCTCCGGTGTGATTCTGAGAAGGAGAAGAGATAGTGAGATCTATCGACTGAGGACTAGACCGTGGAGTAGGAACTAGAGTTCCGAACCACGTAAAATCTCGGTATAGTGATTTATTTTTGTTTTATTTTATTTTCTTTTTCCACTGCTATTAACGTTTTGTAGGCAAGCAATCACGAACAAAATCAAAGAAGATCAAGTCGAACGCTATTCACCCCCTCTAGCGAATACAACGATCCCAACACTTAGGTCCGGTGGATAATGCTTCTCAGATGCATTCCAGCCGACCAAGGGCTTATGATTCGCCTCGGATGGGTAGAGCCCACCTCGCTTTGCATGTCCAAGGGAATTATACTTCTTCGAACCACTCTAGCTAGGTTGAGGGCTTACAAAAGGCCATAGATGGGCAAAGTCCACCTTGCTTCGTATGTTCAGGGGATGATGCTTCTCAGATGCACTCCAGCCCAATCGAAGACTTACGAATAACCTCAGATGGCAGAATCCATCCCGCTTCGCATGTCCGAGAGAATTATGCTTCTTCGACACACTCCAGTGGAGCCGAGGGGTTATGAAACACCTCGAATCGACAGAGTGCCTCTACTTCGCATGTCCAAGGGAATTATACTTCTTCGAGGCACTCCAACTAGGTCGAGGGCTTATGAAACGCCTCAGATTGGCAGAGTCCACCCCACTTCGCATGTCCGAGGAAATTATACTTCTTTGACACACTCTAGCCAAGCTAAGGGGTTACGAATCGCTTCAGATGGGCAAAGTCCACCCCGCTTCTTAGGTTGGAGGAATTATAAAGAAATACCTTAGCTGGATTGAGGCTCACAAATTGTCTCGGTTGGACTAAATAGAAATTTCATCCCTCCCTATTTCACTCTGTTAGGGGAATAATATAATGAAAGATGTATCTCAGCTGGGCGAGGATTTACGAACTACCTTAGCTCGACCAACTCAATACTTTTCTCCTCACTGCTTTGCCATCAGTCAGGGGAAATATGACACTTCATAAAGAATAACCAAGTTAGGCTAAGATACTTCTCTCCTGAACACTTCATAAAGAATAATCTAACCGAGCTAGAACTCCACCACACTTCATAAAGAATAACCAAGATGAGCTAAGATACTTCTCTCTAACACACTTTATAAAGAATAACCAAGATGAGTTAAAGATACTTATCTCCAATACACTTCATAAAAAAATAACTCAGTTGAGTTGAGGACATATAATCTACCTTAGCTGAGCTAATATACTTCTCTCCAGAACACTTCATAAAATATAACTAGCTGAGCTAATATACTTCTCTCCATCACACTTCAAAAGAATAACTAAGCTATGCTAAGATACTTCTCTCTAGCACACTTCATAAAGAATAATGAAATTGAGCTAATATACTTTTCTCAAACACACTTCATAAAGAATAACCTAGTTGAGCTAATATACTTCTCTCCATTACACTTCAAAAGAGTAATCAAGCTGAGCTAAGATACTTCTCTCCAGCACACTTCATAAAGGATAATCCAGCTGAGCTAAGGATATATACTCTGCCTCAGCCGAGCTAATATACTTATCTCCATCATGAAGGGAGACAACTTTTCTTTATAGTCTATGCATTGTCGATTGATCGTCTCCTTGCCCCTCGTATGCAAAGTGTGGGGCGCTCTGGATCGGTATGCGATTCCTAGTGGATCTATTATCCTTTTGAGTCTCCTTCCCCTTCCTCTTGTCTGAAGCAGGAGGAATAGAGAGAAACTGCTCCATCAAGCAAGGGGAGACTCCTCCTTCTCCTTATGGGTTGAGTGAAGGTTAGCTGATCTTCCTTGTTTCTTGGACTAGCACCTCCTCCACTTATTTTTGAACGATCATTGTCAACTAGTGGCATGTTAGGATTATAGGGGCCTCCTCTGAAACAGAGGCCGAAGAGGGGACTCTTCGCGATTGCCTCCTCAATGTCTACGCTCAGAGCAACAATAATCTCCTCCTACCAAGGCCAACACATGTCAAAGGGCGTCATCGGTACTCCAATGATGATCCTTCGATGTTTAAGTCAAAAATGGACTTAGAAGAAAGAATGAAAGTTGAATGCATTTAATGCAGTAAAATCGATGGAGGAGAAGAGTCCCCTGCTTTTTACCTCAACTTGCTCTTATCCAAGAGCTCCGACTCACCTCGGACTATCCATTAGTTGTGCTCTTTGACTAGCTATTAGGGGACAAACACTGCATGTAGTCCATCTCTCTGACATATTCCTTCTTTATCATATATTGATGAGATCATGATATCTTAGGTGGATCGCCACATATGTCATATAGGTTGAGTGTATGAGAGCGGAATCCAAGAGAAAAGATGAGGCTTGGGAAAAGCTACATACATGTGTTGCATGCATGCACTCAGGAAGGGTTGCACTCGAGAAGATTCGTCTGCATGCCTTGGAAGAGCTGCATGCATGCGTTGCATGCCTGTCTCGGAAAAAGTCGTATGCATGTACTCAGGAAAGGTCACACTAGGGAAGAGTTGCATGCATGCCTCGGGAAGAGTTGCATGCTTGTCTCAGGAAAAGTCGCATGCATTTAGGAAGGGCCACACTCGGGAAGAATTACCTGCATGTACTCGGGAAGAACTGCTTGCATGACTCTGGAAGAGTCATCTATATGATTCAGGAAGAGTCGCATGTATATGCTCGAGAAGAGTTATTTGTATGACTAAAAAAGAATTGCATGTGCATGCATTGAGAAGAGTTGTATATATACACTCGAAAAGAACCGTCAAATGGTCACGAGTCTTTATCAAGAATCATGCCAGGAAAGATAAGTTATAAAATACCGGAAAAAAATCAATAATAAAATAAAATACCCCTTATTAATGGAGAAATTATTTTATATAATTTCTCAGGAGTTCACAGAAATTTTTTCGGATTCAAAAGGAGTCAATACGAGGAAGATTTAAGCTTAAATAGATGATATGGGTCAATTTGGGCTAGCTTGAACTTAACCTAGGTTTTTAGAAGGCTTATAATGGGGTTTGGATTCGTTTTATGTTGACCCGACCCAACCCGTTTTCTTCCTCTTCTTTTCCCAGCCGCAATATCTTCCTCAAATCGCGATTTTCCTTTCTCCATCGCCGCGATGCCTTTTTTTTCGATCGCCTGCCTTATCGTCGCTCAATGCCCAGCTCGTAGTCGCCTCTCCCTTCCGATCTCGGCGGCAGCGAGCTCCTCCAACCATCAGGGTTGCTTCAGCGCATGAGACGATCACTACGATCACCGAGCCAACTCCTCCGGTCACCTTGATCGACCGGTAAGCAATTTTCGCTACCATCTCCGTCGTGACCGATCGACACAGTTCTTGTGCTGATTGTTACTGATGTCGTTCTTCTCCCTCGAGCTCTGGTTATCGTTGCCAAAGCAGCTTGCTAATAGGGCAATTTTCTTTATCGCGGGGTGGTTAGATCCCTATTGTGGTCAATTTTGGTTGTCTTCTTCTTCTGGCATCACCGCAGCTTAGATCGGATGTGGGGACTTAGATCGGCGTTGTCATTTCTGCAGGCGAGCATCGCCGGTGTTGATACTCTTCCTTAGTAGAGTTCATCATTTTGGTTCGATTGTTTAGTTGTGTTCATCTTGGATCGGAATAGTGGACTACAACTGAACGAATTTCCTACAACAAGATCCAGGAATTTTGCAACTGTAATTAAGGTTGGGCGTGGTAAGAAGGATTTGGATGCTTATCATTGTACATTAGTTTGGTTTAGTTAATTGATCTGATGATGTGAATCAATAGATTTGAAATTCAACAAGGGATGCGGTTTTTGGTTAAGATGTGGCTGATTGAAGTTAGGGGAGATTGAATCAACTAAAGATATGTATAGATTTGGGGTTGGTTCCATTGGTAAGTAGAATTTGACTGTTCATAGTGGTGTATCAGTTTTATTTAGTAAGCTGATTTTGTTGGCTCATAATTATGTAGTTCTCTGTTCATTGTGTGGTAAGGTTTGATTGATTCAGATTAAATGGAGACAAGATTTCCTTGAGCCGTTTAAAAAGCTGGGTGAGATAAAATCAGCGTGAGGTAAGTATCGACCTAGATGTGACTTAATTATACACTGATGGTATGGGTTTCTGATTATATCGATGGTTAGTGGAGACTAATGTTATTTTGGTTATATTGGTATTCTCCGATTTCAGGACTTTGATGGAGGTAGAGTTCTCAGACGTAAAGACAACTGGTGTTCTCATGTCAGGTGGGTAATATCTACCTTGGTCAGGTAGTTTGACTTATTCCGGTGCATGAAATTGAACTTATGCTTATACTTTTGATCTTATATCCACTCTTATTTTATCATGTGCTTGTACTTTGCCTTGACCTTTGAGATATTACTGTTAGTTCATCGTTCATTTATCACGGATATGAATTACAAATCATGTTATGTGTTAGCTGATAGATGTTCAATTAAATACATGTGATTAGGGTTACCATTGTGAACTCAGATTGAGTTACCGGGTCACATCACTAGGGTTAGGTGATGAATCAAATTATAGAGTCGATTGTTGTATCATACACATATTAGTTGTGCATCTATGGTGTTGGATCGATGCGGTTCGCTAGAGGGGGGGTGAATAGCGAAAAAAAAACTTTTTCTCGTTTCTTTCGTTAAAACTCGAGAGAAAATTAATTGCAGTGGAAATGTAAAGTAAATAGAGACAAATAGGTTTTACTTGGTTCGTAGCCTTCGTCTACTACTCCAAGGCCCTAATAGTCCTTGACCACGCACGGAGGGCAAATACTAAACGAACTCCTTCTCGATGGAGATAGGAGTTAAACGATTACAAAAACTCAAGAAAGACTCAAGGTAGAGGGACACTCCCCCTCTCCTTGATATGATTTAAAGCTCGAAATAAAAATAACTTATACAAATTTAAAGATTCTACCGACGACTTCAAAGATTGGAGGTTGAAGCTCTAGTCGTCGTCTCGGCAGCGCTTCGTCGTAGGGATGTCGGAGAGTCGGAGCGTATCAGAAGCACTTGGAAGCTTTTGAATTGATGAAAAACCTTAGGTTTGGCCCTCCTTTTATAGCCTTTAAGCCCCTCATCGAATGGGTCTTTAGCCAATCACAAATGGGCACAAAACCCCTTGAAAAATGGTGATAACTCTTGACTACTCAAGGCTGATCCTTTGACGTGATCGATGGTCATCACCCGGATCGTGCGATCACGAGTGCTAGCCGTAGTCACTCGACTGATGGACGACAGTCGAGTCCTTCAGGTTGGCAGTCGACTGATGCTGGCTGCAAGGCAAAGTTAGCTTAAGGAAAACATTGTTTCGACGGTCGTCGACCGTCCGATCTCGACCTAGACCATCTATAAGAAGTCTTTGGTTGGATCTACGCTTAAGATCATCCCCGTAAAGAGGATACGACCTTACTTACGCTGGCACACACGAGCTTACCTCAGTACTTACGTGTTGCTTCCGGCCTTCCATTCAATTCCTTCGGCTCCCTCCGAAGTCTCTTGAGTGTCGCCCGACCACCGCGGCTTCCTCCGGGTGTCGCTAGCCTTCAGCTCCAGCGTTGAGACTTTTCTGCACACTTGATTTAGATCATGAGATAACAATATATGCTTAACTTTGTATCGTTTGCTATAATCAAAACTTAGGTTCGACTTAGGTGCCTACTGCACCAACAATCTCCCCCTTTTTGATTTATGGCAAACCCACATACAAAGTTAAGTAAATAGCAAGCATGAAGAGTAATAATGTGCATGAGAAACAAAAAATATGAAGATTAAGTTGGAGTAGTAAGGATTTTCTTCAAGTACTCCCCCTTGAGGAAAGCTCCCCCTTGACCGAGGGTGAGTCTTGAATAAAGACCTTAATCCTCCCCCTTGAGGGTTGCTTTAAGTAATTACTTAAAGTTGGCTTTAGTAAAACGTTTTAGTTAAGCCCTTTCTCCCCCTTAAGTAAAACATTAACGACATAAAGTTTTTAAAAAATAAGTTTAAGTAAAGCGTAGGACGGCTGAAATAAGTTTAAGAATTCTTTGGCCTTTTGGTAAAGTTAACTAAGTTTTAACTTTTGGTTTAAATATGAAGTAAGAGTTAAGTTATCAAAAATTTTGACCCTTAACTTTGGCCTTTTTCTCCCCTTTTAGTATATCAAAAAGATTAAGGTGTGTGGAAAACAAAATAAGTGTTAAATTTAAAGTCCAAGCATGTTCCCATTTTTATAAAAAAATAATATCTTGAAAATAAGCTCATCTATAAAATGTTACTCATATTTGGCTTGATTGATATGTAAGATCAACCGATCTGGTCAGTCGGTTAGTATATATGATTATACTCCGTGGTTCATAGCGATGCACTAGCTCTACATCTGGAACCAGGAGTAAGGTCCTAACATCTCACGCCCATCTACGTGGCTAAGTACACAAACACATTAGTCCTATGTGTTGTGAGATGTACTGGCTCCTTAAATCTATAGGTGCATGATATCTAAGGTATGTCCTATGCTAGTTCCATAAAAATGAAATAAAAGAAATAGTAGTAAGAACATATAATTTGCATGTACCTATTCTATTACGCACATGCCCAATTTTCGTCTTAATAGACTAAATTCGGCTTCGGGTAGGGGTTTAGTAAATAGGTCTGCTAAGTTAGACTTCGATTCGACGTATTCGAGTTGTATCCGTTGGCCACATGTTCTTGAATGAAATGGTGTTTGACCTCTATATGTTTGGTCCTAGAGTGACATATCGGATTCTTTGTAAGATTAATTGAACTAATGTTATCTACATGAAGTTTAGTATTCATAAAGTCTAACTTAAAGTCGCGGAGGGTGTGCTTCATCCAAAGAAGCTGCGTGACACACTCACCCATCGCGATGTATTCGGCTTCAGTGGTAGATAAAGCAACACAGTGTTGCTTCCTACTGCACCAACTCACTAGACTCGAGCTGAGAAGTTGACAACAACCACTCGTACTTTTTCTATCGAGCTTACTACCGGCATAATCCGAATCGGAGTAGCCGATTAGTTCGAACTCCGTAGATCTAGGGTACCAAATACCAACGTTAAGTGTACCCTTAAGATATATAAGGATACGCTTAACTAGGGTTAGGTGAGACTCCTTAGCACAGGTTTGAAACCTGGCGCACATACTTACTGCGAATAGAATGTCAGGTCGACTCGCAGTTAAGTATAGGAGACTTCCTATTGCGCTCCTATAGTACTTTAAGTCAATGGACTTACTTTCTAGGTCTTCTCCTATGTTAACATTTATCGCCATTGGGGTGTTTATTACCTTAGCGTCTTGCATTCCAAATCTTTTAATTAACTCCTTAGTGTATTTTTGTTGATATAGGTATATACCATCCTTAGTTTGTTTAATTTGTAGACCTAAAAGAAACTTAACTCGCCTACCAAGTTCATTTGAACTCACTTTCCATGAGCAAACGAACTCGTTTAGTAAGGTGAGTTAGAGGTTCCAAAAATTATATCGTCTACGTAAATTTGAGCTATGAATATTTCTTTACCTAAGGTTTTTACAAAGAGAGTTGGGTCAACTAAGCCTTGGTTAAACCCTTTTGACTTAAGATGGATTGAAAGTCTCTCGTACCAAGCTCGAGGAGCTTGTTTAAGTCCATAGAGAGCCTTCTTAAGTTTTAGAACATGGTCGGGTTTATCTAGATTTTCGAATCCGGGGGGTTGGCTAACATAAACTTCTTCTTTAATGTATCCATTTAGGAATGCCGACTTAACATCCATTTGAAACAGCTTAAATCCTCGATGTGTGGCATAAGCTAGCAACATTCGAATGGATTCGAGTCTAGCTACTGGGGCATAGGTTTCGTCGTAATCTAAGCCTTCGACTTAGCTAAACCCTTTGGCGACTAACCTAGCCTTGTTTCTAACTACTTCACCTTTATCATCAAGCTTATTTCGAAACACCCACCTTGTTCCAATTATCGTTTTGTCTTTAGGTGGTAGTATTAATTCCCACACTTCATTCCTAGTAAATTGGGCTAGCTCTTCTTGCATTGCAATAATCCAATCGGGATCAAGAAGAGCTTGTTCAATTGAGTTGGGTTCTATCTTTGAAATTAAGGAAATTTGACTAAGGTTCCTATAGGATGCTCTAGTTCGAACTCCTAGATTAGGATCTCCTATCACTTGATCGATAGGGTGGTTAGTTTGAATCCTAGATTGGGTTGGGTTTGTGTCACCTAATGCTTGATCAATGGGGTGACTTGGTTGAACACTAGTTTGGTTGGAGTCATCTATCATTTGATCAATAGAGTGACTTGGTTGACTTAGGTTAGGATTAACACTAGACCTGATCTCGGGATCAGAGTTAGGTCTAGTATGAATCGGCTTGCTAATTGGGGTTGCCGGGGGTTTTGTAGGTTCGTGTCCTTCATCGAACACTACATTAATGGTTTCCTCGACTCTAAGGGTGTCGTGGTTATATACTCTATAAGCTCTACTTGTAGTCGAGTATCCTAGAAAGATTCCGGTCATGGTTTTGGATGTAAATTTCCCTAGGTAATCCTTAGTGTTTAGGATATGTACCTTACACCCAAATACCCTAAAGTACTTGATGTTGGGTACTTTATCGTGATAAATCTCGTATGAGGTCTTAAGGTGCCTTTTTACCATAAGGATCCTATTTTGGACATAACATGCCGTACTCACGGCTTCTGCCCAAAACCTATTGGGTAGGTCGTATTCGTTCAACATGGTCCTAGCGGCTTCTTGTAGAGTTCGGTTTTTCCGTTCCACTAGGCCATTTTGCTGAGGGGTCCTAGGGCAAGAGAATTCATGGTGGTATCCGTTTAGGTTACAGAAGTCGGTGAACCTTTGATTTTCGAATTCACCACCATGATCGCTTCTAAGTCTTTTAACCTTAAGGTCTTTTTGATTCTCGATTAATTTAAATAGATTAATTAATTGATCTAGGGTATCATTTTTATGTTTGATGAACCTAACCCAGGTAAACCTGGAGTAGTCGTCAATTATGACTAAGCAATATTGACTTCTATTGAGTGACTTGGCTCCATGTGAATCGAATAGATCCATATGCAGGAGCTCAAGTACACTTGAGGTTCGTTCTTGGTTAGTTAACTTGTGTTGTGTCCTAGGTTGTTTTCCTTGTTGAAAAGCATTACAGATTTTATTAACCAAGTTGTTGAGGTTGGGTAAGCCTCTGACTAAGCCACTCTGACTCATCTTGTGGACGAGTCTTGGGTGCGAGTGACCGAGTCGTCGGTGCCACAACCATGATTCCTCTTCCTGTGTCATAAGACACTTAGTTGAGGAGTTAGTTAAGTTGATCGTATAAATGTTGTTATTTCTAGTTCCTTTAAGAATTGTTTTAGCGGTTTCGTTGGTATTAATTATGCATTTATTTTCTAGAAATATGACCTTATAGTTATTATCACACAATTGGCTTACACTAAGTAAATTATATTGAAAATTTTCTACTAGTAAAACATTTTGAATAACAAAATTTGAATTGAGCTCAATATCACCTGATCCGATGATTTTGAGCTTGCCGTTATTTTTGAAGGCTACCGATCCTTATCGTTTGAATCGAAGCTTTGAAAACTTGAGTTGATCCCCGGTCATGTGTCGGGAGCAACCACTGTCCAACATCCATTGATCCTACACACAAAGTGGTTGGATTGGATGTTAGGTTTTTTAAATTGGTTGTATGTTGTTAAACCTAGGTCATCTCACCTGTGTCTATATGATCAAACATGTTATACTTATGTGTTTTTTGTGAGATGATTTCCAATTGATTAAGTGGATTTAGGTTCAAGTAATTTTATGTTAGATTTGAATTTAACCCTAGGCTTGTCAAGTTTACCTTTTCAAGATCATGGCTTCCAGGTCGTGGCGAGGCACAGGGGTCTTCTTTTATCGGATCATCGACCACTTCCTTAGACAAAGCCAAGTTCAAGAAAATGACGACTTGACTCACCTAAGATTATTTCCTAGTCTAACTGGTTATTTTTGAAAAGAGGCTCCCCGAGACTCAATCTTTTCGAAGAATTTTAGTTGGTTGTGTTTTTGAAAAGAGGCTCCCCGAGGCTCAATCTTTTCAAAGAATTTTTGTTGGTTGTGTTTTTGAAAAGAGGCTCCCCGAGGCTCAATCTTTTCAAAGAATTTTAGTTGGTTGTGTTTTTGAAAAGAGGCTCCCCGAGGCTCAATCTTTTCGAAGTTGATTATGTTCATGTTCTAAGTGAGTTCACAAGTTTTAAAGTACAAACTTTCTAAGTTAAAGCATGCAATTTCTAAGTTAAAGCACAAACATTCTAAGTTTAAAACATGCAATTTCTAAGTTAAAGTACAAACATGTTTTGTACTGGCTCCCCCTAGACCGTTGAATCGGTTCGGTCTATCCACATAGTGGATTTGATCCTTGGGAATCCAGTACGGGTTGGATCCTAGAGTTGAAATCAAAAGGTTCTTAGGGACCCATGCTTGGACATGTTTCCTATGTCGACTTACAATCGACATATACGACCTATTAGTCGTGTTTGAGTTAAACCCTAGTCCAACCTTGTTGTACACGGCCCTTTGAGATCCAAGTAGGAGGTCAAGTCCTTTGGATCCCGAAGTAAACCTTTCCAACGTGTTCCTAAGATCTTCGACTTGACTTTTCAAGAGAGAGTTCTCAACTTCGAGCTTTTCAACTCGAGTTGAGTCCTTCTCTTGAACTCGACTAGTCGAAGAGGTTAGGGAGACCTCGTGTTTGAGGATTTTAACCTCCTCAACAAGGGTCTCGACCTTGGACTCGGATTTAACTAATTTCCTAGACAAAAACCTAACCGTATTTTGTAAAGTATTAAATAAAGTTCGACTTACTTTAAGGATATCTTTTGAACCGGATGTGTATCCGTGGCTTGACTTGAAGGTAGCTTCGTAGTCTGAGTCATCCTCAGGTTCTGACTCAAGTTCGGTCTCCGTGTCTGACTCAATTGATTTCTCCATGAAGACGTGGTCTTCGTCTTCTTCGGATGACGCTTCTTCCCATGTCGCGTTGAGGGCCTTCTTTGTTGGGTTTCCGGCACCGCGGCGTGTGTGTGTTGGATCATGTTTCGTAAACATGAGCACAGCGGAAGCAATTAAAAATAATAAATCTATATTTATTACAACACACACAACACTCGCATGCTATTACAACAAGTGTAGACATAACCGTAAATTAAAATTTGCAATAAAAGGAAATTAAACTACGTTATACCTTCCGTATGACGTGTAGCGGGAACGGCATCAACCGGAACGATCCTCGTAAGAATCGTCTCTATCCGTATCCACGCCGAGCTCCTCGGGATGACTTCGCTAAGTCACGAGCTTCGTCTTCGTACGGATTACTAGCCTCGTGTTGAAGACGACGTGATCGAGAGATGATCACGATCCGAATCCAAATTCGGATCCTAAAACGAGTTCTCAAAACTCGCTTCTCCGGAGAGGTGTTCGTCAATCGTTTGACGAATCCTTCGTCCTCCACCTCAGAGGATTACCGGAGATCAAATCCCCGGTAAGTTAGCCGCTGTCGGAGCACTAACCGTCGTCCAAACGACGCTCCGACGAGAGGAGGAGAAGCTGTCCAGAAAACTGGACAGCTTGGTGGAGGAGTAGGCGCCGGCCAAAACAAGGAGAGAAAAAGCTCGCCTTGATGCCGAACCTATAGGAGATCACCGGAGGGTCGCCGGAGGTTCACCGGCTGGAGCTTGGATGCCGGCAAGGGTCTTGGACGGCGGCACAAAGCTGGGCGGCGGCAGCTAGTAGTTGGGCGCCGATTAACTCCTCCAAGGAGTGGGCGGCAACTCAAGGGGGGGCTAGGGTTTGGATTAGTTAGGGTTTAACAATCCCTTAAGCCCACTTTTATAGAGAACTAATTCTCTTAATGGTTAATGGATCATATCCATAAAGCCCGTTAACCCGCTCCATTAAGATAAGTTAAAATAAACTAAACCATGATGGTTTATTTTAAGTTAAAACGAACCGAACCAACTTTTGGTTCATTCGTTTAAAATAAACCAAACCCTTTGGTTTATTCTTATCCATTGGATTAGAACCAAACCATTTTGGTCCATCCATTATGTCTTCATAAGACGCAGCCCATCCACGCTTCCATTGCGACTGAAACGATTTCATGCTCGCTTTATGTTTGGTCCAACCAAACCTAGTTTCTCTCGGTCTGAGAATCCAATTCTCAAGCTCGTTTTAAATCCTTTGGATTACACTCGTTGTGCGTGTGACCAAATAGGTTCTCGGTTTATGTTGGCCGTCTATAATTAACCATTAATTATAGAACGATCATGAGTGGCACCTAGTAGTACATCATGATCCCCAATTAGCAAAAGATCAACGGTTGATCCAGAACTATTTCTGAAACCCTTCAGTAGCTCGAATGAATCGTGCCCCATTCCCTTCACTCATCTTATACCCACTTGGTTCAGGACATGGTCTATTGTGTTAGTCCCCACTAGGCTGACTACGTCACACCTAGCCCAAGTATCATTTCCTCGTCCTACGGATTCTAGTTACTCCACATGTATCGAAGAGTACCTTACTCTAAACATGTAATGCTTTGGCCAAAGACTTTAGTAACAATCCGACGAGAGGCCATGGGTATACATCTCCTCGCAAGGAGTGGTGAATCCTTTATAGGCTATTCAAACACCTTCGATCACTTCGACTTATACCCAATCATCCCGGGTCCACATCTCCTTAGAGATGTTTGCTTAAGATGTCAAAGCATAAGTCTCCATGATCAAGATGACTTGAATACCGCAAGTCAAAGGAACATCGCACTTAAGCCACAGTAAGAACTTCATTGACATATCTATATATGCAGAGAACCATATGAAGTCTTACGGCTGGTCACTCCAATGACCTAGTTACCATAACTAGCATCCACGATTAACTCCGGACATCACTATGTCTCCAGCCAGTGAGAATCAGCTGCTTGGATACACCAAGGAGTATACCTCGTGCTAGTCTCAACAGAATTGATGGTGTCCAGATCCATCAATTCATCGACTAGGGATAATTCCGATACATCACAATTACACATGTAGAGATACTCACTAGTTGTGATCCAATCACAAATTCTCTCATGCTGTGAATCGTATCGTGGACATTCAGTAAATAAGTTTAATATCCAATCAAATACATAAAACATGTACACTCAAATAGTGAATCTTCATTTATCATATAAATGGTTCATACATAAGGCGATTGCCTTAGGACATCTCTCATATATTACTAACATTCTTGTGCTTAGGTGCTTGGTGGTTGAGCTTGGGGCACTCGGACTTGATATGTCCAAACCTGTTGCACCCATAACACCTAATATTAGAACTTTTAGGCTTACCTTGGTTGGGTCGAGTCGTGGTTCGCTTTCGTCCCTTGACTATCCTTCGAGCTAGGTTCATTAGTTCGGCAGTCAACTCCGGGTCAACTTCTTCTTCGGACTCGTCTTCCTCCTCAGTTGGTGGTGGCTTGCTTGCGATTTTCTTCTTCTTTGATCCTGCAAACAAGGCTATACCCCTCTCAGGCTCCGAGTCAGACTGCTCATGAAGTTCAAAATCCGAAAAGAGCTCATCTAACCTAATTTTAGAAAGGTCCTTGGAGACCTTATAGGCATCGACCATGAATGCCCATAAGGTAGTCCTCGGAAAAGAGTTTAGGACATACCTTATAAGGTCGCGGTTTTCAACCTTTTGCTCGATTGCGTGTAGGTTGTCGACGATGTCCTAGACTCGGGCGTGAAGTTGTGTCGCGGACTCGTGTTCCTGCATTTTTAGGTTATATAGTTTATTGAAAAGAAGATCACGCTTGCATACCTTGGCTTCGTCGATCCCTTCGTGTAGCTCCACTAGTTTTGTCCAAAGATCTTTTGCGCTTATGAAGGGGCCGACGCGATTTAGCTCCTCCTTGGATAGGCCGCATTGAAGGATTTGCGTTGCCTTAGCGTTGGCTTCGACTTGTCGTTTTGTTGCAATGGTCCATTGATCATAATCCAAGGAGTCACCCACTTCATTAGTCGGAAGTGTGAAACCCGTTTGGATTATGATCCACATCTCGATTTGGGTTTTGAGAAAGCATTCCATCCTACCCTTCCAATAACGGAAGTCATCTCCGTTGTAAAACGGAGGTCGGACGGTGCTAAAATCCTCGAGATAGGTCATTAGAACAAAAGACACAAATAGACGGAGACGAAGAAACTAACAACGACAAAAACACGAAAACAAGTACCAAGACTCGCGTCTTGGATTAGTAGTGCGGGAGAAAAACTTAACAAGGCGAAATAAATAAAAAAAAGAATTAAAAGAAAAATAAATCTGTAAAAAGGCTAGATTGGTGGTTTCACCAAATCTTAGCAACCCTCGGCTATGATACCAATTGTTGGATCGATGCGGTTCGCTAGAGGGGTGAATAGCGAAAAAAAAACTTTTTCTCGTTTCTTTCGTTAAAACTTGAGAGAAAATTAATTGCAGCGGAAATATAAAGTAAATAGAGACAAATAGGTTTTACTTGGTTCGTAGCCTTCGGCTACTACTCCAAGGCCCTAATGGTTCTTGACCACACACGGAGGGCAAATACTAAACGAACTCCTTCTCGATGGAGATAGGAGTTAAACGATTACAAAAACTCAAGAAAGACTCAAGGTAGAGGGACACTCCCCCTCTCCTTGATATGATTTAAAGCTCGAAATAAAAACAACTTATACAAATTTAAAGATTGGAGGTTGAAGCTCTAGTCGTCGTCTCGGCAGCGCTTCGTCGTAGGGATGTCGGAGAGTCAGAGCGTATCGGAAGCACTTGGAAGCTTTTGAATTGATGAAAAACCCTAGGTTTAGCCCTCCTTTTATAGCCTTTAAGCCCCTCATCGAATGGGTCTTTAGCCAATCACAAATGGGCACAAAACCCCTTGAAAAATGGTGATAACTCTTGACTACTCGAGGCTTATCCTTTGACCGGATGATCGATGGCCATCACCCGATCATGATCGGCGTGATCGGTCGAGTGCTATCCGTAGTCACTGACCGATGGACTCTGAGTCCTTCTTCAGCCGACCTAGACCATCTATAAGAAGTCTTTGGTCGGATCTACACTTAAGATCATCCCCGTAAAGAGGATACGACCTTACTTACGCTCGCACACACGAGCTTACCTCAGTACTTACATGTTGCTTCCGGCCTTCCACTCAATTCCTTCGGCTCCCTCCGAAGTCTCTTGAGTGTCGCCCGACCACCGCGGCTTCCTCCGGGTGTCGCTAGCCTTCAGCTCCAGCGTTGAGACTTTTCTGCACACTTGATTTAGCTCATGAGATAACAATATATGCTTAACTTTGTATCGTTTGCTATAATCAAAACTTAGGTTCGACTTAGGTGCCTACTGCACCAACATATGGTTGATTTAGTCATCTGTGCATAGATAAGTGTGTGGTTGTCAGTATGTGGCTAGGGACTGGAGGTCCTAGCATGATGGTATATCCATTATGGATTGTGTGCCTGTGTATAGTTATATGGACGGTCGATAGTATCTCGCTACGGACTGGAGGTCTTAGCGTGGTCGACTGTCAGATGTGTATGACTCTTTGTGTGATAGAGAGAGAGTATTATGGATTAGTAGTCCTTGCATAGTTGACTTTTGGTTGACCAGGACTTCCCGTGGGATAGGGAGTGTTGCGAGGATACGTGTATGGAGCTATGCATCATTACATTGCATGCATGTTGGCGATTAAGTCTCCCTTGTGATTGAGAGGGTCGTCAGTCATCCTGCCTCCCTGGCCACTCGGGGTAGTGGTAGCAGGGTTGAGGGCAGAGCATTGGATGTGCCGCGCTCGGCCACTATAGACGGTGGAAGCTGGAGATGCGCACCTGGCCACTGTGCAGAGTGGTGTTAGCACTCACCCACTATAGACGGTGGTTGTGCGACGTGTAGTTATCCTGTGTGTGGAGCTCGTCTACTCATGGGTAGTGATGAAGCGACTAGTAGCAGGGACCCCCATGGAGTAGTTAACTCTTTACGCTTATATGCTACTCATTCATACTACCCAACTCGGTCACTCGAGAGTCGTGGTAGCTGGAGTCGGGATAGTCATCATGTCGTGCCACCCAGGCTATACTGGGGTTGTGGTTGGATGGGTCCGCAGACATGACCATGCATGTGCATTGCTGATATATATATATATGCATGTATTTGATATATGTTTTACATATGCCTGTGAGATGTTGTATTTGATTGAGCTATGATTGCTGCATATGTTTGTACATCATGATACATGTCATTTGCATATTATATACTGCTGTGTGTTGAGCATGATATATGTGTTAGTCCATACTGTTGTATGCATTTGATTAGCGTCATATCACAGTATAGTATGGACCGGATTGTTATTACATGTGATTATATATTGTTCGTATGTCTGGGTGTTTGTTAGATATGAGATTGACCTTGTACGTTATATGAGTTATGTTATTGTATACATGTTCAGGATGATATAGCTTATGGTGTTGCAGACCGTCAGGTACCACTATAAGAAAAAAGCTAATAGACAACACTTTTTATCCGTTGTCTATGTGGCTGTAAAAGCGTTGTTAAAGGCACTGTTGTTAAAAGTCCGACTAATGACAATGCATTAAAAAGCATTGTCTTTTCTAGCAAAGACAACGCTTTTGCAACAGGGAAAAAGCGTTGTCGTTTTTTACAATGACAACGCTTTTGCAACGGAGAAAAAGCATTGTCGTTTCTAACAAAGACAACGCTTTTGCAACGGGGAAAAAGTGTTGTCGTTTTTTACAATGACAACGCTTTTACAATGGAGAAAAAGCATGGTCGTTTCTAGCAAATACAACGCTTTTGCAACGGAGAAAAAGCATTGTCGTTTTTTGCAATGATAACACTTTTGCAACGGAGAAAAAGCGTTGTCATTTTTTTTCAAGGACAACGGTTTTGCAACAAATCAAAAGCGTTGTTCTTGCAACAAAGACAATGCTTCTGCAACGGATAAAAACATTTTCTATTATATTACATTAATAATCTATTTAATTAAACACTTATAATAACACCAATTAAAATATCATTAACAACTAATCAATCTTCTTACAATGGAAACATAAATATTGTATAATCAACAAATAATGAAAAAGGAAAGTATGAAGTCAATCTCCAAGTTAAGTTTACAAAAACAAAAAAGGAAGAACCATGCATACAACTCGAGCCCAAATAGCACTTCAATTCCAGCGTTCTCGACTTTGAGATCATTTTGGTTCTGCCAAATGTGTTTCACTGCATCAAATTCCTTCCAGAATGACTCATAACGGCCAGGGATGCTGTAACAAAATATGTCAATATCAGTATAACGGTTTGTAAAATTACATTGAATATTTGCAACACAACAGTAAGTAGAAACAAAGTACTGGTAATTTGCAAGGTCTTACATAATGCAAAAAAAAAAAGTGTTTATTTGTTAAAATCTATCACAATATATAATCTTGTCTAATCGACTTTTTCACAAGTCAAAATCTAAACTTTAAAATCAATTTCTGTTTCAAAGACATTCATGTTGTCTATATATTGCTAATAAAGAAACTTAGTAATCGTGGACCCTTGGGCCTTCAGTTCCTGGAACTATATATTATACCAACATGCACTACATACTTTCATCAATGTTGTCTTCCAAGATAATGAACCATCGGAACCTCATTAATGTTAACTACATGCTAATCACAACATACTTAAAAACACAAAAACCTAATAATCATGATAAAAATTGGACTACACAAATGAATCCCACTGATCCTAAACAAATCCTAGTAGAAAGGCACAAATGTTGGCTTATACATCGGTCTCACTGATATTCAACACAAAAGAGCAGCTAAAGCAAGCCAAAAGGTTGAATATGCCCATCACACAGTGCATTGTGTGGCACGTTAACAATCTCTCTCATGGAATACCATGCCACCCCATAGCTCAAGGAGGAAATGCTCAGCGCAGAGCATGTGTGTTCTTATTAGGAAGGCAACCTCCTTCTACTAATGTGATGAATTATCTGATGATGTGCAGTTCAAAGGTTCAGGCAACTCTAATAAACATCTAATCCGGATAAAATTATCTATTAGAAAAAGTGTAAAAGTAAGATACTTAAGTTCTAGTTCAATTTTACCAATTAATTTGGCAAATACTTTAATTATTTTGACAGTTCATATCTAGCAGAAATGAAATTTTACAAGAAACATTTGGGCACACTAAGGAACACGAAAATTGTAAGGTTATGAACTGAAAAGGAAGAGATTAAGGGAATATCTAAAATTCAGATGCAGTTCCTAGCATTTTGTTTAGGTTTAAGGCTATTAGCATACAAAAATTAGAAGATATACTGCAAGCTAGTAAGATAACAATTTGTGAGTTTATCATCCACAGAATGAATAATGAAAAACCAAAGTAAATGCAATTTATTTATATAATTTTAACGAAATGGAAAAAGATAGCTACGAAACTATGTCATTTATCATTCCATACCTACTCATAAATATGATCTTGTATACATTCTGCCAATTCGGACCGCACCTCATCAATTTCTTCTCGAGAGTATGACATTTTTGTAAACTGTAAACACACACAAAAAAATATCAAGTGTTAATGAAAACAACAGTCACATAAATAGTGTATTTCAAATTGTTTATGATAAACAAGATAATCTTACTATTGATCGTAGTGAATCTCTTTCGATAGTTTCGACTTCTTCAATAATTTGTCTCATAAATTTCATCACATAATAAGCACATTGTATCGCATCTGGCTGTCTAGGAGCCTATGTTAATTATAAACAAATTGTTAATAACATTTATATACATTAAAATATATCTTCAATATAATTAACACATACCTGTACGACTTCCCACACAATATTTTTTCTCCCTTTCCTCCCCTTGTTTGAATTAAACAGTTTTAAAGCCCTTCAATTCATACATTAATAATATTTAATATATAAGTGTTTTATTTACTAAATTAAATACTTAGGAAAAAAAATCATATGAACTCACATTTCCACTACATATTTCCAATCCTCATCGCGAATGCGATGATTTAAAGAATCCAACAAATATATAACCTCCTTGTACGGGTCAATGACCGTGAGAATCCAATGCCAACTATGCATAAACATATAATTATTTCAACAGCAACTTCTCCTATTGGTTGTCCAAGTTTGTTGAATGCAACATCCCTTCTAATTCCTTGAACCCTTTGCCTAGCAAGCTTATCCAAGTGTGTATGACCTCTAGACATTCTTGTGGTTTCTGTGTTTGTAGAATCCAACACAGTGTTACCATCCCAACTCTCTTCAGTTTTAGCAGATGCAATTTTCACATGTTGTCCTGAGCTATTGTCCACAATGTTACCTATTTTCAGCTTTATAGAGGATGTCATAGAGTCCACAACTTATGTTGTTGTTAGCGCCTGATATATACAACAAATAAGAGAAAAATCAAGTAACAAATGCATAAACTCATAACAACATGATAAAAATTAAGATAGCAATCAACATTGTCCACAAATTCAATATTGAAAGCAATATAACATATCAATATGGTCTACAAAATCAGTTTTCAAATCAAGATAACATATCAATATCATCCACAGAATCATCTTCAAAAGGTAAATAACATATCTATATATTGTCAACCCAAGTCCCATCACAGTTTTCACGAATGCATGGTGGTTCATTATCATCTGCTCCATTAACATCTATTGATGGCAACCCTCTGCTAAAACAATGATAGTGCATTGCAGTGTCTTCTGACTCTTCACTTTTTATGTATTCAAAGTACTCCCTGCTTGAAGTTGTAAGTACAACACTCCATAAAGGATCTTCAGGATCTTCAATGTAAAATACTTGCTTTGCTTGACAGGCCAAGATAAAAGAGTCAGATTTGAATCCAACTCTATTGAGGTTTACCAACGTGAAACCAAGATCATCTACTTTAATACCGTGATTATTCTCCACCCAACTACATTTAAACATTGGAATTTGAACTTTGTGGTAATCAAGTACCCATATTTCTTCTATAACTCCATAAAAAACCATATCCGACACAATAAGATTTTTATCCTTTGCACTAGCAACTTGCATTGTCTTTGCGACTAAGCTGACTCCAGAGTTTTGAACAACTCGTATATCATCATGCTTTTTTGTAGCATGTGTAACCCCATCAATCAGATAACTAGAGTACTTTAAAACTTGATTGCTAGGTCCGCGCGCTATCCACTTCAATTTTTCTAATACTTGATAGGTGGAATGCTCAGCTACACGTGCAACCTAGATTGTTTGTGATAACTTTTTAATTATGTGTAAATATGATAATGAATGTATGAGAATATGCAATACTAAATAAACTTACACGATCATGCAACTATATAGCAAAAGTTCGATTATGCTCATCTTGTAACCACTTTTTGGATTTAGCCTTATGAGGAAATCTTGCATTCAAATACGTCATGTGTTCCCTAAAGAAATTACCAAGAATAAATAAACCAATTGAATATAAGCAAACCGTATGAAAGTATTAACAAGTTTAAGAAATTACTCGATATAGAGATCAATCTCAACATCATTTGCTAATACGTAGCGATGTGCTTGCTGCAACTCATCAAGACTAATGGAGTGCACTACTGCACCCGATAAAGGCTTAGTAAGTTCTATTTGTCGATGACTTGATGGAATCCCAATTGTGTGCACACTAGCCAGATAGTCTGAGCAAAACTCAACAACCTCTTCGGCAATATAACATTCGGCTATACATCCTTCAGGTCGATTGCGATTTCGCACATATCCTTTCAAAATCTTCATGTATCTTTCAAATGGATACATGTACCTATACCAAATCGGTCCACACAATTTCACCTCTCGCACAAGATGAACAGATAAATGAATCATTATATCGAAAAATGAAGGGGGGAAATACTTTTCAAGTAAACACAGTGTAGTCACAATCTCTTGTTGTAAAACATCCAACTTTGGAACATCTATCACTTTATTACATATCACATTGAAGAAGAAACACAACCGAGTGATAGTGTCTCTGACATGTTTGGGCAAGACACCACGGATGGCTACTGGAAGCAATTGTTGCATTAAAGTGTGGTAGTCATGTGACTTTAGGCCAACAAGTTTCAAGTCCTTCATTGACACAAGGTTTTTAACATTGGATGAGTAACATGCCGAAAGATGTATTTCAGACAAACATTTCAAAATCTTTCTTTTTTCATCCTTACTAAGTGTATAACAGGTTGATGGCAAAAATGTTCTCTTTTCCCCCACCCTTGGTGCCAAATCTGTCCTCACATTCATTTCCACAAGGTCTAATCTCGCTGCTACTCCATCCTTTGTTTTTCCAGGAATGTCAAGTAATGTACCTAAGAGAGATTCACAGACATTCTTTTCAATGTGCATCACATCAAGAACATGTCGAACATGTAAATGTTTCCAATACTGAAGTTCAAAGAATATTGATTTTTTTTCCAGCATGATTTTACATCATCCTTCTGCAACTGAATCTTCCCACTAATTTTTCCCCAATGACAATTAATTCTTTCAACTCTTTCAAAAACTTCATTGCCACTCAATGGTTTTAGTGCAGGGTTAAACTCTTAGTTCCCATTAAATGCTTTCCTTTGCCTTCGATAATGATGAGTTGCAGGTAGAAACCTTCTATGGCTTGTATACGACATTTTTCGACTATGCTTCAACCTTGTTGAATAGGTTTCTTCACCAAAAATCGGACATGCATGATATCCTTTCACAACACACCCTGACATGTTCCCATGTCACGCCCCGAGGGAGTCTCCGCCAGACGAAAATCCGGCAGCACCTCCCCTGTACGGGTGATAATACAAATTTTTATACAAGGCCTACATGGCCAATATACATCGGTCAACACGACCGGAATCCAAACAACACACGCAGATAATGAAAAGGCCTCAGGCCAACAAATCTAGGTAAATAAAAGTCTACACTAACTAGACTTACCCCTTCTGCCATCTGGGCAGGAACATACAACCAAACCAATCAAAATAAGATCCGACCAATGGTCCACAGGAACCCCAAAAAAATCCACGAGTACATAAATCCATTTCCAAGCCTAAACATATCTTCTATACAAAATTCAAACCATAACTCAAACAGCTAATAAATTGTCACTACGAGGGGGGGGGTGGATATGGCAACTGGACTCTCCTGACAGCTTCATCCTGAAATAAAAATAAAACCATGGGGTAAGTTCAAAGAACTTAGCGGATATTAGTCGATATGAATAGCAAGATATAGCAAACAATACTAATCATGTCAGTACAGTCTCATATATATGGTAAGCAAGAAATAAATGCAAAAGGACTGTGTTGGTGCAGTGAGGCACCGAAATCGAACCTGTGTTTTGATTATAGCAAAGACACAAAGTTAAGTCTATTTTGTTTTCTCACGAGCTGAATCGAGTGTGCAGAAGATTGTTATAGCTGGAGCTGAAGGCTAGCGACACCCGGAGAAAGCCGCGGTGGTCGAGCGACACTCGAGTGATTTCGGAGGGAGCCGATGGAATCGAGTGGAAGGCCGGAAGCAAAGCAACACGTAAGTATCGAGGTAAGCTCGTGTGTGTGAGCGTAAGTGAGGTCGTATCCTCTTTACGAGGAGGTGGTCTAGGTTTAGATCGGACGGCCAAGACCGCCAAGTATGTTTTTGTTGAGCTAACTTTGACTTGCAAAGAAGCATCACGATCGCTACTGAGGACTCGACCGCTGTATCGGGCCGATCGCTGAAGGTCATCAATCGACCGATGTCGCCATCACGATCGATGATGGCCATCACCGATCGATGGTCAATGATCGATTCGAGGAGTCAAGGCTTATCACTCCACCTCAAAGCGGTTTGCGTCCATTTGTGATTGGTTGAAGACCCACTCGAAAAGGGGCTCAAAGGCTATAAAAGGAGGGCCAAACCTAGGGTTTTGACAACAATTCTAAGCTTCCAAAAAGTCTCCGCAAAGCTACCGACAACAACGTGCTTCTTCTTCTCCGACGTCTAGGTTTCATTTCCTTTATTTTTGTACGTCGATTTTAATTTTAGTGTTGTTGCTCATTTACATTCTTCGAAGCTATTTTTCTATCGTAACGAGGAGAGAGGGAGTGTCCCTCTACCTCAAGTTTTTTGTATCGATTAACTCCTACCTCCAACGAGGAGGAGTTTGTTTAGTGATTTGTCCTCCGTGCGTGGTCAAGGACCACTAGGGCCTTGGAGTAGTAGCCTTCGGCTACGAACCAAGTAAATATCTTGTTTCTATTGTCTCCTTTACTTTTTGTTTTGCTTATCTTTCCGCTGCGTATATTTGTCTTGAAACGAATTCGAAAAAGTTTTTTCTTTCGCTATTCACCCCCCCCCCTCTAGCGAACCGCATCGATCCAACAATTGGTATCAGAGCCGGGGGCGCTTAGATTTGGTGAAACCACCAATCTAACATTTTTTTTACAGATTTGTTTTTCGTTCGTTTAAATTTTTCTCCCGCACTACTAATCCAAGACGAAGTCTTGGTACTCTTCATTTGATTTTGTTTTGCAAGTATTAGCTTTTGGAGTAGCTGACGGTCAAACGGGCATAACTTTTCGTATAAGTTGACCCACGACACGGTCTACCTACCAAATCGAAGCTCTCACAGAGATCTACACTTCTTACGGGGGTTTACCCCCGTAACAAGCTGTTTTCATCCTCAAAAAATGATGTTTAGTAGCCTTTCGGGGACATCGAAGGTTGTGAGTACTTACTTTTTATTTAGTTTCTTATTTCTTTGCTTAACTTTCTATTTTTCGTTTATTTCTTTTTATTTCCCGCACTACTAATCCAAGACGCAAGTCTTGGTACTTTAAATGTGTTTTTATTGCTAGGTTTTCATTTTAGTCTCCTTGTCTTTTTGTTCTAATGGCCCATCTCGAGGGTTTTAGCACCGTCCGACCTCCGTTTTACAACGGAGATGATTTCCGTTACTGGAAAGGTCGGATGGAATGCTTTCTCAAAACCCAAATTGAGATGTGGATCATAATTCAAACGGGTTTCACACTTCCGACCAATGAAGTGGGTGACTCCTTGGATTATGATCAATGGACCGTTGCAACAAAACGACAAGTCGGCCGACGCAAGGCCGACACAAATCCTCGCAATGTGGCCTATCCAAGGAGGAGCTAAATCGCGTCGGCCCCTTCATAAGCGCAAAGGATCTTTGGACAAAACTAATCGAGTTACGAAGGATCGGATCAAGCTAAGGTTTGCAAGCGTGATTTGTTATTCAATAAATTGTACACACTAAAAATGCAAGAACACGAGTCGCGACGCAACTCCACGCCCGTGTCAAGACATAGTCAACAACCTACATGCAATCGGGCAAGGTCGAAAATCGCGACCTTATAAGGTATGTCCTAAACTCTTTTCCGAGGACTACCTTATGGGCATCCATGGTCGATGCCTATAAGGTCTCCAAGGACCTTTCTAAAATTAGGTTAAATGAACTCTTTTCGGATTTTGAACTTCATGAAGCGATCTAACTCGGAGCAGAGGGTATAGCCTTGTTTGCAGTTCAAAGAAGAAGAAAATCAAGCAAGCCACCACCACCAAGAGGAGGAAGGCGAGTCGAAGAAGAAGTTGACGGAGTTGGCAGAACTAATGAACCTAGCTCGAAGGATAGCCAAGGGCGGCGAACCACGACTCGACCCAACCAAGGTAAGTCTAAAAGTTCTAACATTAGGTGTTATGAGTGTAGCGAGGTTTGGACACATCAAGTCCGAGTGCCCCCAAGCTCAACCACCAAGCACCTAAGCACAAGAAGGCCCTCAACGCGACATGGGAAGAAGCGTCATCCGAAGAAGGCGAAGACCACGTCTTCTTCATGGCGAAGTCGATTGAGTCGGACGGAGACCGAACTGAACTTGAGTCGAACACGAGGATGACTCGGACTGAAGCTACCTTCAAGTCAAGCCACGGATCGCATCCGGTTCAAAAGATACCCTTAAAGTAAGTCGAAATTTTTAATACTTTACAAAATACGGTTAGGTTTTTGTCTAGGAAATTAGCTAAGTCCGAGTCCAAGGTCGAGACCCTTGTTGAGGAGGTTAAACTCCTCAAACACGAGGTCTCCCTAACCTCTTCGACTAGTCGAGCTCAAGAGAAGGACTCAACTCGAGTTGAAAAGCTCGAAGTTGAGAACTCTCTCTTGAAAAGTCAAGTCGAAGATCTTAGGAACACGTTGGAAAGGTTTACTTTGGGATCCAAAGGACTTGACCTCCTACTTGGATCTCAAAGGGCCGTGTACAACAAAATTTGGACTAGGGTTTAACACAAACGCGACTAATAGGTCGTATATGTCGATCGTAAGTAGACATAAAAAATGTGTCCAAGCATGGGTCCCTAAGACCACTTTGATTTCAACTCTAGGATCTAACTCGTACTGGGTTCCCAAGGACCAAATCCACTATGTGGATAGACCGAACCGATTCAACGGTCTAGGGGGAGCCAGTACAAAATATGTTTGTGCTTTAACTTAGAAATTGCATGTTTTAACTTAGAAAGTTTGTGCTTTAACTTAGAAATTGCATGTTTTTAACTTAGAAAGTTTATGCTTTAAAACTTGTGAACTCTCTTAGAACACGTACATAACCAACTAAAATTCTTCGAAAAGATTGAGCCTCGGGGAGCCTCTTTTCAAATAACCAACTAAAATCCTTTGAAAAGATTGAGCCTCGGGGAGCCTCTTTTCAAAAATAACCAGTTAGACTAGGAAATGATCTTAGGTGAGTCAAGTCATCATTTTCTTGAACATGGTTTTGTCTAAGGAAGTGGTCGATGATCCGATAAAAGAAGGCCCCTGTGCCTCGCCACGACCTGGAAGCCATGATCTTGAAAAGGTAAACTTGACAAGCCTAGGGTTAAATCCAAATCTAACATTACTTAAACCTAAATCCACTCAATCAACTTAATTGAAAGTCATCTCAAAAAACACATAAGTATAACATGCTTGATCATATAGACTCCGGCGAGATGACCTAGGGTTAACAACTTACAACCAATTTTCTTAACAAAAATCTAACATCCAATCCAACCACCTTGTGTGTAGGATCAATGGATGTTGGGCGGTGATTACTCGACACATGGCCAGGATCAACTCAAATTGATTCAAACGACAAGGATCGGTAGCCTTTGGGAATAACGGCAAGCTCAAAATCATCGGATCAGGTGATATCGAGCTTAACACGAATTTTGTTATTAAAAATGTATTACTTGTAGAGAATTTTGAATATAACTTACTTAGTGTAAGCCAATTGTGTGATAATAACTATAAGGTTATATTTCTAGAAAATGAATGCATAATTAATACCAACGAAACCTCTAAAACAATTCTTAAAGGAACTAGAAATAACAACATTTATACGATCAATTTAACCAACTCCTCAACTAAGTGTCTTATGACACGGCAAGAGGAATCATGGTTGTGGCACCGACGACTCGGTCACTCACACCCAAGACTCGTCCACAAGATGAGTCAGAGTGGCTTAGTCAGAGGCTTACCCAACCTCAACAACTTGGTTAATAAAATCTGTAATGCTTGTCAACAAGGAAAACAACCTAGGACACAACACAAGTTAACTAACCAAGAACGAACCTCAAGTGTACTTGAGCTAGTGCATATGGATCTGTTCGATTCACATGGAGCCAAGTCACTCAATAGAAGTCAATATTGCTTAGTCATAATTGACGACTACTCCAGGTTTACCTGGGTTAGGTTCATCAAACATAAAAATGATACCCTAGATCAATTAATCAATTTATTCAAATTAATCGAGAATCAAAAAGACCTTAAGGTTAAAAGACTTAGAAGCGATCATGGTGGTGAATTCGAAAATCAAAGGTTCACCGACTTCTGTAACCTAAACGGATACCACCATGAATTCTCTTGCCCTAGGACCCCTCAACAAAATGGCCTAGTGGAGCGGAAAAACCGAACTCTACAAGAAGCCGCTAGGACCATGTTGAACGAATATGACCTACCCGATAGGTTTTAGGCAGAAGCCGTTAGCACGGCTTGCTATGTCCAGAATAGGATCCTTATGGTAAAGAGGCACCTTAAGACCTCGTACGAGATTTATCACAATAAAATACCTAACATCAAGTACTTTAGGGTATTTGGGTGTAAGGTACATATCTTAAACACTAAGGATTACCTAGGGAAATTTGCATCCAAAACTACGACCGGAATCTTTCTAGGATACTCGACTACAAGTCGAGCTTATAGAGTATATAACCACGACACCCTTAGAGTCGAGGAGACTATTAATGTAGCGTTCGATGAAGTACCCGAACCTACAAAACCCTTAATGACCCCAAGTGTTGAGCCCACTGATACCAAATTCGTCTCCGACCCTGAGATCGAGTCTAATCCACATCAACCAACTTCTCTTGTCGACCAAGTGACAAGTGATCCGAGTCAAACTAGTGTTCAACCAAGTCACCCCATTGATCAAGCATTAGGTGACACAAACCCAACCCAATCTAGGATTCAGACTAACCACCCTATCGATCAAGTGATAGGAGATCCTAATCTAGGAGTTCGAACTAGAGCATCCTATAGGAACCTTAGTCAAATTTCCTTAATTTCAAAGATAGAACCCAAATCAATTGAACAAGCTCTTCTTGATCCCGATTGGATTATTGCAATGCAAGAAGAGCTAGCTCAATTTACTAGGAATGAAGTGTGGGAATTAGTACCACCACCTAAAGACAAAACGATAATTGGAACAAGGTGGGTGTTTCAAAATAAGCTTGATGATAAAGGTGAAGTAGTTAGAAACAAGGCTCGGTTAGTCGCCAAAGGATTTAGCCAAGTCGAAGGCTTAGATTACGACGAAACCTATGCCCGAGCTAGACTCGAATCCATTCGAATGTTGCTAGCTTATGTCGCACATCGAGGATTTAAGCTATTTCAAATGGATGTTAAGTCGGCATTCCTAAATGGATACATTAAAGAAGAAGTTTATGTTAGCCAACCCCCCGGATTCGAAAATCTAGATAAACCCGACCATGTTCTAAAACTTAAGAAAGCTCTCTATGGACTTAAACAAGCTCCTCGAGCTTGGTACGAGAGACTTTCAATCCATCTTAAGTCAAAAGGGTTTAACCAAGGCTTAGTTGACCCAACTCTCTTCGTAAAAACCTTAGGTAAAGAAATATTTATAGCTCAAATCTACGTAGATGATATAATTTTTGGAACCTCTAACTCAGCCTTACTAAACGAGTTCGTTTCACTCATGGAAAGTGAGTTCGAAATGAACTTGGTAGGTGAGTTAAGTTTCTTTTTAGGTCTACAAATTAAACAAACTAAGGATGGTATATACCTATATCAACAAAAATACACTAAGGAGTTAATTAAAAGATTTGGAATGCAAGACGCTAAGATAATAAACACCCCAATGGCGATTAATGTTAACATAGGAGAAGACCTAGAAAGTAAGTCCATTGACTTAAAGTACTATAGGAGCGCAATAGGAAGTCTTCTATACTTAACTGCGAGTCGACCCGACATCCTATTCGCAGTAAGTATGTGCGCCAGGTTTCAAACCTGTGCTAAGGAGTCTCACCTAACCCTAGTTAAGTGTATCCTTAGATATCTAAAGGGTACACTTAATGTCGGTATTTGGTATCCTAGATCTACCGAGTTCGAACTAATCGGCTACTCCGATTCGGATTATGCCGGTAGTAAACTCGATAGAAAGAGCACGAGTGGTTATTGTCAACTACTCGGCTCGAGTTTAGTGAGTTGGTGCAGTAGGAAGCAACATTGTGTTGCCTTATCTACCACCGAAGCCGAATACATCGCGATGGGTGAGTGTGTCACTCAACTTCTTTGGATGAAGCACACTCTCCGCGACTTTAAGTTAGAACTACAGATACTAAACTTCACGTAGATAACATTAGTTCAATTAATCTTACCAAGAATCCAATATGTCACTCTAGGACCAAACATATAGAAGTCAAACACCATTTCATTCGAGAACATGTGGCCAGCAGACCATACAACTCGAGTACGTCGAATCGAAATCTAACCTAGCAGACCTATTTACTAAACCCCTACCCGAAGCCGAATTTAGTCTATTAAGACGAAAATTGGGCATGTGCGTAATAGAATAAGAACTTGCAAACTATATTTTCTTACTACTATTTCTTATTTTTCATTTTGATGGAACTAGCATAGGACATACCTTAGATAAGATGCACCTATAGATTTAAGTATCCAGTAAATCTCACAACACATATGAATAATGTGTGTTTGTACTTTGCCTCGTAGATGGGCGTGAGATGTTAGGACCTTACTCGAGTTCCAAGATGTAGATCAAGTGCGTCAATATGAACCTCGGAGTATAAATATGCAACTAATATTAACCAACTCTAATCAGGACTTGTTGATAATATCATTTCAATCAAGTCAAACTAGAGTTGAACATTTAGATGAATTATTTTCACATACTATTTTCAAAATCATCATGCTTGGACTTAAGGTTTTCTTAAAACCCCACTTTTCCTTGATTTATGTCAAAGGGGAGAAAAGGCCAAAGTTAAGGTTCAAGAAAGGCCAAAGTTCAATTTCAAATTTTGAAATTGATAACTTAACAAAACTTTGATTGGCCTAAGTTAAGGGAGTAAGGTTTAGGTTTCAACTCTTGAAAACTTTAAAGGCCCAAGTTAAGAAATCAAAAGTTAAACCTTTTGAATAATTAACCTTTTGACTTAACTTTTGATTACTTAACTTGCACTTATTTTTGACTCTAAGAAGCCTAAGTTAAGTAATGCCATTTACTTAACTCATTATCTTTTGTGTTTGGAGAACTAAAAGTCTTTTTCAAGTACTCACCCTCGGTCGAGGAGAGGTTCCTCTAAGGGAGAACTTGAGAAATATTTTACTACTCCTACTTTTGTCTTGTCTTTCTTGTTTCATGCACTTAATTTCCTTAACTTTGTGTGTTTTTGCCATATATCAAAAAGGGGGAGATTGTTGGTGCAGTGAGGCACCGAAATCGAACCTGTGTTTTGATTATAGCAAAGACACAAAGTTAAGTCTATTTTATTTTCTCACGAGCTGAATCGAGTGTGCAGAAGATTGATATAGCTGGAGCTGAAGGCTAGCGACACCCGGAGAAAGCCGCGGTGGTCGAGCGACACTTGAGTGATTTCGGAGGGAGCCGATGGAATCGAGTGGAAGGCCGGAAGCAAAAGCAACACGTAAGTATCGAGGTAAGCTCGTGTGTGTGAGCGTAAGTGAGGTCGTATCCTCTTTACGGGGATGATCTTAAGCGTAGATCCGACCCAAGACATCTCATAGGTGGTCTAGGTCAAGATCGGACGGTCGAAGACCATCGGAATTATGTTTTTGTTGAGCTAACTTTAACTTGCAGCAAGCATCAGTCGACTGTCAGCTTGGAGGACTCGACTGTCGTGTATCAGTCGACTGCCTAAGGTCATCAATCGACTGATGCTGCCATCAGTCGACTGATGATGGCCATCAATCGACTGATGGTCAATGATCAGATTCGAGGAGTCAAGGCTTATAAGAGATAAAGTCATCATCATATATGAATATGAATCCTGTATGCATGACAATCATATGCAACATCCAAGGCATCAATACAATAATGCAACAAACACAATACAAATGCAATCCGTGCAAAAATGCATGTCGTGCATATGACATGGTCACCCCTGACGCCAGTCAGCCGCCTCACACGCGATGGTGAAGACGAGTGGGTAGGGCTATGACAACTGTGCACTCTGCCATCACTGCTCCTGAGTGACCGAGTGGACAAGATGCAGCCGGAGTACACCTATCCTCCTGCCCCAAACATAGTGGGGGAGCTAAGCTCTCATCTCCCGGTGTCATAGACCAGAGGAGGGATCCCTGCCCGCTACCACGCTGCCTCGTCGCTACCCATGAGCGGACCAGCGGAGCCTGACAGAGCAACTGCACACACCCTCCTGATGTACCACTAACCCATGAGTGGCAGTGTGTGCAGGCCATGTAACTAGCTGGGCTCACAATAATGGAACCGTCGGCCATGCAATCATGCAAAAATGGTGCATGATACTAAAGCATGTAAATCCTACCAAAAATACTTATCAGAATAATATGCACAATCGATAATGTATACATGATCCTAATCCAAATAAATCAGGGAAGATAGAAATCATATCCTATCCAATGCATGTATCAATAGGCACAAAAACATACTAGGCATATAAGCATGAAAATTATTGAAAGCTATCCTAACTAACATATCAACTTGACTATATCTAAAAGATAAGTCAAAATACACTTTGAATATATATCATGAAAGAATCAAATCGTCACGAGTGAACACGCCTCGTGATAAAGAAACACATCTGACATAACTATTGTTAAGCCAATATGCAATTCACCGATAAATCAAATCGAGCACAACACCTCAATACACCCATTTAGGGCTCTAACCATTATCAAAATCACCCTCTGCTCCAATGCAAGGCAAAAACCCGAGCATCTCCTCACCATAACAACCCAACATAACTCTCTAACCTTTTTAAACCACCCTCACAATTCCACCACAACCACTATCATCACAGCTCCTTCATGGTCAAGAGTCGCCCTATTCATAGCCACATCACAGGCTAGACCAGAACTACTCTTCGCGCCCCTTCATTCAACCACGGTACAATTCCTAAGCAGAACCCTCAAATCACACTACCTTGTCACACATCCATAATATAGCAATTATAGATAAAGAACGATAAATCCGACACGGTCCTAGAAAGCTCCAACCGTGACCAATTTCCCCCAAATCTATCCTGTTATTCGGAAAACCATTACCACCGCCTAAATCTAATACATCACAACTACAGAAAATTATCATAGGGTCAAACAAAACACAAGGTTGACTCCTTTACCTTGCTCCGGCTGCTGTCGACCAAATAGGGAAGAGGAGGCGCTTACCGGAACGGCGAGCCCACGACACGCCGGCGGCGGTGGCTACGAGCACCGGAAGGAGAAACGGTGGCTCTGCGCGACGGCCGGAGGTGAGGAGCCAAGGCAAGGCGGCCGTGGCAGAGAAGGCCGAGGCGACGGCCATCTAGGGCAGAGGGGCCGGGCCAGAGAGGGTCGTTTGAACGGCGGGCACCGATCGCCGACGGAGAAAAGATCTACCGGTCGTTTACGGCCAAAGGCGAGAAATCGACGGCCAGACACCGAACGATAATCGATGGCCGACCGCAAGGGACGCATCGACCGCAAGTGACTCGGCCACAAGACGGCGATCGCAACGGCGGCGACGGCAGCATTCGAGGGCGACGACAAAATGAAGATCCGCACGGGCGGGCGGCGAGCCGCCGATCACGGCGGAGAAGATGTCGCGAAGAGGAGAAACCGCCCGAGCGGCGCGTCGGGAAGAAAAAAGAAGAAAATAGAAAAAATCTATTTTTTTATTTAAAACCTTAGGTCAGACAATCCAAACAGACCTTTTAAAAGCCTGTTTTTCTTATCCCTGTAGCTATCTCGTACAAGCCCCGTTTGAATCCAGAAAAATTTCGGAAAAATTCCAAAAAATCCCGAAAAATTTCCAGGATTAAATTTCTAAATTCTTTGGTCATTTAATTTAATATTTTAAATTTCAGTATTTAACATTCTCCCCCACTAATAAAAATTTTGTCCCCAAATTTCTTGCTCATGTACGAGTACGAGATGTCACAACAACTATCTCATATCTGGAGACAAGTCACACATCTCAAGTGACTAAGTGGGGTATTGAGCTATGATCTTTTCCTCAAGCTCCCAAGTTGCCACCTCATCTGTGAGGTGACTCTACCCGACCTTGACAAGTCGCACAACCTTGTTCAATCGCCATTCCTTGAAATCCAAAACTGCACTTAACCTCTGCGTAAGTAGCATCAGGTTGAATGGAACCTGACACATCTGATAGAATGTGTAGAGTCTGACATATACTTCCTCAGCATGGACACATGAAACACATCCTGGATACCAGCTAAAAATGGTGGTAGTCCTAGACGATAAGCAACTACTCCGATCCTCTCTAAAATCTCAAACGGACCGATATATCTAGGAGCTAGCTTACCACGGAGTCCAAATCTCTTCACCCCTTTCGTGGGTGAAACTCGCAAGAATATATGATCACCAACAGAGAACTCCAAAGGTCTCCGTCTACGATCTGCATAACTCTTCTGGCGATCCTGCGCCTCTGTCATCCTACGTCTGATGGTACAGACCAACCTTGTCTCATACTGAGCTCTATGGGTCCCAACAACTAGTCCTCCCAGTTGCCCCCGAAATCCATTACACAGGACCTTAGCAAGTCCTCGAGTGTCTAAATGGCCCGCTCCGACTGTCCATCTGTCTGCGGATGGAATGCAATACTAAAACGAAGCTGCGTGCCTAAGGCCTGCTGCAGATTCTGCTAGAACCGGGATGTGAACTCGGGATCTCTATTTGATATAATGCTCAAAGGAACACCATGCAATCTGATGATCTCCCGACAATATAGCTCTGCCAAACGATCCAGAGAGTCGGTATTCCGAATCGCTAAGAGCGCGGATTTGGTTAGTCGGTCAACAACTACCCAAATCGCGTCATGACCTTGACGTGTCCTAGGCAAACTAACCACAAAATCCATAATAATATGCTTCCACTTCCATTCCGGAATCGGAATTTCCTGAAGCATATGTTCCTTAAACCAATGCAACTCCGGAAACCATTATCCTCCTCGGAGTCAGAGACGGTAGTCCACCTACCATCCAAAATCCACTCCACCACACACTCTATAAGTGCATGGGAGGCTATCGCGACCATACTTCCTTGTTACAATCATTCGTGGTTTCAAATGACTCTATCAGAGTTATCCCGTAGCTAGCCAAAATCCCATGAGCATTCCTGCTCTTCACCTCTACAATACAACCTAATCACTGCTAAGTCCACGTCATATATATGACTTATTTCGCAGTTCTTTAACTGCCGTAAGCTTAGGATATGTCCTATTCAATAGCATCGGAATCGCTCCGATCCCTGAAATGATGCATCCATGTACACTACCCTTCCTTCCACACCAGCATGATTAATCAACACTGGAGTAAAAATCAACCATCGTCTGAGCCCTGAAACTAATTTCACAAGCTTCAGACCAAGTAAATTCCATTACCTTCCTGATCCAACCAGTCAGCGATGTAGTACCGCTAGAGCATCCTATCCATATCTATGGTAATAACCAAATCAATACCAAGAAAACTACCATCAACGGTGACCGAGTGCGTAACTCCAACTACCACCCTCAGCAGTGACCAAGTTACGCAATCCAACAACCACCACTGAGTCAATCGTGTCCAGAATATACGACTTCCCAAATCCCTGGACGACTAAGTCGTCATTAAGTCTAATAAGACTCTCACAAACTCATTCAATTCATACCAAGTATAAAATTCTGATAATTGTCATCGCTACAAACCTGCATTCTCTTTACTCTAGGCTGATGATATAACATTCATCACAACGACAATGATAATTGTATGACACCATGTCACTACAATATCATCACACCAGTCACCAATCAATCCTAGAGTATACACCGGTGTCCTATAGCTGATCTAAATAGATCCTCTATCCACAATGAAGGATATTCATTTCCTTCCACAACTACCGCATTCTATCATCGATAATCGATGCATAACCTCCAAGGTCCATCTCTCTTTTAACAAAGAGTTCCGGATCTTCTCTAGAAAAATACTGGGACAGATAAACATCCCATACAACACCTCCTATAATAAGGTAAAACGATCTTTCATCGTCTTAACCAGTGTAGGCATACACGCCTTATCCATAACCAAATCACTAATAGCAGGGACTGATATTCTCTGAGGGTTTACTCCTTGACCTTCAAATGGATGACTAGCAGGTCATATTCCTAGCTTCCTAATTCGACATCAGTCGACACCTCTAAAGAATTCGTACCTCTGAAATCATCATTAGATTCCTCAAGATCAATACGTCGTCGAACTCGTCCACGACCATGAGTAGGGGCAATTTCACTAAGTCAATACTTTTCCTAACCATTAAAGTACAGTAACCACTAAAGACAATACTTTTCCTATAGCTCAGAGATATCCTTCAGCTTGCTTGGTCCCAAAACCCGAGAACTCCCAAAAATCCAAGGAAAAGAAAATCCTTGAACATAAAACCCACAAACCAAAACCGCAAACCAATAAAATTGTCACGTCCTGGGGGCATATCCGTCATCCAAATGACAGAGGAGCCCCTTAGTGACAATATCCAGAAATACCTGGACCAGATCTGGTAAAAACCTCAAAATAATAATAGAAATATAAATATATTATTAACTGCATGCATGCACGACTAAACATATATCCATTAAAGTAAAATAGTTTTATGACACCAAAACCAGTTGCAACAAAATCCAAAGTGCATAACCAAAATGCAATACCGATAAAGTAAATAAAGCGACATCCCGACGATGCAGTAGAACAAGCACGACAAGGAACTCTCTGAGTGACTCGAAGGTAGGTCAACCGGATACGTCCTCCATCAGTTAACCTAGAGGATAAGTGAGGAGGGGATGAGTACAACCACTCTGTGGATGTATAGACAATAGTGCATAATCATAATGCACATAATGGAAGTCACAGGGAACAAGCTAGAGTAACCCACCCTCAGAGTACCAATATCAGTCTGCAACCATCCTGATCAGCAGTATAACAAATATACCCGTAACATACACAACCACTGCAACAAGCAGTGTACATCCGGATACCACGACAAAGTCTCGTGGCTCTCGCACAAAAAGGAAACTATCTATGAGCTACCGCGAACGTAACTCATGGGCCGACAATCAATAGCACAGTCTACGCGCAACTATATGCTACCACGAATGAGACTCGTGGATAGACAGGCTGTATATAAATATCTAATTATCGACTGCAGGCATTAGCATACTATCACCAATAGGTCGCGTGAGCAGTCAATTATCCTAGGTTGTTAAACCTCGAGTTATCCAATACATCCAGTATAAAACGACCATTGACGTCGACAAAGATCATCGATCTATAATTAAATCCATTGAGGCGGTCAAGCGAGGGTTTCAACACCTCTAATACGAAATGTTTATCAAATTCGGTAAAGATCATCAACTTATAAATAAATAAGTCGAGATGATTAAATCTAGCATTCCAACCCTTCTAACATGATCGGTATCAAGGTCGATCAAAATCATAAGTCCACTAATAATCGCGTCGAGACGATTAATCATAGGGTTTCGTCCCAACTAACAGGAAACGCCTATCAAAGCCAATAAAGGCCACAAATCTACTATCAAGCCCTTCAAGAGGGTTAAGCCTAAATTATATCGTCCTACCAGTTCAATCATGCATGCCCCAATCTGCTACCACAAACATATCTCGTGGGTACTTAAGACGTAAAGTAGCTATCTTGCTACAGACATCATACGAATCCGATTATCACCAACTCTGAACGAATAACGCAAGAGTATACCCTTACAGTAGATTATCTCAACCATACATGGGAGACCTATTCGACCTCAAATACACAAAAGCCCCTTTAAGGAAACTCTACTGTAACTTTCCTCAACCACGAATGGGTGATATTGTTGGCAGCCGATAAATATAAACAACATTATATACCCTCTAAGGATTAATCGCATCCTAATCATATGACCTCTACTAATCCGATCACCATATCAGCTGAAATAGTAAATGTATAAACATATACTAATATGCACATCCGGGTTATTACACCTAGGGTTCCACTAATGTTGTTTCATTCCTGAGATCCGCTCCTACAGAATAACTTCATCTAAGTTATTCTATTTCTACTAGTCTTAATCATGGTATCCACCGCAAAAACTCATAACCATAAACATATAACATGCTGTCTAATAAACGACAGCATAGTCATACCAATGGCAATCAATAGCCGAAATTAATTAGGGTATATCTAAAGGGTCATGCCAGATCAAAGTCACGGCAATACTAAATAAAACATCAGATGCCTATATATACCCTAAACTATGTAAGCAATGTAATCATGTCCTCATGCCTTCTACGAATTTATCCATCTTAGTCATATTATTCAACTAGTCTAATAATCCTAATACTAGTCAAATCCTAAGAGGTAAACATCTACCAATAATATCTTATCATTTATATCACAATGATAACTAGCTACGTATACCAGTAATAGCAATTAATAATCAAATGCTATCTATAAACCAGCAACCTAAAAATCTAATTGTCCAACAGATATTCAGGTTAAAACAATACTAGATAAAACATGATATCACCGCATAACCAAATATAAATATGTACTAAATCTAGAAAATTTTCTAGAATGTATTTACCTGTTAGCTGTCTGGAGATGTCCTGTCGCCGCCAAATCCCCCATATTGACCTCGTCCATAATACCTCGAATTTCCGAAACATAAAAATCGTCGGAAATCCGTACAACTCCGAAAATACCCAGTTAACCTGCCAAACTTGGCGAACTCCATAAACCCAAAGACCCTAAGGAATTCGAAAACCTACGCTCTGATACCAAATAAATTGTCATGCCCTGAGGGAGTCTCCGCCAGACGAAAATCCGGCAGCACCTCCCCTGCACGGGTGATAATACAAATTTTTATACAAGGCCTACATGGCCAATATACATCGGTCAACACGATCGGAATCCAAACAACACACGCAAATAATAATAAGGCCTCAGGCCAACAAATCTAGGTAAATAAAAGTCTACACTAACTAGACTTACCCCTTCTGCCATCTGGGCAGGAACATACAACCAAACCAATCAAAATAAGATCCGACCAATGGTCCACAGGAACCCCAAAAAAATCCACGAGTACATAAATCCATTTCCAAGCCTAAACATATCTTCTATACAAAATTCAAACCATAACTCAAACAGCTAATAAACTGTCACTATGAGGGGGGGGTGGATATGGCAACTGGACTCTCCTGACAGCTTCATCCTGAAATAAAAATAAAATCACGGGGTAAGTTCAAAGAACTTAGCGGATATTAGTCGATATGAATAGCAAGATATAGCAAACAATACTAATCATGTCAGTACAGTCTCATATATATGGTAAGCAAGAAATAAATGCAAAAGGACTGTACTCACCTGAATCTCCTACCCTGATATAGGAGCATGTGCCCTACTATAAGAGATAAAGTCATCATCATATATGAATATGAATCCTGTATGCATGACAATCATATACAACATCCAAGGCATCAATACAATAATGCAGCAAACACAATACAAATGCAATCCGTGCAAAAATGCATGTCGTGCATATGACATGGTCACCCCTGACGCCAGTCAGCCGCCTCACACGCGATGGTAAAGACGAGTGGGTAGGGCTATGACAACTGTGCACTCTTCCATCACTGCTCCTGAGTGACCGAGTGGACAGAATGCTGTCAGAGTACACCTATCCTCCTGCCCCAAACATAGTAGGGGAGCTAAGCTCTCATCTCCCGATGTCATAGACCAGAGGAGGGATCCCTGCCCGCTACCACGCTGCCTCGTCGCTACCCATGAGCGGACCAGTGGAGCCTGACAGAGCAACTGCACACACCCTTCCTGATGTACCACTAACCCATGAGTGGCGGTGCATGCCATGTAACGTCATGCGGGCTTAATAATAATGGAACTCGACCAAAGATGCAATCATGCAAAAATGGTGCATGATACTAAAGCATGTAAATCCTACCAAAAATACTTATCCGAATAATATGCACAGTCAATAAGTGCATATCTATGATCCAAGGAAAAATGATCCAAATAAATCAGGGAAGATAGAAATCATATCCTATCCAATGCATGTATCAAGTAGGCACAATAAAATACAAGGCAGATAAACATGAAAATTATTGAAAGCTATCCTAACTAACATATCAACTTGACTATATCTAAAAGATAAGTCAAAATACCCGCCTGAATATATATCCGCAAAAGAATCAAATCGTCACAACCGCGTGAACTCGCCTCAGGATCAAAACTCGATACAAAGATAACTATTGTTAAGCACAATATGCAATTCACCGACAAATCAAATACGAGCACAACACCTCAATACACCCATTTAGGGCTCTAACCATTATCAAAATCACCCTCTGCTCCAATGCAAGGCAAAAACCCGAGCATCTCCTCACCATAACAACCCAACATAACTCTCTAACCTTTTTAAACCACCCTCACAATTCCACCACAACCACTATCATCACAGCTCCTTCATGGTCAAGAGTCGCCCTATTCACAGCCAAATCACAGCCTAGACCAGAACTACTCTTCGCGCCCCTTCATTCAACACAGCCGACAATTCCTAAACAGGAACCCTCAAATCACACTACCTTGTCACACATCCATAATATAGCAATTATAGATAAAGAGAACAGTAAATCCAGCTTACCAGTCCTAGAAAGCTCCACCGGCAGCCAACTTTCCCCCAAATCTATCCTGTTCGTCGGAAAAACCATTACCACTGCCCAAATCTAATACACTGTCAACCACAGAAAAATTACCGCAGGGGTCAAACAAAAACACAAGGTTGACCCCTTTACCTTGCTCCGGCGTTGCTCGACCAAATAGGGCAGAGGAGGCGTCGGCTGTGAACGGCGAGCCCACGACACGCCGGGCGGCGGTGGCTACGAGCACCGGGAAGGAGAAACGGTGGCTCGTGCGGCGGTCGGAGGTGAGGAGCCGAAGCGTGCGGCTGTGGCAGAGAAGGCCGAGGCGACGGTCATCTAGGGCAGAGGGGCCGGCGCTCGTAGAGGGCCGTCGGAACGGCGGCAGCCTGATCGTCGACGGAGAAAAGACCGGCTGGTCGTCGGCGGTCAAAGGCGAGAAACCGACGGCCTAGACACCGGGAACGACGATCGATGGCCGGCGCCTGCGAAGGGACGACCGACCGTAAGGACTCAGCGTCAGCGTCGGCGACTGCAAACGGCGGCGGCGGCGCAGCCTCGAGGGCGGACGACAAAATGAAGATCTGGCGTGGGCGGCGTCGGGCTACCGGCCCGACGAGGAGAAGATGTCGCGAAGAGAAGAAACCGCCCGAGCGGCGCGTCGGGAAGAAAAAAGAAGAAAATAGAAAAAATCTATTTTTTTTATTTAAAACCTTAGGTCAGACAATCCAAACAGGCCTTTTAAAAGCCTGTTTTTCTTATCCCCGTAGCTATCTCGTACAAGCCCCGTTTGAATCCAGAAAAATTTCGGAAAAATTCCTAAAATTCCCTAAAAATTCCAAAAAATTTCCAGGATTAAATTTCTAAATTCTTTGGTCATTTAATTTAATATTTTAAATTTCAGTATTTAACATCCCATATGCAGAAAAATCATTGATCGTCCATAATAAGACAGCTCTAAGCAAGAAAGTTTCTTGTCGATATGCATCATATGTTTCAACACCTATATCCCATAAGCATTTTAAGTCATCAATCAGGGGTGCTAAGTAAACATCAATATCATTTCCCGGTTGTTTGGGACCAGAAATCAATAATGTGAGCATCATAAATTTTCTCTTCATACATAACCATGGAGGAAGATTGTAAGTGATCATTAAAATTGGCCAACAACTATATGCAGAACTCATTAAACCATGGGGATTTATCCTGTCAACTGATATGGCTAATCTAAGATTTCTTGTCTCAGTAGCAAACTCTGGCCAGTTGTTATCAACTAATTTCCAAGATGGTGCATCAGCTGGATGACGTAAATATCCATCACGAAGTCTTTTATCAGCATGCCATGTCAACTCCTTAGATATCTCCTTATTCCGAAACATTCTTTGAAATCTTGGAATAGGGGGGAAGTACCACAGAACCTTTGCAGGAACTCCTTCCTTAATCGTATTTTTTTGGCCCAACTTCCACCTTGACATATTGCAAGTAGGACAATTGGTGAGATCCTCATACTCCTTCCGATATAAGATACAATCATTAGGGCAAGCATGAATTCTCTTGTAATCCATCCCTAATGCACATAAGATTTTCTTTGCATCATACACAGATAAAGGCAATTCATTGTCATCTGGAAGCATTTCTCCAATCAAACTGAGTAGGTCAGTAAAACTTTTATCACTCCAACTATATTTAGTCTTCAAGTTAAATAATTTCACAACTGCAGATAACTTTGTAAATTTAGTGCATCCAGAATATAAAGGTTTCTCGGCATCTTTAAGTAGCTTATTGAATTGGATTGGATTCTCAACATAACTATCATATGCAGCATGTACCATATCTATAGGTTCCTCAGCAATAGATTTTTGTTTATCTAGCCCCACTCGATCACCATCATTCTTTGAGTTCCCTATTGTTGATCTTTCCCCATGCCATATCCATGTATGATATGTTAAATCTATACCATTACAATACATATGAGCCCTAATATTTGCTGCGTTTGTCTTCTTTAGATTACCACATTTTGCACATAGGCAAGGTATTGCATCCGGATCATTAGCGTTTTTCATTGCATATTGCAAGAAAGACTCAACTCCAAACTCATATTCACGTGATAGTCTATCCTTTGACATCCATTCTTCATCCATTCTTGTTACAACTAATCAACTGACACTGAATCGACACCTTCAAAATGATTGTAAATAATATAACAAAATCTTAAACACAAACACAATAACAAAACAATCAAATAAATTTAATTACTAGGTTCATTGTTCATTAATTAAAAATATAACAAACAATTGTACATACAATATCAAATGAATCAACTTGTAGGACATAAACATGATTTTATGATCAGATAAAGCGTGCAATAGGTATGGAGAGTGAACCCAGTGTGTGTTGGTAATCATGCATGTAGATCTGCTTTAGCACAAAATTTAAGTTGATGAGCAAATAATGTTATTTTATCAAAAGAAAAAATTATTATGGTTCTCCTTCTATATTCAGACTATAAATGAAAGAACCAAAATTAACTATATTTCACTATGGCTATTGATTCAATACGATTTGATATGATTTTTGTTTATAGAATAAAAGATAAGAAAGGGAATGAATTAAAACTTAAAGCTAATAAATTATGATTAAATATGACCATTAATAAATTAAACAGACTTGAAGTCATATCATATCCAAGTATATTACATAAATTAGAGGAAGAAAATAAAATTAAGAGCGAGAATTCAGCAAATTGAAAGAGGAGAAAAAATACCACAATATTTAAATATGAATGGAAAACCAACAACAATGAGGAAAACAATAGAGACAAAAAAAAAACAAACAAGGAGATAAAATAAAAAATAAGAAACAACAAAAAATAGAAAACAAAAAAAAGGAAAAAAAAAAATCAAAAAACACGGATAAAAAATTGAAGCACTAGAGGAGGGACAGTCCATGAAGATTGAAGAGTGAACAATAACTCCAATGAGCTAATCTCAAATTTACAGAGAGAGATCTTCAAAGTTCCACCACAAATATAAATTAAAAATTATATGGAAAAACCTCTGATCAGCGACAAAAGCTCGGAGCGTCGACGGATGCTTGAATGGAGCGGAGACGGAAGATTGAGCAACGACATAACCGGCCGAACGATTTATGGGCGATAGAGGATGAAAAATAAGCGGCGAGAGATACAGAGGAAAGAAGCGGCAAGGATAAATAACCCTAAATTGCACGTTGAGAAATTTCAAGGAAAACAAATAAGAAAATAAGGAAAATAAAGATAACTTTTAAATGAAATAACCATAGGAAAAAACCAACGGGAAAAGTAGAAAAAAATAAATAATATTAATAAAATAAAGATAGCTTTTTATTTCATTCATTATATTTTCATAATTTATTTAAAAATTATTTTTTTATATTTTTTAAAAAAATTGACACATTAAATAAATAATGTCTATTTTACAAAGTACATAACCTCAAAATTTTTAAGTAGCAAAAATAAAAAAAAAATTCTCATAGACAACGCTTCTTATAAAGAGTTATCTTTTACTAATAAAAATAGGTCAAAGACAACGCTTTTTAAAAACCGTTGTCTTTGACCCAAATAAAAAACACTAATACACAACGGTTTTGTAAAACTGTTGTCTATACCAATTTTTTTTTAAAAAAGACAACGCTTTACAAAAAAAACATTGTTAAACTACAAACAACAACGCTTTTTATAAAAAGCGATGTCTTTTAAGTGTTGTGTATTGTCTTTTTTATTGTAGTGTACGTTAGTACATTACTTCATGTTCAGTTGATCAGTTTAGTATATGCATTGAATATGATTATACTGTGGTTACTTGTTAGTACATTTAGGACTGTATGTCTATTGAACTCATTCTGTATATCTGTAGATCTTCACATGTATATTTGTAGATTGTCTATATCCCTATATGTTGTTCATGCACTTTCTATATATTACCCCTGAGTTTATACTCACAACTTCGGACCCTGAGTTTCCTGTCACCCAAGTAACAGATAGAAAATTCCTTAGATGTTCGAAGCTCCTCCAGCTGATCCCATCTCATACCGAATGGTTGGATATTATTTCCATATTGTTGTATTCTATTGGATTATTATTTTGGGATTTCATCCTATATCGTTTTCGTATTTATGGTATATGGATATGTTGTATGTATTTGACTTTTGATGTGGTTTCTATTTTGATTCATGTTGTGTCAAAGTCACTCCGGAGTTCATAGTTGAGTTGTTTGTATCTTTATTATTTGTCAGTATCTTCCATTGTCTTTTATGGATTATGTCCATATATTTGTTATGTGATGATGGCCGAAAGACTTTATGTATATCAGAGAATTGTATCATGTATAAGAGAGATATTGTTCGATTATTTTTGACTCGACGTACTCTTGAGACGTGACATAAGCATATATGTTTTTTTTTTCACAGTTTCATGCCGGGAAAGATAAGTACATATGTTTTTTTCACAGTCAAAATAGAAGCTTCATGCCAGGAAAGACAAGTACATATGTTTTTTTTCGCAGTCAAAATAGAAGCTCAGAGATAAGCGTTGCATGTAAAATGAAATTTTTTGACATGTATGTAATTTTTAGCTTGCAAGAGTGATGATAGTTCATGGGCTTGGACAAAGATGACTTCTTTGGTGGGTTAGTAACTATAGGACGAAGATATTTATATAACGAGAATTCGATTTTTATGGTATTCGTTAGAGATGTTTGAATTATTTGTGAAATTAAATTATTTATCAAAATTTAATTATATTTTTCAAATTGATCTTCGATTAAATTTAATTAATCGAATAGTAAAATTTAAATATCCAAATTACCAAAAAGGAAAAAAAAATCAAGTTCGGTGCGTGAATGTTTTAGAATAATTAATCGGATGAAGGGATATTAAAAAAAAAAGATAATTTAATAAAATATAATATACAATTTAAGTAATTATAAAAACTGAATGTGAGGATCACACGTGATTTAGGAGCTTGAGAACGAGAAAATGAAATAATAGAAATATAAAGTGTTTGATTAATGGATTTAAAAAGTAAAAGAATATAAGGAATGATAAATTTAAAATTTATTTCCATCGGCTCTCGATCTTCGATGGATGGTTATCGTTGTCGCCGCTGTAGACCAGCGGATGCTTGTCGTAGTTGTCGATCAATAGGGCGGGCGACCACCACTGCTGTCGACACGCGGGGGGAGGGGGAGGCGATTGTCACCGACGATGACACGTGGACGGGCGGCCATCGCCGATCGTTGGCTACTCATCTCTGACTGTCGATCGTCCATCGTCGTCGCTCATCGTCCCGTCTTACATCCGTCGTTGTCGTCGATGTCGTCCGTTGTCTGTCATCCGTCGACCACTATTCATTGCCATCACTATTGAACTAATAGTATTTACAATCATATTTAATCTCAATTTATAAATCAAATAATAATATTGGAATACTTAAATCCATTTCTATTCTAATCTACTATCAAATCTATTCGCTATCTCCGCACTCAAACCAAACCTAAATTGTTATTCGGCCCAATCCATGTTTGGGTTCGCTGAAACAACTCGGACTAGAGCGAAGGGATTCAATTCTATTGTAAAGGAAAGGAAGGGATGGTTGGCTGCGGCACGACGTCCCCGAGGCGGCAAAGCGTAGAGCGCATGGCGACCCCTGAGATCCAGTCCGCCAAGGGAAAGTCCGTGTCCTCCGTCTCACTCTCGGTTCCTCCTCCCTCTTCGTCGGTTGAGGACGAACCGTCCGACGAGAAGAAAGGTAAGAGCGTCTCCCACCCACCCGCCCGATTGCCGTCCCGAAATGCTTCCTCCAAGTACGACTTCGTCAAGGTCGGTTTATCCTCACCTGGAAGGAATCACAGTTTAAAACGGCTTCTAGCACCTAGAATTTGAATACTTGATCTTGTAATTTGATCGATGATTGATGCCGGCTAGGTGAAAGTATGGCTCGGTGACAATGCCGATCACTACTACGTCCTCTCCAGATTTCTTCTCAGCAGAATGCTAACAGTTACCAAGGTATTACGCCCTTCTATTTTTTTTCCTTCTTGGCTTTGAGGCTTTTTTTTTCTATGGTAGTGGATTAGTTTGATGAACGGGAAACTCGGAAGGTGTTAATTATTTTTCAGTACCAAGTAAGTTAGGCAATGTTATTTATAATACAGAATTCTGATGATGCTTAGAACTTATTTCTATGTACAATGGCAACACTTTGATACTATGTTCCGAAGTTCAAGTATAAAGAATACCACCAGACGCCCTTTATGAATTGAAGAAATGTTTGCAATAATTCTAGATGGTGAAAGTTAATGTATCCTGTGATGTATGAATGTCAAATGTACATTTTTTAGGAAGAATATTTTTGATAAATTGTACGATCGTACAATCTTATATTTGTACTATAATCTAATCCACATTCCAATTCCATGAATCCTTGTAGTGACAGGCCAACCCACCCTACCTCCTTTCATCTTCTTTATTTCCCTCTAATTTCACATCAAACACCCTTTCTGAGTGCTCAATGGTTAAAGACAATGCTTACATGTCTAGATTAATTAACTAAAAAAAGAATTAGAAATAACTTTTCAAATAATAAAATGTGAAAATACAATATAAATATGTAGGAATCTAGATCTTATTAATTTGGGGATAGATTGCACAATAATGATTTATCATCCAAAAGTAAGATGCAAATCATCACAATCTCTAAATTGTTTCAAACATTCTGTCCACAGTAAGATGCCAATCATCACATTTTCTATTGTCTCAAACCTTCTCTCTGCCAAATCTTTTTAGACCAAGGGCGGAACCATGTACATATCATGGGGTTAATTGACACCACATACAGGCATTATAATTACATAATAGAAGAGTAAAATATTAATTTTTCAAATCATAAAGTATAATATAATGGACACCATTCTTTCTGATGATCTAACCATCTTGGTTGATACATCTTGTATAACCTATTTATTGATTTCGAAAATATATCTTATGAACTCTGCTGGGTGAAACAAAATTATTTTTCCTTCTTTGTAAATTGATATTGCACCTACTTAGAAAAAATTCTCCATCTACAACTATCAGAGCCCATAGCTCATTTACGAGTGGATTCTTTGCTTCGAATGCACAAGAAATTGTGACCTCATGTTGTATGAATGTGGCATCAAGTCAATCTAACCTGGGCTTTTTTTGCATCTTTCTGTGAAGTGTGCATGCATTGCATGCATAGTCACATGTCTCACTGAACATGAATTGACTTCTCTGAGCACTTATATGAGAATCCTTTGCTCGCTTCTGCATGACTTAGTGTACAAGTAAGATGTTGAAGTCTTTCATCATCAAGTCAATGGAATGGTTTGGGATAAGTTTCTTATTTTTCCTTTACTTTGTTCTTTGTAATTTACTATCTCACACTATTCATACATTGAGCAAATTTGCTTCAATATATTTATGACTTGGATATCTATATGTCAGTGTTTTATTTTTCTAATGCATTTCAGAGTTTAATTATTTAAACTATTTGCTATATCACGTTCTACTTTTCAGATTCCTAATCATGTGGCTATCAAAATTGCACTTGAACTCAAAAAGCTACTTGTGGATAATAGCCTTCTCGATGTGTATGTTATGCCTATCCATTCATCAATCTGCATGATCTGCACTCATTTTTTATAGTCCAAGTACTTAAACATGAATGTTTGCTGCAATTTTAGTTATTTTATGCCATGGAATGTCTCACCCTTCTATATGTCATGTCATGATAGGTGGCCTTGTGCTTATTATGCTCGGTATAAACCTTATGTGCCTTCTAAGTTTTCAAGTTGACATATTCATATTATATTTGTGACTGGATTAGCATATGAACATATTAGAGTAGCATCAAGACATGGTATAGTTTGGTGTAGAAAGGGGAGAGGTGAGGATTGGTGGAATAAAGTAAGATGACTGAAAAAAGAGTGGGGGCATCAATAAAGGGAAGTGAAGGTGTCGCATACCCTATTAAGGGTGGGCTGGGATTGTGGGAGGGAGTAGAAAAACAAAGATTTCTTTGATATTTTGATTTAGCTTCAACTATTTGGTTGTGCTGCAATGTGGGAAGCAATTCTGGTAGCAAATGGATGCCTCATAATCCTGCAAGCATATTTATGTTCAATTGACATCTTTACAAGATTTTTATATGATATTTTACTATATTTAAACATGATGGTGCAATCATTCTCTGGTCAAAGTTGACTAAGCTCGAGTTGAGTTTTGATGTTTGAGCAATATGTGTTGATAACTAAATAATATTTTCAAAGAGGAGATTATTGGTCAAGAGTGATCAAGTTCAGTTTGATCTTTAAGTGAGATGACAAGTGAAAAAGAAGAATATTAGAGAGGGAGATTGTTGATACAATTCACCTTGATTGTTGAGTAAGGCCAAGTGGGTCATGGTTGATTAAACACTAAGTAATCGGAAGTCTAACAAGGAGTTTACAAGTGGAGAAGTCTAAGTGGATCCTGATTGACCAGACATTTAGTGGTCGAAAGTCTAACAAGGAGTTGACAAACGTGAAGTTCAATAGAGTCATGATGGACTGGACACTTGACACGAGATCAATGAAGTCCAAGTGGATCATGAAAAATTAGATATTTGACATGAGAGATAAAGACTAAGTGGGTCATAAAGGACCAACCACTTGACATGGGTTTGGTGAAATCCAAGTGAATCATGAAGAATTCAACACTTGACATGTGATAGAAGTCCTAACAAGTCACAAAAAATCGAATGTTAGACACATGGATGAAAATCCTAATAAGTCACGGAGGATTAGATGTTAGACAAGTGATAGAAGCCCTAATCGATCATACAGGATTGGATATTAGACATGCCTGTGAAATTTTAACAAGTTGAGGAGGATCAGATATTAAGTATGAGAAAAATTTCAAACAGGTTAAGGAAGACTAAATGTTTGACAATTGTAAAATTTCATAGGTCAAGGTTGATTGGATGTTATGTATGAGAAGAGAAGTCCAAATGGGTCAAAAAGGATCAAATGTTTGGCAGTGATGAAGTCGGTCAAGATTGATCAGATGCTAGGTGAGTGAAGTTTTGACAGGTCAAGGATGAGGTCAATTGGATGCTAGGTAAAGTGAGATTCTAACCTCTATTACAACACTCGATTACTGGGTACAACACTCGAATAAGAACTTTGGTTGGAACTTTGAATAAGAACTATAAGCTTTCACAAGGCAGAGACACTGTAGGTGTGATGTGCATCTAATGCCTGAAAATGGATTATTCAAGAATAGAGGTGTAAATGCCAAGCTAGGTAACTTGTTCTTCCATATTGAAAATTGGACTAAACTAGCAAGTGACACAAACAACTATTATAATCAATGTTTAAAATATTGAGCCATGCCATCCAACACAGACAAAACATTTTGTTATGCTGGGAGATTGAGACATGAAAATCACTGTGTCACTTTTGCCGCAATAGTGTTGCTCATGCCAAGCAAGGTAAGATGGTATGTTCGTTTGTCCTGTGCAACACTGAAACCACATTAATCCATCCAACCTTAACTCGTGAAAATCAGAATTATTTTTTTGATCTCAAGGAGAAAGAGGAAAGGAGCATAAGCTATAAAAGGTCTAGAAATTAAGAAGAGACTGCATATTGGCTCGGTTGGAGTTGTTGAAGGCTATGAGCATTGAAGGAAGATTTATGATAACAACAACAACAATAATAAAGCCTTATCCCACTAGGTGGGGTCGGCTATATGGATCCTTCTACGCCATTGGACTCTATCCTCTACTATATTATCATCTATAGTTAAATAAATTTTATCTTGTTTTATTGTTGCTAACCAAGTCTTTTTTGGTATTCCTCTTCCTCGTTTGGTGTGTATATTTGACATCGTTTCACATCGCATAACTGGAGCATTTATTAGCCGTCTAAGTACATGTTCGTACCACCTTAAACGTGTCTCTCGAAGTTTTCTTTCAATAGATGCAACATCAACTTTTTCTCTAATACTCTTATTTCTTATTCTGTCTATCCTCGTATATCCGCATATCCACCTTAACATCCTCATCTCTGCAACTCTCATCTTTTGCTCATGTGCTCCAGTTGTAGCCCAACATTCAACTCCATATAACATAGCAGGTCTAATCGCCGTTTTGTAGAACTTTCCTTTAAGTTTTAGAGGCACTTTATGATTACATAAAATATCCGACGCTTCCTCCATTTCAACCATCCTGCTTGTATTCTATGTAAGACATCTCACTCAATCCCTCCATTATCTTGCAAAAATGATCCTAAATATTTAAAGCTCTCAGTTCCAGATAACTCGTCATCTCCTATCTTAACACTTGTCTCATTACGTCTAATATTGCTAATTTAAATTCCATATATTCTGTCTTTACTTTACTAAGCTTAAAACCTTTCACTTCTAGTGTTTTCCGCCAAGATTCTAGTTTAGCATTTACTCCTTCACGTGTCTCATCTACCAAAACAATATCATCTGAAACAAATACGCACTACTAGACTATATCTGAATGCACCCAAATGGAGTTCATCTACGATTAATGTAAAAGGATAGAGACTTAAAGTCGATCCTCGATGTAACCCTATCTTTATTGGAAATGCCTGCTTAATCCACCAAGTCTTCACTCGTCGCATTTCATACATATCCTTAATTAGTTTAATATATGTTACACTAACACCTCTTTTTTCTAAAATTCTATATATTATTTCTCTTGGAACTCTATCATAAGCTTTTTCTAAATCAATGAATACCATGTGTAAATCCTGCTTTTGCTCTCTATACTTTTCAATTAGTGGTCTAAGAAGATGTATAGCTTCTATTGTCGACTTTCCTGGCATGAATCCAAATTGATTTTCGAGAACCGTGGTCTCCTTCCTTAATTTTTTTTTCTATTACTCTTTCCTAAAGTTTCATGGTATAACTCATTAGTTTAATACCCCTATAGTTTTTACAAGTTTGTATGTCTCCCTTATTCTTATATAAGGGAATTATGATACATACTCTCCATTGATCAGACATCCTTTTTGTTTTCAATATCATGTTAAATAATTTTGCAAGCCATTCAATATCTTGTTTCCTTAGGCACTTCCGTACCTCTATCGGAATATCATCTGGTCCAACGACTTTTTCATTTTGTATTCCATTTAAAGCTTGTTCTATTTTTGAAATTTGAATTCTACGATAAAAATTTAAATTTCTATACTTATTTGACCTACTTAAATTACCTAAATTAAGTTGGTCTCCTAAACCTTCATTAAAAAGTTAATGATAATATCGCCTAACGCTTCTTTATTTCTTCATCACGTACAAGATCTCTATCAGATTCATATATTTAATACATCTTATTTGATTAAGATCTTTTGTCTTCCTCTCTCTCACTTTAGCTATTCTATAAATGTCTCTTTCCCCTTCTTTTGTATCTAATTTTTGATATAACCGTTCAAAAATTTCATTCTTAGCTTCATTCACTGCTTTCTTAGCTTTTTTTCTTAGCTATTATATATTTTTTCAAATTTTTCTCATTTTTACAAATATATAATTTCTTATATGTTGTTCGTTTTTCCTTGACTTTCTCTTGCACTTTTTCATTCTACCACCAAGATTCTTTACTTGGTGGTGCATGTCCCTTTGACTCACCGAGTACACTCTTGGCTATTATTTTTAATTTTGATACCATCTTATCCCATGTCGTATTAGGGTCACTGTATATTTCATCTAATACTTGTACTCTTACCTTCTCTTTGAATATATTTAGTTTCTCATCTTTTAACTTCCATCACTTAATTCTAGGAGTCGTGTATATTTTCCTTCTATTAATATTATGTTTGAGGCGTATATCCAATACTACTAATCTATGTTGAGTAGTTAAACTTTCTCCAGGGATGACCTTACAATCTTTACAAATCTTTCTATCTCTTTTCCTAACTATAAGAAAGTCAATTTGTGATTTATTATTTTCACTTTTGAACATGACTAAGTGTTCTTTTCTTTTCTTAAAAAATGTATTAGCTAGTATAAGATCATATGCTATTGCAAAATTCAATATAGTTTTACCTTCTTCATTTCTTGTTCCAAACCCATAACCCTCATGCACCCTCTCATATTCGTCATTTTTCATTCCGACATGCTCATTTAAATCGCCTTCTATTAAAAGCATCTCATTTGACGGAATATTTTATAATGCTTCATCCAAGTCCTCCCAAAATCTTAATTTGGTATTTTCATCTAATTCTATTTGAGGTGCATATACACTAATTACGTTCATAGTTTTTTTCTCCACTACTATTTTAAGAGCTATAATTTTATCCCTTTCTAATTACTCATACAACTTCATCCTTTAACGAACTATCAACAATAATACCCATCCCATTTCTTGTTCTACTCTTTCCTGTATACCATAATTTAAAACCCGAGTTCTCTATTATCTTTGCCTTCTCACATATCCATTTTGTCTTTTGTACATATACAATATTAATTTTTCTCCTAATCATCGTATCTACTATCTCCATTGTTTTTTAACAGGGAGGATTCCTATGTTCCATGTACCAAATCTTAGACTATTAGTTTTTCTATAATATTTGTTCTTATCCAACCTATGGTGTGAGAACTCTTGCTTAACACTACACCCAAGTTCTCATGGAGATGTAGCGGTCCTTGCCGATACATTACAGTCGGACCCTGCAACGCGAACTCTAGCATATTTTTCATTATACCCGAGTTTTGAAAATGTAGCGGTCCTTGCCGAGACGTTACAGTCGGACCCTGTAATGCGTTCCTTCCCGGGAACAACCTAACATTAGCACAATAGTTTGATTGATCAATTCATTGAACATTTGTTTTAGTTTAACACTAGCTGGTAACCTAACGCAACCTTCCTCCTTTATCCGGACTTGGGACCGGCCACGACAAGGAAGATTTATGATAAACTGAAATATAATATACTGGTGGAGAAGAACAAAGATAAGGTGGCTAGTGGGGATTTCACGAGCTTTTAGATCTTGCAGATCATTCAATTTGACAAAAGTGGGGTGGTGAAGGGGGTGGCAAGTGTGACAGAAATCATGATTATCTCATGAGAATGCCTCCATTTGTGTGAGATGTATTATATATAACATAATATGTTATATTATATATTATATATAATAACAAATATACATTATATGTTATATAATACAATATATGTTATATTATATTATGTATTTATATGCTATTTTTTATTTTATTTTCACCTTTTTAGTAATTACTATCTAACTATTTATGTATTATTAATTAATAAATAAATAAAATGATTAATTATATAATTTTAAAAATATTTATTAGTTAATAATGTATCAATTAATTGATTAATATGTTAATCAATTTATTATTAATTAATTAACGTATTAATAATTTAATTATTAATTTTGTATTTTGATTATTAATGTATTGATTTAATATTTAATAAATATTGTATAAGTGGCTTTATTGTGATTAGAGCGGAATTTAAATGTTGAAACTTGAAGCTCTAATAGATTTTTTCCTTTTTATTTTGCGATTTAAAAGTCCCTTGAAATGTTTTATTTTACAAATCATTTCACTATTTTAAATAGATTAGATATAACTTTTGTTAGATTTGATGTCGGTTGTTAATGGTTTCTCCATGTTTATGGTGAGGTTTTACATGTGTTTCTCTTAAGAAATCTTAGATGACCTTAGTTAATTTTTAAAGAGATCTTAATATAAGGATATTTATTTTTTTATCACAATGTAAAAGGAAAATAATTTAGCACTAATTTCATAATGCAATGATTTTTTTTACAGAAAATAAAATTAATTAGCACTTGAAATAATAGATTATGATAAATAAAAAAATAATCTCACTCATATTCTCAAATTGGTCCTTTCTTTTTGCTCTCTTCAAAGGCCAAAGCTACACAGATCACTTGAACATGACTCAAAGAATTTATAGAACTCCATCTTCAAAATAAGAATTTTGTATCTAAACAATTCTAACTAATATATTATCTTCTTGTGCATTATATTGAACTTAAAAAATGATTATAGCTCATATTTATAAAAAGTGGAAAAAAACATGATAAAGACAGTCAAAGGTGTGTGTCCTGCAAGTTACAAAATCACGCACTCATTCTATCAATCATTTTACGTTATTTTCAGTGCATTTAAAACTAAAATTATTTTGACCCAAGTGAAATTTTTTAAAATATAATAATTTTAGTTGAATCTTAGTATTCACAATTCAATTCTTATACAAAATAATTCACTTTACAAATCTTAATTTGACAACCTTGGTCACATCCATAATGGAAAATCAAATGGATAAATGACTATCTAACTTAGGTGGCATTTGTTTTTAAAAAGGAAAAATTATTTAGTTTTGTCAGTTTCAATCTATTAGGGTCATTTATCAATAGATTTAAATTTGATTAATTTTTGAATTTTTAAATTTTAAGTAATATTTAACTATAAATTTAAATATGTTTGCCTCCTTTTTAATTTTTTTCCAATTTATTTCATCCCATCGAGTTGTGTTGTTGCATTAAATAATTATATAGCTATTTGGTGAAATAGCTTGATTGGGTGAAATATTCATTAAAAAATAGAGGAAAGCACCAAATTAATTTAATGTCTATTTGTTTTTTTTTAAAATTAGAAAGTGATTAATTTGTTTCAATTCATTTAGTTGCTTTATTAAACAATATGATGGACAAAATTAATTAATTTCACATTTGTAAAACTAAGAAATATCCTCTAAAATATAATGGGCATTTGCCTCATTCTTTAATTTTTTTTCCTAAATTGCTTCAATCAATCAAGTGATTTAACTAAATAACCTAATTCAAGAATCTAGTTGTTTGGTGAAACAGCTTACTGCATAGTCGAGGGCATTTTGGTTCAGTAAATGGGAAATTTTTATTTGGACATTTAGGAATAAAGAGGCTCAATGTCAGCATATTTCTGAATGTCAGGGGCCCAATTTGGGTAATTGCCCATTTCATTAATTGCATCGAGAGGTTCAAGAACATTCATGTTTTTCCCTTGCTCTTAGGTACTCCCTCTGTAGTTTTACTTTTCCTCAAAGACTTGGATGGAACTGCAGCTACTAATGTTGCATTTGAGACTACCATCAAACAGTCGTGAACATCTAGTGTAGGTTTACATCTCCTGCTTTGGGAGTTGCATCCTCATCTACACTATTATGTTTTCAGTATCTTCCTCCTCAACTCCTTGAGAAATGAAACGTGTTGTTCGTGGCTATCCTTCTGCTTGATGTAGAAGTGGAATGCTGTCCTTGATTGTATGCCACCAATCCCTTGTTACGTGTCTTCATGTTGAATGAAGCAAAAATTATATGAGCTTGTCTCCATTGAGCCTTCTCATCCACTTGAATGACTTGGAATTTAGTGCGGATGGATAAAAGATGAGAGTATGAGTGGGGAGAGAAGAGGGTATAAGGAGGTCATATCGATGTGGGAGAAATGAAATAAGCCATTGAGAGTGGACTCCAGAGAAACATTTGCAGGAAGCACAGAGGAGACCACAAGCCATCCCCATAGCAGGAACTTTGTCTCAGTGCATCTAGGTGTCGGGTGGCTGGTCTACCTACACTCTCGTGGTTGGACCAGGCAGTGCTAAGTAAACTTTAAACCATGGTTGCATCTGTATTGTATTTTGTTTCCTAAAAAAATTGCTTCAAGTTTACCCTTTAGAGATGACTGTTCAATCAATGTCACTTTGTATATTTTTACTTAACCATGCTATTCTTGCAGATCACAGTCTGATCTGGAAGCCAATCTTTTCAAGGTATCATCTTCCTTTTTATTCATTTATAAAGCCCAGATAACAGATAAAGCATATCAGTTAAATCAAGAGACTAAGCTTCCTTAATTTGCCTATTTCATGTCCCCACATTACCGAGGATTCTTTTGGTCCAATTAATTCTTCATTCCTCGTATTAACTGTGAAACCTTAAAACTAGTAAACTCTATGTAATATCTTCTCAGCTCCCACTACTAGAATTAGTTCTTTGTTTTTACTGAAGAATACAAATCAGGTCACTGAATGATTTCTTTCCTAGGGCTGAATTAAAGTTTCTAACTTGAAGTTTAATTGAACATCTTTGATATAAGCTTTCTTTAACAGTGAGCAACTAGTTTGATTTTTTTATCCTCTTTTTGAAATTCTATCATTCAGGCATGTTTTTTAGTTATGAGTTTCAATCTTATTTGTATATCCACATGCAGCTCATGGAGCGAAGAAATTATGGAGAAGAGTACATAAACCGTTATAGAATGATGACTAGGTAAGTCTTTGCATTGTTAAGTAGAATGTAGGCACTATAATTCAATTCTTCAATGAATCACATACGGGATCTTTGCTCTGAGCTACTGAAATGATCTCTCTTTTGTATTTTCAAATTTAAATCACTATTCACATGAATTAATAGAAGATGATGGAATAGACAAAGGTGTGGGCATGGGGGAGCACCTCAGCTATCAACTCAGATGTATTAGGTGAGTCTGAGTAAAAGGATCGACTCAAAGATGTTACCTTAGGTAAAACAAAAGCTCGAATGCAACTTTAGAGAATAACTTTGATAGCTCATTTGTAACCTAGAATATCGAGAAAGAAAATACGATAGCTTATCTCCTTGAAGGCAACATATGAAATAGAGCAAGATCATCCAAACATGCATGATCAAATATTAAATGGTTGGAATCATCCCATAACATAAGTGGAACTCCCATTTGAAGTATTAAACAAGGTTTAAAATCTCGAGTCATGCTGAAGGTTTGATTTTTGATTTGAACGATACTATTTTGGTATTGTGTCGATGTATAGTGCCGATAGTGGATTGGAGTTGAAGAAAGAACGAGACGAACCATAAAAGGAGTTTGTGCTGATTTGATTTTCAATCTTGTTTCATGCTAAGTGAAATAGTCAAAATATATAATTTTGCTAAATTATCAAAACTCAGTATACTCGAAAATGTCTCATTCCTTTGTTTTCATCTTCTTCCTCCTTTAACCTTCAATCTGTCATCAACACTATGCATCAAAGTGTCGGCATGATATTGGAATAGTATTTTTCCAATCTTTGATCGATTTATGGCACGATTTGAGATTTTGAACTTTGGTGTCGAGTGGTAATGAGTTTCGGTGATTTTTGTGAATGATACGTTTTGACCGTTTCGCTTGGTACGGTATGTATTTCAAACCATGGTCTTAAGGTTCTTGCATTCTTGACATGATGCCTACTCTTAATCTCTGCAACACAATTTTATTAGATGTTTGAGAAGAAGATGATTGATAGAGAATATTTGATTAGAGAGGAAAGTTTGAAAGTGGCATGCCATTTCTCATGTAGGGGTTTCAAATTGTGTTTTGATCCTAGTACAGAAGAAAGTGACAATAAAGAAAACATGAGACTGTTTTTTCATTAAAAAGTCATGCATGAGTACTCTTCAATAAAGTTAATAAATTACCTAAAACTAAACTTGGAAGGGACACAATTAGGACCCCAAGCATTAGTGGACTAAGAAAAAGTTACATAAGCATATTCTCTAATTTGACTAGAGAACAGGATTTTAAGTGTTAAACCTATGCAGTTATAATCACACTCAAAACTTTGTAGACTTGATAAACTAGGAAATATTTCCTCTACATCCTGCAGACTAAGATGCCTTAGGAGGCGATATATTTGTAGAGGACCTGAGTCAACAACTATAACAGATGAATGTGGAGATACTGTCAACTGATGCAATGTTTCAGAAGTTTAGACTCTTTACCAATTATCATTCCAGTGTTCCCACATCCTAAATATAAACATAATCAATTGCAAACTGGAAAGTCTAGGAAAATAGTTAACCAAAGAAAGTGGTAAGTTGGCATAAGAGTGATTTGACCAATGACCTTCATAGGTTCTGTTCCTAGGATTGGATGGTTAAGTGATTGTGCTGGAGGAATGAAAGCTGTAGGATGTAGCAACAACTCTAGGAAGATAGGTAACAAGAGGATTGAAAAGGAGATTTAGAGGACCAATACCAATTTGCGGAGATTAAGAATTTATTAGCAAATCAAATATGAGCCAAAGATTTTGATCTGTTAGAATCTCTGTGCAGAATTTGATAAAAAAAAACCACAGTAAAGAAAATCAGCTGCAAGATTGTAGCTGCTGGATGAAGAAATTGAGAAGGGAAGAAACAAACTCAAGGGTCATGCGAAGCAATCAAATAGTAGCAAAGAAACAACTCACTTAGAAGGAGCACACCCAAATATAGAACCAAAATTGGTGGAAATCTAAGTGCACTGAAGTTCAGGAAACACTAGCCAGACGCATAACTGCAACCATGTTTTGCACTTATAGAATGTGGCCTTCGAGATTGTGATGAGGACAATTTTTGAAGGAACAAGTGATGAAGACAATACAACGACGACGATGACGATGACAACAACAACAACAACAACAAAGCTTTATCCCACTAGGTGGGGTCGGCTATATGGATCCTTCTACGCCATTGGACTCTATCCCCTACTATATCATCATCTATATTTAAATAAATTTTATCTTGTTTTATTGTTGTTAACCAAGTCTTTTTTAATCTTCCTTTTCCTCGTTTGATGTATATATTTATCATCGTTTCACATCGTCTAACTGGAGCATTTATTGACCATCTAAGTACATGTTCGTACCACCTTAAACGTCTCTCAGAGCTTTCCTTCAATAGATGCAACACCGACTTTTTCTCTAATATTCTCATTTCTTATTCTATCCATCCTCGTATGTCTGCACATCTACCATAACATCCTCATCTCTGCAACTCTCATCTTTTGCTCATGTGCTCTAATCGTAGCCCAACATTCAAGGCCATATAACATAACAGGTATAATCGTCGTTTTGTAGAACTTCCCTTTAAATTTTAGAGGCACTTTACGATCACATAAAATACCCGATGCTTTCCTCCATTTCAACCATCCTGTTTGTATTCTATATAAGACATCTCTCTCAATCTCTCCATTATCTTGAAAAAATAATCCTAAATATTTAAAGCTCTCGGTTCCAGACAATTCGTCATATTCTATCTTAACACTTGTCTCAGTACATCTAATATTGCTAAACTTAAATTTCATATATTCTGTCTTTACTAACTCTAAAATCTTTCACTTCTAGTGTTTTCCGCCAAGATTCTAGTTTAGTATTTACTCCTTCATGTGTCTCATCTACCAAAACAATATCATCTGCAAACAACATGCACTACGGTACTGTCTTGAATGTGTCCAGTGAGTTCGCCCATGATTAGTGTAAAAAGATAGAGACTTAAAGTTGATCCTTGATGTAACCCTATTTTTATTGGAAATGCTTGAGTTAATCAGCCTGAAGTCTTCACTCTGGTCGTTACTTCTTTATACATATCCTTAATTAGTTTAATATATGTTATACTAACACTTTTTTTCTTCTAAATTCTCCATATAATTTCTCTTAGAACTCTATTATAAGCTTTTTCTAAATCAATGAATACCATGTATAGATCCTGCTTTTGCTCTTTATACTTTTCAATTAGTTGTTTGAGAAGATGTATAACTTCTATTGTCAACTTTCCTGACATGAATCCAAATTGATTTTCGAGAACCGCGTTCTCCTTCTTTAATCTTTTTTCTATTACTCTTTCTCAAAGTTTCATGATATGACTCATTAGTTTAATACCCCTATAGTTTTCACAAGTTTGTATGCCTCCCTTATTCTTATATAAGAGAATTAGGATACTTATCCTCCATTGATCAGATATCCTTTTTGTTTTCAATATCATGTTAAATAATTTTGTAAGCCATTTAATACCTTGTTTCCCTAGACACTTCCATACCTCTATCGGAATATCATCTGGTCCAACGACTTTTCCATTTTGCATTCCATTTGAAGCTTGTTCTACTTCTGAAATTTGAATTATACGATAAAAATTTAAATTTCTATACTTATTTGACCTACTTAAATTACCTAAATTAAGTTGGTCTCCTAAACCTTCATTAAAAAGTTGATGAAAATATTTCTTCCATCGCTCTTTTATTTCTTCATCATTTACTAGTACCCTATTGCGTTCATCTTTAATACATCTTATTTGATTAAGATCTTTTGTCTTTCTCTCTCTCACTTTAGCTATTCTATAAATGTCTTTTTCCCCTTCTTTTGTATCTAATTTTCGATATAACTATTCAAAAGTTTCATTCTTAGCTTCATTCACTGCGTTCTTAGCTTCTTTCTTGCTATTGTATATGTTTTCAAATATTTCTCATTTTTACAAATATATAATTTTTTATATGCTGTTCGTATTTTCTTAATTTTCTCTTGCACTTTTTCATTCTACCACCAAGATTCTTTACTTGTGGTGCATGTCCCTTTGACTCTCCGAGTACACTCTTGACTACTATTTTCAACTTTAATACCATCTTATCCCATGTCGTATTAGGGTCATTGTATATTTTATCTAATACTTGTACTTCTACCTTTTCTTTGAATATATTTAGTTTCTCATCTTTTAACTTCCACCACTTAATTCTAGAAGTTGTGTATATTTTTCTTCTGTTAATTTTATATTTGAGGCGTATATTCAATACTACTAACCTATGTTGAGTAATTAAACTTTCTCCAGAAATGACCTTACAATCTTTACAAATCTTTCTATCTCTCTTCCTAACTATAAGGAAGTCAATTTGTGATTTATTATTTCCACTTTTGAACGTGACCAAGTGTTCTTCTTTTTTCTTAAAAAATGTATTAGCTAGTATAAGATCATATGCTATTGCAAAATCTAATATAGTTTTACCTTCTTCATTTCTTGTTCTAAACCCATAACCCCCATGCACCACCTTATATTCGCAATTTTTCACTCCGACATGCCCAACCTCCTATTAAAATCATCTTATTTGATCGAATATTTTGTAATACTTTATCCAAGTTATCCCAAAACCTTCATTTGGTATTTTCATCTAATCCTATTTGAAATACATATATACTAATTATGTTCATAGTTTATTTCTCCACTACTAATTTGAGAGTTATAATTCTATCCCCTTTTTTAATTACTCCTACAACTTCATCTTTTAACGAACTATCTACAATAATACCCACTCCATTTCTTGTTTTACTCTTTTCTGTATACCATAACTTAAAACTTGAGTTCTCTATTATCTTTGCCTTTTCACCTATCCATTTTATCTCTTGTACACACACAATATTAATTTTTCTCTTAATCATCGTATCTACTATCTCCATTGTTTTATCAGTGAGGGTTCGTATGTTCCATGTACCAAATCTTAGACTATTAATTTTTCTATAATATTTGTTCTTACCTAACCTATGGTGTGAGAACTCTTGCTTATTTAACACTACACCTAAATTCTCATGGAGATATGACGGTCCTTGCCGATACGTTGCAGTCGGACCTTGCAATGTGAACTCTTGCATATTTTTCACTATATCCGAATTCTAAAAATGTAGTGGTCCTTGCCGAGACGTTACAGTCGTTCTCGGTAATGCGTTCCTTCTGGGGAACAATCTAACATTAGCACAATAGTTTGATCGATCCATTCATTCAACATTTGCCTTAGTTTAACGCTGGTTTGTAATCTAACGCAACCCCACTCCTTTATCCGGGCTTGGGACCGGCCACGACAAGGTTAACTTATCATGGGTGGAGTTAAGTGATGAAGACAATGTATTGAAAATTTTTAAGTTGTCTAAGTTTTTTTAAAATTTTATAGTTTTTTTATATTTCTAGGAAAATATTTAGGTAATTTTAAAAAATTCATTTAGTTTTTTATAGAAAGGTCAATTATATTGTGTTTTAGGATAAAGTGAATTATTTTTATTTTACGAAGAATTAGTTTACTGTTGGTTTACAAAAAGGGGTTAAGATGTTTGAATTAATAATTTTTTCTTTGGTTCTGTATGTGAGGGTTTTCCCTATGAGTAGGGTTTTATTTTCTGGAGATGTTTATCCCTTCGGTTTATCAATTTTATCCAAGTTCTTGGTGGTTCTGCTGTATTATTTTGTTCATGCATTAATTGGTATATAGATCTTAGTGGCTTAGTATTAGTACTAGCTACTCCTTCAATCTCCATCATCTTTAAGCTACTAAACCATTCTCGTTCACAACTCTTCCTATTGTTGCTCTCCTTCAATCAGGTTCTAACTAAATTCCTATAAACTAACCTTGTCTTTGTGTATTGCTTCCCTATAAAAAAAAGAGATGAAAGAACTCTGGTGACCTCACCTTACGTAGACTTGTCTGTGGGCTTGGTCGGGCTCGACCAAGAACCTTAACTAGGTCAATTGGTTGGATACTCATTAACCCGATTTGACAGGTCAATTATGGTTTTGGTCTGAAAGTAACCGTGTACTAGTTGTTCAAACTACCATTATATATATATATCCATTGGAATTGCAGATAAACCAATGGCTTTGATTGTTGGAATAGTTGGTTAACCAACCATTGGATGATTTTTTTTTTCCGACGGTCCAGATTATTGACTATATTCTGTTACTCCCCAAACTGTATAAATAGGTTACTCTTTAACTCAAATGGAAGGACGTTCATCTCAGTTTTGCAAGGGAAAGGAAATAATTCTAAATATGGATGATGATGCTGAATTCACCGATAATGAGCCAGATCTACTTCTGAGACGTAAGAAAATATAGAATTATCCAGAGTTCAATATACTTCACCTCTAAAATCATATTTTTTTACTAAATATTTTGAGAAGATCACTCTTCTATTTAGAGATATGTGTGCGAAATATAAGTGTTGTAATAAATATTACAAATTTTAATCTGGTGGTAGTTATGACTTATTGAAACATTTAGTTGAGTTTAGAGTTGATTGGTTTTAAACATAATTATTCAAATTTTCATCAACTAGTGGAGCTGCTAATGATTCTAGTTTATTTAAATATTATGATTTTAAATTAAGAAAATTATTAGCTAGATTTATTTCTATTGAACTCCATTCTTTTAGTTTTGGTTCTAAATGCATATTTGAAGTTTTTAGTCATGAATTACTTAACTAAGATCTAATTACTAAACGTGCTTCTTCTGCCACACCCATTTGTACAATTAAAAAATTTGTATGGTAAGATAAAAAAATATTTAATTAAAGAATGTATTAAATTAAGTAATAAGGTATCTTTATGTTCCGATATTTGGAATGATCATTGACAAATTTATTTATATATCAATGACTTGCCATTGGATGACTCTTAGTTAATCCAAAAGTATTTACTGGCATATCAAGAGTGTTTGATAAGTTTATACCGCTCGTAACATATTTTTAATATTATTTGATAATGTTTTCATATGTTGTACCACTATATTGGAATTCAGTATATAGATTATTACAAGATTCATTTTATTTTGTTTATTTTTATAAAACATACTAATAATACCATTATATATTTATTTTTTGCATCAATGAAACGTATGCAGTATTTGTGAAATTTTAAAAATATTTAATTATACAACCGAACAAATATAGATATAATAAATTTTTTAAAATAGCTTTAATTTTAAATGAATATAGCACTTTGAAGAGGAGTCATTGCCTCACCGTTGCTAATCTCTCGCTAGTCGTTGGTCGCCACTGCTAGTCTCTTGTCGATTGCTCTCGTTAGTCTCCATTACTTCTAGGTAAGGCTTTGAGGAGCATTTATAGGCTATAAATTGATTGGTCACTGTAGTTCATGTGTTGATGGAAGGAATCAATTCCTTTTGTTCGCACTGTGTCGGCAACAAGTATGCACAATGATGCATGCGAGCGTAGGATTTTCGTGCCATTGTGTGTTGTGTCGGTAGGGTATCAATGTCGATCTTGTGTTGGAATAGTAAAAATTGCTTGTTTCGAGTTGGCATGGGTCAATACTTTTTTCCTTGGTTGTAACAAGCATCTTCAATCAAGAGGTTGCTTCTGTCACGTCTGGGGGTGCAATTCCCACTTATTAGGAAGTATCTCACTTAGTGACAGTGTTGTAAAAAAACATTAAAGCTATATAAATAGGACAACTAAGAGATTATATAAACTTTCTATATTTATATAAATATTTTATTTCTACAAGTACAAGGAAACTATACATATAAAACATTCGGTAAACAAACAAAAATACAACAAAATGAAAATCAAACTAGGAATTAGTAGCTCAAGATCTTTGAGCAACTTTATATACAAGTTGAAAACAATTATAATATCAAAAGGATATCCGTGTCTGCAAAATTGAAGGTCAAAGAAAGTAAATAGTAACACAAATTGTTAAGTGTATAATTCAAAAAAAAATGCATATGTGCACAAATTTAATTCCTTTAGGAGTTCAAGGAACTAAAATGGTTCATAGTTTAATGTTACAACTTTGAATTGTTCTTAAGTTCTTTGACTTATACCTATCTAGATATATAAATATATTTATAATCATATATTTTTTTTATTTTAGTTTATTAATATTAGAGCTACTATTATTGTTCCTTTCTTTTATTATCAATTAAGATAATTTCCAATTATTATTGTTTATTCATCATGTATAATGACATCGATGATATAAATAACATCTATAGATGTCATAAATGATATAAGTACTAATATGTATAAATGACACCAATGATATAAATTTAGTAAGTCATTTATCAGTTAATATACTAAGAAGTGAATCAGTGGAGCCAGTATCCTCATAGTGTAACAATGTCATATGCCATCCGACGTACAAGCTAGAAGCCCGTATTGGTGGAATACAAAAATATAGTACCAATGCGCAAGTGAATTCTAATTGGGGGAGACCATTTGTTATCACACCAACCTGTGAGTGGTTAGATACTTTGGTAAAAGTTTTTACTTTTTAATATTTTCTTTTTATATCTTTATTATTTTACTTTAACTCTTTTTATCATAATTATTCAATTTTGAATTCATATCTTATTGGTTAGTCTAAACGATCAACCTAAATTAACTTTTAATATGAATCCTATTAATTCATTTAGGTAGCAACGTAGGGTTTGCAAGTAAAATTTATATAATATGAAGTTATAAATATAAACAGTATGAAGTGTCAACAATTGAAGAGTAATTTAGAACATTCATTTTAATTTTTAAAATAATCTTTCCTATCTTAATTTCCATATAGAATTCACATGTGAATATGAAGTAACATTAATTTTTTACATTTCAATGATTTGATTATTTTATAACCTATTTCATTATTTTTAAATATTATTTTAATTCTATTTTTGAAAACAATTATACAAGCATGCATAATTCATTTTATCTATTTATTCATGCACAAGAACATATATACGGAAGTCAAAGGATCAATATATACGTCTCTATATATAATAAAAATTTCGAGCATCAACAAATCAACGGGCTCCACTTGAACTTGTTTCTACAAATATAATCATGAAAATAACTCAGAACTCAAGATAAATATGGAATATAATAATATGAGATGGATCAAATCTTGACCCCAATATTTTGATATTATACAATTTCTACATGACACCTGTTAATTCTATCGAATAACAAATATATTTATTTACTTGCCATTCCCAAACTAGCTAACAGATTTATTTATATATTTCCCATTTCAACTAAAACTAAAATCTAATAAAATATATATGTCACAATTTTCTCTTGACCGATGAAACAACAAAGGTGATCCGTTAATACGAAATGTTCGGCTGTTGCTTTGGAGTGGAATCAAGGAAGAGAAACTTGGAATAGAAGATTGTAGCTGTTGGGTTGCTGGAGAAGAGGAAGAAGGAAAGTAATTTTTCTGGTGGAAATAGGAAGAAGAATGGAAAAGATGTTGCTCTGTTGCTAGAAAAACTGGAAGAAAAAAACAGAAAAAGAAGGTTGGGGCTTCCTGCTGTGGGCTGAAAGTAAAGGAAAACTTCTGTTGTGACTTGATCTTCCTTCTTTTGGCCGAATAAAAGAAACAAAATAAATCAACAAGAAATACTGCTGGTTTGCTTGAACTGGGAAAAAAAAGACAAAAAAAAAAAAAGAAGGAAAGAGGGAAACCTTAACCTCTTTGCCGGAGGCCTCGGCTAGCTTTGGTGAGCTCTGGTGGCTGCTGCAGGTGGCTATGGCAGCAACCAGAATGAGAAAGCAGAAAGAATAATAAAAGGACTTGCTTGCCCTTGACTAGGAAGGGAAAAAGAATGGGGCTGCTGCTGTGTTGCTTGAAGAGGAAGAAGAAGAAATCTGCTTGCTGAAGAGAGAAGGAAGGAGAAGAAGAAAGGGTTTTGGAGTTCTGCTACTGGAAGAAAAAGGAGAAATGGGAAGGAGAAGGAAGTAGCAAGAAAAGGGTGGAATCTGGGCGCGTGGAAAGGAGGAGGTGGCGCTGTTTCGTGCGTGGGGGACAAAGAAGTAAGAGAGGAAAGAAAAGTTTCCTAAAAATTTTCTAACTCATTTTAAATCGACTGAACAGGTCTAACTGATTAAGATTTGGTTTGATTCGGTTTGGACCCAAGTAATTTTTATTTCGATGCATACACAATGGATTGAATCCGAACTCAATCCGACTTCAACTCGGTACTCAGATCTCGTGTTTAACAATTCGATTCATTTTAATTTTTATCGATCTAAAATTTTAGAAAATTTTTATTTGATATTTTATTTTATTTTATATTTTTATAAAAAGTCGATATTTAATAGGTTTGTAGGCATTGATGCCTCTATTGCAGGTGAAATTACTCGTCCCTTGAGGGATGCTACTCCACTCACATCTTTCATTGTTCACAAGCACAAGAGAGGAATTGCTAAAGACCATTTAAGGTTTTTGGTAAACTCATGCTGCTTGACACAGACATTTTTTATTGTCTCAACATGGGATTGGCACGATACTCCACTTGTATGTTTGTGCCGACCAGACAATACAGGATTCTTTATGTCGATCACGTAGGAATCCCCTATCAATTTCTCGTGTGCTCATTGTCGACACAAAACGCCACCAAAGGAAATAAGTTGGTTTCTTCTATAGACCATGTGAGATGATTGAGAGATATAAAGTTCTCAAAAAAGTTACCAAAAAGTGATAATGAATGTTGATAGGCGAGAGGAAAAAATGATAGTGTGCAATGGAAAGCTATAACGAGTAGTGGTGACCCTTCGACTTTGGATTGACAGCGCATATGGATAATGAGTTTATTATTAGGCTGGGAGATGTGGTCAGAGGAATGAGTGGTTGTTAGAACCTTAGAGAAGGCGATCGCCGACCGAATTATGGCTCTAACATAACAAATTGGCAATGAGAGAGGAGCTTTAAAATTTTTTAAAATTGCGCACGGGAGCTTTGGTGCAACGGTAAAGTTGTTGCCTTGTGACCTAGAGGTCACGAGTTCGAGTCCTGAAAATATCCTCTTGTAAAGCAAGGTAAGACTGCGTACAATTGATCTTTCCCTGAGACCCCATATGGCGGGAGCTTCGTGCACCGAGCTACTCTTTTTTATATAATGATTTTAATTAAAATTTCTATATTAAAAATTATTAGGACCTTGAGGGTGGTGATCTGATAGTTAGATAGAGCGAATAATAAGGTCCATCAAACATGGTTAGTTGCAAAGAAAATAAGTAACATAAATTGCTAACAAGTCGTAATGTAGCTTGGAACTGTTGTTCCTACTACCATACAATTTATGATTCTTACATGAGTCACTCCCAAATGCTATATTCTCCTTTTTGGACCTTCTAGAGGTAGAGGTACAAGAGTGCTCTTATATGATTAAGAATAAGTGAGAGCAAGTAAGAACCGCAACGCTTAAGGCTTAAGATTATAATAAGAGTTAGCAAAGCACTTGCCTTTTCAAGCTCTCATTGGTCCTTCCCTTGTACCCTTCAACTTGTCTTTAGTTTCACTTATTTTATTTTATTTTTTATTTTTTTTTTCTATCGTAGATTAGTTGACTGACTGCATTTCCAGTCAATTGTTTTTGCAATCAATTTAAATTTTTAGTTGCAATGAATTTCTAAGTTGGCTCTGCTTGTCATTAGTTTACAACTTTCCAATCTAATGGCTACATTTTGCTGTTTGTGTGACTTTACTAGATCTATCATTCACCGAGGCAATATTTCTCTACCCAATCAATGATCTTTTTGACTATGTCAACTCAACTCATCTAGTTGATTGCCCAGTTGATAGAGCAGTGAATAGAAACATTCTATTCGCGAGTGATCAAGCCTAAGTCAATATTTTGGTCGACTTAGTTCACTTATAAAAGGGAGCCTTGGCACAATGGTAAGGTTGCTGTCTTGTGACCAAGAGGTCACGGGTTCAAATCCTGAAAGCAACCTCTTGCAAAAAAAGCAAGGTAAGACTGCATACAATGGATTCCTTCTCCGGTACCCCCGCGTGGCGGGAGCTTCGTGCACCGGATTATAGTTTTTTTTTTTAGTTTAGTTCACTTATCAATTGGGAACACTTTCTAGTTGACTAGATCGTGGACTCTAAACAATTTAATAGTCGTATCCTTGCATAAGTCGTTGCCACAAAGTCAAGAGCTATCTTAAACCTAAAATATTGAATGCTTGGCTCTTGTAACTCTAATAAAAATTTACCTATTGTAGCTTGTAGCTTGACTTTTGCCACCCAAGCCATTTCTCCATTTGGTCTTAAGTCACTCGGATGTACTGAGCCTTCAATCCATTTCCGGTGTCTTCACTCCTTACCTACGTAGTTCGCTTCCTCTAGCTCTTGTCAAAGTTGTCATCTTAATCTTTTTGTCTTGTGGTTTCTTAGATGTCCCATAAAATGCTTGTCTAATGCTCACCACGCCTTGAGCCATCGGGCCAATCATTAACTTTGGTTGTGCTAAGTCTTTGTGTGTATTCTACTAAGTACTTGCATGATTTCATATACAAATTAAAAACATAGGTAAAACTAACTTAAATACTTTGCCTACCATATTAAAACTTATTGTTCAACCCAACCACACGCGACACGTTTGCATCGACAGAAGTAATTAAAAGAATCGTATATATTGGTGTTATAAACTCATACACAACTCATCCGTAAGCACCTTCATTATCCACCGTCCGATCTCCTAGGGTTCAAGGATTAGATTATAGTGCTCACTCGGACAGTGGATAATGGAGGGTATACACACATACACACGAAAATGTTATCCTACACAATTTATCCGTGAGCACCTCCATTATCCACTGTCTCATCCTTAGGGTTCAAGGATTGGACTATAGTGCACAAATGATCAGACGGTAGATAATTGAGGTGCTCATGGAATGGATAAGTGTGTAGAATAACATTTCTCTCTCTTTCCATATATATATTAGTGTTATTGACATAACAATTATATATCGGTTAATAATTATATCACTGTTATATGTGTACATATCAGTTAATAATAATAATAATAATAATAATAATAAATAAATAAATAAATAAATATAATTGTGATACGATGAATTTATATTTTTTGTTATCATTTTTTTTGCTGCATGATGAACGCATTAGTGACATGCATGATGAAAAAAAGGCTGAAAAGATATAGATTAGATTAACTTGAATTAGAATCAATTAGATGCAGCTGATTTAGATAATTCTGAGTTAATTCAAATTCATTTGAACTTTATTGGTCAAACTTAAAATTAATTTTAAATTTTAAGACACGACCTCTATTTTTTAAAATCTTTAAAAAATAATTTTAAAATTCAAAAATTTAAATTTTTTTGAATAATTTTGAAAAATAATAAATAATCATTAAAATAATTCTGAATTTTTCTAATACATGTCAAGAATATTGATTATAAATTTAAGATAGTTGAAGGATAACATATAATTCCCAAAATATAATTTTAAATGTTTCAAATATTTCTTTTAAAAAATAGAAACTTTCCCATTTACTCAAAAAATTATTCAAAATCTTCAAATAATTTTAAAAATCATGAATAATTTTAGAAAATAATCTTAAACTCTTAAATTAATTTTTAGAAATTTTAAATATAATTTTAAGAAATATTTTATATTTTAAAATCAATTGTTTTAAGAATGACTTTTATACCTTTCAAATAATTTTAGAAATTAAATATATAATAATTTTGAATATTCAAATAACTATATAAAGTCTGTCTAGGTAAATAATTATAAAATTGTGTCATAACCTAGTGATAATTTAATATAATTAAATTTATAATAATTTTTCCTTTATATTCATTTATGGATATTATTGTAATTCTTGATATCCACAAGTTATGCTTGTATTTACTGTTAGTTTTTTTAACCTTCATATGAGTAAGTGTAACAAGCCTAAGATGAAATTTTTATTATATTGTTCAAAAGTTTTAATTGATGTTTTTGTGGAAATTTTATTTATTATTTTTTTAAAAAACTAAATGTTCTTTTTATATATTTTTTTATGTTAATTTTATATTAGCCGACCCCATCTAGTGGGATAAGACTTTATTGTTGTTGTTGCATATTGTCAATATTTAGTGTATTTATTTGTTATCAATGATTTTAGCTTTTTGACACTTGGCTTTTAATAATGCTCGGGTAGACAAGTAGGCTTATGTCTTGCTTAGAGACACTCATGTCGATTAGAGATTTAATTTCATTAGGAATGTTTACATTGTGGCATGATTGGAAACAACGGTGTGGTTATGCACGTGCAACAAGATTTTGTTGGTTAATATCTGATGATTCCAAGTTTCCAAAGTGTCACAAGAAATCTGTTGAAACAATTTGATGATAAAAAAGATTTAAAGTATGCACAATAACAAAGTAAATTTTTTTGATAAATGAACATTTGAAGAATCCGTCTATGAACTTGAAGGGTGTTATCAACGTGTTTCAAATGACTAAGAATTTCAAACAATTCTTTGTATTTCTTGTGTTGAATATGAGTATGAATAACATGTGCGATATATTGGTGATGCAATTGTTGCTAGTAGAAGTAGCTCAGTTTGTGTTGGTGGAAGCAATTCAACTACGGCACTAACATTAGAGGGAAGTGCAAACGTTCATGTTACCTCATCAATTTGTCATTTCTTTCCTTTTATGAAATAAAGGTGTGCAATTATATTACTAATATTGATTTGCTGGCATTTCTAGATCAACCTAGCAAATAGATTAGGATTGATGATGCTTACAAAAGGAAGAACAAGAAATTGATTCTTCAAATTATTGCCATTTTTTTCATTTCAGAATTCCCTTGATACAACAAATAATACATACTGTTATAGCAATGGTGTCTAACATTCAATGTCTGGTCCTTGTATTTAACCTTCTACTTTATTTTTTTTTTAAATTGTGAATTTGTACCTAAATGACATAGATCCTATCATGCAAGAAGCAATAGCGGGGCCATTATGTTGATATGTAATAGCTGGACAGATTGGCGTAAATGAACATTATCAATTTTCTGTTATACTTTAACAACTAGAAAAGTAATATCTCACAAATCTGCTGATGTAACTGCAGAATATCTTGATGCATCTTACATATATATCTCTGACAGATGTAGTTCAATCGATAAGTGTAGAATAAATAGTGCAGGTGGTCATAGACTATCACGTCACCTTCAAAAGACATGGAAAACGATTAAAACAAGAACAACCAACATTGTTTTGGACGCCATGTGTAATACATTGTATTAATTGAATGATGACACATGTTAGTAAAAATATACTATGACTACTTGCATGTAGAAATTAAGCAACTAATTGAAGAAATGTTTGTTGGATGTGTTTTTGTTTGGGAAAATCAATAAGTATGAAGAACAGATGAATGCTCATTAAGGACATTATTTTACAGAAGATGTTGGCCATCTTCTTTGATTGTAAGGATGAGATTTCCTAGAAGAATCTCATGATGATTTCATCCTCTAAATGGTAAAAGAAAGAATTCCTTTCATACTATGTTATAAATGAGGAAATTATTAGAATTATTTCCTTAAGTACTCCTTTATGTTGGGACTGATGTATGGATAGTTAGTGCGCAGATGGTTGGTGTATGGATGGTCAGTATATGGATGGTTGGATGAGCTAGAGGGGGCAAGTGGTGGGTGGTGTTTGAATAATAATTGCATCAAATGTCAATTTATACTATTGCTAAAGCTTAGCAAGTCAACAAGGGTTTATGCACTGAAATAAAAACATAAATGAATTTGCATAGACCAGAATTACTAATAAGGCATATAACATAATTCAGAATCCTCGTTCTCACTCCATAGCCTATGACTCGTTGATGAGTCACTCTAAAAAGTGCACAATCTTTTTCTTTCACGGATAATCTCCGGAGGTGGAGAAACCTTTTACAACATAAACAATACAACGAGCTTAGAGAGGAAACTAAAAAAGGAGTAAAAGGGCAGGTTTAACACAATCTAATTAATCTATATTTAGCCGACCTTCAAACATCCACCTTACTTCCCTTTATGTAGCCTTTATTCTTTTCAAACTTTACTCGTTGTTATGCTCATTTGTCGCCAAATAATGTTGGCAGGGGTTCCCGATCGCTTTGTCTTGAGTTTGACTAGATTTCACTATCAGTTGCCTACTCCATTATAGCTCTTAGGTCATCTGATCATTGCTCGATAGCTTTATCAGATCAATATCCCTTCTAGCGTCCTTGTTGCAGCATCACTCGACTTGATTGGTCAAGTGGCCACAAATCAATCAACTTGTTAGTAGACTTATCCACAAACATTTACTGGACTCAACCACAAACATAAGACATTTTGTTTGTTGACTTATTAGCCTAAGTCGATTCCTTAGTTGACTTAGCTCACCAAGTGAAATAGACTCAACTATAGTTGATTGGAATCCCGATTATGATCATTTTAATCATTGAGTCTCACCTACTCTCTCCCACTTCTTTTAAGGATATATTCTCTTAACTTCTCACAGTTGATATATGAGACCTTATCTTTCATAGTTTAACTTTGCCACCAAGATTATATCTCGTTAGTTCACTCGTCCCTTGAATGCATTGAGCTTTTGTCTCGCTGCATGTGTTATCCTTCATGCTTCACCTATATAATTCACCTTCTTTCTATCTATTATTAATGTTGTGCCCTGATTTTTTTTTTGTGGCCCCTCGAATGCCCTATATTATCCTTTTCTAAACTCTATCGAATCTAGAGCCACAAAGCTGTTATCTTGACTACACTAAATCATGCATGAGTTGCCTAAATTCCTCAGTTGTCTCATACAAGCTTCTTCATCCTCTAATAGACCTCCTACCCAACGGGCGTGTTGCCATGACAACAACAGTCATCATGAACACTCGACCTCGTTGAGTCACGAGCTCTCCAAGCTTCATCTGTGTCCTGCCATGTTTTTGTACAACTTAAATGCACATGAAAACACAATAAACCCTTTGCACAAATATCAAAACGTCAAACCTAACCACTTGGGACTTGGGGCATGATTGCACCAACACCTTGTACCATGTATATTATCTCATTAATTTTTTAGATATACATCTATTTAATTAGTCTATTATACAAAAATACCCTAGCCATTTATACAATAGGGTCCCTAACACTTTTGGTCATAGCTGTAACCATTATGTATGCCTTGGTTGTTGTTTAAAGTGTTACAATTTGATTGTTAATTAGAGAATTGATTATCTTTTTAGATACACTAAATAATTGATAGGCATGTGCCTAGAATTTGCCTTTATGCAGATTAATGCCTTTTCTTTGTTACTTTTGCTAATTAATTTTTATAAACAAGTTATTGAGTGTTGGAATTAACTTTTTTCTTGAGTGAATGCTTTGTATTTATATGAACAAGTATATACATTGTGTATCTCTTCTCAAAATGCATCTCAATGAAAAAAATTCAAAAAACTACACAAGAAACCACACAATTAAGTAAGGAAACAATGGATAAAAAGAATAGAAAACCATAGTTTGAGCTATTGTCCCTTGCCATGTAGCATGATCAAAACATATCATTTTGATTGGATACCCATTGACACAAGTGATCTCTCCAATGCCTCTTATACTCATCATGTTGACACTTAGCACTTCTTACAACATATATCATGATAAGTTCCAGCTGATACAGTTAACCATCTCTTGAAAAACTAATTCAATTCTATCCACAAACAGCAAGCTTCACTATACTTCCAACATATCCTGGGAATATTAGCGTCCTCCCTTTTCCATTAGCTAATCCAGCTATCCAACCATAATCAACCAGCTTCAAAAGTCATCCCAACCACGTATCAACTGAATACTAACTCCTCATACATCTTGAATAAGAAATCCAGCAAATCTGAGACTAACATGTATCAGTTTTAGTAAGTAGTTTAGAATTAGTAAACAAATTCAATCCACTTGCAAATCCATGTGCAACAGCATATCAACAAGAGGAAAACACTTTTCAGAACATCTCTGCAATTAAAAAAGTTTAGAGAAATTACAGAAGGTGAACAACTAAACTTATAGTCTCCAGAACACAGCTCAGCATTTATCTCTCCATTTTTAGCCTGCACAATAGTCACAATCTAGCTGGCTACCATTTCTAGGTGTTTTTCATGAAGAAAATCCTCCTATTTCTTTCACTCATATTTGATAAACGTAGGAAGAGAAAGCCAGTTTACTTAGGTTTGTCTTAAAGGAGTCAGCAATCAATGACAACCATTTAGAAGTTGTTCTTGAGTTATGTTGGAGTTTCACTCTTTGGCTAGAATTATACAACTTCGGTACTGTTGTGTTGACCCAAGATATAAAAATAATATATATTATTTGAATTATTCTTGACATGTATTGTAACATAGCAAGGTGTGTAGAGGCTTTTAGCATGGCACAATTCTCATTGTCCCAATCAGGAAGGTAGCACAGGAGAGATTGCTTGTATTGATCAATCAATATTTAGTTTCAATAGCTTACTAAGAAGATGATATGTTTTAATCGTGCCACGGTGTGAGATTTTAAACAATAGGCTTAACCTGCTTGAATTGCTCCATTTTACAGTAGATAATATATTTAAAAGAGATTTATAAGCTGTTGGTGCAATCGGTCCAGATCACGATTGACCGGACTCGAGTTTGACTCGAGTAGTGTTTTAATGTTTGACATTAATGTTTGACATTGATTGTCATGGGAAAGTCCAAGTCATGGGTACTTGGCATGGAAAATCCAAGTCTTGGGTACTTAGCATGGAAAGTCCAAGCATGGGTCTTGGCAAGGGAAAGTCCAAGCTTGAGTCTTGGCAAATGGAAAGTCCAACATGGGTTGATAAGGAAAGTCCAAGGGGTGATATTGGCGGCGTAAAGTCCAAGCGAGAGTCTTGGCAACATAAGTCCAATGGTTTGGCGGCGTAAAGTCCAAGCGGTAGTCTTGACAGCGTAAGCCCAAATATGCCTTGGCGGTGTAGACCAGCTTAGCATGACAATAGCTGATGGAAGCACCTGAAGGCTAGCGTATGGATGAATAAGTCATGAATGACTTAGAGGGATCCGATAGGCGTGAGACTGACGGAGGTGGCTAGAAGGCTTAGGTCTAGGCTAAGGGTGATCTAGCAAGTATGGAGGCATCATACTTGGGGTTAAACCTCATGGTTGAGGTTATCAGTTGACTGGGGCTTTGGACCTGTCGATTGGTCAAGTGTTTTGACACTTGGCAGCCGAGTTGACTCTTTGCGATCATTGGGATTATGGCGATTGAGCTGCCAGAGTCGATTGGTGTTCGATCGCGAGAAATGGCGGACGATCATTGCCCGGCGTTAGGCGATCGGGATAGCTTCAAGCGATCCATTACCATGGATGGCGATCATTGATCGAGTTCACGGAAGCAAAAGCGCTCGATAGTCGATTGTCGATCTACGACCTCGTGATCGGTGATGGGTAATGGTAGTCGACTGCCAGTGTATCCGTTGGCTTGAATGCTGATGTATATTAAGTCCGTTGTGAGACAACGGTACTGTTGGCAGTCGACTGGGCCTTATTGCAGTCGACTGCTAGGTGCGAAATCAACCCGATGCAGGTTATAAAGGAGCAGCTCGTGGAGGATTTTGCTATGGTTATTGGAGAGGTTTCTTGAGGCGATTTGAAGGCGAAGTGCAGGTGCATTTCAGGATCCTTCAAGATCATTTAAGCAACCAACAAGCAAAACATTCAAAGCTCTAGTTTGTAAAGTGTTCTTTACATTTCAATTGTATTTCTCTGTATTTGCTTGTATTATTTTGTATTATTGTTGTAATCGCTTGTAAGAGGTTTCCACCACCTCCAGAGTGTTTTCCGAGAAGGAGAGTTCATTATTGGTGGTGTTTGCATCGCTAGGGCTCATTCGAGCCCAACTCGTGGAGTAGGAACCTTAAGGTTCCGAACTACGTTATATCATCGTGTTTGTGTGCTTGTGTTTTTGTTATTGCTTTATTATTTGTATTTCCGCTGCGCATAACAAGTTTTGTAGCAAGTACGAACAAATTCCATCGACGCAACGTACGTGCTATTCACCCCCCTCTAGCGGTCACCAACGTTCCTACAATTGATATCAGAGCGAGGCCGCTCTTCATTTGGACTAACTGTCAAGGAGCAAACACGCTAGAGGGCAAGATGAATCATTAAGAGAAATTGGGTGACGACATCAACATTCCGCCTTCGTTCGACCGCAAAGATTTTGCATATTGGAAAGGTAGAATGATGTATTTTCTAATGTGCGATTATGAAAATTGGATTAGTGTTTTAGTAGGGTTTGACACTTCAAAGGACAATGAAGGAAGAAAACTCAAGAAGAAGAATTAGAGCCAAGAACAACTCCGATACTTCAATACAAACAAAAAGGTAATGGATATCTTACTTAGTGTAATTCTTAATGATATTTTGATCAAGATAGGAGATTATAAAGACGCCAAGGACCTTTGGAGCAAGTTGACAAAATATCATGAAAACCCATCACCGGTCCAAGAAGAAGAGGAAGAAGAGGAATGCTCATCGGCTCAATCGGAGGAGGCCGAAGAAACAAGCTCATCCTCATAAGAAAGCGAGGAGTCAGAAGTTGAGGAGTCAACTTCCGGATCGGTAGAAGAGGAAGAAGTGGAAGTAGCCTCCACCTCTAGGATTGAGGGGGAGGAGACTAGGTCATCTTCAATACCGGAGTCAACTCAAGAGGAACCATCTACCTCCGGTCGGGAAGATGAAGAAGTCAAAAATTTCACCACCATTGACCTAGGTAACTCAAGCACATTAATTCAAAATAAAAATCATATTATATGTTTTGAGTGTAGGGAATATGGGCACTATAAGAGCAAGTGCCTTAAGAAGGTCAAGAAGACTTTGTCGACACCAAAAGTCGACAAAAATTCCAAGGATGCCGGAGTCCCCACTAGTAAGAGCAAGAAGCACGTGGTGTGCTTTAAGTGCCATCAAAGGGGACACTACCAAAGTCAATGCCCTATGGGGAGAAAGCAAACCAAAAGGCAAGGAGGAGCTACACATGTAGGAGGAGTCTCTAAGGTAAATTCTAAGGTATATTTTTATAGTGCTCGTTCTTTATGTCAGAATCAAAAGCATGCTTTTAATTCACTTGCAATTTATCATAAAGAGCATGTTAGAAATAAACTTTATTGCTTAGGGGCTAGACATGTTGATGTTAGGTCTAAGGACAAGTCTAGAAATAATGACTCTAAATCTATTTCAACTAAGGAGAAATTTGGGGCTAATATCCCTAGAAAAATTCTACCTAAGGCAAGTATTAGGAAAATAGAAGACCATTTAGTCTTTAATCCAAAGAAATCTAGACATATACCTAGGAAGGGCAAAAATGATCAAAGAAACAATGGGCCTACCAAAATAGAAAAATTGGAGTTAGAGAATCAAGCCTTGAGGTCAAGGCTTGAAAAACTTAAAAAGACCCTTAGAAATATACAAAATCAAACTCAAGGGTCTAGGGGTCAAAATCTATGTCCTAGGAAGCAAGGTGTCCACCCAAGGGCAAGAAAAGTTTGGGTCACAAACCTAAGCCCAATGAGACCTACCATAGTATTCCATTCGATTATAGAACACAACCTAGGTCTAGGAGAGCCAAGGTTACTAGGGAGGTTATCCCTAAGGGTAACCATGGAGTGTGCCTAGTGGCTAAGGTTTCGAAGAAACCTAGGGAAGCCATTAAGAAGGTTACAAGGGGAGTCACCTCTAGAGTTAACCTAGGCAAGACCCAAATGACTAGGGCTTCTAAGCCTAGGAGGGTCATTAGGAGGGTATCTAGGGAAGTTATCCCTAGCGAATACCTAATTAATCCAAGGAGCTCAATTAAGTTTTGGATTTCTAGGAGCGTGATCGACTCACGCTAGATGGGTTAGGATGTGTCAACCTTAAATGGATAGGTAGTTAACCTAACCTTGGTAAAGGTGACACTTTAGGTCATTTTCAAGGTTATGGGTACCTTGGAAATAAGTTTGATCATAATCCTAAAGGATTTTAGGATGTGCCAAAATTATTTAAGAAGTTTGATAAAATCAATCAAATTTGTACAATTTAGGTCTTAGAGTCATGGTGTGTCATTTTGGATTTTTGGCACACTTGGGGGATAAATGATTATTATGGCAAAATGGACTTAATAATAACAAATGACAATTAACACTAAAATTTAGGTATTATTATACCTATATCTTTTATTTGCCATGCTTTGATTGCCATATAACATGTCATGACATCATTCTTATTTTTAATCATATAAAATATTATGATTATGTTTAGGGTTAGTTTTTATGTCATGTTATGTTTATGTTTATATTTATTGCCATGACATCATGATTTTTGGCAATGCTTATCTATGTTATCATTTATGCCATGATCATTCATGCATTAATTAAAATTGATTTAAGAACTGTGGCATGACTTGAAGTTCCATGTATAAGGGAATCAAGTAGTGTTGTCTTAGAGAATGCATGAGACCTTAGATTAGGATGAACAAAATCCACATCTCACATCAAATTGACTTGTATGTATTTTCATACACCTTAGACACATGTGAGATGCTAGGAAATGAGTTAAGTTCAAGGTGCATAGTTCTTGCATCTAGATGAACTCAAACTCATCTAATACTATGGTGGATCATAGGGAAAGCTAATGTGCAAGTCATGTGCATTGAGCCCATTGATCATGATCCAATATAAGTTTTCAAAAACATTTTAAAATGATTTTAGAAAATCTTGGTGAAGTCTATCTTTTGATAGCAATCACCATTGATAGAGTTGGTATAAAGTAGGGCCAAAACATTGAACTTTTTAATAGTTTTGAACTTTGTGTCAAACTCATTATTTAATGGCTATTTTATTTTTCAAATATTTTTCACCCATTGTACGTGTTATAAGTAATGTACGTATGAATTTTCAAGATTTTTCAAAATACGTATTTTTACTTATGTATTTCTCAATTTCGATTTCTGAAATTGAATCTCTGCATTTGCATAAATTAATCGACTGCCGCTTATGGCAACATCATCGGCCAACTGCAATGATCGTATCTCGATGTGTCGGCAGTCATTTACCGGGTGAATCTTTGGAAAGCATTGGAAAGGGTGAAAATCCATTGGATATGGATTAGAAGAGTTGTTTAGGGTGTGTATCAATTTTAAGGTGTGTGAAAGTTCAAGGTTGAACTTTTGACCTTAATTTTGATGGTTTAGTGTTTCTATAGACTTAGGGACTCTCCAAGGACATTGTTGGTGCAATGGTCAAGGGGGAGCAAGCTTTTAGGGGGAGGTTATCTATCACGGGATAATGAATGTTTTATTCCTCATGAGGGGGAGAATTTTGGAGAAATGAGAATGTGAGATGTCCAATTGGGAAAATTGGGAGAGTGTTAGGATTGCCTCTTTTTAGTGATATGAGACTTATCATTAGGCAGAGTGAAGACATCTTAGATGCTTTTGGACTAAGGGGGAGATTGTAAGACCTCATTGGGATATGAGACATTGCCACCCTTAGGGAGAACCTTTTTGATGTATGTCAAAAAGGGGGAGAATTGGTGAGAGAATTTGGAGATTACCAATTTGGGAGAATTGGTAACGAGATTTGAGTTAGGTGGCCTAACTCAAAGGTGTTTGTGATTTTTGTCAAATATCAAAAAGAGGGAGATTGTTAGTGCAATCGGCCCAGGTCATGATTGATCGGACTCGAGTAGTGTTTTGATGTTTGACATTAATGTTTGGCATTGATGTTCGACAACATGTATGACAACGTGATTGTCATGGGAAAGTCCAAGTCATGGGTACTTGGCATGGAAAGACCAAGTCTTGGGTACTTGACATGGAAAGTCCAAGCATAGTCCTTGGCAAGGGAAAGTCCAAGCTTGAGTCTTGGCAAATGGAAAGTCCAACATGGGTTGGCAAGGAAAGTCCAAGGGGTGATATTGGCGGCGTAAAGTCCAAGCGAGAGTCTTGGCAACATAAGTCCAATGGTTTGACAGCGTAAAGTCCAAGCGGTAGTCTTGGCAACGTAAGTCCAAATGTGCCTTGGCGGTGTAAACCAACTTAGCATGATAATAGCCGATGGAAGCACCTGAAGGCTAGCGTATGGATAAACAAATCATGGATGATTTGGAGGGATCCGATAGGCGTGAGGTTGATGGAGGTGGCTAGAAGGCTTAGGTCTAGGCTAAGGGTGGTCTAGCAAGTATGAGAGCATCATACTTAAGGTTAAACCTCATGGTTGAGGTTATCAGTTGACTGGGGCTTTGGACTAGTCGATTGGTCAAGTGTTTTGACACTTATAGAGTTGACTCTTTCGATCCGATCGGGATTATAGCGATCGTGCTTCAAAGTCGGACCAGTGTTCGATGCGAAAATGGCTTTGCGATCATTGATCGCGAGCGATCGGACAATGGCCGATCGATTACAGACGGAGCGAACGCGTAGTCGATCGTCACGGCCTCGGCGATCGTGATGGGTAATGACAGTCGACTGCCAGTGTATCCGTTGACTTGAATGCCGACGTAGATTAAATCCGTTGTGAGACAACGATTTATTAACGATCGTGAGGGCCTTATTGCGATTGGTCGCTGCGCAAATCGGCCGTCAGATTATATAATGAGCGGCCGTGGAAGATTTCGCTATGGTTCTTGGAGAGGTTTCTTGAAGCGATTTAATGGCGAAGCGTAGGCACATTTCAGGGTCCTTCAAGATCATTCAAGCAAGTAACAAACAAAGCATTCAAAGCCCTAGTTTGAGCCCCCAGGGCAAACCCAGATGGCTAGCGCAGTCGTGTTAAGGCTTGAAAGGGCAAGGGGTCGATTCCTGGAGGTGACGACCAGGCTACCGATGACTCCGCATTTCTGCGCTAGCCACCTGAGACCTGATTTACCTCCCTCCACACGTAGGGGCAGCGGTGGGGGGCCGCTAATGTGGCGGTTCCACATTTTTTTTTTATTCAAAGCCTTAATTTGTAAAGTGTTCTTTACATTTCGATTGTATTTCTTTGTATTTGCTTGTATTATTTTGTATTACTGTTGTAATCGCTTGTAAGAGGTTTCCTCCACCTCCGGAGTATTTTCCGAGAAGGAGAGTTCATTAGTGGTGGTGTTTGCATCGCTAAGGCTCATTCGAGCCCAACCCGTGGAGTAGGAACCTTAAGGTTCCGAACCACGTTATATCATCGTGTTTGTGTGCTTGTGTTTTTGTTATTGCTTTATTATTTGTATTTCTGCTGCGTATAATAAGTTTTGTAGCAAGCACGAACAAATTTCATCGACGCAACGTACGCGCTATTCATCCCCTCTAGCGGTCACCAATGTTCCTACACAAGCCTTGTTATCATGAATGTTCTACCCTTAGTGCTTAATGAAATGAAAATATTTAACCTTGAATAGTTGTGATACAGGCGCATCTAATGGTTCGATCTTGCCTTTGTCCGAGCCATGACGAAGAGCAATTGAGGCCTCCAACAAGGATCTTAGCACTCCATGGTCCCTTGACATGAGTATACCGCATTTCGAACCTCAGAAAGAGGGAAATATGTCGTCCAGAAGCTCCCATGGTCTACTCGTGGTCACCACCATAGACGTGTTCTATTTTGTGGCTTGATAGAGGCCTTCCAGTGGGAATCACAATCTGCCCGTGATCCCCACCACGACCAAGTCGTGGTCCCCACCACGGTCGTGGTGCGTCGTCGTCGCAAATTAAGGTTTCATTATTTATTATTTTTATTTTTATTTGTTTTGAATTTTTTTGTTTAGTTTTACAATTTTTCTATTTAGTTTTTGAATTTTTCTGTTTAGTTTTAAAATTTTTATTGTTTCTTTTATTTGTTTGAACTTTTATTAATTCCTAAGCTATTTAAACATGGGTAAAGACTCTTGTAAGGCACGAAGATTATGATTTTGGTTTAATAAAAGTTTATTTCATTTAAACATAGAGGCGGATCTTATTTGTTTGCGAAGTTTCTTCTTCCTTCGATTTCTCTTCATCCTATTCTAATAGTGCGTGTGGTAGGATCTCACCCATCCCACTACCATGCCCGCGTCAATTGGTATCAGAGCCCTAGATCCATGGAGGAACGTCGTAGTCGTGATCATGATCATGATAGGTAGGTTCTAACTGAGGAAGCCTCGCATAAAGATTGAGGACTCTACAAGCTCATCGAAGATCTACAGAGAAAAATCATGGAGTTATCTTACCAATCCATGGATGATCGTCGTGGTCGTGATCATGATCATGGTCGCGATAAGCAGGTTCCTGCTGAGGAATCCTCGCACTAGGATCAAAGACTCTATGAGCACATCAAGGATCGACAGAGAAATGATGGAGTTATCTCAACGTCTATCAACATGAGATCTTAATGACCGTGAGGTATTTGATCGACACCAAAAGTTTTGAAACCCCACTTCATTGTGAACATTATGATCGCAAAGAATGGTATGGAGACACTGTACGACAATGATGATGTTGACAAAGTACTATCCAGAGATAGACATGAGAAGACGGAGGAACAATTGTGGTTGGTTGAAGAAGACATGAGCGCCCCCATTTACAACGAGAGTGATGATGATGAGTACCCTATCTATGATGAGGGCGACGATGACGAGTACCTCATCTACGATGAGAGCGACAATGACGAATACAATCCTGAAGCTATCCATGATGGGCAGGGGTATCCCTATATCGGTGGGCAGAGAATTATATTGGCACCTCGACAAGAGGATTCCACTCCTATTTTGGTATCTTCTAGCTCTACTCTTCTTATGTCCAGGTATTTAGAGGCGGTCGCACAAGAGAAAGTCGCATATGGCTTACTTCACCCGTGCAATGTCTTACTGGCAAAGCAACAAATGATGAAGCTAGTGGACCAAGGTTGCATCGGAGAGAGCATGAGTCCTTATGTCAAAGAAGGTGATGACATTGATTCGAACTCGAGGATGAGTTCTTTTCAACACCGGACATTTGATGTATGAACATCTAGCGGTTCAATCAATTCTTATATTAGGATACGATCTTGCCTTCGTCCGAGCCATGACGAAGAGCAATTAAGGCATCTAACAAGGATCTTGGAAGCCCCATGATCCCTTGATATGAGTATGCCATATTTCGAACCTTAGAAAGAAGAAAATATGCCGTCGAGAAACTCCCACGGTCTACCCGTGGTCACCACCACAGATGTGTTCTATTATGTAGCTCGATAAGGACTTTCCAATGGGAATCATGGTTTGCTCATGATCCCTACCTATGGTGCGTTGCCACTGAAAATTAGGGTTTCATTATTTATGATTATTTTTATTTTTTTTTGAAATTTTTGTTTAGTTTTAAAATTTTTCTATTTAGTTTTAAAATTTTTATTGTTTCTTTTGTTTGTTTGAATTTTTCTCAATTTCTAGACTATTTAAACATTGAGCCAAGACTCTCGTAGGGGATGAAGATTATGATTTTGGTTTTATAAAAATTTATTTCATTTAAATGTAGAGGCGGAGCCTCTTTGTTTGCGAAGTTTCCTCCTTCGATTTTTCTGCCTCCCTCTATTCTAACGGCGCGCGTGGAAGGATCTCACCCATCCCACTATCCCACCTGCCTCAAGTTGAGGGCTATGGCTTCTATAAAATTTAACCTTTAAGTGGTGGTTAATACTCTATTGCTGTCACTGTATAGGTAATGATGGTCAAAGCTCCTTAAACTTCCTATATTACCATAAATTGTACCTTCTGTAAGTCTGCCAATTAATTGTTCTAAGCTAAAAAAATGGAGGATGACATTTGTGTTGTAATTTTTGGGAATTTCTTTTAGTGTTTAGCCACATGTTTTCTATTGCAGTATTTTGCATGGGGACCGTACATTGTGAATATACGGCAAGCAATAGAAGTATGATGGTAACAACAACAATAAATACCTAAACAAATTGATTTAGCCTCTTTAATTAAAAAAGGCATTATAATGCTTCACTTTCAAGGATTATGTTGTTTGATCCCTTGCTACTATTCTCATTACAGAAAAATTTCTTTTTTCTTGTGATCTTTGTTTTTGATTTGCTCACTTCTTTGTCCTTTGATTACTCTTAAGTGATTTCAAGCTTTCTTTTTATTTTTGTTGGTCATTCTTCTAGGTTTCATCACCAAAGAGTACCATTGGTCATTCTTGTATGTGGAACTGCTTGTACTGGAAAGTCCACGATTGCAACACAACTTGCTCAAAGACTCAATTTACCGAATGTCTTGCAGGTTATTTTCTCATGATTAGTTTGATATTTTTTTTTTGGAGTTATCAAATAGCAATTTATCTTATAATGTGTTTTATGCAGACAGAAATGGTGTATGAACTTTTGCGCACATCAACAGAGTAAGTCTATCTATTCGGTATTCGGTACAATTTATTTGATTAAAGTTTTTCAATGCTTGAAGGGGAGCCTTGGCACAATGGTAAAATTACTGTCTTGTGATTTAGAAGTCACGGGTTCAAGTCTTGAAAATAGTCTATTGCAAAGCAAGATAAAATTGTGTACAATAGACCTTTCCATAGAACTCAGCATGACCTTTAAAATTTTTCAATGCTTGTAAGCTTCAAGTGCTCTTGCTATTCTTTTTATCAAGTGACTTAGAAACGCAGGCTCCATGTGAATCCTAAGCTTATTTTTGTGCTCTACTGTATTAAGGTGCATTGTGGTTTAACTCCACAGTTTTGCCTCTTGAGGCTGATGCATTTGCCCAAGCATATGAAGTAGAGATGCATTTGTTCAAGCATATAAAATAGTTGCATGAAGTAGAAACTCATCTTCACAAGACTAACATAGATTTGCTATTTATATTTTGATGATAGCATACTGCCCACTACTTGATTTCTTACCTCAATTACACATTACCAATTCTTGTCTCGTCATTAATCTCTACTCATTTTATCTATTTAAAGTGTGACTGTTCTAATGATTTCTATTGCCATTCACTACCTAGCAAGGTTTCCATCCATTAAAGTTGTTTTTGGCTTCATTTTGTTTAATGTAAAATATCTTTGTCATCCATGACCCTTATGCAAAATGCTAATCTTTCAAATCATCACTTGGTTATCAGTCACAATTTATTCTAAATACTTCTTTGAGTACTTGTTTGTAGATTCAATTTTAAGGTTTCTTGGCCCGTTTGTCATTGAATAGTATGCATGTGATTATTGACTTAAATTGTGTTCACCGTGGGGAAAGATGTATTCTATTGCATCATTTTTAGTGGCTTAACCGTTGCACCAACATTGGGGAGGAGCAACTATTTGTGTCACCTCATCTTAAGGTGGTATTGGTTATTTCTTTCTTGTATATGACGAAGACGTTCATTTGATATTGTTGATATTGATCTGATGATATTTGTAGACCAAGTTAATAGTCAAACTATGATGCATATATACTAGAGAAGAAATCAATCAGTTATATTATTACTAAATCTTTTTATTTTAATCGAATTTCCCCTTGAATAAACAATAGCTACTACCAAAGCAAGATATTTAATATCCAAAAGTTTGGTCATAATATGCAACCTCTAATCACATATAACATTATTAGGCTGTATTTGGACAAACAAGCAGAGTAGATCAAGACATGAATACTATCATGAACAAAAAGGCCCTATATGCGGTAACTTTGATGTGCGATAGTTAGATAAGATCTATGCAAATGAACATTATCAACTTTCTATTGTACTGCAATAGAAAGGTAATATTTCACATTGTTTTGATGCAACTATAGACTATCAAAAATAGAACATCATGATGCATTTCTACATATATCTCTTGATGGATGGACGGTGTAGTTCATGAGATAGACATAGAATATATAGTGCATGTGGTTATAGACAATGATGTCAAATTTAGGGCTGGAGAGCTCTTATAGCAAGAAGATCCAACATTGTTTTAGATGTTAATTGCAACTCTCTACATCGATTTAATGATGGTGGGTATTAAGAGACTCGATAGGTGAAAAAGGTAGTGCAGAAGGGTAATTGTTTACAAAATTCCTTTAGAATCATAATTTAACTCACGAATTGGTAAGGAAATTTTTGACAGTAAGATTTTATGATTGCGAGAAAATGGTTTGCAACTCACTTTTTCTTGTTAGAGTTCTAGAAAAAAAAAAGAGCAAAGGCTGTGTTTACTTTTGAGGATTAGCATCACTAAAGGTAAGGAGACAACAAATCAAGGTATTAAATATCAATCCGTTCCGTCTGGGTGATTTTTTTCATTCCGACGTGGAACCGACACCGGCATGCGCACGAGATGCCAGTAGTAGTGGCGACGAAGGCACGATCGGTGACACCAGTCGATGGCGATCATGTTCGCGATAGCGCTGTGGGATCGGAAATGTGACCGCGGTGAGGGATCGAGAATGCGATCACACTGTGGGATCGTCATCGAAATCAAATTAGGAATTAATAAATGTAATTTATAAAATTAATTGATATATAGATTATAATATAATTGTAATTAAATATTTAAAATTAAATCTTAAATTATTTTTAAAAATTAATTAAAATTTAAAAAAATTTTGAAATAATTTTAGAATTTTATAAAGAAATCATTTCAAGAGAAGAAATCGAAATATACTTAACAATAAATATTTGAAATCAAACGAATAATAAGTATTTTAAATAATTAAATATTAATGGTTAAAAAATAGAAAAAAAATATCGAAATAGTATCAACACAGAAGATACTGTACCGAAACCATATTGCTCTGGTCGCGGACCGAAATCTCAGTACAGATCGAGATTTTAAACCTTGCAACAAATTATTATATTTACTAAATTTTTGTATTACATTGTAGATATTCTTATGGCAGTAGAGACCTTATTCTATGTAAACTCAATATGAACAGGAAGATGCAAATAGGCAATGTTTACCACTTATTTTACAAAGAAAAAAAAATACAAAATTAAGAAGCTAACCAAGTATCAACATGATATAGATATTATTGTAAGATAGAACAACCAAATGGAAAAAATATTTCATTGGTAGGTGCATTCTTTTTAATAATAAGAAAATTTTAATATTGATCGTTAATAATTATATATGTTTAATTATTTTAGATTATTATCTCATTTCGATATCATTATTGACATAATCTAAACATAAATGATAGTCTCCTAATGACACTTCGAAGTGTAATTTGAACATTACAACCAAAGAGAGAGTTAACTATTTAGGATATTAATGAAATTTAATTATTTTAAGAGGTATACGATTCTTTTAGCAATCCTTTTGCATTGTCATGTAGATATACAACTGATATGGGTAAATATAAAATAATTTATTCCTAGTCATTATCAATATATATAAACTTTTAATTTTGTTCACTTATTTATCTTATAGTTGAATGGTGGTTACAATGTTGATGATTAGCTCGAAATTAAAAAAAAAATCCAAGGTATGGATTCTCTCATAGATGCGGATGGTTGAAATATAGGAGTGTTTAGTGTTCTTTGTGATCCTAAAGTATCTCTAAAATCTAAATGGAAATTTTACAAAATAGTTCTTAAACTTGTTATGTTATATGGAGCTGAGCTATAATTGGAGCATACAAGTAGAAAATAAGAGTCGCAGAGAGAGGATGTTTAGGTGAATGTGTGGATACAAAAAAGATTAACATGATAAAAAATGAGAACATTAAAGAGAAAATTAGATTGTGCCTATTGAGAAAATTTTTTGAGATATGCATTAAAGATGACACAGATATATATTTAGATTAATAAATGCTCTAGTTAGGTCATATAAAACTATGACAAATATGTATATTAAATGAGGAAGAGGAAAATTAAAGAAGACTTAATTAACAACGATGAAACATGATAAATTTTATTTAAATATAGATGATAATATAATAGGGGATAAAGCTCAATGGTGTTGGAGGATCCTTATATACGACCCCACTTAATGGGATTTGGTATGGTTGTGTTGTTCTATTCTCTCATAGATGTGTCTTCAAGTAATTCATAAAAAAATTAGTCTAACTTTCTCTCTTATTTATACAAAATTGCAAAATTGTCTCTATTGTTGTTGCTTGGAAAAAATTGTCTATATTCACTATAATAGCCGTCTCCAACTAAGGGTTGTTATGAAATAAAAACTAAGGACTATAGTCCAATGATACAGATTTGATAGATGGAATGAAAGATCGTTAAAGTCTTGTTGAAATTGAGAATCCATTACTTGATAAACAAAAGGATCCACCGAACCATCTCAATCCTTTATCAACAGATTAAAAAATAAAAGATAGAGGAGATGGTGGAAGATTATGATGGTGGAGATTTTGACTGGGAATTTTTATTGTTTGGATCTCAAACCAAACATTTTTTAACATCTAAATTCTAAACACAACTGAAGGTCATAGACAAAGTTAAAGGCAAATCTTTTACAATTTCCATTAAAAAGAAACAGAAAAGACAACTCTTGCTTTTAAGGGAAAGTGTTAGTTGAGGATTGGTTAAAATCCACTCAATGTAAGTTATGCGCAAGAACATATGGTACAACTGATGAAACATAATAGTCTTTTGACACTGTAGTCCAATGAGAAGTTTGCAATGATGATGGATATTGACAAAAGTGTAACTACTAATAGAAGAAATAATAGTACCGATGCACTTGGTGGTTGTGAAACTGAGAGTTTGGTTCGTAGAAAATTTTTCATTTTTCATTTTCATTTTTCCTTTTCCAGAAAACAGAAAATATTTTTTTTTTGTGTTTTTCAATTTTCCAAAAAATGCTCCTTTATTTTCTGGAAAACGAAAATGAAAACAGAAAACGATTTTTTTGTGTTTTCCAGTTTTCCATAAAACGCTCTTTTATTTTCTGGAAAACGAAAATGGAAAACGCCAGCCAAACGCATTTTCTCGTTTTCTCAGAAAATGAAAACGGAAAATAGAAAATTTTCTATGAACCAAACGCGACATGTGAGCAAGGCAAGGTTTAAAATTTCATTTTGTTTCGCTCAAAACGGACGAAATGTTTCGTTCCGACGCGCGATCGAAACGAAACGACGGCGAAATTTCGCGTGACAGAGCAACGGCGGCAACTGGCGCGCGATCGCGATCCTCGCGTGATTGCAATCCCCGCGCGATCGCGGGATCGTGATCGCGTTCCCCACGTGATTGCGATCCAAATCTACTATCCCAATTTAATTAAAAATTAAATTTATATAATTAACTAAATTATAATTTCTATATTATAATATTATTAATTAAAAATTTATATATAATATAAATTAATTAAACCATAAATTTAATTAAATAAATTATTAATTAATTTATATTATCGAAACAGTATCGGCACGCACAATACGATACCGAAATCATATCGTTCCGGTCACTGACCGAAACCTTGGTACGGCTCGGCATTTAAAACCTTGGAGCAAGGTACACACAACCCAAGATGATGATCATTAATGTTGATATAAGGGTGACAAACTAAATTAAAACTCATGATTATATGCAAGAGAGTTTTGTTGAGATGAATTCTGTGCATCATATGGTGATATGAGATATCAGGACATAGGTGTATTCTTATCTTGTATAGTTCTGATTCCAGGGTTATAAATCCAAGTCCAAATCCAGTGGTGACTATGTGGAGAAATCAATGTCAACCTGGCAGGTCTTAGGATGATTATTTAATTTGGGTGTTAAAAAATTATGGGTTGATTTTTTAATTGGAAATAGTGATGTATTAATTTTTTTTGGAAAAAAGAATTATGTTTATTTGCTTTTAAACAATTTTGAGTCCTGTAATGTTTAAAAACTTTTAAAAAGTCAATATAAAAATAACATACAAATTGATTTTTTACAATAAAAAAACAAAAACTATTTAGAGTGAACACTCATCCATTAGTTAAAGAAGAACCCTTTAATTATACAATAAGATATATAATTCTATCTTCATTCTTAAACAAAATTTAGAAGACACTTTTACAAATACTACTCTAAGTTTCATGAATAATTTGAATTTAAAATATCCAGATAAATGATTAACATAAGAAATGGCCATAATCTTAAAAATTCTAAATGTGAAAAATCAAGACAATTTTTTTTGATCATTCTAGATGCAAGTTATTGGACTTGACTCCTTTACAATAAAATTACCCGTGATTAACACTATTACATTGCAATAATAATAAAAATATAGATTCTGGAAAAAATTAAATAGGCACAGAAGAGTTCACAAAGGAGTCTCGAAACATGAATTCAACGGACAACACCTAAGTGTAAACTCAAATAGTGGTAATGAGCATCTATAGCACTTGAATATTAATGAAAATAATATTTTTTAATTAATGCACTTAATTTAAAAAGTAAAATATATCAAAACCGCATTGACATGACACGTTATAATATTGACTTAACATTTTGGACGTGGTCTTTACAATTGTAGATAAAACCTCCGAGGATGAATCACTAATAAGATTTCTGCAAACTCATAAGCTTGACCCAAATATGGGATTTCACTTGAGGATAAGACCTCACAATCTTTTCCTAAGAGATGAAATAAAAGTAAAAGGGGGAGAAGAAATTACCAAAGAGATTAATAGAGTTGAAGCCTTAAAAATTTTATCCAAGTTCTTGGATATGCTATGGATACTTGATCCGAATTTAGAATGACAAATGAGAATATAAAATGTTGAATCTTAGTACCTAAAACATCTCCAAGGCTTGAATAAGCTATGGTCCAATATTTAGTTAGAAAAATTAAATAGGTATCTCTAGTTGATTGGATATATGGTTTAGTCAACTAGTAATTCTAAAATTAAATATTAAAATTAACAATAACATTTTGAGTCAACTTAATCTCATTCATCATTCTATTTAATTGAAAAAGTCATCTAAATGATTGAAGCTCAAACCAAAAAGCTTTTGTTGTCTAAACCCTTTAGTTAAATGTCAACTTTTGTTCTAGTCAACTAGCTTATTGCCAGTGACTTACTCTACTTGATTGACCTACTCTTGTCGACTAGTCTATTGCAGTGATTGAATCAACTTAGAGCAGATTGACATCGTAGACAATTTCTTTTATTCAACTTATAGTTCATTATAAGTTGATCTAGAGTTTGAGACCTAAGCCGTCAACAAAGATAACTCGGGAACACTAACAACATAACTTGCGAATGACTCAAAGTCGTAAGTGTTCAAGAAAAAGAAAGCTCTTGGTATTCTAATTTTCCCTAGGTTATCACAACATCCATATAATCTAAATCCAAAAAGAAATATAAGATTACAATATCGCAAAGAATATTGGGTTCCTTTATTAGGATTGATGACCATCTTTGAGTTTTAAGCCCCAATTGGCTCCATACTTGATCAATCAAGTCTATCACCCAAAGTTGATCAACTCCGTCTCTAAATTTTATGGTACTCTAAGCATGGGATGCATTTCATTAAATACATATATACCTTAATCCCATTGTTAAAAAAAAGATTTTATTGTCCAAAATTGGCATCTAATTGACAACTATCTCTTAAATTGTGTGAATTATAGGAGCATTAAGCTGATGGGTCTTACCATAAAACTTTGAATAATTGTAATAGAAAAAAGACTAAGATAGGAGACCATGGTGATCAAAGATCAATTTGGATTATGTCTTGAAGATTGACAATAGAAGTTATACATCTTAAATTGAAAAGTATTATGTGAAGAAACAAGGCTGATATATGGTATTTTTCTACCTAGAAAAAACTTATTACTGAATCTTGAGGGAAATTATGTATAGAATTATAGAAAAGAAAGGGGTTAGCGTTGTGTATATTGAAACAATTAAGAATATATATAAAGATGCAATGACAAAATAAAAACTCTAGGCAAATTAACCGAAACATTTCTGTAAATATAGGGTTGCATTAAATATCAATTCTAAATCCCTATCTTTTTGTACGGATCATGAATGAATTCACTAGACACTTCCAAGTCATGTCACTATGATGCATATTATTTGCAAATGCTATTGTTTTGGTAGATGAGACATGTGAAGGAGAAAATGCTAAGTTTCAATCTTAGTGGGAAACACAGGAAGTCAAAGAATTTAGGCTTTGTAAAGTGAGGATATAATATATGAAATTTAAGTTTAGCAATATTATACGTATTAAGACAATTGTTAAGATTGGAGAGGATGAGATACCTGTAACTGAGAACTTGAAGTATTAGGATCTTTTTTATAAAAGGATAGAGGGGTTGAGAGAGACATCTTACATACAATACGAGTAAGATAATTGAAATAGAGGAGAGCGTTAGGTGTTTTTTGTGATCATAAACTACTTTTAAACGAAGGGGAGCCTTAACACAATGGTAAAGTTGTCATGTGACATAGAGGTCACGGGTTCGAGTCGCGGAAATAACTTCTTACAAAGCAGGGTAAGACTACGTATAATAGACCTTTCCCAGAGACCCTACATTGGAGGGAGTTTCGTACATTGGATTGACCTTTTATAAAATACTTTTAAAACTTAAGGGGAGGTACTACAAAACGACGGTTAGATTTACTATGTTATATGGAGCTGAATATTGGACTATAACTATAATACACTAGCAGAAGTTGAGTTGTAGAGATGAAGATATTAAGGTCGACGTGGGGACATACAATGATGGGAAGAATAAGATACGAGAATATTAGAGAGAAAGTCGAAGTTGCACCTTTTGAGGAAAAATTTCGATGGATGCATTTAAGATGATAAGGAAATATATTTTGATGACTGATAAATACTCCAATTAAGTAATGTGATATTATGCCAAATATGTACATTAAATGAGGAAGAGAAAGGCTAAAAAAAATTAGTAATGATAAAACGGGATAAAATTTATTTAAATATATATAATAATATAGTGGAGTTTAGAGCTTAATGGCACATTAAGATTTGTTTAGCCAATCCGACTTTGTGGAATAAGACTTGATTGTTATTGTATCAAATAAAGTATAAAAAGTGATTTTTAATGTTATATTAATTGCTCATATAATAAATCTATAAAAATATCAATTCATTTCAAATAAAATTACATAATCAACAACCAAAGCACTCAACTATGCTTTCAAATATGACAATGCTTTAATATTGCAGAATTTAAAAATAAGGCGTGCTGAAGTTTTTGTTGAATTAAAGAATGTTCATTTGTTTTAGTGTTTCATCTACAAAAATTCAATAAATTGTATGTATAAATTATTATGGAGTGAGAGTAATATAACTAAAGTTTAAATTTAAAACTAAAGTTTACAAACATTTTTAATTCTTAAGTTTGAGATGATCAAAATTTATTAACTAAATGATTAATTATAATATAAAATTAATTAAAAAATACTTATATTAAGCGGAACTAATTATGTTATTATTAATAATTTAACTAAATAAGTATCAAAAACGTACCAACATATCATGATACGGTGGTTTTGATTAAAGATTGAAACTCTAGTATGACTCAAGATTTTAAATTTTGGTCTTACTTGGAGATGCATGCTATCAATTAAACACCTTAATCACACCTAATTAAGGCGTATTGTCAAATCATTAAAACACCATAATCAAACCTAATAACAGAAACATTATCTCAACACTAGCAATATATCATACTCACTTGTGGAGGCTTACGCATTGCTTCATTTAATGGTGTAAATTAGTGAATATTCAGGGGTGCATTACAGGTTTTGTTGTAAAAGTGTGTTCTCTTAATCATGTTTTATGTATTTATTATCATTGTGATTATTTTATATTTATTTATGCTATATATTTTTAATGTTCATATATTGATCACCCATGCTCATATTTAAATTTACCAATTGCATTTAAGTTTTATAATTTGCAAATATCGAAAAGAAAGGTGCACCATATATTCACCGCCTATGTTGAGATCATCATCTCTTTCCTATAGTTATTTCTAAACTCTCACTTGTAAACTAATTATAAGATTCATTAACTAATTATATTTTATACATGGTTTAAAATCTCGTCGATGTAGCACAATAGATGAACAAAACACGATCCTCACTAAGAGGGGTAAACTCTTACGCAAAGAACAATAATGGAAATTCAATTAATTCAAGATGATTAAACTACAGGATTCTAGATTCCTTTTATAGACTTGACTTAATAACAAATATAAAAATAAATATGCTAAAAGGGTAGCTCGATGCATGAAGCTCCCACCATGCGAAGTCCCGAGGAAAGGTCTATTGTACGCAACCTTATCTTATTCTATAAAAGATTGTTTCCACTCGAACCTGTGACTTCTAAGTCATAAGACATCAACTTTAACGTTGTGCGAAGGCTCCCCTTCAAAATAAATATGCTAAATAAGGAAAAAACCATAATTTAGTAGGTTGTAATTAATTCCCTATTTATTGCTTAAATAGAAAATACTAGTTACTAAATAACAAACAAATCAAATCTCTAATTATTGCAACCACTTTAATCTTCAATTTATTTTTTTTATTGCCGTAATAATTCATAATTATTTCCAATTTCTTTTTCCTCGTGTCGCCTATTATGATAATTTATTTTTTTCTTTCCATATCTCGTACTGTCAAGGGAAATGATTGAAACATGTCATTTTAGTAAATCCAAAACTCAATATTGTTCGACACCAAGGTTCAAAATCTCTAGTAGAGCTATAGTTTTAGTTTTTGATCTAAAAGATATTGTTCCAGTATTGTGCTGATGCTCTGATGAATGTTGCTAGTGATGAATTGGAGGTTGAAAGAGGAAGGAGATGAAGCAAGGGAAGGAGAGATTGTTTGTGTTGAGTGATATTGAGTTTTAGTAATTTATTGAAATGATATATAACTTGCTGGACACAGACTCCTTTTTCAATTTCAATGCATTACTGACATCATACATTGAATCATTGACACAAGGTTTTAAAAGCCGACTCGTATCGGGCGAAACTGACGAAACGTTTCGGCGTGGGATCGAAATGGAACGCGTGCGAGATTTCGATGAAATGCACGCACCGACGGCGGAGGAGAAGGGAAGAAGCACCGACGGCGGAGGAGAAGGGAAGAAGCGTACATGGAAGCAACGACGAAGGCAAAGGCGGCGATGACGCGCGCACGCGGGATCGCGATCGCGGGATCGCGCGCAGGATCGCGTGCGGGATCGCGATCGCGATCACCGTGCGATCGCGGGATCACAATCGCAATCACCGCACGATCGCGGGATCGCGATCGCGATCGTGATCTCGATCCGTGATTAATTGAAAATTTTATTTATATAATTAACTAATATAAAAATTATAATATAATTATAATTAAATAAATTATTAATTAAAATTTTATATATAATATAAATTAATTAAATCATAAATTTAATTAAATAAATTATTAATTAATTTATATTATTGATAATATCAAAATCACGTGTCGTTGGCCACGGCCAATCAAACTTCGATACGGCTCGATATTTAAAACCTTGCATTGACATGATACTAAAATAGTATCATTTTAATCAAAGACCGAAATTTTGGCACGACTCGAGATTTTGAGCTTTGATTTTATATGTGAATTAATATTAAAATATAATGAATAAGTTATAAATTAATATTAGTTAATTAATTCTAATGATGTAACTAATGTATTAGTTTACAACATTAGCTATATATGTTTTATTTACATTTGTATCACTTTATCAATATTAATAAGTTATTCTTGACCACACTAGCGTTGAGTACTTGCCAATCGACACACTTGGGATGATAATGGAAAAGGCTGAAGGATCATTTCATGATCTCTTTTCTCACCTCTTCTTCTTTACTCCTCGTCCATTGCACTCCATCATTGAGGTATAAGTCTTTGCTTCACCTTCTTTGACCGAGTCGATTATGGATGGTATAAGATCAACACTACTAGGTTCACTTTGGATTCTTTCGACGTAGGTAGCGAAATCATTTTATCAACATGGCTTGAGATTTTAATGATTAGTTGTAGTAGGTTACTTTACGAAGTTATATAATGGTATCTTTTGTCACACCTCGAGAGTATACTTGTCCGTTGACCGGACGATACCCTCTTGTGACAATATAAAATACAACACTGATACAAACTCCAAATAGCTGCTGGCACACACAAGCCATAAATCATAATGAAATAATACTGACAAGTAATAGAAATACAAAAACACAAAGATGCGACCGGAGTGACTTTGGCATAGTAAGAAAATCGAATAAAAAATAATAGTACAACTAAAACCATAATAAAGAATCAGGTATTATGACAATACAATCATAATAAAAATGCAGAACCAAAATGGGATATAATCCAAATGCTCGGTGTGAGATGAGATCGGTAGACAGGATCTCCAAGCACCATACAACATCCTCTACTTGCTACCTAGGCGAATCCAGTTGTGTGGCGGTGAGTATAAGACTCAGTGGTATAGGAAAGATAGTACATGAACTAATAAACATATGGAAATCAATAGGTATACAGTCTCACAAATAATGATAAATAACTGTCAGTAATAACATGATAAAACATATACAAACCTGATCCATCGATTGTAGTCATCGATACAAAATATACGAATTTGCAAGGCACTATTCATAGTAGCAAGTGCAATAGAGGCAAACATATAATATGCAATAACATGTATGTAATGTAAATGTCACACTGAATGCAACAGTCATATATCAAACATATGGAATCAATCACAAACATAAATGCAATATATAACAATAGCAAGAATGCAATAAACACCACATGCATCATGCATGGTCACAGCCTGCACACAACTCCAGCTACCACTATCCCACAGTAGCCGAGTAGGCATAACAGGACGACTGCACCCAACTCTAGCTACCACTACTCACGAGTGGCCGAAGTGGCAATATGATGAGTAGCTACAAGTTACATATAGTGGTCACTGCCTGCATGCAACTCCAGCTACTACTATCCCACAGTGGCCGAGTGCGGCATGACATGACAAGACTGCACTCAACCAAGGTTTTAAATGCTGAGCTGAATTGGGCGAAATCGACGAAAAATTTCGTTTCGATGTCGGACCGAAATCGGAATGTGCACGTGATTTCGGTAAAACGCGCGCACCGACAGAAGACTGAGGAGAAGGGAAGGAGCTTACCTGGAAGCAACGGTGAAGGCTCGACGAGGCAGAGGCGGCGACGACGCAGAGCAGGCGGTGATCGCGCGCTGGGAGCCTAGATGCCTATCGCGATCGCGCGATCCCGAACGCGCTCGGGATCACGATCGTGATCCCGAGCGCGCTGCAGTAGAGATCACGATCATCGCGCTAGGGATCGCGGGATCAAGATCGTGATCGTGATCGCGATCCCCGATCCGTGATTCGCATTGGAATTAATTAAAAATTTAATTTATATAATTAACTAATATAGAAATTATAATATAATTATAATTAAATAAATTATTAATTAAAATTTTATATATAATATAAATTAATTAAATAAATTATTAATTAATTTATATTATCGAAACAGTATCGGCACGCACGATACGATACCAAAACTATATCGTTCAGATCACTGACCAAAATCTCGGTACGGCTCGGTATTTAAAACCTTGCACTCAACTCCAGCTACCACTGCTCCAAGAGGCTGAGGAGGCAGTAATGACTGACGACTCTCTCAACCACAAGGGAGGCCTAGTCGCTAGTATGCATGAAATGCGATCATAAATAGACAGTGCGCTCAAACACCCGAGTATAACCACCACTACACAACAGTAATTCGATCATAACTAGAAGTTCAAAACAATGAGTCACAAAAATAAACATGGCAGATATAATTGGTAACAAATAACAAGGATGGCAAAAGAGACTGTATAGAAACCAATTAGAATATCTCAATGGGTCAAATGACTAAGTGTCAAGTATTGATAAAATAAGAGTGGAGACAAGAGCATATACTAGCATCGTAACAACATTCGTGCACTAAGATCAATGATCTATGAAAACAAAGGAGGAACACCCACCTAGAATGTAGTTTGTACTGCTAGCTTGCGCATCCGCGACATAGAATACAATTAAGTCTATCGTAACCCGAATGATCGGATCAAATCCTACATCAAACTCGAATCACAATCCATTAGCCGAATATTAACCACAAATACCTTTCACCCTATCCTACATATTTACTGTCATATCACCATAATTACACAATTGATCTAACTACCCAACTAATCAAACAAGCATCCACACTGAATCATAAACTATATCTCTATCCATTCTCACCTCGCTTACCTTCACCTGCACATCTTCTTGCTCCAATTTAGGGTATCTAATCTGCATCGAACAACCAAATTAAAGGCGAAACCCAATTCAGATCAACTTCATCCCCTAACAATCTATCTTAGATATCACATAATCCCTACCAAATCCATACTTACCTCGTGACGTTACAATTGTTCACAGCATATCAGGAAGAACAAACCCCCCTGTCGATCACCTGTAAACGCAATTAAACTAGTTTCTCCCTAATCCACGAAACTCTGATTCCTTAATCCAAAGCAACAAGATAAACAAGACTACCATAAACAAAGATGTGGCCAATTTATTAGATGTGCTCATGAACCACCCAAATCTACATTCGTGACATTCTTCTCAGTCTCGACGACAGCGCCGTTGGAACCCTCAGAAATCACAGATCGTTGGTGTGATGTGTGATCCAGAGAGGCAGGCGGCAGCTAGCATGGAGGAAGGGAAGCAGTGACGACAAGAGAGGCGGCGGCTTAGCTACAGCTAATCTCTGCTATTGTCGGAGGCGGGCTAGGCTCGCGACGCTCGACCCAAGCACGTGATCGGAAGGCAAGTGGCACCAATGTTGTTTGTGGGGCGGCAGAGATGAAGAGAAGAAGAAAAAAGATGCAATTGGGGAATAGAGGAGCAGTGAGATGGAAGAGAAAACGACGGAGCTGAGATCGCGAGGTAGGGGACGTCTCTGGTAGGCGACTCCGATGGCCGGAGGCAAGCCAGCAACGAGTTGAGCGAAGGTCGCGGCTGAGGAAAAGAAAGAATCAGGATTAGGAGAAAGAGAAATCGGAAATAAGGAAATGGGGGGAAATTTGAAACTTAGTTTAATCGAACCAATTAACTCCCCAATAACAGATAATCCAAATAGGCTTCCTTAATGCCTATTAAATCCTTCCCTATAAAATGCCATTAGAACTCCATTTAGATTAGGAAAAATAATTCTAAAAATTCTTGAAAAATTCTATAAGATAATTTTTTAATTAACCAGTGTAATTTTATTATTATTTTAGTGTCGTATTTTACATGCTCCCCCACTAATAAAAATTTGGTCCTTAAATTTCCTAGTCAAGTACAGTGAGTAAACAATGTCATATTGACCGATCCAAATACTTCGAGATAGGTTAGGCACCTCAAGAAATAAGTGGGGATATTGAGCTTGGATATTATTTTTTTCCATCTCCCAAATAGTCTCTAAAATCTATCACGCATGCTCTCAGCAAAACTTTTAAAGTCTGCATTGTATGCTCTGTTTAACCATTCGTCTGAGGGTGAACAACTGTACCAAAGTGGAGCTTTGTACCTAGGACCCACTGGAGACTTTGCCAGCATCGTAAAGTGAATCGCGAATCTTTATTGGAAATGATACTCAAGGATACCCCAAAAAGGCTGGAAATCTCCTTGTAGTATAATTTTACCAATCGATCCAACAGATCCACTTTATCGATTAGTAGAAAATGAGCGGACTTGGTTAATCGATCCATGATCAACCAAATCGCATCATATTCTTTTCGAATTCTAGATAATCTCTCAACTAAATCCATCGTAATATGCTCCCACCTCTGTTCCAGTATCTAAATCCCTAGAGTAACTCTACTAGTCTCTGATGTTCTATCTTTACTTATTGACACCAAACATCAAGCTACGAAACCAACCATGTCCTATATGTTGTTCCACTAACAATAATGTTTCAAACGTCAATATATCTAAGTACCACCAGGATGTACTGCAAATCTCGAATGGTTAGTCTCTTGGAGCAACTCTTCCTGTTTTTGATGCAACTCCGGAACCCACCATCTTCCTCGAAAATGGAGTATTCCTTTCTCACAAGAGAAATCAATCTGCTGTCCAAAATCCACTCTGCTACATAGAAACTGCAAGTGTTGGTTATCAACTTGTGCCTCCTTAATCTTCTCCATGATGAGTAACTGAGCACTCCTCAAAATTAGTATTCCTTATTGCATCTGCCTGCGTTTCCAGCAATTCTATTTTCGAGAATTTCTGAATCAATTCTGTAATAGCTACCTGGTAGCTAGCTAAAATTCCACGAGAATTCTTGCTCCATGCATCTTTAGATTAAAGATGATAGCTGCTAAATCCACATCATGTACAAGATAGCTTGTCTCATAGTTCCTCAGTTGGCAGTAAGCATAAGATATCCCTTGATCGACTACATCAGAATCGCTCCATATCTCTGAAATGATGCATCAGTGTAGAGCACAAATTTGCTTTCCCAAAGGAAATCACTGATACTGATGTGCATGTTAGTCTTTACTTAAGCCCCTTCTGACCAGGTGAACATTCCTTTCTTGGTTAGATGAGTCAGTGGTGTAGCAATGCTAGAAACATCCTATCCAAATCTGGTGTAGCAATGCTAGAAACATCCTATCCAAATCTGCAATAATAATCAATCAATCAAAGGAAACTGCGAACTTCCTTTACTGTCTTCGGTTACTTCCAACTGATAATTGTCTTGAGCTTCTGGGGGTCCTTTGAAATGTCTTAACAACATATCTGAGAAATCCCACTAAGGAAATCAAAATACAGATTCACTAAACCTCGCGTAGAGCTGCTCTCGTCGTAAAATCTCCAATACCATGCGAAGAAAATATTCATGTTCTTTATTGCACCCTACATATATCAAAATATCGTCTAAGAAGACGATCACAAACTTATCCAATCCCTCCAAGAATACTCAATTCATCAAGTCCATGAACGACTGAAACATTAATAAGTCCAAACAATATTACCAAGTGCTCATAAAGTTCATACCGAGTATGAAATGTCGTATTCTACACATATGCATCCTTTTTACTCTAAGCTGATGATATCCCGATCATAAACTAAACTTATACACAGGTGTCCTTTAGCTGATCTAAACAAATCCTCTATCCGCAGCAAAGGATACTTGTTCTCAATAGCTATTGCATTCAGTTGTCGATAATCGATGCATAACCTCAAAGGTCCATCTTTCTTTTTAACAAAGAGTACTGGATCTTCTCAAGGAGAAAAACTGGGACGGATAAATCCCCTGTCCAATACCTCCTATAATTGCTACTTACCTCTTCCAATTCCCATAATGTCATCCGGTATGGGGTCTTCAATACCGGAGCTATTTTCGAAATTATTTTGATCGCAAATTCCACTTGCCTATGTAGTGGCAATCCTGGGAGTTCATCCGAAACTACATTTGAATACTCTCGGACTATACGCACATCCGAGAGGCATGGTATATCATTTCAAAATTTAGATATCCGTAAGGATATGTCTACAGTAAGGGTATGTCTGTCGAAGTCTAAAGGCATCCCTTGATTTCTTGGTTGGTGGTTAGCACCTCAATTGACAGTAAAGATATCACTAACCCACCTGGTCGATGTATAGGAACTCTCCTAATCCTATCCAGAATCCCTCTAAACTTAACGAATGTGAACTACCCGTATCAATCAATATGTCTACTAAAGCGGAGTAAACTAAAATAATATTTCGAATGACCAATCCTTCGGTCCGCTGTGTCTCCTCTCGAGTAATGATGTAAACTCCTCTAACTTCTATACTTGGCGGCTGAGTTCCTGTAAGTACAAAAGACTGCCACGAAGGATCTGAAATCCATTGCTGAAGCTGAAATGCAAATCGAAACGACTGCAATGGAGATGGTAAACACTGTTGTGTTGGATATACTGGGTAATAAACCACCGCTGCTGGAGGATACAGAATAGATGCGACTATCATTGTGTGCTCCCTACTCTGTATATGGTATAACTGTGCCAAAGGTGGTAAAAATCGCTGCAATAATGGAGGTAAACACCAAGGTGCTGGAAAAGAGTACACCATCGGCCGTAAAGTATTGAATAACTGCCAACATTGTAGCACGCTCCATACTCCACAAATGGTATAGCTGCGTCTGGGGAAGTAAATCGCTGATGGTGTAATGACCCAGTCTTCTGTGATGATTTCTGCTGTAGAAGCTATAGACCGTCCTCCCGAAGGCAACATCAGTGGTCTCTACTGAGTCTTCAAAGTACACACTCTCATATGTTCTGACTGCTTACAGTAGGAGTAGATGGATTGATCCAAATGGATAATCTGACTTTGCGCGTCTTCGTAATCTGCACTGCACGTCTGTGGTCTCATTAGTGTCACTCTTTCGATTTTCTCTTTTGTCTGGCATTCTGAAGATTTGACTCCGAGGTTTAGCCCGTAATGTCTGCTTATCAATCTCTTGCTCTCGAGACATTTGCTGCTGAGTAATTTCATAAATATGGCTCGATCTAGTCTCTTTTTTCCAACTTTCGGAGGGTTCCGATTTCGATACTTGACTTGCAATATATTTCCTTCAAGATTTTCTGCATCTTCCACCAAGTAACGACTTAATCACTGAAATAGTAAGAAACTAACTCCACTCCCTTTGCATAAATACAAGTTAGGTACTCAAAAATACCTTCAAAGTTAACTAAGTTAAGTAACTCAAGGATCTGAATCCATCCTAAAATAGGGTAGTTCGATCCTTTACAGACAATATCAATAATAGTATGTCAACTTTGGCCATTACCCAATTGGTAGTGATCGGAGCTGACATGTTTGATGGCTTTCCTTGAGATTGTAATCCTTTGATCTCTAAATGTGTGACGACTTGACCCCTACTTTCCGACTCGGTATTAGTCGACTCTTAAAGGAAATTCACCTTTTCGAAAGCAGGTTTAAGACTCACGAACTTAATAAGTCGTTCTCGTGGTCAATCCAAACCACGGTTACGAATAGTGACTAACACACTACTTGTTATTCCCTGTTATAAACAATTAAGGTGGCGTTTGGTTTAAGGGTTAGGGAATGGAATGATTTCTAATTATAGGATTTGGTTAATGGGTTTGGGAATTGAGGGAATGGAATTATTACTTCTACCGGCTTGAGCCGTTGCTCAGGCTGCCGCGCCACGCATCGCCGTCGGTCGTTGCTCGTTCGTCGCTTAGTCGCCACCGGGCCCATTGCGTCGCCGGCCGTAGCACTGTGCCGCTGCACTGTTCATTAGTTGTCGGCCGTGCCTAGACAGTTACCCGCCCGCCGGTCGTTCTGGTGCCACCCGCCGTCGACAATCATACTTAATCCCAACTTATAAACCAAACAACAGTATTGGAATGACTAAACTCATTCCCATTCCAGTCTACTATCAAATCCATTCTTATTCCTATTCCCGCACTTAAACAAACCACCTAAATGCATAGCCAACAAAAGGATATGGAATAACCATTATCATACCTTAAATCTTATAGCTCAAAGATGTCCCGCTGCTATTAGATCCTAAGAACTCACAAAATAAAAATCGGATAAACAAATCACGAACCATCAAATAAAACCCATAAGTGGACTTCGCAACCTAGGCTCTGATACTAATAAAATTGTCATGCTCCGAGGGTATACTTATCCGTCGACCGGACGGTACCCTCTTGTGACAATATAAGATACAACACTGATACAAGGCCCAAATAGTTGCTGCACACACAAGCCATAAATCACAATGAAATAATATATAATTTCCTGCTGAGCTTAACCTTAAGAAGGAAAAATCTGACACCATTTTGATGGTGCACAAAAAGAAAGGCAAAGGCAAGCCTAAAGGTAAGGGAAAGTCCCAAACCAAGGGCAAAGGCAAATAACTTAAACCCAAAGGAGGGGTAGCCAAGGGAGGGGCTTGCTTCCACTGCAAGGAAGCTGGACACTGGAAGCGTAACTGCAAAGCTTACCTGGAAGATTTTAAGAAGAAAAGAAGTGAGACTTCTACTTCAGGTATAAATGTTATAGAAGTCAATCTATCTATATATCACATTTATTAATGCCGAAGAAATAGAAGGCATCGTTAAAGGACGAGTGGACCTACGAGTAGCAGTATGGAGCAAGGGTCTTCTTTATTCTTTGTAGGAACTTATGATCTATCTCTTCCCTCTGGGCTTGTACTAGAATTAGATGAATGTTGTTATGTGCTTGCCTTAACTAAGAACATCATTTCAGTTTCTTGTTTGGACAAGAAAAGTTTTTCATTTATAATAAAGAACAAATGTTGTTCAGTTTATTTAAATGATATGTTCTATTGTAGTGCACCTCTAATGAACGGACTATACTTTCTAGACTTAGAGAGCCCTATCTATAACATAAGTACCAAGAGGTTCAAGTCAAACGAGTCAATCAAACCTATCTCCGTTGCATCACGCTTAGGTTACATAAATAAGAGTCGCTTATCTCACTCCATAAGGGGTCGCTAGACTCATTGATTTTGAATCATATAAGACGCGAGCCTCGCTTTTTGTGCAAGACGACCAAGACTCCCTTTAGTGGAATAAAGAGCAACAAATTTGTTAGGACTTATACATAGTGATGTATGTGTCCTTTCAATTGTTGCTAGAGGTGGTTACTGTACTTCATTACATTTACATGACTTCAGAGAGATATGGTTATGTGTATCTTATGACATATAATCAATCCTTTAAAAAGTTCAAAGAATTCAAGAATAAAGTACAAAACCAGTTTGGCACGAGTATTAAGATACTTCGATCAGATCGAGGTGATGAATACCTTAGCCATGAGTTTCGTGACTATCTAGCTGAGTGTGAGATTCTATCCCAACTCACTCCTCCTGGAACACCATAGTGGAATGGTGTATCCGAAAGGAGGAATCGTACCCTATTAGATATGGTACGATCTATAATGAGTCACACAGATCTTCCTATATCCTTTTGGGGATATGCTCTAGACACAACAGCCTTTACCTTTAACCTTGTACCATCCAAGACTGTCATAAAGACACCATATACGATATGGACAGGGAGAAATCCCAAGATGTCTTTTATGAGGATTTGGGGTTGTGAGGCTTACGTTCGACGTCAAGTCTCAGACAAACTGAGACCCAAATCCGATAGGTGCTATTTTGTTGGATATCCCAAGGATACAAAGGGATATTACTTCTACATTCCCAGTCAGCACAAAGTGTTTGTGGCAAAGATTGGAGTTTTTCTAGAAAGAGATTTTGTTTCTAGAAAAACTAGTGGGAGTACCTTCGATCTTGAAAAAATTCAAGATAAGGACCATAGCATTGAGGCCTTGATGAAGGTTGAACAGGAACCACAAAGTGTTGTGGGTGATGAGGTTGTTGCACAAAGAGTTGTGGAATAACCACCTGTTCAGGTAGACCTACCTCTTCGCAGGTCTGATAGGGTACGTCGTCAGCCTGAGAGATACTCATTTCTCTTGTCTGATCATGATGACGTTATGCTCATTGAGAATGAGCCTTCCTCCTATCAGGAAGCTGTGATGAACCCAGATTCTGAGAAATGGCTAAAGGCCATGAGATCTGAGATGGAATCCATGTATACCAACCAAGTATGGACTTTGGTTGATCCACCTGAAGGGGTCAAACCCATTGGGTGTAAGTGGGTCTTTAGGAGAAAGACTGACATGGATGGACTTACGCATACCTATAAGGGCCGATTGGTGGCTAAAGGTTTCAAGCAAATTCATGGTATTGACTATGATGAAACCATTTCTCCAGTGACGATGTTTAAGTCCATTCGGATCTTGCTTACTATTGCAGCATACCACGATTATGAGATCTGGTAGATGGATGTCAAAACCTCGTTTCTGAATGGAAACTTACTCGAGGATGTGTACATGCCACGACGAGGGTTTTCAGAGGTCCACATATCGGGAAGGTATCTGTGCAAAGGTCCATTTATGGGCTAAAGCAAGCTTCTCGAGTGGAATCTTCGATTCGATGACGCGATCAAACAGTTTGGTTTCATTAAGAATGAAGCATGAATCTGTGTCTACAAGAGGTTAATGGGAACACATTGTCTTCCTTGTATTGTATGTGGATGACATCGCCATTGGGAATGACATCCCTTCTCTGATCTGAAGACTTGGCTCGGGCGTGCTTCTCGATGAAGGAATTAGCGAAGCGATGCAGATTCTAGGCATCAAGATCTATAGAGATAGATCAAGAGATCGCCTAAGTCGAGTATCGTACATTGACACGGTATTACTACGGTTTGCCGTGCGATAATTCCAAGAAAGGACTTCGTAGATGTCGCGTGGTGTGAGTCTTTCAAGACTCAAAGTCCCTCTTCAGAGGAGAGAGACCGCGTGGATAAGATCCCTTATCATTCGCTTATAGGATCTATCGTATGCGATCTTTGTACTGTCCCGATGTCTCGTATGCTTTGAGCGTGGCGTAGATACCGATTAGATCTAGGTGGCGCCATTTGGATAAGCGATCCAAGAATATTCTTAAGTACTTGAGAAGGACTAAAGAATATTTCTTGATATTCGAGGCGATGAGGAGCTAGTGAAGGGTTCTGATGATGCCAACTTCCATGACCGACTGGATGATTATAGATCGCGATCGGTGTTCGTGTTTGCTTGAATGATTGCGTGTGAGCGGAAGAGTTGGCGAGACACGATTCTTGATTCTACAAGCCGAGTATATCATCGCATCCGAGGCGAAAGGAGGCGATTTAGATCCGCAAGTTCATTCTTGAGCTTGGGGTGGTTCCTAGCATTGCAGATCCTATAGAGCTCTATTGTGACAACGATGGAGCGATTGCGACACTAAGGAACCTCTCACACCAAATGATCAAACACATACTACGACGCTCTATCTCATTCGAGAGATTATCGATAGAGGAGATGTGAAGATTTGCAGTACCCGAGGCTAACATCGCAGATCCTTGACCAAGGCTTTGACACGAAAAACATGACGGTCACATAGTCATCGAGTATTAGATACTACGGTTGATTGACACTAAGTCTAGTGGGAGATTGTTAGTGAAAGCCTTAGAGTCAATCAGTGATAATTGTTGTATGGACTTTATCAGATCGTATTCTTATTTATAAAGGCATGGTTATTATATTTACTTGTATTGGTGTCAAATAACTAAATATAATAATGTCCTTGAGTAGTAGGTTCTTATCATATCAATCGATTGGTTGAATCGATAATGAGATGATATAGAACACTACTCTTAATCATTTCTAATGAGTATTAACATTCGGAATGATGTTAATGCGTAGAGACTAACGTGTAGGTCAACGTGATGACGATCTCACAAGTCGTGGATATGAGATATCGAGTTGACACGTGGATACGTTGGAGAATGTATCTTGAATGACCCGTGAGAAAGTATCGTGGATAGTTATATGAGTGTCATATATACTTTCTCAGTATTTATTAGTATGACTATTAGTCCTTAGACACAAGTCACCATGGTTCCTACGTAAGGAGTTGCGTACTTTGACTTACAAGCGTCACCAGTAAATGGGTGGACTATAAAGGCGATTCTTGGGTATATAACAAATTATGCGCAGAGGGATGTGAGTGATGTAGATGGGATCTATCCCTCTATACGACGGAGAGATATCGTTATTCTTGATAGAGTGAGACCACGAACGATTACGCCAAATGAGTCGATATGAGATATCGAGCTCATTTGATTAGAGTGAGTCTATTCGGAGTTCAAGATTTAGATCAGATGACGACACGGCCTACGCCTCGATCGTCAATCTAGATGTCGAGGATAGGACATCACGCATATTGTGAGAGTCACAATTAGTAGTCACAAAGGTGATGTTGGAGCTCAACATTCTTGTAACTTGGGTAGCAATGATGTGTTGTTAGATATCGCTCATTGCTTATCTTCCTAAATTGGTTTAGGGACATTGCCAACGTTACAAGAACCTATAGGGTCACACACATAAGGGCAATTAGATGGAGATTAGGTTCATATGATGAACCATGAGGATTAGGTTCATGGGATGAACCAAATTGGATTAAGAGTAATCCAAATTAGACTAATTGAGTTAGACTCAAGTTGATTCAAGTGTTGAATGAGTCTAATTTAGATTTGATTCATCAAATCAATTTAAATTAATAAATAGAGATTTATTAAATTAAATTGACTTGAATCAAATGGTTGGATTTGATCAACCATGGGAGATAAGAGGTCAAGTTTGACTTGACTTGAGAGGGAAGATGAAAGTTCAAGTTTGACTTGACCAAATGCCATGTCATGATGATGACTTGGCATAGCCGACCATTGACTTTGTCATATGGTGCCACCTCATGAGGGAGACCAAGGGTCATGGGAGTTACATGCATGCATGTAACCCCCTCTCCATAATGTGGCTGGCCACTTCTTGATGGGTGGGAATTGATTTTGGAAAACTCCACCTTCTTCTTCACAACTTCATTTTCTTCCTTGGATTATTCTCTCAAGCTCTTCCCCTCTCCCAACCTCCTTGGCCGAACCATCCATAGAGTGCTAGCACACTCAAGGGTGTGTTTTCTCCACTTATTGCTTGTGTGGATACCAATAGAGGAGTGTGCACTTGACACTCTCGAGTTCCGGTGAACCTTTTGGACGAGCGGGATTTGCGAAGGGCGTCGCATTGAGGGTAACGTCCTTATCATGTAGATCTAAGGTAGATCTAGGGTTTTATACAAGCACATACATGTTTTAGTTTTAATACATCTTCGCACGGATCCGTGGCCGAACTTCTGGGGTTTCCGCAACGCAAAAAAAAAAACGGTTTTTGCGGCTCGGAAAGTCCAACAGAAACACATATGCAAGGAAGGCCCAACTGATTGCATCATCGGTGCTACAAGGAGTAGAATGATTTTAGATGTTCATCCTCTTTCTGCCAAGTGATGTTATTGGACGTATCTATAGTATATGTAGAAGCTTTATGTGGAACTTGGTACACCTACCGATTGCATGGTTCGCAGGCTAGGACTTCGAGACCTGAAAATTTAGAACATGACTTTTCTAGTGAAGGTACTATATTGAATCCAGGTGAAGCAAGACACACTCTCGATATGCTAGGTCTATCCTGCTTGCCTCCGTCAGGTGTCCTTATAGAACTAGAGAGTGGAGCACTCAGATTCACCACTAATAAAGATGCTTCTCCAGATCCGTGACAATATCCTAGCTATAGCAGGATCTCTAGAGGCAACGAAACTACTATTGGAAAGGTGCTCAATTAGCCGAGCAAGAGAGCCACAAAAGCATATGATCACTTCAGAGGGGTAGTCATGGATAACCACTGTGTGAAAGAGTTACGTACAACCAAGTCATTCCTTCACCTTTCTGGATGCTAACGCAGAGGAAACATCCCACTTGGGATTGACAACCATACTTAGAGGACAGAAGTAGAGGCCTCTATGGGCTGGTGGAAGAAATGCAAGAGCACCTATTCTTTTAATGCCAACAGGTTCATGAGTTATGGGGCAGGATATGCTGGTGGCTGCAAATGGAACTAGAAATGTCCACATTTTGATGGATGCTCAAGACTTTCAAATGATAATCTAGTGATGACCCGACATCTTGTGGTATTAGCTATGATCCGCCACATCTCGAGTGCCAGAAACTAGTGCAAGTTTGAGGGAGTTCGGTTCAATATGGAGTAGACCTTCTGGAAGATAAAAGTTCATGTCTCTTGGTCTCTTGATATCTACTTAGACTTATTGCTTTGACAAATATAAAAGGCAGGGCACTCGAAAGTAATGCAAACTCTTGATAATGGGAGAAGCCTAAGCATCAAGAACTCAGTGTGCGGACAACTAGTGCAACTAAGGAGCTCGAAGTGAGGCAAAAGTTAAGTTATTGGAAGTGTGTTCAGTCGGAGATGGAAGGGGGGAGATGCAGTGAGTCAGTCAGATCGGAGATAGGAGTAGCTCAGCCTCGAGCAAAGGCAAGGCAATTTCAAGTACGTGTGATGGTTCGTGCAGTGCTCGGATCGCAAAGGTAGATCGGCGTTCAAGGCTAGGTTTTTGGATCCCAAACACCCGCAACTTAATCCTCGGCCATGGTGTAAACTACTAATATTGCTGGGCAGAGGTTGAGCACTTGGAGCATAGTGTTCAAGCAACTAGTGCTGTTATGGAGCTTGAGGTGAGACAGAGCTGGGTAGATTAGAAGCAGGTGTGAAGCGGAAGAAGTATCCGGGTGGCCCGATTGCTAGGCTGACCGGGTACAAGGCATGATGGCTTGAGCAGTGCTCGGAACACAAAGGCAACCGAATATTTGGGATTTGACACTCGAGTCCCGAGCACCTACATCTTAGTTCTTGGGAATAACACATTGGTGGCGGATACACAAAGAAATACTCGGGCACTATATCGCTCGGGACTGCATGGGTCGAGTGCAAATAGAGGCTATAGTGGGATGGAGCCCATGCAGGGTGTGGAGGGCAGTAGAGAAGCTTAAGTTTAGTGCTCAGAACACAGAAGTAGCTCGGTGGGCTTGGTGATACTAGGTAGGCAAGATACAGGGTGTGAATGTCTGTACGAAGCTTGGGATGAGGTGCTTGGGTCTTGAGCAATTGCATCTTAGTATTTGGGTGCAATGCACACCACTTCTGCTAGTGGGCAGAGGATGAACACTAGGAGATTAGTGCTCAAACAACCAATGCTGCTAAAGAGCTAAAGGCAATGCAAAATTGGGAAGACTAGAGGCAAAGTGGAAGGATACTCGGGTGGGTCGATTGCTAGGTGGTCTGCGTGTTGCTCAGAATGCAAAGGCAGTTGGGTGTTCGGGGAGGGGATGCTTTGGTCTCGAGCACCTATATATCTCAGTGCTCAAGCACAACACACTAGTGGAGAGCATGTGAAGTAGGAGTACTTGGGCGATATGGTGCTTAAGACCGCATGGGGGCGCAGGTGCGAAGAGGCCCTCCGATGAGCTAGAGCCGCGTGAGGTAACAGAGAATTCCAAGCTTGGTTGTTACAACCTCGATGACATGGAGAAAGAAGTCCAGGTGCTCTATCATGCCTAATATGCTTCATTTTGGTGGTTGACAAGGGACCACGATATGTTTGAAGCTCAAAGTTCTTTCTGACATAGGGTTTGTTGTATAGTTGGTACTTAAGATGAGATAAGTATATGTATACCAGCCTTTGATAACTGCTTGGATTTGACAAGTTATTAGACATAAGTAGTTGTCATTAGTTAACACTGTACATTTTTTTGATGATATATACATTTACCTTTCATAAAAATAAAGTTTAAAATCTTGAGCTAAGTTGGAGTTTTGGTCCCTGACAAGCAGAAGAGGAGAAGTGGAAGTAGAGGAGGAGGAAGAAGATTACTTGTAGATATGAGGAACTCGCTTGTCTCATAGATGAGGAAGAGATTGGGATGGAGCCTGACTTTTATGTGGCTGGATCTTGCAATGAACAGAGATGTTGCGAAACTTGTCTCCTTGAAACCTAGAACTTGTTGGTTTAGTGACAAGAAATGATGTTGTATCCTAAACCACACACTTGATCTCTTAATAACAACACTTTTGTCTCTGTGAGATCTATATTTCGTTGTCTTCGATCCTAAACCCGTGGAGGTCACTAGATCTTATGACAAAAAGTGCATCGCTAGACTTTCATCTCTAATGATTTCACCACACAAGTTTCATGTCTACTAGACTTTCATTTTAATTGATAATTAAATCTTAATTGATTTTATCGAAATAATAAGATTGTCCTACAAATATGATAATTAAATTTTAATTGATTTTATCGAAATTTTAGCTGCTCACCCGCAAGTTTATAGGAATTATTAACTATAAGATTTAATTAAAAGTTCACTGTGCCCACTTGCAATTGCTACCCCACATGAGGCCCGTGGAGGCAGCCTGTGGTCACGGTAGCCCCGCACAAGGTTGCCAGTGGCTATCGCAGCCTCGCCCGTGGCCGCCATGGCCTTGTGCGTGGCTGCCTGCGGCGACCGCAGCCTTGCGCGAGACCGCCCGTGGCCGCCGCGGCCTCACGCGAGGCCCCTATGGCTCCGTGCGAGGCCCTTGGACTTTGCGTGAGGCCGCCTGCTGCCCCTGCAGCCTCGCACGAGGCCCCCACTATTGTTGCGACCCCGCGTGAGGCCACCAAGGCCGTTGCACTAAAAGAAATCCTCGTGCAAGGCCGTTGTGGCCTTGTGCGAGCCCCCCGCGGCTCCATGTAGGCCACCGCGGTCATGCGAGGCTATTGGTACCATCGGTACCAATGTCGGATGACAGACGGAATAGTAAATTCTACCCCAGCATTGGTCGAGATTTAAAATCATGATTAACAGTACAAACATTTGTCACTTAAAATGTTTATGTTCATGTTCAACATTAAACGTGTAATGATATTTGTTTACTTGTAGTATATATGATGTTTTACCACTTACTAAAAGTACATGATTTTGTGAGATGCTAGAAAAACAAGAGAACTACAAAATCGTTGGTATTCTCTTTAATAACTTTGCCATTTGAGCTTGCGGATTGGTTTCTTTCATATTAACTTATTGTCTAATTTTACCTTTGATTAACTTTTAATGGAATGTTTTAGAGTTGTATAGGTATCCAGTTTGTGCTTTAAGAATTAAAAATTAATCTTCTAATACTTCTTTTCAGTGCCCCATTGACTTCTACACCAGTTTGGGCGCGTGATTTTAATTCACCTGAAGAGCTAATAACAGAGTTCTGTAGAGAATGCAGGATTGTTAGGAAAGGTAGCTACAGAATGATTCCTAGTCAAGAATTATTAACATTCCCATTCTAATCTCTGAAGCACATAACATACTCAAAGTAGATTGCCTTTTCATGCTATTGAAATCTTTCCCCCTTGATCATTAGATTGTAACAGGCTGCTATTCTGTCAGGCTTGGCTGGTGACTTGAAGAAGGCAATGAAAGATGGGAAGCCTATCATAATTGAGGTATGTTAGTTTTTGACACTTCCTTTACAACATGAAATTCTAAATGGTACGTTAGGGGCTGGCTAATTTATAACCACTATGTTGGATTTTTTTTTTCATTGCTATTCCTGTTTCACCGGTCAACTGTGAGATTCATTATTTATGTTTCACTATTGGTTCTTGACTAATAGGGGCATAATGCCCCTCTCTTTCATGGAAAAAGAAGAAAATTCTCCTTGATATCGATCCTTGTATCTCGAGAAAAGTCAATACAATATTTTTTTTTGCCATTATCCAACTCACTTTTCGTTTGTCCTTGATACTATATGCTTTCCATACATCAAAGGTATTGAACCTTGGATACTAAATCCATCTGGTTCCCAATGGATTATTAAATTGCAGTATTTGTTGCTCCACTATTGTTGGGTTGTACTATTAGGGGAAACAAGGTATCTATCTCATATTGTTAGCAAGATGTTCCATTGATTCTCTCTTGGATTTGAATATAAGGTCATTGCTATCTTAGAATATTGTTCATCAAATTCACTGTCAATGTTTTAGATAGGTTGACATTGGATAAATATTGCTATTGAATAACGAGAAGAAATCCCTCTAGGTGCCTATCCCAGACCTACACACAACAAAAAATCTAGAAAAGGATGGTCTTGGACCTGCAATAGCAAGTCCAACTGCATAGCAAGATGATTGATGATCTGGCCAACTATCATCAAGAACTATTATAACACATGCTCAAACATCTCGAGGAGATGGACTTGTCTGTTAAAGAGCACAAAGATTCAAATCAATTCTTTGCAGGCTTAGTCAAGTTGCCCAAAGTAGGGCTTTCCAATTTCATCAGAGTTACAATTTTCCCTACCTACAATCTTCCTTGCAATAGTTATTAGGATTGAGATTCTACTTAGGAACACGAAAACGATCGTAGCAATGAACCATAGGATCATCAGATCCTCCAATTTAATAATAATATTTTAGAACTATATTTGGTATTTATGACATATCATATCTATTGTTTTCCATATATAATACTAATATGAATAACTATTCTCATATAATAAATGTATTAAAGACATAATATAGTTTTGTGTTCCATCTTTATATAACAAACAACTTATAATAAATCATAATTCTAAGATACATAATAACAATAATTAAAATGAATTTTTCCTTTTAAGAGTCAATGCGAATTTTGTGTTATTTAAAACCTCCTCAAATGATATAAAAGGGCAACTCAATGCATGAAGTTCTCGCCAATGTGGAGTAGGATCGAATCACTTTTTTTTGTTTTTTTTTATTTACATTAGGTATCAGGTACGATTTCTCTTCCCTATTAGTCCTGATGGCTGACCGGCCTTGCCCCACGGCCTTCAACTAGAGTCCCCACCGGTCAACGAGGGTAAATCAGGATGACGCGTGGCCCGACACGTTAGGACCCATCTTGTGCCGGTGGCCACCACGGGACGAGGGCATCGCACCCCATTACTCGCCAACGCGCAGGTGATGACCCTGGATCTGTGCAGAGGAACTTCCGTGCCTTACAACGCCGCCGCCGCAGGGCTAAAATTGTGATGGGTAAACTTTTTTACGTGACCGGCCCCACCGCCGAAGCGGCCCCTCATCAGAAACCCCTTTCGGGAATTTTTGGGGGCACGGTACCACGATGTTGATAAGAGCAACGCTGGGCCAGCCCAGTATCTCAGTCAACAGAACCCTGCCTGTCGCTGAGGAGGGCTCGAACCCGGCACCTCCCGCAACATGTACCTCCACGCTTACCACTTGGGATAAGGCGCTTCGGTGAAAACTGTGATGGGTAAACTTTTTTACGTGACCGGCACCACCGTCGAAGCGACCCCTCATCAGAAACCCCTTTCGGGAATTTTTGGGGGCATGGTACCACGATGTTGATAAGAGCGGCCCGGCCACCAAATCTCGATCAGCGAGACCACCGCTGTCGAGGAGGGCTCGAACCCGGCACCTCCCGCAACATGTACCTCCACGCTTACCACTTGGGATAAGACGCTTCGGTGAAACTGTGATGGGTAAACTTTTTTACGTGACCGACCCCACCGCCGAAGCGGCCCCTCATCAGAAACCCCTTTTGGGAATTTTTGGGGGCACGGTACCACGATGTTGATAAGAGCAATGTTGGGCCAGCCCAGTATCTCAGTCAACAGAACCCTGCTTGTCGCTGAGGAGGGCTCGAACCCGGCACCTCCCGCAACATGTACCTCCACGCTTACCACTTGGGATAAGGCGCTTCGGTAGGATCGAATCACATTGAATCTATTATATGTGGTCTTATCCTGCATTCCTCAAATGGTACAAATCAAAAAAATTGTTTGTTATATTAAATCATTAAAATGTTGTAAATATATTCCAATCAAGTTGTTGGTACCAAGATCGTGTATAGGACTAGTAAGCATAGAATCGAATTTTAACTTAGTCAAATCTTTCCCAATTGAGATCTATGTGGGATTTGGAACATTTAGGTTAGTCTAGATCATAGTTTAAAATCTTGACCTGTTCCGGGCGAAACGGGTGGAATTTATCATTCCGCTCGCTGCCTGGTACCAGTACAGGTGGTACTAGTGGCTGCAGGGCTTCGCGCGATCGCCGTGGCCTCGCGCGCTCTGTGGGGCCTGCTGCGACGTCGTGCGACCAATGCGTTGACCTCAACAGCATCGCGCGACCTTCGCATTGGCCACGACGACATTGCACGGCCTCCGCATTGGTCGTGCGATGTCGCCACGACCCCTGTGGAGGACGCTGAGGCCACACGACATCGCCGCATCGCACGACCTCCACGTCGAGCGCGGCGGCTCTGCGGGGGAGCACGATGGTGAAGCGGAGGCGTGCACAGTGATTTTAATAATCAACTTCCCAAACTATATGAAAAAATACTCCCCATGGGAGGGCCTTGTGGCTAGCACGACAAGAGAGTTGCACCAATGAGTAAGGGTCAATCCCCGGGAGCTACAAGCCTTTCGGGATGCCTGCCCTCTTGCTGCGCTAGCCTTGGGTTGGGCAATATGCTCTCTGTGATTTACCTCCTTCGTGTTAGCTGTGGGATTGGCTGGCGGGGGCGCTGAGGGCAAGCGAATCGTCTCTTGCACTAACTATATGAAAAAATAATTAAAACAATTAAAATTTAATAAATTTATGTTATTAATTTAAAAATATTTCATAAATTATTTTAAAATTTATTTTATTAATTTATTTATTATGAATAATAATTTTATTATTATTAAAATTTATTTTATTTTTTAATCCTATTTAAATTATTTTTTGATCATTTTCTTTCCATAATTATTTTGTTTATTTTTAATAATTAAATTAAAATTTTCATTTTTATATTTAAAAATTATCGAAATTTATCGATACGGCACGATACGATATCGAAACCGTATCGTTCCGATCGTGGACCGAAACCTCGATACGGGTTGAAATTTTAAACCTTGATCTAGATTTTAGGATTATAAGCTCCTCTATGGTTCAGATCACTATTTTGACAACATATTTTCTACTGACTTCAAGAAGTCTGTGGGGTTGACATCTTACAAATGGAAATATTTTAATTTATTGATGGTGAGGATCTGAAAGTTAAGGCTTTAGAGAGTTGGCTCTTCAGGCCAAAGAGCAAAGAGGTTGAGAAGTAGTGTTTTTTTTTCTTGCCTTTCATTTTGACCGTCTGACATATATTACCATATATTTTGACATTAATTGTATAAACTCACCATGGTTGTTCATTACCTCTGTACATCTTGCATGTTCCTTGTCTATTTTTCCTTCAACTTAATGCGTTGATTAAAGATGGGCTCTTTTGCTTAGTTCAGTAGGTATGGGGATGGAACTGAATTAAGCTTAACTGAAGTGACATTACTTTGAACAAATGGAATGAAGTCTTTGTTATTGTCTCGAATTCTACTGTTGCTCGAATGTTGAATTTGACTTAGGTAGACCTTGTTGATCCATCCATAATCTTTTTGGTTTGGTTGCCTTGCAGACAACTATCAAATTCATCAACAATCCCTTTAACCTTAGTGGTGGATTTGCACTCTGACACTTGTTTGCTGGTGCTGCAGCCTAACACTGGTTTTTTCATTTGATAGATTTGCAGTCCTCTTATTCTAGTGTTGGTTTATAAATTCTGCAACCCTGACACTTGGTCTAGGTTCCAAAAACTTGGCCTTGTAATTCAATCACCCTACTCTTCTCTTAATATTAAACAACAATTAATTGAACCATAATTTCTGGTGTTGAGCCATGCTATTTGGCATGTGCAAACCTACCATTTTGCTAGGCGATCGACACACATGACTGTCAACTGACAATGAGATTACTTCGACACATGGTGGAATGCCAAAAGAGGGAGGGAGAGTGTTGTATGGAATTTTTACTTATAGAGTTCGAGGATTAGATTGTTGGGATAATACTGGATCTGATGTTCACAACATCGCGAGCGACCACTTTGCACAACCACAGCGGAAATAATAACTATAAGTCGGATCCCACCAGAGATCCATGCAAAACTATATACGTCGTTTCGTTCCCTACTTTTCTAGATCTTATCTAGAAGAAGTATACCTTCGGTGCGTGCCCTTCGCAATCCCGCTTTTCCAAACGCTGTCGGATCTCAATACGGTAAAGATAACCGTATCTCTAAGGTATCCACACTGACACCCAACCGTTTTGGAGTCACGTTGTGCTAGTAACCCCTAGCAACACGCCAAGAACCCTTTGGAAGAAGAAAGAGAGAAAGGAGAGGGATGAGAGAACTCTTCTCTTCTTTTGTTGGCTTGCACGTTCAAAACACAAAAGGCACCAAAATTCTTACACGTTCAACACCAAAAAAAGGCCCTTTAATCCACTAGCAACCATTGCCATCAATTCCTCTTAACTCCTCATTAAGAAGACTCTTAATACTAAGACCCTTGGTATTCTTCTTCATCATGAATACCAAAGCTCTTGGTATTCCCATGCATGATTAATCATCTTCCATGGTTGAACTTGAGTCTAACTCAAGTTTAACCAGTTTGAGTCTATCTCAAGTCTTAGCCATATGCTAAATTGACTTTTAGTCCAACTAAAAGAAATCATCTCCAAAACAGAATATCATTTGTGTGTGACCCTATAGGCTCTTGTAACGTTGGCAATGTACTTAAAACCATTTTAGATACATAAACAATGAGCGACATCTAGCAATACATCATTGCTACCCAAGTTACAAGATCGTCGAGATCCGACAACCTTTCTGTGGCTATTATCATGTATGACGGTGTCCTTCTATTTCTGATATCTTAGATCGATCAATGAGGCATAGACCATGTCATCCCCTTATCGATCTTTATGTTTCTTAATCCCCAAGTAGACTCACTCAAATAAATGAGCTCAATATCTCATATTGACTTATTTAAGCATGACCATGTATTTCGTGGTCCTACTCTATCAAGAGGCCAAAGATACCACTCCCGTCATATGGGAGGGATAGATCCCATCTACATCACTCACATCCCTCCACATAATTCGTTACATACCCAGTGATCGCCGTTATAGTGTACCCTGTTACGGTGTGACGTTAGACGATACCAAAATACATAACTCCTTATGTATGGAACTGTAGTGACTTCAGGTCTAAGGACTATTCATACCAATAGTCACATAAGAAAGTATATGACACTTATATAACGATCCATGACACTTTCTCATGGCGGGTCAATTCAGTATATATATTCTCTAATATATATACCTATGTGTCAATGTGATATCACATATCCATGACTTGTGAGATCAAGTCATCAATTGATCTACATGCTAGTCTCAATGTATTAATATTGCCCTTGCCTATTAATACTTGACTAGGAATATTAAGAATAGTGTTCTCTACAGCTTCTCATAATCAATTCTACCAATTGATATACTGTAGATTAGAATATACTATTCAAGGGCATTATTATATTTATTTTAGCTGACACATGCATAAAGTAAATATAATAAACAATCTTTGCCTTTTATTAATGAAATATGATACACATGATCCCTAATCAATCATTTCATAATTGACACTAAAAGCTGACACTAACATAGATTGCCGTCAAGAAGGGGTTCAATCCTCTCACCAATGAATTAGGAGTCTCATTGACTTCGACAAGTGGAAGGCAAGATGAAAAATGAAGGGTAAGTAAACTCCAAAGCCATTCTCACACTTTAATGTGGACTTTCACCGGAGCAATTGAGTAAAGTTGGATTACTTAGTAGTGCAAAAAAATTATGGGAACAACTAATTGAATTATATGAAGGTACACCTGATTCTTCTTTGAGTGGAATAAAAAACTACAAAAGTGAGTGATTGGAGAAAAATAAATAAAAAGAAAAAGGTAAGAAGAAAGCGCTAAAGGCGACATGAGATAACTCATCATCGTTTATTTGCTTATAAATGACAACCTATCTTATTTGCTAACTCTCATGGATGTCAAACAATTGAATTACACCTTTTATTTGCTTCTATTTGTCAAATTGAGATATTCATTTTCGTATGAGAGTCATATCTACCAATACTAGGAATGAAATTGTCCTAAGCAATGATTAGTATAAGATGTTTGGTGATATGGTAAATTCCCATATTCCATTCATTAATTCAAATTTCTTCATCACATTTACTTTAGATGCATTCTTATCAATCATATCTCCTTTATTTGGCTATATTGTTAGGAAGATTGATTACAATGTTTGATTATTTAATTTTTCAACTTATTTAAACAAAGTGTAATTTTTAAATTGAAAGATATACTAATTTGCTAGAAGAGGTTTAAGCATTTGTCTTAGTATATTGATTTTGCTACAAATTTTGTGGAATCATCCTTTACATTATTGTCTTGACACAACATTATTTCAACGAAGGCAGGGACATTATTCTCGTCATGTAATAAATTGAGATATTTCCATATTAATTGGAAAAATGATAAAAAAGAAATATCTCAAAATTAAAGTACAAAATGAGAAACATAGTGTATTATTTCTTTTTCATTGGATGTGACATATAAAAAAATAAAAATAATGAAGAAACACTACTAAGAGTTATCGAAGCAATTATTCCCTATGCTTGTAAATGATGACCTAGGAAAAAAAGTCAACAACTCATCGAGATTTGAGTTGGTCTTCAGTGGGGGACAATAATGTAGATAAAGAAACAAATTATTAAATTTAAAATAAATTTTAGACCGATACATCAATGATAAAAAGAAAATATGAATTGTTCAAGATTACATTGCAATAAATATGAAAGGGAGTCTTGGTACAACGATAAAGTTGTTTTGTGATCTAGAAGTCATGGGTTCGAGTCTTGGAAATAACCTCTTGCAAAGCAGGATAAGATTGCATATAATAGACTCTTTCTCGAGACTCTGTATAGTAGGAGTTTCGTGCACCGGACTGCCCTTTACATTGTAATAAAGATTCAACTAACTGCTCCCTATTTAATTGGATTGAAATTAAATAGATCAACTAGTTTAAGCTTATCCATGGTCATTTTGAAAACTATAAAATATAGAGTGGCAAAGGGAGCCCATCCAACACCTAGAAAACTCATTCCACTACTAAAATTGTCCTTAATTTCATTTTATAGGTTTCATTATTTGAGCCTAAGGTCTCGACTTTAAGTTCTATTTTTTTTTTTAAATGCATGTTTTACTTTTTCTTTACTATTTTTTACCTTATTTTAAAGGCTTTGCACACTGTTTTGCTACCTTATATTCAAGAGGTGATTCACGAGTCTATAGGCCATGGAGTATCAACCTAGTGAGGTTCGTATAACTGCATTAAAAGAATTGAGTTAGCAATGCTTAATTGGTTTATATACAATTTGCTCATTAGAAGTAGATGTGACTAAATGGATCAAAATACTTTAAAAAAAAAAATAAATTCTATGTAATTGGGAATTCAATTTGAAAGGATAAAAAAATTTAAATTTAAATTTGATTTTATTGAAAAACCTTGAATCTATAATTTTTAGATTTGATTGGATCAAATTTGTGTAAAATTTCGTATTTTTTATTTTTAAAAATTTTTACTGATAAAATTAAATAAATGTAATTATAAATTTTAAAATCTAAATTAAGCCTAAAATAGAATATTTTTTCAATTAAAATCTAAAAAAAATTTATCTTTTTATTTCTTGCCCACTCTAATAGTTGGTTTCGTGAAAGAAACAGAGCTAAATTAAAATTAAATAATAACATTTTGAACTATTTCACTTTTTCAGTGTAAAAAAAAAAATACAAGAAAGAATGTCATGATCAAATTCCTAATTAAATGTTCATGAACAATTTCAAATAAAATCACAGAAAATATAAAATATATTTATTTAAAAAAAAATCATTAACAATGAAAGCCTCTTGGATATTTTAATCTTAAATTGCTCTAATGTTGTACAATTTGAAAGCAAAACATGTCATCGTTAGGACTATAGAAAGTCTCATTTATTCGGACTTCAATCCAGCTTTGTACCTGCAAAAGTTAAATAGATTACTAGTGTAAATCATTATGAAACAAAAGAAATATGCATAAAACTAAAAATTTAAATTTAATTTTTTACAAACATACCAAAGTTATTAAATTAAGTGGCAAATATAACAAGGAGAGAAAAAATGATGTTAGAAATCTAATTAATTATTAAGTAAATAATTAATTAGAATAAAAGTTGATTGTTAGTATTAATAATTCAATTAAATAAGTATGGAATTGGTATGACAATATACAACATCGAAATTGTATTGTTCTAGTCAAAGATCGAAACTCCGATACGATTCAAAATTTTAAACTTTGGAATGAAACCATAAAACTTGACCTTAGTAGATCACTTGGATGACACCTTTGATGAGACCTTATTGATCCATTCTTAGGAGTATCTTTGTTTAATCTCTTATAGAGCATTGTCAACATGCTACTAATTGAAACTTAGACTTATAAATTATAATTTGTTTATGTTGCCCTAAGAGACCAAAAGTAGAAGTTGGTCCAAAAAAAAAGAATAATGGCTCCTAAGATATCAATCGTATAACTAATATTCAATTGAGCTTTAATAGGTACCTGTACTTTTATTGTTATTCAAGACCCCAACCTCATTCAAGAAAGAAATTGTACTCAATAATGATTATTACAAAGACCTTAGTGATACAATAAGTTATACTCTTGTATTCATGAACTTGAATTCTCATAATTACTCGTCTAGAATTTCAGTGAAAATGTCAGGAGGATTAATCGAAGTATTTTCCGTAAAAATACGATTACATCAAGGATCAATTTTAAGTCTTTATCTTTTTACATTAATCATGGATGAACTCGACATATCCAAAATGCTACATACAATGAGATAATTGTTAAGTTAGAAGATAATGAGTTATCTATAATTGAAAGTTTTAAATATTTAAAATCATTTTTACAAAAGAATGAAGGGGTTGAGAGAGATGTCTTATATAAAATACAAGCATGATTATTAAAATGGAGGAGAGCATCGAGTATTCTTTGTGATCATAAAGTACCATTAAAACTTAAAGGGAAATTTTATAAAACGACAGTTAAACCTGCTATGTTATATGAAGTTGAGTGTTGGTTATGACTCGAGCACATTGTAGAGATGAGCATGCTAAGATGGATGTGTGGAAATACGAGGGTGAAAAAAATAAGAAATGAGAATATTAGAGTGAAAGTTGGGGTTATACCTATATAGAGAAAACTTTGGAAGACAAGTTTAAGATGGTACGAACATGTACTTAGACGATCAGTAGATGCTTCAATTAGGCGACGTAAAACTATTACAAATATATAAATCAAATGAGAAAGAAGAAGAATAAAGAAAATTTGATAAGCAATAATAAAATAAGATAAAATTTATTTAAATACAGATGATGATATAGTAGGGGATAGAGTCCAATGACATAGGAGCCTAGAAGGATTCATATAACTAACCCCGCATAGTGGGATAAGATTTGGTTGTTATTGTTATACTCTTCTATCTAGAAGTTTTGTTTCATTCTTTTAATTTTTATTAAAAGATTACTTCAACTGTCAAATTAGAGAATGCCAAATTGCAATTATTGGGGACATTTGAGTGCTTTCATTTTCAATTTAGTATTTCCATGCATAGTTTAAAATTTCGTACTGTGTCAGGTGGTACGGTTAGAATTTTCAATTCCGCTTATCGCTTGGTACCAGTACCAACATCGGTACTGCGGGGCGCCATGATAACTCCACAAGGTCACGGATCTATAGGGTTGCAGAGGTTGTCGCGATTTCGCGGCGACCTCCACGGTCTCACAGAAACTATTGCAATCCCACGACAATCCCCGCTGAGTTGCGGAGGCATCGCGTGCTTTTTTTAATTATTTTTTTGTATTTTATTTTTTTTTAATATCCAAGTTAAAAAATTTATTTTTAATTAATATATTTTATATTTAAGAAAATATCAAAACCGTATCAATATGGCATGATACGCTACCAAAATCGTATCATTCCAATTGCGGACTGAAATTTCAATGCGGGTTGAAATTTTAGATCATTTTTTCATGTATCAGGACTATATTGAAGCTATGATCAATAGCATTGCCTATCCATTGGGAGACATGACTCTAAAGAAGGAAGGTGCGATGAGCATAATTCTTAGGTAGGTTTGTAGAAAATTTTTCATTTTCGTTTTCATTTTTTGAGAAAACCAGAAAATGCAAAAAATGACGTTTGGTTGGCATTTTCCATCTTCGTTTTCCAAAAAATAAAGGAGCATTTTCGGGAAAATTGGAGAACACAAAAAAAATCATTTTTTTTTTCTGGAAAAGGAAAATGAAAACGGAAAATGAAAATTTTTCTCTGAACCAAACGCCCCCTTAGTCTCTCAAGAATTAGAAAGAAGATACAATTATTCTTTACTATTTTGAAAAGACATTCAATAAATGTTATAAAGAAATTGATTTATCAAGAAATAAAGATGAAGCTACAGTAGTTTCTCACTTATTGGAACGAGAAAAAGCATACTTAACAAAGTTTGTGATGTCATTCCTACTTATGATTGGAAATAACTATCAAAGAAAGAGTATGTTCTCCTTGGTTAGGAGAATAATGACAGTTCAGAATATAGGGTTCACCTAGTGTTTGTTTTAAATTGTAGGTTTTAGATTTTAGCAAGATTGTTAAATGTTTAAAAGTTGTTTTAAAGTTTGTTAGGTTTAGTAGGATAAGTTGGACCTTGTGTAATTCCTTGTTCAGTTTAATAAGATTTTTTCTGTGAGATTCTTTGTGTGAGATCGTCCCAGCACTGCATCAGTTTAATACCATATTGACATTTTTAAATATAGTTGTGTTGAGCCTGATAAATAACGTATATTAGTTTTTCTTCATAACAACAATTGATACAAAATTCCTTTTCTAAATTAACATCTATCATCTATAGTGTGTGCCCCTTGCCATGTGTGATCAAACTGCGTGATGCGATCTTCAACGAGGGTGCCCATTGATTCCAACATCAAATGAATGCTATAGCAAAGTATTTTGGCTTCAGGAGCAGGTAGTACAGATGCTACCAGCTTGGTTGGAACTGGGAAGAGAGGCAGAGAGAGGAGATGTGGAAATTCTTTTGAGGTGTTTGGTGAGTGTTCTATTTTTTGTTCAGGCTTTCTGTAGTTGAAATGGGCTCGAAGCTTGGGTGGGAGGCAGGGCATTGTCAGTCAGTGCCCAATCATCTTGAGTGAGCAGTATTGGAAAAATAAAAGGGCGCGCCAAAGAGTGTGCTCGTACAATGATTAAGAAAATTAGTGCACCTACCAGCAGGGTTTTAAAAGCCGTTTCGTTTCGCCTAAAACGGACGAAACATTTCGTTCCGTCTGAAACGGACGAAACATTTCGTTCCGCCGTGCGATCAAAATGAAATGCCGTGCGAGATTTCATGCGACAGATAGAAATGTACCTGGAAGCAGACGCAGAGCAACGACGGCGACGCAGAGCAGCGGCGATGACTCGATGACGAGGCAAGCACGACGCAGAGGCGGCGATCGCGATCGCGTCCCCCGCGCGATCGCGGGATCATGTTCCCTGCGGGATCGCGATCGCGATCCTGATTTACGATCCCACGTTAATTAAAAATTAAATTTATATAATTAACTAATATAGAAATTATAATATAATTATAATTAAATAAATTATTAATTAAAATTTTATATATAATATAAATTAATTAAACTGTAAATTTAATTAAATAAATTATTAATTAATTTATATTATCGAAATACTATCGGCACGCACAATACCGAAACCGTATCGTTCCGGTCACTGACCGAAACCTCGGTACGGTTCGGCATTTAAAACCTTGCCTACCAGAATGGTTTTCTATGTATAGTCAGGAATCGGGATTTCTCTTTATTATTATTTTTTCTCCTCCTTTACTGCAGATTATATTCCATTTTTTTCTAATTTTTCCAGGGTATACATTTGGACCCAAGTATTTATTTAATGCCAGAGGAAAACAAAGATTCCAATCCAAAAGATGAAGTGTCAGGAACTTTGGTGGACACTACAAAACTAGCGGAAAGTACTCCAGAAAATGTCATTGATGCGAACTGTAATGCATCTGATAATGATACTGAGAATACTTTGAGCATCCCAGAGATGGAAGTCACTATGGATGAGAGAGGCACTTTTGAGATTAAAGACACTAATCATTCGAGACCTACTTTGGGTGCTGACATTTCTTCTGAATCTCTAGGTGACTTTGATCTACTCTGACACAAGATGTTCAATTTTGTGTAAATAAAGTTTTTTTTTATAGAAGCAGCAAAGAAATAAAAGACAACAGAAAATTCCTACCCCTATTTTCATTTTCTTGATTTTGCTAATGCTATTTTTTTGTTTGTTTTTTCTTTCAGGTGACACTCATAAGGACTTGGAGTTACAAATTGATAACACCTTAAAACCTGAAAAATCAGGCAGTGATCCAATAATTATTCCCATAGTTTTAAAGATGGCTGAGTTTGATCACAAGGTTTTCCCCCCTTTTTCATGGCATTGGTTACATATTGAAATTTTAGTTTTCATAGTTGCATCATGGGAACTAAAATGAGAAAAAAAAAAGCTTGCAATGATATGAACATATTTAAGATGATCAACAGATTTTAAAGATAGAAGAATTGAACCTATTAGACTTGAAGCTTTAAAGGGTAGATGGAGATCAGTGAAAACATTGCTCAAACATAATAAAAAAATAATGAATATTGCTAGTGATGTTGCTTAGCAACTTAATGGCAGATAAGATTTATGTAGCTGACCTTAAATAGTTAGAACAAATGGCTTTTGATGATCTGGTTATATCATGAGAAGGTTTCCCTCTATTCTACCATTGAGAAAATAAATTGAATTTTCTTCAGGCCTTTCAAATTCTCTTTATTTATACATAATCAATTAGCCTGCAGTGCGGTATAATGTACATACAATCTCACATTTAATATAGTATTTTTGAGGGAAAATATAGAGGTTTGGCTGCCACAGGTACTAAATACTGCAGTTGAATGTGTTTTGGGAAACATTCATCATGTAACTTCTCTTGATATATATATATGTTATCCTACACAACTCATCCGTGAGCACCCGTAAGCATCTCCATTATCCATCGTTCGATCCCCTAGGGTTCAATAATTAGACTATAGTGCGCACCCGATCGAACGGTTGGGTTGTGTAGGAGATGTAATCAAATAATTTCAGAGAGAGAGAAATGTTATCCTACAAAAACGAAAAAAAAAAAAAGTGCTCAAGGATGAGTTGTGTAGGATAACATTTCTCTCTCTATATATATTTTGTATAGTTAAAGAAACATTACACCTTTTTTTGTGTCTAAACTCTGCTTATACAAACATTGGAGCTCTTCTGAATGTGATTTAATTATAATAAATTAACTATTAGTTTTCTTTTTTACATTTTCTTTGTTGATTGATGGTATCCTTTCAGAAATTTTGGTGAAAGTATTATGACATGCAGTTGCTTGTTTGTGATCTTAGTTCCTAAAATATTAATACAAAACATATATATTGAACTTATTTTAGATTCCATTAGTTTAATATTCTCTACTGTAGGATAGACACACCCATGTCGCATAAGTTATCATATTAGCCTTGAAAAGATTTGTTACGGCTACAGAATTGTGTTCTGAATCAAGCTTGGTTGTTGAATCTGTGTGAAGGAGAACAGCCAAGTAAATCTGACTAATATTTTTACGGGTTAATTTCTAAATTTATTATTTATTTGATGCGCTTTTTCAAATTCTTCATAAACTTCCAAAGTTGTGAAATCCATTATATGCTTTAGACATCACTAACAAACCTATCACTTTCTAAAATTTCATTCATTCTGTGTTTACTTATTGACACGGTGGAATGCCAACTCAACTAAGTGATCTACATCACATGTTATGCCATTTTCTTCCTTTCTCATGCTCTCTGCTTTGTCATCCACGCAATCCACTAAATATTTTGCATCTTCTCCCTTGTGTCATTATTTGATTACATCTCCCTACGTTGCTATTCTACACCTTTAGTGCCAATGCCCTCTTCTCCTTCCTATACCTCTTCGACCTTGCCTCTCTATCATTGGTATGTTGCCTATAGATTAAAATTGTGTCATGCTACTCGATCAAAACGTTTCATTCTGGTTAAAGAACAAAACATATCATTTGGTGACGCAAGGTTAAACCATAGGAACAATGTTTCCTGCTTCATGTAGGACCAGAACAGTAATGGGCTTTTTCTCAATTGGCATGGATGAAAATCAAAATTCGTCCAAATTTGACCAATGAAGCGAGGAAGGACTTAGCCGGTCATCTGGAAGGGGGAAGAAGAGATTGAGAGGCTATAAATAAGTTAGAATTTAAAAGGAGAAAGCCTATGAAGAGAAATTAAAGAAGGTATGCGTATGAGTGAAGGCTTTAAGTAGACTGGGGAAAAATAAGGTGACATCAGTGTGGGTGGAGAACTCAGATAAGATAAGTGGGATTAGAGAGGTTAGGGCTACAGTTGCAGATGAGGCTTCAGTGAAATCGCAGAAATTATAATTCCTATCTGTGATTTGCTAAGGTGTAGTCATTATTCCTGCACGACTATCTTGTTATTGGTAAATATAATCTTATAACATAATACTATATTATAAATAAAGAAAGCACGTAAGAAAGCGAGCTCACAAGCAAGTAGATATTTTATATGATCTTCACTTTCTTTGTATAGAGTTGATTTGTGCCTTTGTTGCTTGTGCTTGGAACTCCCAGATGGGTGAAGGAAAGAATATCCTGAGATAGTAGCAATAAACTCTGTACCTTCCACTCCAAACAAATACGGATAACAATTAACTCTTTAAATAGGTGTTGAGTTAGGAGCTGCTTTAGGCTACTTTAACTCGGGAACTTTGAGTCTTTCCCTACCTCTTTAAGGTATGACAAAAAGGGACGAGCAGAGTGATGTGGAGAGTGCACAAATTAAAAATAATTGGAGTTTAATTATAATATAGCACACCGATATATATAATATGTAATATTATAATATGCATTTGTATATTTATTTTTATAACAAATACTATATATGATTCATATCAATTTACTATATATGATTCATGTCAATTATAAAATACATATTATTACAACGACCAAGGTTTATCCCACTATGTGGGATCGACTATATGGATTTTCCTATATAATTAGGCTCTATTTCTACTATATCATCATTTATATTTAAATAAATTTTATCTTGTTTTATCATTGCTAACTAAGTCTTTTTTGGTCTTCCTCTTTCTCGTTTGATTTGTATATTTGTAATAGTTCACATCGCCTAATCGGAGTATTTATCAGTCATCTAAATACATATTCATACCATCTTAAACATGTCTTTTAGAGTTTTTCCTCAATGGTATAACCTCAACTTTCGCTCTAATATTCTTATTTCTTATCTCGTCCATCTTTGTATGTCCACACATCCATCTTAACATCTTCATCTCTATAACTCTCATCTTTTGCTCATATATTTAAATTATTTTCCAACATTCAACTTTATATAACATAGCAAGTCTAACTGTCGTTTTATACAACTTTCCTTTAAGTTTTAAAGGTGTTTTACGATCAGAAAGAACATTTGATGCTCTCCTCCATTTCAACCTTCTTACTTGTGTTCTATGTAAGAAATCTCTTTCAATCTCTTCATCCTTTTGTAAAAATGATCTTAAATACTTAAAACTCTTGGTTATAGATAACTCATCATATTTTATCTAACAATTATCTTATTATATCTAATATTACTAAATTTAAATTTCATATATTTTGTCTTTATTGAGTGAAGGCGATCCTTGGCGCAACGGTAAGGTTGCTGCCTTGTGACCAAAAGGTCATGGGTTTGAATCCTAGAAACAGCCTCTTGCAAAAAGCAAGGTAAGACTGCGTACAATGGATCCTTCTCCGGACCTCGCATGGCGGGAGCTTCGTGCACCGGGCTGCTTTTCTTCTTCTTTCTTTCTTGTCTTTACTGAATCTAAAACTTTTCACTTTCGATGTTTTCCTCCAAAATTCAAGTTTAACATTTACTCCTTCACGTTTCATCTATCAAAACAATATCATCTGCAAATAATATATACTATGATTTTATGCCTTGGATGTATTTAGTAAGTTCATTTATGATTAGTGTAAAAAAATAGACTTAGAGCTAATTCTCGATGTAATCCTATCGTTATGGGAAACACTTTAGTTAATTCTCTTATTATTTTCACTTTTTCTATTACATTCTCATACATATCTTTAATTATTTAAATATATGTTATCCTAACGTCTTATTTTTTAGATATCTCCAAATAATTTCTCTTGAAATATGATCATAAATTTTTTCAAGGTCAATAAATACCATGTGTAAATCTAGTTTTTGTTCCCGATACTTTTCAATTAGTTCTCTAAGGATGTATAACTTTTATTGTTGACCTTTTCGGCGTAAATCCAAATTGATTTTTGATCACTATAGTCTCCTTAGTATTTTTTCTATTACTACCAAGCTCGGATGAAAAATGGTGAGGGTTGCATTAGGTTGTCAACCAACGTTGAATTCAAACAAATTTTAATAAATTGATCCATCAAGTTATACATATTATTAACTAATTAAAATAAGATTTATTTATACAGTTTAATAAATAATGTATCAACTAATTAGTTATTGATTAATTGATGAATGAAGGGCTGAAAAGGTTAATTAATTAATGTATTAGTTAATTATCAATAGATAATTATGTATTTTGAATATTAATATATTAATTAAATAATTTTTGTATTAAATGAATATTCTATTACTGTGATTACTTTATGTGATTTTATTATTTTAATAATCCAATTTTTTTAATGATTTATTGGTAGTCAATTGTCACCAAATTAACAATCCTTTGATTTTGAATTAATTGCACGTGGACTCGAGGATTGGTTAATTTGGTAGTAATTACACTTATATGATTTGACGTGATAGTGGGATCATATGACTAAAGCAACAACTTATTAGTGGAAAAGTCCCTCTGGAAATAAATCGTGCAATTGAGGAAACTCATGTAAAAAAAATGTCAAATACAAACAACAATAACATGAATGGACTGATAAAGAACTTTTGCAAAACTTGTCTATGATGAATTCGAAGGGTAATAATATTAATAATGCAAATGACTCAAAATTTTAGTTGCTCTGCGCCCTTGCCGAATTGAATATTAGTTATATGAGCAAAAATATGGCATTAATGTCACAATTGTTGTTAACATCTAGTGTTAGTCAAAGTAGTTCATGCAAATGTTTGTGTTCCCTTATCACAAGCTAACATTGGCCATTTTAAACCTTACATAGGACAAAGGCGTGCAATAAATACTGCACATATTGATTAAATAGCTTTTTCTAGACTAACTACCAAGTAGACTAGGAAGCTACCAAGCACATTAAGATTGATGACGTGTAGACCGAGGAGAAGAAATCCACCATTTGTAGTATTGTCTAATTTTTTCACTTTAATCAAATTCTATCTAGTGTGGTAAATCATATGTATTAGGTAGCATGGTGTCCCACATTTAAAAGTTTGATTGTGCTATTGCAACCCTCGGTTCCATATAAAATTATTGGTCTATACCTAGACAAATAAGTGGAGTGGATCAAGACATAGTCTTACTACGTAGTAGTGAGGCCTATATAGGTTTATGTTGATACACGATAAATTGACAAGATCAATGCAAATGGGCATAATTAACTTTGTTCTATACTGCAAGAGAAGAAATGGTGCCAACTTTAAGAAAGCTAATAGAGAAAGAACATCCAACAACATTGTTTTGGATAATATTTCACACTATATTCTTTTGAAGATGATGAACATTGGTAAACTTAATATGGTTTGATATAGTGAAGAAGATAATGACTAGGAGCATTTGTTGACTAAATTTCCTAATTGAGAGTAGTTATGTTTGCAATTCTCTTAATTCTATTAAAGTTATTGTTCCATAACAGGTTGGTCTAGAGGCCATATTCACTTCTGAGGATTAAAAAATCTAATTTAGCACTATTAAGGGTAGAAACGATAAAAAATTATTATATTTGCTAGATTTGAGACTACATTATAGTGATGTTTATAACAATAAAGTCTTTCTTTGTTGTTTGTTGCAAGGTTGGCATGGACAAGAAACCATAAATTAATAGTTGATACGTTTATGGTTTAAAATCATGGTTTAAAGAGATGCTTACAATCATGGTCATTCTAAGCAATAGGGGAAATACAGAGATGCTTACAATCATGGTTTAAAATTTCAACCCATGCTTTTCGGTTAGCAATCGAAATGATATGATTTTGGTACTGTATCGTGTCGTGCTAATACATTTGATACTTTTTAAATATAAATATATTAATTAAAAATGAAAATCTTAACAAAAATATTTTAAAAATATAAAATTAAAAAAAAGAAATGGAAAAAAGGAAAAGGTGCGACCTCCACAAGGGCACAAAGGCACCGTGATGTTGACATGACCCTAGTGGAGGTCACCACTATCCCATGGAGGCACCACGATTCCGCCCTAACCTCGTATCGGTGTCGGGCAGCAGGCAGAATGACAAATTTCATGCGTACCTCCAGCATGGGTCAAGATTTAAACCATGCTTACAATTATGAACATAGTCTCAATAATATGTTGATATAATATCTCTAAGAAGAAACAACCAAATGAGAAAAGTTATACATTTAACAATATGGAATTATTTTCAATAAGAACAAACTTTCAATATCAATTAATAATATTTTTTTTTACTATTTTAGGCAATTATCTTAATCTGACATTAATATGGATATAGCTTAGCTACAAATAATGATCTACTAATGGTTTTGAGTGTAATATAAAAAATGCAACTAAATAGAGAATTAGCTGATAAGGCTAAGAATGGACATTCATTATCTTGAAAGACATACGACTCTTTTGGTGATTGTTTTTGTGCTTCTTGTAGATATAAGTTAGATGTTATAAAATATATTTATTAATAGTTATTATTTACTTGTATAAAATAATAAAAGAGTATTTTAATTATGCTCACTTAAATATATTATAACTGAGTAGTGGTTACAATATGAAAGATCAATTCTAAATTTGAAAATGATTACAATGTGGGTTCTCTTGCTGATGACCTCTTCTAGTGGTTTTGAAAAAAAATTGGTACACTTCAGCACTTATTCATATTGAAATGTGAAATCATCTCTTTTATCATAGCTTGGAAAAGATGGTCTGGATTTCACCAGGATAAGGGAGAACAAGATTCCAATGATGTTGACCCATTTGATATTGCCTTTGTCTAGAATAAGGATGATCCAATAATGGATTGGTGGAACATTGTTGAGGCTGATAATCCATTACTTGATGAAGCATGAAATCTATCATGACCATCCTAATTACTTACCCAATAGATTGAAGACTTGTGAGGAAGATGATAATTATGCAACTTTTAATCGTGAATTTTTATTTTTGGATCTTGGCTTAGACTTTCTCAAACATCTTGACTTTAAAACATTCAAAGGTTATAAACAAAGAAAAGGAATATTTCTGTTAGAATATTATAGATATAACTAGGGATAATTTATTATCTCTAAATATCATTAGGAATAATTATTCCCTAGGATAAAATTTAATTTATTCCTAGGATAGGGTTTGATTTAGTCTTTTGAATAGACCCTAATCTTGTATATAAATATGACTTCTTTCATGTAATTATAGTATCTCAAAATTATAAAATAACATGGTATCAGAGCGTAGGTTTTAGGTTTCCGCCTGCTGCTGTTGTTTCGCGTTTTTTTTTCTTTCCCGGCTTCGCCGCTCGCGAGGAAAGAGATCGTGTTTTTTTTTCTTTCCCGGCTTCACTGCTCTGCGATCTCCTCCGGCTTCTGCCTCTCGACGCCTCACGCTGTTCGTCAAGTGACCTCTTCTTCTTTCGCACGCGGAAGCAGGAATTGCGAGTGGTGTCTTCTTCCCTTCACTCGCGCGGCGTCAAGTGCCCTTTGCTTCGGTTCGCTTCTTCCTCATTTCCAACTCCCGACATCCTCTATCGGCGATCGATCCAAACAGCGAAGATACTCTAGGGTTTGGGGCGGCGAAGGCAGCGCCCTTAATCGGACGAAGAAGAAGGCAGCGTCAGGTGCTCTTCTTTCTCGGTTTCCACGTGACTGGGCTATAGGTCCTTCGACTTCCGCCGGCAGCTCGCTTCCCAGATCTCTCTCGATTTCAAGAACGAGTCGCAACCTCCTCCTCCGTCGCCGTCGCCTCTCGTCGTCGTCGGCGTCGCCATCGGTGCGTTCCTATTCCTCGCCGACATCGCCAAGCGTACCTCCCCTCTGCGCCTTCCATCCTGCAGCCCCTCGCCGCCAACATCTCCTTCGGTTTGTCTGGCAGTTTCCCGGGACGTTTGCTTTCCTCGTGAACGACATGATTCCTTCCGGCAGCTTCCTTCCGAACCATCCAGCTTCCTTCCGCCACCTCAGGCGGTCTCGCACGCGATTTACTAAGTCCTGTTGTCCGCCATCAACCCGCATCGGGCCAGCTACGCAACTTGCATAATATTTTCCGGCAGCTCCGATCAATACCTGCGTCATTCGTCATGACTACCTCCAACACTTCGAAGCCGGAGTTCCCAATTTTTACCAACTACATGACGACACCACTCTCGTCTGAGCTCTTGGATGGTAAGAACTACTCTTCTTGGGCCTCTTACATTGAGCTTTGGCTTGTTGGACAGGGTTATGAAACACATATCACACAAACTGAAGAGGATATTCAAGTGGTCGATCGTCCGTTATGGAGAAAGGTTGATGCTCAGTTGTGTTGCATTATCCGAGCCACCATCCATCCATCTCTTCGGGATGTCTTCCGGACTCATAAGACCTGCAAGGATGTTTGGATACAAGCTCAACAACTTTTTACGAACACTTCTCGGCGATTCTATCAAGTTTGTAATGACCTCATGACCATCCTTAATGCCCGTCAGATCAAGGAGTCTATGTCAACTTATTTGGGATCAGTCTCTAGCCTTTTGTGTGAGTTGATGACTACTCCCTGCGACCCTCTGTTGCAGAGCTTGAAAATCGGAAGAAATTTTTATGTCTTTGGCGTTATATGGTACCGCCTCGATTACTCGTATTCGTGATCGGATCTTGGCGGCCCATAGAGGCCTCCATGGACTCTACCTGGGCGACTCTCCTCCGTGTCCCTACTAAAGTCTTGACATTACCATCTTCCGTTCCGGTTGACTCTTCAGCATTGGTCTCTGGAAATAACAATAAACCTCCACCACGCAAGAATGACAAAGGGCGTCCTTGGTGTAATCATTGTCATCGACCAGGACACACGATTGATAAATGTTGGAGTCTCCATGGTTGACCTCCTCGTCTTCGCTCGGATCGTCGAGTTACATCGCGTATTGACTCGATTCGGTTGACACCAACTCCAACCCCACCGCCTCAGTTGACACTAGCTCCAACTCCACCGCCTTCCTATGATGAGTTTCTGAAGTGGTATGAGGATCGACGGGAGTCTAATTCCCTTGCTGCCATTACACAAGCTGGTAATTCCTTTGCTGGCATATCTCGCTCTTCAGGTCCTTGGGTATTTGACTCTGGGGCCACCGATCATATCACTGGTAATAGATTTCTTTTTTTCTCACTATCTACTTCCGGTTATTTACCCTTTGTCACTATGACAAATGGTTTTCAAACTCAGTCCCAAGGTGTTGGTATTGTTCATTCTTCTCCATCTCTTCTCATTCAGAATGTTCTTTTTGTTCCCGGAGCTCCCTTTAATTTATTATCAATAAGCCAGCTCACTCGGTCTCTTGATTGTGTCATCTCATTTACTAAATCTTCTGTTTCATTCAGGCCAGATCTGCAGGGAGGATGATTGACTCTGGATATGAGTCTACGTAGTCTATATCAACCGTGAAAACTCTCTTGTTGGTGCGGCGTAATCTCCACTTATTATCCATGCTCGGTTGGGATATCCTAGTCTTGATAAGTTAAAACAATTACATCATATCTCACTTGTAGTCTTTGTCTTGTAGTTTATCGATTAAGCCAGTATATGCGTAGTTCGTTTTCTCCTCGCATTATAAGTCGGGCTACGTCTCCCTTTGCTTTGGTTCATTTTGATATTTGGGGTCCAAGTCGTGTTGCCTCTACATTGGGGACATGATATTTTGTTACCTTTGTAGACGATTTTTCCCGTTGTACTTGGTTATATCTGATGAAGGATCGTTCAGAATTGTTTTCTATTTTCCAATCTTTTTTTAATGAAGTTAAAACACAATTTGGTATCTCTCTTCGATCTTTGCAGAGTGATAATGCACGTGAATATCTATCTACTCCGTTTCAAACCTTCTTGGCATCTCACGGCATATTACATCGAAAGTCTTGTCCTCATACCCCCTAACAAAATGGAGTTGCAGAACGAAAGAATCACCATCTTCTCAAAACCACCCGGACTCTTCTCCTCCACTCTCACGTTCCTCTTCGTTTTTGGGGTGACGCCGTACTTACTGCATGTTATCTCATCAATCGGATGCCTTCCTCAACTTAGGGTCAAATACCACATCATGTACTTTATCCAAAGCAGTCCCTTCATCCTTTACCACCTAGGGTCTTTGGTTCTACATGTTTTGCTCATGCACTTGATCCTGGCATTGATAAACTCTCTCCTCGGTCGTATAAATGTGTTTTCCTTAGGTACCCACGGTCTCAGAAAGGGTATAAGTGTTATTCCCCTACTCTCCGTCGGTATTTCATCTCTGTCGATGTCACGTTTTTTGATTCAGTTCCTTTCTTTAGGTCTTCAGAGTCATCGTCTGAATTTTATCCTTCTATGCCTATATCAGTATTTGATCCTACGAAGGATTCTCTATCACCCCCAACCCCAATTCCTCCTCCGTTGTAGGTTTATCAGCGTCGTCCTCGTCCTGCTTTACTGCCGGCCAACACTGACTCTGCCATGGAATCATCTCTGGAACCAGGTCCTCCGCCGCTTCCTCCGGTCTAGTCTTCTGAGTCTGATATTCCCATTGCCTTTCGGAAAGGTATACGTTTCACTCGTAATCCTTCTCCACATTATGTTTCTTTGAGTTACCATTATCTTTCTCCTTCCTATTATTCTTGTCTTTCCTCCTTGTCATCTGTTTCTCTTCCAAAGACTGTAGGAGATGCATTTGCCCATCCAAGATGGAAACATGCTATGCTCGATGAAATGAGTGCCTTACAGAGTTGTGGGACTTGGGATCTCGTTCCTCTACCACCAGGAAAGTTAGTTGTTGGTTGTCGATGGGTATATACAGTGAAGGTTGGTCCAGACGGAACAGTTGATCGGCTTAAGGCTCGTCTCGTTGCTAAAGGTTATACTCAGATTTTCGAATTGGATTATGGGGACACATTTTCTCCTGTTGCCAAGATGTCCTCTATACGCTTACTCATGTCCATTGCTGTGATTCAACACTGGTCTCTTTATCAGTTGGACATCAAAAATGCGTTCTTACATGGTGACCTGCTCGAAGAAGTCTACATGAAGCAATCTCCGTGTTTTGTTGCTCAGGCGGAGTCTTTTGGTCTTGTGTGTCGCTTGCGAAAATCTTTATATGGTCTCAAGCAGTCACCCAGAGCATGGATCGGTAGATTTAGTATTGTAATTCAACAATTCGGCATGACTTGGAGCGAGGCTGACCATTCTGTCTTTTATCGCCACTCATCGACTGGTTGCATCTACCTAGTGGTTTATGTTGATGATATTGTCATCACAGGTAGTGATCATCTCGGGATCTCACAGGTGAAACATCTTTTCAAACATTTCCAGACAAAGGATCTAGCAGACTTAAATATTTCTTGGGGATAGAAGTAGCACAGTCCAGAAATGGGATCATTATATCTCAAAGGAAGTATGCAATGGATATTCTAGAAGAAACAGGAATGTTAAACTCAAAGACAGTTGACAACCCTATGGATCCTAATGTCAAGCTCCTACCAAATCAGGGGGAGCCTCTACTAAATCCTGAACGATACAGGCGATTAGTAGGAAAACTAAATTACCTTACTGTTACTCGTCCAGATATCTCATTTGCAGTAAGTGTTGTAAATCAGTTTCTCAACTCTCCGTGTAAAGAACATTGGGATGCTGTGATTCGCATTTTTCGATATATCAGAGGCGCTCCAGGAAAGGGTCTTTTGTATGAAGACAAAGGACATACTCGAGTCATAGGATATTACGATCAGAGGCAGGATCTCCCATTGATAGGAGATCTACTTCTGGTTTTTGTATATTTGTCGGAGATAACTTTGTTTCTTGGAAAAGAAAAAAGCAGAATGTTGTGGCAAGATCTAGTGCAGAGGCAGAGTATCGAGCTATGACCATAGCCAGTCAAGAGCTTATATGACTCAAACAGTTGCTTCAAGAGCTAAGGTTTGGAGACGTTACACAAATGTCATTTATATGTGATAACCAAGCCGCTATGCATATTGCCTCAAATCCAGTTTTTCATGAGAGGACAAAGCATATTGAAGTCGACTGTCACTTTGTCAGAGAGAAAGTCATATCTGGAGAAATATCTACTAGTTTTGTTAACTCACATGATCAACTAGCAGATATATTTACTAAGTCACTGAGAGATCTCCGAATTGACTACATATGTAATAAACTGGGTGCATATAATTTATATTCTTTAGTTTGAGGGGGAGTGTTAGAATATTATAGATATGACTAGGGATAATTTATTATCCCTAAATATCATTAGGAATAATTATTCCCTAGGATAAAATTTAATTTATTCCTAGGATAGGGTTTGATTTAGTCTTTTGAATAAACCCTAATCTTGTATATAAATAGGGCTTCTTTCATGTAATTGTAGTATCTCAAAATTATAAAATAACAATTTCAAATTTATTCTACAAAACTAGTTGATTAGAGAAATGACAAATTTAAAATATGTCATAATCCACTATGCAACTGATGTGCAACCATTTGATAAAACTGATGAAACATTGTTACCTTTTAATAGTATAATTCGGTGAGAAGTTCAAAATGATAGCAGTGATGTCAATAGTAGTGTATTGATGGAGGCAATTATATTGGAGATGGTGGTGAAACATATATTTCCTCAACTCCACAACCTGAACTATATGCAACCTAGGATGATGATTATGGTATTAGACCTCTTAAGAGTTAGTATTGACGAGTGTGATATATGGGTGACAGACCAAATAAAGCTTATGATTATTGAGATATGCTGGATAGTCTATTTAGTATTGATTTCTGGTCAAAATTCATTGTACTTTCAATGTTCTTTTCTCTCAAAGACACCACCTTCCTCACCATCTTTAACATGCCCCTTTCTCTCTCTACATCCACAAGAGCACCTGCATCTTTATTCTACAACTTATAAGTTCTAACAAATTTATCTGGATAAATCCTTGGAATCTTCCAAGGAAGAAATTTTCTGCTCAAGCCTCAACAAACTAATTAAAACCTTTTAGATAATTCTTTTCTCTGGAATCTCTTCTCTATGAAATCTTAACTGATTCACAATCCTCATGATCGTCTGAATATTGTACGAGTGTTTCTGGTTCAGGTATCTTCAGAACCTCAGATTCCATACTTTTGTATTTGTCTTGACTTTTCACTGCCATAATATTCTGATTCAATCAAATTCCTTGCTTCCTTTGCTGTTTCAACGAACCCTGATTCATGTGAAAACTACTCCAAGCACAGCAGAGTGCAAACAGTATTTTTTGTTTGTTCTCTGTTTACGTGTTTCTTGATCTGAGCAAGAGTTCACTTGCATGCAAAGTTGCTATTTCTCTATCTACTTCCACCATATCCCACAAGTCAGAAGCCCTAATATAACCCTTATGCGTTAGAATTTTTGTGTGGAAAAACATTGAAGCCGAGGTTTAAAATTTCAAACTTTGTTGAGGTTTCACTCTATGACTGAAATTATATATTTTTTGATATCATATTGTGTCATGACCATGTGGTTTCGATACATTTTTCCTTTTTAAGTATATGTTAGATATTGAATGTTATCATATTTAAAATTTTCCATTTTAAAATTAAAATTTTTAAATGACGAGATAAGTTGAATTTAACTTTTGGAGGTCTAATTGACGTTAGGTTGGTTTTGAAGGAAATTTATGGTGCAAACCAGGGTTTTAAAAGCTGTTTCGTTTCGCTCGAAACGGACGAAACATTTCATTCCGCCATGCGATCGAAACGAAACGCCGCACGAGATTTCGCGCGACAGATAGAAATGTACCTGGAAGTAGACGCAGAGCAACGGTGGCGACGCAGAGCAACGGTGGCGACGCAGAGCAACGGCGACAACTCGATGACGAGGCAGGCACGACGCAGAGGCGGAGATCGCGATCCCCGCACAATCGCGATTGCGTCCCCCGCGCGATCGCGATCGCGATCGCGATCCTGATCTACAATCCCATGTTAATTAAAAATTAAATTTATATAATTAACTAATATAGAAATTATAATATAATTATAATTAAATAAATTATTAATTAAAATTTTATATATAATATAAATTAATTAAATTGTAAATTTAATTAAATAAATTATTAATTAATTTATGAAAAACAAATATCGTTAGGTCTTGGCCAGAAACCTAGTGCGGTTCGGCATTTAAAACCTGGGTGCAAACACAATGATTAGGTTCATGTAATTTCAAACCAAAATGAATTTAGATTTGGTTTAGTCACTTTAGTGTTGAACCAAATTTATATATGGAATAGTAATTTAATTGTGTCGGTTTAAATTAGTAGAACCTTTAAGTGGTTGAGAGTTATAAATCTTAATCCTTTTCTCCCCACATGATTTTCTCTCTGACCATTCACACGATCTCTCTCTCTTGATCTTGCTTCTCTCCCTTTTTGTGTGAAACACTTCACCTATCTGACCACCTCCCTTCCTTCAGTAGGGCTCTTCCTCTCACTCTCTTTTCCTCTAGGTTTGCTTTTTTCCTCTCTTATTGTGTGATCATTACCCACTGCCTGAAATCGAGAGAGACAACAACATCGCTGATTATTCCTTCCTTTTTCCGTTTGTTTATTCCTATTTATTGGTACAATCATGCCCTAAGCATGTGGTTTTGTTGTTTGGGAAAAGTGTAAATTATATAAATAATTATTGATCTCATGTGTATCAAGTGTGCAAGTGTAGGAAGTAAAGTTTTATATGCATTGTAGTTTCAACAATGGAAATCCAAGTAGGTCGAGGACCAAATATTTGGCAAGACAAAATAAGGAAGATTCAATGCTAGATAATAAGACGAAGTCCTAACAAATTAGAAGACTAGACGATAGGCAACAAGATGAAGTCCCAACATATCAGATGCTAGGCAACAGGATGAGATCCCAATAGATCAAGAAGACAACTAGATGCTAAGTGATAAGATGAAATTCCAGAGGTATAGAGTCTATTGGCACAAAAGTAAACTCTGTGAGGAAGAAAAGTTTGAGGGTATATGTACACTAGGAAAGAATGAGATTAGACTTACAAACAAACTTAGCCTTAGCCTTAGAAATGGCCGGAGTCAAAGCATCAGTCGAAGCTGTTTTCAATTGATTGGCATGACAGTTGACTCATGAACAAAGACAAATGAACAGAATCTGCTTCGGTATGCAGTCAACTAGTCAGTCTCCTTGATGATCAATCAGTTGATTGATTGCTCATAGTAGTTGACTAATCATCAACTACTAAAAACTGCAGAGTGTCGGTAGACTGACAGAAGAATTAGAAGATGATAATCAAGACACCTGCACTACCTACGATCTAGACAGAAGGCTGATGGCCAATAATCTGGCATAGAGCGGCCGATTAATTAGTGATTGATTAATATTTGTAGTTCTCAATTTAATTAAGCAACTGCCGATTAGTTGCTATATCGCTTATGCAAAAGCATAAGGATTTTTTGAGAGGCATTTTCACTTTTCTCTCCATGAGGAAATTTTGTTTTTCTATAGGCAATCATTCTAGAATAGCTTTTAGTTAAATACTTTCTCTTGATATGAAGAATAAAATGGATCTGACATTCTTTAAATTTTTTAGTTAGAATTGCTAAATCTAATACGAATTTTGATGTTTTAATGAATCTGAATTTTTAATTTCAACAAAATTACTTGTAATTTTATAACAACACTAGCACAATATTTTTTTCACCTTAATACATGTACCATTAATTGATAATTTTTGAAGAATTTTTATCAATTAAAAATTCTACATATGGTGAAATTTTATTACAGAATAAAAATGTCTTGTTTTAGTTGAAAAAGTTAAATATTAAAGGTTTTAATTGAAAAGAAAAAATATTATGTAATGATATGTCAATGGTGTGCTACATTTGCTAAAAAATTCAAAGTAGGTCCCTAAGTTTAGCAACTAATGGTTTTCTATATCAATTTTGAATTTGTTATTGTCCATTAGTAATCCATCAGTCATTAATGGAATAAGTAGGTCCATAGATTTAGCAATTATTGGTTTTCTTTCACTCAATTTTTGTTGAGTGAAAAAATAAATTTAACTAGAAGACATGAGTTGTTGATTTTCACTTACCTTTTCTATTATTTAGGTAATATTTCTATCTCATTTATTATTGTTTTGTTAAAGAGTGTGCTTAATGTACAATAACAGGTCGTTTTCTGAGTTGCAAGTTAAACTCAGAAAGATAATAAATAGTCTCTTAAATTTGGTAGTGAGTTAAACTACTCTTTTATATGGCTGGTTACATAGCATAATGGAAAAAAAAAAAATTAAGAAATCAGAAATACTATTATAATAACAATAATAATCAAACCTTATCTTACTAGGTGGGGTCGACTATACGGATCCTCCTACGTCATTGAATTCTATCCCCTACTCTATCATCATTTATATTTAAATAAATTTTATCTTGTTTTATCGTTGCTAATTAAATATTTTTTGGTCTTCCTCTTTCTCGTTTGATTTGTATATTTATAATAAGTTAATATCGCCTAACTGGAACATGTACCGGTCGTCCAAGTACAAAATCAGAAACACTATTATGGTAAAGATATCATGGTGACTTGCAATAGAATCAGAGAATTTAGATAATCTGTTTCATTGGGAAGTTCTAACCAAAGCTACTTCCGTACTCCTTGAGTCACACATATTCCACCGACTAGGACACTAAAAGCACATACTATCACTTGTTCAAACCTCAAAGGGCTTAGTTATTGAAATTGAATATTCTACTTGCCACGTTGTTGAGTTTGTCAGTGGAACTATTGTATATGTTACTTCTATAACTTAATGCAGTTCTATCTTTTTCTTCAAATTAATCTTGACTACAATTTACATAATTAAATAGTTTAAATCCATGCATTGCATCCATGATAGTCCTAGTTTCAGTTGTATTTCTAAAAAAAATAGATGTTCTAACATACTTCCTCTTTTGGACGTGTTGCAGGCTCTTTTAGAGGAATGGATAGGCACTCGAACATTTCAAGATAAATGCATAGTCCAGGTAAATGAAATTGCATGCCCCATGTTGTGGAATGATTTGTATGTTTATTCCAAAATTCAAACTATTCACTATACATCTCAGTAATAACCCAATTCCCCTTATATGTAGGGAAGCCTTTATATAATATTCCTTCTACTACATATATATACACTCAAACTCCCCTAAACACTCCTCCATAGACTGAACAATATGTATGTAAGCTTGTTCTGAATTTAACTCTAGGTAAGGTTTTCAGTTGTCAAGGTTATTGGTCGTTAGTTGGAAGGTATTATGTTTGATATTGTGTTGCCATGTTGACACATGGCATCAGTTGATAATAATCTTGAGAAGTGAGGAACGTGTAAGGCAACCCATTGAAGCTAAAGAAAGAATGCATGTGTGGAAGAAGACTCACTTATGCCAAAGCCTCGTCGAAAAAACGCAAGGAGAGTCATGTCTCACCTCAGTCTTGCATTGGGGAAGAATGCCTTGCCATTTGAAAGCCTTATAAGAGAATGCATTACCAAAACCTCATGGAAAATTGTGTCATGGGCAGCTTATGGAATGCTTGCCCGTTCACAAAACCCTCATGTCAATCTCATGATTTGACCTATTTTACATGTTTATTGGCTAATGATTTCTTATGCTCACGTTGACCAACATGACAATATTTTAAACTTTTTTACAACTTCTGAATGATTTTATAGAGAAATCAATTTGGAGATAACATAAGTGGTTGTCAGTTGTAACTTAAAAAAAATTTTTACTCTCTCAAAATGACTTTTTTTTTTAAAATAATAGATTTAAAATTTAAATTTATTCACGTATCTGTACTTTTGAATAATTAGTTAGACCTTGAGGCTCTATATAATATGTAGTTGTAAGCTTGTTTAGCCATTAACAACTAATACAAAAGGGAAAATTATTAAACAACCCTAGGTAGCACTCTTCTACCTCTCTATCATATATCAGGAATGTTACATATTCACGCTTACAATATTATCCATGGTTTAAAATTTCATATTGTGTCGAGTGGTATGGTCGAAACATATTGATTTGATAAACTACCGAAATTCAGTACTATTTAACAAATATAATCTATAGTTTCACACTGTCCATCATATCAATGACATTGTGTCCTAAGTTAAAACAATGTTTGTTGGTTTTTAGTTTGTACCCACAACAGTGTCAAAACTACATCATGCTAGATGGCACACAAAGTCCAAACTTAGTATATAGTAGTGCTCTTTTTTCTTCTTCTTCATCTCTTCCCCTCTAGTTCATTACTAGCACCATATGTCAGAGCACCGGTATGGTACCTAACCCTAAACAGTAATGTTCCGATCATATACCGAAATGTCAGCATAGCTTGAGATTTTAAATCTTTGTTTTATTTGTTTACAACTTGGTTTGTTATACTTCCCTTCAAACTAGTTTAGAACTTTCAATATATTGCAGAAATTGTTATGAATTTACTCAACCCTAACCCCAAGTTCTTTTAGAGATTTAGCCAATATGTCAATTGATCACTGATACTAACAAATAAGGTGATGACCTCATTTGATTACTCTTTCTCTGTGATGAAGTGATAGTCAACCTTTATGTGTGTTGTCGTCTAATGTAATATTGAGTTTGAAGCTGTGTTTAGCATTTGATTGTGGCAATACAACTTTTTGTCTCTCCAAGGGCAACCTGGATGGAGTTCGCATATAGTTAATGTTATAATCTTGTATTATATCTCTATATTTGATCTTACTGTTGGTACAATCGGCCCAGGTCACAATTGACCAAACTCAAGTTTGACTCGAGTAGTGTTTTGATGTTTGACATTGATGTTTGATAATGAGTTGACCATTGTTTGACAATGAGTTGACCAATGGTTGACATGGGGTTGACCATAGGATGGAGAAGTCCAAGTGGGACACTTGGCAATGGAAAAGTTTTGTGTACTTGGTATGGAAAGTCCAAGTCTTTTGTACTTGGCATGGAAAGTCCAAGTCTTGTGTACTTGGCATGGAAAGTCCAGGCATGGGTCTTGGCAAGGGAAAGTCCAAGCTTGAGTCTTGGCAATTTGAAAGTCCAACATGAGTTGACATGGAAAGTCCAAGCATGGGTCTTGGCAAGGGAAAATCCAAGCTTGAGTCTTGGCAAATGGAAAGTCCAACATGGATTGGCAAGGGAAGTCCAAGGGTTGATATTAATGGCGTAAAGTCCAAACGTGAGTCTTGACAGTATAAGTCTAATGGTTTAACAACGTAAAGTCCAAGCGTGTGTCTTGGCAGCGTAAGCCCAAATGTGCCTTGGCGGTATAGACCAGTTTAGCATGATAATAGCCGATGGAAGCACCTGAAGGCTAGCGTATGGGTGAACAAGTCATGGATGACTTAGAGGGATCCGATAGGCGTGAGACTGACGGAAGTGGCTAGAAGGCTTAGGTATAGACTAAGAGTGGTCTAGCAAGTATGAGAGCATCATACTTGGGGTTAAACCTCATGAGGTTATCAGTCGACTGGGGCTTTGGACCAGTCAATTGGTCAAGTGTTTTGACACTTGGCAGTCGAGTTGACTCAGGCGATCAGGGGATTATATGACGGATCGATTCTTGTGAGTCGGTGGTGTTCGGCTGCGACAAACAACCTTAGCGATCATTGCCCGGCGTTAGCCGTCGGTGATGGCTCGGCGATCGACTATCGAGGAGGCGGTCATTGCGGTATTGATCGCGAGCTCGAGCGTTCGATGGCCGTGATCGATCGACTACGAGGTTAATGATCGTGATGGGTAATGACGATCGGTATCAGTGTATTTGTTGGCTTTGATGTCAACGTGGATTAAGTCGTTGTGAGACAACGACACTGTTGGCAGTCGATTGGGGTCTTATGGTAGTCGACTGCCAAGTGCGAAATCAACCCGATGCAGATTATAAAAGCAGCTGGAAATGGAGGATTTAGTAGCGATTTTCTTGGGCGATTTGAAGGGGAATAGTTAGTGCTTTCCAGTCCTCCAAGGCTAGTCCAAGGCGATCAACAAGTAAACATTCAAAGCTCTTTGTAAAGTGTTCTTTACTTACATTTTATTGTATTTGCTTGTTCCTTTGTATTATTGTTGTAATCATTGTACGAGGTTTCTCCGCCTCCGACTTGTTGTCGAGGAGTATTATTGATTAGTGGTAGTGTTTGCATCGCTAGGGCTCATTCGAGCCTAATCCATGGAGTAGGAACCCTAAGGTTCCGAACCACGTTATATTATCGTGTTTTGATTGTGTTTGTCGTGTTTTGTTATTGCTATTCTATATTCCGCTGCGCTAATAATGATTGTAGACAAACACGAACGATTTCCATCATCGAAGCAACCCTAGCATGCTAGCCTCCTTAAGAATAACTAGTACATTTGCATTGTGAGAGCTAGATAGAATCACTCAGAAAGTGCCGGAGATTATAATCTTGAACGTAGGTAATCTTTTAATTTTACATTCTAGATAGAATCATCATGATGATACTATTATTCATATAAAGAATGAGTTGAAATGCGATAAAATGGTTTAAAATTTTAACCCGTGCCGAGATTTCAGTCTGCGATAGGAAGAATACAATTTCAGTACCGTATTGTATTGTATCGATACGATTTCTATTTTTTTAATATTAGTGTCTATATAATTAAAAAATATTTCTTTTAATATTTAATTGATTTAAATGCTCATTATTCATTTTATTTAAGATGAATGTTGTTAACTTTATACTTCAGTATTTTCTCTTGAGATGTTTGATATCTATTAGACAAACAAATAAATATATATTTCTTTAAAGAAAATTGATATACGATTAACAATTAAAATTGATACATCATAACATATTATCTTACTAATATAAAAAAGAGTGTTGTGAATCAGATGAAAGCATGTATTATTTTCGCATTTTCTCAACCTTGTAATTCTCTGTCGTTAATTTTTGTTATTTTTTCTAGCAATATATTTCTTCTATTTTAAGTATTTTTAAAAAGGTAAATTTTTTTGAAGAGTTTTTTTTTAACTTTTGTAATTGTCAATGTAAGAAATAAAAGAGAGAAATTAATGGAGAATTTTTTTTTCCATTTGTTTAAAGGAAAAAAAAAGAATAACAAAATAAATTAATTAAAAGAGAAAGATAATGGGGAAAAGGAAGAAAGGAATAACAAAAAAAGAAAATAATGGAAGAAAGTGAAAAAAATTCACAATATAAATCTTTTCCTATATTTTTAAGGAAAAAAATAAAAGAAATTAATAAAGAGAGATGAGAAGGAATTAAGGGATAAAAGAAGAAAAGAATAATAAAGGATAAAAGTGAAAGAATTAATAATTTTTAAAAAAATAACAAAAGAAATTAATAAAGAGAGAAAAAGAAAGAATTAACGAAAAAAAGAATAACAGATAATTAATACGATGGAGAAAAAAATTTAATAATTAAAGTTTTAGAATTTATAAAAAAGAAAAAAATAAAGGAAAAAAACAAATGCGAGTGTGACGATGGGGCCTTATGAGGCTCCTTATAGCCGTGAGGCCTCCCGCAAGATGTTTCTCGATTGCGAGCCTCGTGCGAGGTAATAAAAGGCCCCTGCGACCTCGCGCGAGGCATCGCAACTGTGTGACCGATACGAGGTCACAAGAGGCCCCTGCAAGGCATCGCGTGAGGCATTCATGCTATGTCGGTCAGACGATGAAATGAAAATTTTCACCTGTACCGACCAGTATGACATGATATTTTAAACCATGGATAGAACACTAAGCAATCTACAACAATCTCAGTCAGAAGAAGAGAGAGACTAAACCTATCTTTATTGTTGTATAAATGTATCCATATAGGCAACACCATCAACTTGAATGTAGCCCCTATTGGAAATTGACTACGAAGATAACAAAAATATAAAGATAGAGTATTTTAGTGGCAATGATGCATAAGTATAAAATGAGAAAGTGATTGAGAAGATAAAAACTTATACTACATTTGCTAAAAATAATGAAAAATATCCAATTGAAAGGCGATATTAAATCATGATCGATGATTAAAGAGTGTGGGAGAGTCGGGGAGTTGGTAGAATATTTCCACATTGTGGTCATCCACAATATGTTTGCAAGGGTGGTGGTCAAGTGACAAAAGTAGAGTTTAGGTTAAGGTCTATATGTGTGGTTGAGAAGCACTATGGTATAGGATCAAAGAAAATAAATGCATCATGTGTCTTCAGAGAGTAACAATGATGACTTTTCTTTTAAATAACAGTAAAAGGTTAGGTTGGTGTATGAAACTTCCGCTAATACGTGGTCCAAGAAAGAGTCTATTGTTCGCAATTTCGCGATTTGAACCCATGATCTCAAAGTCACATAATAATTTTATCATTGCACCAAGACTTTCTTTCTTCTTTTTAAATAAAAATAATCGAGAAAAATACACTTGATGGATTGTTAGGGTAATTTATCAAGCAAGAGCATCCAAATACCCATGGTTGAAGAGAATATATAGCATCTTATGCAAATACTTCAAGGGAAATTGACCATGAAGAGTAAAGAATGACATGTGATTAATAAGATATCATACAATGAGAATAAGATTATTGCATAAAGAAAGGGGATATGCATATGTAAGATTAAGAAGAACATGCGATTTTAGGCCTTTCATTTTGCTATACCATTTCGCAGAGATGTTTGTGAACGTGAACACTAAGCAAGAAACATATACAGAAATGACTAGAAAAAGAGATGTTTGAAGCGTAGTGTTGTCGAAGCGCTTTGGGAGCAAGAAATGATGATCCAAAAGGGTGAAACCCCCCTTCTTTTATAGCCCTCCAAACCCTAGCTCGTTGAGATCTAGATATGGGTCAAAGAGCCACCTCACTCCAAGATAAGGGGATCTTATCTTGACTTTTATCGAGCTGACCAGTTTAAATAGCAGTCGATTGATTACCCTCAGTAGTTGACTGATGCTAGGAGTAGTCGACTGCCAATAGCTGTCAGTCGACTGTTGACCTGGTCACTCACCTGCAGCAAAGAGTTAGCACAAAACTAACAAGTAATGGACATTATGACGGTTACTCACCGTCCGATCTCGACCTAGACCTTCCCCTGGAAGTCTTAGTCGTATCGCTGCCTAAGTTCGTCCCCGTACGGAGGACACTACCTCACCATTACTCTTCACTAAGTGCTTACCTCCAGTCCTTCTAACCTGTCGCTTAGCTTCTGGTCTCCTCCGAGGTTCCTTGACTTCATGAGGTTCTCCTGGTGTCGCCCGACCACCACAGTTTCTCGTCCTGAGATTCTCCGGGTGTCGCTCGACCTTAGGCTTAGCTTAAACACTTTTTGCACACTTAACATAACTCATGAGATAACAATAAGAGCTTAACTTTGAACTTTTGTCATAATTAAAATCCAGGTTCGATTATCTGGTGTCCCTGCACCAACAATCTCCTCCTTTTTGATCTATGACAAACCGATTCAAAGTTAAGGTAAAATTAATTATAATTAAGCATATAGTAAAAAAGTAATAGTAAGTATGATTAAGCTCTTTTTCAAAACCTCCCCTCAAGGCTACCTCCCCATTAATCCTAGGTGAGTTTTGAAAAGACACTTAAAGTTATCTTTAGAAAAAAGCTTTTGTTTTTTTTTAAAAAACTTTACTCCTCCTTAACTTTGCCTTCTTCTCCCCCTTTTGCCATATATCGAAAAATCGAGAGGTTAATTATAAGATAGGGGTGTATTTAATGAAAGAAGAAATGTTATATACATAAAATCTTATATGTGCTTGTAAAATCAAAAAGGAATTAAGTATAAGAGTCGTCCCTTTTGAAGTTTATTAATTTATACTGATTGTATGGCATCCTAACTAACGGTGTAGAATTAAAAAAAAAAATTTCGTTCCTCTGCACCAACAATGTTAAACTAGCTTTTTGAGAAAAATGTATAATAGCTACTTTTGGTAAAGTAAATTTTTGAAACTACTTCAAACATAATTTTGATTTCAAAACACCCAGAAGTTATAAGCATAAGTACATTTTCAAAAACCTTAAAGAGTTTGTAATATAACCCTTAAGATTAGTTTCTCCCCCTTAGTCAATCACATGGAGTCTAGAAGGTTTAGGGGGCTAAACTTGGCCCTAAAGATTATATGTTTAGTATTGCCCTACTATTGAGTAACTATAGGTATTTAAAGAACAATCATGAAAATAACCATTTTTATAGATTTTGAAAACATTTCAAGAGTATTATGTTTATTTTAATTGTCTTTAGCATCTCACCCAATTTATGTGTCTCAAGGCATGTTAACCTTATATGTTTTTGTGAGATGATTTCAATTTTTACTTAGTTAATTTTAGTGATTTGAAAATTAATCAACCTTGGGTTAGATTCGGATTTAACTTTTAGATCATTAAGTAAACTTTTCGAGAAAATGACTTTCAGGTCGTGGCGAGGCACAGAAACCTTCTTTGATCGGAACAACGACCACTTCCTTAGACAAAGTTAATTTCAAGAAAATATTCACTTAAGTCACTTAGGGTCACTTCCTGATCTAACTAGTTTAGGATGTGGCGAGGTAGCTTCAGCTAGTTCAACTTAGCCGAGTGCACTAAGCTTGATACGCCTTATCTAGCTTAGATACACAAGACCTTGTTTCCCTAACGTACTATCATCTCGCCGCGTCCTGATTCTATGTTATCAAGGTTGACTAACTATTGCTCCTATCTAACCATTCTAGAAATTAAATATAAAGTTTGCACTAAGAGATCGGGTATACGATTTTAGTATTAGCTTGCCTTAGACCATTGAACCAATAAGGTTTATCCACATAGTGGACTTGATCCTTGGGAATCCAATACTTAGTAGTCCTTATATGAGAATTTAACAAAATCTTAGGGACCCATGCCTGAACTTTTTGATTACTACGATTAACGATTGACATATAAGACTTGTTCGTAGTATTTGTCCTAAACTTGAGTCCGATTTTGTTGTACATGACTCTTTGAGTTCTAAGGAGTCGGTTAAGAACCTTGGATCTCAAAGTGAACTTTTCCAACCTAGCCTCGAGCTCTTGGACTTGCCCTTTCAAGAGAGAATTCTCTTTCTTAAGTTTCTTGACTTGAGTTGAGTTTCCCTCTTAAACTTGACTAGTCGAATAGGTTAGGGTGGCCTCATGCTTAAGGAGTTTAACCTCCTTAAGTAAGGACTCGACCCTAGACTCGGACTTAGCTAATTTCTTATCTAATAACTGATGCAAGTCAAGGGGCTGCTTGTTGGCTTAAGGATGAAGCTACGAAGGATCATTTATCGCTTCTAGAAGGTCCAATTACAAGACTTCGAGAAAAGCGTTTCAAGAAAGCATTAAATGAACTAATCGACGAACACTGGACGGATCATGAGAAAGAAGAGACCAAGATAAACCCAAGTGCAGATCAAGGCCTAATCCACGTAATCGGGCTTATCGATCCTTGACTCATCCGGGCATCATCGGTGGAAGAATATTAAATAATTACGGGAACTTGCTCATACATTAAAGACGTATGAAGACTGGAGTTTTGAGGATTTCTAAGTTGTGCATGCTTACATGCAAGCCTAGGTACTATAATTGTTTGAGTTTCTAAGTTGTGTGCATGCTTACATGCAAGCCTAGGTACTATAATTGTTTTGAGTTTCTAAGTTGTATGCATGCTTACATGCAAGCCTAGGTACTATAAGGCTACGTTCGGTATGGGGTAATCAGGCTTGTAATGTAATCAGGATTACATTACAAGATGATTTATTTTGTTTGATAACATTTCAAAGATATAATGTAATGTAATTGCATTACAAAATAAGAGTCGAGATCCGTAATCTCGATTACGAAGGAAAAACTATGTAATCCGATTACATTACGGACTCAATAATTATTATGACAAATATATCCTTCTTTTATTTTTCTCATTGTTTCTCGGTGCTCGTCGACGACGACCACCGGCGACCAGCCGGCGATCGGCGACTAGCGGCGGCAGCCGTCGGCGCCGGCCGACGGCCGTCGTCGGCCGCTCGTCGTCGGTCGGTCGTCGATCGGCGATCGGCGATCGGCGATCGGCGATCGGACGATCGGCGATCGACGATCGGCGACGATCGGCACCCGATCGACCGACGATCGCCCACGATCGACCGTCGAGAGTCGGCGATCGGCCGACGATCGACCGGCCAGCCGCCATGATCGCGATCGTGACGGTGACGACTATCGATCGAGGCGCGATCGATCGGTATAAAGATATTTTGTCATTTTATAATAATATGAATTATATTTCCTATAACAAATATGGATATCAAACAAACGAATGTAATTACTTGTGTAATCAAAGATTACACATCAATCGCTAACCAAACACATTAATGTAATACACATTACATTACATTATAAACTTGATTACATTACCTCGTACCAAACGTAGCCTAATTGTTTTGAGTTTCTAAGTTGTGTGCATGCTTACATGCAAGCATGAGTACTCTAATTGTTGCATGCATTTTGTACTCTTACTTGCTTACTCCCACTATATAAGGGAGGCAAATCCTAACATGGAAGGGAACTTTTGGGTGAGAAATATTTGTGTGCTCTTCTTAGTTCTTGAAAAGACTTCTGAACTTATCGAGTTTATCCTCGTGGCGTTCAACAACCGAAACTTATCACTTCCGGGTGTGGCGTTTCTTCTCTTTCGTAGTCTTGGTTCGTGCCAATCCTTAGTGACGAGTCAAAGCTCAAACTCTTGTCTTCTAATCCTGGGGTTCTAACCATCTTTGTCTCGGATTCCATCACAATTGTTAGTGGGGTTCGTATCATCTGGTATCAGAGCTTCATTTTAAAGGCAAGTGCTAAATCTATCTTTACTTGTTGTTCTATAAAAAAAAAGGAACGAAAAAAAAATCGTGGTTAAAAAAAAATCGTGGTACAAAAAAAGAAGCAGCAGAAAAAAAAAAAAGTTGTTTGTTAAATTCCAAGTATTATTGAACCCTTAGAATTACTTCAAGAGTTCATTATTCATTTTTTTTCTTAATCTTTACTCCTTCGTTTTTATTCTGTCATTATAAGTTTCGTTTGTTTCTTTTGTCTACTCTTTTATTTTCTATTCCGCTATCATTAGTTTCACTTGTTTCTCTTTCATTTTCTCTTCCATCATCATAAGTTTCGTTTGTTTGAATTGCTACGTGATATTCCGATTTGTTCTAAAGTTTGATCAAAAACTAAAGAGATCCTCCCACAAACACGAGTGTGAGTGCCCTACTCTTGAGAGAAAAGAAAAAGAAAAACATATACGTGAGGAGTGCTTTGTGAGGTTTCTTTCATCTTTGCAGAAATATCCAACAACCAGGAAGATGATACAACGAAGGCGACTAGACAACCTCCCAATCTGCAAGTGCAAGAGTTGATGGGGGAAATAAGGTGGATGATGAGGGCTGAATTAGAAGTTATCCATGAGAGGTTGGATCGAGTGGAAGGGGGGACACCGAGAAGACATGAGCCAGACCATTCTACGGTGCCACAACAGAGGCGTGCTGAGTGGGTTGATGAGGAAGAAGAAGAGAGAGTAGAAGAATTTGGTGAGGAAAACTACAGCCGGGGTTGGATTGGATATAGAGGAGATAGAAACAGACGTAGGGAGGATTGGAATCCGGGTGGAAATAGAAGAAATAATGACTTAGGAGGAATTAAGTTGAAGATTCCATCCTTCCAAGGGAAAAATGATCCAGAAGTTTATTTAGAGTGGGAAACAAAGATGAAGATGGTGTTTAAGTGTCATGATTTTTTCAGAGCTTAAGAAGGTTAAGCTAGCGGCTATTGAATTCACTGATTATGCTATTGTTTGGTGAGATCAAGTGGTGATGAATTGGAGAAGAAATAGAAGCAGCCTATGTCTACTTGGGAGGAGATGAAAGTGCTCATGAGAAAAAGATTTGTACCTAGCCATTACTATAGGAGCTTATATCAGCGACTGCAAAGGTTATCTCAAGGCTCCAAAAGTGTTGATGAGTACTTCAAGGAAATGGAATTGTCCATGATGCGTGTTAATGTCGATGAAGATCGGGAAGCCACCATGGCTAGGTTTTTACATGGATTAAACCTAGAAATTGCTGATATTGTTGAATTGAAGCATTATGTTGAGCTATCGGATATGGTCCACCAGGCACTAAAAGTGGAGGAACAACTCAAGCGGAGGGGATTGGCAAAGAAGGGACAACCCATGACTACCAACAACCCTTGGAGGCGGCTCGAAGGGAAGCATATCTGAAACAAGCGAAGTTTGAACCCTTGATAAGCCCAAACCAACAACATCTGCTGCTCAAGGTACTATCGAGTCCACTTCTTCTAAATCCCGCGATATCAAGTGCTTTAAATGCGGCGTGGCACATAGCTTGATGTGTGAACAAAAGGGTAATGGTGATAAATGCCCAAGGAGAGCTTGAGTCAGAAGATGAGGAGGAAGTAGCAGAGGAAGTACCACCAGAAGAGGATAGTGATGATGAACAACATGCCATTGTTGGAGACTTATTAGTAGCCCGACGAGTTCTCAATCTACATGCTAAGGAGGAAGAAGATAATTAAAGGGAGAACTTATTCCATACTCGTTGCTTTGTGAATAACAAGGTTTGCAGCGTTATTATTGATGGAGGGAGTTGCACCAATGTGGCAAGTATTGATTTGGTGGAAAAATTAGCTTTATCAACTCAGAAACATCCATGTCCCTATCGGCTTCAGTGGCTGAATGATTGCGGTGAAATCAAGGTAACAAAGCAAGTCTTGGTAGCAATTTCCATTGGCAAATATGACGATGAGTTGTTATTTGATGTGGTTCCCATGCATGCATGTCATCTATTATTAGGAAGACCTTGGCAATTTGATCGGAAGGTAACTCATGATGGGTACACAAATAGATATTCCTATACTCGGAAGGGACAACCTTTTACTCTTGTACCATTAAGTCCAAGACAAGTTATGGAGAAAGAAAGAAAAAGAAATTGAGAAAAAAGAAATTGAGAAAAAAGAAAAGAATGGAGGAAAAGAAATTGAGAGAAAAGAAACTGAGAAAAAAGAAAAGAATGGAGAAAAAGAAATTGAGAGAAAAGAAAAGAAGAGAGAAAAAGAAATAGAGATAAAAGCAAAAAAAGGAACGGAGAGAAAAGAAATTAAGGAAAAAGTAGTTGAGAGAAAAGAAGTCGAGAGAAAGGAAATAACTTCTATGAAAAAAAAAGTGAGATCAAACAAGCTTTGTATAAGGAGGCACTTTTAAGTACTAATGAGCTTAACAATTCTTTGCCAAATGTTATTATTTCTCTTTTACAGGAATTCAATGATGTCTTTCCTGAAGAGGTTCCGGTGCATCCATCCCAAATCGACCTGCCTATAGAAGCAATCCGGAGGAAACCAAAGAACTTCAAAGGCAAGTTATTGAATTACTTGAAAAAGGATATGTTCGAGAAAGCATGAGCCCTTGTGCCATCCCTGCGTTACTTGTTCCCAAGAAGGATGGTACATGGAGGATGTGTGTGGATTGTCGAACCATCAACAATATAACGGTAGTATCGCCACTCCATTCTTAGACTCGATGATATGCTTGATGAATTGCAGGGTTCTTGTATGTTCACAAAAATTGATCTGAGGAGTGGATATCATCATATTAGGATGAAGGAAGGTGATGAATGGAAGACAGGTTTTAAGACCAAGCATGACTTATATGAATGGTTAGTAATGTCTTTTGGTTTAACTAATGCTCGGAGCACTTTTATGCGTTTAATGAACCATGTTTTGCATGCTTTCTTAGGACGATTTGTAGTTGTGTATTTCGATGATATTTTGATTTATAGCAAAAGCTTAGAAGAACATATCAACCATTTAAGGTATGTTTTGACGGTGTTGAAAGAAGAAAAGTTTTTTGCTAACCTCCAAAAATGCTCATTTTGTACGGAAAGAGTGATGTTTCTTGGTTTTGTTATAAGTGCTAAAGGTGCTGAGATGGATGAGGAAAAGGTAAAAGCGATTCAAGAGTGGCCAACACCAACCACAATTAGCTAAGTAAGGAGTTTCCATGGATTTGGCCAGTTTCTATAGATGGTTTGTTCGTAATTTTAGTCATATTGCAACTCCTTTTACTGAAGTCATCAAGAAAAATAAGTCATTTAAATGGGGAGACGAGCAAACCAGAGCATTTAACGCCTTGAAAGAAAAGCTAAGTTCTGCTCCTTTACTAGTCTTATCAAATTTTTCTAAGACATTTGAAATTGAATGTGATGCTTCTGGTATTGGTATAGGTGCTGTGCTTATGCAGGAAATGAGACCCATTGCTTACTTCAGTGAGAAGTTGAGTGGGGCAACTCTCAACTATCTCACATATGACAAGGAGATGTATGCGTTGGTAAGGGCATTGGAAACATGACAGCATTATCTTTGGCCAAAAGAATTTGTGATTCACACAGATCATCAATCACTAAAGCATTTAAAGGGACAACATAAGTTAAACCGACGCCATGCTAAATGGGTGGAGTTCATCGAGACCTTCCCTTATGTGATTAGATACAAGCAAGGCCAAGGGAATGTGGTAGCTGATGCATTATCTCGGAGGTATGCTTTGCTGGGTGGGGGGGGGGCTGATGGGGCGTTTTAGTGTTGCTAAGACTTTAGGGGTTTTGCAAGATCATTTTTTTTGGCCTCATATGAAGCGGGATGTCGAGAAAATTTGTGAGAAGTGTATCACTTGCAAATAAGCTAAATCAAAGTTGAAACCACATGGCTTGTATACACCTTTTCCTATACCTAGTGAACCTTGGACTAATATTTATATGGACTTTGTTTTGGAACTACCCCGAACTAAGAGGGGAAGAGACTCAATTTTTGTCGTGGTAGATAGGTTTTCCAAAATGATACATTTCATTCCATGTCATAAAACTGATGATGCCTCACATATAGCTGATTTATTTTTTAGAGAGGTTATTAGGTTGCATGACATGCCTAGGATCATTGTTTCTGATAGGGATGGAAAGTTTTTGAGTTATTTTTGGAAGACTTTATGGGGAAAATTGGGTACTAAATTGTTATTCTCTACTACTTGTCATCCCCAAACCGATGGGCAAACTGAAGTTGTCAATCGAACATTATCCTTCTTACTTCGTGCCATCATTAAAAAGAACCTGAAAACATGAGAAGAGTGTCTACCTCATGTTGAATTTGCTTATAATAGAAGTATACATTCTGCAACTATGTTTTCTTCATTTGAAGTTGTTTATGGATTCAATCCCTTATTAGCAAGCACGACTGAATATTGAGAGGAGAATCCAACAATATGTTCAACAAGCTAACAAAGGGCGCAAGAAAGTTGTGTTTGAACCAAGAGAATGGGTCTGGTTACACCTACGGAAGGAACGATTTTCAGAAAAACGACGTTCTAAACTTCTACCTCGAGGTGATGGACCATTCTAAGTGATTGAGCGTATCAATGATAATGCCTACAAACTTGAGTTGCCAGGTGAGTATGGTGTACATTCTACTTTCAATGTTGCTGATTTATCCCCATTTGATGTAGGTAATGATTTGAAGACAAATCCTTTTCAAGAGGGGGAGAATGATGCAAGTCAAGGGCTGCTTGTTGGCTTAAGGATGAAGCTACGAAGGATCATTTATCGCTTCTAGAAGGTCCAATTACAAGACTTCGAGCAAAGCGTTTTAAGGAAGCATTAAATGGACTAATCGACGAACACTGGACGGATCATGAGAAAGAAGAGACCAAGATAAACCCAAGTGCAGATCAAGGCCTAATCCACGTAATCGGACTTATCGATCCTTGACTCATCCGGGCATCATCGGTGGAAGAATACTAAATAATTATGAGAACTTACTCATGCATTAAAGATGTATGAAGACTGGAGTTTTGAGGATTTCTAAGTTGTGCATGCTTACATGCAAGCCTAGGTACTATACATGCAAGCCTAGGTACTATAATTGTTTGAGTTTCTAAGTTGTGTGCATGCTGACATGCAAGCCTAGGTACTATAATTGTTTTGAGTTTCTAAGTTGTGTGCATGCTTACATGCAAGCACGAGTACTCTAATTGTTGCATGCATTTTGTACTCTTACTTGCTTACTCCCACTATATAAAGGAGGCAAATCTTAACATGGAAGGGAACTTTTGGGTGAGAAATATTTGTGTGCTCTTCTTAGTTCTTGAAAGGACTTGTGAACTTATAGAGTTTATCCTCGTGACATTCAACAATCGAAACTTATCACTTCCGGGTGTGGCGTTTCTTCTCTTTCGTAGTCTTGGTTCGTGCCAATCCTTGGTGACGAGTCAAGGCTCAAACTCGTCTTCTAATCCTGGGGTTCTAGTCATCTTTGTCTCGGGTTCCATCACAATTGTTGGTGGGGTTCGTATCAATAACTTAATTGCATGATATAAATTTGCGATTAATGAACGACTTACCTTTATCTTCTCCTTTGAGTCAGCTTTGAGTCTTGACTCGAATTCATCCTCGGAGTCAGAATCGGGGTTAGATTTGTATTCATCATTAGCTTCGGACTCAGACTCGGGCTCTACCGGTCTCGCGATGAATGCTAAGCCGTCACCTTGGTTTTCTTCTTCTTCCCACGTTGCTCGGAATATTTTCCTTGGTTGTCTTCTACTTCTTTCCTTTTTTATCATCCTCCGAACTAGGTTGACTAGTTCGGTCTCCATCTCTTCCTCCGATTGGTAGTCGTCTTCTTCGGGAGGTGGCTTGCTCTTTGCTTTTCGTCTTTGACCTGCAACCAACGCTACACCTTTCTCGACCGGGGCCGTGTTAGTTTGTTCATGCAATTTAAATTCAGAAAATAGCTCGTCTAGTCTAATTTTAGATAAGTCTCTAGATACTTTGTAGGCATCAACCATAGATGCCCACAAGGTGGTCCTAGGAAAAGCATTCAAGGCATACCTTATTACATCCCGATTTTTCACCTTTTGTCCGATTGAGTGTAGTCCGTTCATGATGTCCTGGATCCTTGCATGGAGTTGAGTGGCCGACTCGTGGTCCTGCATTTTTAGATTGAATAACTTATTAAAAAGAAGGTCCCTTTTGTATACCTTAGTGTCAGCTGTCCCTTCGTGTAGCTCGATGAGCTTGTTTCATAGATCCTTCGCGCTGATGAACGGGCCGACGCGGTTGAGTTCTTCTTTGGAGAGCCCGCATTGAAGGATTTGTGTGGCTTTCGCATCGGTCTCGACTTGTCGCTTCATGACATTCATCCACTTGTCGCAGTCCAAGTAGTCACCGTCTTCATTGGTAGGTAGCGTGAAGCTGGTTTGGATGACTATCCACATCTCTACTTGAGCCTTGAGATAATACTCCATCCGACCCTTCCAGTAACGGAAGTCATCTCCGTTGTAAAATGGAGGTCGGAAGATGCTAAACCCTTCGAGATGGGTCATTCAATAAAACCTCGCACACAAATACGAAAAACACACAAATTGCCAAGACTTGGTCTTGGATTAGTAGTGTGGGATAAAAATGACTTAAATTAAAATACGAAATGAAGAACACGAAGAGAAAAACAAACTTTCTAGACCGGTGGTTGCACCGAATATGAGCGCCCCCGCTCGGTTATCAATTGTTGGATCGGAGAATCGCTAGAGGGGGATGAATAGCGATCCTAAAACTTTTCTTTTCGATTCGACATTAAAACGAACATATTGCAGCGGAGATAATAAATTAAAGCAAAAGTGAGGAAGCACTTTCTTTTTACTTGGTTCACAATCGAAAGGTTGCTACTCTAAGGCCCCGCGATCTTAAACCACATACGATGGGGCAATTCACTATAAGTCTCCTTCTCGTTGGAGGTAGGATACAACAATTACAAAAATCACAAACTTGAGGAAGAGGCAACAAGCCTACCTCTCCTCTTTAGTAAATAAAAGCTCGAGTACAAGTTAAGTAAGACAATTAAAGTAAAGACTACCGATGAAAAAGTTGGAAGCTCGGTGTATCATCAGCGTTACGGAAGCGTAGTGTTGTCGTCGAAGCGTAGCGTCGTTGAAGCACTTTGGGAGCAAGAAATGATGATCCAAAAGGGTGAACCCCCCTTCTTTTATAGCCCTCCAAACCCTAGCTCGTTGAGATCTAAATCTGGGTCAAAGAGCCACCTCACCCCAAGATAAGGGGATCTTATCTTGACTTCCATCGAGCTAACCAATTTGAATAGCAGTCGACTGATTACCCTCAACAGTCGATTGATGCTAGGAGCAGTCGATTGATGCTAGGAGTAGTTGACTGTCAATAGCTGTCAGTCGACTGTTGGCCTGGTCACTCACCTGCAGCAAAGAGTTAGCACAGAACTAACAAGTAATGGATATTATGACGGTTACTCACCGTCCGATCTCGACCTAGTCCTTCCCCTGGAAGTTTTAGTCGGATCGCTGCCTAAGTTCGTCCCCGTACGGAGGACACGACCTCACCATTACTCTTCACTAAGTGCTTACCTTCGGTCCTTCTGACCTGTCGCTTAGCTTTCGGTCTCTACCGAGGTTCCTCGACTCCACGAGGTTCTCCTGGTGTCGCCTGATCACCACGATTTCTCGTCCCGAGATTCTCCGGGTGTCGCTCGACCTTGGACTTAACTTAAACACTTCTTGCACGCTTAACACAACTCATGAGATAATAATAAGAGTTTAACTTTGAACTTTTGCCATAATCAAAATCTAGGTTCGATTATCTGGTGCCCCTGCACCAATACTAGTGTCCTCAAAGTATACATAGCGTCATCTGATGTGTGGGCTAAAAGCCTCATCATCGATGAAATCTATCAACAAAGAACAACATAGCGTCGGAGTGCAAGTATTGACCGCGGACAACAACACGCTACCACAACAATATGTGGGCGGTAATGTACTTTGGTATAAGGCTAGACTCAAAATTTTCACTTTTAGTATTTCCCATATATATATCCTTTATCACATTTGTTCAATTATAGGTGTATATCTTATGGTATATTTGAATAGTCAACCTAAATCAAGTCATTTGGGTATCAACATAGAGTTTACAAGTGAAAGTTACCCAACCAAAAGTTATTAGTAACATTAGTACGATGTACCAATAATAAGGAAGATCAAGCAATATAATAACAAGTATCAATAGTTTAAATTTTTAAAACAACCCTCCCCATCTTAACTTCCATATGAACTCATATGTGAATATAAAATATTGTAGTTTTTTATTCTTCAATGGTTTAATTTCTTAATAGTCCATTTCATTATTTTTACATACTAGATTAACTCTTCAATTTTGAAAACAATTATATAAATATAAATGAATCATTTATCTTATTTATTCATGTATAAGGAATGTATAAAGAATCTAAGGATAGAATTTACCCACCTTAAATAAATCATTTATCTTATATATTCATACACAAGGAATGTATAAAGTGTCCAATGATAGAATTTATCCACTTCTATTTACAGCAAAAGCTTTTAACCTTAGTAGATCACCGGGCTCCGTTCAAACTCGTATCTACAAATAAAATATGAAAATAGCTCAAATGCCCAAAATGATATCCAATAAAAATAATAACATAAAATTAAACAGTATTTGAAACTCAAAATCAATGGATATTTTTTTTTTATCTCACTACCTTCTAATATTCCCTCATTTCTAAACTCGACCTCTACTATTCTCTAATAGAGACTTTATTCAACCAACCTAAATAGAACTTGATTAAAATGAAACATACCTTGCAACTCTTCTTTAAGAGATGAAACAACAAGGCTATTTCATTGATACAAAACAAGGGTTGAACTAGCTATAATAACGAAAAGAGGGCAATTTGCTTCCATGGATCTGTGATGCTGCCCTTATTGTTAGAAAAACAGGAAGAAAAAAGAAAAGGGCTGTTATTATGGCTGGAAGAGGGCAGCAGTGGAGGTTGCCGGTCTTAGTGGCTCAAGGAAGAGGAAGAAGAAGTATGGCTACAATTCTAATGGCTAAAATTAACAAGAAATTGTTGATTGTTGAACTAAAAGGGCAGCAAAGATACTGCTTTTGATGGGTAACAAAAGTAGAAAATTGTTGCTATGAAAGAGGAATAAGAAGAAGGATTAAACCTTGTTTTCGTTGATACTCTGTCGTTGTTGCTTGGGTGCCTGGAAAAAGAAAATAAAACAAGATGAAGCAGCTGTTATAGAAGAGGGAAGGAGGTTGCTCTGCTACTTCTTTGTTGGCACTTGCAGCGAGCTTCGGCAACTGTTGCAGTGGTCTTTGTGTCGCTGAAGCTTGGGTCATCAAAATAAAGCAACCTCCAAAGCTTCTGCAACCCAAGCTTCAGCGACACAATGGCTGCTGCAACAACACAAATAAAGCAACAAAAAGGGAAAAGAGTAGCTGCCGGAAGGAAGAGAAAAGGAAGAAAGTGTTGGGAATCCTATGCGATAAACAATAAAATCGCAGCAGAAAAAGGATCCCTTGAGCGATCCATGCGAAAGAAAACTCATACAAAGTATAGATCAAAAAGACCCTACCTTTGATGCGTGCTCTTTGCGTATCCGACTCGTCCACGGTACGCCAGATCTTAGAGCGATCAGAATGTCCGCACCTCTATGGTATCCACACAAACACTATCTTGGAGAAGGAGATGAAACCTTTAGTTGTGCTAGCAACTATACAAAGGCTCTCCACACAAGACTTTGGCTAAGAAGAAGAAAGAAGGGAAAAAGGGACGCTTGGCTTGTAAATGAGATCACACACCCAAATGAGATCACCATCCAAATGAGATCACCATGCTCATTCACGTTAAAGAGCTAACTTTTATCCCATTTTCATCCATTAAATCCCATTGCATGCAATTAATCACATTTGCATGCAATAACCTCCAATTGCATGAAACGTTGAGTGGCCTCATGAAATCCCATTGCATGTAATTAATCCATTTACATGTAATATTGAGAAAAACTTCTCAAATTCTATTTGCATGAATTAATTCATTTGCATGCATGATTAATCATCATTAATCATGCTAATCTTCTTCAATTGGTTTCACTTGAGTCTAACTCAAATTAAATCAATTTGAGTTTAACTCAAGTTTGGCCAAGCAATGAGTCCAACTCATTCTAGTCCACTAAATTAACTAATGGTTCATTTAGTCAAACTAAAATGAACCCCATCTCCAAAACATGTTCTTTGTGTGTGATCCTATAGGTTTTCGTAACATTAACAATGTCTCTAAACGACTTTAGACACATAAACAATGAGCGGCATCTAGCAATTATCATTGCTACCCAAGTTATGAAAATGTCAAGATCCGACAAAACCTTTCTGTGACTACTATCTTGTATGACCTTGTCCTTCTATCTTCGATATCTAGATTGATCAATGAAGCATAGACCGTGTCATCCTCTTATCAATCTTTGTATTTCTTGATCTCCAAGTAGACTCACTCAAACAAATGAGCTTAATATCTCATATTCACTCATTTGAGCATGGTCATACATTTCGTGGTCTTACTCTATCAAGAGGCCTAAAGATATCACTCTCGTCATATGGGAGGGATAAATCTCATATACATCACTCACATCTCTTCGCATAATTTGTTACATAGTCAATGATCACCTTTATAGTCTACCCTGTTACGGGTGACGTTTAACGATACCAAAGTACATAACTCCTTATGTAGGGAACCATAGTGATTTCAGGTCTAAGGACTATTCATACTAATAGTCACATGAGAAAGTTTATGACACATAATGATCCATGAAATTTTCTCGTTCTTGAATGGTCGATTGACATAGTCTTTAATATGTACGATGTCGAAACTTGATATCTACGTATTAAGCGACTGTGAGATCAAATCATCAATTGACCTACATGTCAGTCTCCATGCATTAATATTGCCCTTGTATATTAATACTTGACTAGGAATATTTAAGAATAGTGTTCTCCACAGCTTCTCACAATCAATTCTACCAATTGATATACTGTAGATAAGAATCTACTTTCTAGGACATTATTATATTTATTCAGCTGGCACAAGCATGAAGTAAATATAATAACCAAACTTTGCCTTTATTATTAATGAAGTATGATAGATATGATCCCTAATCAATCATCTCATGATTGACACTAAGGGCTGACACTAACAGAAAGACAACGGCGGAGAACAACAACAAAGGAAGGGAATAAGAGGAAAGAAAGGTGGTGTAGTGGGGTTGCATGCGTGGGAGAATAAGAGAAAAGGGGAGAGAGAAAAATCAAGTTCTTTTTTAATACTTAACATCCTCTCCTAAAAAAAATTTAGTCCCCAAATTTAAAGAACTAAGGGATATTAGTACCTAAGGAAAACAAGTGAGGATATCTGCTATCCATTTCATCCTGACGCTCCCATGTTGCTTCTTGATCGAATTGGTGCTGCCACCCAACTTTCATGAGATGAATGCATTTGTTCTGCAATCAATGTCCTTGTGATCCAAAATACAAATAAGGAATTCTTCGTATGGCACGACAAGTTGCAAAGGAACTACAAGATCCTTCAGGACATAAGTCGGATTTGGAACATACTTCCGCAACATAGATATATAAAAAACATTATACACTCCTACTACAGTTTAGGGTAAAGCAAATCGGTGCGCAATTGCACCAATCCACTCTAGAATCTCAAAAGGTCTGATGAATCTAAGAGCCAACTTTCCTTTCGAGCAAAATCGTTTAACTCATTTGATGAGTGAAACACGAAGAAATACATGATCACCTACAGTAAATTCTAGCATTCTTCATCTACAATCGATGTAACTTTCTATCGATTCTGAGCAATCAGTAGTCTCTGTCTAATGATTCGTGCTAGCTCAGCATCCTGTTGAATACCCTGCGAACCTAGAAGTTAATGCTCACCAACTTCATCCCATACAATAGACCTATATGCTTTGCCATAAAGTGCCTCAATAGATGTCATCTGAACAATAGAGAGATAATTGTTATTATAAGTGAACTCTACCAAATGCTAAAATCTAGTACACAAGAACGTAAAAGATCTTCTAGAGTTTGGATAGTATGTTATGACTGTCTATCAGTCTAAGAATGAAAAAACAGTGCTAAAACATAGTTCAGTACCTAACATTTTGAAAATTTTGCTAGAATCTCGAAGGAAAGCTTGGTTCTTAGTCTGAAATAATATCGAGAGGAATGTCATGGAGTTTGATGATTTCTTTGTAATATAACTCAGCCAGGCGAATCTAAGGAATCCATTCTTCGGATCGGTAGAAAATGAACTGATTCAGTCAATCGATCAACGATCACCCAAATCAAATCATGTCCCTTTTAAGTCTTCAATAACCCCGTGATGAAATTCATAATAATATGCTCTCATTTCCATTTTGGCATTATGATATTATGAAGTAACCCAGTTGGTCTATGATGTTATATTTTAATTTACTGGCAAATTAAGCACCGAGCTACAAAATTTGCAATGTCTCATTTCATTCCTTGCCACCAAATCTCGATACATGCAGTTACCACCAAGATGAATCACAAATGTCGATCAATGTGTTTTTCTAAGAAGATCTTTCTTAACACGGTGTAGGGTGAACCCCAAGAATGCACAACCTATCTCATAACCGAAAAGATCAATCCAAATCCCAAGAAAATTGACTTTGAGCCTAAGTCTAACTCACTAGCTATTGATCTAAGATACTGATGTTCCATCTGATTTCCCTTAATTCGCTCAACCAATAGAGATTGTGCAATCAAGGGAACCAATATATGTCATATTTGCGCTACTTCAATCAAGTCCAATTCTAAAAATTATAAATTGTCTGATTAACTCAGTAACTGATATGTTATGACATGCCAGAACATCTCTAGACTTTCTGTTTAATGCATCTGCCATTGCATATGCCTTTACCGAGAGGTAGTTAATAATACAATCATAGTCTTTTAGAAAAAAAATTAGGGAACCGCCACATTAGCGCCCTCCCCCCAGCTGCCTTTAATCGAAGAGGGAGGTAAATCGAGCGGGTGCGAGCATGGGCTGCCTCAGCAGACTTGAGCGTCCTAAGGGATCGACCCCCATTTGGGGAAAAGTTTGCAAATACGTCGTAGCTGGGGATCAACTCGGGGGTTTTTGGTTATCTGCGTGGATGTCCTACCACTACACTATAGTCCGAGGGCTAATCTTTTAGAAATTCCATCCATCGTCTCCATCTAATGTTCAACTCTTTTTGTGTGGAGATATTTCAAACTTTTGTAATTAGTAAAGATTTCAAAAGAAATATCATGAGGTAGTGTCTCCAAATTTTAAGAGCAAAAATGATGGTTATTAATTCCAGATCATTAACTGGATAATTTCTTTTGTGGTCTTTCAACTGATGAGAAGCATAAGCTACTACTCGATTATATTGCATCAGAATTGATCTTCATCCCTGAATAGATGCATCTGTATATAATACTATTTCTTCCTCTTCAGAGGGAATAACTAAAACTGGAGCACTCACTAATCTTCGCTTGAGCTCCTGAAAGCTTGTTTTACAAGCATCAGACCAAAGGCATAGCAATGCTAGAAAATTCTTCCACAAATCTCTGATAATAACTAGCTAGTCCAAGAAAATTGTGAATTTTCTATACTGATTTTGGTTGTTCTCAATTGATAATCGCTTCAATTTTCTAAAGGTCTACTAAAATCTCATGGCTAGAGACTATGTGGCCTAGAAAACCTACAAAAGTAAAAACCAAAATGTATATTTACTGAACTTTGCATATAAGTGTTCCTTTTGTAATATTGGCAAAACCATTCTGAGGTATTGTTCATGCTCCTCCTGTGATCGAAAATATACCAAAATATCATCAATAAAAATAATTACAAAACGATCTAGATATTCCATATTCATAAAGGCTACAAGTGCATTAGTAACTCCAAATGACATTAAAATATTCATAATATCCAAATCGAGTACAGTCTTTTGAATATTTGTATCTCTAACTTGTAGTTGATGTTACTATAAACGACATGATAAACGAATAGGTGTTCGTAAATCCAGAACCTTTCGTGGCAAACCTCATCCTTCCCATGCTCGAATTGAACGCCGCAAGCATCTTATTAAAAATAAGAAGTGCAGATGTTTTCTCTGCGGTGAAGGACATTTTGCATGGGAGTGTCCTAATGACCGTCGCAATATTAAACGCGTCGCCATATTCGAACAACTCCATCTCCCAGAAGATTATGATATTGTCTCAGTTCAGGATGGTGAAGATCCTAGTGATGCTATCTTTAGTCTGTCTGAAGATGAAGGCCTGGATGACCTTCAACAAGCATTAAATCCTTTATCTTCCGAATCTATTTTTATGCTCAGAGAAAGCGGGAAGACGTGGTGGATAGGCCTCAAACCGGTTACCTTGATGAATACAAAGTTTCACAACAATAATGAATGCCATCATATACGGGAAATCAACGAAGATATCGATGATACCAATACTGAAGCATGTAAATGTTGCGAACAACCAACTCAATGGCGACTGCGCATTGCCCTTTATGCAAAATGACTATCTGTGGCATGTGTAGTCTGTATTACTACAAGAAAACAACTCCAGTTGCAACAACACCAATCAGGTATGATCCTTCCAATTTAGTCTGTGAACAACAAAATTACATTAAACAACGTGAAGCAAAAATTAAACGCCTGCAAAGTCAACTGGAGGATCAAAAACAAGAACAATTAGAATGTCACCAAATACGATTGGATGTTATTCAAATTGCCCAGGAAAATCAACAATTGCAAAGAGAAAAGCAAGAATTATCTGTCAAATATCAAGAGCTCATTCAAGAAAACATGGAGTTTGACAGACTCGTAAATCCAGAACCTTTCGTGGCAAACCTCATCCTTCCCATGCTCGAATTGAACGCCGCAAGCATCTTATTAAAAATAAGAAGTGCAGATGTTTTCTCTGCGGTGAAGAAGGACATTTTGCACGGGAGTGTCCTAGTGACCGTCGCAATATTAAATGCGTCGCCATGTTCGAACAACTCCATCTCCCAGAAGATTATGATATTGTCTCAGTTCAGGATGGTGAAGATCCTAGTGATTCTATCTTTAGTCTGTCTGAAGATGAAGGCCTGGATGACCTTCAACAAGCATTAAATCCTTTATCTTCCGAATCTATTTTTATGCTCATAGAAAGCGGGAAGACGTGGTGGATAGGCCCTGAAACTGGTTACCGCAGTATGATACAAGTTTCACAACAACAATATGAATGCCATCATATATGGAAAATCAACGAAGATATTGGCAGCCAATACGAAGCATGTAAATGTTGCAAACAACCAACTCAGTGGCGACACGCGCTATCGCCTTTATGCAAAATGACTGCCTGTGGCATGTGCAGTCTGTATTACTACAAGAAAACAACTCCAGTTGCAACAACACCAATCAGGTATGATCCTTCCAATTTAGTCTGTGAACAACAAAATTACATTAAACAATGTGAAGCAGAAATTAAACGCCTGCAAAGTCAACTGGAGGATCAAAAACAAGAACAATTAGAATGTCACCAAATACGACTGGATGCTATTCAAATTGCCTAGGAAAATCAACAATTGCAAAGAGAAAAGCAAGAATTATCTGTCAAATATCAAGAGCTCATTCAAGAAAACATGGAGTTTGACAGACTCGTAAATCCACAACCTTTCGTGGCAAACCTCATCCTTCCCATGCTCGAATTGAATGCCGCAAGCATCTTATTAAAAATAAGAAGTGCAGATGTTTTCTCTGCGGTGAAGAAGGACATTTTGCACGGGAGTGTCCTAATGACCGTCGCAATATTAAACGCGTCGCCATGTTCGAACAACTCCATCTCCCAGAAGATTATGATATTGTCTCAGTTCAGGATGGTGAAGATCCTAGTGATGCTATCTTTAGTCTGTCTGAAGATGAAGGCCTGGATGACCTTCAACAAGCATTAAATCCTTTATCTTCCGAATCTATTTTTATGCTCAGAGAAAGCGGGAAGACGTGGTGGATAGGCCACGGCTTTACTGCAGATGATACAAGTTTCACAACAATATGAATGCCATCGTATATGGAAAATCAACGAAGATATTGGCGGCCAATACTGAAGCATGTAAATGTTGCAAACAACTAACTCGTGGCGACACGTCATTTGCCCTTTATCAAAAATGTGCATGTGGCGTATGCGATCATTACAAGAAAACAACTCGATTATGACACCAATCGTATGATCCTTCCAATTTAGTCTATGAGCAAAAAATTACATTAAACAATGTGAAGCAAAAATTAAACGCTGCAAAGTCAATTTGGAGGATCAAAACAAGAACAATTAGAATGTCACCAAATACGATCGATGCTATTCAAATCGCCAGAAAATCAACAATTGCAAAGAGAAAAGCAAGAATTATCTGCCAAATATCAAGAGCTCATAAACATGGGTTTAGCGGACTGTACTGCCTTAGAGAAAGAAGGCATCGGAAGGAAATACTACAATTACAATAGCAAAATGCAGAAGGAAATTCTCCCATCAAGAAGATCTCAATGTACTTCTCAAGAATACAAAGTACGCTCACTTTGAACAACCAAGGCAAAGCTAAAAGCGGAAGAAATATGTTATATAACCTGAAGGTCAACTTTGAGATAAATACTTTACCTACTTTTCAGCTCAGTGCTATTCTCGACAGGAGCCACAACATGTGTTGTAGATCAAGATTCTGTCCCTGCAGCAGCATTAGAAGAAAACCCATTCGTTGTGCATTTCAATGGTATTTCCTCAAAGGTCAGAGCTAAGAAGAAACTAAAGGGCGTGAAATGATGATTGGATACAATACATTCGAATTCCCTATACATACTCTTTTCTATGAAACTGGGGAAAATATTCAAATGATCCTCGGGTGTAACCATCGTGAGCTACGCGGAGGCCTTCGATAGAAGGTAATCAGTAACATTTTATAAGAATTTGACAACAATAAACATCTCCTTATGTTTTTCGCGGTATTCATTCTGAGTTAGAACTAGAAGAAGATGAATATATTCAGATTCGAGGATATGATTGGCTATCTGACCCAACCATCAAGGTATCACCCACAAATTTCAAAAAATAATTTACGAACTAAAGCGAAGGCTATATTGGGGATGAACCGCTCGAATCATCGGAACAAAAACAAGGTTCTTCATTATCTCTTGACATTACGAATCCAGATTTAACTATCAAGATCGACCACTCAAACATATAACTCTAGCCACCAAAGATGCATTCACGGACGTATTAAAGCTTTATTAGCTCTTGGGGTTATCGGACCAGGTCTGGTCGGCAAGACAGCGGCTATATAATAGTGCACTCGGGCACTTGATCCAAAGACTGTAAGAAATCAAAGGAAAGGAACGATTATGATATTGATTACAAGCGTTTACTAAATGATCTAACCCATAAAGATCGATAGCCTCCTGGAATCAATACCATCCTCAAGCCAGTCGATTAAACGGATATTTTCTAAATTTGACCTCAAGTCGAGTTTTCATCAAGTAGCTATACACCCGTAATCAATCCCATGGGATCGCCTTTTGGGTCCACGATGGGTTATATGAATGGTCGTCATGTCTTTTGGTCTCAAACGCTAAATATTTTTCAACGAAAAATGGATAATTTCTTCTCGAAATCGAAGCCTATATTCTTTGTATATATTGATGACATTCTAGTATTCTCCGATTGAGCGAACATGAACAACATCTACAATCCATGCTTGAAATCAGAAGAAACATGGGCTAGTCTTAAGCCCTACCAAGATGAAGATAGCGATCGAAAGAAATAGACTTCCTCGAGTGTCTTGGGAAATAATGAATTAAGCTTGACCTCATATTATCAAAAGAGTTGCTACTTTCAAAGATGAAGACCTTCTAAGCTTGAAGGGTATGCGGTCCTGGTTGGGTTTACTAAACTATGCTCGAACTTATATACCCAATCTTGTTCAATTACTCGGACCACTTTATGCTAAAACCAGCTCTCATGGGGAACGAAGAATGAATCAACAGGATTGGGAGTTAGTGAGAAAAATTAAGAAACAAGTTCAAAACCTTCCTAATCTTGAGATTCCCCCAGAAAACTGCATAATTCTAGAAGTTGATGGGTCAGTATGGTGGTGGGAGGTATATGTAAATGGAAGACCCACGATGCGATCCTAAGAGCTACGAAAAATATGTGCTTATGCGGTGGAAGGTTTAATCGATCGAAATCCACTATTGATCTTTGAAATTAATCTTTGTCATGAAGACTATGGACGCTCTCAAAATCTATTATTTAGATAAAAGAGAGCTATTAATCAGAACAGATTGCCAAGCTATAATCAACTTTTTTAATAAAATCGCAGTCAATAAACCCTCACGAGTCCGATGGATTTCTTTTGTGGATTATATTCCGAAGTGGTCTCGCGATACGCGTTTGAACACATAGATGGCTCTCATAATTAGCTAGCGACGCTCTCTCGACTAATTAATGTGTTAATTTTGTCGGGATGGCGGGAAGCGACATCGAGCACTCTTAGACTGGCGGGAAGCGACGCGAGAGATAACGATCAGCGACCCGCCACAATACGGACTACTTTGCATTAGTGATCAACAAGTTCGACCTCGTTTCCCGATGATCAACTCGAACCAGCTGCGAGCATGAATGACAGCGGGGACTTAACCTGGCGAAGAACACTCGATTGAAGCCCGTATCGACTTATCCAAAAAGCGACCCGTCATGCTATTCAAGCCTCTACAACAAGCGATCCATCACATCAAAGGAAGAATACCAAGATGCTCCAGCCTTGATTGGTATGGTGATTGGCTACCGTAATTCAACAACAATGACCGGTGGAAGATGCCCTAGCTTTAGTGATGGACACCGCCCACCGAGCCACAAGCTTTGGCTTAGCGCTACGTCGATCAAAGGCATCCTTATCCGCGTTATTGTACTATAGGACCCTATCTGCATTATTAATAGTGTGTCCTTGTCTTTGTCTGTATTATTGTCCTTTTAACTAGTGTGCTCGTAATATGGATTGAGCCCCGGGGAGCCATCCATATCACTTTATGTCACTTTATGTTAAGGGTCTCGTGACAGGACAAAAGTAAGATAAGACTGCGATGGGGCCCCTTGTGCACCCGGTTCTTATCTGTCACGAGACCCTTGACATAAAGTGCCTGAGAAGCAATTATCCATTTTTTGGCTAGATCTTATATCAATCTTCGAGTACAAGTGCCTCTAAGCAGATCAAATAAATCTTCTATTTTAGATAGAGAATATTTGTTCTCAATAGTTATAGAATTTAACTGTCTGTAATCAATGCAAAACCTTAAGGATCCATCTTTCTTTTTACGAAAAGAACTTGAGCACCCTAAAGAGAAACACTAGGGCAGATGAAACCCTTGTCTAGCAATTCTTGGAGTTGCACCTTTAATTCCTCCAATTCTTTGGGTGTCATCCAATATGAATATTAGGGTTGTGCCAGGAAGCAGCACGATGGCAAACTCTACTTGTCATTGAGGTGGTAAACTGGAAAGTTCTTCTAGAAACATATTCAGATACTCTTGAATTATGTGGACATCAGAAGGTTGTATTAAACTATGCACATCAGAACTCACTAAAGTTAGGAGATATCCCTTGCATCCCTGAGCTAACATTCGCTGAGCTTGGAGCGCTAAAATAATCGATATCCCTTGATCACTTATCCTAACAAATTCCCATGACGGCTGATCTAAAGATTTGAAAGTCACCACCTTAGCTCGACAATCGACAATGGCGCGATATGCTAACAACCAATTCATATGCAAAATAATATCGAATTCAGTCATCTCTAGTTCCTACAGAACTACTACAAGGATATGATTATCAAAAATCAAAGGGAAACTCTTGACCTCTTGATATGACATCAATATCCCACTAGATGGTGTCACTAGTGCTAATCCATGCAATCGAGGGTCGAAAACCTACCATCTAAGCTACGAATTCAAGAGAAATAAAGAAATGTGAGCTACTAGTATCTATTAATATATTTGTAGGAATACTATAAAATAAAATGGTACCTCTAATAATTGCTCCTTCGGCTCGCTATGCCTCCTCATGAGTCAAAGTATATATGTGTCCCATCACAAGACCTGAGTGTCGACCCCTCTATGTGGAAGACAGTTAACTCTGGTCTTGTGATTGTTGATGCGATTGTGTTGAGGACTTATAAGTCGGAGGTGATAGGTACTGTTGAGGTGAAGGTAATAGATATTATTGGCAGGTATTACTGGGATAGAGATGAGAAATGCTGCTGGGGTAAAAGTAGTACATGCTGTTGTGGTGGAACTGCCAAATATTGTTAAAGTGGAAGTTGAGGAGAATATTCACTCTTCATCTGAGATTGCAAATGGTAGAGTTGTGGCTTTTGGGTGAACTACATGGATGAGGGATTTCGTTGTTGAACCGGTTGAGATTTTTGTGGAACCCTTTGCTATTGCGATTGTGGGGGTTGTGGTATAGGTCGCCCCTATTGAGTTTAAGATCTTGCTTCATGATGTGCTCTCAGGGTACAGACGTACAGTCTCTATTCATGTATCCAAACAATTTACAGTAGTAATAGATACTCTAATCCAGTGGACACTCTAACACTTGGTGATTTCGTGCACCACATCTATAACACTTCAAGATGCTCGTCGAAGCTACAGTCTTATACATCTGTCTCTGCTGAGATAGCAGTGGATGAACAAATCCCTGTGATATTTAGCCACCTTTAGTGGCCATGAAGACTCTTTAGTCGTACCTTGACCACTAAGTCGATGACCCTAACCTTGTTGTTTAGAGTGCGAGGTCGGTCAGCTTGCTTTCCTTTCCTGTGAGACTTTCTATTGAGTCATCTCAATAAGTATAGCTCGATCAAGCATCTCTCAGTAGGTAGTAACAGGGAATCCAGACATTTTGATCCGAATATATAATACAAGTCCTTGGATAAACTGAAGCATACGGTCATAATCCCGAGCTACTAAGTATGGACAAAACTCAACAAGTTAAATTCTCGGCATTTAGTAATGCAAAATGCAGTAGGAAAATATTCTCTCAAATGCCTTTCTGAACAACTGCCAAGAAATAACATAATCCTTAAATACAGTCTTTTGTATTTATTACCAAGTGGCTACTTGTCCCCAAAAATACTTGGTGGCTAACCCTACCGTCTCCGTATGTAAGCAAATCATATATTCAAAAATACACTCGATATCTTTCAACTATGTACAGGCTTCCCAAGGGTCAGTGCTTTTATAGAATAATGTGAAATGATCCTTAGTTGAGCTAGCAAGTAAAGGAATGCTGACTTTATCCATAATACTAGATGTTGTAGGAATGGTTGGGTCAACTGTTGTTGCAACAATGCCCCAAGCATTTATATGTTTTGATGTTTGGATAATCATCTAAGTTAGGCAATGCTTTGTGATCTAATTACGAATATGTTTAAGTGACAGGTAAAAGAGAAGTCCAAGTATGATCTTGGCAAGGAAAGTCCAAGGGACGGACTTGGCAGCATAAGACCAAGCTTGTAGTCTTGGCAGCGTAAAGTCCAAGTGAACCTTGGCAAAGAAAGACCAAGTATGATCTTGGCAAGGGAAGTCCAAGGGATGGACTTAGCAGCGTAAGACCAAGCTTGTAGTCTTGGCAGCATAAAGTTCAAGTGAACCTTAGCGAAAAAGAAGTCCAAAGTAAAGTCTTGGCGGCGTAAGTCCAAGTCAGTCTTAGGCGATAAAGTCCAAGCATTTGGCAACCCAAGACATGACGAAACCGAAGGAAGCTCTTGGAAGCAAAGCGTAAAGGATGAACAAGTCGCGGACTCGGAGGGATCCTGGAGGCACAAGGCTTAATGAGGAGCTAGAAGGTTGAGTCTAGGTCTAGGGTGTAAAATCAAGTGTGAATTACTCATACTTGATGAGTATCGATCGACCGTCAGTGCTCGGCCGAGTGAAACCACGACCATCGATCACCGCTTGGCGAGCTGGCCGATCGATAATCGATCCAATCGCCAGCGGATGGCGATTGACGAAAACGAGCACAGAGTGTAGTCGCACTCATTGCGCCTCGATCACTCGATCGATCCCTCCATTGATCGACATCACTGGCGTTGAAATGCGGCTACTGAATCTCCGCGGATCTGCTGGTTCAGAAGCCGTTTTGGCCATCGTGATGGTAAGCATCGGTCGACCGATTAAGCCTAACGGGAAAAACAGCCCTCTTACATAAGAAGGGGCCTTGGGGGAGCTGGTGAAGCTAGTGCTCTCATTCTTAGCTACACCTTGTGCTCACCAAGCTTTCCAAAGTTCTTTAGTTATTCTAAACCTCCTCTTCTCTAGGTTTTAAACTACCATCATTGTAAATAAGAGGAGAGCATTGTAAGACAAGGTTTCTCCACCTCGTTCATCCAAAGGAGGTTTTAGTGAAGATTGGCTAGTTCTAATCCACCTTACGGATTCGTGAGTAGGGCGTCGTCAACCACGCATCATCGTGTTAGCATTGCTTTCATTGTTTTCTTATTTGTATTTGTATTGCTTCCGCTAACGTATTTGTAGAAACGAAGAAAGGCTAATCACCCCCCCTCTAGCCATTACAAAGATCCTAACAAGTTGTATCAGAGCCCGGATAGCTTGGAAGACTTCACCATCAACCAAGGCATCAATGGCTCTTCAAGAGGGATATAGCACCACCAAGCCACCGCTCTTCGATGGGAGTCATTTTGCGTATTAGAAAGGTAGGATGAAATATTATCTAATGAGTAATATTGAAATTTGGCATAGCATTGTAGATGGCTTTGAGGAACCAATGGATGAACATGGAGACCCTATTCCAAGCAAGGATTGGACAAGGGAAATGAATAGGTGGTTCGAGTCGAATGCAAAGGTCGTACTCACCATCCAATGCGGATTACAACGGATGCAACGACTCAACAAGGTGGGGGCCTTTCGAATCCGCCTTGAGGAGTTATGGGAAAAGCTCGTTGAGCTAAATGAAGGATCCAAGGAGTCAAAGAGGGCGAAGGACTTACTAATGACAACTTCAAGCCTTCCAATGAAGATGCAAACCGTAGTAAGCGAATGCATGGAAGGTTGAGGAGATTGTGAATGGACTCACATCATGGTGAGCGAGTTAACCGGATTTGTTAAGATACATACTTCCAACATTTCCTAGATATTCTCTATGGACTTTTATAGTTGATGCTATTAAAGTAACTAGGGATCTTTCTCAAATTAAAATTGATGAACTATTTTGTGAGTTTGAATTACATGAAGCGAGCTAATTGTCCTCTAAGGAAAAGGGTTTAGCTCTATTTGTTGAAAAGAAGGAAAAGAAGAAGAAAAGGAAAGAAGTATCATCATCATCCGAATCGAGTACGACTAAGTAATGATGGAGACTCATCTAGTGAGATGGCCCATTTTGTCGAAGTTCCTTAGAAAATCAAAGGAGTTCAAGAATAGAGAAGCGAGAAGGGGTCCCATTCTTCAAGAGGTAAAATTAGTGGTAATTCAAATTTTAACAATAATGTAATTTGCCGTGCTTGTAATAAGAAGAGTACGTAAAAGCCAGTGCGGAGTTAAAGAAGAAGGAAGAAAAAGAAAAGAAAAAGAAGGACAAGAAGGAGAATAGAAGAAGGAGGCTACGGTGGCTCAAACCAATGGGACACACCCGCGTTGAAGACTCTCCTCCGATGATGAGCTTTGCCACATCACACGCCATGTGGCACTCATGGCCCTTAGGAGATGATTCTCGCACATCAAGCCAAGAAGAAGACTCTTCATGATGAATCGTCATCTAGTGACGACGAGGTAATGAACTCTCCCAAAATTAAGCTTCTTTATAAATCAATTGCTTATCTTAAAGAGGCTCTAGATAAGTCTAAATCTAAGGTTAAGAGCATGAAGGTAGAACTAAAGGCCATTAGGAATGAAAAACCTTCACATGTTGATTCTTGCATGCTTAAGGAAGAAAATGATAAACTTAAGGATGAGGTTAGTGAATTAAAAGCATGTTTAGAGAAATTTTCAAATGGCTCAAAATATCTTGATATGATTCTTAGTCAACAAAGAGCCGCTAGGATACAGGATATAAGTCAAAGGAAAAAGAAGTTGCTTATATTTCATTGATTAATAGGAAAGCAACCATTAAGAGTAAGGTTAAGAAAGCATGGGTACCTAAGAAGTTTTTACTTAATGTTACCGGTCCAAATGTTTGGGTACCAAAAGCTTGTGTTTTTTATGTGATTTAGATAGGAGAGCAAGGTATGTGGATTGTGGATAGCGGTTGCTCAATACATATGACCGGGGATGTGAGCAAGTTCTCCACAATTAAGTATGTGAAGAAGGGAGCGGTGCCTTTTGGAAATAGTGGAAAACTCAAGATATTAAGTAGGGGTACAATTGAGGTATCCCTCAAAATTGTCATTCACAAAGTTTTACTAGTTGAAAATATAAAATTTAATTTATTAAGTGTTAGTCAACTTTGTGATGCAAACTATCGTGTCTCTTTTGAATCCTCTAAATGCATGATTAGACACAAGGAATTAAATGATTGTATGTTAGTTGGATATAGGAAATCAAATATCTATTATGTTGATCTTTCATATGCTTCTAACATCTCTACTAAGTGTCATGTTGCAAAAGAAGAAGAAAGTTGGCTATGACATAGGAGATTGGGGCACATCAACATGAAAAACATAGCCAAGGTAGCCAAGATGGAGTTGGTCAAAGGGCTACCAAGGATCAAGTATGTCAAGAACAAAATGTGTGATGCATGCCAAGAAGGAAAACAAACAAAAGCATCACACAAAGGTAAAACCTTAACTAATACTTCCTTACCATTAGAACTATCGTGATCTTATTTATTTGATTGCCATAGTACTCCTTCTTTAAATGGTAACAAATATTGTTTAGTCATAGTAGATGATTTTTCTAGGTATACTTGGGTTTATTTTATAAAACATAAGGTGATACCTTAGAAATAATCATAGGATTTAGTAAAAGGGTTGAAAATGAAAAGAGTCTCAAAATCAACCGGATCCGTAGTGATCATGGTGGTGAATTTGAGAATTCTAAATTTTCACAATTTTGTTTAGAGCAAGGATACAAGCATGAGTTCTCTTGTCCTAGAACACTCCAACAAAATGGGGTGGTGGAAAGGAGAAATCGTGCCCTACAAGAGGCGGCTAGGACTATGCTTAATGCATATTCTCTACCTAGCTACTTGTGGACGGAAGCGGTTAATACCGCTTGCTATATCCAAAATAGGGTTCAAATCCATAGGTTTTTAGGAAAGACATCATTTGAATTATGGAATGAGACTATTCCCACAATTCATTATTTCAAAGTCTTTGGATGTAAAGTTTATATTCTAAACACCAAAGATAACTTAGGAAAATTTGAATCCAAAGCGGATGAGAGAATCCTAGTTGGATACTCATCCACAAGTAGAGGTTATAGAGTCTACAATAAGAGAACCCAAGGGATTGAGGAGTCCTCCAATGTTCAATTTGATGAAACCACTAGTACCTACCCTAGAAAGTCCTCCATTGATAAGGATATTAATGACAATAATCAAGACATTATCCAAAAACTTCAAAATTTGACCATAAGGGGTAATGATCAAGGGGGAGGAAGAGGAGATTCCGATGATGAAAGAAGGGTGGAAGATAACAATGATCAATTCAAACCCCTTCTGTAACCCTAAGAATTCATCAAGATCATCCACTGACCAAGTAGTAGGAGATCTATATCAAGGAGTAAGAACTAGGTCATTTCATGGGGCTCCTACTACCAAGTCAGTTGCTCTTATTTCACAAATCGAGCCTAAATCGATCAACGATGCATTACGATCCAGATCGATTTCAATGCAAGATGAATCGATTTGAGAGGAGTGAAGTATGAGAGTTAGTACCTAGACCCAATGATAGCACCAAAATTACTAAAAGATGGGTCTTAAGGAATAAGCTAGATGACCAAGGAAATATCACTAGAAATAAGTCTAGGTTGGATGCTAGGATTCAATCAAGTTGAGGGGCTTCGACTATGATGAGACTTATGCGGTTGCTAGATTAGAATCTATTAGAATTCTCTTAGGATATGCTTCCTATATGGGATTTAAACTTTACCAAATGGATGTTAAATCGGTATTCTTAAATGATTATATTAAGGAGGAAGTATATGTAGAGCAACCACCCGGGTTTGAGAACATAGATTATCCAAACCACGTATATAAGCTTAGGAAAGCATTATATGGGTTAAAACAAGCTCCCCGAGCGTGGTATGAAAGATTGTCATCTTTCTTAATTTCTAAGGATTTTAGAAGAGGCCAAGTAGATCAAACCTTGTTTATAAAGTCAACATTAAAGGATATTTTTATAGCCCAAATATATGTTGATGACATTATTTTTGGGTCAACAAATGATGATCTTCTTCAAGACTTTATAAAAAACATGGAGAATGAATTTGAAATGAGTTTAGTTGGAGAGCTTAACATTTTCCTAGGGTTACAAGTCAAACAAACCAATGAAGGTATTCATATTTATCAAACCAAATATGCAAATGAAATGATCAAGAAATTTGGTTTGGAAAATGCGAAAATCAGAACCAATCCTACTGTACCAAGCACTAGAATAGATAGTGATCATGATGGTAAATCAATTAATCTTAAACTTTATAGGAGTATGATTGGTAGCCTACTATACCTAACCGCTAGTAGACCTGATATCTTATTTGCGGTAGGTATGTGTGCAAAATACCAATCTTCTACCAAAGAATCATATTTAGTAGCCGTTAAGAGAATTTTAAGATATATTAAAGGCACCCTAAATGTAGGACTTTGGTATCCTAGGACTAGGTCTTTTGAGTTGTTTGGCTATACCAATTCCGATTATGCCGGGTGCAAATTGGATAGGAAGAGCACTAGTAGTGGATGCCAATTTCTTGGGTCCTCCCTAGTTAGTTGGAGTAGTAGGAAGCAACATTGTGTTGCTTTATCAACCACCGAAGTCGAATATGTGGCTATGGGTGGTTGTATAGCTCAATTACTTTGGATGAGACATACTCTTGTGGACTATGAGCTACACTACTCTAACATTAAAGTTTATTGTGATAATGTGAGTACCATCAACTTGACCAAAAATCCGGTACATCACTCTAGGACCAAGCATATTGAAGTGAAACATCACTTCATAAGAGATCATGTGGTAAGAGGGGACATTAAACTTAATTATGTAGAATCTAAGTCCAACCTTGCCGATTTCTTCACCAAAGCTCTTCCCAAAATCGAATTTTCATCATTAAGGAGAGAGCTTGGTATGTGCCTTATAGAGTAAAATTCTAAGTCTGCATGATCCCATATTCATATGTTAGTCTTATACCTTGATGCATCTCACAAAAAGCCTTAAGAAATCTTGATTTTTATATTAAGACACTTAGGAACATGTGAGATGATAGAGAAGGTGTACTTGGCTCATCATGCTTGTTATGATGCACTACTATGAGCCAATGACACACCTAGAGACATGAATACCTTATGGACCAATCATTGGGGAGGCTTGTATTCAAGTAATGAATACATAGCTCTAAGAACATGGTTGGAAATTCTAAATCAATATATTTTTTACTATGTTCATCATATTTTGAAAAACAGTTTTCAAGTGAAACACACAAGTGATACAAAGTTTGCAATATCTTTAGACCTTTTGTTAGTTTCCAAATTTGTATCAATCTTGAAATCTGGAAAACATATATTTTTCAAATTATTTTTCCTTGATAAAGTATGATCTCAGAAATGTGTCCATAAAATTTCGTAATTTTTTGAGGTTTCTAGAATTTCTAACGCATTTACGAGTTGAAATTTGAAAATCTTTGAAATTCGATTAGTGAAGAATGACCGTTCGAAACCAATGATCGATAATGTGTTTTCGATAAATAGCTCCATTTTTACGATATTTAGTGTATCTTTGATGTCCTAAAACTATAGCATGATAATATTGGGTATAAACAAATTTTTAGAATTTTTTTACGGTGTTTTAGGGGGAGTTTCATAAAATGTATCTTTTCATCCCCAAACTTCCATTGTTGGTGCAAAGTTAGAACTTAATTTTTGAATTCTTGTTATGCTTTGCCTCAAATATTATTTACACATCATGAAGCATATCTTGGATTAAGGGGGAGCTTAATATCAATCTTATACCTCAGTCCAAGATCCAACACCTTTAATTCTTTCAATTTTTGAATCCTTCTCTTTTTGATGTATGTCAAAGGGGGAGAAGGAATGTTTAAGTTAGAATTCATATTGAAAATATGATTATGTGTGTATCTTTAAAGACCTAACTTAAATGATTGCCAAACATCAAAAAGGGGGAGATTGTTGGTGCAACAATGCCCCAAGCATTTATATGTTTTGATGTTTGGATAATCATCTAAGTTAGGCAATGTTTTGTGATCTAATTACGAATATATTTAAGGTAAAGAGAAGTCCAAGTACGATCTTGCGAAGGAAAGTCGGACGATAAGACCAGCGGCGTAACAGAAGTCCAAGTGAACTTTGCAAAGAAAGACCAAGTATGATCTTGGCAAGGAAGTCCAAGGATGGACTTGGCAGCGTAAGACCAAGCTTGTCAGTCTAAGATAAAGTTGTGAACCTCAAAAGAAGTCCAAAGTAAAGTCTTGGGCAAAGATAAGTTCAAGCTTGTAGTCTTGGCAAGATAAAGTCCAAGCATTTGACAACCCAAGACATTTAAAACCGAAGGAAGCTCTTGGAAGCAAAGCGTAAGGATGAACAAGTCGCGGACTCGGAGGGAGGGATCCCGAGGCGCAAGGCTTAATGAGGAGCCAGAAGGTCGAGTCTAGGTCAGGGTGTAAAATCATGTGAATTACTCATACTTGATGAGTATCACGATCGAGTCATTGACCGAGTCCGAGGTGAAACTCGACCATCATCGACTACTTGGGCAAGGCGATCGACCGATGTGAATTAGTCAATAGCAAGCGATGTGATCGGCCGATCAACAAAAACGAGCACGAGTGTAGTCGCGCTCGGCTCGACCTACGATCACTCGATCACTCCATCCATCGGTGATCACGATCAGGCCGTTGAAATCGCTATGAATCTCCGCGGATCTCTTAAGTAAGTTTGGCTTGTCGCATCGGCGATCGATCAAAGCCCAACGGGAAAAACAACCCCTCTTCTATAAGAAGGGGCCTTGGGGAGTTTGGTGAAGCTAGTGCTCTCATTCCTAGCTACACCCTTGTGCTCACCAAGCTTTCCCAAGTGCTTTAGTGATTCTAAACCTCCTCTTCTCTAGGTTTTAAACTTCCATCATTGTAAAGAAGAGGAGAGCATTGTAAGAGAAGGTTTCTCCACCTTGGTTCATCCAAAGGAGGTTTTAGTGAAGATTGGCTAGGGCTAATCCACCTTACGGATTGCCGTGGAGTATGAGCGTCATCTCTGAACCACGTACATCGGGTGTTAGCATTGCTTTCATTGTTTTCTTATTCGTATTCTTATTTGTATTTGTATTGCTTCCGCTAACGTATTTGTAAAAACGAAGAAAGACTAATCACCCCCCCTCTAGCCATTACAAAGATCCTAACATCGACTACATATGCTTTCGAATGATAAGGTTGTTCTTCAACATAACTAGCAATTCCAACAATAAAATTGATCTGAGCTTTTAGTATTGTCTCAAATAGGGGAATGGGTGCCTCGTCTAAATCGTGATCACCTCTCTGAGCACCAGAGGCATGTCAACGTGCACCATCACAACTTGGACTACTGGCAAAATCAAAATTATGATTGTGACTACGAGTATGACTATTGTCCCAACCTTGGCCACGGGTAATACCACCACGTTGCATTGCCTAAACAATCAAATAAAATTTCACAACCATTGATAATCAAAATACTTAAAACAATAAATAAATGATCCTTAAATTCTATAGCTCACAGATACAACTTGACTTGTATTTAAATCACTTTTTGTTCAAAAAAAAATAATCAAATCACTAAATGAAAAATGAAATACAAATCCAAAAATGCAAAACCCATAAAAGAAATACAAAATCGAGTTCTAATACCACCTAAAACTATCATGCTTCGAGGGTGTTATTTTGGTACCCTACTCAGCAACAGTATATAATAAAAGAGTCATAAAAACCAATTCAACATATTCAACAAAATGTATATATTCATATAGGTAAATCTTTACTACAGAGTTTACAAAATTATATAAATAGAAGATCGATGAAGTAAAACAAAAAAGACATCGAAATGGAAATTAAACTAGAGAATCATTCAATTGGAATCCCTGAGCGACTCTATATACATGAAAATCAACTTAAATATCAAAAAGAAACCTGTGCCTACAAAATTGGAGGTTAAGAAAAGCTATATAGTAAACATAAATTGCTAAGTGGGTAATAAGAAAAAAGATGCGCATAAATTTAATCTTATTTAGGAGGCTAAAAAAGTTAGTAAATTACAAATCTTTCTTACATTTTTAAGTCCTTTAACTCATTCATGTTCTTATACATAAATATACATAAGTATATTTATAAGCATGTGAAGTTTTAAGTTGAACATAGAGTTATAGCTCAGTATCATATGTGAAAGTTTAATTTTTAATCCATACTATTTATACAGCATGTATAAGTATTATCAATGGTCTAAATCTGGAAAAATCAACTAAGTAGTGAATCACTAGAGTTAGTGTTCTTGGAGTGCATATAATGTCATCTGACGTATGGGATAAAAGTCCTATCACCGATGGAATCTATCAGCAAAGAACAATATAGTGTCGGAGCACAAGTAAACTGATAGTGAGCAAGAACACACTACCACAATAAGATATAGGTGGTCAGGTACTCTAGTATAAGATTATACTCAAAAGTGTTTACTTTTAGTATTTCTCATATATATACTTTATTACACCTATTCAATTATAGGTGTATATCTTAAGGTGAATCTGAATGGTCAACCTAAATTAAGTCATTTAGATATCATTATAGAGTTTATAAGTGAAAGTTACACAATCAAAAGTTATAAGTATCAATAGTATGATGGAAAATCAAGCAATATAACAAGAACACATATTAACGGAAGAAAATTAGAATATTCATTCTTAAAATTTTAAAACAATCCTTCCCATGTTAACTCCCACATGAACCTGCATGTGAACATAAAATAGTATCAATTATTTATCTTCCAGTGATTTAATTTCTTAATAAACCATTTTATTATTTCACAAAGAATGTATAAAGAGTCAAAGGATAGAATTTACCCATCTCTATTTACAACAAAAACTTCGAACCTTGACAAATCACCAAACTCTGCTCAAACTCATATCTACAAGTAAAATATGAAAATAGCTCAAATACTTAAAATGATATCCAATAAAAATAATAACATAAAATTGAACATTATTTGAAACTCGAAATCAATGGATCTTTTTTTTTTATCTCGCTACCGTATAATATTCCCCCATTCTTAAATGGGACCTCTACTATTCTCTAATAGCAACTTTATTAGAATAAAACATATCTTGCAACTCTTCTTTAAGAGATGAAACAACAAGGCTATTTCATTGATACGAAATAGGGTTTGTACGAGCTATAATAACAAAAAGATGGCAATTTGCTGCCATGGGTTTGTGATGCTACCCTTGTTGTTAGAAAAACAGGAAGAAACAAGAAAAGGGTTGCTATTATGGCTGGAAGAGGGCAGTGGTGGAGGTTGCTGGTCTTGGCGGCTCGAGGAAGAGGAAAAAGTATGGTTGCTAAAATTAACAAGAAATTATTGATGATTGTTGAACTAAAAGGCAGCAAAGATACTTCTTTTAATGGCTAACAAAAGAAGAAAATTGTTGCTGTGAAAAGAGGAATAAGAAGAAAGATTAAACCTTGCTTTAGTTGATGATTGTTGTTGTTGCTTGGGTGGCTAGAAAAAATAAAATAAAATAAGATGAAGCGGCTGCTATAGAAGAGGGAAGGAAGCTGCTCTACTGCTTCTTTGTTGGCACTCGCAGCGAGCTTTGGCGAGCTTCAGCAATTGCTGCAGCGACCCAAAGACTGCTGCAACGACACAAATAAAGTAACGAAATGGGAAAAGAGTGGCTACTATTGGTGGCGGGAAGGAGGAGAAGAGCAGGAAAAACAGAGAACAGCAAGGAAGGAAGAAAAATGAGAAAGGAAGAGAAGAAGAGGAAAGAAACACGATGTAGTGGGGTTGCATACGTGGGAGAATAAGAGAAGATGGGAGAGAGAAAATTAGGTTTATTTTTTTAAATACTTAACACAGACAATGCTAGGAACACAAGTCAAGGTGGACTAAATATCAGACAAATGATTAGAAGTTCAATAAATGTTGGTAAAGGGGAAGTACAGACAAGTTAGGGAGGAATAGATGTTTAATAATTGGCAGAAAATCCTAGTAGGTTAACAATGAATGAATGCTAGGCCGTGACAGTTCAGGCAAATTAACAAGGACTAAATTGAATGCTTGATAGTGGAAGTCCTAATAGGTCGTAAAACACTAGATGTTAGATGATGGAACTCTAAGCAGATCAAGGAGGTTCGTAGTTTGGTAATGAAGGCTCAGTAGATGAATATTGACCAGATGTCAGGCATGATTGAGATCCTAGAGTGAACTTTAGGCAAGAGAAGTCTGGCGAATTGTTTCCATGCAATGAAAGTCATGGCGGACTAAAGTTGATTTGAGGCTAGGCAAGGTGGATTTCTAATAAGCTAAGGTCGATTGGATATTGGGCAATAGGTGAAGTATCAATGTTGAGGAGTGATCTCTAGAGAAGTAAAGTCATAGTGAATCAAGGTGGATGTGCGCTAAGTAGATGTGGAAGTCCTGAAGACATTTTGTCTCTTGTTAAAACATAGATTTTGACTTGGTGTGATTGGAATCAGAGTGTCAGTCGATTGGTGAAATGGTGACATATGATTGATGAATTCAAAGAGACAGTTGTGAGTTGAATGGATTCAAGGTTTGAACAATCAACCTTTGTTATCTAGCAATGATTGATGGAATAATCAACTGTGCAATCAATTCAAATATAAAATGAACGAAATGTTTATGTTCATTTCTATTTGAAGACTAATCGACTAGTAAACAACAGTCGATTGATAACCAAAAATATGAGCTGAAATTGAGCTATTGATGAAAAATTGCACAGCAACGATGACTTGACAAGTACGGATGGTAAGAGAGTAGTCAACTAATGGATGGAATTCATACCCACAACAGACTTATAAAAGAAGCTTTAAAGGGGCCATTCAAGGGTACTCTAAGTAGTGCTTTCTGAAAGCTTCTACAAGGGCTTTGAGAAGTACCCAGCCAATGTTCTAGTGTTCATCCAAGAGACCAAGAAGCGATACCAAGAAAACATTTGATCATTGATCTTTCATTTCTATTGTACTTTTGTTACCATTTGTATTTGCTTGTGCTATTGTAACTTGTGCAAATTTGTACAAAGCTTCTCCATCTTTGAAAGGCTTCCGAGAAGATGAAAGGTAAAGGCGATTTTGGGAGTGATCCCCTTTAAGGATCATAGGCCATGGAGTAGAAACTAAGTGTTTCTAATTGCGTAAACAATTTGTGTTCTTGTGTTCGAGTTATTTCTTTATTTATCCATTGTGCTAACTCAAATTGTAGATGAAACGATGAATGAGATCGAAGCATCTATTCATCCCCTCTAGCCTCACCCAACACTCCTATAGGCTTGAGATTTTAAACCTTACTTTGTATATTTTTATAAGCATTAGAGCATTTCATAATAATCCATCTATAGTGTGTGTCTGTTAATGTGGAATTGTTGCTTAATTCTGCCAAAATAAGGTTCCTTTTTATTGTTTTTTCTATAAAGCCATGGTTTCTCCTAAGCAATTTATAATAAGCATGTATTTTTGTCTGAAGTATTTATCTGTATGTTAATAAACATTTATGTAGGAATTTATAATTAGCCACGGTATCCATTTTTATTTGTCTGAAGTATTTATCAAAGGATAGGCATTGATCTACCAAGTCAATAACATTCTTGAATGATAGAAACAAAGAGCAAGATGCTTATGTAGTTGAATTTCATGGATCAATAAGAAGAACAATGAAATTTAGTAAGAAGTAAACGTACACAGGCAAGTCTGTTATCTGTTTATGAAACAAAATCCTGCCCACACGGACTGCATGATCAGGATATGGTTCAATATGAAATCACTTAAATGAACCAACCTTGCTGAATACTTAGTATATGCTTCTAGTTTTCAGTGAATTATGTTATCACAAAGCTTTTGATTCTACTTGTCTTGCAGGATCAAAATAAGCTTATCAGCAACTTGAAAACCATTCAGGATTATCTTTGTTCTTTTGAGTCACAGGTAAACCTGTTTTTAGTAGTTCCTTTGCAATCAATGGTTTCTACCATCCTCCATATTTGTTAAAAGGAAATTAATAGGAACTTCAAAAAATGCTTGTACGATATCTTATTTGACTATGTACGTAACTTCAGTAATACTTTAGTTGGTGTATAAATATGGGAAAAGAAACTAGTGGAGTCTCTGAATGAGTGGTGTATATACATTGTTGTTACTATGTTTTCATGAAAAGCTCTTCTAGTTTCTATGGAATAAATAACTAAATAAATATTATAACATAACAAAATATGCATCTAATATTTTCTTAATGTCTTTTATAATGCATAATGATTACCTAAATGATTATGATTCATTTGGTTCTCACTCAAATGGAGTAGACAAATAGTTATTTCTAAGAAATAAAATCGATAAGAAAATAGCTTATTCCTTAGTTTGGTTCTTGGAATAAATATAGAATCTAACATTCTTATGTTTGTTTGGTAGAATGTTAAGGAATATATTTTTCAATGAAAAAAACCTAACATAAACAATTTGACTAGCTTAGTTTACTGGCACTATGCCTAACTATCTCATTTGGTTTGATTGACTCTAAGAACCTTGACCAACCTAGTAGGTTTATCAGATCTAATTGATCCCTCTTAGACATTTAGCCCGACTTACCCCTTTATCTTCTTGGTCCATCATTCCCCACTTTTCCCTCTAGCATGCTTGTCCTATCTAGTTCAATCAGTTCCTTTGACCTGCCCAGCCCACTCAGCTCATTTTTGCTTGTACAATTGATGTGATCATACCAATTGAATGATATTTGAAGGCTGAAATAAATAAAGAATAATCATTGTTAGAATAGGGTAAAGAATAACTATTCCATGGAATAGGCATTTGATACTCTTGCAATAAAACCTTGAAATGATTATTATAATCAATAATATTTAAATATTTAATATATATTACGTAATATAAATATTTTGATAATAAAAATATTTTTGTAATTGAGTAATATCGAATTATTATGCCTAAATAAATAACTATGGACATTTTAAAATTCAAAACTTAAAATTATAATAAGTTCATGATAACATATATTATTAAATGTATAATAACAGATAATATGTAACTAGCAAAACTATTTACTGATATCAAACAAAGACAGTTACTATAGTATATAAATAAGATTTTTAATAGGTTAATATCTGTTCTACTAATAATAAATTATTCAAACAACATTCCAATTATTATTACTATATAAAATAACATTACTATTATGTTAATTGAATTATTAGTTTCATTATTATATCAACAATTAGTCATCACACGCTCCATAAGACATGACGAGATTTTAAGTTAAGCTTATGCCACAGGCTTTTGAGTAATATAATGTTTTTTTCATTCAGTGAGAGATCTTAATTATACAAGATGAGAGCAAAAATATATGAACTTCACATACCTTTGTCCATACCTTCTAAATAAATTCTTAAACTTTTTTTATTCCTATCAATGAATAAATAAGCAATTTTTCTATCACAATATGGGTTAATCAATAATCATATTTACAACTTAGATTTTAAGTTAGGGCATGTAAAGCCATGACTCTTGCAACATATGCAACTATGTTATAATATGGAACTATAAATATGTAGTTTCTGAAATTTGTAGTTAACACAAAATGTCATATTAAATTTCATATGGCAACAAATCATCATAGTGAGAGTGAGGTTTGAAATCTTATTTTGAGTCATAGTCTTAATCCTTAGTCAAAGGAAGATATATTAGGCATGTTGGTGCCAATAAGCATGTCATGTTGGTGCAGCAGGCATCAGATAATCGAACCTGAGTTTTTATTATTGCAAAGACCCAAAGTTAAGGTCATATTGTTGTCTAACGAGCTGAACCAAGTGTGCAGAAATAGTTAAGCTGAGCTGAAGGTTGGCGACACCGGGAGAACTTCGGAGGGAGCCGGAGAACCCAGGTGGAGACCGGAAGCAAAGCTACAAGTCACAAACGACCTAAGGTAAGCTCGTGTGTGTGAGTAAAGGTAAGGTCAGGTCCTCCGTACCGGGACGCCCTTAGGCGGTGATCCGACTAAAACTTCCCATGGAAGGTTTAGGTCGAGATCGGACGGTAAGTGGGTGTCAAATTTACCTTCATTACTTTCATTCTGAGCTAACTTGTTAGTGCAGTCGAGAACCCTAGTCACCCGATCTTGGCGGCATGTGATCGGCAGGCATCAATCGGCCCGATAAGGCGAGTCGATTGCCATTTTGAATTTTCAACCTCGAGGAGAGTCGAGATAAGCTCCACTTATCTTGGGAGATGAGTTCTTTGACCACGTAGTGGGCCCGAGCGTTGGGAGCTTCGAGGCTATATAAAAGAAGGGGGGTTTCACCCCTTTAGGTCATCTAAGTGCTTACAAAGTGATCCCGCAATGCCGCTACTCTACGACGTCGAAATGCTGTCGAAACGGCGACGACCTCAACCTCAAAGCTTTAATTGTCTTTGGTATCTTTTTAGTTGTCATTTCAAGTACTTGTATTCAAGTGTTGATTTCCGAGCTTTTAATCGTAACGAGGAGAGGTGGATTTGTCTCTCTACCTCAGGTTTTCATATCTTTGTAATCGTCATCTCCTACCTCCAACGAGGAGACTTAGTTAGTGATTTGTCCTCCGTACGCGATCTAGGATCGCAAGGGCCTTGGATTAACAACCATCAGGTTGTGAACCAAGTAAAACATCTTTGTTTCATTTACTTTTTCGTTGCATTACTCTTGTCTTGTTTTAATCGAACGAAAAGAAACGAAGTTTTTACATGCACTATTCACCCCCTCCCCACTTCTAGCGTTTTTCGATCCAACAATTGATATCTGAGCGGGGGCACTCAAATTTGGTGCAACCACCGATTGGGCACTTTTCTTTTCGTATTTATTATTTTAAGTTTTTCCCACACTACTAATCCAAGACCAAGTCTTGGTACATTGTTTTTTTGTTTTTGTATTTGCAAGTAACAATAGAACTAATCGGTTCCTGAGTAGCTCACGGTAAAACGGGCATAACTTTTTATACAAGTGGACCCACAAAACGTGCTACCCACCAAATCGAAGCTCTCTCAGAGATCTACACTTCTTACACGGGTTTACCCTCATAACAAGCTGTTTTCATCCCTAAAAAACGACGTTTAGTACTCTTTCGGGGACATCGAAGGTCGTAAGTTCTTAGTTTTTATTTAGCTTTTTATTTTTTCATTTATTTCTTTTTATTTCGTTTATTTCCTGCATTACTAATCCAAGGCGAAGTCTTGGAACTTTTTTCGTGTTTTTTTTTATTTGTGTGCAAGGTTTTAAATCAATGGCCCACATTGAGGGGTACAGTACCACCCGACTTCCGCTCTTTAATGGAGATGATTTTCGTTATTGGAAAGGTCGGATGGAGTGTTTTCTAAAAACACAAGTCGAGACTTGGATAATCATCCAAACCGACTTTGCTCTACCCACCAATGATCAAGGCAAGCCCTTGGACTTCGACAAGTGGACCAATGCAACCAAGAGACAAATCGAAGCCGATGCAAAGGAGACTCAAATGTTGCAGTGCGGTTTGTCCAAGGAAGAGCTCAACCGCGTCGGCCCCTTTATCAGCGCGAAGGACTTGTGGAACAAGCTCGTCGAGCTTCACGAAGGAACCAACGATGCTAAGGTATGTAAAATGGACCTATTTTTAAATAAACTATACAATCTAAAGATGTAGGATCGCGAGACTGCCACCCAACTATATGCGCGGATCCAGGACATCGTCAATGGTCTCCACTCGATCGGGCAAGCCGTAGAGAACCGGGACCTAATAAGATATGCACTAAATGCCTTCCCTAGGACTACCTTGTGGGCATCCATGGTCGATGCCTACAAGGTTTCTAAGGACCTATCTAAAATTAGGTTAGATGAGTTCTTTTCAGAATTTAAACTTCACAAACAAACTAACGCGGTCCAGGCCGAGAGAGGTATTGCATTGCTTGCAGGTCAAAGAAGAAAGGAGAAGAGCAAGCTACCTCTCGAGCAAGAAGAAGGATCCAAACCCGAAGATGAACCCAAGTCCGAATATGAAGAAGAGACCGCGATAGTGAATATGGTGCGGAGGATAATTCGAAAAGAAAGGGAGCAGTCAAAGAACAAGAAGAAGGGGGACTTCAAATTAAAGATGAAACCAAAGCAAAAAGGATCTAAGAAGGCTTTTCAAGCAACTTAGGACGACGAAGAAGAAGGTGTCGGCGTAGCATTCATGGCAAGACCGGAAGAGTCCGAGTCAGAGTTCGAAGCCGAATACGAATCCAACTCCGACTCCGACTCCGACTCCGACTCCGAGGATGACTTCGAGAAGAGACTCAAAACCGGGTCGAAAGAGAAAATTAAGGTAAGCCGTTCGTTAATCGCCAATCTTTATCATACAATTAAAATGTTTAGTAGGAAACTAACTAAGTCCGAGTTTAAAGTTGAGTCATTACTCGAGGAGGTTGAAATCCTCAAGCAAGAGGCTAATCTAACCTCTTCAACTAGTCAAGTTCAAGAGGGAAACTCTACTCAAGTTGAAAAGCTTGAGGACGAGAATTCTCTCTTGAAAGGACGAGTTCAAGAGCTCGAGGCTAGGTTGGAAAGGTTCACGTTGGGATCTAAGAATCTTAACTGACTTCTTGGAACCCAAAGAGTTGTGTACAACAAAGCCGGACTCGGGTTTAGTTCAAAGACTACGAATAGATCTTATATGTCTATCGTAAATCGTAGTTATCAACGAGTCCAAGCATGGGTCCCAAAGGTTTTGTTAAACTCACATATAAGGACCAATAAGTATTGGATTCTCCAAGTTCAAGTCCACTCTGTGGATAGACCATATTGGTTAAATGGTCCAGGGGGAGCTAATACCAAAATAGTATACCCACTACCCTAGCATCATCCACCTTTTTGTTTCACTTTTTAGAATGGCTAGATAGGGCAAATAGTTAGTCAACTCTTGACAACATAGTATCAGGACGCGGCGAGATGATAGTACGTTAGGAAAACAAAGTCTAGTGTATTCGAGCTAGATAAGGCGTATCTAGCTCGGTGTACTCGACTGAGTTGAACTAGCTGAAGCTACCTCGCCGTATCCTAAACTAATTAGACCAGGAAGTAATCTTAAGTGACTCAAGTAATCAATTTCTTGAATTTGGCTTTGTCTAAGGAAGTGGTCGTTGTTCCGATCAAAGAAGGCTTATGTGCCTCGCCACGACCTCGAAGCCAATTTCTTGAAAAATTTACTTGACGAACTAAGGATTAAATCCGAATTTAACCCAAGGTTGACTAACTTTAATCAAGTTAAAATCATCTCACAAAACATATAAGACGAACACATTTTGAGACGCATAGAATGGGTGAGATGTTAAGGAATAAGTATAATATACACATAACATAACTTTTTCAAAATGCTACATATTTTCTCAACTATTGCACTTAACGAATAATTACAACACTATTCGGATAATACTATACTATAACTCTTTAGGCCAAAGTTTAGCGCCCCCTAAATCTCTTATACCTCATATATTTGACTAAGGGGGAAAGCAATCTAACCCAAAGGGTTATGTTACAAAACCTTTAGGGTGCGTTTGGTTGAGGGTTTTTGTTGATAACCTTGTTAGGTTATCAACAAAAATCTTGTTTGGTTTAGGTTATAAACAATTACCTGGTAATTGATCATTACCAAGTTATGAACAAAAACCTTTTTAGGGGGAATCGGAAAACCTTAGAGAACCAAGGTTTTTGTTGATTCCCGGGGTTAAGGAAACTTTTTTCCAATATTACCCCAAGCAATATATTAAATGTCAATTTGTCAAAACTCAATCGATTTGTCATCTGTCGTCGGTCACCGTCTTCGCTCGTCGCCGCCGCCACCGCCGCTATCGCTCGCCGCCTGTCGTCCACTGCCGTCATGTCGCCGACGGCCGCCGTCGTCGTCATGGCCGTCGTCGCCGCCGCCATCGCCCGTCATTGCCGTCGTGCCGCTTGCCGCCGCCGCCGTTGCCGCCGGCCATTCGTTGCCGCCGCCGCCGCTGTCTCCGCCGCTGCCGCTGCCGTCGCCGTCGCCGCTGCTGCCGCGTCGCCGCCGCGTCATCGCGTTCGGCCGCCGCCACGCCGTTGCCGGCCGCGGCCACCGCTGCCGCCGCTGCCGTCGCCGCCGCCGCATCGCCGCCGCCGCCGTCTTGCCGCGCCGCTCGCCGCTTGCCGTCGCCGATCGCTGCCGCGCCGTCGCCGCCATCGCATCGCCGCCGCCGCCTCGCCGTGCCGCTCATCGCCGTCAGCCGCCGCCGCTCGCCGCTTCGCCGCCGGCCGTCGCCGCTCGCCGCCATCGCTGCCGCCGTCGTCGCCGCGTCGCCACGCCGCCGTGCCATCGATCGCCGGCGCATCGCGCCGCTGCTGCCGCTGCTCCGCCGCTGCCGTCGCCGCCGGCTGCCGGACGCCTCGCCGCCGCCGCGATCGCCACGCCGCCGTCGCATCGCCTCGCCGCCGCCGTCGCCATCGCCGCCGCCGTCACGCCGTGCCGCCTCTTATTATCGTCGGTCATCGTCGGTCGGCCGTCGTCGTCATTAATATTTCGTTGTTGTATTCGATTGAGCGAGATAATTTAGTAAAATGTTAAACTAAGTTATATATTAAAACCTCTAACCAAACAAGGTTTTTATCTAAGGTTATACTTTATTCCAAGGTTATGTTTTATTCTCTTGTAATCACATAACTAAGGTTATGTATGATTAAGGTGCGTTTGGTTGGGGGTTTTTGTTGATAACCTTGTTAGGTTATCAACAAAAACCTTGTTTGGTTTAGGTTATAAACAATTACCTGGTAATTGTTCATTACTGCTTATGAACAAAACCTTTTTAGAGAATCGGAAAACCTTAGAACCAAAGTTTTTGTTGATTCACGAGTTAAGAAACTTTTTCCAATATTACCTAGATATATTAAATGTCGATTTAGCCAAAACTCAATCGATTTTGTCGTCCGTCGTGCCGCCATCGGCCGCCATCGCATCGCTTATCGCTCCGCCTACGGCCGCCATCCGCCGCCATCGCCGCGCCGCGCACGCCATGCCGCCGCCGCCGCCGCCGCCCTGCTGGCGCCGCTGCTGCGCCGCCGCCGCGCCGCCCGCCATCGCCGGCCGCCGGCCATGCCGCCACGCCGGCCGATCGCCGGCCGCGCCGCTTCGCCGCCGCCGATCGCCATCGCGCCGCCGATCGCCGCCATCGCCCGCGCCACGCCGCGCCATGCCGCCATTGCTCGGCCGCCGTCGGCCGATCGTCGCCATCGCCGCCATCGCTGACGGCGGCCGACGACGGTCGCCGCTGTTGCCGTCAATCGACGTATCGTTGTCGCCACGGCCGATCGATAGTGGTAAAATGTTAAACTAAGTTATATATTAAAACCTCCAACCAAACAAGGTTTTTATCTAAGGTTATACTTTATTCCAAGGTTATGTTTTATTCCCTGGTAATCACATAACCAAGGTTATGTATGATTACTTGAACCAAACGCACCCTAAAAGTTCTCTATGAAAATAAACTTATAAGTATTTTGAAAATCAAAATTATGTTTCAAAAACTTATTAAATTGTTGGTGCAGAGGGATATACCTCGAACCAATCTATTTAACCAAGTAGAGACGCATGCTTGGACTTAACAAATCTATTCGATTTCGTTTCTTAACGCATGCTTATAACATGGTGTTTTTAAACCCCTATTTTATATAAACACCCCATATTTTTTTATTCATGGCAAAAGGGGGAGAAGAGCTAAAGTTAATGGGGAGTAACAAAAATTTAATTTTAAAAATTAAAGTATCTCTTTCAAAACTCACCTAGAGTTAAGGGGGAGTTTTCGAAAAAGTGCTTATCAGTTACTTTACTTGTTTTATACTTTAAATTTCCCTTAACTTTGTATCGGTTTGCCATAGATCAAAAAGGGGGAGATTGTTGGTGCATTAGGTACCAGATAATCGAACTTGAGTTTTAATTATGGCAAAGACCCAAAGTTAAGGTCATATTGTTGTCTAACGAGCTGAACCAAGTGTGCAGGAATAATTAAGCTGAGCTGAAGGTTGGCGACACCGGGAGAACTTCGGAGGGAGCCAAATAACGTGGAGACCGGAAGCAAAGCTACAAGTCACAAACGACCTAAGGTAAGCTCGTGTGTGTGAGTGAAGGTAAGGTCGGGTCCTTCGTACGGAAATGTCCTTAGGCGGCGATCCAACTAAGACTTCCCATGGAAGGTCTAGGTCGAGATCGGACAGTAAGTGACTCTCAAATTTACCTTCATTACTTTCATTTTGAGCTAACTTATTAGTGCAGTCGAGAACCCTAGCCACGAGTCGACTGTTGGCTTATAGCAGTCGACTACTGGGCATCAGTCGAACTGATAAGGGCAGCAGTTGATTGCCATTTGAATTTCCAGCCTCGAGGAGAGTCAAGATAAGCTCCACTTATCTTAGGGAGATGAGGTTCTTTGACCATGAGCTAGAACTGAATGTTGGGGAGCTTCCAAGGCTATAAAAGAAGGGGGTTTCACCCCTTTAGGTCATTTAAGTGCTTACAAAGTGATCCCGCAATGCTGCTACTCTACGATGTCGAAATGCTGTCGGAACGCCGACGATCTCAACCTCAAGCTTCAATTGTCGTCGGTATCTTTTTAGTTGTCATTTCAAGTACTTGTATTCAAGTGTTGATTTTCAAGCTTTTAATCGTAACGAGAAGAGGTGGGTTTGTCCCTCTCCCTCGGATTTTCATATCTTTGTAATCGTTGTCTCCTACCTCCAACGAGGAGGAGATTTAGTTAGTGATTTGCCCTCCATATGTGATCTAGGATCGCAAGGGCCTTGGATTAGCAATCGTCAGATTGTGAACCAAGTAAAACATCTTTGTTTCATTTACTTTTCTGTTGCATTACTCTTGTTTTGTTTTAATCGAACGAAAAAAAAACCAAGTTTTTACGTGCGCTATTCACCCCCCCCCCCCCCCCCCCCTCCTCTAGTGCTTTTCGATCCAACATGCCAAACCTTAAAAGAGGAGGAGAAGGGGCAAAAAGAAGTTTTCCACAAAATGAACGTATTGATCATGGAAGTTTTGCTTTGCAAAATGTAGATGAAACTTTGCAACTTCTAACGAAGCCTCAGACCTTACAGATGCTTCATTATAGTGTTGGAGTAATCATGCCTTGAGCATGTAATTGTCGTATGGTTTTGATATTTAGACAAAGTTTAAGTTAAAGAGATATTGTTAATCTCATGTGTATATCAAATGTACAAGCGCTAGAAATTTTACGTGTTGCAAATGCAACGACAAACTCCAATTAGGTCAACAAGGACTAGATACTTGGCTCATGGAAAACCCAATTAATTTAGGACCTAAAGACTTGGTAGTATGAAGTCTTAGTAGGTTAGGAAGATGCTAGACAAGTTATAAAGCCTACCTAGTAAATGAGATTGAATGTTAGGCAAGGCATAAAGTCCCAATGGGCCAAAAAGATTGGATGCTAGGCAAGTCTTGATGGGCTAATAACCAGATGCTAGGCACAATGAAGTTCCGGAGTCTTGGAGCAACTCTTGGCACACAAGTAAGAATTGAGTGTACATCTAAACTATAGGCAAGGGGATTAGACTTAGGTATAGACTCAACTTTAGAAGTAGTTGGCTTCAATATACTAGTTTATTGATTGGTCAGCTAACCAAGGAGTCGACTCAATCAAACAAAAATTTATTTCTATTTTGGACCATCAGTCGACTGTTCAGTTATTAGTTGATTTTCGGGCTATTAATCAATTAGTCTTAAACACTAGTTGACTAATGCTCAATAATAACCTGTTAAATTACTATTAAACTTGATATAAGTGACCATTAGCTGTCAAAATCACTTAGTCAATTGATTGATGGTGAGTAAATAATGGACAAGTCACCAAAATATATATATATATATATATATATATATATATATATATATATATATATATATGGGCATGGTTTAAAATGTCAACCCATGTCAAGATTTTGGTTAATGATTGAAACGATACGGTTTCGATACCATATCATGTAATACCAATATAATTTTGATACTTTTTTTATTTTTTAAATATTAATGTATATTAATTAAAAAAATATTTATATTAATATTTAATTGTTTTAAATTCTCATTATTCGTTTTATTTTATATGTTTATTGTTGATGTTGATATCTATTAAACAAATGATGTTGATATCTATTAAACAAAAGTAAATAAATACATTTTTCTTTAAAGAAATTTGATATATTATTAACTTAAATTAAAATTGATACATCATAATATGTTACCTTACTAATGGCAAAAGAAATATCGTAACATAGTATTTTAAACCATGCTTATGGATTTATTGCAACTTGGGAAGACAAGGAGAACCTAAAAGCTCATTTCGGTATGCTAAGTACTCAACTCATTTGTTCTCTTTATTGCACTCTTGTAAAGAGATATTGTACAAAGTTTTTCTACCCTCAATTATTGGTCGAAAAGGAGAAAAATAGTGGTGCATTTGAGACTAATCCATCTAAAAAATCATAGGCCATGGAGTAGAAGTACGAGGGATTATTGAACCACGTGAATGTTTGTGTCCAAGGTTTAAAATTTTGGCTCATATCGAGGTTTCAGTTTGTGACCGGAACAAAACAGTTTTGGTACCATATCATCCGTTTCGATACTATTTCGATATTTTTTTTTATCTTTTAAATATTAATATTTAATTATTTAAAATAGAAGGGAGCCTTGGCACAACGGTAAAGTTGTTGCCTTGTGACCAAGAGGTCAGAGTTGAATCCACGAAACAACCTCTTTGCAAAAAGCAAGGTAGCGTCTGATGGATTCCTTCTTGATTTGGCGTGGCCAATTATTTAAAATGTTTATTATTCGTTTGATTTCAAGTGTTTATTGTTAAAGTATATTTCGATTTTTTTAAAATGATTTCCTTATAAAATTCTAAAATTATTTCAAATTTTTTTGAAATTTTAATTAATTTTTAAAAAGAATTTAAGATTTAATTTTAAATAAATTATAAATTCGAATTTAGAATTTTAATTAAAATATATTTTAATTTTATATTTTTAAATAAAAATATAAATTTATATAATTTACTTAATTATATTATAATTTATATATTAATTCATTTTACAATCGCATTTGCAATCACGCGTTTTCGCAGCGATCGTGTTCCCGCAAGCAATTGCGCTCCCAGAGCGCGATCGCAAATGCGATCGCTTTCCCGGAGCTCAATCGTGAGCGTGATCGCGTTCCTAGAGTGGCAGCGCGATCGCGTTTTGGGAATGCGATTGTGCTCCGGGAACGCGATCGCGCTCCGGGAACGCGATCGTGCTCCGGGAATGCGATCGCGTTCCCGATGCTTGCTGCTTCCATCGCCGCTGCCTTTTATCTGTTGTTGCCTACCGCATCTCGCCCGCGTGCCGGTTCTACGTCAGAACGAAAAAAATCGAGCTTTTCGGATGAAGATAGGAGTGGACTATTATTTGATGACAGACATAGAAAATTAGTTTTGTATAATGGAAGGTTTCTAGATATCGGTCAATGAGCTTAGAGAAGCTATGTATCAAGCAAATGGGCCACAAAGTTGAAGGTGGAGGTGCAAGTCAATGCAAAAGTCATTGTAACCTTGCAATTTCTTTGAAGTCAATTTCAAAATTATGCCATGATAGGAGAGATAGTGAACCAACTACATGGAATATTCAAGGAGATCCTAAATGCACTCCATGCAATATGGGAAAGTGTAGGCAACCGTAGCCTTATAAGGTAAGCATTGAAGGTCTTCCCTCGTACAATTTTGTGGTCGCCTTTGTTCAACGCTTGCAAGTTGTCTAGGGACCTTTCAATGATAAGGTTAAATAATTATTTTGTGAATTTGAACTTCTTAAACCTACTAACCCTGTTCCCAATAAGAAGGGTTTGACTTTGGTTGCAAATAAGAAGAAGCATATACCAAGAAGAAAAAGAAGGTGATCTCATTTGACTCGAAACATGAAACCGGAAGTAAGGATGACATCATCAAGTCAAATTGCTCACTTCATCAAAAGGATAATGAGGAGAAGCACAAACAAGAATAGAAGCTCAAGGATCCTTAAAAGAAAGGTATATCTAAACCCAAGTCTAGTGTAACTTACTTCAAATGTAATAGGATAGGTCACTACAATTGGAGTGCCCGAAGATACACAAACAAGAATTGAAGCTCAAGAGGAATAAGACACTAAAAGCCTAACTCTTGTGAAGTGACCCAGCGTATAGTCTTCATGGCCATAGATGATGAGGTAGAAGAGTCAAGTGATGACGACAAGGAGACCTCTTCTTGTGGAGAGGTATCCTCTTCATGTGAGTAAGGATCATCATCAAGTGATGATGATGATGTAAACTCTCCCAAATTAGATAGGCTTTATGACACTGTTGCATGCCTAACAAATTCATCGGCGAAGTCCAAGGAGAAAGTCAAATTGCTTCAAAAGGAACTCAGAAGAAAAAGCTTCATCCTCCACTAGTAGAGATCAAGACCATGACCCTTCCAAATTTGAGAACTTGAGAAAGAAAATCCACTTTTGAGGGTACAAGTGGATGAGATAAAGGCTAGCTCGGAATGATTTACATTGGGGTCCAAGTATCTAGACATAATACTTGGAAGCCATCAAGCCATTTACAACAAAGCAGTTATTTTCTATAACCTAAAACAAAAGAAGGTAACATATGTTTCCTTGATTGATAGAAATACCTCCTTTATGTGTAGAACCACCACCAAGGGAGTTAACAAGACTAGAGTAATTAAGGATTGGGTTTCCAAGCAATTTTTGGGTAACTCCTCCAGACCCAATGTATAGGTAACAAATTCTTTGGTCTTTCATGATTAAATAGGTACATGCCATAGAAGAACATTCAGATGAATGGTTGATTTAAAACACATGACCAAAAACTTAAGAAAGTTCACCACTTTCAAGCTTAAAAAAAATGAGAATGTATCATTTGGCAATAGTGGGAAGCTCAAGGTATAACAGGTATAGATAACATTAAACTAACTTCAAATTTCGTCATTAAGAAGGTGCCTTTGGTAAAGGGCTTAAAGTTCAATTTATCAAGTGTAAACCAATTGTGTGATGTTGAATACAAGGTTGAGTTTCATTCCGACTTGGTGCTTGATAAAGCACAATGGCTTGATACTAGCATGTTGATAGGATATAGGAAGATATTTATAGCACTTGTGAGCGCCATCAATTTGACTAAGAACTTGGTGTATCACTATAAGATAAAGCACATTGAAGGAAAGCATCGCTACCATGTGTTAAGAGGAGATATGTTGACGACAAGTTCAATAAGCTTTGTTCCAAAGCCGAGTTTGGCATTCATCGAAGAGAGTTTAGTATGTTTTAGAAATCATCTAGAATAGGGCTATACCTTCGATACATCTTACCTCATGAACAACGTAGGAGAATATAATTTGTATATTGAGATACATAGATGATGTGAGATGTTAGAGAGATGATTTTAGGTCAAAATGTTTGTTATTATGCATTATTTTGAGCTAAAATGATGTTAAACATATCAATCATAAAAATGACCAATAATGGGGAAAACTTATGTACATATAACTTAAAGATCATGGTTGGGAATTTCAAAACAAAATGAATTTTAAAGTATTTTTTTAAAACTCTAGGAAAACTATTTTGAACTAGATTATTTGGATGATACATGGTTGGAAGTGAAATATTGAAGTTTTTCATTAGTTTACAACTTTATACCAAACATAAAAAATAGAGTTACTTTAATAAAGCCTATTTTTTCCATGATAATGATGTAATAAGTGTCTTTATGAAGTTTCATAATTTTTAGACACTTGTAGGATTTCTATTGCATTTTGGAAATTTGATTGAACTATTAAGCAACAGACTCAAATGGAAATTAGTCAATTAGTACTTTGTTGAACTGATACAGAACTATCATTTAAGCTTAAACTTTATGGTTACATGCAAATTAACAGGCCAATGGGTATCTTGACTCTTGCAAACACTTAGGTAAGTGCTTATGCTCATTCATAAACTCGAGGACCGTAAACGAACTAAGTCAAGCTAAGTTCTATAGTGTTTAGGAATGTTTGATAATATAACCAAGCCGAGCCGAGCCGAGCCAAGGCAAACCTAAAATTAACCAAGTTATTGAAACAACTGTTCAAGTTTGATTTGGGTTTTTTAACTTGAGTTTGATTCGAGTTTGAATTAAGTTTGGCTTGTTTAATTGGTATTGAGCTACTAAATTAAACTCGAATCCAACTTGATTCAAACTTATTTAAGCTTGGTTTTTTAAATATTATCAAGCTCTTAAGTCAAGCTTGTTTGTTTATTTGAAGTTTTAATATTTTAATTTTTATTTGATTGGCTAGTATAAACAATTCAAATGAGTATAAATAAGTTCATAAATAAATTCATAAACAAATCTGATCATGAACATGATTCACGAGTTTTGTTCGCGAATACTATTCACAAACACTGTTCTTGAACATTAACAAGTCAAACACATATATGTTCAAGCTTGTTCATTTAATTGATTTTGATGCATATTGAACGAACATAAATAGACTTACCAAGTTGAACACCAAACTTGTTCATGAACGCTTGGTTCGTTGACAACCCTAATAAACTCGTAAAACTATTATTGGTACAAGGATAATGAATTAAGGGGGAGAAAATTCTTTAAGGGGAGGATAAGGTTTCTCACCTAGGATTCATGTGAATGATTGTTTAAAGGGGAGGAGCACCTTCTTCATGTGTCAAAATCTGTTCATAAGGGAAAAACAAAAGTTCGGGAGGAGGAAATTGTGATACATAATGAAACTTTGTGTTACATTAAGGGGGAGATTCGTAGCATTGGAAGAGAAGTGTCTTTTTAAGGGGAGATCCACTTTGAAAGAACACAAATTACCCAAGACTGAGGGAAATATTTTCTTAAGGGGGAAAGGGAGTTCCCTAAGTGAAGGAAATGTGAGGAGAAGATTGTTTTAAGGGAGAGGGACCCGCCATGATAGGATTTATAACTCAAGGTTAAGTATTGGACTAATCTCTAAGGGGGAGGCATGATTTAATCCTTTAAGGAAGACACCTTGCATGGTGAAACATAAGGCACCTTGTATAGGTGAAATTCTTTTTAATGTGTCAAAGAGGGAGAGATGGAGTGCACAAGTTAAAAAAACATCATTTTATTAAGGAGAGAAATTAAAAACCATCACCGTGATGAAAACAAAGGGAGTAAGGAGTTTTTAAGCCTCACTATAATAGTGAAAAGTGTCACTTAACTTTGTGATTACCTCTTTGATTGTGATCATATTGCTATATGATTGTTTTCTTTTTCAAAGCTAACTTTTGATTGTCAAATATCAAAACGAAAAGTTGTTGGTATAATCATGCCCTTGAGCTTCTTATGTTTGGACAAAGTTTAAGTTAGAGAGATATTGTTGATCTTGTATGAATATTTTAAGTGTGCAGGCCTATGAAACTTAATGTGTTGCAACTACAATGATAGAAGCCCAAATAGTTTAATAAAAATTGGATATTTGGTAGGTGGAAAGCCTAAATAGTTCACAAGTAGGTCAGGGATCAAAAAACTTAGCAATATAAAGTTCCAAGAGATCAGATGCTAGGCAAGGTATAAAATCCCAACAGGTCAACGAGATTAAATGTTAGGCACTACATAAAGTCCCAACAACTTAAGGAGATCATATGCTAGGTAAGGCATAATCCCAATAGGTTAGGGAGACTAAATACTAGGCACGATGAAGTCTCTAAGGCAAGGCACTTTTAGGCATGGAAGTCACTGAGGCTTGGAGAGTCTCTTGGCACATAGGTAAACTCCTGTGACAAAGAGGAAAAGTTTGTGTGCATGTACATTAGGGAAGAAAGGATGAGATTTGGTGTGAACTCAACCTCATAAGTGGTTATAGTCAAAATAACAACCAATTGATCTGTGAATTTAGTCGATTAAGGAGTCTCCTTAGAATCAAATAGATTACACTACTTATTTCGATTATGGAGAGCAGTCGTCTACAAAGTCATCGATCGACTAGTCTAAAGCACCAACCTGCTAATGTTTAACGGTAATAAGCTAAATTACCATTAAAGCTGAGCTCAACGGTAATTGGCCAAATATTGTTAAGTTAAGCTGACAAATGTGAACATAAGTTGTTTGAATCAACTATCCAATCGATTGTCAACTAATGGTAAGGAAGCAGTCCATTGATCACCAAAGGTCGAATAAAAACTTGAAGCTTATGGCAGCTTGGGAAAACAAGGAGGATAAAAACTCATTTGTGTGCACTTTAAATGCTCAAACTCATTTTTTCTCTCTCAATTGTGCTCTCATTTGTAATCTCGTGCTGTATTTGTACACTCTTGTAAAGAGATATTGTATAAGGTTTCTCCACCTCTGGTTGTTATGATGAAGGAGAAAAAAAGTTGTGCATTCAAGGAGTGATCCATCAAAAGGACCATAAGTTGTGGAGTAGAAAATCATGGGATTGTCAAACCATGTTAAACACACATGTCTTGGTCAGTTTGCTTTCTAGATCTTATTGCTTTTGTTGTTTTAGTTTTTTTTTATAACAATCTTTATAGGAACAAGAACAAGCTTCTTCTCCCTCTACTTCTAAACCTCTCCAGACGATCCAACACATAGTGTTTATTGACCTCATGAAAGCTTTGTCTTGTTGACCATGAGATAGCTTCTTCGACCTCAAGAAAGCTTCTATGTAGTTTCATGATGTCACAAAAGCTTGATGATAGCTTCTTTAACCTCACAGAAGCTTCATTGCAACTTCGTTGACATCTAACATTGCAGAAGCTTTACTACAACTTCATCTTGTTAGTGTGATGTTGCTCTAAGTGATCATGGGCAAACATATATTTTGATGTATTGTACAAAGGGTTTAAGTTAGGATTACTTGCATTATTGATGTGTGTATTAAATTGTACAAGGACTTGGTATAGTGCACATGGAACTCATGAAGCTTGACTTGGCACAACTAAGTTGATGATTGGCTTAATGGCTCGAAAATCCATTAGAGATCAAAGAATAATAATATAGGACTTTCGAGAGACTATAGGATGAGTATCAAGGTTACAGTGTCAATAACAGCCAAAAGGAGGCAACTATGTAGGTGAAGAGCAAAAGATGGCATGTGGAATGAGTCTAGGCCTTGGTGCATCCGAGGGACTTATGACCTAACAAGAGATGGCTTCATGGGCGAAGGCCAAGATGCAAACATTAAGTGAGTTGTGATGTCAAGAGACATCTAACTTGGGTTAGGCTCTTTACTTAGGCAATGTCTTAACCATTAAATTGGTCATCATCGATAATCTGATCAACTTGAAAATATTCCCAGTCAACTCAGGTTGGATGGCTCCTCTTCAAATGGTGCCAAAGTTGTCAAAAGTGTGAGGCGCAAAAAACTGCTCAAAGGTCTTGGGGCTTAAAGCGCAAAGCGAAGTGCATGCTTTATGAAAAAAAATCGCAATAAACAAAATATTTTTTAAAAACTAAAAATAAATCAACAGTCTTTGAAAATGTGATTGATGAAATCAAAGATTTAAATTTTGACCCGTGTCGAGCGATACGGGTGGAATTTACTATTCCGTTCATCACCCGCCGAAGCAATGATGTGGAGGCATGGCACTTAGCGAAGCGGCTCCCTGGCGGCCTCGTGTGAGATGTCCTCTCGCGACCACGAGCATACTTGTAGCGGCCACGTGACCTGCGTTCGGCCGCGTGACCACTAACAACCTCGTGTGGCCGAGGCCATGTGACTCGGTTACTCGGTTGCTCGCTCGTACCAGCGTATGGCAGTCTCGTCGGTCAATGGCCTTGTGGGGCATTGACCTCATGGCGACCTCTGCGAGGGCGGGTGGCTAACAACGGCAAGTAAAAAAATCAATCAACTCTCCAAACTATAGTTTAACTATAGATTAGATAAAATCAATTAAAACTTAATAAAATTATTTTATTAATTTATATATTATAAATGATAATTTTATTATTATTAAAATTTATTTTATTTTATTAATCCTATTTAATCAAATTAATTAAATTAATTTTATTATTATAATTAATTGTTTGGTATTTTCCTTTTTGTAATCATTTTTTAAAATTTTAATATTTAAGTTAAAATTTTCATTTTTAATTTATGTATTTAATATTTAAAAATTATTGAAATTTATCGGTACAACACGATACGATATCGAAATTGTATTGTACCAATCGTGAATCAAAACTTTGATATGGGTCAAAATTTTAAACCTTAGATGAAATATAAAAATGTTGATCTTCATCTTCATTGTCCAAATCTACGTCATCGGCTATATTGCTTGATTTGTATCCATCGATATCTTCTTCAGTTTCATCATCAAGGTTGATCTCTTCATCTACAATACTAGTTCGAACTGAAGATTGCTTTCTTTTTGCTGATGATGCTCCTTTTGAAGTAGATGGATTTCGAGATCAAAAGTCATACACACTTTCACCAACCCTAGACGCTCATGCTACATCACTCTAACGCAAATCTTCACCTTCATAGACAAAATCATTATCATTGTCTTTATCATTGTCATTCAATTTTCCCAACAACCATTCATTACTATCATCTATCTCTGACAAAGTAATAGGATTGATCTTATCTCGCATATCATATCTTCGCCTCACAACTCTATTGTACTTGATATATACCAAATCATTCAATCGTTGTTGAGACAACCTATTTCTTTTCTTAGAATGTATCTGCCAAAAAATTAAAAAGTAAGAAGTTAAGTCCATAATATAAATTTTAATATGAATTAAAAAACTCCAACTTACATGTTCAAAAACACTCCAATTACGTTCACAGCCGGAAGAAAGAGTATGTGAGGTTCAAAATCTTCATTGCAAATATTTTTAATTCAGGTGTTGATGCACCATAAGAAAACCACCAATCAGCTTGAAATACAAAAACATATAAGATTAACTTTATTACCATCCAATATTAATATTGCACAATATATATTGATGGATTTACCTAGTGATTTTGAAGTTCTTTGTCTGATAGCCATTGGAAAACCAAAAAATCTTGCTTTTTTGTATTTTTCCAATTGATTCGTGATCTTATCTTGTAAATCCTCACCTCTCACCAATCTAGATATGTACTTGTACAACCCTCCATCTCTTCTGCATCATTTTATATGTCAGGGTTTGAGTAAAAAAACTCTGGATTCAAGAAATATTCGATTGCGTGTAAAAGTCGATAAAGCTGAACGTTCCATCTTTTGTCAATGAATTCAAAAACACTACGATATTTCTCTTTATTATTGTTAAATGATGCAGAGATAGTTTCTTTGGCTCTGTCCATTGACTCATAAATATAATCCATAGGAGACCTTTTTTCATCGTCTCCCAACCGCAATACTTTCACTAATAGGCCGCCAACTTTTAATGCAAAAAACATATTTTTTTTTTTGAAATAGAAGGCATCAATATCATTTCTGTTACATGCTTTCTAGTTGCCTCTTTAAAAAATCGACTATTTGTCCACTTTTCATATTTGCTTGTTGTACATGAAACCGCTTTAAAATAAAAAAAATGATTGCGAAACGTGGCTTTGCGGTTCTTACCATGTCTCTCTATCCAGTAAACTCCATCATGCTCAATATTTGTGGTCTATTATAAATATAATCATTCACCATCAACGTCTATTGATGCAATTTGCTAAGATGAGGAATTTTGAATATATCCTCGAGCAGCAAATCTAAACAATAAACTACACAGGGAGTCCAATACAAGTGTGGAAATCAGTTTTCCAAAAGACGATCTGAAAAAACAAAGTAAATTTAGTCAAAAAAATTAAAAATATGATCCAATTCTTAATTGAAAGTAACATAAATTTAAAATATTACCTGCACTGACATTGCAGCTTTCATTATCTGTTACAATCTGAACTACATTCTTTTTTCCAATGCGATACACAAATTTAGAAAGTAACTCAAATATTTTGTTAGTTGTGTAAGAATAGCCTGAAGCATTTACTGATTCAACAAATATGCTTCCTTTAGGACCATTTACCAAAAAATTTATAAGAGTCCTACCCTTTTTATCTGTCCACTCATCTGTCATGATTGTGCACCCTAGCTTAGCATGATCTTCTTTGTGGGATTTGAGAAGCGAGTTCGTATTTGCCAACTCCTCCTTTAAATACTTAACCCTCACTTCATGATATGATGGAGGTTTCATCCCGATCCAAATTGCCTAATAGTTTCAATACAAGGCTTAAAAGAATCATATTTAACGACATTAAAAGGAAATTCGGTATCATACATCTATGTAGCAAATTTCTGAACTGCAATATCTCTTAACTTTTTTTTATTTTCATCATATTATCCTTTATTTTTTACACATCTTTGTTTGACAATTTCATCAACATCTTTCAAATAAAGATTAATAGGTCCAGTTTGTTTACGCTTTTACCTTGGACTGTAGGATGAATTCTTGGACCGGATATTAGTCATTTCCCTACTTTAGTTTGAAGATCATCTTCATATTCTTCCAAATCAGCAATATCATCAGAATGAGGAATATCATTCATTTGATTCTTCAAATTACTCTTTTTTTTTGCATGGACTCTCTAATTTCTTCTTTAACATGCTCGAGATATTTCGAGCAAGCCTTTACTTTTCTATTGCCTCCAATTAAATGTAGCTTGTGTCGATAAATCTTATCATTTTACTAAAAAAAATACAACTAACAATATTTGGATTTTTAGGATCCGAATATATTGCATAATTCCAAACAATATCCTTTCGAATTGATGGAATTATTGTATTTAACATGGTTGAGATAAATGAAATCAATAATAATTAATCAATAAAAACAAAAAAAAATAAATTAACATGGATTAAGACAACTCAAATCAATAATAATCAATCAATAAAAAAATACAAAGCAGTAAAAAAATAGAAAATAAGATTCTTACCAATATTGAGGAAGCAAATAAGAGAGAAAACAACAAAAGATACAGCAACGGCGGCCAGGCAAACGGGAGGTGGTGAGAGGTGGATGGGAAGTAGAGGGTCAGAGGTTCACCTTGGCGTCGGCAGCTAAGCAGACATGAGGCGGTGAGAGGTAGACGGGAGGCGGCGGGCCAGAGGCGAGAAAAGATGAGTTTAGGGCTTTAAGGCTTTCACCTTGGCGGCGGTGACCATGTAGAAGCGGACAGGAGGTAGAGGGCCTGAGGCAAGAGAAGATGGGTTTAGGGCTTTAGGCCTTTCACCTTAGCGGCATCGGCGAGAGGCGGATGGGAGGCAAAGATGAGCAAGACTCAAGAGAGGCGGACGATTTTAGGGGTTATAAGGGTTTTACTTTTTTTTTTATAATTTAGTAACTCTGTAATTTCATGGAAAAGAGAATCTACTTTATTACATGAAAGAAGCCCTATTTATAAGCAAAGATAGGACATATTCTTAAAGAATAAATCAAACTCTATTCTAAGAGATAAACTAAGAAATAATTATCCTTAATTCTATTTAGGGATAACAAATTATCCCTAGCAATATTAATAATATTCTAACACTCCCCCTCAAGCTGAAGAATATAAATTATATGCACCCAGCTTATTACATATGTAGTCAATTCGGGGACCTCTCAGTGACTTAGTAAATATATTTGCTAGCTAATCATGTGAGTTAACAAAACTAGTAGATATTTCACCAAATATGACTTTCTCTCAGACAAAGTGATAGTCGACTTCAATATGCTTTGTCCTCTCATGAAAAACTGGATTTGAGGCGATATGCATGACAGCTTGGTTATCACATATAAGTGACATTTGTGTAACATCTCCAAACCTTAGCTCCTGAAGTAATTGTTTGAGCTATATAAGCTATTGACTGGCTATGGTCATAGCTCGATACTTTACCTCTGCACTGGATTTTGCCACAACATTCTGCTTTTTGCTTTTCTAAGAAACAAGGTTATCTCTGACAAATATACAAAAATCAGAGGTAGATTTCCTATCAATGGGAGATCCTGCCCAATCTGCATCAGAATATCCTATGACTCGAGTATGTCCTTTGTCTTCGTACAAAAGACCCTTTCCTGGAGTGCCTATGATATATGGAGAGATCTTGCGGGGAAGAAGTCGCGTCCGCGAGCGGAGACTGGGAGTCATGGGGAAGAAGGTCGCGACTCGCGACGCAAGTCACGGGGAAGAAGTTGCGTCTGCGAGCAAAGACTGGGAGTCGCAGGGAAGAAGGTCGCGACTCGCGACGGGGCCTTATCTGCGAGCAGCGGCGAGGTGGGCGCCACAGGAAAAAGAAAGAAAAAAAAAACATGAAAGGAACTGAAGGCGCAGAAACCTAATCTAAAGCTCTGATACCATGCAATTTCATAGAAAAGAGAATCTACTTTATTACATGAAAAAAGCCTTATTTATAGGCAAAGATAGGACCTATTCTTAAGGAATAAATCAAACTCTATCCTAAGAGATAAACTAAAAAATAATTATCCTTAATCCTATTTAGGGATAACAAATTATCCCTAGCAATATTAATTATATTCTAACAAACTCTACCAAACTTTTAAAAAAAATTAACTTCTCTGAAGTGCAAAGGCGCACGCCTCGTGCTTTATTGCGAAGCGCAATGAAGCATGCGCTTCAAAGACTTCATGTGTTTCTGAGGTCTCTAAAGCACAGGAAATTAATCTAAACTATGATTGCAAGGAAATTAAAATGGACATAAAGTAAAGCATTCAAATAAAATAGGCATTGCAGGAAATTAAACAACTTAAATACATCGCAGGAAGTTAAACAAACAATTGAAGTGCAAAGACAAATGTAAGGGGAATTAAGACAAACACAATTAAAAGAACTAAGTAAAACTAAATGGAGAATCTAACAAACACTTGACATGCATACAAATTAAACTAAGCTAGGGCTAAAACAATGAAATAAGTAGAGATCTCTCCCTCCGGTGGTGGATGCGGATGAAAGTCTTTGCGGCGAAATTTAACGAAGAACTCGATCAAGCCTCCAAAGTTAGAACGGCGAATAAGAGCTCTCCCGAATCCATTCGAGCTCGGAGAAGTGTCATTGGAGTTGAAGCGAGGCTCTTCTTCGACTTCGAGGAAGAGGAGTCCTTATGGAGCGGTGGGAGTCACTAGAGTCTCGGTGAAGCGGAGCTCTTCCCTCGAATCCAAGAGGAAGAGGTGGAAAACCGAGCTCTCCCAGATCCGTTTGAACTCGGGGGATGTTAGCAACGGAGCAAAGCTTCTCCCTCGATCGAGGAAGAAGATGGCATGGATGGAAGTGGAGATAGTGGCTAGGGCTAGAGGAAGAAGAGGGAGGTGGAGATAAAGGAGGAAGAAGAGCTCTCTTGCAATGAACCCTAGTGAGGCTTTTATAGTCGCCCCAATAGGGCGTCATACCATATCACGGCCTGGTCGTGGCCTCTCCCACACTTTATTCTTGCACATCTCATATAAGCAAACAAAACTAAGAAAACAACCAAAGAGACATTCCCTTAACAATTTTCAATCATATTTAGAAGATCGTGAAAGAGAGTTATCTAGGATTGTCAATTCTCAAGGACCCACACATTCATAGACTCAATTCTTACACTAGTTAACAAGTATGGTGACTTCAATCCATCTTGAATAAACTAAGAATTACTATGCTTAACAAGGTATGTAGTGGTAGATCTCACTCTTATGTACATGTAACAGTGGAGTTCCACTCAAGCTACTCATGGTTTATGCACTACTATATTTTGCTTCTCTTCTACTTTTCACCACTATCACATACATAAGAATGTATGATTTTGAAAGCTTATTAGGATTGTAAGGGAAATAAAAGTCAAAGCAAATAATAGTATGTGTACAAGAAAAGAAATGAAAGAGATAAAGAAAAAACTTAAAATAATGAAAAAAGATGTGGAAATATTGGAATGCTATGTATATGAGTACAAGAAAGCATTGTCCTAAAAATTTCCATCCAAGCTAGCTTTCTAGCAGATCAATAAACATGTAAACAATACTCTATCATCTCCCTAAATATATAAACAATTCAATCCAACATCCAAACAAATCAAAATAATGCAAACAATTTATCTCACTTATACTTAAAGTGGTATTTTTGTTATTACCTTTATTCCTTTTGGCAAATATTTATTTTTTTCTCTTTTTTTTTCCTTTTTTTTTTGACATGAAGTGCACTTTCCTATGTTGTATCCTCAAACTCACAAAAAGATAAAAAGCATAGCTCACCTGTGGTGATCAAGCACGGCTTGCCTATGCTTCAACTAAATTCTTCTAAGTTATGCCTCCCCCACACTTAAATTTTTGTCCATCTTGGACAAAAAACTCATCATGAAATATCCAAATATTGCACATCCAAAAGAACAATATAGAGAAATTAATGGAAGGAGGGAAAAAATGACATGATGAAAGATAAGAATAATATTCAACCAACATGTAGCAACAAAAGAAGTTAAGGAAATAAGTGAGGTTACCTTCATCTTAATCATGCAAACCTATGATAATGTGGTCTCGAAAGAATCAAAGCAAGTTCTAGAGTTACAATAAACATGAGTGCGCCAGACAAGAAAAATAAGTTCATTCCTTACTAGGTACATAAAAATTATCAACTCAATCTATCAGCATATAATTCATCACCAACTAGTAACCGCATGCTATCTAGGTACATAAAAATTATCAACTCAATCTATCAGCATATAATCCATCACCAACTAGTAACCGCATGCAATCCAAGAATCCATTCATGACAATAAATCCCAAAATTCGATAGTCAAATTTAACTAATTTTTACGACTTTTAAGAAAATATAAAGGAATGCATAGGAAATTCAACTAAAAAATCGATAAATCAAAAACTCAACAAACAAAATAACCAACTAAAGCAAGAGCAACCAAAGCAAAGAAGTATATATATACAAAGAAAAAAAAAAGAGAAGAGAAAAGGAATAAACTCCATAAATGTCTGACGATTAAAGGTGGTTCAGTAGAAGCAATGAGGTTGGGAGTTGTACGGTCCTAGAGAAGATCCTCCTGGCAGTTGAAGATGGTTCAACTCTAATATCCATGTCGGAGATGGGATGAACCGAGATGAGGTGAGTGTCTTCTTTATGTGGTTAGCATCTTTGAGTGTCGCTCCCTCCAATATTATCACCTTCTTATATGTTTTCTCTAATAGTCGGAGGCGATTCATCAAAGGTTGGATTATTGCATTTTTTTTGTTAGCGTCTTTCTCAATATAAATTTTAGAGACTTTGGTTTTGATGCAAGTGTCTAGTATGGAGGTCTCCAACTATCTATCACTTATGTATGGATCAGTTCATGCAGATCAGGTGATTGTACAGTTGAACATAATAATTCTCCAAGCATTGTTTCCTCTGTAACATTATCGACGGCTAAAATACCAACAGAAGGAGGTAGCAACACTAATATTATCATTCATATTTGGCATAGCAGCAACTTCATCATACAAACTAGCAAAGGAGTCCTGTAGAGCTGTAGAAGTAAAGACAATCGTATCACCAACTCTACAATCCATCTCAAGCATATCTATGTCATTAGGAATGGCCTCTGAGGAAAACTGAATGACATCTTGTTCTCGCAGATGGCTGATGGATGATGCAAGTTGATCTAATTGGATTTGCAAGTTATGCATCCTTGATATTTCAGCTTTATGGTAGGATTGGCAATTACTCATTGATTGTTGTTGCATTAAGAGTAAATTTATTGCATTTGCAATGGCATCTGCTGTTGCATTTCCAATAAAGATTGTTATTGCTACAATGATAGTTACTACAAAAGCTCCTCTAGTTCCTGCATATTTGTTTGACAGGAGCAGGAGTTTCTTCACTGTAGTCTTGATATGTCTCCTAGGAAGTTGGCTCAACCTGCTTGAAAGGTTGACCAAGTAGGTGTCGGGTCGTCTTGAAATTCACATGGACTCTTCTGGTATGCTAGAAAAGTTTGCTCAATCTATTATTGCTTGTTCCCATATTCAAAATTTTGATGACTCATCCATTTTGAATTGTAGTATTGAGGTTGCCCTAATTTATATTGTTGTGTATTTCCATACTCAAACCCCGAATGATCCATTCAACCATAATTAGGGGCATTTGAAAATAATTCATACCTATCTTGTTGTTGAGGTTGGAAGTGCTTATGCTGCACAGAAAATTGTTGGGGTTGGTAATAACGAGTTGAGTGATCTCCCCAATAATGACTATAAAAACTTGGCGTTGGATTATACACGTCTTGATGTTGATATCAATAACATTGAGGCTCAAGTGGAAAAGCACTTGAATCATAAACCTGATTAAAGCCTTCAAATCACTAAGAATAAGGATCTATGGTTCTGACAAAAGAAATCTCCTGGTCTTACCTGAAATACTAACAAACAAAATCAAAAGACACAGTAAATAGATATGATAAAATACATAGATACAAGAAAATTAAGCCTTAAATAATTTTTAAAATTTTTGCAACCACTAAAAGAATAAAAGTAAGTAAAAATAAAACCGAAGAATAGAATGAAAAATTTTGAAAAATTAAAAAAGTGATCTAAATGATGGAATTTGGTCAAAATTGGTCGTTATTCATGATAAAGCCATGAGTATTGATCTCCATACTCTTTTCCTTCAACCTATAAAGTTTGAGAGGATTTAGAGATACTAACAGTTTCGTCGGTAGAAAAATAAAATAGAAAAATAAGAAAATAAGATGCAATCCTAAGATCACCAAGCACCATTACACTTCTCTTCAACGGTGCTAAAATTTGATAGCAGATTGCACATCGTATCACGTCCATTACAAATTAAAATTTAAAGTTATCAAACCCCCTTTATACTAATGTAGCATAGAGATGACTCGAATCGTCTCCCAACGAATGTAATCGACAGAATAATAAACCTTAGGATCTAATTGTGATTGCTTTGGATTTTTTTTTTTTGTTGTAAATTGAGGGGTTTAGATTTGGGATGCTAAGACTAATAAATAGAAACCTTTCTAATCTAAGCAAATTATGATTGCAATTAAAGTGGACATAAAGTAAAGCATTCAAATAAAATAGGCATTACAGGAAATTAAACAACTTAAATGCATCGCAGGAATTTAAACAAACAATTGAAGTGCAGTAAATAAAGTGGGAATTAAGACAAACACATAGCAAGCATAATTAAAGGAACTAAGTAAAACTAATACAAATGTAAGGAGAATTCTAACAAGCATTTGACATGCATACAAATTAAACTAAGCTGGAGCTTAAACAATGAAATAAGTGGTGATCTCTCCCTCCGGTGGAATGACGAATCTGAGCTCTTCTAAATACGTTCGAGCTCGGAGAAGTGTCGCTGGAGATGAAGCGAGGCTCTTCCTCAAATCCAAGTAAGAGGAGAAGTCCTTATAGAGTGGTGGAAGTTGCCAAAGTCTCCTCAGTGAAGCGGAGCTTTTCCCTCGAATTCGAGAGGAAGATATGGAAGACTGAGCTCTCCCGGACCTATTTGAGCTCGGAGGATATTGTCGGCAGCAGAGCGAAGCTTCTCCCTCGATCGAGGAAGAAGATGACATGGATGGAGGTGGAGGTGCTGGCTAAGCCTGAAGGAGGAAGAAGAGCAAAGTGGAGATGGAGGAAGAATAGCTCCCTTGCAATGAACCCTAGTGAACCTTTTATAGCCGCCCCAATGGGGCATCACCCCGCACCTCGATGTGGCCGTGATGGCCTTTGGGAGCATTGTCTAAGTTGTGGCAACAAGAATCACAGCCATGGAATGGTCCACGACCTGGTCATGGATCTTGTTCTAGGGTCTCTTTCCTTTGTTTTCTTTGATTATACAATAAGGGGCACGGTGACTGTGTCTAAAGATGTTGAATGCGCTCCAAAATTCCTTGATTTGCTCCTCAAATGCTTTACAAAATAAAGTATACATCAAATTAATCAATAGGGGTATCAATTAGAAGATAATTACAGTAAGCCACTAAATAATCCAATACTCTTAAAACATACTAAATAATGTAAATTAATCATATGAGTGGACTAAAATATCAAGGAATGAATTATATCAAAATGTGAGCTATCAGTCAAATAGACCACAATAATAGATGCTATCTATCTTTTAATCTCTATTTATTATTTTTCACGGATATGGACTTGGGCTTTTTTATATACAACTAACATAAATCATGTTCATAATCATGTTATCCACTCAATTGCGCTAGCTTTATATCAATGGCAGGGAATGCTGAGTGTCGTGAACATATCTGCAACAACATTCCCTCAAACTCTGGATCGTCTCCATAGTCATCTTCTTCAGGTACTTTCTGCATTCAATTTTTTAAAAAAAAAATCTTTGTTATCTGTCCGGCGTATAAAACACTGTCCATCTCAAGATTGGCTTTTAGCTCATTTTGTAAAACTAAGGCGATGTTGTAAACTTATCAAAATTTCCATTTTGGATGACTAATGGATTAAATGGATTTCCACATGAATTTATCTCTTCTAGTACCCATTTAAATATTAAATTTGTTTTCAAATTTAAACCTAATAGAAAATTTCAAAAAGACCGGTTTCTTCCAGATCCACATATAAAATCAGTTTGCATATCTGACAACATACCACGTAGAAGTCACATCATAATTTTGACAGATCAAACAATTGACAAATGTCACATTTTAAGATGAACTGATAATGATGGACTAAAAGTTGATGGACTGTTGTGTTTTGGTTCGGATTGGCAAATACCTTGTTCTTCAATTGTTCCACCTAACATTGACAATTGGCGGGATAGAAGATGGATCCTACTAGATAATCTTCCAGTTTTGGTACGTGCGATAACATCAGTAAACACATTTAATAAAATCTTAGCACAATCTGATGCTAGGAAGCCTCTACTAAAGTTGATCATATAAGCAATTATTTGAATATATATATATATATATATATATATATATATATATATATATATTTGCCCTTCCCCATCAGTCATATTTATTAACTCATTTGGGCAATTCCAATTTCAGTGTATTGAGCGAGGAATTTCGGTGGCTGCTTCTAAAAACAGTAGGCCCGAGGAGAACTAGGGCATTCACGCTTCAGATCTAAAGCAGTTGACAGGTATGAACATTAGTTTAAAATTTTACAAAAATAGTATAATTCATTCGATGCACCAACCATTCATCTCTATCGTTTTCTATTAAAACAGAAATACAAATTAAACTATACGTTAGGATATTTTTCTACCTGTTCTCCTTGTGGAGTCATCCTTTGACATTATTTCTCCACCGCTGCTTCACCATTCCATGCCATCTTCCACAGCCACTTTGTTGTGACTTTCATATACCATTTCAATTGATGATGGTGTTATGCATTGCCATTTTGGACATGAAGAGGCAGAGTGTAGTGAGAATTGGAGGATGATTTTTAGACTTAAAAAATTGGTTAAAACGTCAGTGTTTTGTTTGTTCTCATTTATTGTCCAACTCAAATGGTCTCCTGCCTAATTTTGTGCTTGAATTTTGGTATGCAATAATCTTGACATCAAATTTCAAATGCCCCGGTTATGATTCGGTGTCTGAGAAAACTTTCTGGCCCAGTGGAAATGTTTGCTGTCTGCTGGTCGAGTGTTGTGGTTGTTCGGAGGATTTAAGCGTTTTCGTTTTTGTATTAATTCCTTTTTGTTGAGATATATCTATAATATGTCGGTAATATTACATCACTGCTCTTCTACGCATGCTTAATATTACCAACTTATTACATTTTATATTTTAAGGTGTGTATTTTCGGGCAGCTCTTCACGTGGAAATCAAAAGTGATGAATTTGTGCATGGACGAGCGGTTGCATTAAGAAGAGAAAAAAATGAGCCATTGATTTTTTTTTTTTAAATCTGTGTAACTAGCGAGGATGATGATTTTGTTGCAGTGTTTTCCAGCACTCTGAGTGTACCGCTTCGTCTTCCTTCAATTTATGCCTAATTAATAAGGTCGTTTGCTTGCTGCTACAATAAGAAATGAATGGGAAGATTTTTAAAATTATTAATGTTATATGAGTGAATATCTTGTAAATTTTTAAATCTATTGATCGTTTCCTAATCTCTTTAGTCATCCTATTTCCCTTTAGGAAGAAGTCTTATTTTGTAAGTTCTTGATCTATCAAAAGTTTCTTAATTACTTTTTATTTATGACCTCGGATAAATCTTTTCTAAAATTTGTTGTTAGTTGTCTTAACTTTATTATTCCATTTGATAGTTGAAGATCCAAAATAATTGATTTTCGTTTGTCATTTATTCTTCTACATGTTAAAGTAGTATGGTTGTTGTTAGAGTGGTATGCTTGTTGCAACGTATTAAAGTAAAAAAATTTTAATTTAAATTGTTAATATATATAGCGTTGATATCTTGCATGATTTTGCATGCGTGCCTGTGTTTTGTGATTAATTTTCAATTAATTTTATTGTGCTTGCAAGGTATTCGTGCACAGTCGGTGTGCAGGAAACAAATTGATAAGATCATTTTAATATCATCAAAATTATTTTAAAATTATTATAATATCTAACAAATAATAGTTATAATATTTTTAAAAAAAATAAATAAAAAATAACTCTTTTTAATGTGTCTTTTTAATTTTGCCTTTTTTTTCTCAGTACCTCGTTGTCAAATTGAGTTGAATTTGTCAAATTAATTTGTCCAATTCAATCATTTAAACGGATTAGATTGAAATTTTATTAATCTGTTATTTTTGCAGGCTTAAACGGATCGATCCATGTGGATTGTGGATTTAGATGGGTCGACTTGGGGTGACTCGGATTGGCTCATGGATTGAGGAATATCAAAAGATAAAATATGTGAAAATAAAATTGTATAAGTTTTTTTTTATTAATATTTTAATATTAGGAAGACAAGTTTTTTACTATCATACATACCTTAACAAAGTATAAAAGAAGTTAAATAAAAAGAACAAAAGAATATTTGATAAAAAAAAAAAATTATATTCTAATTATTTTATATTATCTTATCACTCTGTAGAAAATAATGACATTAAAATCAAATAATTATAAGGGTTAGAAAATTTCGATTGAATTTTTATTTGGATGAATAAAAATTTATATATGCATATTATTATGATTTGAATATTTTGGACATTGGAAGAATCAAAAACATCGGTACTCAACTTTATAGGTTGATAATTGAATCTCAATTATAAGATTTTAGTTACTTCAAATATTTATTTTTTAATCATGGTATTTCATCTGTCTTATTGATCATTTTAGATATATTTATTTAATTTTTGTAGTCCGTGGATTGGTCCGTCTAATCCGTAACTCATCTTGGATTGGATTGGATTGGAGATTTTTTAATCCGTCGAGATGACGGATTAGTCCGCTCCTCGTTAAATATTGAATTTATAACGAATTAATCCGTCCCTCTCCATTTGACAGCTCTAACCTCACTTAGGATCTTATAACTACAATTTTTAATCTATATTCATAAGGTCATTGGAATAAGTAAAAATAACGAAGAGTTATGGCAGGGCCGGAGATTACTGCCTACCGTCGTTAATTATAGCTTCTCTTTCCCCACTTTGGCTAGGTACAAATTTTTATTTTTTATTTGTAGCAGCAATAAATAAATAATGAACTTTTCACTATTTAGATAGCTTATTCTTCTACTTTTAGCTTTGAATCTTTTTTCGTGGATAAAAGATGAACTTTTCCCTCCACATTAAAATTTTGATGAGTTTCAGAAATGAAAATCCTTGATTTAGTGTGGATGTTCAGCTGTTATTTCCTTTTTGTATTTTTTTTTTCGGGTTCAATTTTTCATCCCATTTTAAGTGCATCTAATTTCATTAGATACACAAAGGTATACTTTATATTAGAATTTACTTAATGATGCATTTGATTTTCAAAATGTCTGTCTCTACGTTCAATCTGCTTAGACCGGGCGTATTGTTCAACCACCAATTGATTAGGATCATTTTTAAACTAAGTGATCGAAGATTATAAAGGTTTTTGATTCATATATCAAATGAATATGGTAGTACTATTGCATTCAGTCTTTTCATTAGTTTTTGTTCATCGTTTTTTATTTTAAGCCTCATATGGTTTTTAAGTATTTTTAACTAAATTTTTTTGACAGTTATCAATTGATTGGAATAATCAATTATAAGTGTATTACCTTAATTCATTCTCATTTGGGCAAAATAGAACTATTAATTCTCTCATTTAATAAGTACGAGGAATCTTAAACTGAGAAGAGATCTAAAAGAGGGGTACCCAACCAATTGCAATTAGTATTCAAAGTGTAAATGTCAATACTCAATATTTTATAATTTTGCATGTAAAGGGTTATTTTTTTTATTTCGTCCAGTCAAAAATTTGACACCTTTTCTATAAAAATTGTAAAAGTAAATAATATGAAAATTTTGAAACCCTTCCCTAAAAATATACGCGCAGAGAAAAGGGAAGCACATAACTGTTTTTCCTGCAAGATGTGATCCATAAATCAATCCCTGAACAATTCATCGTTCTGAGCTCTCAAAAACTTACTTTCTTTATATTTGTCAATTGAGATTCTAATTCACTTCTTTCTAATAGTTAGGGACAACTGTAAAAAGCTACTAATGTGACGATTTTTTTTTTTTTTGAGAGTTACGGAATTATGCCAAGCAATTTGGAGTTCCAACAAAGATTTTGCCACGAGTGAAGTTTAGACACCTAAATTATCTTTTACAAGATACAAGTAAACAGAGTTTAAGATATCTAATATGATTCAGTGAATTTACAAGTATAGGCAAATCCAATCCTCGAGCAGCATCTCTGATGAATAAAAAGCACTTTTGAGCCTTTTCCCCCAAAAGCATAGTATGGGCGCTGCACTTTACAAATACTGAAAATTGAATATTGTAATTTCGGGAACGTGTTTCTCCTAGCAAAACAGTTTTTATTTATATTTTATTCTTTAAATGTCGGATACAACGCGCGGTGGTCTCATTGTGAGAGAATACAGCTGTCTTTTAAATCTTTTGGCCATATATCCTCATTTCAGAGTGATTGAATTTTAATTTTAAAACATTTATGTTATATATATATATATATAACCATTAACACCTTTAAGAATATCAGAGCTTCGGATCCCAGCACCGCCATCAAGAATCAAGTTAAAACCATTGTCACAGATAACTGGTACGGTGGTTGCTTTTGCCAGATACAGGAATCGAATTCCAAACCCCCTTGGTGATTGGTTGACGATCTGATCTCCAAACATGAGATGTTTTCAACACCAGCAATCTGCTACAAACGATTGTGGAACTTTAGAACATCCATTCCACCACCGCTGCCATGGATGAAGGGCCACCTCTCTCTAGCAGTGATATAGCCAAATCGCACTCATGCCACCCCCTCAAGCCGCTTGCTAACTTCTGCAGAGTCTCCTGCTTTACTTCTCCCACCCATGCCGGTGCAAACTTCACCAGCAAGCCAACGAAGCAAGATACGTATGCCTTCCATGTAGCTGGGTCACAACCAAGAATTATGTTGCCTTCCACTGCTCCGGCGATAAAGTCCATGTGGATACCGATCACCCTGGTTCGCCTTGAAGAGAACACCAATGTGTATGCTGGGGATGTGTTCCCATTTCCCCAAACGAAGGATCCACATAAGATTAGCATATAGGCCATAGCATACCCTTGTAGAATGTTCGATACTGGTCCAGCGCCACCTAATTTTTCCTCGCTGGTCGATAGAAGCAGGGTTGGCAATGTCTCTTCATACAATATCTGAACCATCTGCACCCCACCTGCAATACACAATAGGCTAGCCCCTAGAGTTGCCACTTGTTGTACTCCTGAGGCAGCAGCAGCCAGTGATGTGCGACCTGATTTCAGACGAGCAGGCCCGCCAGAGGCCCATTCATTTGCCAGTTTGTGTGCCCACTCAATAACCAGCTTGAAAATCACCTCATTAACGAAATGGGTATCATGAAAGTTCCGACATGTCCGAAGGTATAGAAATCCAGGAGGTACTGGTAGCCTAGCACCTTCATCAGACATGAACTGACCTAGGAGTCCATTAACTCCTCGATTGGCTATGATGTGAGAATCTCCAGAAACGGATGGACCCAGAAATGATGTGAAGCAGCTTCTGATCAGCTGTGCAACAGCTTCCTTTTCCCTTGAGAATGGAGAACGTGAGCACGAGAAGACAATAAAGTCATGCCACCTTCGCACTTTTTGGGCCCACAAGGCTCCTATGATGGACATGCTTGGCCAGGTGCAACCTGTTGCACAGTTCTCAAGGGCTTGACCAACAACTCCATGAATGTACTCCACACTCTTATCGAGCTTAAAGGTTATTGTTAAGCTTACTAGAGCAGCCATTGGTAATGGAAGCATCGGTGGCATCCCACCTGATAGAAACCATAAACGTTACTATTGATTGCATTCATAAACATTTGCACTAATAGACTTCTGTTCAAACAGAGGAAAAAATATGCGATATTGAAAGACAAGGAAATTTTTATGTAGACCAATCTGACAGACAAAGCTGTAAAAGGCTTTTATTAAAACTCTCAAAAAAGATATGAAAGACAAAAGGATCACAAAAAAAATCATGTCTCTCAAAATAATCGACTTTTATTAAAACTCTCAGCAGTTGTTTCTTTATCTGATTGTAGTCTTGACGTTAAACATCTTAGAGTCAATCAAGAGATCATCATTTGTGGTGACTATATGCATATTGATATGAACATCATTTAGCATTCGATTGTCACATCTTGTAGTGATTATATCAATATAATACAAATAAATAGTTGGCAATTGTAGGTGTCTCTTAATTTCTCCTTTTACTTTGTGAAAAAAGAGCAGCTCCTTATCAATGTTGACCTGGCACAGAACAAGGTACAATATCTCTACTTTCGAATGTGTAATGTAGTCTAAAATTCTAATACTTTGTCTCCCAATATTCATTAGTGCTAGAATGTTGAGTCTTTGTAGTTCTTAGAAGTGAACATAACCTTCAATCTAACTTTTTTATTGGACGACTTTAACAAAAGGAAGTTAGCTGCAAACCTAATTGCTCCTTATCACAAAATTTATCCACGAGCAATTTCCTCATCGATCTACAAACCCAATGGCAAGTATAAAGAAATTTGTTAACAATTGTCACATTTTGACTATATCCTTCACTATATCATATTTACTAGTGACCATCGTCAAATCAATGCAATGTTGCACATGGTGTCGTTTGCTCATTGTCTGTGACCAAACTATATGTTTTATGCCTATCTTTAAGTAGACTATCCATAGATTATATATATAAGGTGCATCATTATATTTGGCAATAGCATCAATAGTGATGCAATGAAGAATTTAATTTATTAAAAATTATCTAAATTATTAATTTTTATAATTAGTTGAAACTTTTTTAAAAAAAGTTATTTAGTTTTTTAAAAAAGTAGTCAATATGTTATATTGACAAACTTGCTTTATCAGTTCATCCTCTCACTAGACAAAGTCGAGTTTTCTTTAATTGGGAAGAATAACATAGTTAAAAATTTAATTTATTAAAAGTTGTCTTAGTTATTAATTTTTATAATTAGTTGAAACTTTTAGAAATTTTTTTTTTAAAGTCTGTTAGATTTTTATTTTAAAAAAAATAGAATTTTATATTATTTTATAAAGAATAAGTCATGTCCTCAAACTATAAAAAAGAATTAGGATCTCATGTATTTTTCACACTTTGAGTTAATAAAATTTTTAATTTCTTTTTCTCTAGATGAAAATTGGTAAACTTTCCTCTGGATAAAGATTGTATTCTTGTTCGCTTTGCTATGTTGCATCAAATAGATTTACAAAATATTAACTTTCTATTTTATGGTATTTGATATGAATGTAGAAATATTTAACACATTTGCCAAGTTGAATTAATTAAATTTATGTTTAATGTTTAAATATATGTATATATACCTATAGTTTCTTATTTGAGTTTTCTTATTTTACTTTTTATATTCATTTATTTTATTTTATCTTTATTTATTTAAGATTTGGGCCTATTATATATCTAAAATGTTTAAATTACAAAATTCTAGACATGATCTTTATTTTTATCTTAAAATATTGTATTGTATTGCTTAGCCGATATTATTGAGCTTTATACTTCTAAAGTTAAAATAAAGGCATTCACAAATAGAAAACCCAGTTGGCCAAATCAAGCTGAGAATGGATTGACAAAACCGCTCACAACTAGATTTGGCATGTGTAGTCATGAAACAAGTCTACCGCCTTGGAAATGAATTCTCTTTAAAATTCACTTACAACTTTGAATTATCCTTTCTATTTGACAAAATTTGATTGTCTTAAAACTGGTGAAAGTTCACCATGATCCAAAATAATTAATCACGTGGTTGGGCCACAGCTTGTATTTCAAGGTCTAAGACATCCTTGAGATTGGTGAGATATATCCAACAAAGTGCTCTTCAACAACAAGGCTTACCGAATCATTTGGCACAGATATCATGTTGGCACCATCACCATGCTAAGCCTTGTGTGAAACTACAACCCGATCCAAAGAGGTTAACAAGTTAGTAGAAGACTCTTCTCTTTCTACTAAGCCACTAGACTTCAATAGTACATTAAATTTTGTGAAAGTTTAGAAATGGTTAACCACTTCAGTGGAAGGCACACAATGTAGTTAGCCAAAAACAACCTTGAATTAGAGACGACTGGTTAAGTAGACTCATACAACCTTGAATTGGAGATGCCTGGCTAAGTAGACTCATTGTTTTTAACAAAAAGAATATGTTTCAGAACATTTTAGTTTTAGAGAGAGAAAAATCAAGTTACAATTATCGAGAGGCACATTAGGCAATATAAATCCTATAGATGATAAAATAGGAGAAAAAATTAAGAGAATGACATGTTCAAACATAGCAAGCAGAATATCTTCAACCATTTCCTCAGGGTCTTAGTGGCCTAAACAATTACCCACCTCCTACTTTAAGACCATAGCAACCACAAGAAGTACTTGATTTTGATTCCATAGCATGACAAATTGGCACAATTTGAGGGAAAGGTGTGAGGGGTATATGGGGTTTAAAGAAAACTCAATTACATAAATACAACTGATTTGAGATTTTAATATTACATTTGACAAAACCTTGCATCGCATTCTGTGAAGGGAAAATGTATGCAACTCATTCCAAATAGGTGGAACCATGGTTTCAATTGTTGATTGATATCAATTAGCAGGTCAAAAGATATCATTTTGGTTGCTGACTAATATTGATACTATATCAATATGGGTAAATATCATTTTCTTGGAGCGACAACACAGATCTAGTGATCCCAACTTAAAGCCAGTCACCATAGGTACCATCAAAAACCAGTCAACAAAAAACACTATAAAGGGGAGAAGAAGAGGAAAGTACCAATTAGACCACCTACAACAGTAAAAAAGAGTCACGCTGAAGTCAGAGAAATCGATATGTATAACTACACCTATGTCATTTCTAGTTCTAGTTCTGTAAATCCAAATCCAACTTCTCTAATCCAATTCCTTCCTAATGGTCATATTGATGTATATTGATGAGCACGTTGAGAAATTGGTTTCACAACAAGATGTCTTACGAATATTCTTTGTTTTGCATATTGGAATATTATAGGGATGGTCTAACTAGGATTCTACAAGAACTTAAACTTCATTTAATGCATGACACTCATTTTGGTAACAATAAGTAATACACATAGTCGAGACACTTATATTTTTGTAGCATTATATTAAAATTTGATTATATTTAGTCTATAGTGCCAAAACTGTACCATTTTGGTCATCATGGAATAATTCTTTAAAACTTGTTTGGTTAATCCTACCATAGTATGTTGTTCTAACATAGAAAGATCTATGTTCAACAACTTAAGTGAGATAACACAATAATTTATGAAGTAATCAATCTATATGTTAGAGTTAATAGTTATATGAATATCAAAATAAAAATGTACATGTTTAGGTCCCACATAGGATATTAAATCATTAGGAGTAATACCAAAAGCATATAAATACATGATTTTAATTGTTCTCATATAAATACCAATGTATCTTCGCTCCTATGGTTGGATAGATTTTTCTTTCTTAATCTGCTTAGGGCCCTAATCATGGGTTTAATGTGACAACACAATTTACCCTCCGCACTCTGTTTGTCAACCCATTGACACTAGCATGACTGATTTTTTCTCCTCATTGGTTTTGTGATTGCCATCAACATCACTATCACCATCATCAATACCAAAAGTTTTATTGATGTACTATGTCATGGCGGGTAGAGATCATCATCTTTATCAACATTTGCACAAAATAGAAGTCAATGATGTCAATGCCCAATATAACAATGTCTACTCTGATGCAACCTAGAACTACATCATCACTATCACTCAACGTCACTGATCTGCTCAACCATAAATTCACCTCAACTCTCTGACATCCTCTTTAATCTGCTCAACTACAATTCAGTGTTGTAACAAGATTTCATTAAAACTATAAAGCTGCAAAAGCTCCCCTTGGCCACATCTTATCTTCTTAGATATACTTTCTTTACCATTTCTAGGTGAAAAAGGTCTTGAAGTGGGACAAAAAAGGATTAATTAAATCCAAGAAAATGATGCTTATCTGCTCATGTAGCAATAGTCGTGCTCTGAACAAAGCCTCAACACTAATGCAGGGAAAACTCACCTCAACACCAATGAAGTGCCATCACGGCCCTCACCTCCTCACCCCAATCTCTTCTACACTCCACCCACCCTTATGCAAAGCTAAGGACAAGCAATGCCAAATTTTGATTCTTATATCGTCTTTTGCCCAATCCTCTGTGCTAGTGCAAAAGAATCCCCTTCTACCACTAATATCATCACAGTCCAAGTTCTTTGAGCTGTGTTGAGTTTCAATCTCTAAGAAGTGTTGTATCATATTATACCAATACACCTATGTACTTTCAAATAATTCTCATTAATATTTGAAAGCAATAAGTTACAAATTATTATAAGAATCTCGACCACCTTGCTCATAGAGTTTATATTATATATCTCATATCATCTTCTGATTTCAACAAACAAACTATAAATTTTTAACTTTTTTTCTACTAGTTTCCTTTCTTTCACAAAAAAAAAAAAAAAATACTGCAAATTGTTTCTATTTGTTTCCCTTGGAGGAAGTAGGAAATTACTAACTAAAAAAAAAGTTTTACTGTGTATGCAATATGTATTCTACAGCCGAAAACCAAGCATGTGTAATTGTGTGTTCATCTAAATTAATACTTCCAATAGCAATAGAAGCAATATTATTTCTATAAGCTGAGGATCATCAAAATGAGATCAAAACTTTTTGGCAATCTTTTTCATCCAAAAAAGAAATGTATCACAATTTTTTTTTTTTTCTTTAATGTCAAAATGTATTGTCACTTACTCTATTGAACATTGTTACCCAGGTCGTTATTACTATTTGACAAGATACAAAGATTGATATCTATTTAACTTTTCCATATTTTTAATATCAAAATAAAGCTAAACTAGAGAAACTATATTATTAATAGGCAACAATGTTTTCTTGGATACATTAATTGTGTAAAGGCTTCATTTACTAAAAAATAATTAAATTCTTAGTCCAAACTTCACTCAAGGCCAATTATCATAACATTCAAAATAGAAAAAAGATCACTCAAAGCAAAGTTTATGCAATGTACATTGGTTGTTCTAAAAGTATAATCTTTGTGTTGGGAACATCACAGTCATTTCATTTCATTTAGCATAACCTATAGTTAGTAACACTCTTAAAGAAAAAAAAAATTAAATACAAGAATTACTACTTGAATGTAGAGAAAATCTCAATTTTGTTATATTTTATGTTTTGCTTTCAATTAAAGTTTTTGCTGCTATTTAAGTTAAACCAACCAGAGTATTAGATTTTAGAAACCAATCAAAGTGTAATTAGGGTTTGGTTAAGTCTTTTAGTAGGGTTTATCATCTCGGTCAAGCAGCTTTAAATTTGGTTTAATTCAAGCTCAATTTGATCATTTAAGGTTGAACCAATCATATTTTATTTCAGACAGAATTTAGTGATGTTTTCTAGTTCAAATGGTGGAGTTTTGGATGAAATCTTTTTTCTCTCTCATTGTACTCCCTCCAACTTGATCCCTCCCCTTTACTATCCTCTCTCTCTCCCAACCACTTTATCTCACATCTATGCTCCCACTCCCACCTGATCTCTCTCACATGTGACATCACTATTGATCTAATCACGATGTTGAAGCACTAGATCAAACCTTTAGTAGGTTCACTCTTTCCTGCCTTCTCTATCTTTAGTACGTTCCTCTCTTCCATTCCTTATCTTTCTCTCTCTCTCTCCCTCTCATCTCTTGCAATTTTACTTGTCCTTCAGCAGCAATGTGCCATTCTCACCATGTTGCCGTCATCAAACTGTGTGTCAATATTGGCGTGATGCACATCTTGGAATTAGTGCAAAATGATAAATCTTGATTGTGTTGGCCAGCATGTCTCAAAATTTTAATCCACGTCATGGTCTCCTTCACCAGACCATGGCATCTCACCTTGTTGAGTCACAGGGACATGCAAGAAGGCATATCCCCTTCGTTGTAAACTAGGTGACACCCTTAATTTTAGTTATTATTTGTTTTTCCAACAACTTTCTCCTCAATGTCAAAATTTCAATATACTAGACACCTTTTCCTTCACAGGGAAATGTTCACAAACTCAACTCCTAGGCAGCATTTTCTCCTCTATCAAAGTAAATGATGGAACTCTAATCCCAATTTGTCATTGTTAGCGCACACAATTGATTTATTGGTCCTTATTCCAAGTAGATGTCAGAACATTACTAACTCTCCTCTTTGAGATTTTCTCATCTCTTGAAGTAATATAAATTTTTTACTTTGTCTCTTTCAATATTAACACATCAGAAAATGGATGTTAGACTAATCTCTTTTTTTCTCTAATCCTCACAATTTGTCAGTTCATATTCGGAACATCAGTACCATCGAGCATCTTCAACTATAGAGGGAGTTAATGAAGATTTATCAACTCCTTAGAAGATCTTATCAAGTCCAAATATTATTCAAAGACTGTCCCCAACTTTAGCCTAGAGAATTCCACCTTCTAGTGTCTAAAACCATTGTAGCAGTTTTTTATCTTCATCTTCATAGGGTATCCTATCATTTTTTTCCTATTTGAGGAACTTTTATATATTGTCTAACAAGCTAGATATCAACAACAATCTATGCCATGCATGAGGTGAGTGTCAGCAATAGTTGTTATATGAGCATTATAATATATATTAGTTTAGTCCTATTTGGTATTATGATGTGTGTCATGTCAAAGTCATAAATATGACCGTAGATTTTTCTCTTTTAATTGAAACAATAAAAAAAATTTCCATCAATTAAATCTTTGGTTTTTCAAAGATGTAGGCCGACAAAAAGGAAAGAAAATGGCAGAAACAGCACAACTAGCACTGACAAATCAGACCAATAACAAAATTGAGATAGTGTTAGAGGGAAAAATCACCAAAGAACAAGTACAGAAGTCATACGTGGATAACAACTGTTGATATGAACCCCAACAGAGGCAAGGATTTCTTTTATTTCAGACTCCATCGAGAGAAGAGTTGGAGAAGGGCTGGGCCAGTCAGTCCCATTCATTGAAACAGGTTTCCATATTCCCCGAGTAATCTCAGCAGAAAAATAACTAATTATAGCAGCAATAGAAGCTGGCAGGAAATCCATAAGATCTCTCAAACCTACAGGAATTTTAGATTCGTCATACTAAAATAGAGATGAAATAATAAAAATGTTATGTGACTGCTATTTGGGTTTAACATGGAGCAACATTAAAGCTTATTATGAGAGATATAGTACAGTGTCTAAAATGCAAGTTCTCTTCTATGGTATACACGCTACTTTTATAACTGAAATAAAAGAAGCGTTATCTAAAAGCCACCTAAGAAACTAATCACATGTATAGACTGTTTCATGCTCCAGATGCAACCCTTATACTCAAGGCATCACTCTATAGCAGCTAAGACAGAAAACATTATAATGAAAATCAAACATGGAGATGTATACTGTCAGAATTAATTACATTCAAAGTACATTACACTTGGGTACTTATCCTCATTTAATTTCATAGAGATGTAATAGCCATTGGTAAGATGGGGGCATGATTCCAATTTGATACAGAAATGATTGCTAATGGAAAAAGAATTGTTGCGTTCTTCCATGATGACACTTCAAGTATAGAAACTAAGGCAGTTTTTTTTTTCAACTTGGTAACTAGCCGCAAGGAGCAGACAGGTGTTGTATATATTTTGACCAATAGAGAGAAAAGCCAAGACATGTGAATATAAATGGAAGAGCTATAGAACCTGAAGAATAGGTGACAGAGTATCACAGACAAGTCAAAAAATATACAGATACTTGCACATTCTTTTAAATAATTCATCACTATTTTTATCAGTAATGAGGATGGAGTTTGTTTACATACTTTAAACATGTTTTTATAAATGACCAGCTAGCCGAGGTTGCATGTCACCTAGGCATTTCCAGTACAAACCAGATCACATAGAGCATATGGATAAAAAAATGAAGAAAAGCTATATCGGACTTTGTGATAAGATATGATCTTATAATAGCTAATATTTTTTCAAAAAGAGGAGAACACTTGTTACATTTAAAAGCCAGACCAATAAGTCACTAATTTACTTTCTTATGGCCAAGAGGAGGAAGAAAAAAATTTGTAAACATTGTAAGATTATCCATGGAGAAGATCTAACAGGACAAACAATATCTTCTTCCTATGTTTTATCTTCTTTCTCCTTCAACCTTCAATCCATCAACGGCACCGTACATCGAAAAATTAGAACGATAACAAAACAACATCATTCCAGTTAAAGATTGAAACTTCAGCACTACTTGACATTTTGAACCTTGCACACAACATAGATTAATAATGTTAGATACACACCACAAGCATAATATCAGTAAAAGGAAAACATATATAACTCCTAAGATCAAGTGATAAATGTTAAAGAATGGAAAGTAAAGTATCTTAAAGAGAAAGTAGGAGCACAAGTATTAAGAGACTCAGCTACGACATAAAATAAAATGACATCAAATTTGAAAACGACTGCCAAGAGCGTACTCGATGAGTCAAGAGAAGAGGCACCATCAAATAAAGAATATTGATGGTGGAATGAAGAAGTATAGAAGAAAGTAGTGGAAAAACAAATAGCCTATAAATTACAAATTACTTTACACTTATACGAACGAAGAAAAAATATGCAATTGCCAAGAAAGCAATGAGTGAAGTCAAAAATAAAATTTTTGAACACTCGTATTGATAAATTGATACAAAAGAAGAAAGATTAGACATCTATAAAAAAGCTAAAGTGAGAAAGAGGAAAAGAAGGAATCTGTATTAGTGAAGGAGGAGAAAATAAATAAGCAACGAACAAAAGCGGTATTTTCATCAAACAGTTGATGAAATGTAAGAAGGGGAGCCCTGGCGCAACGGTAAGGTTGTTGTCTTGTGACCTAGAGGTTACGGGTTCGAATCCTGAAAATAGTCTCTTGCAAAGCAAAGTAAGGTTGCATACAATGGATCCTTCCCCAGGATCCCACATGGCGAGAGCTTCGTGCACCGGGTTGCCCTTTTTAGTTGATGAAATGTAAATGGAATTCAAACTTCAAAAGTAGAATTGATGTTAAATGGAATGTAAAATGAGAAAGCAAATGGATAGTGTTATTTTGTAATTCAGAATATCAAATTTACATGAAAGAAGCCCTATTTATAGACAAGATTAGGGCTTATTCAAAAGAATAAATCAAACCCTATCCTAGGAATAAATCAAAACTCTATCCTAAGAAATAATTATTCCTAATGATATTTAGGGATAACAATTATCCCTAATCATATCTACAATATTCTAACACTCCCCCTCAAGCTGAAGAATATAAATTATATGCACCCAGCTTGTTACATATGTAGTCAATTCGGGGACCTCTCAGTGACTTAGTAAATATATCTGCTAGCTGATCATGTGAGTTAACAAAACTAGTAGATATTTCTCCAGATATGACTCTCTCTGACAAAATGACAGTCGACTTCTATATGCTTTGTCCTCTCATGAAAAACTGGATTTGAGGCGATATGCATGGCGGCTTGGTTATCACATATAAGTGACATTTGTGTAACGTCTCCAAATTTTAGCTCCTGAAGCAACTGTTTGAGCCATATAAGTTCTTGGTGATCGCGTAGCTCGATACTCTGCCTCTGCGATCTTTCTAACATTCTGCTTTTTGCTTTTCCAAGAAACAAGGTTATCTCCGACAAATATACAAAAACCAGAAGTAGATCTCCTATCAATGGGAGATCCTGCCCAGTCTGCATCAGAATATCCTATAACTCGAGTATGTGCTTTGTCTTCATACAAAAGACCCTTTCCTGGAGCGCCTCTGATATATCGAACAATGTGAATCACAGCATCCCAATGTTCTTTACACGGTGAGTTGAGAAACTGACTTACTACACTTACTGCAAATGAGATATCTGGACGAGTAACAGTAAGGTAACTTAGTCTTCCTACTAATCGCCTGTATCGTTCAGGATCTAATAGAGGCTCCCCCTGATTTGGTAGGAGCTTGACATTAGGATCCATAGAGTTGTCAACTGTCTTTGAGTTAGATATAATGATCCCATTTCTGGACTGTGCTACTTCTATTCCCAAGAAGTATTTAAGTCTGCCGAGATCCTTTGTTTGGAAATGTTTGAAAAGATGTTGTTTCACTTGTGAGATCCCGAGATGATCACTACCTGTGATGACAATATCATCAACATAAACCACTAGGTAGATGCACCCAGCCGATGAGTGGCGATAAAAGACAGAATGGTCAGCCTCGCTCCGAGTCATGCCGAACTGTTGAATTACAATACTAAATCTACCGAACCATGCTCTGGGTGACTGCTTGAGACCATATAAAGATTTTCGCAAGCGACACACAAGACCAGAAGACTCCCCCTGAGCAACAAAACACGGAGGTTGCTCCATGTAGACTTCTTCGAGCAGGTCACCATGTAAGAACGCATTCTTGATATCTAATCGATAAAGAGACCGGTGTTGAATCGCGTGATGGCGTGAGTAAGCGTATAGAGGACATCTTGGCAACAAGAGAAAACGTGTCTCGATAATCCAATCCGAAGACCTGAGTATAAACTTTAGCAACGAGGCAGCCTTAAGCCGATCAATTGTTCGTCGGACCCGACCTTCCTTCATGTATATACTCATCGACAACCATGACAATCGACTTTCTGGTGGTAGAGGCGAGATCCCAAGTCCACAACTCTGTAAAGCACTCATTTAAATCTAACATGCTTTGTTTCCATCCTGGATGGGTAAATGCATCTCCTGCGATCTTTGGAAGATAAGCGAGGCAAAGAGGAAAGACAAGAATAATAGGAAGGAGATAGGCGATGGTAACTCAAAGAAACATAATGTGGAGAAGGATTATGAGTGGAGCGTATACCTTTTCGAAGGGCAATGGGAATATCGATTCGTGAATCATCTTTGAATGGGAGGAGGCGGAGGATCTGCTCGAGAGATGATTCATGGCAGTCGGTGTTGGTGCGTAATGGCGAGCGAGGGCGGCGATAAACTGCTGACGGAGGAGAATTGGGGGTGGGGTGATAGAAAACTTAGGAGGATCGAAAGTAATCTGACGTAGAAGGATGAAACTCGGATGATGACTCTAAGACCCGAAGAAAGGCTGAATCGAAGAGCGTGACGTGGCGGAGATGAAATCTGAAGCGGAGAGTAGGGAATAGCACTTATACCCTTTACGAGGCCGTGGGTACCCAAGGAAAACACGTTTATCTGTGGGGAGAGTTTATCAATGCGGGATCGAAGCGTGAAGCCAAGCATGTAGAACAAGACCAGGTGGTAAAGGATGAAGGTATTTGGGATAAAAGTCACGTGATGAGGTATTTGACCTGTAAAGTAGAGGAAGGCGTCACGATTGATGAGATAACATCACGATAAGTCTGGCATCGCCCAGCGAAGAGCGTGAGTGGAGGAGAGAGTCAGGTGGTCTCGAGAAGATGGCGATTCTTGCGTTCTGCGACTCCGTTACATTGGGGGTATGAGGAATGAGACTTAGGCGTAATATCAGTGAGATGCGAAAAGGTTTGAAGCGGAGTAGATAGATATTCACGTGCATTATCACTCTGCGAGGATCGAAGAGGATACAGGTGTGTTTGACTTCGTTAAAAGATTGAAAAATAGAAAACAATTGAGCGATCTTTAAGTGGATATAACCAATCTGTGGGAAAAATCGTCTACAAAAGTAACAAAATATCGTGACCCCGATGTAGAGGTAACACGACTCGGACTGAATATCGGAATGAACTAGCGAAGGAGGCGTGGCCGACTTATAATGCGAGGAGAAAATGAACTACGTCGTACTTGCTGGCGTGACTCATGAGATAAAGACTACAAGTGAGACGGACTAGAATGTAATTGTTTTAACTTATCGAGACAGGATGTCCCATTGAGCATGGATAACAAGTGGAATCTTTGCTTGCACCACAGAGAGTTTTGGTGAAGTTGATATAGACCGTAGAGATTAGCGTCGACGGCGTCATCCTCCCGATTACTCAGTCCTGGATAAAGCGAAGATTTAGTGAATGAGATGACCTGATCGAGGCCAAGTGGTGACTTATTGATAATAAATTAAAGGGAGCTCAGGAGCATAAGAACATTACGAATGGAAAGAGATGGAGAAGAATGAGCAATACCAACACCTTGGGGTGAGTCGAGAACCATTTGCGTAGTGACAAATGGTAAATAACCAGTAGATAGTGAGGAAAAAGAGATCTATTACCGGTGATATGATCGGTGGCCCAGTCAAGGACCCGAAGAAGGCGAGATATATGCGTGAAGGAATTACCGACGTGTAGCAGCGTGAGGAATTAGACTCTATCGACCCTCGTACCACCGGATAGATAAATCATAGGAAGCGGTGAAGTTGGGTGGTGTTGGTAGGCGGTGGAGTTGTGATGTCATGTATTTGTAGGCGAATCGTGTGAACTACGAGCGATCTGAGCGATCTGAGGAGGTCGACCATGGAGACTCAGCGTTTATCAATCGTGTGTCTGATCGGTGTGATGATTACACGAGGCGTCCTTTGCCGTTCTTATGCGGTGGAGGTTTGTTGTTATTTCGAGACGATCTTTGAAGAGTCAGTGGAGCGGAGGATGGTAATGTCGAGACTTTGGTAGGGACACGAAGGAGAGTCGCCCGGTAGAGTCCATGGTTTATACATGGTGCCGAATCGATCGCGAGCGTGAGAGTAATCGTAGGCGGAACCGTATAATGCCGAGCGTAAAAATTTCTTCCGATTTTGAGCTCTGCGATAGGGTGGCGCGGATGGGAAGCGGTCGTTGAACTGTCGAAGGCTAGAGGCGATCCCGAATAAGTTGGCGTAGACTCCTTGATCGTGGGCATTAGAATGGTCGTAAGTCATCCATGAGCTTGATAAGTCGTCGAAGTGTTCGTAAAAAGTTGTTGAGCTTGTATCGAACATCCTTGCGAGTCTTATGAGTTCGGAAGACATCCGAAGAGATGGATGGATGGTGGCTCGGATAATGCAACCTGAGCATCGTGACTTTTCTCCGTAAAGGGCGATCGACCACTTGAATATCCTCTTGATTTGTGTGATGATGCTTTTATAACCACATCCGACAAAGCTCGATATAAGAGGCCCGAGAGAGTAGTTCTTACCATCCGAGAACTTCGAGGCGAGGCGGTCTTAGTCGCGTAGTTAGTAAAAATCGGAAACTCCGGCTTCGAAGTATTGGAGGTAGTCATGACGAATGACACAGGTATTGGCTACTACTTGCGAGTCTTTTGGACCGACCAAGGCGTCACGGACTCCCCTCCGGCGACGAAGAGTAGTGTCGCTTCTCTGTTGACCGTCAAGTTGAAAGCAATTCGATGGGTCAGCCTTTTCTTGTGTCGAAGCGGTTCAGATGTAAGCTTTGGCTTGCCGGGAGGAGGAAAAAGGCAAGCTAGGGATGGGTGGCCGAAGGAGAAGACCACCCGGACCTGGCGCTGGAGGCCGCTCTAAGCCGAGAGATCCTGCGGAGAGATTGAGAGATTCTTCTTCGTCTCGCCCGATGCGCACCGCGAGACCTAGCGAGAAGAAGCTTTCCGATGAAAAGGGGCGCCGGCGGCGAAAGCAGGTTGCTTCCGAGGATGGGCGGGGCGAGATCCAAGCCCAGCGCGTCGGCGGGAGAAGAAGGGCCAGCAGCTCTACGATGGGCGGCGAGATCCAACCCAGCGTCGGCGGGAGAAGAAGGGCCAGCTCTCGCCGCCGTCGAGGCAGTCGTCGGAGAACGGTGAGCTGCGAAAGCTGGAGCTTCGTCGTTGTTACCTTTCGAATGATGGGCGAAGCGAGATCAATGGCCAGTCAGCGGGAGAAGAGACCAGCTCGCCGCCGTCGAGCAAGTCGTCGGAGAAGGCAATGAGCTAGAAAAGCGTCGTTCTCATTGAGGCGGCGGTGTCGGCTGCGGAAAAAGAGAGAGAAAAAGCGGAAACCTAAAAGGAAACCTAATGCTCGATACCATGTTATTTTGTAATTGAATATCAATTTACATAAAAGAAGCCTGTTTATAAAAGATTAGGGTTTATTGAAAGAATAAATCGAACCTATCACAGGAATAAATCAAACTCTATCACAGAAATAATTATTCTAATGATATTTAGGGATATGATTATCCTGTCATATCTCTGATATTCTAACAGATAGGATTATATTCCAATAGAGAAATAGAAGCATTGAATGACTTACAAAGTCATTCAACTTAATATTGAAAATGAAAAAAATATGTGATTAGTGGAGGATAATTACTCTAATCCCTATATAAAAACAAGGGAGATGTATGAAATTGTGCAAATTATAAGAGCATTAAGCTAATGAGTTTTACCATGAAATTTTAAAAAAGAGTGATTCAAAAAATTAAGAAAAAAGACTAAAATGATCGAAATTTAATTTGGATCTATGCCTTAAATGTCGATGATAGAAAGTATATATCTTCTCAAACAACTAATTAAAAAATATCGAAAAGAAGCATGATTTAAATATTGTATTCATTGACCTAAAAAAATACTTATAACAAAGTTCCAGGGAAAATAATATAGGAATTCTATAAAAGAAAGATGTTTACACAGTGTATATTTAAAAAATTAAGAATACGTATACGAATGTAATGACAAGAGTAAAGACTCCAAGAGGATTAACTGAAGCATTTTCTATAAAAACTTTATAGGACTACATCAAAGATTAGATCTAAGTCCGTACCTTTTTATACTAGTCATGGATGGAATTATTGAACACATCTCAGACACATTATCATAGTGTATATTGCTTATAGATAACAATATTTTAGTCGATGAAACACGTAAGATGTAAAATCTAAGCTCGTCTTGGAGGGAAAAAGTGAAAGTAATAGATTTTAGGTTTAGTAAAGTAGATACAAGTAATAGACGTAGTAAGGTAATTGTTAAGTTAAGAGATGACGAGTTACTATAACTAGAACTCTAAGTATCTAAGATCGTTTTTATAAAAAAATGGGTTATAAAGAGGTATTACATAGGATACGCATAGGATAGTTGAAATGGTGGAAAGCATCATAAGATACCTCTACAGTTTAAAAGAAGATTTACAAAATTACAGTTAAATCTGCTATGTTATATAGAGTTGAATGTTAAGCTATAAAGTAAACACACGAACAAAAGATGAACGTCGCATAGAAGAGGATATTAAAATGGATGAACAAACATACGAAGATGGACAAGAAAAGAAACAAGAATATTAGAGAAAACTAGAGTTGTGTCTATTGAAGAAAAACTCTAAGAAACATGGTTAAAATAGTATGGACACGTACTTAGGTGTTCAATAAATGCTCTAGTTAAGCAATATGAGACCATGACAAGTACGAACATTAATAAAGAAACATGAAGATTACAAAAGACTTTGATAAAAACGATAAAATGGAATAAAATTCATTTAAACATATATGAGAATATAATAGAGCCGAGAACGAGTCCAAAATACACTAGTTAAGCAACATGAGACCATGACAAGTACGAACATTAATAAAGAAACAGCGAAATTAAAGAAGATTTCATTAAAAATGATAAAATAAAATAAAATAAAATTTATGTAAACATAGATGAGAATATAATAGGGAACGAGTTCAATGGTAATAGAGGATCCATATAACCAATCTCATTTAATAGGATAAAGGCTTGCTTGTTATTATAGGTCTTGATAAATTAATCAAACCCTTTCTCTCTTTGAAATTCTCATGCAAACTGCTCCTTTTCCAAAAAAAGAAGCAAACCCTCAAAACCATCACTAAGAAACTCTTAGCCTCTGACCCTTGTATTGTAATTTATTGTCCCCATACTCCTCAACCATTACTCCCACAAAACCCTCTCTCTCTCTCTCTCTCTCTCTCTCTCTCTCAGCTTTGTCTCTTCCATTAGACATCATGGAGCCTAAAAATGCCTTTCCATGCATGGTTGTCAGCAAGCATAAGCTGTGAGCTTCCCTCTTGGATTTTTTTCTCTTGGGTGATCATAGCAGCCTACACACCAACATCTAAGCCTGAATTAGTCATGTCAAAACTTTACTCTAACAATGTCATTTGCTCCAAGTCTAGTCAAAATGCCTACCTCATTTGAGTCTTTCTGACCCCTCTCATTTTATTCTCATGAGCACAGTAGACCTAATGGATTCCACTAGAGTGAATGAGACCTCTAAGCACTAATGATTCACTCTGTCAAGCAATCAACAAGGGTGTTGTACATGTCATAGCCTCTTTATGGAACAATCAGCCATTTGTAGGATCGAATGACACCGACTAGTGGAATGACTAAACTCTTCTGTATTTTGTCACAAATACAAAACAAAATTAAATATTAGTAATACACGCACCTGTGTAAATGATATTAGGATCGTAATAGTATACTAGAAAAGCAAAATTACAGAAAATAATGCAACATTACCACAATTACTTTGCATGGTTCAGGACTTGACTAAACCAAAGTGCTAGGTTGACCTAACTTTATGTTTTATAAGTTAGCCATATAAAAACTACTACCTTTGGTTGAGCAACTAGAAATCTTTGGCTGTTAATTACCAGACTATCTAAAACCTTGTTGTCATCTCAAAAGTATAAGAATAAGTTCTTTAGGTACCACTTTATCAAGAAGGCAAATTCTATTATCATTACAATGCTTTCCTAACTTAAAGCTTTTGTCAAATATCAAAGCATCGTGGTAAATCACAAATTACAGGAACCAATTCAAAACACCTTGATGTGGTTGTCAACCTTTATAGAGAGATACATCAATTGCAATAGTTCTAGACTCCGATCACGAGCCTTTATTCTAACAAAGTTTTCCTCCACCAACAGTGATGTGATTTCTTTTCAGTAAGTCATCTTCCTAAGTTGTGTCCGATCATGACCCATCCTTTTTATTGTTAGATTTTGAATTTAATTGTATTTAAATTTTTGAGTTTTTTAAACTTTTAAACAAACCAACAAACTAGGTCGACTTGAAGACGAATTGGGTTTGGATGAAACCTATCATAAACATGGTGATTAAGATCATGCCAATGCAAACCAAGGTAAATTTGGACATTTTAGTTAGTGAAGGTTGGTTCAAATTTATATTTTGGGATGGTCCAGTTTAATCTCATTACATTTAGTAGAATTTTTAAGGAACATATATTGTCTTCTTCTCTCTCTTCACATACTATCACTGACATATGACCCTCTCTCCCTATCCCTCTTGTCTCTCCTTTTTGTGTCATCATCACTCACATCGCCTTCACTATGCATGTTGCACCGACCCCAATCATTGTTAGTTACCTCCTCTTCGGTGTCATATATTGTCTTCTTCTCTCTCTTCACATACTATCACTGACACATGACTACCCTCTCTCCCTATCCCTCTTGTCTCTCCTTTTTGTGTCATCATCGCTCACGTCGTCTTCACCGTGCATGTTGCACCGATCCCAATCATTCTCTGACAGCCCTTTTTTTCTCTTTATCTATTTTCCTCTCCTTCTCGTCTAAATTGCATAGGGCATGCAAACACCACCCCCTCCTTTAACATCTCTCTCTCTCTCTCTCTCTCTCTAGTCTTTATTTGTGCACACCAACTTGTAGCTCCCAGGGCTAGCCTAGTTGGTAAGTGCAAAGGGGTAACTCTTAAGTGAGCAGGGGTCAATTTCCAGGGAGGTCATGACTCTGAACTATCGACCGACCCCCTCCTTTACACTTGTCACCTAGGTTCCTGATTTACCTCCTCCACAAATAGGGGCAGTCGGAGAAGACCGCTAATGTGGCGGTTCCACGTTTTTTTGTACACACCAACTTGTGCCACTGATCGCATCTTCCTCTTATTGATAACCCTAGCTATTCCATCTTCTTGATTCCCTTCTTATACCAATAAGAGTTGGATTCCACCATCATTTGTTGAGATTGGTCATCTAATATCAAAGAACCACTAATCATAGACAGCTCAAAGATAAGAATTAGATGAGTTTTACTTGAGGTGTTATGATAATTGATAAAAAAAATTTAAAAGAGAGAACTTCAAACCTAGCTTTTTACTAGAATACCTGATCGTTCACTTGAAGATGTGGTAGTGAGATATTAGCCATGATCAATGTTTATTAGCGCAATGGTGCTACATTGTTATATATCATAAGAGTTTTAGCCTATATATAAAATGACATTATATATACTCTTGCAAACTTAGATTAAGTGATTCACTTAATAATTTATATTTGATAAATAATAAATGGTGATAAATACGTGGTTTCAATTATAAATGGTGGAGATTAAATGGATTTGTGATAACATCATGTGAAATTTTAAAGAGCATTGACTTGTAATAATTAACTAAATGGATTGTATAATAATAAATGGTAACAATTAAAAATGATTTTATCTATGATAAACCAATAGAGATGATTAAATGACTATAACTAAGTATAGATATTAATATTATCCTAAAGATTGATGATAATTAGAATGAGTTAACTAAATGTGAAAGTAGAACGATATGACTTCAAGAGGAACTCTGATTGTTTTTAATTCCTTTGAACTTAATCAAGATATCAAATTTAAGCGTATCTCTTCTATTTACTTTATAATTTGAACTCACTTTGACCAGAAGGTGCAAGTTTTGTTGGGACAGTCATATTTTCTCTCGAGGTATGCATTTAAGTTAGAATTGATATTGTGTTTTGTTTTATCATTATTGTAGATCATACATAGCGAGCAAAGCTTACTTCTAGGCGGCCTTCCTCAGGCAGGGAGTGACATTTATACTCATTTTTTCAAATGTGAACATTAGTGAGCTTAATCTTATTCAGATCCTTTGATTGAGATTTTCTTCCTCTCTGATTGTGTCTATGTTGAACAGATTTGGTCTTCTGTCCAATGCATTCTGATCTTCTAAACTTTCTGCAATCGGAGATCCTCGCAATTTGCTTTCATATTCTTACATTGACTCTGAGTTTGCTTATTCTTTGTTGTAATGTATATAGATTGTTCTTAATGCATGTCTGAATCAAGTCGTGATAGTTGCTCACGTAAGGGGGTTCTTCAGCCTTTGCTTAACTATCTTGATCTAATACTGGGATCCTTAAATGCTGGGGGCTAATTTGACAGAGCAAACTTTTGATGATGTTATTCCTCTTTTGAGATTTTTATATGGTTCGTGAGGCATCCTTCTGTCAAGGATCAATCTCACATTTGATCATTTTGATAAAGTTTGAGCCACTCTTACTAGAATCAGTCCCTTTAGCTAGGTGTTGTTACTAACTTCATTTAGGGAAGTAGCTACTATGATTTTTAACATCCCTCCTATAAGTTATAGAAGATTTATCCTTCTAGATTGTACTTCGTCAACTAAGTAAAAGATGGCTCTCTTGTATTAGGATCTTGTTCTCTTTGTTGATGGAGGCTCCAGTAAGGGTTGATCTAGTGCACTTTTTGAGTTTCATGTTTAAGATAAGCTCCTTGTGAATTTTTTCCTTGATGTTGAGATCCTAGTTAAGATTCACTTAGTATCTTCTAGATTGAGCTATGGATAGATTAAGGGTGCATCATATAATCAAGCGTCAGTTAGAGATCCTTTGATTGAGGTGAATGTTCCTACTTGATTCTCTCAATTTATCCTATGCATTATTTATGTGAAATTTATACAAATTATGAGCAACTAAATGTGAAGAGGATAGAAATTCTTGTCAAAATAATTGAAATGAGGAAAACATTACTTATCGAGGGTAAAAATAAGATCATTTGATACATTGCTTCCTGCGTTCATGTCATACTATAACGGAGCACTTTTCATGCAGATAATTAATTAGGGGTTCATTTTCAAAAAAAAAAAAAATCAATGTGTTTTTGCACTTCGTCTTAAAATTGTTTGTTCCTGCGGCATTGTTCTTTTGGTAACTATTAGATAAAAAACCAACCAATAAGTGAAACCTTTAGGATAGACCTAAGGTAGTTGTGAGAGTAAAGATAAACCATGGTGAAAAGAAAATAATAATAATAATAATGAATAACAACTAGTCTCAAAACATTGAAAGTGATAATGTGAAAACTTTGAATTATCTAAGCAACCCGAACTTCAGTTCTTTGTTCCAGAGGGACTTTAGTCCAATAATACATTACAAGTATATTGAGATTCTTACATATTACGTAGGGTTTATCCCCATTTTAATTTTAATTTTTATTTTGGGGTATCAGGTAGGGAATGGATTAAAGACTAGGTGAGTTATTTATTTGTAAGATCGTCAAGGATGACTAATGTTTTCACCACAAGCATGAGTTTTAATTATAAAATAAAAGAGTAAATTTGGGATGCGAATATTGATATGTGAACAACCTCCAGTGAAAGTGATAACTTGCGACTGTTGTCCCCACGGGGATGGCGCGGTGGTAAGGTAGTGTGGTTGCTTTGGATACGGAGTGGGGTCGATTCCAGAGGGGGTCTAAAATCCCCCTGGGCTCAGATGGCCCCCCCACTGCCTTGCCACCGTGTCAAGGGACATAGTCCCCCCCGCGATTTACCTCCCTCTTGCCGCAGCCCTGGGACGGGTGGCAGGGGGCTGCTAGTTGGGCAGATTCCCAACTTTTTAGATAACTTGCGACTGTTAATAATATGAATTTAAAATGACCAATATCCAAGAATGAATTTAAATGCACACATTTATACTAACATGTGAATATAAAAGATAACACCTAATAAGTACAATGCATTTAACTGAGTGATAAATAATACACTTCTTTCTTTACTTCACTTTTGACTTTGAGCTCATATTTTGGAATTTTTACAGGTTGGAAGTAGGGACAATTGCATGACAATTTGCGACATCTCATCAAAGATATGCATTTAGTTTAATTTATATTGTATTATGCTCTAATTACTATAGACTAAGTGCACAGAATAAATCTTGCCTCAGCTAGGCCAAGCTCAAGAAGGGACGCATATGACCCACACATGTATCCTGCATATCAACTATGGTTGACTGCATAATTAATACCATATGCATATGCTTTTCTAAAGCCTTGATTTTAAATAATGAGAAAGCAACAAAACAGCTTGGCCTAACATGCAAACAGTTATTTCTGGATGCTTTTAAGATGTGCGCTTAGCCAATGTGGGTTAAAGATAGATAAAAGCAAAAAAAAATGAAGGTGAAAAAAATCATTGGGTAGCTAAGATGGATGGAGGTGGAAACCCTTGTTTTAAACTAAAAAGTTTTGCTCTTTGTTGCATTCTTACGGGATAGGGAGTGAGTGTTTTCTTTAGTATTTTGTGTTTTATGTTTTCATGTGGATGTTTTATTGAGTCGGGATTTGTTCTTTAATTTAAAATATATATATATAGTCTTTATCTTGCATGTGCAAAGTAAACATTCTCAATAATTACAAATCCTAATAACTAAGCAAGATAGTTTGGTCTTAAATGGCGAATGATCTAGGCTACATCAAGTTGCTTCACTGACAATTACAACATCTTACAATAATGAATTTTTAATAATATCAAAGACAATATGATACTATACAATTCCTTACATGATTTGAAATCTCATACCATGTCAATAGGCACAGTCAAATCATATCATTCTTATAAACTACCCAAACATGAAATTCCTCAAAACTACTCAGCACAATTAAGTTATCCCATGTTGTTATATAAATCATGTTGCGTATAGTGTCATACTAACATTCCACATCCTTTGAGATGCTGCAATATGCATCAAGTTGAAGTGATGTTTGTTTGTTTGTTTTTCTCTTTTGTTCATGCAATGCAATATTAAAACTGTAACGAGCGACAAGATATTAAATTTCGAGCCGTTTCGCCCGAAACGCTCGATTTGTTTCGTTCCAACGAGGCATCGGCACCGGCACACGGACGAGATACCAGTAAGCAGCAGAAGAAGGCATCACGATCTCGCGTTGTGGGAAAGCGAACGCGATCACGTTCCCGAAGCGCGATCGCGATTGCGCTCCGAGCGCGCTCCCGCTCCGAGCGCGCTCCCGCTCCCGGAGTGCGATCGCTTGTGGGAATGATCGTGTTATATATATATATATATATACTGTAAAATTTAACTAAATAAATTATTAATTACTTTATATAATTATATAAATTTATATTTTTATTATTTTTATTTAAATATTAATATTTAAAAATTAAAAAAATATCGAAACGGACGATACGATACCGAAATCGTATCGTTCCGATCGCAGACTGAAACCTCGATACGAGTCGAAATTTTAAACCTTGACGAGCGATATAGATATGTTCTCTTCTTATTCTTTTTTTTAATCTCCTTCCTCCCCCATCCAATGCTCCACCGGCATCATACATTGACATATGACATAGTACCAAAACAATATCGTTTCAATTAAAATGTGAAACTCCAGAAGATTTTAGATTTTGAACCTTAGTTCCTTTTATGTTTCAAAATGCAAAATAAAAACTCAGTAAATGTAACTCGATAGGAGCACACTAGATATACATGTTTAACCTTTTATCATAGGACTTTTGTCACCTTCTTCGATGCTTAATTTAGGATCTTAATGATCACACTAGCAATCAACAATAGGTCGATGCCAAAGGTAACTAACCACTAAAGTTTATTTGTTTAATATTACATTTAGCAACAATCGGTTTGTTTCCAGATATCGTACAGAAACTGAAGAATGGATATTTGCGGGGTTATAGTGTTAGGACTGTGAAGTTGGCTAAAGGGGGGCGAATTGCAATCTTAACCTCTAAATGAAATTCTAAATTACTTTTCCTATCAATAGTAAGATCACATACACAATTAGCAATCACTCAGACTCTTACTCCTCAGCGTCAGTGGATCACACTCAGAAAACCACTTTCTCCTTCTCGGTCAACTAGTGAAGATGGAGAAACCTCTTATAAGCACAAAATTTAAGGGATTACAAAAAAATTCTAGAGGCAATACAAGGCTTCTAATAGGTCTTGACCAACTCTGTGTCACCCACCTTGAGGCCACCATAAAGACCTTCTTTTATAACCTTTGAAATCCTCTTGTTGTAAGTTGCCTACTGCCCAGTAGTTGACTTGTCTAAACCATCAGTCGACTGATCCATCACAATCCAACTGTTGTCACATAGCAACGTCTCCCTTCTGCTTTTCAACTTAGCATCAATCGATCGGCAACATGCAGCCAACTGATGTACCATTAGTCGACAAGGTAACAAACCAAAATATATTCTATTCACTGACTCCTTAGCCCAAGTTGCTTGGCTAGTCGTCTCAGCCATCGGCCAATTGGATTCCACATCAGTCAATCCAAACCATAAACCCAGCTTACCACAACTTTAGAGTTTTAGTTTAATTGATTGCTTCATAAGTCAACTCAATCATAGATAGACTATTTCATACCAATAGACTGAAAATGATCGGTCAAGTCAGCCTATGTTGAGTTCTACCCTTACCCCATTGCATACAAATCAATATCTCAGGTGCACATAAACCCTTGATTTCTTCACATGTCATCCTTCACCTCTTCACCTATATAATCTGCCTCCATTCACTATCGTTCTAACTGCCTAAATGCTTGTTTTATTGTCCCTCAATTTGTCTCAGGCAACCTTCTCCAATCATTTACAGAGCTCGAGCCATCGAGCTGCCAACCTAGCCACGCTAGGTCATTGATCCAAGGCTACTCCAACACCACCTCAATGCTCTTCATCTATGGGATACTTCATATTTGTTGGATTGGTGATGGCTACTAGAGGGCAGTGAATAGCTTTTTCTGCAATGTTAGTGCTCTGTACAAAGTAATGTGCAACAAAATAAAGCAAAGAATAGGAAACAGAAATGCAAACCAGTTGACACCAAGATTTACATAGTTCACAACCCCTAAGTTGCTACGTCCACAGCCTATACACATAAAGTCCACTACTTTTCTTCTCTTCGGTTAAGTACTAGGCGTGGAGAAACCTCTTATAGCAATCAGCAAATACAATAAGCTTGGAGAAAGCAAAATATGGGTGTGATCGCACTATGTTGATTATTGATTTTGCAATCACTTGGTCCCTTTTTATAGCCTTCACGTTGAATCTTGTCGTGTATTGATCTAGCAACCATTAGTCGACTAAGCATTACCCTCAACCAACTGCTCCCTCGATCTTATCTGAATTGTACAATTGGAAATTTCATCTTTGGCTCCATTTGAATTGATCACAATAAGATTAGTTGACTAGTCTAAACAATCAATCGACTACTCAAGTCACTTGTAAACATTATGTACTTTTCCAATAAAATCGAGTCAACTGCTCCAGCCGATAGATTCTATTTCTTCAAACGAACCTTAGTCGACTCAGCAAGTCAAATGAACAACCTTCTGTTTGTTTAACAATGTCTAATATCAACGGTCGATTGATCTAACTATAATACCTTAACTAGACCTAATTTGAGGTACATGAATATTTAGATAAACAATCAACTAAATCTTACCATCAGTTGATTGCATCGTGACTCCGACCAATTCTAAAGTCGAGTCTACCTAATAATTAGTGTTTATCCTTCATCCCTTGATCACAGGTCACTCCACTCATATTGCTTGAAGTATCTTTAAATCTTCTACTATCAAGTTGCATCCCTCAAATACTCTAAGCAAATAGCTCCTTAGCCATTCTTCTAGCCTTGGTTATATAGATCTCCTCCTCGACTTGTCGTGCTTTGATGTTCCTTATCTTGTGGTCCTTCGGATGCCCCATCCTTTTCCAATCTCATGGACTTCGAGTCATCGAGCCATCAACCTATATACTTAGTAAACCCTAAACAGCTTATCACGTATTTCAAGTAGCCACAAATTTAACTTAAAACCCTTTGCCAATTTGATAGGCGCAAACTGAATCTTCAACTAAGAGGCTAAAGGTCAGACTTGCGCTCAACTCCCGCAAGTGCATGGTTGTCGTCAAGTAATAATATAATATCGACCCCATAGGGATTGATACTCGATTACATGTCTATTCAGTGGTTACGATTGTCTAGATTTGATCTCAGGTTGAAAGTTACTTTTATCCTAGTACTGCGACGAACAAAGCTAGAGGATTGGTGTCACGCGGAGAAAGATAAAGGTTTAACTCAAGTTCAAAAGAGATTCCAGGATTTCGATTTCACTTATGATGTGTTGAACATGTCATCTACATATGTTCCTAAGTTCTCTATGATCGATTTTTGCAGGTAGACAATCTTGTGCAAACCCGGTGATCTTTTGAAACTACTCAAGAATTACCTACCCATCCTAGAAATTCCCTTTCGGATCGACAGAGCTTAGGAAGTTGTTGTCAATGGGTTACCCCTATCACATGGTCCCACAACCTCTCTAAGTTGTTATCTCCTACTTCGCGACCTCTAGATGGGATAGGTCCATGGAGCTCTAGGATGTCCTATGTTCTCCCCACGAAAGGTGGACCCTCTTTCATATCCTACTCTTTCGCGCCTAACTCCTACGATTCCTTGGGAAAGGGCATCTTCCTGTTCCTTCTTAGATTACCCTAGATTTCGATATGAATGCTTCGGACATCCATATCAACTATGCATAGTAGAATAAGAACAAAACCAATTAGGGGGCGTTTGGTTCGTAGAAAATTTTCTGTTTTCTGTTTCCATTCTCTCGTTTTCCAGAAAACAGAAAACGAGTTTTTTTTGTTTTCCAGTTTTCCAAAAAACGCTCTTCTATTTTTTGGAAAATGAAAATGGAAACAAAAAATTATTATTTCTCGTTTTCCAGTTTTCCAGAAAACGCTCTTTTATTTTCTGGAAAATGGAGATGGAAAACGCGAACCAAACGCGTTTTCTCGTTTTCGCAGAAAATGAAAATGGAAAACGGAGAAGAAAACAGATACCAAACGCTCCCTTAGCTTCTTCAAACTAGGAATCAGAAGAATTCAGAATCATTGCAAGACAAGGTTCAACATACATAGGTTACTCCTTAATCCTAGAATCGAGTGATCTACTCCATACGCAAATAGAAACAAACACAAGAAATTACAATTAACGAATTACATCCCAAGGTAGTTGAAGTAGCGTCTTAGATGCTCCTCTTTTTGAATGAAATCTCGTCCTTGGCTTTGAATCTCCTTGCTCTTATCCTCTAAATCTCTCGCTTTTGGTGCTTGTTAGGGCAACTGTCGTCCTCCTTTACGTCTGGTGCCCCTGCTTTCCATAAATACGTGAAAAATCTATCGCCTCGAATTTGCGATGATGCGACACGGCCGTGCGAAATTCACAACTTTGAAGTGTGCAATTCATATAGGATTTTAGTGGTTATTTTGGCACACATCTTATTGCATTTAGTTGATATTTAATACATCTTTACTTAACTTTGCACCGTATAGTTACTTCCTTGTTCGAAGATCTGTTTTTGTTGTTTCCTCGTTACATGAAAGAGTTTTGAAGTGTTGAAGATTCTTGAGAAACATGGAATGAAGGGGAGCGTACTCTGGTAGTGTTCCCGAGACACTGGCATGATTCCTGGACAAGAAGGATGAAGATCAAACTTTCTTCCAGAAGAACACACGGCAGGCCGTGTGTTGGCACACGGTCGTGGCCCAGTTTGTGGCAAGGGTCGTGTGGCATTGGCACAACGGAGCGAACTTCTCCAGCATGAAGCACGGCCGGCTGTGTGGATTTCACACGGTCGTGCCTTCTTCCAGATGAATCTCCAGCGCAACACACGGCATGGCCGTGTGAATTTCACACGATCGTGTCACGCTGTCGCAAATTTGAGGCGATAGGTTTTCCGCGTATTTATGGAAAGCAAAGGTCAACTCTATATAAAGGAAGGCATACCAAACGTAAAAGAGGACGACAGTTGCCCTAACAAGCACCAAAAGCGAGAGATTTAGAGGAGAAGAGCAAAGAGACTCAAGGCTGAGGACGAGATTTCATTCAAAAAGAAGAGCATCCAAGACGCTACTTCAACCAAAGCAGGGTGTAATTCTTTCTAATTTAGATACCTTGGGTTGTAATTCGTTAATTGCAATGTCTTATGTTTGTTTCTATTTGTGTATGGAGATTCAAGGCTGAATCTCCAGCGCAACACACGGCATGGCCGTGTGAATTTCACACGATCGTGTCACGCTGTCGCAAATTCGAAGCGATATTTTTTCTGCGTATTTATGGAAAGCAGGGGCCAACTCTATATAAAGGAAGGCATACCAAATGTAAAAGAGGACGACAGTTGCCCTAACAAGCACCAAAAGCGAGAGATTTGGAGGAGAAGAGTAAGGAGATTCAAGGCTGAGGACGAGATTTCATTTAAAAAGAAGAGCATCCAAGACGCTACTTCAACCAAAGCAGGGTGTAATTCTTTCTAGTTTAGATACCTTGGGTTGTAATTCGTTAATTGCAATGTCTTATGTCTGTTTCTATTTGTGTATGGAGTATATCTCTCGATTCTAGGATTAGGGAGTAACCTATATATGTTGAACCTTATCTTGCAATGATTTTTGAATTCTTCTGATTTTGTGCAACTTATGATTCCTAGTTTGATGAAGTTAATTGGTTTCATTCTTATTCTACTATGCATAGTCGATAAGCATTCATACCGAAATCTAGGGTAATCTAAGAAGGAATCAGAAGGTGCCCTTTTCCCAGGAACCGTACGATTTAAGATGCGAAAGAGCAGGATATGAAAGAGAGTCCACCTTTCATGGGGAAAACATAAGACTTCCTAGAGCTCCAAGGCTGCAACGTAAGAAATAACAACTTAGAGAGGTTGTGGGACCACATGGCAGGGGTAACCCATTGATAGTAACTTCCTAAGCTCTGTCGATCCGAAAGGAAATCTCTGGGATGGGAAGGTAATTCTCAAGTAGTTTCAAAAGATCACCGGGTTTACACAAGATTATCCACCTGCAAAAATCGATCATAGAGAACTTAGGGACATATGTAGATGACATGTTCAACATATCATAGGTGAAACCGAAATCCTAGAATCTCTTTTGAACTTGAGTTAAACCTTTATCTTTCTCCGCATGACACCAACCTTCTAGCTTTGTTCGTCGTAGTACTAGGATAGAAGTAACTTTCAACCTGAGATCAAATTTAGATAATCATAACCATTGAATAGACAGATAATCGAGTATCAGTCCCTGTGAGATCGATATTATATTATTACTTGACGACAACCATGCACTTGAGAGAGTTGAGCGCAAGTCTGACCTTCAGCCTCTTATTTGAAGATTTAGTTTGGTTGGAATCAGCTCATTATCTCTATTCTTTACAACTATTATCCCCCCCTTTCTTTGGGACAACATGCACTGGACTGACCCACTCGTTGTCTGAAATCGGGTATATTGTTTCTGCATCCAATAATTTCAACACCTCCTTTTTCACAACCTCCTTCAGATTTGGGTGGAGTCTTCTTTGGTGATGTATCGAGGATTTGCACTCGTCTTCGAGGAGTATTTTGTGCATACCAAGGGAGGGGTTGATCCCCTTGATATCATCAATAGTGTATCCCAGAACTTTCCTTTGCACCCTAAGCTCTTCAAGTAACTTTCTGATCTTTGTTTCATTCAAATTAGCATTCGCAGTGATTGGAAAAGTAGAGTATGGGCCAAGGAATTCATATCTAAGGTTCAGTGAAAGAGATTTCAACTCCGCATGAGGGTGTTTCTCTCGATCCACTAGGTCTTCATTGAACTCAGGCTCCCTTTCCATCAATTCTCCTTCCTCTTGAGGATCGTCCATTTCACAACATGTGCTTCCCTCCATAAGATATTCGTCATATTCTTCTCGATTTCCCAATTGGCCCACTTGGTGATGATTACGTGTCTTTCCATCATGTGTGTCTTCCATTAGACAGGATGCCACTAAATCATCGAAATTATTTTCCAAGGTAAATCTCTAAAATTCTTTGTCACTATCCGACCACACTTGGAGAGTTGATATTATAGTTTCCATGATCCGGTATGTTTCCTCTATGTTCTTCTTCATCAGAACTCCTGCCGCTATCTCCAATAGTTCTTTAATGGAGCTAGAAATCCCAGAGTAGAAAATATGCATGATTAGCCAATCCTGTAAACCGTGATGTGGACATTGCAATATTAGCTTCTGGAATCTTCCCCAAGCATTAACCAGTGTCTCATTGTCTTCTTGCTTGAAACTAAGAATTTTACTCCTCAAATAAGTTGTTTTTCTTGGTGGAAAGTATTTATCCAAAAGTAGACGCTCCAGTTGTTCCCAAGTCGTAATACTCCCTGCTGGTAATGCTCGCAACCAAGCCCTGGCCTCCTCCTTAAAAGAAAACGAAAAGGTAAGCCTAACAACGTCTACTGGAACGCTTTCATATTGAACTGTTCCGCAATATGCTAGAAACTCTTCGAGATGCAGATAAGGTTCCTCGGCTTGTGTCCCTCCAAATTGATTTCTTTGAATAAGAGAAATTAATACTGGATTTATCTCCCAACTTCAAGCCTCAATCGAGAGAATAATAATGCTTGAATTCTATACTCTGTGCCATGGCGCTGCATAGTCTCTTAATATTCCTGTGCAGTGCATCTGAATACTCAAGTAAGTTGGCGAGAAAAAATGAATGCAAGATAGGAAAGAAAAATAAACAACTGAAAACAAAGAAAAAGTAAATTTCTAAGGTACTAATGCTAAATCTAGGAAAAATTAAATCTAATCCAATCCAATCCACTTTTCTGACAAATATCAAATAAAATACTCTCCGACAACGACATCAAAAACATGATGGGCACAAATTGAATGTTCAACTAAGAGGCTAAAGGTCAGACTTGCACTCAACTCCCTTAAGTGCACGGTTGTCGTCAAGTAATAATACAATATCGATCCCATAAAGGTTGATATTCGATTACCTGTCTATTCAGTGATTACGATTATCTAGATTTGATCTTAGATTGAAAGTTACTTCTGTCCTAGTACTGCAACGAGCAAAGCTAGAAGGTTAGTGTCACATGGAGAAAGATAAAGGTTTAACTCGAGTTCAAAAGAGATTCCAGGATTTCGGTTTCACCTATGATGTGTTGAACATGTCATCTACATATATTCCTAAGTTCTCTATGATCGATTTTTGCAAGTGGACAATCTTGTGTAAACCCGGTGATCTTTTAGAACTACTCAGAAATTACCTACCCATCCCAGAAATTCCCTTTCGGATCGACAGAGCTTAAGAAGTTGCTATCAATGGGTTAACCCTATCACGTGGTCCCACAACCTCTCTAAATTGTTATCTCCTACTTTAGGACCTCTAGATGAGATAGGTTCATGGAGCTCTAGGATGTCCTTTGTTCTCCCCACGAAAGGTGGACCCTCTTTCGCATCTTAAATCCTATGGTTCCTAGGAAAAGGACACCTTCCGGCTCCTTAAATTACCCTAGATTTTGATATGAATGCTTCTGACACCCATACCAACTATGTATAGTAGAATAAGAACAAAACCAATTAACTTCATCAAACTAGGAATCATAAGTTGCACAAAATCAGAAGAATTCGAAAATCATTACAAGACAAGGTTCAACATACATAGGTTACTCCCTAATCCTAGAATCGAGAGGTCTACTCCATACGCAAATAGAAACAAACACAAGACATTGCAATTAACGAATTACAACCCAAGGTATCTGAACTAGAAATAATTACACCCTGCTTTGGTTGAAGTAGCGTCTTGGATGCTCCTCTTTTTGAATGAAATCTCATCCTCGACCTTGAATCTCCTTGCTCTTCTCCTCCAAATCTCTCGCTTTTAGTGCTTGTTAGGGCCCTGCTTTCCATAAATACGTAGAAAATCTATCGCCTTAAATTTACGGCGGCGCGACATGGTTGTGTAAAATTCACACGATCAGGCCGTGTATCGCGCTAGAGCTTCATCTAGAAGAAGGCACGGTCGTGTAAAATCCATACGGTCAGTCGTGCTTCATGCTGGAGAAGTCCGCTCTGTTGTGCTAATGCCACACGGCCTTGCCACAGACTGGGGCACGACCGTGTGCAAAACACACAGCCTGTTGTGTGTTCTTCTGGAAGAAAGCTTGATCTTCATCCTTCTTGCCTGGGAATCATGCCCGTGTCTCAGGAACACGGCCAGAGCACGCTCCCCCTCATTTCATGCTTCGCAAGAATCTTCAACACTCCTTCCTGTAAAGAGGAAAATAAGAAAAGCAAATCTCCGAACAAGGAAGTAACTATACGGTGTAAAGTTAAGTAAAGATGAATCAAATATCAACTAAATGCAATAAGATATGCGCCAAAATAACCTCTAAAATCCTATATGAATTGCACGCATCACAATTTCATCAAAACTATCAACCCTTTATTGCCTAAATGTAGAGGGGAACGAAAGTTCTAACAATATCATCCTTCATTCTTCTTTAATTTCTTCACACCTACAAGCCACTCATCATCTAGTCATCTCTAAACCTAATCAAGCCACAAGCTCCCCAAGCTCCATGTGTGTTTAAGTGGGTCACTGCACGTTCAAACAAATACTAAAACATAATGAACCCAAGACATAATCTAAATACTTTGTCCAAACATCAAAACTTAAAGTTACACTGACCCACTTAGGGAATGACTACACAATACAATGGTAAACTATCACCTTTATTGATTTTCACTTGGATATTCATGCAATCAAGCAATAACATCATTTGACAGACAAATAAAACATTAAACACATAATAAGCACTTAAAGCTATGAGTACTTGGTTTGAAAACTTGACACTCAAAGCCTTGAGAGTGGACACATAGCATAATCATACAGGTGAGGTGTCTTCAGTGAAACATGTTACCTACAGCTTGCTTTTTGGTACAGTAGATCTAGTTTTTCCTACTTAGGCTTCATAAATAAAATCAAGGTAAGAAAGCATGGAAAGAGCCAAGACAAAAAAAAAAGTGCATAAAACCTGTAGTCAATTCGCGGGATGAGAGCCTCCCATGGGCACATGCAGTCAAAACAGCTTCAAGAACAAAGGGAAGTGCTTCTAGTATCTCCCATGCAGGAAGCACTGGCCTTTGAAAAGAATCTTCAGTTGAATTAACAGGTGATCCACTTATGCTGCTGCTTGAGTTTGATGAAGGGTTACCAGAAGCAGGTCCACATTTTGACATTTTTCGGCAAATCATGCTCAGAATCTTATTAGCAAGTTGGTGTACAGGATTTTTACTAGAGAGACCAGAAAGGGTTGAGGCTATACAAGCTTGATTCTGGAAGTACCAAGCCCTTAGTCTTGGAAATGAGTCGATGTAAACTGGTTGACTTGGTGGTGCATCAAATAAGTCAATGTTAGTGACAGTTCTATCTACATCACGAGAGTTCTGCACACCCAAACGGCTATTGTGCATCAGTAAGAGATAGTCTAGTGTTAATTCCAGCCTAACAGGGCCCCCCCGACCTGCTATACAGTGTTCCTGAGGCGGCTTATAGAACTTCCACAACCGAAGAAGAAAGAGGAATGCACAGGAGAACACTGTGTAAACAGAAGATTCCTCAGAAGTGCTTGATCTATGACTGGAAAGGGGTGAAAGTGACCCAAAGAACTCACAAAGTGGCATTAAAGCTGCTGCAACTTCTGGAACCTGAGATACCACAAACTTAAATCACTGATGAGAATAAAATATAAGTGTGATACATGTAGGCAATTAAGCATAGATTATGCATTTCAAACAATCATTGCTTAAATTCCCATTTTTTTATTGATAAACATGAAAATAATATAAATAGACAATCAACACATGGGAATGTATATATATAATTAAGTGTTATCAAATCATAAAAATGCAGCTATAACACTAAAGAGTTTAATAAGCTTAATTCTACGGTAAAATTAATTTATACATATTATAGTACCATTCTTAGTGGCATCAAATTATTAAAAGACGAAGAGAGGTTGTTAAACATGGAATGGATTTCTAATTGTTATTCCATTGACATGATTAGCCCTATACAATTGACTGGACTATGTTCTAGTCGATTGGGTTTTCAATACAATCAATTGGATGTTGTAAAATTCTTTTATAAAAGTCCAAATTAAAAATTAACCAAAAATTCTAAAAAATTAAAATTTCATAAAAATTTTAAACAGATATAACTAGGTAAACTTTCTTAGGGAAAAATAGTTTTTCATATAAAATCGTTATATTTTTTAATTTTGGCAAAATTTTGAAATGGTTGAAATTCAAGTTATCATATGAATTGCCAATTCTTGCTGATTTGATAGTAAATATACTGGCTATAGTGTTTAAAGAATAAATAGCCATTTTTGATGAATCTATGATGGCTTTGAAACTTAATGCTAAAAATCAAAATTTTTAAAAATATTTTTAAGCTAACCCTAATGTTTTTAATTATAATGAGTCCAACCACAATCATTTTGAATTGTGTACATGGTTAAGTAAACTAATCTTTCTCCATGGTTGGTCATTTCATGATTAATTTACAATGTTGATACTTGATCCAAATATATATCATAACATCATCATAAATCATAGATCAAGATATAAGCACAATATCCTACTTATCATCTAAGTGTCTCAAGACAGAACGAATGATATTTCTAATGTTTGCAGTAAGAGGTAAGAAAGATTTTTTCTTCATTTTTATCTCTATGTTCATATCAATAGGAGTTATATATTAGCCAAGCATGTTACATAGTTTGCCTATAATATGAATTATACACAAGGAAATGATCATGGCATATTAGTCATAGATCATCCAGATTAACATACGAAACCCAATTTTAATTGATTAAAATTATATCACTTGGCGAGACATGAGACCCTAAATATTATGCCAACTTAATATGGGTGAACCAACTATTATCATCCAATTGTTGGCATCCCCTAATCTAACATATATAACAACGTAAATGAATTGGACAACTAATAAAGATTAGACCTAAACGGATTAACTAACTACCTCTAGGTATCCATTTTCTAGGAATGCTCTTTGCCTTTTTGTGTTCACTCCAAGCGGATTAATTTATTAGTCTAAGGTTGCCCTCTATTTATAATTAATGAATAGGTATTTTCCTTAGATATTACTTTGTAACCTAAGTTGATCTTACTATTTAGTTATTATGTTTATGTTTTTTGAGCCAATTATAAACTTTCTAAGGATTTCTTCAAATTTACCACTTGTGATTTAAGATTTTAAAATTTAAAGTACCTCAACTTTAAAGTTTAACAATTACATGAGATTCATCACAATACGGTGGATATGCACTAATCTTATCTAATGTAGAGTCTACAACAACAACAACCAAGTCTTATCCCACTAGGTGGGATCAACTATATATATCCTTCTACATTATTGGGCTCTATCCCCTACTATATCATCATCTATATTTAAATAAATTTTATCTTGTTTTATTGTTGCTAATCAAGTCTTTTTTTATCTTCTTCTTCCTTGTTTGATAAGTATATTTGTCATTGTTTCACATCGCCTAACTGGAACATTTATTGGTCGTCTAAGTACATGTCCGTACCACCTTAAACGTGTCTCTCGAAGCTTTCCTTCAATAGATGCAACTCCAAATTTCTCTCTAATGCTCTCATTTCTTATTTTGTTCATTCTCATATATCCGCACATCCACCTTAACATCCTCATCTCTGCAACTCTCATCTTTGGCTCATGTGTTCGAGTCATAGCTCAATATTCAGCGTCATATAACATAGCAGGTCTAACCGTCGTTTTGTAGAACTTCCTTTTCAGTTTTAGAGGTACTTTACGATCATATAAAACATCCGACGCTTTCCTCCATTTCAATCATCATTCTTGTATTCTATGTAAAATATCTCTCTCAATCCCTCCATCACCTTGCAAAAATGATCTTAAATATTTAAAGCTCTCAGTTCTAGACAACTCGACATCTCCTATCTTAACACTTGTCTTATTAAATCTAATATTGTTAAACTTAAATTCCATATATTTTGTCTTTACTAAGCCTAAAATCTTTCACTTCTAGTGTTTCCCGCCAAGATTCTAGTTTAACATTTACTCGTTCACGTGTCTCATCTACCAAAATAATATCATTTGCAAATAACATGCACCACGGGACTGTATCTTGAATGTGTCCAATAAGTTTGTCCATGATTAATGTAAAAAGATAGGGACTTAAAACTAATCCTTGATGTAACCCTATATTTATTGGAAAATGCTTCAGTTAATCCACCTGAAGTCTTCACTCTGGTTGTTACTTCCTTATACATATTTTTAATTAGTTCGATATATGTTACGCTACCACCTCTCTTTTCTAGAATTTTCCATATAATTTCTCTTGGGACTATATCATAAGCATTTTCTAAGTCAATGAATATCATGTGCAGATCCTGCTTTTGCTCTCGATACTTTTCAATTAGTTGCCTAAGAAGATGTATAGCTTCTATTATCGACCTTCCAGGCATGAACCCAAATTGACTTTCAAGAACCGTGGTCTCCTTTCTTAATCTTTTTTCTATTACTCTTTCCCAAAGTTTTATAGGATGACTCATTAGTTTAATGCCCCTATAGTTTGCACAAATTTGTATATCTCCCTTATTCTTATATAAGAAAATTAGAATACTTACCCTCAATTAATCAGGCATCTTTTTTTATTTTCAATATCATGTTAAATAATTTTGTAAATCATTCAATACCCATTTAAAGCTTGTTCTACTTCTGAAATTTGAATTCTACGATAAAAATTTAAATTTAACTCCGCCCATGATAAGTTAACCTTGTCGGGCTGGTCCCAAGCCCGAATAAAGGAGGGTTACATTAGGTTGTTAGCCAGCGTTAAACTAAGACAAATGTTCAATGAATAGATCAATCAAATTATTTTGTTAATGCTAAGTTGTTCCTCGAAAGGAACGCGTTACAGGGTCCGACTGTAACATCTCGATAAGGACCGCTACATTTTCAAAACTCGGGTATAGTGAAAAATATGCAAGAGTTCGCGTTGTAGGATCCGACTGCAACGTATCGACAAAGACCACTACATCTCCATAAGAACTTGGGTATAGTGTTAAATAAGCAAGAGATCTCACACAATAGGTTGGGTAAGAACAAATATTATAGAGAAACTAATAGTCTAAGATTTGGTACATGGAACATATGAATCCTCACTAGTAAAACAATGGAGATAGTAGATATGATGATTAGGAGAAAAATTAATATTGTGTGTGTACAAGAGACAAAATGAGTAGGTAAGAAGGCAAAGATGATAGAGAATTCGGGTTTTAAGTTATGGTATATAAAAAAGAGTAAAACAAGAAATGAAGTGGGTATTATTGTAGATAGTTCGTTAAAGGATGAAGTTGTAGGAGTAATTAAATAAGAGAATAGAATTATAGCTCTCAAAATAGTAGTGGAGAAAAAAACTATGAACGTAATTAGTGTATATGCACCTCAAATAAGATTAGATGAAAATACCAAATTAAGAATTTGAGATGACTTGGATGAAGTATTACAAAATATTTCGTCAAATAAGATGATTTTAATAGGAGGCGATTTAAATGGGCATGTCGGAGTGAAAAATGACGAATATGAGAGGGTGCATGGGGGTTATGGGTTTGGAACAAGAAATGAAGAAGGTAAAACTATATTGGATTTTGCAATAGAATATAATTTTATACTAACTAATATATTTTTTAAGGAAAAAAAAGAACACTTGGTCACGTTCAAAAGTGGAAATAATAAATCACAAATTTACTTTCTTATGGTTAGGAAGAGAGATAGAAAGATTTGTAAAGATTGTAAGGTCATCCATGGAGAAAGTTTAACTACTCAATATATGTTAGTAGTATTGAATATACGCCTCAAACATAATATTAATAGAAGGAAAATATGCACGACTCCTAAAATTAAGAGGTGAAAGTTAAAGGATGAGAAACTAAATATATTCAAAGAGAATGTAGGAGTATAAGTATTAAATGAAATATACAGTGATCCTAATACGACATGGGATAAGATGGTATCAAAGTTGAAAATAGTAGTCAAGAGTGTACTCGATGAGTCAAAGGGACATGCACCACCAAGTAAAAAATCTTGGTGGTGGAATGAGAAAGTGCAAGAGGAAGTCAAGGAAAAACGAATAGCATATAAGAAATTATATATTTGTAAAAATGAGGAAAATTTAAAAAAATATACAATAGCCAAGAAAGATGCTAAGAAAGCAATAAATGAAGCTAAGACTGAAACTTTTGAACGGTTATATCGAAAATTATATACAAAAGAAGGGGAAAAAAACATTTATAGAATAGCTAAAGTGAGAGAGAGGAAGATAAAATATTTTAATCAAATAAAATATATTAAAGATGACTGCAATAGGATATTAGTAAATGATGAAGAAATAAAAGAGCGATGGAAGAGATATTTTCATTAACTTTTTAATGAAAGTTTAGAAGACCAACTTAATTTAGGTAATTTAAGTAAGTCAAATGAGTATAGAAATTTAAATTTTTATCGTAGAATTCAAATTTCAGAAGTAGAACAAGCTTTAAATGGAATGCAAAATGAAAAAGCCGTTAGACCGGATGATATTCCGATAGACGTATGGAAGTGTCTAGGGAAACAAGGTATTGAATAGCTTACAAAATTATTTAACATAATATTAAAAACAAAAAGGATGTCTGATCAATGGAGGATAAGTATCCTAACCCTTATATAAGAATAAGGGAGACATATAAACTTATGAAAACTATAGAGGTATTAAACTAATGAGTCATACCATGAAACTTTGGGAAAGAGTAATAGAAAAAAAATTAAGAAGACCACGGTTCTCGAAAATCAATTTGGATTCATGCCAGGAAGGCAGACAATAGAAGTTATACATCTTCTCAGACAATTAATTGAAAAGTATAGAGAGCTAAAGCAGGATCTACATATGATATTCATTGATTTAGAAAAAGCTTATGATAGAGGTTCAAGAGAAATTATATGGAGAATTTTAGAAAAAAAAAAGGTGTTAGTGTAACATGTATTGAACTAATTAAGAATATGTATGAAGAAGTAACGACCAGAGTGAAGACTTCAGACAGATTAACTGAAGCATTTCCAATAAAAATCGGATTATATCAAGGATCAACTTTAAATCTCTATCTTTTTACACTGATCATGGACGAACTCACTAGACACATTCAAGATACAGTACCGTAGTGCATGTTGTTTGCAGATGATATTGTTTTGGTAGATGAGGCACGTGAAGGAGTAAATGTTAAACTAGAATCTTTGTGAGAAACACTAAAAGTGAAAGGTTTTAGGCTTAGTAGAGTAAAGACAGAATATATGAAATTTAAATTTAACAATATTAGACGTACTGAGATAAGTGTTAAAATAGGAGATGATGAGTCATTTGAAACTGAGAGATTTAAATATAAAAAGGATCATTTTTGTAAGATGATGGAGGGATTGAGAGAGATGTCTTACATAGAATACAAGCTGGATGGTTGAAATGGAGGAAAGCGTCGGGTGTTTTATGTGATCGTAAAGTGTCTCTAAAACTTAAAGGATTAGACCGCTTTATATTATATAATGAATGTTGAACAACCTGAGCCACGTAGCAAAAGATGAGAATTACAGAGATGAGGATGTTAAGGTGGATGTGCGGACATACGAGGATGGACAGAATAAGAAATGAGAGCATTAAAGAAAAAGTCGACATTGCATCTATTGAAGGAAAGCTCCGAGAGACATGTTTAAGGTGGTACGGACATGTACTTAGACGGTCAATAAATGCTCCAGTTAGGCGATGTGAAACGAGGACAAATATACACATCAAGCGAGGAAGAGGAAGACAAAAAAAAACTTGGTTAGAAATAATAAAACAAGATAAAATTTATTTAAATATAGATGATATATTAGGAGATAGAGTCCAATGGTGTAGAAGGATTTATATGGCTGATCCCACCTAATAGGATAAGACTTTGTTGTTGTTGTTGTTGTTGTTGTTGTTGATAAAAATTTAAATTTCTATACTCATTTGACCTATTTAAATTACCTAAATTAAGTTGTCTATCTAAACCTTTATTAAAACGTTGATGAAAATATCCCTTCCACCGCTCTTTTATTTCTTCATCATTCACTAGTAACATATTGCATTTATTTTTAATACATCTTATTTGATTAAGATCTTTTGACTTCCTCTCTCTCACTTTAGTTATTCTATAAATGTCTCTTTCACCTTCTTTTGTATCTAATTTTTGATATAACCATTCAAAAGTTTCATTCTTAGCTTCATTCACTACTTTCTTAGCCTCTTTCTTAGCTATTGTATATTTTTTAAGTTTTCCTCATTCTTACAAATATATAATTTCCTATAGGTTATTCGTTTTCTCTTCACTTTCTCTTATACTTTCTTATTCCACCACCAAGATTCCTTACTTAGTGATGTATGCCCCTTTGACTCACCGAGTACACTCTTAGCTACTATTTTCAACTTTGATATCATCTTATCTCATATCGTATTAGGGTTTCATCTAATACTTGTACTCCTACCTTCTCCTTAAATATGGTTTGTCCACCACTTAATTCTAGGAGTCGTGTATATTTTTCATCTATTAATACTATGTTTAAGGCGTATATTCAATAGGGTAGTTAAGCTTTCTCCAGAGATGACCTTATAATTTTTACAAATCTTTCTCTCTCTTCCTACCTATAAGAAAGTAAATTTAAGATTTATTATTTCCACTTTTGAACGTGACCAGGTGCTCTTCTCTTTTCTTAAAAAACGTATTAGCTAATATAAGATCATATGTTATTGCAAAATCCAATATTGTTTTACCTTCTTCATTTCTTGTTTCAAATCCATAACCCCTATGCACTCTCATATTCCTCATTTTTCACTCCGATATGTCCATTTAAATCGCCTCCTATCAAAATCATTTCATTTGACGGAATATTTTGTAATATTTCATTTAGGTCGTCCCAAAATCTTAATTTGGTATATTCATCTAATCCTGCTTGAGGTCAACAAGTAGAGATGACAAGATCAAATAGGTTTAAACTGGATTTAATTTAGATTTATTTTAATCAATTTAAAATTAAATCAAATGTAATTCATAGTAGTGTATTTATAAGGTTAGAAATTATATTATATTTTATTTATTTATTTTTTCAAAACAATATATTTTCCCGTGGACAAATGGAGGAAAACAATTAATCATCCTTCTTTTTTTTGTTTATCTCATAGACGGATAAAGTATGAAAGGAATTAATCATCCTTAAAGCGATTGTTAGAATATTGTAGATATGATTAGGGATAATTTATTATCCCTAAATATCATTAGGAATAATTATTTCTTAGGATAGAATTTGATTTATTCCTAGGATAGGGTTTGATTTATTCTTTTGAATATGTCCTAATCTTGTATATAAATAGGGTTTCTTTCATGTAATAGTAGTATTAGTTATTACGAAATAACATGGTATCAGAGCGGTATTAGGTTTCTGTCCGGTCGCGTTTTTTTTTCTCCTGGAGCACTCGCGATATCTTTCCCCTGACCTCGCGGCGTCTTCCTCTAACGTCGTCGCTCTTTTACACTGCAGCCGCCATCGCGTCCGTCATCGGCCTTGAAGTCTCCGCCACCCGCGCGTGGCAGCTCTAACGCACTCTTCCGTCCGTCGTCGCGCATCTGTCATCCGTCCGCTTGGCTCTTGATCCTCAACGCCCGCTCTTCGCGTCTTCTTCTCTTCCTCTCCTCCTCTCTGACAGACTCCTTCCTCCCCGACCATCCGCCGCCGAGGACCGCTCTTCCGCGTCTTCTTCTCTTCGACGCCAGCGACGCCTGCGCACGGCCCCTCTTTGATCGCCGCTTGTGCTCGGCCCGGCGTCCGGCGGCAAGCAAGCAAGTTTTCCCCCTCAGTATTCTTGGTGCGGGCGTCCGGCGGCGTCTGCGCGAGGCTCTCATCAGCTCGGTGACGTGGTTGATGATCCTGAGTTTTCCCCCCTTCTGCTCTTAGGTCGCAAGGGGATTTGGTTATATCGGCACCGTGACCGTGAATCATCATCACCTCGTTTTCTTCCAGTTCGTGCATCTCGCGGCCGCGTCTTTGTCATCCGTCGTCGATCCGCTACATAACTTCATGGATCGGACAATACTGCGTCGTTAAATGTGACTACCTCACACTTGAGCCGGAGTTTGATTTTTACGACCGTGTGGTACTCGTGAGCTCTTGGATGGTAGAACTACTCCTCTTGGGCCTCTTACATTGAGCTTTGGCTTGTTGGGCGGAGTTATGAAAACATCTCACCTGGCCCGAAGAGGATATTCAAGTGGTTGGCCACCGTCCTTTATGGAGGAAAGTTGATGCTCAGATTGTGTTGCGTTATCAGAGCCACCATTCGTCCATCTCTCGGGATGTCTTAGGACTCATAAGACCTGCGAGGATGTTTGGATACAAGCTCGACAACTTTACGAACACTTCTGACTCTATCAAGTTTGTGATGACCTCATAACCATCCTTAATGCCCGTCGGATCGAGAATCTATATCGACTTATTTGGGATCGATCTACAGCCTTATGTGAGTTCATGACGACCGCTCCACTGCGGCTACTCTTGCGAGCTTGAAAATCGGAAGAAATTTTTATGTCTCTGGCGTTATATGGTACGCCCGCGGATTACTCTCATGTTGTGATCGGATCTGGCGACCCGTAGGCAACCATGGACTCTACTTGAGCGACTCTCCTCCGTGTCCCTACCAAAGTCTTAACATTATCATCTTCCGTTCCGATTGACTCTTCAGCATTGATCTCTGGAAATAACAATAAACCTCCACCGCGTAAGAATGACAAAGGACATCCTTGGTGTAATCATTGTCACCGACCAGGACACACGATTGATAAATGTTGGAGTCTCCATGGTCGACCTCCTCGTACTGCTCAGATCGCTCAGAGTTTTGTCACGTCTTCGGCTTCCAGTTCACAGTTGACACCAGCTCCAACTCCACCGCCTCAGTCAACACCAGCTCCAACTCCACCGCCTTCTTATGATGACTTTCTGAAGTGGTATGAGGGTCGACAAGAGTCTAATTCCCTTGCTGCCATTACACAAGCTGGTAATTCCTTTACTGGCATATCTCGCTCTTCGGGTCCTTGGGTACCTGACTCTGGGGCCACCGATCATATCACTGGTAATAAATCTCTTTTTTCCTCATTATCTACTTACGGTTATTTACCCTTTGTCACCATGGAAAATAGTTCTCAAACTCAGTCACAAGGTGTTGGTATTGTTCATTCTTCTCCATCTCTTCCCATTCAGAATGTTCTTTATGTTCCCGGAGCTCCCTTTAATTTATTATCAATAAGTCAGCTCACTCGGTCTCTTGATTGTGTCATCTCATTTACTAAATCTTCTGTTTCATTGCAGGACCGGAGTACGGGGAGGATGATTGGCTTCGGATGTGTCTCATGGTCTATATCAACTTCACCAAAACTCTCTTGTTGGCGCAGCGGCAGCATCTCCACTAGTTATCCATGCTCAGTTCGGACATCCTGGTCTTGATAAGTTAAAACAATTACATCCTAGTCTATCTCACTTAGAGTCTTTGTCTTGTGAGTCATGTCAGTTAGGTAAACATGTACGTAGTTCGTTTTTTCCTCGCATTATAAGTCGGGCTACGTCTCCCTTTGCTTTGGTTCATTCCGATATTTGGGGTCCGAGTCATATTGCCTCTACATTGGGGTCACGATATTTTGTTACTTTTGTAGACGATTTTTCCGGTTATACTTGGTTATATCTAATGAAGGATCGCTCGGAATTGTTTTCTATTTTTCAATCTTTTTTTAATGAAGTGAAACCTGATTTGGTATCCTCTTGATCCTTGCAGAGTGATAATGCACGTGAATATCTATCTACTCCGTTTCAAACCTTTTTGGCATCTCACGGCATATTACATCGGAAGTCTTGTCCTCATACCCCCAACAGAATGGAGTCACAGAACGCAAGAATCGTCATCTTCTCGAGACCACCCGGACTCTTCTCCACTCTCACGTTCCTCTTCGTTTTTGGGGTGACGTCGTACTTACTGCATGTTATCTCATCAATCGCATGTCTTCCTCTACTTTACAAGGTCAAATACCTCATCATGTACTTTATCCGAAGCAGTCCCTTCATCCTTTACCACCTAGGGTCTTTGGTTCTACATGTTTTACTCATGCTCTTGATCCTGGCATTGATAAACTCTCTCCTCAATCGCATAACTGTGTTTTCCTTGGGTATCCACTGTCTCAGAAAGGGTATAAGTGCTATTCCCCTACTCTCCGTCGGTATTTCATCTCTATCGATGTCACGTTCTTTGATTCAGTTCCTTTCTTTGAGTCTTTAGAGTCATCGTCTGAGTTTCATCCTTCTATGCCTGTATCAGTCTTTGATCCTCCGGAAGTTTCTCTATCACCCCGATTCTACTCAGTTGCGGGTTTATCGCGTCGTCCTCGTTACGCTTTCTTTTGCCAACACGACTGCCGTAGAATCATCTCTGAGTCGAGTCCTCGCTCCCTCCTCGGTCGATCTTACGAATCGATATTCCCATTGCCGCTTGAAAGGTATCGCTCCACTCGTAATCCTTCTCACATTATGTTTCTTTGACTTACCATCATCTTTCTCCTTCCTATTATTCTTGTCTTTCCTCCTTGTAGTCTGTTTCTCTTCCAAAGACTGCAGGAGATGCATTTGCCCATCCAGGATGGAAACAAGTTATGCTCGACGAAATAAGTGTCTTATAGAGTTGTGGGACTTGGGATCTCGTTCCTCTACCACCTGGAAAGTCAGTTGTTGGTTGTCGATGGGTATATACAGTGAAGGTTGGTCCAAACGGAACGATTGATCGGCTTAAGGCTCGTCTCGTTGCTAAAGGTTATACTCGGATCTTGGATTGGATTATAGGGACGCGTTTTCTCTGTTGCCAAGATGTCTCTATACGCTTACTCGTATCCATTCTTTGCGATTGACATTGGTCTCTTTATCAGTTGGACATCGAGAATGCGTTCTTACGTGGTGATCTGCTCGAGGAAGTCTACGTGGAAGCAACCTCGTGTTTTGTTGCTCGAAGTCTTACGGTCTTGTGTGTAAGCTTGCGAAAATCTTTATATGGTCTCAACGATCACCCGAGCATAGTTCGGTAGATTGATATTATAATACAGTTCGACATGACTCGGAGCGAAGCTGACCATTCTGTCTTTTATCGTCACTCATCTACTGGTTGCATCTACCTAGTGGTTTATGTCGATGATATTGTCATCACAGGTAGTGATCATCTCGGGATCTCACAGGTGAAACATCTTTTTGAAACATTTCGAATAAAGGATCTCGGAAGACTTAAATACTTCTTGGGGATAAGTAAGCACGATCAGAAATGGGATCATTATATCTCGAAGAAGTATCGATGGATATTACAGAAGAAGCAGGAATGTTAAACTCAAAGCGTTGTGACCCTATGGATCCCAATGTCAAGCTCTACCGAATTAGGGAGCCTCTACTAGATCTGAGCGATACTGAGCGATTAGTAGGAAGACTAAGTTACCTTCTTCATTTACTCGTCCGGATATCTCATTTGCAAGTGTAGTAAATCGGTTCTCGACTCTCCATGTATAAGAACATTGGGATCTTTGTGATTCGCGTTGTTCGATATATCGAGGCGCTCAGGAAAGGGTCTTTTGTATGAAGACAAAGGCGTACTCGAGTCATAGGATATTACGATCGCGGTGGCGGGATCTCCCATTGATAGGAGATCTACTTCTGGTTTTTGTATATTTATCGGAGATAACTTTGTTTCTTAGAAAAGCAAGCGAATGTTGTGGCAAGATCCAGTCTGAGGCGATATCGAGCTATGGTCATCGGTCAACAACTTATATGGCTCAAACAGTTGCTTGTGAGCTAAGGTTTAGAGGCGTTACCAAATGTCACTTATATGTGATAGCAGTGCCGTCATGCATATCGCCTCAAATCGATTTTTAAGCGAGAGAATAGCGTATTGAAGTCATTATCACTTTGAGAGAGAAAGTAAATATACGGAGAAATATCTACTAGTTTTGTTAACTCACATGATCAGCTAGCAGATATATTTACTAAGTCACTGAGAGGTCCCCGAATTGACTACATATGTAACAAGCTGGGTGCATATAATTTATATTCTTCAGCTTGAGGGGGAGTGTTAGAATATTGTAGATATGATTAGGGATAATTTATTATCCCTAAATATCATTAGGAATAATTATTTCTTAGGATAGAATTTGATTTATTCCTAGAATAGGGTTTGATTTATTCTTTTGAATAGGTCCTAATCTTGTATATAAATAGGGCTTCTTTCATGTAATAGTAGTATTAGTTATTACGAAATAACAGAGATAAAGAGATTGTTTTCTCTCTATTTACTTTCGTGGATAGATGAAGGGGAAAAAATAACAATAGAGGGGGGAAATTTAACGGTTCAAGAAGAAAAAAAATTGAGGGAGGAAAAGGAATTAAGATTAACCTTTTTAAAAATGAAAAATGAAAAAAATAAAAATATTTAAAAAATGCACCTATTGCAACCTCACAAGGATGTCGTAAGGTCGTGGATTGCAGCTCCATGCCAATGTTGGTTTGCGAGTGGAACGGTAAATTCCACACTGAGTCAACCAACATGGCATGATATTTTATACCATGATATTTGCTTTTGAGCCTTTGTACTGCTACTTCAGAACACACCCATCATGAATAGCCATTAGTGCACCTTTGTGTTACATTACACTTGTTTAGTTTTTCCTTTTAATGTTGAATATAATCCTAAGTTGTGATCAAAGAGACATGTTTTGCTATTCTTCTTTTCTTCAAACTTTTCTTTTCCCTTTTCCTTGGTTTTCCTCAAATTTGGACAATCATACTTAAGTCCCCTTCTTGACTTTATGTTTTCCTGATTGCAATTAAAGCACCCTCCCAATCCTTTTTCTTCTCTTCCTTGTTTTTTTACCTCTTTCTAATTTCACTTCTATTTAAATTTGGATTCATCATGAAAGTCGTCTTTACTTTGTGGACTGCATGCGATTCTTCATCACTCTATGATAACAATGAAAATAACAGTGATAAACAAGTTTTAGAATTTTAAGTTGTGCTAGAGTTTGTCTTGGACCAAAACAAGTTTTAAAATTTATAAGAATATTTGAACTTATATATATATATATATATATATATACAATTTTGATAACATATCCTTCCATACTCATATCGTTTCGATTCTTAATATTCTAAAAATATATAACTAATTTATATATGAACTTATATATATATATATATATATATATAAACCGGATGTGTTGGCTATTGACCTTCTTCCTTCCAAAGTTCAAAACTTTTTGCTTTAGTTCTTGTATTCATTTTGAAATTGTTGGGTCTCTGTATGTTATGAAAGAATATGTTTATGGTCTCTGTCTTACTATTTTTCCTGTGGATAAATTTTTTAAGTTTTTATTAATATTTTCCAATACTTGATGTCAATCTTTAAATTGGGTTGTTCCTGATAGTGTTTGTTCTATATGTAAAATTTTTATTTCTATTAGGGTAATTCTATGGTGTAGCGAAGTTAACAAGGCAATTATAGTGTTGTTCTGTTGGGTTTATATCTGGTCACTTTTGCTTGATAAATCTACTTTATAATATCCATCTTCTTTTGTTTTTGTATATTATTGTGTAATCTAAAGCCTCTTCATAATAATTATTTTTGAATTTAACATGGTTCATTTATATTTAACGTCTTCTAATAGTTGTTGTATATTTTGAATTTTTAAGTTTTATCTTTTCTTCTGTTGTATAAACTTAAGTTCTTACCTGAGCTATAGTCTTTATGTTGTATTTCAAAGTTTCTGGACTGATTTTCTTCTATTAGATTTGCTAACCTTAAAACATCCTTTATTGGGTAAATTTATAAAATTAGTTCGTTTAATTCTGGCGTTCATCCATTCTTGCGTATTTTTTAAATAGTCTATGTTATGTCCTAAGTCCTCGATCAATTGATTTTGCTTAACCATTTCAGCCTTTATGTCTTCTAGTAGTTTCAAGGTGTCTCTTTGTAATGTTATTAAATTTGTACCGATGCTAATAAGGAGATCAGTGATGGTATTGAGATGAGGTTCGTCAGAATGAAAGCATGAGTTAGGACACGAGATCTAAAATACCAGAGATGGATTTGAAAGTCTAAAGTTTGTATATTTCTTGAGTGTTGGGATGCTAGATCTAAGTAGTCTAGTCTAGAAGTCCAATACATGCATGGTCCACAAATCTTAAGGCTCTGATACCAGTTTTTTTTTTTTTTTCGTTGCTATAGTGACTGGTGCTACCGTGTTTTTCTACCATGGTAATTTACACAAATGTAAAAACATAATGATTCTCATGTTACGGCATACTATCAAGACCTCAAGCAGGTGTCTATGCCACCTAGGAAGAGGTCAAGACAGCTATTTTAGGAAGGAATAAAAATTCCTCGTACAAAGACTTTTATTCACTAGAAGAAGTTTTTACAGTTGTAAGACAGAATGTCGGGACACATTACTACATTAGCACCTTACGGGAAAGCAAACATTAGCTACTCCTGAAGTCACTTATTCAGCAGCTGTGACAAAACAAGAAGACAGCTGAAACAATATACTGACAGCACAACGTTAAATAATCTTCTCGAATACATCAACATATACATCAGAACAATGGGAGAGAAATCAGCTTGGCTTGATTTTTGTCTCTTACAAGAAGCTCTTAAGTGGGTACATGAAAACCCTCAGGATGGAATAACAATTAGTTATAAAAGATAATTTAATTACAAACTAAAATGTCAACAGAAGTTCGATTCCTGCAAGGAAGCAGAGAACAAGTGGAGTTGTAATTGTCAGCTTCTCTACCGCTTTAAGAAGGCCAATATAGACCTGAGATATTACAATCCTAAGCAAGACAAAGAAAAAACAATTTCTACATTCCTACTAATGGACTATATGCTACTAAACAAATTATGGATACATGACATAGAATCTACATTAGAGTTCCCTATAAAACTAAGAAATTGCATCAGACACCTTATGGAAGAAGTTTTCAGAATGTCATACAATGCACATACAACAACTCTCCGCCAATAAATTTAAAGATAGAGTCAGCCAGGCATGTGATCAGACTAGAAGTACAATGAGGGTTTTCTAAAGACGAACCCATAGCTGAATATTATCCCTCTGATAGAGATTTATATTGGGAGGCACTTCCGGCTCCTCTTAAACAACTAAAATATTAGAGAGCTTCTATGCAAGGTTCTCAATAGCTATGGGATCCTAATACAAACCCTTTAGCTTATACATTAGCCGCAGAAACATGTACAGAAAAGGTATACTGGGCAACTCATTATGGGACAGTATTCTTCCCATTCAAAACAACCACACAACATTAGACATTGTTCCAACATTACCAAAAGAAGAATGATGACGGACTTAAAAAGAAGAATAGAAGAACAGCCCACCAATTTAGAGAAACTTTAAGACAGACCAACCCACCTTTACCAGTCGGCCCATCAGAAACAACCTCACTAGGATTGGATTCAATTGGAAAATAAAATCTAGAAAACATGATGGAAGTATGACAACACCCGTACAGTACCAAGTACCAACACCTGTGAAGCATCTCCCTACAGTATAAAACAGCTACTTTCCAGCTCAAAAGCCTCCACTCAGAAACAACTTTCACCCGTGATGTTTCCACTTACCCTTAACATACTCCAACACCGCAGAGACACCATCTTCTCCTTTCTCCATATATAAGACAGCCTCCTCTTCTATCTGAAAGCATCCAAGTTTGTTATCTAAGTTTGTATGTAAATTTAAGCCTTTGAGTGTGAGAGTACTAGTCCCTGAGTTCGAGTGATTTCTTTAAGTTTCTTCTCATATTGTAAATTTATTTTCCTTGTACAAATTTCTTTTTCCCCTGTAAAATATATTGCTCTTATTAAGCTATGAACGGATAAAAACTCTTTGTTTATGAGAAGTAAAGGCTGAATCTCATAACCTTTCTTTTGATCTTCATGGATCCCTCAGTCCTTTTCCTTCTTTATGAAGGTAACTGGTGCCATTAACTAGTAAGACCTGCACGGACAGGAGGAGCACCAGATAAGACCTCTAATAGTCGGGACACAGTAAATATATATGATGACAGGTGAGGCTCACTGGGAAGAAGAGATCAAGATAAGGAACTGAGATTCATTAATACTCTTCTCAGAAATATTTCCTCATAATTTATTAAAGCTTTCATATTTTCCTGCATCTTATTCTACATTTCTATTTTTCTGCTGCTACTATAGAAGGGAGCCTTGGCACAACGATAAGGTTATTGCCTTGTGACCAAGAGGTCACAGGTTCAAATCCTGGAAACAGTCTCTTGCAAAAAAGCAAGGTAAGGCTGCGTACAATGGATTCCTTCTCCGGTACCCCGCGTGGCGGGAGCTTCGTGCACCGGGTTATTTTTTACTATAGAAGCTTAGGATCTGGGTATGGTTGTCCTTCTGAGATAGCTCTCAGAGCAAGTTTGCCCTCCAATAAAATCCTAGTTTCTTTATCTGCAATTTTTATTTCTAATTCAGACCTAAGCAAAAGACTAGAAGAATTAATGGGCATAGATAGAAACACAGAAGTATTCTCTAATGAACAATTAAATGTCCTTAATCCTAGAAGATTATAAGGAAACAGTCTTTTCTCACTTCAAACCTCCTTATATGGAAACAAAAGAATAGAAGCTTTACATCTTCATGAAGGAAGACAAGAACATTTGACTCTAATAACAGAACAATCAGCTAGACAAATCTTACTAAGAAACAAAATTATATACATTTAGGCTAAATAGAATTTGGTATTGGAGGACTTACAAGGAGAAAGGCTGGAGGGAAAATACTGATTGTATTATATGACTCTAGGTTTCAAGATAAAAGCTATTATTGGATTAATGGAAATTGACATGAACGATAATATAGGTATAACATATTTATACCCTAACTTCAACCTGACCATTAGAGATTTCGCAAAGCATATCAAAGTAGTAGTACAAGCTAGAGGGTATGGTAACTTCCAGGGTAACAACATATGCTTAGAGATGATTTTCTTAGGAAAAACTATGAATAACATACATAATTCTTTCAGAATACAAATGGAAGGAATTATAGAAGCCCTTAATTCCAAAGGAACAAAGTTTCTAAAACCAAGACAATACAACTCAGAAGATTTAGCTAATCTAGAATGGACAATAAATTTATAAAATCCAGAACTTCTTCTACAACCAACAAATTCAATTTTATATAAAGATAGAAATGGAAATCTAAACATCAGATTCTCTGGATATCAACCATCTTCTACAGAACTAGGAGAAGATGAAGAGTTGGAGAATGACCAAACAAATACACGAAGGTTAAATCTAGTACATATAAAAGAACAAAAAAACACACCATTAGAAGAACTCCAATCCCAATTAAAAGCTGTAGGATTACAGCATTTAAATCTAGTTAAAAAACAAACATTACAAGGGCAAGCTAGACAACTTAATTTTATGAATCTTAAAGAAAATTTTGAAGAATGCTATACAGAAGGGATAATAGGTGGAATATTTGATGATTTAGGTGAATACGTTTATATACCAAAAGAAGCATCTATGCAATTAACTCCACAAGAACTTAAAGAATTAGGAAATTTTGATAAAAAAACATAACAGATTAGCGGAAGACATGTTCTTATATCTAGATGAAGATGAAAACATAATAGCTAAAAAAACAGAAGATTCGAACAATCGAGATACCCCACACAATAGAAATCTAATGAATATGGCAAAATCCTCAGGAACAAGTCGGCCAAACCATATCAAATTTCTTATCCTGAAAGCCAAATGAGAACTTTAGACTATAACCGAGGACCCTCCAAGGACACAAATAGACCCTCATACAAATAATAATTCATTATTAAGAACATTAGGAAAAAGAAAACCACCGGAAGTTATTTTTTTTAGAAAAAAAGCAGTACTCCTAAACATTACTGAATGTGATCCACAATTATATGACAATTATTTAGAATAATGGACAGTAACAGTCACAAGGGACTATCAAGCTAGACATGAATTAGATGTAAAAACTGGAGACGCAATGCTTAGAATTGCAGAGAATTATTTAGGCGATGTTGCACGAGCTGCATGAGAATCCTTTAAGGAGATATTCCCGGAAAAAGTAACAAAATTAGCAAATCAGGGAAAAAACATCCTAAACTTTTGCTACGCAATGCATAAGATACTCATAGTTAGAGATGTCAACACAGGCCTAGCCCTACGGCAACAAGAAGCAATGAGAGACCTCGAATAATTACAAATTAACAATTTGTCTTATATTAAGTATTTTTGTAATGATTTTTTCGCCCTAATAGCAGTCTCTGGCAACTATTATAACCCAGATCTTGGAGAAAGACTATTTAGTAAACTACTAGGAGAATTAGAAAAAAAATACATAAATATGGATTGATATGAATGTTACAGACATACATAACAATATGGGAGTAAGAATCCAATAAATTATTACAAAGTTAAAAGCCAACCTCGTATGAGTCGCATGGTTGTCGATATGCCTCGCACGCAACCTCCGTAAGGTGGCGTGGCTGCGGCAACGACAAACGGGGAAAAAAATCAACTTCCTAAACTATAGTTCAACTATATATTAAATAAAATCAATTAAAATTTATTTTATAAATTTATATGTTATAAATAATAATTTTATTACTATTAAAATTTATTTTATTTTTTAACCCTATTTAATGAAAATTAATTTTATTATTATAATTAATTTTTTGATATTTTTTCCCTTTTTGTAATTATTTTTTTTTAATATTTAAATTAGAATTTCATTTTTAATTTATGTATTTTATATTTAAAAATTATCGAAATTTATCGATATGACACGATACAATATCGAAACTGTATCATTCTGATCGCGAAACTGAAACCTCGATACGGGTCGAAATTTTAAACCTTGCCTATATTCAAATACAAAAAACATTAAAAATGCAACAATATGGTTTTTGCAGCCAGATTTATACTCCACAATAATATGGTTTGGCCTCACGGAAAATAGATTCTAGAAATATAAGAAGACCTCCCAAACCAAAGAGAAAATTTAAAAAGAATTATTTTCTTAGAAAGAGCACAGCTCGAAAACTTTACTTAAATAAAGAAAAACCTGTAAGAAAATTCAAGCCAAAGAAAACCTATGCAACTACTCTCACATGTTTTGCATGTAATCAACCAGGACATTTATCCTCAGAATGTCCTAATCGAAGAAACTTATACACAAAAGCATCAAATTTAGTAGCTAGCACAAACGAAGATCTAATAGAAGTACAATAAGATATTTCTGATACGTCTTCAATTTATTCTATAGTATCTGTCAATGACACAAAAGAAGTAACTCTAGAACAAATCCCAATATACAACCCCACCAGGATATGGATACGCTGCAAAATATGGAATAGCCTTACCTGAATTCTTGAACCAGTCATGGGAAGACTTAGAAACCGAAGACCCAGAACAACCAATAAGTATAAATTACATGTATAGATCTGAAAGGAGTTCTTATCCTCCTCTTAAAAACACATCCTGTACACGAGTGGAAACTGAAGGAAGGTACTAGTTATATACCTTGTTTTCTATGTGGCTTCAACTCAGCCATTAATAAACGAAGAACATGTAAACAATGCAAACAACAAATCTGTAATTATTGCCTTAAAAATAAATATAACATTGCTATTCCTGAGCCAGCACAGTCTCAAGGATCTAACCGAAACCAACTACTAGAGGCCCGGATTTCAGTCCTCGAAACACGGCTTAATCTGTTAGAAAATTAAGTCCATACTCTACAACAACAAGTACAACATCAAGCTTACGATCCATCACTTTTGCCACACCAAATAGACCCCACACTCATTAACCCTCAGTTTCTTCCCTCTACCAACTCACATAATCAGATCTTTATTCAGACTCCTAGTATTTGTAATATAGGATTTGCCGTAGAACTTCGAGTTCAATGTACCCTTAGTATTCAGGGTCACAATTAGACCTTCAAGCTTTAATTGACACTGGAGCCTCCAGTTCTACGGTTGATGAAAGTATCCTTACTTCTTTTCTTCCCCAACATTTAATTAAATATACCAATACCCCACAAATTAGTACTTTATTTGATGGATCCAAACATACGATCCATAAGTATGTTCATAATGCCCATGTCAAATTTTACACTAATTGTGGATCGTATAGTTCTCCTATTACTGTTCCTAAACTTTGGGTCACATCCCTCAAACAGACTAAATTACACCTCATCCTTGGACTTAATTCCTCGCTCTTCTTCTTACTAAAGATTATGCAGTCTTTATGTCCACCCCCATCATCTCTCCTCTTTTATCCAACTATCCTTCCTCTTTCCATGCCCCAGAGCATGGTGGACCCCCTACACAAGAACAACTTGACAACATGCCTGCTGAATTATCTTATAATAACCCAGACACACCTAATGATCATGATGATTTTCCAAAACATCTGATTGACCAACTAATCCTAGAGAAAGTAGCAGAAGAATGTCAGTGTGCAATACCTGGAGAATGTAAAAAAGAATTGTCACCAAGGTTGGCCGTCCAGAACAGCCCAGAATTTTTGGAAATATCCAATTCTCTAGATGACTTAGAAATTGATATTCACAATGATCTTGTAACCACAACCTACTTCTTAAATCTATTAAAAACACAAGAAGATCTAGATCTTATAATTTCTAGACTAGAAAAACTAGAGATAATAGAAGAAAATCCTACTAAACATTGGAATTTGTACAAGACTTACTGTAAGTTAGACACTATCAATTCCGACATCACAATCAAGACTTTAAGTATACAAACTGGAAAATAGAAGAATGCAAAATGCATAATAAACAGTTATTAAACCTCAGCTTAATACAAAGATCTATTTCTAGACATAGAGGTCCTGCCTTTATAGTCAATAAAGAATCAGAACAGAAACGAAGACAGTCTAGAATGGTTTTTAACTACAAACGATTAAATAATAATTGCCATGAAGATGGCTACACAAATACTCCTAAGAGAGTAATGACATTCGGACAACAAGAACTTCCTCCGTACACAGATTCAGGAGACCACTTTCTCTTTGAAGCTGAACAAACTCTCGATCAAGTTTAGAATTGTTTAATTGACAATATATGGTACATTCCTATAATACAATCAAAAGATTGTTGTCATTAATGCCTTGGTCAATTATTTTCAAACAATAATAGAAATGCCCATAGAAAAGAAACTATTACATCTCCATGAGAACTTGAGTATAGCGGTAAATATACAAATGTTCTCACACCATAGATTGGATAAAAATAAATATTATAGAAAAATTGATTATTTAAAATTTGAAATATGAAACATAGGAAATGTTCACTGGTAAAACAATGAAGTAATAAATACTATGATTAGAAGAATAATTAAAATTTTGTATTTACAAAAGACAAAATGGATGGGAAAGAAGGAAAAAATGATTAAAAAAACTCAGGCTTTAAGTTATGATACATAGGAAAGAGTAAAATAAAAAATGGAATGCGTATTGTTGTAGACAGTTTATTAAAGGATAAAATAGTAGAAATAATTAGAAAAGGAGATAGGATTATAGCTCTTGAGATAGGAATTGTGAAAGAAACTATTAATATAATTAGCATATATACATATCAAGTAATCAGATGAAGACACTAAAAGTAGATTTTGGAAAGACTTAGATGAGGTATTATAAAAAATTCCACCAAACAAAATAATTTTAATAGGAGATCTAAATGGATATAGGAATAAAAAATAAGGAATATAATAAGATGCATGGAGTTATAGGTTTGGAACGAGCAATGAAGAAGGAAAAACTATATTAAATTTTGCGATAGCATATGAACTTATACTAGCTAATATATTTAAGAACACTTAGTCATGTTTAAAAGTGGGAATAATAAATCACAAATTGACTTTCTAATAGTGAGGAAGAATGATAAAAAGATATGTCAAAATTATAAGGTCATTTCTGAAAAAAAAACTTAACTACCTAATATAGATTGGTAGTGTTAGATATGCACCTTAAGTAACTCCTATAAATAAATGATGAAAGTTGAAAGATGAGAAATAAAATACATGACTCGAATACTACATGGAATAAAATGACATTAAAGTTAAAAAATGGTAGCTAAAGATGTACTCGGTGAATCAAAGTTGTGCACCATCAAGTAAAAAATCTTAGTAGAATGAGAAAATACAAGAGAAAGTGAAAGAAAAACGAATAGCCTATAAGATATTATACACTTGTACGAACGAGGAAAACTTTAAAAAAAAATATACAATAGTCAATAAAATAGTAAGTGAAACTAAAAATAAAACTTTTGAACATTTATATCGACAATTGAATACCAAATAAGGGGAATAGGATATTTATAGAATAACTAAAGCTAAACAAAGAAAGACTAGAGATCTTACCCAAATAAGATGCATTAAAGATGAATATAATATAGTACTATTAGACAATGAGGAAATAAAAAAATGATGAAAGAAATATTTTCATCAACTTTTTAATGAGAATAAATAGAGAGAAAAAACCCCTTTAACCTCTTTAAGGATGGTTAATTTTTTTTCCTTCCACGGGATAAACAGAGAAAAAAAAAATCTCTTAAATAATGGTTATTTTTTTCTCTCTTTCAGTTTTCCATGAAGTAAATAGAGAAAAAAAAACTATTTCACAAGGAGGAAACAAATTGTTAGAAAAAATAAATATGTTATAACCTTGTAAATATCCTACTATGCATTAAGTGATTCTATATATAAATTTTATTTAATTTTAAACCGATCAAAATAAATCCAAATTAAATGTAGTTTAAACCTACTTGATCTTGCCATGTCGACTTAGTGCCCTTTAGCTAATCCTAAATTAATTTTTACTCAATAAGCATCAAATATTTCACTAGATAATATCAAAATTTAAATTCAACATCACAAATATAATCCCACAGTAAGTACCTATAATAAAAAAATATTTTTTACTTAAGTACCTATAATAAAAAATATTTTTTACTTAATATATTTATATTTAAAAAAGCACGAACATTGTATCACTAGGAAACGATAGAGTACCGAAACTATATTGTTTTGGTTCTAAACCAAAATTTCAATATGACCCGAAATTCTAAACCTTAATACTTTAATATTTTTAATTAAAATTGATAAATATTAAACTGATAATAATTATAGTATTGATAATTTTTAAATTGATGTATTAATTTCAAATCGGTTTAATTAAAATTCATCAACTAAACTGATAATAAAACTGATATATATACGTGTGTTATTAATGCTTGATTACGAATTTAATTAAAACTGGTATAATAAGTTTAATTGAAACTCATATATGTTTTAATTAAAATCCATAACTTGTGATTTTACAATTTTGGGTTACTATCATCACTCCCTCTACCTCCTCTCCACCACGATTTTGCTAGCGATCATCAACGATTGGCTGGTGATCGCTAACAACTACCTCCTTTAACTCCTCCGACTATAATTTGATTGCGATTGTCGTTGGTATGAAAAAGAGTCAACACCTTCCATCGTCATCACTATCGTCCCTTACCATGAGTCACCACTAGCCTCTTGTTAACGTTCGTTGATAAGATCTTCATTCTTAAGCTTTTATAATCTACCCTCCCTCCCAAGCTATTATAGCCAAGGTTTAAAATTTCGACCTGTACCGAATTTCGATCAGTGACCGGAACGATACGGTTCGTGCCGATACCGTTTCGATACTTTTTTTTATTTTTTAAATATTAATATTTAATTATTTTAAAGTCACATTATTCATTTTATTTCAAGTATTTATTGTTAAGTAGATTGCAATTTCTTTTCTTAAAATAATTATTATCAAAGGGATAAAAGTAAATAAATATACTTTTCTTTAAAGAAAATTGATATATCATTCATTTAAATTAAAATTGATACATTATAACATGTTATTTTGTTAATACCAAAGAGAGTGTAAATCAGATGAAAACATTGGTTATATATATATATATATATATATATATATATATATATATATATATATATATATATATATCAAATAAAAAAATTTTATAAAATTCTAAAATTATTTCATTTTTTTTTAATTTAATTAATTTTTAAAAAATAATTAAAGATTTAATTTTAAATAAATTATAAATTCAAATTTAGGATTTTAATTAAAATATCTTTTTTAAATTTTTAAATACAAATATAAATTTATATAATAATATAAATTAATTAATAATTTATTTAATTAAATTTTACCATTTAATTAATTTATATCATATATACAATTTTAATTAATAATTTATTCATTGTAATTATATTATAATTTCTATATTAATTAATTATATAAATTAAATTTTTATTAATTCTCCGATAATGATCCCGATCAGCTGCGCGATCGCCGATCGCGATCGCGATGCTGCAGGGATCGATCGCGATCACAATGCTGCAGGGATCGCGATCCCTAGTGCAGTGATCGCAATCACGATCCCGAGCGCGCTCGAGATCGCGCGATCGGGATCCAGAGCATGCTCGGGATCGCACGATCGCGATCGGGATCCCAGCGCGATCATCCCAATCCTATAGTGCACGATTGGGATCCTAAGCGTGATCACAATCCCAGCGCGATCATCCCAATCCCGCAGCTGATCCGGGATCGCAAATCGCAATCGAAGCATCTCCAAAAAAAAATTGTACCGGTAGTGATCGTCGCCTCGTCACCACCTGCTCTGCCTCGTCGAGTAATTTTCGTCACGCCTTCGCTGTTGCTTCCAGATAAACTGCTTACCTTCATTTATATAGCTTTAATTAACACTGTTGCGAAGTTTTCGATCCACTTCTTTAATCTCGTGATCGACAGAAGGAACAGATTCCTTCTATCAGTCGCGCACTGATCGCGCATTTTACCGAAATCATGTGTGTGTTCCGGTATCGGTCCCACGTCGAAACGAAATAAATGGTTGATTTCGCCTGGTACGCCTCGGTATTTAAAACCTTGATTATAGCCTCTTGTTCATGTCACCATCATCATTCCCATCTATCTCATCCTGTTCTTCCCACAAGCATGTGAGTCGCATGACAAAGCTTAAGAGACTAGTACAATACGACCTACACATGCATGCCAACAAAGTTTCAGTGTCAACCCCACATCAGAAAGCTAAAAATCGCCATAGAGGTGGCATAGCTAAAACATTGGTGATTAGAATAATGAGGATGAAGATGATAAATAACTCCTCCTTTCTTCCTATGCTAGAAAAGAAACCCTTAGATTGCTTCTCAACATCCACTTTTTGCTTCGTATAGTTTTACTATTAAGAATATCTCTTTTATGTGCACACTCCGAGATTTCTTGATAATGTAAAATCATTCACAATTGAGGTCATTAAAGAATTCTTGGAAAATTCCAAAGCACTTCTCTATTTGTGAGTTCTTCTCTAATACCCATTGATCAACTTTTTATACCTTAAATGCATTTAAATAGTGGTCTCTCCATCCCTCATCTTGAAAGTCTTGACTTAGGTTCTCAAGAGGTCTCTATTAGAAACCTTTGCATCGGATGTGCCATTATGCAATTCTATCAACTTCTCCTATAATTTCTTTTCATCCCAATCTTATTTAACTCGTGTAGGGAGCACATTTGTTTAAAGCAATTTGTGTCTTTGCATCTATTGAATACTCTTTCACTTTATTTCTTGCTCCATCTTGCCGAATTGATCAAATCTCAATCTTGATCAAACATGGCATCATACCTGCCATATTAAAATCAATTAAAAATACACTTCTATCTTTTGCCGACACGAATTAAAACCGACTTCAAACTTCACTAGTAAAAAATGAGTCCTCACTTTGCTATCAACTGTAGGATCAATAGTCAATCTGAAAGTCTATTCGAGTAATTCAACATGTGCTAGGTAGGGTGAATAGATAGTAACCTAAAATAAAATTTTCTTGCCAATATAAATTAATCAAGCTTGTTAGTTTGCATAAGGTGCTTGTGTGCAAGTTGCATCATATATCTTCAAAGCAAAAACAATATAAATGAAAGAATACAATGCTATATTGCATCCTAGCATAAAAGACACTTAAACATTTGCTTAAAAAAAGTAAACTTACATAAAAATACATTCTAAACTTTGATGATGAATTATACAACAACTTTATAAAGCTAAACTAATGCCTATACTAGCTTGCTCGCACAACCCACCAAAATATGAGTTGGACCCAGCATAGACACTAGGTCAAGCCCAATGCAAACTCGAGCAAGGCCCACTTGTTGGCCCAAGCCCAAATTTACTTAAAAATTCCAAAAAGCCTACAACTTTTTCACGCTTCTAAAATTTATTTTTGATTTTTTTTTATTTTCTAAATTTTTATTATTTTCTATTTTTGGTTTCTTTGGTATTTTTATGTTTTATTGCTTTTTATATTATTTAATTTTTATGTTTTAAAATAATTCTCAACCAGCGAACTTAGGCCCAAGCCATCACGAGCATGAGTCAACTAGATCAACTCGAACTATGCTCGTGCCAAGGAAGAGGGAGTTTCTTATATTGGAATAATATTATTTTGGTAGCATTCCGATGCATAGTGACAGTGATGGATTTGTAGTTAAAGGAAAAAAAGGAGATGAACAAGAAGGAGATATCGTCTATGCCAAGTGCTATTGAATTTTGATAATTTATTGAACCGATACATGTCAACTATTTTCCCACCACGACATGAGATTTCAAACCATGAGTGTGATAGCATGAGCTATGCCTATCACGACCCATGATATGATGTGTCGTGCTCGACCCAATATGACTCATGTTCGGCCCGATACAATATGTTATGTTGGGCCTAATAAATATCATGTTCGACCCAATATAATTACATCTAAACGGGCCAAGGGGGCCTATCATACTTGATTCAAGCACAAGCCATTGGCATTGTACAACATAACCATTAATTCATTGGAGTACAATTACAAATTATAAACTATGGAGTCATTTAGAATTATAAACCACAAAATATAGATGGTCAATTTATAATATTCTCAATTAATAATTAAAATTGAGAAAGGATGGAAATATAAATTATATAGTTTTGACGACTGAATTATAATATGACCATTAATGTAGGCACCTATGTCAAAGCCAAAAAGAAATCTGAAGTAGTTATACTAACTTTAATCGCATTGAATATTATAAGGTTAAATTCCAATCAATTCCAATATTTTTCAATCTAGATTTGACCGAAAAGTAAACCAAATTCATCAAATTTCATTTCTAACTTAATTTCTTTGCATCTCTAATTTTTTAAATTTCTTCATCAAACTTAGTGAGACTAAGATTAAAAAAATATTGAAGCCAATAGCTACCCAACCCAAGCAATCCTAATTTTGGCCCATGTTTATCATATTAGTCATCAACTAGATATAAAGAATATCATCATATCAAGCCTATGTTTGTCTAGAATGAACAGCAAACAAAGAGAAATAAAATAGAAGTAGCGAGAACAGGCATGTGAGAAAATGCACATCTACGCCCAAAAAAAATGCTTACCATGCCATACAAAGAAAGAATGTGAACAACATCCACTCCAGAAATTGCAAATAAAATAGCGCTGAGAACAGGCATGTGACCGATTAAATAATTCCCTGCCCCTGGAGCTGAAGAATCAGAAGGAATAGGAGGAGATAGCAATTTGACTACAATACGCACTACGTGTTCCTGGATTAATAAAGAGCAAGTTAGAAGCATAGGCAAAACAGAAAATCCCAACTCATGAAAGTACAGCTGCAGTAATAACACATCCAAGATAGAAAAAATCAATTCAATTCAAACTTCACTTAAAAAAAATCAGTGAAACGATAAACGAATAACAATTAGTAAAAGTCAGGAGGGAACTTTTAAAGAGGGGAAAGAATATATAAATGTTCTACCTGGACATTCCAGCCACGGAGAAGTGATGCACCACATAGAATCTTAGCAGCTGCTAGTTTTTCTTCTTCTGATCCATTTACTGCAACGTTGTACATTTTCTCCACTTCCACAAAACTAACGAGTAGAAAAAAGCAAGACAATTGGCTTAACAAAAACAAAAATTAGACTGGATTGATTACACACCTAGCATTTTAAGTATATAAGCACTAACCAGCGCAAACATACCATGATATTGGGCATCAACCAGCTTTTGCAACCCAAATAAAACCAAAGTTACTGCAGGTGTTTGAACAAAAACCAGAAACAGTAGCAATTCAAGGTACAACTAAACCCTAAATCCTAAACACACTATTAATTCCAGTTTACTCACTGATCCAGTCCAAACCAACCCCCCCCCCCCCCCCCCCCTATGGCACCATATATATATATATATATATAATTGTTCTTCCCATCTCAATTGAAATCACGGATTAGTTCCCATCTCAATTTGAAATAGTGGGAGAGATCTTCCTTGAGAACATTGTGTCAATTGTCGAAATAGCCATGACCTACACTTGCCAACAAAGCCTCCTATTGGTGCAATAGTATCCCAAGTGGTCCAGTGTAACTATGGATTTTGATGTTTGAACGAAGGGTTTAAATTAGGTCTTGACTTGTGAATTGATATGTGTGTCTGAGTATCTAGGGCCTTGGTGAATGCACGCGCAGAGATGATTTGGTGCAACCAAAGTCATAGTTATTTAACGGCTCAAGCTCCATGGAGATTGGAGAAGTGGGGTATAGGACATCCAAGGGGGTCACAGGATGAGGTGCACCGGAGTTCAACTGTGCTTGAGAAGTAGACTAGAAAGTTGAAGCATAACAAATGGAGCAGGGACAGAGTAAAGGATTGAATGCATCCAAAGGACAAGAAGCTTGATGAGAGATGACTAAGAGATAAATTACATAAGTGAAGCATGAGAATGACATAAGAAGAAAGTCAATGGCTCAGTGCATCTGAGGGACAAGAAGCTAGACGGGAGATGGCCTTGTAAGCAAAGACTCTATAGTGAGTTGAGAATAGAAAACAAATGTACTCAAGCCAGGATAGAGAGCAAGGCTCAACTTATGCGAATTCAGTCATTCGATAAGTCATGGTAGATATACCATTCAACTGATAGCTAAGTAGAATGGGTAGTCAACTCACGCAGCGAACAAAATGGTTTGTTCTAAAGATTGATCAATTGGTAATAGTCCGATTGACTGATGCTCACCTATGAGCAGTCAACTAGTGGAGCTTTGATGAAGCAGTTGCCGAAGGAAATAGTGGTCATACAACGGATTAAGATGCTAATGATTAGCCTACAAATGATACAGGAAGATGATTTCAACAAGCCACAATAAATGGATCAAATAACTAGTTAAGTGGATTAGTCAACTAATGGGTGCCAGCACAGTAAGATCGTCTCAACAAAACAATTCAAGGAAGAGACTATTATAAGGGTATTGAAAGGCCACGAATCATACAACAACACAACATATTCACACTAATATTCTATGATTTTATTTATGCTTTCTTGTTGACCTCAACTACTCTAGTGTAACCCTCTTGTGCTAACCTTAAACTTGTAAGAGGTTTTGCTTGTGTTCTTTTTTTTTTTTCTGCTGCCAACCTTGAACAACCTTCTGAGAACAAGACTAGTTTGAATTTGTATTTGCAAGTAAATAGACACTATTCACCTCCTCCTCCTCTAGCATGTTGGTCATCTATGTATCCATATATCTCTCCGTGCTCCAGCACATTCTAGTCGTCATCCTCCTCTACTCGTTAGAGGTCACTACCTCAGTAAAGTCACATTTGCCTTGTTGCTATTGCCACAGGTCTATCAGAATTGCCACAAGTTGTGCTTGTCAATGAAGCATCCTAGTCCACTCCTTTTCTCTAGGCAAATGCCTATCACTACTAGGGTTCCCCCCTCACCAAAGGCATATCCTCCATGCCCTAGTGTTGCTAGTGTTTTTCCCTTCAAACTCTTCTATGCAACTCTTCCACAACGTGATAATCTTTCTTGAAGCCCTACCTTCCATCCAAGAACCTTAGATGACAACTTTTGTCTAACAACCAAAAGGGGTGAATATTTTATGTGTCTATGCATTTGAAAAGTATTGATGAAGTTGTGCATTTCTGAATAATGCCCATATTTAAGATTTTGTTTGGTAAAATGTTGTTATAGGTTATATCATCTTAGGTTTGATGTTATTTGTGTAGTTGTTCATGAGGTAAGTATGTAGTGTATATATGACATTGTTTCTGTAGTGCCCGTATTTATTATGATTGATGCATATGAGATCATTTCATGCACCTTAGCATGCATTGCTCTTAGTGTGGGTATACATCAGTTGGTACTTAAAAGACATAAGTTAGGACCTGGTAGTCAAAAGACAACCTAACAAACATCTAATGATTTACTTATGGTGTCGATGAGGCCTTTTACAGGTGATAAACTAGTAGATGAGACCTTCAGTGGATAGATGTGAGGAAGATGACTTTCTATCACCTCGATCATATGATAGATACATCAGCGAGTGTTTGTTGGACATAGCACAAATAGGCTACCGTTAATCGTGCATGTATTGGAATATATACAGGCAACACTCTATTCAAAAAATAGAAGAGTGTAGGGGCTTACACACAAAGCCTAGAGGATGGGTCCAACCATACTCGTTGGTTGGTAGTGGTTAGCAGTTAGCAAATATTATATTGATAACAATGTTGATTCCTTTAATTGACATGAAACTATTAAAGTGAGTTGTTACGATGTCTATTTTGTGCATTGGGCTTTCATAGTAAACTATGTTGAAGATGAATAGATAATCATTGAAGTTTTACCTAGAGTTTTACATAATTTACATTAATGAAGTATTGCTGGTGAGTATTTGTAGTTGTTGGGCCTTACTGTATGTATTCATGTTGCCCTCTTATGTCCACATATTCGTACTCGCTTTCCCTACTTTCCCAATATTACCTTTTGAAGTTTTAGGTAGTTTAACCTGGGGCCACTTCACCTTGTAGCTGGCCAACCCTTTTAAAAGGGGATAGGTGTGTTAATGCAATCGACCTCTAATTAAAGTTAATCAAGCTCAAATTAAGTTTTGATACTTGAGCAATATGCATTGATAACCAAGCGATATTTTCAAGGAAGAGATTATTGGTTAGGGATGACCAAGCTCGATTTGTTGATCGAATTAAGAGATTGTTGATCAAGAATGATCAAGCTCAATATAAAAGAGAAAATTGTTGGAAAGAAAAATTATTAGTGTAATCGACCTCGAATCAAGTTAACCAAAATGGATATGGGGTTTCAATGTTAGTCAGTTGAGCGGAAATTCAAGAAGGTCAAGGTAGACCGAATACTTAGCACGAGATGGATGAAATCCAAATGGATAAGGACTAAACACTTGACATGAGATGGTTGAAAGTCTTAACAAGTTATGGAGGACCGAATGTTAGACAAGTGTGGAAGAACAAACAAAGGAGGACTGAATGTCTAGCAACGGTGAAATTCCCGTAAATCAAAGTTAATCGGATGCTTAGCACGATTAGATAAAGTTCTGACAAGTCAAGAAGGACCAGATGTTAAGCATGAGAAGTCTTAATAGGTGAAGGGTGACTAGATGATAAGCGAATGAAGTCCTAACAGATCAAGGGTGACTGTAACAATCAGCTATTTGGAAGCCGATAAGGGAACGCGACTAATTACGTAACAATCAACTAATGGTGATGAGCAGTCGACTATTATGGTCAAATCTGAATTATAAAGAGTCATTCTATAGGTGAATGATCAGATTTAATGGAGCAATCGGCTGATGGATTCAACCAGTCAACTGCTAGGCAAAAATCGATCTAACTCTATAGCCTATAAAAGAGGACTTCGAGGATGTTTGAATGTGTCGATTCTTGGAGATTTTGAAAATGAAGTGTTGTTGCATTCCATACATTCAAGGAGCATTCCAAAGCAACAAAAAATCGAACAAAAACGAAATTCACTTGCAAAATTTGTTTCGATTTCTTTCTATTTCATTTGTACATTTATATTATTGTTGTGTTGTTTGTAAAGAAATAGACTATAAGAGATTTCTCCACCTACGGAAGATATCCAAGAAGGAAAAAAGCATAGTGGTGATAACGTTAAGAATAAGCAACAAAGTAAGAACCAGAGATTCAAACCATGTAAAAATTTCAAGTGTTGTGGTTGTGTTTTTGTTTCTGCTACATGCTAATTCTTTGTAGACAAGCACAATGTACAACAAATCAAAAATCGTTGTTCACCCACCCTCTAGCGACGTTAACGATCCTAATAAGGTGGACCAATGAACCATCTAAGTGATCTAAGGAAAACCCTCAAGTTTTATAATTTAGTAGTTTATTTGATATTATTAATTATTTATATTTTAATATTATAGAAAACTTAGCCATGACGAGTTAGCTCTGTCATGGTCAGTCTCAAGTCCGAATAAAAGAAAAGGGTTGCATTAGGTTGCCAGCATTAAACTAAGACAAATGTTTAATGCATTGATCCATTAAACTATTGTGCAAATGCTAGGTTGTTCCCCGGAAGGAATGTGTTGCAGGGGTCCGACTGTAACGTCTCGGCAAGGACCACTACATATCTGAAACTCGAATGTAGTTTAAATATGTAAGAGTTCGCGTTGCAAGATCTGACTATAATGTATTGGCAAGAACTGGTATATCTCCATGAAAATTTGAGTGTAGTATTAAATAAGCAAGAGTTCTCACACTATAGGTTGGGTAAAAACAAATATAATTGAAAAACTAATAGTCTAAGATTTAGAACATAAAAGATAGGAACCCTCACTGGTAAAGCAATGAAAGTAGTAAATATGATAATTATGAGAAGAATTATTATTTTGTGTGTACAAGAGACAAAATGAGCAGGCGAGAAGACAAATATGATAGAGAACTCGAATTTAAGTTATGATGCACATGAAAGAATAAAACAATAAATTGAGTGAATATTGTTGTAGATAGTTCGTTAAAGAAAAATGTTACAGGAGTAGTTATAAAGGGAGATAATTATAACTCTCAAGATAACAATGGAGAAAGAAATTATAAACGTAATTAACGTATATGCACCTCAAGTAGAATTAGATGAAGATACCATTTTGGGACGACCTAGATGAAGTATTAAAAAGCATTCCACCAAATAAAATAATTTTAATAGAATGTGATCTAAATGGACATGTGGGAGTAAAAAATTAGAAATATGAGAGTGTATAAAAGTTATGGGTTTGGAACCAGAAATGAAGATAAAACTATATTAGATTTTGCGATAGCATATGACCTTATACTAGCTAATATGTTTTTTAAGAAACACACTTGATTACATTCAAAAGTGGGAATAATAAATCGCAAATTGATTTTCTTATGATTAGGAAGAGAGATAGAAAGATTTATAAAGATTGCAAGGTTATCACGGGAGAAAACTTAATTATCCAATATAAATTAGTAATGTTGGATATACGCCTCAGGCCAAGGTTTAAAATTTCGACTCGTATTGAAGTTTCGGTCTGCGACCGGAACGATACGGTTTCGGTACCGTATCGTTCGTTTCGATATTATTTTAATATTTTTTTATCTTTCAAATATTAATATTTAATTATTTAAAATGTTTATTATTAGTTTAATTCCAAATTTTTATTATTCGTGCCTTTCGATCGCGAGAACGCGATCGCGCTCGCGATCGAGCGCGCTTTCCCGGCGCTCGATCGCGAACGCGATCGCGCTCGCGCTCGCGATCGCGTTCCGGGAATGCGAGCGCGATCGCGCTTCGGGAATGCAATCGCGATCACGCAGCGGGAACACAATCGCAATCGTTCCAGCATCTTCTTCCGCCGCTGCCTTACTGCTGCTTATCGGAATCTCGCTCGTGCCGATGCCGGTTCCTCGTCGGAACAAAACAAATCGGGTGTTTCGCCCGAAACGGATCGAAATTTAATATCATGCCTCAGGCATAGTATCAATAGAAGAAAAATATACACGACTCCTATAATTAAGTGATGAAAGTTAAAAGATAGAAAACATAACATATTTAAGGAGAAAGTAGGAGTACAAGTATTAGGTGAAATATAGATGACCCTAATACGACATAGGATAAGATAGTATCAAAGTTGAAAATAGTAGCTAAGAGTGTATTCGGTGAGTCAAAGGGTAATGCACCACCAAGTAAGGAATCTTGATGATGGAATGCGAAGGTACAGAAGAAAGTGAAGGAAAAACGAGCAGTGTAAAAGAAATTATATATTTGTAAAAATGAGATAACTTAAAAAAATATACAATAGCTAAAAAAAAGACTAAGAAGCAGTGAAGGAAGGTAAAAATGAAACTTTTGAACGGTTATATCAAAAATTGAATACAAAAAGAGAAAGAGACATTTATAGAATATCTAAAGTGAGAGAAAGGAAGACAAAAGAACTTACCCAAATAAGATATATTAAAGATGAATGTAATAAGGTACTAGTAAATGGAGAAATAGAAAAGCGGTGGGAAAAGTATTTTCATCAACTTTTTAATGAAGATTTAGGTGACCAACTTAACTTAGGTAATTTAAGTAGGTCAAATGAGTATAGAAATTTAAATTTTTATCGTAAAATTTCAATTTTAAAAGTAGAACAAACTATAAATGGAATGCAAAATAAAAAAGTCATTGGACCAGATGATATTATGATAAAGGTATAGAAGTACCTAGGAAAATAAAGTATTGAATGGTTTACAAAATTATTTAACATTATATTGAAAACAAAAAAAAAAATATGATTAATAGAGAGTAAGTACTCTAATTCTCTTATATAAGAATAAGGAGGGCATACAAAATTATACAAACTATAGAGATATTAAACTAATAAGTCATATCATGAAACTTTAATAAAGAGTAATAGAAAAAAAAAATTAAGAAAGAAGACCACGATTATTGAAAATCAATTTGGATTCATACTTGGAAGGTCGACAATAGAAGTTATACATCTTCTCAGACAACTAATTGAAAAGTATCGAGAGCAAAAGTAAAATTTATATATAGTATTCATTTCCTTAGAAAAAACTTATGATAGAGATCCAAGAGAAATTATATAAAGAATTCTAGAAAAAAAAAGTATTAGCATAGTATATATTGAACTAATTAAGAATATGTACGAGGAAGTAACGACTAAAGTTGACTTCAAGCAGCTTAACTAAAGCATTTCTAATAAAGATAGAGTTATATCAAAGATCAGCTCTATGTCCCTATTTTTTACATTAATCATGAACGAACTCACTGGACACATTCAAGACAGTACTATAGTGCATGTTGTTTGTGAATGATATTATTTTGACAGATGAAACATATGAAAGAGTAAATGCTAAACTAGAATCTCGACGGAAAACACTAGAAGTGAAAGGTTTTAGGCTTAGTAGAGTAAAGACAGAATATATGGAATTTAAGTTTAGCAATATTAAATGTAATAAGACAAGTATTAAGATAGGAGACGATAAGTTGTCTGGAACTAAAAGCTTTAAGTATTTAAGATCATTTTTGCAAGATGGAGAAATTAACAGAGATACAAAGAATACAAACAGGATGGTTGAAATAGAGGAGAGCGTCGAGTGCTTTATGTGATCGTAAAGTATCTCTAAAATTTAAAGAGAAGTTTTACAAAACAACTGTTTAACTTGCTACGTTATATGGCATTGAATGTTAGACTATAACTCGAGCACATGAGTAGAAGATGAGAGTTGCAAAGATAAGGATATTAAGATAGACAGAATAAGAAATGAGAGCATTAGAAAGAAAGTCAGAGTTAAATCTATAAAAAAAAACTCCGAACGATACGTTTAAAGTGGCACAGACATGTACTTAGACGACCAATAAATGTTCTAGTTAGGTGATGTGAAACTATGACAAATATATACATCAAACGAGGAAAAGAGACTAAAAAAGACTTAGTTAGCAACAATAAATTAGATAAAATTTATTTAAGTATAAATGATGATATACTAGAGAATAGAGTCCAATTGCGTAGAATGATTCATATAGTCGACCCCACCTAGTGGAATAAAGCTTGATTGTTGTCGTATTTTAATATTATAGAACCATAATAATATTTTATTTTCTAAATCACAAAGTAAAATATAAAATATTTTCTTGCTTAGTGTGTGTATTTATTGTCTACTTCCCAGTTATAGTTTGGTTATTTTGATTGTAAACTTATTTTAATGTATTAACTATATTCATTAACATTAATTATTAAATTAATTTACTTCTCTTTCCTATTTTACTATCATTTTAATACCAACCACTTAGGCCTCCTCCTAGGGGTTGCCTTTCTATCCTATCTCCTAAACCACCTTTTAATACTCTGGTTGCCCCCCATTTTAGGTTGCTTAACAAGTGGATTGGGCTAGATTCGTGTCACAATTATTGCTTTTCAATCAAGCTAATTTTCTAGCTTTCATATTGCTCCAAATCACGCTGAAGTATGTTATTTGGCAAATTGACTTCAAGTGGGGAATGGCATGCATAGCAACTGCCCATACAAAGCCACCAGATGGTCCTACTTGGAGGAATATATTTTTGTAGAGTTTAAAAAATAGTATTTTACAAAAATTAGTTTCTTGGTAGGAAGGTAACAATATAAAGTTCAAAGATTACTGACCCCTTTCAAAATAAAGGGCTGTAACAACTAATTTGTTTTGCTAGAGAACAAGTAATAATCATAATTTCAAACATTGATTTATTGATGCCTAAAACATTTAGCACCCAAGATTTGCTAATTCAAGTCAATAATACTCCATACCTGAACTAGGAACTTAAAGATATGTCATACTATACATCAAGCAATGCAACTAGATTATTATCAATGACCAAATCATCTTATAATTAGTTTCACAGCCTACCTTGATGCCGGAGTTATCATGAGGGAGCTTTTCAAAGAACCAGTGAGTGGAGCCCCTTCAAGGAAGGTTGACCAAGGAGAGTCTTGAAATGAAGTTGAATCTTTTGATAATGCAGATGGAACGACATAACCAGGCCAGAAGTATGCGGATGTATCAATCAGGTTCCTTGAAATACAGGCATCAACTATTAGATGCAACATGTTCCCAACTGGAAAGGGCAACCCATCAGGGAACAAAATTATGACAATAGGTCAAATGTTTGGTGACAGACAATAAAAGGAAGAAAAGAAAGAAAGCAATACACCAAGAAAAAAAGTATAGCATCAAAAGACAAATTCTTGCTAAAAGATGAGATTTAGATTTATCGAGTGATATGAAACTAAATTCTGTAAATGCATCTAAAGTAAGATCAGTGCTATTAAAAGTAGTAGATGTTTCTGCATGCCTAGGCCCTATGTTTGCCTAAACTAAAGCAAATGAAAATACTTATCGGCAAAAAGAAAACAAATGTGGAAATATATACGATCATGACCACTGACACACAAGATAGAAATACCATTACATACCATAAATAAAAATTAGGACTAAATTATCTATCAATCAAATAGACATATAGGATTGGGTTATACTTGCAAACTAGAAATTTCCAGACGAACATGGTACGCACACTGTTCTAAAAGTGGTATGCAATGTTAAGATAAACTATAAAATATGTAAAAAGAAAATTGTTAATACAAAATCTCAGGGGATGGAAGAATAGCATGAGGCATCAAATAGAGAGCAAGTTTGCATGAGTTTTCTGTAAGGTTGGATTTTTGAACAAGTCCTTGTATTATAAAACAGCAAGTCCTTGGAACAGGGTGTCATCTCTTTATTAGGATTTCCTGCCTAAGGATGTGGGTGCAAGCAAGGTTTAAAATTTCAAGTCGTATTGAAATTTCAGTTTATGACCAGAACAATATGGTTTTTATACTTTTTAAAATATAAAATATATTAATTTAAAATAATATTATAATATTAGATTTTACAAATATTTACAATTACTTAAACTACGAGTTTGATATGTTGGGCGACTTATGTTGCTCGACTGTAGGAATGCACAGTGCTCCGTCTCCGCCGCTCAACATCGTTGGCGATCGATCGGATTCCGATCGCAATCCAATCGGAATCGAAATCCTGCCCGATCACAATCAGAATCCTACCTGATCACGATCGCGACATCGCAGTCGTGATCGGGCTGGATTCCGGTCAAATTCCGACCGCGATCGAACGATGCAAGCGCCCGTTGGGTTCAAGCAATGGGCTATAGCGTGGATTTGATCCTAGGACATCGACGACGAGGAGCGACACTATGCATTCCCAGTCGCGCACAGGTGTGCACGAAACCGTTACGCAGCATATCATTTCTCAGTTAAACTAATATTTTAAAAATTAGAATTGAGTAAAAGTCAATTTATGATTAACTAAAATCTAGACATGATAATTTGGATCATGTATGTTTAAATTTAACTTAATCTAATTTATTTTAATCAGTTTAAATGAAACTAAATTTATATGTAGAATAATTTAGTTCAAATCACAATAGTATTTAAGAATCGTATTATATTTAATTTTTTTATTTTTTCTAGCGATTTTTTTCTCCTCTATCTCTAATATCCTTAAAAATATAGTTATCCTTCAAAGAGGTAATTTTTTTTAACTTTTGTATTTGTCTGTGTAAAAGGTAAAGGAGAGAGAAATTAACAAAGAAAAAGAATTCAACATTCTTAAGAAAAAATTTTCCCATATATTTAAGGAGGAAAGGAATAAAAAAAGAAATTAATAAAGAAATAAAGGGAAAAAGAAATTTTTTTTCTCCGTGTGTTTAAGAAGGAATAAAAAAAAATTAATATAGGAGAGAGAGGAGAGAGAATTAAAGGGTAAAGAATTAATCATTGAAAAGAGTTTAAAAAATAAAGAAAAAGATAAAAATTGAAAGAAACAAAAGGGCTCTCACTAGGCCTCAAGCCAAACTTCATTCGGGACCTCGCGGGCACCAGGCCTCAGGACCTTGCGACCTTGGAATGAATTAAGAGGGGATAGAATTAAGCATTAAAAATAAATAAATAAGAAAAGAAACTAACTATTAAAAAAATAAAGAAAAAAATAAAAATTGAAAAAACAAAATTAAGCAGCCTCTTGCAGGGTCTTATGCAATCATAAACCTCGTAAAAGGCCTCACACAACCCTAGGCCTCGCGAGGCCCCATGCAATGATAGCCTCACATGACCATAGGGTCTCACGTGAGGCGGCAAGTTATCGCACCAATGTCGATGTCATGTCTATTAGTAAGCGAAACAATAAATTCCGTCCATATCAACCAGTACAGAAGAGATTTTAAACGTTAGGTGCAAGCAAACACTCGTCAACCTACATAATTATAGTTCTTTGCAACTTTTACCCTCTGTTTACTCTGAAAGATAGAATGAGAAAGGAATGGAATTCAAAGCGAAAAAAAAACTCTAGGGAAAGGAAAGAGAAAAGAAAATAATCTCTACGAAATGAAAAAAAATGGAAAAGAAAAGAAAATAAACTCTCAGGAAAAAATAAAACGAAGGAAACCTCAATGGTCGCACAAGGCGTCCTTGTGCATGGTCGCTGCTCACGATCGTCGATTGCAGCCACACAAGGTCGTGACCGTGTGGGGTTGGCAAGCCGCACAAGGAAGCCACTTGCAACCACACAGGGTCGTCGCCCATGACCACATGGGTTTGTGGTTGCATGGGATCGTGCCCGCATGAGGCACAACCAAAAGTTGGGAGAAAGGAAATTGATTCGTGGACAGATTCCTAAATTCGTCTGCCCATTTGGTAAGTAGAAGAAACGACAGTGGAAATTTTTCCGCAGTTTTTATTTCCCTCCTTCCTAAGTAAACAGAGGATTAAAATTTCCTTTTTCCTTTTATTTTATTGTACTTCAAAGTTCACTCTTAAGAGGGTGATCCACTCAGAACAAAAACTTATCGGCTACAACCTGGAGAGTTTTGTCGGTTTCAAGGGCTTATTTGAAGCGAGTCAAGATCCTAGGCACTAGGCCCAATCAAGAAAAAACATGCTCTTTAGCCTCATCACACCTCCTTGGGCACCTAGGCAAAGCATACGAGCACCTAGCCAAGCATGCAAACACCTTTTAACACAGTGGCATGTTATGTTTAAAGCATGTATGAGAATTATTACAACAACAACAACCAATCTTTATCCCATTAAGTGGAGTCAACTATATAAATCCTTTGACATCATTAGGCTCGATCCCTTACTATATCATCATTTATATTTATATGAATTTTATCCTATTATATCATTGCTAATCAAGCCTTATACAGTCTCTCTCCTCCTCAAATGATATGCATATTTGTCATAGTCTCAATATCATCTACCTGGGATATTTATCAGTCACCTAAGTTTATATCCATACCATTTTAAACATGCAATCCCGATTTTCTTTTTAATATTCTCATTTCTTATTTTGTTCATTCTTTTATGTTTGCACATCCACCTTATCATTCTTATCTTAGCAACTCTCATATTCCGCTAGTACTCAATCATAGCCTAACATTTAGCTTTATATAATATAATAAATCTAACCACTGTTTTGTAAGTCTTCCATTTAAATTTTAGAGCACCTTATAATCACAAAGAACATTTTACATTCTCCTCTATTTTAATTATCTTGTTTATATCTTATGTAAAAATATTTTGTCAAATCCTCCATCCCTTTGCAAAAAGGAACCTAGATACTTAAAACTCTTAGTTATAGATAACTCGTCATCTTCTTATTTTAATAAATTGTCATGTTATATCTACTACTATTAAACTTAAATTTCATAATATATCTTTACTCTGCTAAGTTCAAAACATTTTAACTTTAGTTTTTCCATCTAAGATTCAAGTTTAGCATTTCCTTTTTCTTTCACGTGTCTTATCGATCAAAACAATGTCATATGCAAATAACATATACCATGGTATCGCATCTTGAAAGCGTCCAGTGATTTTATCCATAACTAATGTAAAAGAGAGATGGACTTGGAGCTGACCATTAATGCGGTAAGTTTGAAATGAAACTGCCATGTCTAGTGAGTTCATCCTTAAGTTTGAAATGAAACAAAAAGGACACAACACCATGTGGTAATCAGATCCAGAATTTGTTCCTATGATGTGACATCAATTCTTGTAATTCATCTGATAATATTTTGAAATGTTTCTTTAAGGCTAACATACCTGCTCTTATAGAAGTATCATTACGCCCAACATTTAGGTTGTTATTCCCAGCCTTGAAATTAGAAACAAAGATGGCTGCTTTTGTGGCAGCATTATTAGCTGCGTTGACAACTGATGGAGGAGGTGAGAGAAGTGCTGAAAATTGTCCCAGAGTCTTAAGCGAAGATATCAATCCATGTCTTCTAGAAGCAAAGTTATTCCCTTCATGTCCATGTGGGCTGCTTCTCAAAGGACTACTGCTGACAGGAATAGGTGTATCATGATCATCCTTCACAACCGAAAGGATAGCCAAAGGGACAAGTGAAAGTAGCATGCAAAGTCGTGCATCTAGGTGTGGGACTGGCCCTTCCTGGGGTTCACGATCCTAAAGTTGACAAGGATAATGTAAGATTTCAAATGTAATTGTTTAATTAAATTTCTGCCGGTGATGTAAACAAATTTAAAAAATTTGCCCAACTCGTTGCACAAGCCGAAGAGCTGAAACCCAAAGAGCTTGAAATGTCTCTTGCCAGCTTGCCTGATTAATTACTTGGAGTGTTTTGGTCAATTCTGTTTAAAAATGGAATGTAAGTGAACTTATGAAACCATGAATGCATAATAAAAAAAAAATAACATAAGGCAAATTGAAAGGGGGTGGGGGGGATTAGAACAAATACTATAATACCTGTAAGAACCTCAACAGAAGATATAGCATATAGATGCTTCCCATCCATTGTAATCTCCATGAATACATCAACAGGAATCCAACAGGCATCCCTTCCAGCTCCAAAACTGTTGCAAGAATTCAAGCTACATGGCCCAGGATCAGCCAGAGCTCCAAGAAGCTGATGCTTATTTAGAAGCTCCCTGCTCGTCACCTTCTTTATATTCAAGAACAACTTATCCAACACGTTGCTTATTGATAACAACTTGTCTGACTTTGATCGGTTGGACTCAACAGTTTGTAGTCTCTGAAGTAGACCATTGAACATCTCAGGCCTGTGCTTGGAAGAAAATACCAAGTCAAAGAAATATCCATAAAATAGTTCAATGTTTTAATCAGTAAAAAAAAAAGTAAATAAACAAATCCTGATGATCATCTGTTTTACAAGAATCACATGTCAGATTTCACATCAATAGACTCCCTCAAATAAAGCACTCTAATGGTGGGTGTTTGGTTCATGAAATGGAATTGGCAAGGAATAGAAGAGTTATTCCTATGGAGTGGAATAGACCAAGAATAAGAATAGAATAGGACTTAATTTGGTTCAGCAGATGCAATAGATTGTTCATCCTCATTTCTAGGCTTGGTACGTATAATAAATAAGTAGCAGCTAAACATTTCTATGCTGGGTATGTATAATAAATAAGTAGCAGCTAATGTACACCTTAGTTTGGTTTGATGTGCTCAATCCACCTAATTCGCTTGGTCTTGCTGGCATGCCAAACCCACCGATCTGCAATGCCCAACTAGAGACCTAACTTGAGAGGCTTGCCTAATTCACTAATGCATTCATCTTGTCAATCCACTTAGCCTAACCAATCTACCCAACTCATTCAATCTGCCTAGCCCATTTGATTGACTTAGCCCATCCAACAAGTACCAGATGACTGATTTCTCTTCAAGTAAAGTCCTAAAAGTATTCACTCTTTGACCTTGTCTACCTGAAATAAAGGAAACTGGAATCAAAAGAAAAACATAAAGGATGGAAGCAGTTTAACTTTTCTTTCCTTTGGATATTTGGAAAGACAAAGATATTTTTAAATTATTTTTCCTTTGTTTGCTTAGAAAAAAAATTAAAAGGATGAAATCATAAATTGATGCAAGGGCATGTATATCCTCCATTTGAGAGTAACTCAACCAAAAAGAATGATATATTGATCTTTTAGGTGCAAAAGTTTTTTCCCCTCCATATCCACCCACATTTCGGCAAAAGCATTTCTAACAAAAACAACGGTCCCTTTTCTGCCCTTAATTTCCATCTTTATACATGTTCATTGAAGTAAACTAAGGATTGAACTTTAACTTCATCTTTTGTCTTCACTGCTTCCTTCCATCTCAACATAAGCAAAATCTAATGGTGTGTTTGGTTCATAAAATAGAATTGACAAAAAAAAATTGATTACTTATTCTTAGGGAATAGAGTAGATTAAAAACGAAATAGGAATGTAGATTTCTTAGTTTGATTCATACAACAGAAAGATGGTTAATTCACATTCTTATGTTTGGTTTATAAGAATGTTGTAAGCAAGAATGGTCTTGAAAATGCTAAAATATCTCTAAGAGTAGTAGTTCATCGAGACCACTTTATTCACCCAAGCTCAATACGGTCAATTCACCTAGGGTGCCTAACTCATCCAATCAACACAAACCACCATTCTCACCCAACCTACCCCAAAGCCTAGTCCACTTGGCTCTCCTAATTTACTCAAGCAATCATGCTCACCTAGCCACACAGACTATCCCATTTGCCTCGTCTACTTGACTAGCCCCTCATTTTGTGGTCCTACTTGGTTTGCTTTTTCTCAACTAGCCACATAGCCTATCCCATTTGCCTAATTTGCTTGCCTAGCCCCTCATTTCGTGGCCAACAGAGGAAAAGTTCACCTTAAGTGATCAATTAAAGATGCAATTACAAAATAAATGTGAGCTAAACAAGTACCTTTTTAAACATTTTTTCAAGGGAAATTCCATCATTAAATATTGTCATAATTAATGATTGAAGTAGACAACACATGGTCAAAAAATCATACATACATGTTGATGTGGATGAGGCGAAGGAAGACTTTGGCTCTTCTATTTGAAGAAATTTTTTCAGCCACTTCAACAGCCATTAATGCATTACTTCGACGCAGATATTCACGATGCTCATTCCTCTTCTCATTTAAATTTGTTGTCATGTCTATCTCCATTAGTTGATTTCCTCCATTAGCATATGCACTACCAAGAAGTCCACAATCTTCAATTGTACAATCAATCAAATTTGTGATGACAGTCATGATGAACAAAACAATTGCATGTCCAACATCCATCTCTTGAACCCCATATGTATCAGAAAGTCGAAGAGCATCATCAACAGACTTTAAAATCCTGCAAATTGGACAGTAATGCAAAGGATTAAATTATAATGTTTAAAATCTCATTCAATATTCAAGAGCAGGATTGGCCAAGTTGAATCAATATCAGCAATGGCAAATTCAATTTTTTCCCCCAAGAAATAAGCAACCTCAAAGAGACTAAGGAAAGGTTTAAAAAAATAAAAATGTTATCTAGAAATTAGTTAGTTTAAATTTGTAAAATCCCGCAAATAAATGGTTAAAGAGTAATATTATTATTGAATAAATTAAATAAATAATGCAGAGTTAGGGATTTAATTAAACCTAACCTAGGTTTAATGCGTATGGGTTTAATTGAACCAAGGTTTAGTCTTATAGAGTAAACCCGACCCGGTTGTTTTCCAAACCCAACCCGTTTTCTTAAGCCGAGCGTTTCTTCCGTTTCTGCATTTACTCTTCGCTGTTTTATTTTCCCCCAGCGTTTCTCCTAGCCGCGCACTTTTTCTTTCCTCCTTCTTCGATCGCTCCTCATCGTGATTCTTCTCCCTTCCTCACCGCAACTCTTCTTCTTCTCACCGCCTAGATCCTGATTTCTTCCCATCCCAGCTCTCGTCGGTCTCCTTGGCCGATCGATTGGACGATGACGCCACCTTAGCCGGTTGCTCTTGCCGTGGGTCAGCCGATTCCTTCCTCCTTGGCGCTCGTCGACCCCTTCGCATGAGCTGATCAGTGGCATTGTCGCCGCGGCAGAGATCTGCTGCCACAGGTCTCGTGGGGTCTTGAATGTGAGTCTTCTTCATTAGATCCAGAGGTGGGATTGTGTTTCTGACTTCGATCTCGTGTCTTCTTCTTCTCATCGGGTCGCAGCTGGTGGTTTTTTAGGGAAAGAGCAGCAGCAATTTCCGGTGGTTGAGCTATCCACGGTGAACAGCTTGGATCGTGAAAGGGGATTGCGTCGTGAGGTAGGTTTTGGGTGTGTTTTCGTTCACAGCAGCTAGTGAGATGGATTTGTGTGTTGTTCACAGCAACATTGAGTTTGAGGACTCTGTTTTCAGCAGGGTTTGGACATTCCGGCGGAAGCTGGGATCCCCGATCTGTTTTCCCCGTGGGTGTGATCCGATCAGTGTGTGAGACGAGAAGGTAAGCTGCTATTATAACTCTAATTTAGGGTGTTGCTCAATTTTCCCTTGTTGATCTAGTTGGTTTTAGAAATTGTTAATTGGGTTGTTTGTAATGGGTGTGCTGTGTGAATGGATGGTGAGTTGAGAGATCAGATCTATTGTGTTGGCAATTGAGGGTTGGGGGCAGAACCGTGAGAGAAGAGGAAGAAGAGTAGCTGTGGAGTTGTGGTGGGATGATCTTGAGGTAAGAAGTGTATGGACCTATGTTTTGGCTGGGTTGTTGAGTTTAAGCGTGGATGGATGTGTGTGTATGGTGATGCTCTGTATGCTTTGTGTATGGGGTTGTGAAGGTGTCACGTGTGAATTGGTGGTAGAGGGATGAATGTAGAAGATGAAGATTCAATGGGAAGATGGTTGTTGTGAATCGGCCAGGGATGAGCGGGGTTTCTAATTCATATTCGTTAAAGGGAGGTGAATATAAGAACGACGTAGTAGTTCATTTGTATGTTCGGCATATGCTTGAACTTAACTGTGGTTGATGATATGTGCAGGACGTGAATACGAGGCAGGTCTGTGGGCGTGAGTAACATTGCATCGAGCTGCATATCAGGTGGGTAATATTTCCTACCCTAATCAAATAGTTGATTATTCTAAAGTGCATGAGTTTCTATATTGTTTATATCGTACCTTAACTCCACTCATGTTATTCTGTGCTTGATACTTAGTCTTTGCACATTGAGATATACTGTTGTTGTTGTCCTATTTCGTTCATCGTTGCTATAAATTACTAATGCTATGGTATGTAGATCTTTAGATGCATAACCATGGGTATGTAGCTAATTATGGATGTTGATTTTGTAGGAACATCGATGAGCGCTAGAGGGGGGTCGTTTGATGGAATTCGTTCGTGCTTGTCTACAATTTTCATTAGCGCAGCAGAAATAAAAATAATAAAGCAATAACAAAAATACAATCACACAAACACAACGATATAACGTGGTTCAGAACCTTAGGGTTCCTACTCCACGGATTGAGCTCAAATGAGCTCTAGCGATGCAAACATCACCACTAATCAAATACACTCCTTCTCAATAATAAGTCGGAGGCGGAGAAACCTCGCGCAAGGATTACAAAAGTAATACAAAAGAAATACAAGCAATTACAAGTGAAATACACAAAAACACATAAAGAAAACTTTACAAATACGCTTTTAGATGCTTGCTTGTTTGGTTGCTTGAGCTGCACTTGGAGACCCTGAATCACCCCAAATCGCCTCAAAGAACCATGCCAAAATCCCTCTCCTCGAGCTTCTTTTAAAGCTGCAACTCGGGCAGGATTCCGCCTAGCAGTCGACTGCTCTTGTAGTCGTTGTGAGACAACGACTTAATCCACGTTGGACAAGTTCCAATGGATAGACCATCAGTCGACTGATCATACCCATCAGTCGACTGATCATGCCTACACTCGACTGTCAAACCCTAACAGTCGACTCGGAAACATTCTTAGCAATCGACTCGGAAACATTCTGTGCCCGTGTCCTCGACCATCAATCGACTGACATCCACATCGCCGATCGCCCGATCTTTGGCGACGACAACAAGGCCACACGGCCGATCGAACGTCATTCGACTCCTGCCGGTCATAATCCATAAGGTTTAACCTCAAGTATGATGCCCTCATACTTGCTAGACCACCCTTAGCCTAGACCTAAACCTTCTGGCCACCTCCATCAGCCTCACGTCTATTGAATCCCTCCAAGTCATCCATGACTTATTCATCCATACGCTAGCCTTCAGGTGCTTCCATCGGCTATTGTCATGCTAAGCTGGTCTACACCGCCAAGGCACATTAGGCTTACACTGTCAAGACACACGCTTGGACTTTACGCCGCCAACCATTGGACTTATGTTGTCAAAACTCCACTCTTGGACTTTACGCCGCCAATATCAACCCTTGGACTTCTCTTGTCAACCCATGTTGGACTTTCCATTTGCCAAAACTCAAACTTGAACTTTCCCTTGCCAAGACTCATGCTTGGACTTTCCATGTCAACCTATGTTGGACTTTCCATTTGTCAAGACTCAAGCTTGGACTTTCCTTTGCCAAGGCCCATGCTTGGACTTTCCATACCAACCTATGTTGGACTTTCCATTTACCAAGTGTCCCACTTGGACTTCTCCAATATAGTCAACCCCAAGTCAACTATCTAGTCAACCCATTGTCAAACAACAGTCAACTCTTTTGTCAAACATCAAAATACTACTCGAGTCAACTCAGTCACATTGTCGTGACTGGGCCGATTCGCAAATCTCCCCTTTTGATGTTTGTCAAACACACTGAGTTAGAACACTAACTCAATCCAATTCTCCCAATTTTCCAAATTGAGAATTCCTAAATTCTCTCCCTTTTTGACATACATCAAAAAGACTCTTTCCGAGGGTGTCAATGTCTCATATCCCAATGAGATTTTACAATCTCCCCCTTAGTCCAAAAACATATAGGATTTCTTCACTCTTCCTAGTGATAAGTCTCATATGACTAAAGAGAGGCAATCCTCACTTCTCCAAATTCTCCAAATCTTCCCCCTCATGAGGAAGAACACATCCATCATTCCATGATGGATAACCTCCCCCTAAAGGCTTACTCCCCCTTGATCTTTGCACCAACAATGTCCTTGGAGAGTTCCTAAGCTTATAGGAACACTAAACCATCAAAATTAAGGGCAAAAGTTCAACCTTGAACTTTCACACACCCTAAAATTGATACACACCCCAAACAACTCTCTTAATCTATTTTCAATGAATTTTCACCCTTTTAATGTTTTTCAAAGCATATTCTAGGGTTAGGAGTAGTTAGGGTAGGCTAACATAACTGAAACATAAGCTAAACATCCTTGTTTACCCGAAATCAGCGTTGGCAATGACTCGACATCACCAATGACCGACTCGATGTCACCGACCGCTAATAAGAAGAATCGATCGATTTCTGCAAATGCGTAAATTCGGCCGTAAACGAATTATTTAAAAATCATAAGTAATTATACATAAATCGAAAAATTACGAAAATTCATATGTATAATACTTATATCAATTATTATGGGTGAAAAATATTAGAAAAATAAAATACTCATAAAATAATGAGATCTACACAAAGTTCAAAACTATTGAAAAGTTCAAAGTTTTGACCCTATTTTATATTAACTCTATCAATGGTGATTGCTATCAAAATATAGACTTTGCCAAGGTTTTTCAAAATGATTTTAAAATATTTTTAAAATCTTATATTGAACCATAGTCTATGGGCTTAATGCACATGACTTGTACATAAGCTTTCCTCATGATTCATCCATGGTATAAGATGAGTTTGAGTTTATCTAGATGCAAAAATTATGCACCTTGAACTTAACTTATTTCCTAGCATCTCACATATGTCTAGGGTGTTTGAAAATACACACATGTCAATTTGATGTTCATCCTAATCTAAGGTCCCATGCATTTTTTAAGGCAACACTACTTGATTCCCTCATACATGGGACTTCAAGTCATGTCATAGTCCTTAAATCAATTTTCATTAAACCTAAATACATGAATGATGATTATGGCATATAATAATAGCATAAGTAAACATGTACCAATAATTATGACGTCATGGCATATAAATAAAAACTAAACGTACATGGCACAAAACTAAAACCTAAGCATTAATCATGACATTTTATATGACAGAAATAAATATGATGTCATGACATGTTATATAGCAATCAAGGCATAGCAAATAAAATATAAGGCATAAGAATACCTAAATTTTAATATTAATTGTCATTTGTTAGGATTAAGTTCATTTTGCCATAATAACACTTATCTTCCAAGTGTGCCAAAAATTCAAAATGGCACACTATGACCTCTAGACTTAATTTGTGTCAATTTGATCAATTTTTCAAGCTTCCATATTATATTAGCACATCCTAAAATCCTTTAGGATTAAATTCAAATCACATTTCCAAAGTATTTCATTGTCTTGGAAAGGACCTAAAGTGTCAACTTTGCTATGGTTGGGTTAATTACCCATCCAATCAAGGTTGACACATCCTAACCCATTTAGCGTGAATCGATCACGCTCTTAGGAACCCAATACCTATTGGAGCTCCTTAGGTTTACTAGGTATTCCTTAAGAATAACTTATCTAGATACTCTCCTAATGACCCTTCTAGGCTTAGAAGTCTTGGTCATTGTGGTCTTGCCTAGGTTAACTCTAGGAGTGACTCCCTTGCAACCTTCTTAGTGGTTTCCTTAGGTTTCTTCGAAACCTTAGCCACTGGGCACCTACCTTGGTTACCCTTAGGGATGACTTCCCTAGTAACCTTGGTTTTCCTAGACCTAGGTTGAATTTCATAATCAAATGGAACATTGTGGTAGGTTTTCTTGGGCTTAGGTTTGTGACCCAAACCTTTCATGCCCTTGGATGGACCTTGACTTCTAGACCCTAGACTTTAACTCTTAGACCCTAGACTTTGACTATTTAACCCTTGCATTTGATTTTGTATTTTCCTAAGGGTCTTTTCTAATTTCTCAAGTCTTGACCTTAAGGCTTGATTCTCCAACTCTAATTGCCCCATCTTTGATTTTTCATTTGGTCTTTGGATATTATCATTTCTTCTAGGCATATGTCTACCCTTCTTAGAGTTAATGCCTAAATGGTCTTCTATCTTCCTAAGAGTTTCCCTAAGTAGAATTTTCCTAGGGTTATTAGTCTCAAATTTCTCCTTATTTCTAAAATTGCATAATTTGACACCTAAGCAATAAAGCCTATTATTAACATGCTCCTTATGAATAATAGCAAGATTACTCCTAACATGCTTTTCATTATAAAATAGGAAAGGTGTATTACTAAATTTTACCTTAGGGTTTGCTTTAGAAGCTCCCCCTATATGTGATGCTTCTTCTTGGGCCTTCTTTCTCCTCCTAGGGCATTGACTCCTATAATGCCCCGGGTGTTGGCACTTGAAGCACACCACGTGCTCCTTGCTCTTCCTAATTGGGGCATTGGCATCCTTGACCTTTGGTGCCGGTTGAACCTTCTTGACCTTCTTAAGGCACTTGCTCTTATAGTGTCCATATTCCCTACACTCAAAACAAATTATATGATTTTTATTTTTAACTAAATTGCTTGAGTTACCTAGGTTAATGGTGGTGGAATTTTGGACTCCTTCATCTTCTCGACCGGAGGTAGATGGTTCCTCTTGAGTTTGCTTCGGTGTGGAAATTCTCTCCTCCCCCTCAATCCTAGAGGTGGAAGCTTCTCCTACTTCCACCTCTTCTTCCTCCTTGGACATCGAACACCTTTCGACCTCCGACTTCTCACTTTCTTGTGAGGATGAACACTCCTCTTCGGGCTCTCTTTCTACTTGAGCCACGGATGGTTCTTCATAGAGCTTGGCCAATTTATCCTATAGTTCTTTGGCATCTTGAAATTCACCTAACCTAGACACAATATCGTTAGGTATTGAATTTAATATTAATTGCATTACCTTATAATTTCTTTCGAAATCTTGGACTTGTTCTTCGGTCCATCTTTTCTTCTTAAGGTATCCACCTTTTGGACCTCTTGGAATTTCAAACCCCTTCACTAGGATCATCCAATCTTCAAAGTCCATCACGAAGAAATTCTCCATTCGTACCCTCCATTGCTCAAACCCTTCTTGTCCATAGAAGGTGTATGAAATTGGGGTGTTGATGTTTCATCCCAATTTTTCTTCAAACTTTATCTTCTTCCCTCTAGGCATGCTTAATGGATTGGTTTGATCCGGAATCGAGTCCGAACCAATCCGTTAAATTCGGAACTGGAATCGGAACCGATTCAAATGAACCGATTCCAGTTCGGTTCGGTTCCAATTAATTTCGGAACCGGTTCTGGTTCCGATTTGGATCTGGTTCCGATTGCTAATTTAAAGATGAAAATTCTTAACATGCTAACATGTCTATAAGATTATTTTGCGATAGAAAAAAAGAATAGGATCACCAACACGTTAGATGAATTTGGAAGCACAAGTTTGAGGAAGGTGGTCCAGAACCATTTTGGAATCGGTCCGGAACCGATTCGGAACCGGTCCAGATTGAATTGGTTCCAAAGTTAAAACTTTGGAACCGAAACTGGTTCGGAACAAGTTTTGAATCGGTTCAAACCAGTTCCAACGTCGACGAATCCGGAACCGATTAGAACCGAACCAGAACCGAGGAACCGATAAGCATGCCTACTTCCCTCTAACGCGCTCCCTCAGATGTGAAGTCGGTGAAGAGCTCCTAGCTCTGATACCAATTGTAGGAATGTCGGTGAGCGCTAAAGGGGAGGTAATGGCGCGTTCTCATCGTTTGATGGAATTCGTTCGTGCTTGTCTATAATTTTCATTAGCGCAGAGGAAATAAAAAAAATAAAGCAATAACAAAAATACAATCACACAAACACAACGATATAACGTGGTTCGGAACCTTAGGGTTCCTACTCCATGGATTGAGCTCAAATGAGCTCTAGCAATGCAAACATCACCCCTAATCAAATACACTCCTTCTCGACAACAAATCGGAGGCGGAGAAACCTTATACAAGGATTACAAAAGTAATACAAAAGAAATACAAGTAATTACAAGTGAAATACACAAAAACACGTAAAGAAAACTTTACAAATGCGCTTTTGGATGCTTGCTTATTTGGTTGCTTGAGCTACACTTGGAGATCCTGAATTGCACTAGCAAATCGCCTTAAAGAACCATGCCAAAACCCCTCTCCTCGAGCTCCTTTTAAAGCAGCAACTCGGGCTGGATTCCGCCTAGAAATCGACTGCTTGAGACTATCAATCGACTACTCCTGTAGCCGTTATGAGACGACTTAATCCAAGTTGGACAAGTTCTAACGGATAGACCATCAATCGACTGATCATGCCTCCACTCGACTGTCAAACCCTAGCAGTCGACTCGGAAACATTTTATGCCCGTGTCCTCGACCATCAATCGACTGACATCCACATCAGTCGACTGATCAAGACATCGATCGCGCCGATCGCCGGCATCGCCGAGGCCACGTGGCCGCGGTCGAATGTCCGATCGACTGGGCCGATCGGTCATAATCCCGATCGCGTCGAGTCAACTCTACGCCTAAGTGTCAAAACACTTGACCAGTCGACTAAGCCATAATCCCAGTCGACTGACAAACCTCAAACATGAGATTTAACCCCAAGTATGATGTCCTCATACTTGCTAGACCACCCTTAGTCTAGACATAAGCCTTTTAGCCACCTCCATCATCCTCACGCTAATTGGATCCCTCCAAGTCATCCATAACTTGTTCATTCATACACTAGTCTTCAGGTGCTTCCATCAACTATTGTCATGCTAAGCTGGTCTACACCGCCAAGACACATTGGGCTTACACTGCCAAGACACACGCTTGGACTTTACGCCGTCAACCATTGGACTTATGCTGCAAGACTCCACCCTTGGACTTTACGCCGCCAATATCAACCCTTGGACTTTCCTTGTCAACCCATGTTGAACTTTCCATTTGCCAAGACTCAAGCTTGGACTTTCTCTTGGCAAGACCCATGCTTGGACTTTCCATGCTAACATATGTTGGACTTTCCATTTGCCAAGACTCAAGTTTGGACCTTCCCTTGCCAAGACTCATACTTTGACTTTCAATGTCAACCTATGTTAGACTTTCCATTTGCCAAGTGTCCCACTTGGACTTCTCCAATATGGTCAACCCCAAGTCAACCATCTAGTCAATCCATTATCAAACAACGGTCAACTCCTTTGTCAAACATCAAAATACTACTTGAGTCCAACTCGAGTCTGGTTAATCGTAACTTGAGTCGATTGCACAAACAGATTTGACTCGTGTCATCGGGAACAATCATCCGGGGGTGGATGATGTCTTTAACGTAGAGTTGGTGGTTGTATCATCTTACCTTTCGTTGTATAACTATTACGGATCACATGTCTGTCCATAGTAGTATGGGTTGTCGACGACGTGTCGCTACAGGTTGGAAGTCCTAGCAGGATCGATGGTTAGTTGTATATAACTCTCTGAGGGATAGAGAGTGTATTGTGGATGTACGTATGTGTGGTTGTGCATTCATTCTATTTGCATGCATGCTAGCAACTTGGTCTCCCTTGTAGTTGAGAGGGTCGTCAGTCATCCTGCCTCTACGGTTACTCGTGGTAGTAGTAACTGGTGTGAGGGCAGTTCATTTGTTGTGTCGCACTCGGCCACTATTGATAGTGGTAGTTGGAGTTGCGTGCAGTTGTCCTATGTGTGGCACTCGACCACTCATGGGTAGTGTCAATCGGAGTGGCCAGCAGCAGAGACCCTCGCTGTGTAGCTTATAGCTCTTTAGCTTATCGCTACTTATTCATACTGCTCACTCGGCCACTCGAGAGCAGTGGTTGTTGTTGAGTTGGGACAGTTGTCATGTTGTGTCACCTAGGTCACACTGGGGTCGTGGTAACGAGTGGGGTGTGCAGGCATGACCATGCATTTGCATTATCATGAATGAGGGCATTTGCATAAATATACACATACATATATTTATATAAATATATGTGTGTGAGGGTGATCAGTATATATAGATACAGTCTATATATGTTTGTTGTGTTATTGCATTTGTTTGTGCTGTGCTATGCTTGCTGCATTTGATTGTACATCATCTTGCATGTTATTTGCATGATCTATATTGTTGTGTGTGGGATACCAGTGTATGAGTTGGATCGGACTATTGTATGCCTATGATCAGTATCATGAGGTTGTATAGGGTTGATTAGGTTCATTAATGATGTTGCGTATGTTAGTGTCAGCCCTTAATGTCAATCATGAGATGATTGATTAGGGATCATACGTATCATATTTCATTAATAACAGACAAAGATTGATTATTATATTTACTTTATGCATGTATCAGCCAAATAAATATAATAATGCCCTTGAATAGTAAGTTAATCTACAGTATATTAATTGGTAGAATTGATTATGAGAAGCTGTAGAGAACACTATACTTAAACATTCCTAGTCAAGTATTGTATTAATAGACAAAAGGATATATTGATACATTGAGACTAGCATGTAGGTCAATGGATGACTTGACCTCACAAGTCATGGATATGTGATATCACATTGACACATGGGTATATATATTGGAGAATATATGTACTGAAATAATCCGTCATGAGAAAGTGTCATGAATCGTTATATGAGTGTCATATACTTTCTCATGTGACTATTGGTATGAATAGTCCTTAGACCTGAAGTCACTACAGTTCCTTACATAAGGAGTTATGTACTTTGGTATCGTCTAACGTCACCCGTAACAGGGTGCACTATAACGGCGATTACTGGATATGTAACGAATTATGCGGAGGGATGTGAGTGATGTAGATGGGATCTATCCCTCCCATATGACGGGAGTGATATCTTTGGCCTCTTGATAGAGTATGACCACGAAATGCATGGTCATGCTCAAATGAGTCAATATGAGATATTGAGCTCATTTGTTTGAGTGAGTCTACTTGGGGATCAAGAAACACAAAGATCGATAAGGGGATGATACGGTCTATGCCTCATTGATCAATCTAAGATATCAAGGATAGAAAGACACCGTCACACATGATAATAGTCACGGAAAGGTTGTCGGATCTCGACTTTCTTGTAACTTGGGTAGTAATGATGTATTGCTATATGCCGCTCATTGCTTATGCATCTAAAAGGGGGTTTTAGACACATTGTCAACGTTACAAGAGCCTATTGGGTCACACACAAATGACATTCTGTTTTGGAGATGGTTTCTTTGGTTGACTAAAAGAACAATTGAGCAAATGGCCAAGACTTGAGTTAGACTCAAGCTGGTTAAACTTGAGTTAGACTCAAGTTAAACAATGGAAGATGATTCATCATGCAAGAGAACACCAAGGGTCTTGGTATTTATGATGAGGAGATGAGAGGTTTTCATGCATTGATGAAAGAGAATACCAAGGGTCATGGTATTCATTAGGAGATAAGGGAGTTGATGGCTTGGTGACTAGGGAGGCTTTCAACGTGAAAAGCTAGAGAGGCTTGTGTGTTTGGACGTGCAAGCCAAAAAGCTCCTCTCCTTCTTTTCTTCCAAGTGTTCTTGGTGGTTTGTTAGGGTTGCTAACACAACGTGACTCCAAAACTACTGAGTGTCAGTGTGGATACCGTGGAGATACGATTGTTCTTACCGTATTGAGATCCGGGAGCACTTGGATTAGTGGGATTGCGAAGGGCTCGCATCGAAGGTATACTTCTTCTTCTAAATAAGATCTAGATAAAGTAGGATAATCGAAACGACTTATATGTTTTGCATGGATCTCTGGAGGAATCCGGTTTATATTTTGCTTCCGCTACGGTTGTGCGAAGTATTCGCCCGCGATATTGTGAATGTCACGATCCGGATTTTCCCAACAGCGTATAGGTTTATAGGGCAATGTGTTGATTACATGCTTAGTGATGTTCTTCCATATTGTATGTACTATATTGTGGTATATGTGCTCAGGTTGTATGAGTTGTAGCATTGCAGATCTTCAGGTATGTCAGTACCTTGTATTGTTCAGTTGATCCTTTGGGATGCGCGTTAGTTATATTATGCTAGTGGTTGTCTAATAGACCTTTAACCTGTATATTGTTGACTCTCATGTGATATGAATTATGCATGCACTTCTTTTCATATTACCGCTGAGTTTTATACTCACCACCACAGACCCTGGGTTTCTTGTCGCCCAGGTAACAGGTAACAGACTTCGTGATGGGCTTGGAGCATCGCCAGTTGATTCCGTCTCATCTCACTTTCGAGGGTCCAAACTTTGATTTTCGTATGGTTTTTATTTTGTTATGATCTTGGATTCATATGGTGGTTTGTAGTGTTGGACATTGTTAGTGTTGCACTGGCCTTTCTGGTTTATTTTCGGTACTTTCTTATTTTGTGGTTAGTCATACCGGTATGCAATCTGGTTGAGTTTATAACTCTTTGTGATGCTTTCCACTGCGATTTTGATTATATACATATATATGTTGTGTGGTTGTGCCCGAAAGACTTTGTATCAACAGGGTATTGCATTGTCATACAGGAGAGATGTTGTCCGTCTATCAGGCTAAGCATACACTCGGGATGTGACAAAATTAAAAATTGATGAAATCCAAATTGAATGTGTAAATAGATGAAATTGAGTTAAAATTTGGTCAATTGAGATGACCTTGCAAAACATGATTGATCTAGCCTTTTTATTAATTAGTCTTCGAGAACTCACAAGGAAGAAAGTGTATTTGTCACCCTCTTAAATTTCTTAGGGAGCATTTGGTTCGTAAAAAAATTTTCATTTTCCGTTTTCATTTTCCCTTTTCCAGAAAACAGAAAACGATTTTTTTATATTTTTTAATTTTCCAGAAAACGCTCCTTTATTTTCTGAAAAACAATAATGAAAATAAAAAATGATTTTTCTATGTTTTCCAATTTTTTCAGAAAACACTCCTTTATTTTCTAGAAAATGAAAATGGAAAACGTCAATAAAACGCATTTTCTCGTTTTCTCAAAAAATAAAAACGGAAATAAAAAATTTTCTACGAACCAAACACCCCCTTAGCCTTCTTACATCACAAGATTCACTATCAAATCAAGGATCACTCATTCAACTTAGCCATTGTTAAAATAGATGGTTCGGCCAACTTCCTCTCGCACACTACCAATTGAGTGAAGTTATTATGGACTGAAAAAGAATACAATAATTTCTCTAGCTCAACATAATCCTAAAATTTCACTTCATTTAACTAAAAATCAATTCAAATTCAGTTAGGGGGAACCAGATTAAACAATGTAATATTGAATATTAAATGACAACACTTTCATTGAAAAAAAATAACAATCTTTGGTTATTGAGTAATCAATGAATAAAAAAAAAAGACAATCCAGTGCACAAAACTCTCACCATGCAAGGTCTCAGGGAAGAGTCTATTGTACGCAATCTTACTCTGCTTTGTAAGAGGTTGTTTCCAGGTTATTGAGTAATCAATACTAAAAATATAATTCTAAAATTGATTACAATCTATTTTTATTATTTATTAATTTCATATGAATAAATATGTCATTATTTGTATATTGCATTATTAATAATTGGATATGTAATGACATACAATAGACATCCACATTTGTTGTATTATATATGAAATAATCTACTAATTTTAATTTCGGTGATTCTGCTAATTCGATACAATAGATTCTTGGATTTTTTTTAATCATCTGATTTTTTTTATCCCAATTTTGACAATCTAAATACCATAAAATACAATAGAACACAAAAACAACTAAGTACCACGAATAATGGTATTTATTCTAGAATAATGATTATTAATGTGGTTTCAGTCAGGGACCATCAATTTCAGGATTAAGATTTCAACATTAGTTAGTTATAAACCTTGATAGGCAACGGCCCTTTTATCATCAAGGTAGATTGATTATGATAAAAGGACAGGTACCAAGAGAAATGAAATATGCAGGTATCTCAAAGAAGAAATGCTTGAAACTTTTTTACTACCCTGATATAGTTTGTTTCTTATTTATTTTTCTCTTCCCCCTACTTGTACGTTTGCAGTTCTGGATACAATAGACTGGTAGAATTCAGTGTTTCAAGAAAATTAATTGGAGTCACTAGAAAATGTAGAAAAGTTGATTAAAGAACAAGTGTCCACCCAACAACTAATAGAATGGCAAAATAAGCCAGTGTTGTTAAAAGAATACCTACAAATCTTATATCTGGACAAGCTAAATCAATATTAATAACCAACAGTGGGCCAGAGAAAAACTAAAAAAAAAATTACCTAATAACAAGAAAAAGATCCAAATGATTGAATATTTGCTAAACATGTTCTTCAAATAAGGTTTAAAATCTTGAGGCAGTTTCAGTCTCTTGCAAAAATGATACAGTGCCAAAACGTATTGACACAGTTTCAATGCGTATTTGAATGAGTTACTATTAACAAGATTAATTTATTTAGTATAATTTTTAATTTTTAATTAACTATCTTATTAATACATGTTTATTTTTCTATTTATATTTGTTCATTAATTTGATTGCCTTAGTCATAGAGTTAAAGATCCTTGCAACCAACCAGTTAAGTTTAAAATTTTAACTTTAGCCACTTGTAGGTTATTTCCTTCTTTAATTTTTTATAAGGATTGATTAGAATGTTGGAATGAAAAAACAAGAAAATGGGGAGTTCCCTAGTTCTCTATAAACTAAGGCATATTTTTCTTTCAAATTTGCATTATTGAAACAATTCCAAATTTAAAGGCCCAAATGAAAGTGTAAGTAGCTATAGAAGTCCCCACAGGAGGGTTTTATGGCTAGCGCGGCAGCAGAGTTGCACTAATGAGTAAGGGTCAATCCCCAGGAGCTGCTCTCCTGCCACGCTAGTCCTGGGTTGGACAATATGCTCCTCGTGATTTACCTCCTTGGTGTTGGTTGTGGGACCGACTGACAGGATGCTGAGGGCGAGCGAATGGCCTTTTTTGCACCTGTAAGTAGCTATAGAAGGGTCGGAATAGAAGTTTCAGGATAAACAATATTATATTTTGAATTTGAATTAGATTTTAAATTTTGTAATTAGAATTATTTAATTTGGTAAGTATCATATTCATAAAAGAAATGAAAACGTGAATCTAGATTAAGTCTTAATCACTTTAATCAAGATTTTTTATTCAATTGGAAGATTCAAGATTTTTTTGATAAAATTAAATTTGAATTTAAAAATTGTTTATACCTTCTAAATATAGTTTTTTAAAAAAAAGTTTAATCTAATTTGATTAGTACACGCTTATTGCAATCATGTATCTTTAATGATATATGATTTAAAAATAATGAAAAAATATATGAATTATTTCCTCAACTTAATAAATAAATTTATATTTAATGATCAAATATTGTTATTTATGGGTCAATTGAGAAGAAGCAATGTAACAGGTCAACAAGAAGTTGAATTTTAAGAAATAAACATAGTTCATAACATGAATGAATCTAACTCTCTACTGCTCCCTAAACTTTTGGAATGCAACATTATAAACAACTCACAACCTTTAAAATGAATTTTTTGGAGGGAGGCTAAAGAAGAATTATGAGGTGACTCAACAAGAATGGATTCTCTGAAATCAACAAGAGTAATATTGTAAATCAGCCCAGCTAATGGTCTATGTGAGGAGATTAAGAAATCAACCAACAAACTAAAACAATGAACACATGAGTATTAAGCGAAAAAAGAAACTCCAAACCTAAAATTTGATAATCACATATGATGATAGTGGTTCGAAGTTCAAAGTTCAAACAAAGCGCAACCTCACACTAGCTGTGGCAATCTATGTTATGTTAATCATCTTGCAAGTGAATCATATCTTTTGTGTCAATAAATAATATAAAAGTAATTAAATAAAAAAACAAGTTGCATAATCACTTAAGATTATACTTAGAATTTCTAAGTAAAGTGATATGACATAAAAATTACTATATGTCACCCACTTACACATTTTTGTATTGTTCACTTCCAAATTTTGCCTCTATTAATCATATTTTGGTCAAACTGAATCCAACTATGAATTGTGGCCAATATTGTCTACCCCACGTGCCCACTTCATACTATAGGAATTGATTTGATCAATTGAGATTTTGATGGAAGAGAAATCACATATTTTGCATTCAAAATGTAGAAGAGGCCACAAACATGCATTAACAGAGAGCTTTGCTATGACAGACTTCAATAATAAAGATGATGATGATAATGAATAATAATATTATTATTAAAACCCTCCCAAAGAGGTGTGGGAAACATGAGCAGAAAAAATTACAGCAGCACTGTTTCCTATAAGGAGCCATTTTTTTAGTTGAAATTTCTTTTTTTTCCTTACATGGCCTCAACCATCAGTCCTAAGATATTGATTCTTTTTTCTCCTTACATGGCCCCTACCATCAGTCCTAAGATATTGCAATCCGTGTTTCCTCAACCTCCCATATACAGGAGAACACAACCTTGAACAACCGAAAATCCTTTTCCAGTGCACCACTTGGAGGAGCCCTTGAGTAGCATCAGACTCTGTGGGACCTAAAACAAGGGGGAAAACAATAGACTGTGTATCACATTTTATGTGCTTAGATTAATAATCTGCCCTACAAACTTGTAAAGTGAGGCTACATTCATTTCTAGTCATGTTGCATATTTGCTGCCACACAAACTACTAGTATCATGGTGATAGTTGGTTGGGGACATTGTGAAAAAATTCATAAGCCAATCCCTTCAGATCCTATTTTCTTTCATTGTAAAGCACTCTTCTCTCTAGTTCATCAATTCATTATGAGTGAAATTTTTCTAATTCATAAAACGTTACATGTTACATACAAGAGTCAAAGGAAAGAATGACTAACCTAGAAACTAATAATAGATCTCACAGGAAAAAAAAAAGGAAAAGAACAAAAAAAAAATAGATAAGAAATAAGAGTCCACGAGACTTATAGAGTTTGCTGCCTCACCTTCTATGATATTTTCCAACAAGCTTAAACTTGCATAAATAGTGCGATTGGCTATAGTACAAGAAAACAAAAGGTTCTCTACATAACCGAGCAAAGGATGCCATAGACTCACTTGTCTCTGCAAAATCCAGCCTCAACCGAAAGAGAAGATGGGGCATAACGGTTCATGAGTTCAAGATAAAGCCGGTAGGCCTCCGGTTGCGCTTGTCGATGAAGAATCACCCTGAATTCATAGAGAAGAGACAAAAACAAGAATTATGAGAGGGGTCTCGAAGAAAATGGAAAACATAAGAGCAAGGCAAAGAAGTGAATATCTCCTGTCAGAGGGGAGGTTAGTTCGCGTGCTTGCCTAGGTGTTAGGAGCGCGAGGGCGTGGATGGGGGAGACCAAGCGGGACGCCATGGCCTGATCGAGCAACTTCCACAGTTCCGGTGTGTTGTTGGCGAAGCAGAGATTGGAGACCAAGACGTGGGCGAGCTCGACGTTGGGGAGGCCCAGGCCACGTTCTTGCACGCACCGCGCCGCCTCGACGGCGCGCAACAGCGGCGGATCACCCCGTTCCTCCGATGCCTTGACAGCCGCCATGACCCTCCGATCCAGGTCCGTTCCGGCACCAACCTCCGCCACCTCCATCGCCGTCTCTCCTTGCTCTCCGCCGTCCGTCCTCCCTCCCTGCTTATGCTTTGTGAGCGAGCGAGCGAGAGAGAGTAGCAGTAAACAACATCGGAAGGTGGTAATCTCCTGCGATCCGGACCGTCGGATTGACGGCCTTGCTGTACCGGCCGAAGCTTTTACTCCGAATTGGCCCACCACCATAACGCATCTGTTCGCAGCCTCGGAGAGTTGACAAAAATCAGTGAAGTGCTTGGGCAAATTTCATTATTTTTAAATTTTTGAGTAATTATCCTTTTGTGAATGAAAAATTTATAAACATGACCCTTTATATTCTAAAATGCCAACCAAGACCTTTTCAATTTTTTTCTTGGCCAAAAATATGGAGAGAAAAAAAAAAAAGTTTAGCGCCTTGGGCCTTAAAAAGTCAAGTTGTTCAAAAAACATATGATTTTAGTGGCTTAAAAAAATTAAAAATAATATATTGACTAACTACCAATTAGTCAATTATCCCGTTAACGTAGACATAAATAAAACCATTAAGTCCATTTCGATTGTAATTAATTTCAATTAAATAGAACTTGACTATGAATATTAATGATTGAGTTTTCATCTAAATTGCAATCCATCCTATATATTCTCAGTTCTCGTAGTTCATGTACTTGAGCTTACCTTTCACGATTTAATTTTGTCATAAAAATCATCTCGTATTCAATTACTTGTCCTACCCAATGTTAGAAAGAAAAAAATTATTTCTTATTAATGACCCATATGTGAAAAATAATCTTTTTTTTATTAAATGACTCGTACTATTTTATTAAATAACTTATATTATTATGATTTTTTAATAAATAGCCCATATTTCTTGAATTGATTATAATTAAATAACCACAATTGTGATTAATTATTTTATTTAGACTGATGGAGATATAATTCAATTTTTTTTTATGAGAATGAATGAACTTAAAGAAGAGAGGAGTAAATCGCGGGTATGTCATGCCCTCGATCTGCAGAAGCGGGAAGTCATTTGAGCCCAGGGGGGATTTTAGACCCCCTCCGGAATCGCCCCCACTCCGTATCCAAAGCAACCACACTACCTTACCACCGCGCCATCCCCGTGGGGACTAAAAAAGACAATTCTCGTATTCATGCATATGAGATTAAATGGAGGATGAAAAGAAAATTCTCATATTCATGCATATAATACGAGAATGAAAGATTGAATTAAAAGATAATTGAATGTAAACATTGATATATAAATGAAAGATTATAAAATTATCCTCTCTCTACCCATTAAATAGGTCTTTTCTCCATCAAAGAGGTTAAATAAAAAGAGAGGAAGAGAAACACAATTATTTTAAAGAGGTCCATTGAAAGTCTATCTTCTTCTTACTTAAAGGTCATCATGAGCCAAGGTATGTTTTTATTTTTAAGAATTATATTGTGAAAATCATTTACTTCAAAATTTTGGACATTAAGGATTATGCAAATAAGAAGATGTGATTTGCATATTTATGAAAGTATATGTTTCACATGTGATATCAAATCATTTGTTAAGAACTTATGATTTTCCATTAAACAATATTTTTTTCTCTTAATCGACTCTAAAAAATATATTTTCTTCCGTTGTTATTTACATGTACAAATATGAACATATAATTATAAATGGTTTGACATGCATGATAAATAAATTGTGAAAGATTTTATGATTATTTATGTCAAGTAATTTTAAGAATAAAAGTTATGCATGCTCTTGTATTTTTCATTGACATCTCGACTGACTTACTAAGTAGACATATGTATTAAGCATGTCATACACATGCATGTTCAATTAGATATTTCTAATATTTGTTAGAAATAAATGATGATCATCACATATTTTCTTATTATGCAAGTTATGAATGTTTTCTTTATCATTGATTATGTTTAGAATCTCGGTAAGCTAAGCATGATTATTATGGTTATTCATTTTTCATGTTTGATGGATCATAAAATTAAAATTAAATCTATATGGACCTTTAAATTGTTATTATCATTTAATTTAATGTTTGTTGTATGTATAATTAGTTAGTCACCAAAGTGACAAAGTGATCAAATTAGAAAATTTTAGACATTGCCTAAGATGTTTATATATTACACATATGACATTACTTCACTTTTATCATGGATATTTAAAGGTTACTGATTATAAAATAATTAAGAATCACCCAAAGGTTGATTGCTTAATTTTTTGATCATAAATATAATTGTGGTTAATTTTTATGCTTTGTCAGATATGTTTGGTTTATCCAAGTATAACAAACATGTTTAATTCGAGTATATATAATTTCCAATCATGTGAAATTTTATTTGAGAAACAATTATTTGTGTGTATTGTGGTAATAACTTGAAGGACAACTTCAATATACATTTAATGTCTATATAAATGTTATTTGAATTCTGTATCATAAGAGTATTTTATATATTTTACGGCATCGACACTTGTTGTTCTTCATTTGCAAGTTTCATCTATTACGAAGTTCAACGGGCTTAATTTCTGAATGAAGTGAACAAGTCTAGCTCCATTTAGGTGTTTTGAATTTTGATTTGACACTTCTTACGAATAATCCCACTGCACTTAATGATTCTATCATTACTGAACAAATATCTTTTCATAAGACTTGGGAAAGAATGGACTTAACTTGATATTTATGCAAATGACCGTAGCAAATATCCTTAAGCCAACAATCCCTAAAATTGATGATGTTAAGGAATTTATGACGTTTGTAGAAAATTATCACAATTTGAGTTTGATGATAAGTCATTTTGTGGGACATTAATAAGTATGTTAACCACCATGAAGTTCGAGGGTTCTCGTACCATGCATGAGCATATCACTCAAATCATGAATACTACAACAAGATTGAATTCCATGGAAATGAAATTGAGCGAAAGCATAATCGTGCAATTTATTATAAACTCCTTGCCTCCCAAGTATGGTTCATTCAAAATAAATTATAATGCTATAAAAGATAAATAGAATGTGGTTGAATTGCAAAGTATGGTTATTTACGAGTGTGGTGTTTTCTTCTTTGGCCTGCTCAGATCTCTTTCACTACAAAAATTATAAGATTTGGGTGACGAATTTTGCAACGAACTTTTATTCAAAATTCGTTGTAAAATTTTTTTGCAACGAATTTTTTTTCGTTGTAAATAATTTGCCGCTAAATTTTGCAACGAAAAAAATAAATTCGTCGCAAACATTGCAACGAATAAAATTTTCGTTGTAAAATTCATCGCCAAATTTGCGATCAAAAAATAGTTCGTCGCAAAAATTTGACGACCAATTTAATTTTCGTGGCCAAATTTTGTGATGAATAGTTATATTCGTCGCCAAATTTGACGACAAATTTAATTTTCGTCGCCAACTTTGGCGACGAATAGATAGTTCATCACAAAAGTCTAATAAACATATTTTCATGAATAAAAATAAATTTGCCAACAAATATTTTTTCGTCGTCAAATATGTGACGAAAAAAAAAATCATTGCAAAATAATCGATTGGCATCGATTAGATTAGATTGGTCATCGGCTAACCAAAGTTTACGTAGTTACCTACTACGAATAGCAATCGATTGCCAGGGGAAAGTCATCCGATCGACTACCAAAGGTTGGTAAGGTGTTACTGATAATAGCGATCATGATCGATCATGTTGATTAGTCGACTATTAAGGATATTCTGTGATAAAAACATTTTTCGACGCAATTTCTAGGAAGAAACAAATTTTTCGTCGCAAATTCTCATATATCAATCGACTGATTGTGTGCATCAGTCGACTGGTGGTAGAGAAGTTGGTTAGAGAACCTTCTTTACCCGACTGGCCACTCGATTGATAATATACCAATCGACTGGACACATGCGGTAGTCTACTGGTGCTTCATTTTTTGCAACGAAATTTTTTTCCGTTGCCAATTCTACAATGAAAAATGATTTTTCGTTACAAATCTGTGACGAATTTTTTTCCGTTGCTAATATGGAAAAATAAAAAAAATATTATGATAGATTATACTATTTATCCTGTTTTACAACAAATACATATAACAATATAAACTAATTCACATATCAAACTTCAATACCAAATCAATATATACATAACAAACATAAATATAATGTACAATACATAGATATCGTATGTAATAAGTCAAGTAACATTTAAATACAACAAATAAATTCAAACGTAACCACCATCGTCTCCACTATCATTATCGAAAAATACATCATCATTGTCATTATTATAGGGTTCATGAAGAGGACAGTATCGAGAATGAGGAAGTTGACTTGAACTAGATGTTAATTGAAGATGTTGCATAATTAACATCTGTTGCCTCCGAAATTCATTTATCTATTCATTTACTTCCTGCTCTTTTTGTCTCGATTCATTTTCCTTTTGCGCTAGTTACTCCCTCAAATGAGTAACCTCTTCGGTCAATTGATTTATTTCTTCTCTCACTGTCGGGGAGGATGAAGAAGAAGCACAAGGGGATTTATAGGTTCGGCTCAAAGAACCAGGTCCAATTATTCTTCCACTTTTCACCCCTCCAGTTGCTTCGAGCTATAAATCGATATTGCGAACAGAAGGCTCATATTAAACTGCATCATCACTTACACTCAAATTTCTCTGTGCAAGTTCATCGTATTTCTCCTGTTTTGAAAGAAAAAAAGTTAAATACTAACATAAGAATTTAAATTTTTTAAATTACAAACCTTCATTGTTCTAGCTCTCTCTCCACTCCACGTATTATTTTTCTTTTGAAATGTACGGGTGAAAGTGTCTATGAATAATAGCTCAGTCTCCATCTCCTGGGCCTAAACAAATATATCGTTATAATTTATAAATTAGTGAGTATTAGATTACAAACTTAGGATTTGAAAAAACTCACCAATCGATGTTTATGCTCATCGATATTGATTGAGTCTCCCGCATACGTGGCAGACATTGCGCCGGAATTACAGTGTTGATTTTTCTTATTCTGCTCACTCCTCCGTTTGCCATCCTCAGATCCCCAATATGCAATAATTTTATTTCAATTCTTCTTGGTTATACAGTGTGGTTTTTTATTTCTAGTTTTTCCATGACTGAGTATGTTTCTGATATGGTCGCCATATTTTTTCTTGAAAATCCTCCTAATCTCTAGTGTTTCACTCTCCTCCTAAGTAAATAACCGTTGCAGTAGAGAAAAATTGAATTGATTATATTAACTGCAATTTTATATACAAAATAATTTAAATAATTTACTTTGAACTCATTCCACCATAAAAATTTTTATTTCTTCTGGCGTGCTCGTATAAGTCATAGAAGCTCCGCCCCAATAGGTATTCACTATTTTATTTACCTCGTGAATAACATGTATAGAATTTGTAAATATAATATAAAATAAAAACAAACCATGTTAGATACTTATAAAAATACATATCGTATTAAAAACATAGTTAATTTAAAACTAGAATACTTACCAATCTCTGCGCGGAGATATGAACTCTCGTGTATCTTCCCTCTCATCGAGTGATTGTTGTGCTGGGGAAGATACATTAGCAGGTATCTGTTGAGAACCAGACGATCCTGTAACTGGAGAAGAGGTCAAGGGCACATTTCCTGCAAGAGCATTAGACTATGCAGGGGCTGAAGCAGAGGAAGACTGTGATCTTCCATTGCTACTCCGTCTATGACCGCCACATCGAAACTAACAATCATAATTATTAGAAGAATATGACAGTAAAAAAAAGAATTACATTTGCATATCAAATTTATAATATAAACAATATGAAAAAATTACTATATTCATAGCAACTGGATAACCTACAAAAAAAAGACAGTTCATTAATATATCAAATATATGAAATTTAGAATTAGGTAGAAAATTGAAATATAATTGGTACTCAATTAATAAAAGTTACCTATAATTATAAATCGAAGTACACATTGTGATTTTTATCCTGGTCATACATCTATTCGATATCGTCATTATCATCATCATCGTCAACGTCTAAATTAAATTCATCATCTTCATCCTCATTCATTTCACTTGCATCAACGTCTATTACTATGCTGCTGGGATCTCATAACATTGAAATATTATATTCTTCGATATGAAATATATTGACAACTTCATCTTGTTGATATACTATGTCTTCCCAATGTTCCTCAATTTTTTACGTGCTTTTATTTTACAAACAGATCGCCAATCACTTTTGTCTCGTCTCATACTAGGATATGAAGCATAAAATACTTGAATCGCTTGTTGTGCTAACACAAATGGTTCATACATCTTGTATAATTTTTTGTAATTTATTTCAACCAAATTAAACTATGGATGCACCCTCATGTCTTTGATAGGGTCAAACCAACGACACATAAATAAAGTAACTCGCAAATCTGAGCCAGGGTACGCTACCTCTAAAATTTCATCTAGCAAACTATAAAAATCATTCCTTGCACCTCCATCATTAGGTGACTGAACACAAACTCCACTACTCATTATAGCTTTCCCAGTTCCATATTCTTGAGTATGAAAATTATATCCGTTTATGAAATATGTCGGTCAAGTTTTCACCTTTGAGTTTGGATCCCATGATAGATGTTTTACTAGTTCTTGCTCAATGTGAGCGTGATTACAAGAACCTAAAGTCAAATAAGTATGTGTTAAAGTTAAGATTTATCAAATTTATTATCATAGACTACTTACATATTTTTTGAACTATGGTGCAAATTCTTCATCTCAGAAATGATCAAACTCATGCTCCGGAAGCTCAAAATATAGGGTTTGGAAAATCCTACCATAAAAATAAATATAACACGAACAATAAATAATTTACGATATATGAAATATATAATATAACATGTATATACTCAATCCAAATACGACATTACTTCTGAACAGTTTGGTAAAATATATGTGTGGGCTGCTCGCTACTCTTAACTAGTTAAGTATCTACTTGTACAATATCCACTCGATCGACCAAGGTAGTTAAAAATTGAGAATGACTTCAAATTAGGATCAACATGACCCTCATCATTTCTTCCTGCTCTCCGACTTTTGCATTGAACATGAAGTTCAAAATAATATGATGCAAAAGCTCTAACTTCCTCCCTAATATATGCATTAATAATAGAAGCCTCAACATGAGCCTTATTTTTCACTTTTTTTCAAGTGATAGAGAAATCTAATAGTAATAAAACAAAATGTATTAGAAATTAATTTATACTAAAATTGATCAATTTCACTAACGATGATAAAAAAAAGGAAAAAGTTCACCTTTGAAACGATACATCCATCGAAATTGAACAGGACCTCCAACTTTAGCCTCATATGGCAAGTGAACCAAAAGATGTTCCATGAAATCAAAAAATGTCGGTGGAAATATTCTTTCTAAGTTACACAAAATGATTGGAATGTCTCTCTTTAATGTCTCCATGTGTGAATGACTCAATACTGTCGAGCAAATATCATGAAAAAAATATTTAATTCCGTAATTGCACCCCATACAAAATTTGGTAACAATTCTTTAAAAGAAATAAAAATTAGTCTTTCCATGAATATATGACAGTCATGACTTTTCAAACCAATCAATTTGCATTCCTTCAAATTGACACATATACGAAGATTAGAGACATAACTATCAAGAAATCTCAATGATTTCAAACATTCATAAACAATCCGTCTCTTATCCTTATTCAATGTAAAAACTGTTTTTGGTTTTGGTCCCCTACTATTTTCATCAACATCAAGGGCGGGTCATTTACAGATGAGACACATATCTTTTCTTGCATTCAAATTATCTTTTATTTTTCCAGTAATATCCATCACTATATTTATCAGATTATCAAAAATATTCTTCTCAATATGCATTACATCAAGATTGTGATGAATCAAATTACTCTATCAATACGGTAAATCCCAAAATATACTCTGTTTAGTCTATTTATGTGTAATTCCATAATCATATGTTGTAATATTTGGTTCTTTAACAATAGATAGAAAGTTAAACACTATGTGCCATAAGAATTGGCCGGTGAATCTCAATGGTGGAGGTGTTCTTTTAATTCTATTCTTAGTGAATTCTTCTTTATTTCTTCTGAATTTATGATTTGACGGTAAAAATTATCTATGACAATCAAAATAACTCAGTTTCTTTCCATGTTTCAATCCGAATGACTTTAATCTCTCCATAAATTTTGGACATCCTAAAATCCCCACGGTACTCCATCCTGATAACATACCATAAGCAGGAAAATCATTTAAGGTCCAAAGAAATGCATCTCTCATTGTGAACATCTGATTAGTATGAACATCATATGTAGAAAACACCCTCATCCCATAGTTGTTTCAGCTCGACAATCAGTGGTTGCATGTAAACATTTATTAACTTCTTGGGATTATGAGGGCTAGGCACAATCAATGTTAAAAACATATACGGTGTTTTCATACACATACCGGGTGGAAGATTATATGGAGTTATGATAATTGGCCAGCAAGAATAAGTTCTTCCTGATTTGCCAAATGGAGCAAATCCATCAGCACATAAACCCAACCTGATGTTTCGAGTCTCATTTGCAAACTCAGGATATATTCTATCAAAATTTTTCCACGCCTCTACATATGATGGATGAAACATTAGCCCCTCCTCTGTTTCATGATTTGCACGCCAAGTCATGTGTTTAACAGTGACCTTTGATGCATAAAACCTTTGCAATCTAGGAGTTAAAGGCAAATGGAATATTTGTCTAAATGATTTACATCGCTTATTATGATTCGATCTCGTGGTACTCTTGTACGTACATTGATTACATAATTTACAAGTCTTTAAATCTACATTATCTCCCCAATATAGCATACAACCATCTCTGCAAACATCAATTCTTTGCCCTGGAAGATCGAAATCTTTCATAAGTTTTTCATACTCCAAAAATCATTCGGCATTATGTGATCACGCGGCAATACTTCTCCAATAACTTGAACAAAATTATTAAAATAATCTTCGAACACATTATGCTCAGCTTTAACATTCAACAATCTTGTGATGAGAGATAATTTAGTGTGACTGTCACAACCAAACCATACGGGTTCATTTGCAGCTCTTAACACTTCTTGAAATTTGAGATATGGTTCATTGTATACATTTTCATGAACACCAGTTACTTCTACCTCCTCCAACGGTGATGAATAACTAGTATACATGTGTTCAAATGTTTTAGGATAACTAGAACTTGCAGCATTTGATCCGGTATTCAAATTATGATCAACTGCATCAACTATCATCCTCTGATATTGATTGAATTGATCATAATATCTTTGATCTCCACTAATTGTCCTTTGTATGTTTCATCCAACCTCTTCATCAGATATGAACGATTCACCATGATATGTCCAATTATAATAATTTAGAGTAAATCCAAATATACGAAGATGTTCTCAAACTTTATCACACTGGAAAAATTTACTATTATGACATTTTTTGCACAAACATCTTAATTTATTTCCATCCATAAATTCAACATTGCTACTAGTAAAATTAAAAAATTGTTCCAACCCAATAATAAATTCATCAGTTAAACCACGATGTTCTGATAAATTCTATTTATACATTCAACTTCTTCCTCTCTCCATTTGTCCTGTTTCCAAATTTATATCAAGGATTAATTCTATTTTTTCCATATTTCATTCATATTAATCTAACAATAAATTTATACACAAAATAAATTCTTCTAGTGCTTACTGTGCTTTTGTATGATATTGAATTGTAAACTATAACATATCGAACATATATTATATATTTATAGTAAAAAAATTACTTAAAATAAAACATTAATTATATATATTATAAAATAATAGTGCTATAAATTTTTGAATATACAATATATATATCTGCCCTGGTGGAAGCAACGGATGAGCTCACAGCTGAAGACTTCACGAACACACGGATCACCTGAAGGACGAAGTATGACAAACCTATAAAAAATAAAATATTAGTTTTGTATTTACATTACACATTATTGATTTAATTTGAATAACATATTGACTCTACTATGACCGAGTATATGATGTGGAGAGACGGGGTCGCCACAACAATTGTGTGCGATCCAGGACAATGATGAACGACCCAACTGGGTCGTGCGGAGCCTGGAACAAATGCTCCAACTGGGGTGCCCATGAACCACCCAGGTGCGCGATCCAGAGGGCGACGATGAATCCCCTCGCTGAGTCGTCGTGCCCCTATGACGAGTAACTGTGGTAGCTGGCAACTGCTGTCACGCCCCGAGGGAGTCCCCGCCAAACGAAAATCCGGCAGCATCTCCCCTATACGGGTGACAATACCAGTTTTCATACAAAGCCTACACGGCCACTATACATCGGTCAACACGACCGGAATCCAAACATCACACGCAGATAATCAAATAGGGCCTCAGGCCAACAAATCTAGGTAAACATAAGTCTACACTAACTAGACTTACCCCTTCTGCCATCTGGGCAGGAATACTCAACCGAAATCCAATCGAAATAAAAATCCGATCAAAGGTCCCTAAGGACATACCAAAACATCCACAGGTACAAATATCCAACTCCAGTCCTAAACATATATTCTAATCCAAATACCCAAAACCGTAAACACAAATAACAAAATACACTTCCACGACGAGGGGGTTTGGCAGCTGGACTCTCCTGACAGCTCCATCCTGAAATAGATATAAATCAACGGGGTGAGTTCAAAGAACTCTGCGGGTATAGTAGATATGCAAAGTAAGGTATAGCTAACAATAAAAATATCATGCTAGTACAGTCTCACATAAATAGGGTATGCAAGCAAGAAATACAAAATGGTGCCTTACGATCTCTACCCTAATATAGGAGCATGTGACGACTAGAAGTAATAAAGTCTGTCCATATATAAACATGTATCCTGTATGCATGACAATCATATGCACATCCAAGGCATCAATACAAATGCAGCAAACACAATACAAATGCAATCCGTGCAAAGTGCATGCCGTGCCAATGACATGGTCACCCCTGACGCCAGTCAGCCGCCTCACACGCAATGGTGAAGCCGAGTGGGTAGGGCTATGACAACTGTGCACTCTGCCATCGCTTTGCTCTGAGTGGCCAGTGGACGAGGATCTTTGTCGAGTACACCTATCCTCCTCCCCCCAAACATAGTGGGAGCTAAGCTCATCTCGGTGTCATAGCGGAGGAGGGATCCTCGCCCGCTACCACGCGCTCGTCGCTACCCATGAGGCGGACCAACTGACAGAGCAATGCACACCCTCCTAATGTACCACTAACCCATGAGTGGTAGTGTATGCGAGCCATGTAACTAAGTGCGGGCTCAACAATAATGGAACCCGGCCAGGCGATGCAAACATGCAAGATGGTGCATGATACTAAAGCATGTAAATCCAACCACAAATATCTATCCGAATAATATGCAAAATCAATAAGTGCATATAACTGATCCAAGTAACCATGATCCAAATATAACAGGAAGATATAAGCATATCCTATCACATGCATGTATCTAGTAGGCACCAAAAGCATACTGCATATAAACATGAAAAGTTATTGTAAGCTATCCTAACTAGCATATCAACTTGACTTAATCTAAAAGTTAAGTCAAAATACCCTTTGAATATATATATCCGCGAGAATGAACCAAATCGTCACGATTGGGGACACGCCTCGTGGCCGAAACAGATAAAGCATGACTATAGTCAAGCACAAAAATACAATTCAACGACAAATCGAATAATTAATCGATTTCCTTTATATCCCAACAAACTATTTCCAATTTTCCTTGTCCACAAACAATCCATACAATTAATTTAGCCCAAATCCCATATCCTCCGAGTAACACATTTTTGAACCATTCCTCGCTCACTAACATGCCAATCAAACGGATAACACCGTAATCAACCCAATCGACCAATCAAGCTCACCCGCCCTAGGAATTCCATATACAGCCCACTAACATCCAGGCCTTGCGACCACTTCCAACCCAAACCACACGACACCCTCCAAACAAAACCCTCACAGCCTCTCACAGCCGGCACTTCCTTGCTGCCCTAATCACTGCCCCCCACCACACCCATAGAATCCTTGTACAGCAAGAAAACCAGAGGAAATCTAGGTATTTACCTGAAGCTCCACCCTCACCGGCGAAAGGCAAGCAGTTGCCGGAGCTTGCGGAGGGACAGCCGCCTGATGCTGTGGGTGGCGTCGGGAGGAAGAAGGGCTAGCGATGGTGCGATCTGGGCAGCGGCGACCGGCGCGGCGGAGGCGACGGCTTCGAGGTAAGGACCGGCGGCGAGCCTTTGGAAGGCGGCGGTGGGCGCGAGCTCGCGTCGCCGGCCAATGCAGCTCGCGGGGCGCAAGCGAGATCTGGCGGTCGTCGAGGGTCGCTCGGCGGCAGCGCGCTCGGCGCTCGCGTTTGCCGACGCTTGCAGAGAGACGGCCGGGCTCTCGGATAAAAAGTCGGCAAGGCTTACTCGGCTCGGGCGGAGAAGAAGGCATCGCCGTGAAGGCGAGACGAGTCGCCGGCATTCGGGCGGCGTCGGCGAGGGCTCGCGAGGAGCTGCAGAAGAGAATAATGTGGCGGGGAAAAAAGGGAAATAGAAAAAGTAAAAACTTAGGGTTTCCGGTTTAGGTTAATACCCCTTAGATAAAGCTTATTTACTTTATCCCCGTAAAAATCTCGTACGGAGTCCGTTTAATTCCAGAAAAATTCCGAAAAAATTCCTAAAATTCCCGAAAAATCCCGAAAAATTTCCAGGATTATTTCCTTAATTATTTGGCCATTTAATTTAAATGTTTTAAATCCCCGTATTTAACATTCTCCCCCACTAATAAAAATTTGGTCCCCAAATTTCCTACTCGTATATTAGTACGAGATGTCCCAACAACCATCTCAAGCACCTGGAGACAAGTCACACCTCAAGTGACTAAGTGGGGTTACTGATATCCCTTAAAATCAATTCACACTTGCTTCTAGTAGCTCTTCCAGAGTATGAATAGTATCTTCATATCGACCATCTATCATAAGTATCTAACTGCACTGAGTGGAGCTCTATATCCGTGACTGCTAAAGACTTTACCATAATCCTAAGGTAAATCTGAATCGCTATCGCATACGATACTCCAATGACTGAAATCTTCATAGTATAAACCTATCCAAATGATCCAACAACTCATCGTATGGATCGAATGAAAATGAGCGGACTTAGCTAATCATACTAAGTCCTTTCAATTCCAAATAATCTCCCAACAACATCGCCCATCATATTAGGCTCCCACTTTCCTCTTGATGTAACCTTGGCGATTATTAGTATTCCACCTTTACTAGTTGACACACCAACACGGACTTCCAAGTCAACTAAATTCCGCATGACGCCCCACCACGAGAACGTTTCAATACTTAATATTTTCCGGATACAATCCTATACATCTGCAACATACAGAACCTTTTGCGATCATCAGCAATACTTATCAAAATATCATGATAAAGCCTCGTGGCTCTCGAGGTAATACCAAAGGCACTACTTACGGCCAACGACATGCTACCACGACCGGGACTCATAGCCAGTCAAGATGTCAGGTAGCTATCTAGCCACCTACGACATATAAATTCCACTATCACTAATTCCGAACCGGTAGAGCAAGAGTACAAATCTATGGTAAATGCTCTCTATCATTCCAACAGGAATCTATCTGTTGTTCCTGAATCAATAGTAACTCTTCCTAAATTCGAATGTAACTATGTAACCCACCATTCTCCTCGGAAATGGAGAAATATTTTCTCTCAAAAGCAATCTGCTGTCTAAAATCCATTCTATCGCACGCAAAGGTGGTGAAAACTTTCTTGACCGTCTCCCTAGTTGCAACTATCCGTGTTCTAACAACTCTGTGCAGCTACTCAGTAGCTAGCTAAAACCTCATAAGCATTCCTGCTCCTCACCTCTACAAAACCACATAATATCTGCTAAGTCCACGTCATATTATATATATGACAAACCATCTCGTAGTTCCTCATTTGACGTAAACATAGGATACGTCTCGATCAACTAAATCAGAAACGCTCCATTCTCTGAAACATCGCCTCCGCATATAAATTAACCTTCCTTTCACTCGAGAATGATCACACAACACTGGTGTAAAAGTCAACAATCGTCTGAGCCCTGAAACCAGGTTCACAAGCTTCAGACCCAATAAATTCCATCACCAATCAGCGGTGTAGTACCACTAGAGCATCCTATCCATATCTATGGTAATAATCAAATCAATACCAGAAAACCATCATTTACGGTGACCGAGTGCTTAACTCCAACTGCCACCATCACAAATGATCCAATCGTGTCCAGAATATACGATTTCCTAAATCCCTGGACGACAAAGTCGTCAATAAGTTTAATATGATATCCAGAAGCTCATACCATTCATACCAAGTATGAAATTGTCGTCGCTATACAACTGCATCCTCTTTACTCTAGGTTGATGATATAACAATCATCACAACGACCATGATAATTGTATGACACCATGTCACTACAATATCAACCCATCAATCATAAATCAATCCTAGAGCATACACCGATGCCCTATAGTTGATCTAAATAGATCCTCTATCCACAATGAAGGATATTCATTTCCTTCTACAACTACCATATTCTATCATCGATAATCGATGCATAACCTCAAAGGTCCATCTCTCCTTTAACAAAGAGTTCCGGATCTTCTCTAGAAGAAATACTGGGATAGATAAATATCCCATCCAACACCTCCTATAATAAGGTAAAACGATCTTTCATCGTCTTGACCAGTGTAAGTATACACGCCTTATCCATAACCAAATCACTAATAGTATGGACTGATATTTTCTGAGGGTTTACTCCTTGACCTTCAAATCGATGGCTAGCAGCTAAATCCCTAGCTTCCTAATTTGACATCAGTCGGCACCTCTAAAGAGTCCGTACTTCCGAAATCATCATTAGATTCCTCAAGATCAATACGTCGTCGAACTCGTCCACGACCATGAGTAGGGGCAATTTCCCTAAGTCAATAGTTTTCCTAACCACAAAAGTACTATAACCACTAAAGACAATACCTTTCCTATAGCTCAGAGATATCCTTGACTTGCTTGGTCCCAAAACCGAGAACTCCCAAAAATCCAAGGAAAAGAAAATCCTCGAACACAAAACACACAATCCAAAACCGATACCAATAAAATTGTCACGTCACGGGGCATATCAGTCATCCAATGTGAGGAGCCCCTTAGTGACAATATTCAAATCCATGGACCAAATATGGTAAAACCTCGAAATAATTATAGAAATACAAGTATTTCAATAACTGCATGCATGCACGACTAAACATATATCAATCAAAGTAAAATAGTTTTATGACCCCAAATCCAATTGCGACAAAATCCAAAGTGCATAATCAAAATGCAACACCGATAAAGTAACCAAAGCAGCATCCCGACGATGCAGGGAGACAAGCACGCAAGGAACTCTCGAGCGACACAAAGGTAGGTCAATGAGAACATGTCCTCCATCATTAACCTAGAGGATAAGTGAGGAGGGAGTGAGTACAACCACTCAGTAGATGGATAGATAATAGTGCGTAATCATAATGCACACAATGGAAGTCACAGGGAACAAACTAAAGTAACCCAACCCTCAGAGTACCAATATCAGTCTACTACCATCCTGGTCAGTGGTATAACAAATATACCCGTAAAACCCAACCACTGCAACAAGTAGTGCACATCGGGATACCACGATAAAGTCTCGTGGCTCTGATAAAAGGAAACTATCTATGAGCTACCGCGAACGTAACCCATGAGCCAACAATCAATAGCACGGTCTACGCGCAACTATATGCTACCACGAATGAGACTCGTGGATAGACAGGCTGTATATAAATATCTAATTATTGACTGCACGCTCTGGCGTACTACCACCAATAGGTCACGTGAGCAGTCGATTATCCTAGGTTGTTAAGCCTAGGGTTATCCAATACATTCTGCATAAATCGACTTTCCGAGTCGCTAAAGATCACCGCTCTAAAATTAACCCATTGAGGCGGTCAAGCGAGGGTTTCAACACCTCTAATATAAAATGTTTACCAAAGTCGGTAAAGATCATCGACTTATAAATAAATAAGTCGAGATGGTTAAATCTAGCGTTCCAACCCTTCTAACATGATCGGTTATCCAGGTCGATCAAAATCATAAGTCCACTAATAATCACGTCGAGACAATTAATCATAGGGTTTCGTCTCAACTAATAGGAAACGCCTATCAAGGCGATAAGGGCAACCCCTCTACTAACAAGCACGGCAAGAGGGTTAAGCCTAAATTATATCATCCTACCGATTCGAATCATGCATGCCCCAACTGCTACGAGCGCAGATCTCGTGGTTACTTAACTCAGAAAGTAGCTATCTAGCTACAGACGTCATACGAATCCGATTATCACCAACTCTGAACGAATAACGCAAAAGTATAACCTTACAGTAGATTATCTCAACCATACATGGGAGACCTATTCGACCTCAAATACACAAAAGCCCCTTTAGGAAACTCTCATCAGTAACTTTCCTCAACCACGAATGGGTGATATTGTTACCGATAAATATGAACAACGTTATATACCCTCTAAGGATTAATCGCATCCTAATCATATGACCTCTACTAATCCGATCACCATATCACCAAATAGTAAATGTATAAACATATACTAATGAGCACATCAGGGTTATTCGCCTAGGGTTCCAACACCTAGGGTTCTACTAACGTTGTTTCATTCACGAGATCGCTCCTCTGAGAATAACTTCATCTAAGTTATTCTATTTCTACTAGTCTTAATCATGATATCCACCGCAAAACACATAGCCATATACTCACATGTCATTTGTCTAATAAACGATAAAGATAATCATACTAATGGCAATCAATAGAAATGAATTAGGTATAGCTAAAAGGTCATGCCAGGACAAAATCAAGGCAATACTAGATAAAGCATCGATGCTTATATATACTCTAAACTACATAAGTTGTAATCATGTCATCATGCCTTCTACGAATTTATCCATCTTAGTCATATTATTCAACTAGTCTAATAATCCTAATAATAGTCAAATCCTAAGTGGTAAACATCTACCAATAATATCTAATTATTTTTTTTTTATCACAATGATAACAAGCTACGTATAGCAGTAATAGCAATTTATAACCAAATGCTATCTATAAACCAGCAACCTAAAAATCTAACAGTCTAACACGGATATCGAGTTAAAACAATATTAGATAAAACATGATATCTCCGCATAACCAAATATAACCAATATATATATGCACTAAATCTAGAAAATTTTCTAGAATTTATTTAATTAGCCGCTCGGAGATGTCCTGTTGCCGCCAAATCCCCCATATTGACCTCGTCAATAATACCTCGGATTTCCGAAACATAAAAATCATCGGAAATCCGTACAACTCCGAAAATACCCAGTTAACCTGCCAAACTTGGCGAACTCCATAAACCCAAAGACCCTAAGGAACTCGGAAACCTACGCTCTGATACCAAATAAATTGTCACGCCAGAGAGTCATGACGAAAATCCGCAAAGTCTCCTACGGGTGACAATACCAGTTTTCATACAAAGCCTACACGGCCACTATACATCGGTCAACACGACCGGAATCCAAACATCACACGCAGATAATCAAATAGGGCCTCAGGCCAACAAATCTAGGTAAACATAAGTCTACACTAACTAGACTTACCCCTTCTGCCATCTGGGCAGGAATACTCAACCGAAATCCAATCGAAATAAAAATCCGATCAAAGGTCCCTAAGGACATACCAAAACATCCACAGGTACAAATATCCAACTCCAGTCCTAAACATATATTCTAATCCAAATACCCAAAACCGTAAACACAAATAACAAAATACACTTCCACGACGAGGGTTTGCAAATGACTCTCCCGATACCCATCCTCAAATAGATATAATCAACGGGTGAGTTCAAAGAACTCATGTATAGTAGATATGCAAAGTAAGATATAGCTAACAATAAAAATATCATGCCAAGATACAGCCTCACATAAATAGGGTATGCAAGCAAGAAATACAAAATGATCAGATTACTCAATCTCCTACTCGATATAGGAGCATGTGCTCGACTAGAAGTAATAAAGTCCTGTCTATATATAAACATGTATCCAGATGCATGATAATCATATGCACATCCAAGGCATCAATACAAATGCAAAAACACAATACAAATGCAATCCGTGCAAAGTGCATGCCGTGCAATGACATGGTCACCTCGACGCTACCAGTACCGCCACACGCAATGGTGAAGGCCGAGTGGGTAGGGCTATGACAGCATGCACTCGCCATCATCGCTTCCCGAGTGACCGAGTGGATGGGATGCTGAGTACACCTATCCTCCCGCCCCAAACATAGTGGGGGGGAGCTAAGCTCATCTCCTGTCAGACGGAGGAGGGATCCTCGCCGCTACCACGCTGCCTCGTCGCTACCCATGAGCGGACCAGCGGAGCCTGACAGAGCAACTGCACACACCCTCCTAATGTACCACTAACCCATGAGTGGTAGTGTGTGCAGGCCATGTAACTAGCTGCGGGCTCAACAATAATGGAACCCCGACCAGCCAGCATGCAAACATGCAAGATGGTGCATGATACTAAAGCATGTAAATCCAACCACAAATATCTATCCAATAATATGCAAAATCAATAAGTGCATATAATCGATCCAAGTAACCATGATCCAAATATAACAGGAAGATATAAGCATATCCTATCACATGCATGTATCTAGTAGGCACCAAAAGCATACCAGGCATATAAACATGAAAAGTTATTGTAAGCTATCCTAACTAGCATATCAACTTGACTTAATCTAAAAGTTAAGTCAAAATACCCGCCTGAATATATATCCGCAAGAATGAACCAAATCGTCACGATTGGGGACCTGCCTCGTGACCGAAACCTGCATAAAGCATGACTATAGTCAAGCACAAAAATACAATTCAACGACAAATCGAATAATTAATCGATTTCCTTTATATCCCAATTAACCCAAACTATTTCCAATTTTCCTTGTCCACAAACAATCCATACAATTAATTTAGCCCAAATCCCATATCCTCCGAGTAACACATTTTTGAACCATTCCTCGCTCACTAACATGCCAATCAAACGGATAACACCGTAATCAACCCAATCGACCAATCAAGCTCACCCGCCCTAGGAATTCCATATACCCACTAACATCCGGCCTTGCGACCACTTCCAACCCAAACCACACGACACCCTCCAAACAAAACCTCACGACCCTCTCACAATGCACTTCCTTGTGCCTAATCACGCCCCCCACCACACCCATAGAATCCTTGTACAAAGAAAAACCAGAGAAATCTAGGTATTTACAAGCTCCACCTCACCGTGAAAGGGCGATTCGGAGCTTGCGGAGGGACACGCTAATGCCGTGGGTGGCGTCGGGAGGAAGAAGGGCTAGCTGATGGTGATCTGGGAGCGAGCGGCGACCGGCAAGGCGAGGACGACGGCTCGAGAGGTAAGGACCGGCGGCCGAGCAGGAAAGCGGCGGTGGAGGCGAGCTCGCGTCGCCGACCGCCATGCTCGCGGGGCGCAAGCGAGATGCGCGACTGTCGTCGGCGAGGGTCGCCGAGCGGCACCGCTCGGCGCTCGCGTTTGCGACGCTTGCAGAGAGACGGCCGGGCTCTCGGATAAAAAGTCGGCAAGGCTTACTCGGCTCGGGCGGAGAAGAAGGCATCGCCGTGAAGACGAGGGTCGCCGCGCATCGGAGCGGCGTCGGCGAGCGGCTGCGAGGAGCCGAAGAGAATAATCAGCTTGTGGGAAAAAAGGGAAATAGAAAAAGTAAAAACTTAGGGTTTCCGGTTTAGGTTAATACCCCTTAGATAAAGCTTATTTACTTTATCCCCGTAAAAATCTCGTACGGAGTCCGTTTAATTCCAGAAAAATTCCGGAAAAATTCCTAAAATTCCCGAAAAATCCCGAAAAATTTCCAGGATTATTTCCTTAATTATTTGGCCATTTAATTTAAATGGACTGCGACACAGTCGTCGAGCTTCATGGCAGTGACACGCAAGCTCGTCACGATGAGGCGTCATTATTGCGAGCTCGCGGCGTGTTATTCTTTGCATCTGGTGGAAGAGGAGAAGAGATTGAGGAGCGTACCGGATCGAGAGGGGACGAGCGTGTGAGGAGGGATCGAGGAAAGGAGAAGGGAGTGATAATTAGGGGAAAATTGGCGACGAGTTCTATTTTGTTGCAATATTCGTCGGCAATTAAAAATACCAACGAAAAAATTTTCGTCGCTCAATTCATCGTAAATTTTGCAAGGAATTTTTAAATCGTTGCAAATTTAGTGACGAATTTATATTTTGTCACAAAATTCTGTAACGAAATTTATTTTTCATCGCAAAATTGGCGATGAAAAATAAATTCGTTGCCAAATTAGCGACGAATATTAAATTCGTCGCAAATTTCATAATTCCCGCAGTTAATTTTCTTTGCCAAATAATTTAAAATGTCCGATCAAAATATTTTGTTGCCAAATTTGTCGAAAAATTTGCAACGAAAATGTAATTCGTTGCAAAATTTGCAACGAAAATTTAATTCGTTGCAAATTTTGTAATGAAAATATAATTCGTTGCAAAAATTTACAATGAAAATGTAATCAGTTGCAAAATTTTACAACGAATTTATAATTCGTTGCAAATTCTGCGACGAATTTATATTTGGTTGCAAAATTTTGCGACGAATTTGATTTTTCATTGTAAATTTGTGACGAAAAATCAATTTTGTTGCAAAAATGCGACTATATTTGCGACAAAAATGAATTTGTTGGAAATGTAAATAAATTTGCAACTAAAAAATTTTTGTTGCAAATTTCGTTACTAATTTATGACGACATTTGTAATTCGTCGTAAATTTTGTTGCAAATTTGCTACAAATTATTTTTGTTGCCAAATTTCGTCGCCAAATTGATGTGTTTTTGTAGTGTTTCTTCTTTCTCAAGAATTCCTTTTGAGTGCCTTGGATCCTTTAACTGAGCACTAGATATGTCACTTCACAAGAGAGTATCAGGAATTGGCCGACTTCCTGGCACGACCCCTATGACGCTCAAGTCAGAAATGGAAGAATGGATAAATATAACGTAGAAGAAGAAAGTGAGAAGAGATCTTTGAGGAACCGAATGGCGAAGAGAAAAACCAAACCCCGTCTCCTTCCACCTTTGCCTGTTTTATAGGAGATTCATTCCGCCTCTTCTTGAAGTGGATTTACTTTAATGCCCCTGCCAACCTGTTAAGATGTAATCGTTTCTCCCGCTCCTTTTCAAAATAGCTCTTGGTATGCTCTCCATGTGTCATTTATTTTTCCTATCAACCATTAATCAAATAAATAAATAAATAACATAATATTTCATGTCAACAATATTCCTTATTTAAGAACTCCCATTCACTTCGTATACCCAAAAATACTTATCTCCTATTTTTTGCTTGATTCAGAAAACGCTCAAAGTCTACATATACATCACTCAGGAAATCAACATACTACTCAGGAAATGCACTGACTACTCAGGAAATACAATGACTGCTCGAGAAATACACTGACAGCTCGAGAAACATACACACTGATCGGGGAATATGTAACCTGATCGGAAAAACCCAACTCACAAATGCACTCTAAACTATCTGCACTACTCTTCCTATTTTGCACGGGAACACACTGACTACTCGGGAAACACACTGACAGCTCGATAAATACACTGACAGCTGAAGAAACTACACACTGCTTGGGGAATATGTAACCTGATTGGAAAAACCCAACTCACAAATACACTCTGAACTATCTGCACTGCTCTTCCTATTTGGCACGGGAAATACACATATTACTCGGGAATTACATACACCCCATGGTTACTATGTATATCAATTAGGAAGTGTCTACACTTCTCTGTCAACACAACACTTAGCTCTGAGCACAACTATTCTGCTCACTCTTACTTGGCTCGGGAATTACATACATTACTCGGAAATTACATATATCAATCAGGAAACGTATATACTGCCCTGCCAATACAACACTTAGCTCTGAGCGTGACTAATCTGCTCACCCCTACTCAACTCAGAAATTACTTATACAGCTTGGGAAACATACTGTAGGATCGAGTAAACCGAGAGAAAGGGATGAATCTCGATGTTTAACAATTTTATCTAATTTTTATTATTAATTATCTAATAGCAGTACGCAGCGGAAATTAAAAACAATTATAGACACAACAGTTTACTTGGTTCACAACCCTGACTGGGTTGCTACTCAAAGGCTCGTAGCTCTCCCGTGAGCTACCTCGATGGTCAATTCACAAAATACCCTCCGACTAGAGAACTCTCGACTTCGGAGGGTTTCACTTTTTACAAATGATGAAGGAGTCTCACCTTTCGAGGGTGAGACTCGTAGGAATACTTGGTCACCAATAGAGAACTCCAGAGGTCTCCGTCTCCGATCTGCTTAACTCTTCCGACGATTCTGCATCTCGGCCATCCTTTGTCTGATAGTACGGATAAACCCTACCCCATACTGAGCTCTATGGGTTCTAGCAACTGGTCCTCCCCAACCTCCCCCCAGAGGGTGGGTGTACGACACTATCTACCATATAATGCCTCAAACGGGGCCATTTGGATAGCCGAATGATAGCTGTTATTGTAGGCGAGTTCCACTAATGGCAAGTGGTCCTCCCAGTTGCCCCCGAAATCCATAACACAGGACCTCAGCAAGTCCTCTAGAGTCTGAATGGTCCGCTCAGACTGTCCATCAGTTTGAGGATGGAATGCAGTACTTAAAACGAAGCTACGTGCCTAAGGCCTACTGCAGACTCTGCCAGAATTGGGACATGAACCGGGGATCTCTATCTGATATAATGCTCAAAGGAACATCATGCAATCTGATGATCTCCCGACAATATAACTCTGCCAAACAATCCAGAGAGTCGGTCTTCCGAATTGCTAAGAAGTGCGCGGATTTGGTTAGTCGGTCAATGACTACCCAAATCGGATCATGGCCTTGACGTGTCCTAGGCAAACCCACCACAAAATTCATAATAATATGCTTCCATTTCCATTTCGGAATCGGAATTTCCTAAAGCATCTGTTCCTTAAACTAATGCAACTCCAGAAACCATTATCCTCCTCGGAGTCAAAGACGGGGAATTATCTTTTCACAAGAGAAGTTCATCTACCGTTCAAAATCCACTCCACCACACACTCTGTAAGTGCATGGCAGGCTATCACGACCAAACTTCCTTGTTACAACCGTTCGTGTTCCAACTACTCTAGCTATCCAATAGCTAGCCAAAACTCCATGAGCATTACTGCTCCTCACCTATTCAAAACAACATAATAACTGTGAAGTCCACGTCATATATATGACGACTTATCTCACAGTCCTTTAACTGCCGTAAGCTTAGGATACGTCTTATTCAATAGCATTGGAATCGCTCCGATCTCCGAAATGATGCATTCATATACACTACCTTTCCATCCACACCAGAATGATTACTCAACACTGGCGTAAAAGTCAACCATCGTCGGAGCCCTGAAACTAGTTTCACAAGCTGCAGACCAAGTAAATTCCATCACCTTCCTGGTCCAACCAGTTAGCGATGTAGTACCGCTAGAGCATTCTATCCATATCTGTGATAATAATCAAATCAATACAAGAAAACCACCATCTACGGTGGTCGAGTGCGCAACTCCAACTACCACCATCAACAGTGGCCAAGTTACGCAACTCCAACGACCACCACTGATCCAATCGTGTCTAGAATACATGACTTCCCAAATCCCTGGACGACTAAGTCGTCAATAAGTCTAATAAGATAATCATAAGTTCATACAATTCATACCAAGTATGAAATTGTCATCGCTACACACCTGCATTCTCTTTACTCTAGGCTGATGATAAAACAATCATCACAACGACAATGATAATTGTATGACACCACGTCACTACAATATCAACACACCCATCATAAATCAACCCTAGAGTATACACTGGTGTTCTATAGCTGATCTAAATAGATCCTCTATCCATAATGAAGGATATTCATTTCCTTCCGCAACTACCACATTCTATCATCGATAATCGATGCATAATCTCAAAGGTTCATCTCTCTTTTAACAAAGAGTTCCAGATTTTCTCTAGAAAAATACTGGGACAGATAAATATCCCATCCAACACCTCCTATAATAAGGTAAAATGATCTTTCATCGTCTTGACCAGTGTAGGTATACACGCCTTATCCATAACCTAATCACTAATAGTAGGGACTGATATTCTCTGAGGGTTTACTCCTTGTCCTTCAAATTGGTGGATAACAGGCCAAATCCCTAGCTTCCTAATTTGACATCAGTCGACACCTCTAAAGAGTCCGTACTTTTAAAATCATCGTTAGGTTCCGCAAGGTCACTACGTCCTCAACCTCATCCCCGACAATGAGTAGGGAAAATTTCACTAAGTCAATACTTTTCCTAACCACTAAAGACAATACTTTTCCTATAGCTCAAAGATATCCTTCAGCTTGCCTGGTCCCCAAAACACGAGAACTCCCAAAAATCCAAGGAAAAGAAAATCCTCGAAACACAAAACCCACAAACCAAAACTGTAAACCAATAAAATTGTCATGTCTGGAGGCATATCCATCATCCAAAAGATGGAGGAGCCCCTTAGTGATAATATTCAGAAATACCTGGACCAGATCTAGTAAAAACCTCGAAATAATAATAGAAATATAAGTATTTTATTAACCGCATGCATGCACGACTAAACATATATCCATTAAAGTAAAATAGTTTTTATGACACCAAATCAAATTGAGACAAAATCCAAAGTGCATAAACAAAATGCAATACCGATAAAGTAAACAAAGCGGCATCTCGACGTGCAGTACGACAAGCTCGGCAAGGAACTCTCTGAGCGACACAAAGGTAGGTCAACAGGACACGTCCTCCATCAGTTAACCTAGAGGATAAGTGAGGAGGGGTAAGTACAACCACTCAGTGGATGGATAGACAATAGTGCATACTCATAATGCACATAATGGAAATCAAAGGAAACAACTAGAGTAACCCAACCCTCAGAGTACCAATATCAGTCTGCTACTAACTTGGTCGGCGGAATAACAAATATACCCGTAACATACACAACCACTGCAATCTACAAGCAATGCACATCCAGATACCACGACAAAGCCTCGTGGCTCTCAAGGTAATACAAAGGGAACTGTCTATGAGCTACCCCGAACGTAACTCGTGGGCCGACAATCAATAGCACTGTCTATGCACAACTACATGCTATCACAAATAGGACTCGTGGATAGACAGGACATATATATATATCTACTTATTGACTGCACGCACTAGCATACTACCACTAATAGGTCGCGTGGGCAGTCGATTATCCTAGGTTGTTAAGCCTAGGGTTATCCAATACATCCAGCATAGAACGACTATCAACGTCGACAAAGATCATCGATCTACAATTAAACCCATTGAGGCGGTCAAACTCTAATACGAAATGTTTACCAAAGTCGGTAAAGATCATCGACTTATAAATAAATAAGTTGAGATGGTTAAGTCTAGAGGTTCCAACTCTTCTAACCTGAACGGTTATCAAGGTCGATAAAAAAAATCATAATTCCACTAATAAACACGTCGAGATGATTAATCATAGGGTTTCGTCCCGGCTAACAGGAATCGCCTATCAAAGCCAATAAGGACAACCCATCTACTTACAAGACCGACAAGAGGGCTAAGCCTAAATTATATCATTTCTACCAGTTTAACCATGCATGCCATAACATGCTACCACGAACAGATCTCGTGGATACTTAAGATGTAAAGTAGCTATCTAGCTACAGACGTCATACGAATTCGATTATCATTATCTCCGAACGAATAACGCGAAAGTATAACTTTACAGTAGATTATCTCAACCATGCATGGGGGGCATGATAGACCACAAATATACAAAGCACCTATAGGGAAACTCTACTGTAAACCTTTCTCAACCGCAAATGGGTGATAGAGTTGGCAGCTGATAGATATAAACAACGTTATATACCCTCTAAGGATTAATCACAACCTAATCATACGAACTCTACTGGTCCGATCACCATATCACTGAAATAGTAAATGGATAAACATATACCAATATGCACATCCGGGTTATTACGCCTAGGGTTCCAACACTTAGGGTTCTACTAATGTTGTTTCATTCCTGAGACCCGCTCCTACGGAAAATCCTCATTTAAGTTATTCTATCCCTACTAGTCTAATCCTAATACTAATCCAAAAATTAAGAGGTAAACATCTACCAATAATATCTAATCATTTATATCACAATGATAACCAGCTACGTATAACAGTAATAACAGTTAATAACCATATGCTAATGATAAACCAACAACCTAAAAAATCTAACAGTCTAACAGATATAAGGTTAAAACAATACTAGACAAAACATGATACCACCGCATAACCAATATAACCAATACAAATATGCACTAAATCTAGAAAATTTTCTAGAATTTATTCACCTGTTAGCCGTCTGAAGATGTCCTGTTGCCGCCAAATCCCCAAATTGACCTCGTCAATAATACCTCAAATTTTCGAAACATAAAAATCGTCGAAAATCCGTACCAATCCGAAAATACCCCAGTTAACCTGCCAAACGTGGCAAACTCCGAAAACCCAAAGACCCTAAGGAACTCGGAAACCTATGCTCTGATACCAATAAATTGTCACAGCCCGAGGGAGTCCCTGCCAGACAAAAATTCGACAGCATCTCCCCTGTACAGGTGACAATACCAATCTTGCATACAAGGCCTACACAACCACTATACATCGGTCAACACGATCGGAACATACCACAACACAATATACATAATATGCGGCCTCAGGCCATCAACCAAAATAAATAAAAGATCTAAAACATTGAGACCTACCCCTTCTGCCATCTGAGCAGGAACATACAACCAAACCAATTGAATAGTCCATAAGGACACAACAAATATCTCCAAACTTCCACAAGTACATAACCAAAACATTAGGACCTAAACATATCTTCTATACAAAATCCAAAACCATAACTCAAATAACTAATAAACTATCACGACGAGGGGGGGGGGGGGTATGACAACTGGACTCTCCTGACAGCTTCATCCTGAAATAAATATAAAACCACGGGGCAAGTTCAAAGAACTCAGCGGATATAGTCGATATGCAAAGTAAGATATAGCTAACTATAACAATCATGCCAGTACAGTCTCATATATAGGGTATGTAAGAAAGAAATAAAAAAGGACTGTACTTATCTGAATCTCCTATCCTGATATAGGAGCATGTGCCACACTAGATGAAATAAAGTCGCCGAACCATATACAAATATGTATCCTATATGAATGACAATCATATGCAACATCCAAGGCAGTAATAAAAATGCAGCAAACACAATACAAATGCTATCCATGCAAAATGCATGCCGTGCAAATGACATGATCACCCTTGACGCCAGTCAGCCGCCTCACACGCGATGGTGAAGCCGATTGGGTAGGGCTATGACAACTGTGCACTCTGCCATCACTGCTCCTGAGTGACCGAGTGAACAGGATGCTGTAGGAGTATACCTCTCCTCCTGTCCCAAACAGAGTGGGGAAGCAAAGCTCTCATCTCTCGGTGTCGTAGACCAGAGGAGGGATCCCTGCCCGCTACCACGCTGACTCAACGCTACCCATGAGCGGACCAGCGGAGCCTGACAGAGCAACTACACACACCCTCCTGATGTACCACTAACCCATGAGTGACAGTGTGTGCAGACCATGTAACTGGCTGCGGGCTCAACTATAAAGGAACCCCATCCAGCCAGCATGCAATCATGCAAGATGGTGCATGATACTAAAGCATGTAATACCAATAAAAATACCTATCTGAATAATATGCATAACCAATAAGTATATATCCATGATCCAAGTAAAACAGGGAAGATATAACTATAAACTGATCCAATGCATGTATCAAGTAGGCACAATAATATGCAAGGCAGATAAATATGAAAATTATTGTAAGCTATACTAACTAGCATATCAACATGACTATATCTAAAAGATAAGTCAAAATACCCGCCTGTTATAATGCTCGAAACAACGCACGTCACGCCCGTGGACCTGCCTCGTGACCGAAATCTGCACACAACATAACTATTTTTAAGCACTAAAATACGATCCACTGTCAAATCGAATCCTAAGCTGATTTCGGACATAACCCAAATAACCCAAATGCTTAATAAAATCCTGATCAACTAGATTGATCTAGTTATCCCATTAACCTAATCAATCCTCCATATTAATCCCTATCAACCATTCACCACTCATGCACAACCTTCACCGCTCATGCATAGCCGTTCACATCCCTAAATGGAACCTCACAGCCGACTCCATCGACGGTAAACTCCAATCACAGTCGAAGTTTCCCCCAATCTGCTTGGTTCGTCGGAACACCCACGCCAGTCGCTGCCCTAACTTCCAATTGGCTCTAACGCCCCCCTTCCTTGATCACAAAATCCATAGAAACCCCGGACAGAAAAGAACAAGGGAAAAAAAATGAGATATTTATCGAAGCTTCAACCTCATCGGCGAAACTTCCCTCCCAACAGCTCTGTTCGCCGAAAGAATTTATCGCTGCCCTTGCTCCGGCGGAGATCGCGATTCCCATTTAGCACAAGGTGCAGACGCCGCCGTTCAAACTCCCAGCCCCCGCACACACTCGCCGCTCCGACCCATCTGTGGACACCGTCGATTCACCCGCTAAAGACTGTCGATGAGGGCTAAGGAGGAAGGAAATCAGACTGACCTTATGGCCGAGCGCTTGGCTACGGTGGCAGCATCGCCACACCACCCGCACAGAGATGCCGATGAGATTTGGGACGGGCAGGAATCAGAGAGGTCGCGCGGGGAGGTGAGGTCGTGAGGGAGATCACTGTGAGGAGGAGTCGCAGTGGTTGGTTGCGGTGGAGGGGAAAGCGCTGTCGATCGGTGAAGAGAAAGAGGAAAAAAATGCGATCGGTATTTGTGGAGATCGAGATCGAGAGGAGGAGAAGGAAATTCGGCTGTGGCGGGGAGGAAAACGCGAAGCAGATCTAGGGAAATAAAAATAAACTTAGGGTTAATTTATAACCTAGGTTAATTAACCAAAATAAATTCTTTAATAGCGGCTAGTCTAAACAGGCTTCCCAAAAGCCTATTCGCTTTAATCACATAAAATGTCCATAAAAGCTTCCGTTTAATTCCAGAAAAATTCCTAAAAATCCCTAAATTTCTCCAAAAATCTCAAAATAATTCCCAGGATTATTTTTCCTAAATTTTAGCCATTCAATTTATATTTTAAAATTTCCATATTTAACATTCTCCTCCACTAATAAAAATTTGGTCTCCAAATTTCTCACTCAAATGTATCACGAGTAAGAGACATCACACTCAAGTAGCATAAGTACTGAAAGTATTTTTTTTTTCACGCACCTTAAGTAAATAGGTGGGGGTATTGAGCTATGATCTTTTTCCTCAAGCTTCTATGTAGCCTCCTCATCTGTGTGGTGACTTCACCCGACCTTGACAAGTCGCACAATCTTGTTCCGCAACTGTCGTTCTTTGTGGTCCAGAACCCGTACCTGAACCTCTTCGCAAGTAGCATCAGGTTGAATAGAACCTGACACATCTGACAGAATATATGTTGGGTCTGACACATACCTCCTCAGCATGGACACATGAAATACATCATGGATACCAGCCAAAGACGATGGTAGCGCTAGTCGGTAAGCGACTGCTCCAACCCTCTCCAAAATCTCGAAAGGCCCAATGTACCTTGGAGCTAACTTACCACGGAGGCCAAATCTCTTCACCCCTTTCGTGGGTGAGACTCGCAAGAATACCTGGTCACCAATAGAGAACTCCAGAGGTCTCCGTCTCCAATCTGCTTAACTCTTCTGATGATCCTGCGTCTCGGCCATCCTTTGTCTGATAATATGGACCAACCCTGCCCCATACTGAGCTCTATGGGTTCTAGCAACTGGTCCTCCCCAACCTCCCCCCAGAGGGTGGGTGTACGACACTATCTACCATACAATGCCTCAAACAGGGCCATTTGGATAGCCGAATGATAGCTGTTATTGTAGGCGAATTCCACTAATGACAAGTGGTCCTCCCAGTTGCCCCCGAAATCCATAACACAGGACCTCAGCAAGTCCTCTAGAGTCTGAATGATCCGCTCAGACTGTCCATCAGTTTGAGGATGGAATGCAGTACTTAAAACGAAGCTACGTGCCTAAGGCCTGCTGCAAACTCTGCCAAAACCGGGACGTGAACCGGGGATCTCTATCTGATATAATGCTCAAAGGAACATCATGCAATCTGATGATCTCCCGACAATATAACTCTGCCAAACAATCCAGAGAGTCGATCTTCCAAATCGCTAAGAAGTGCGTGGATTTGGTTAGTCGGTCAATGACTACCCAAATCGCGTCATGGCCTTGACGTGTCCTAGGCAAACCCACCACAAAATTCATAATAATACACTTCCACTTCCATTCCGAAATCGGAATTTCCTGAAGCATCTGTTCCTTAAACTAATGCAACTCCGGAAACCATTATCCTCCTCGGAGTCAGAGACGGGGAATTATCTTTTCACAAGAGAAGTCCATCTACCGTTCAAAATCCACTCCACCACACACTCTGTAAGTGCATGGCAGGCTATCGCGACCAAACTTCCTTGTTACAACCGTTCGTGTTCCAGCTACTCTAAAGTAGCTATCCAGTAGCTAGCCAAAACTCCATGAGCATTACTGCTCCTCACCTATTCAAAATAACATAATAACTGCGAAGTCCACGTCATATATATGACGGCTTATCTCACAGTCCTTTAACTGTCGTAAGCTTAGGATACGTCTTATTCAATAGCATTGAAATCGCTCCGATCCCCGAAATGATGCATTCATATACACTACCCTTCCATCCACACCAGAATGATTAATCAACACTGGCGTAAAAGTCAACCATCGTCTGAGCCCTGAAACTAGTTTCACAAGCTGCAGACCAAGTAAATTCCATCACCTTTCTGGTCCAACCAGTCAGCGATGTAGTACCGCTAGAGCATTCTATCCATATCTGTGATAATAATCAAATCAATACAAGAAAACCACCATCTACGGTGGTCGAGTGCGCAACTCCAACTACCACCATCAACAGTGGCCAAGTTACGCAACTCCAATGACCACCACTGATCCAATCGTGTCCAGAATACACGACTTCCCAAATCCCTGGACGACTAAGTCGTTAATAAGTCTAATAAGATAATCATAAGCTCATACAATTCATATAAAGTATGAAATTATCGTCGCTACACACCTGCATTCTCTTTACTCTAGGCTGATGATATAACAATCATCATAATGACAATGATAATTGTATGACACCATGTCACTACAATATCAACACACCCATCATAAATCAATCCTAGAGTATACACAGGTTTTCTATAGCTGATCTAAATAGATCCTCTATCCACAATGAAGGATATTCATTTCCTTCTGCAACTACCGTATTCTATCATCGATAATCGATGCATAATCTCAAAGGTCCAACTCTCTTTTAACAAAGAGTTCCAGATCTTCTCTAGAAAAATACTAGGACAGATAAATATCTCATCCAACACCTCCTATAATAAGGTAAAATGATCTTTCATCGTCTTGACCAGTGTAGGTATACACGCCTTATCCATAACTAAATCACTAATAGTAGGGACTGATATTCTCTGAGGGTTTACTCCTTGTCCTTCAAATTGGTGGCTAGCAGGCCAAATCCCTAGCTTCCTAATTCGACATCAGTCGGCACCTCTAAAGAGTTCGTACTTTTGAAATCATCGTTAGGTTCCGCAAGGTCACTATGTCCTCGACCTCATCCCCGACCATGAGTAGGGGCAATTTCACTAAGTCAATACTTTTCCTAACCACTAAAGACAATACTTTTCCTATAGCTCAGAGATATCCTTCAGCTTGCCTGGTCCCCAAAACACGAGAACTCCCAAAAATCCAAGGAAAAGAAAATCCTCAAAACACAAAACCCACAAACCAAAACTGCAAACCAATAAAATTGTCACGTCCTAGGAGCATATCCGTCATCCAAATGATGGAGGAGCCCCTTAGTGACAATATTCAGAAATACCTGGATCAGATCTGGTAAAAACCTCGAAATAATAATAGAAATATAAGTATTTTATTAACTGCATGCATGCACAACTAAACATATATCCATTAAAGTAAAATAGTTTTTATGAAACCAAATCAAATTGCGACAAAATCAAAGTGCATAAACAAAATGCAATACCGATAAAGTAAACAAAGCGGCATCTTGACGATGCAGTAGGACAAGCACGGCAAGGAACTTTCTGAGCGACACAAAGGTAGGTCAACAGGACACGTCCTCCATCAGTTAACCTAGAGGATAAGTAAGGAGGGGTAAGTACAACCACTCAATGGATGGATAGATAATAGTGCATACTCATAATGCACATAATAGAAGTCAAAGAAAACAACTAGAGTAACCCAACCCTCAGAGTACCAATATCAGTCTGCTACTAACTTGGTCGGCGGTATAACAAATATACCCGTAACATACACAACCACTGCAATCTACAAGAAATGCACATCCAGATACACTACACCAAAAAATCGAATAGACAACGGTGAAAAACCGTTGTCTATTAGCCAAAAAATCTGTTGTTAATCGACCCGTTGTGAAAAGGGGGTCGGTCAAAGACAACGGTGAAAAACCGTTGTAGATTTAAGGAAAGACAACGGTGAAAAACCGTTGTCTATTAGAAAAAAAACCGTGGTAAATCGACCCGTTGTGAAAAGTGGTTTGGTCAAAGACAACGGTGAAAAACCGTTGTCTTTTCAAAGATAAGACAACGGTTTTTAACCGTTGTCTTTGACCAAACCACTATTTAGCGAATCGATTTACCGCGATTTTCTAATGAACAACGTTTTTTCACCGTTGTCTTTCCTTAAATCTACAACCGTTTTTCACCGTTGTCGACCCCCAATTTACCACGGTAACTTTTGCTCATAGACAACGGTTTTTTGCGTTGTCATTTCTCAACACATATATACACATAATAAAGCGTTGTAGATGTTGCATTTTTAATATAAATCATACAACATCAATAAGAATTATAGAAAACACATATATACACTCCACTTGTAGCAATGTAAAATACAAGGTCACATTACATTTTAAACGATCACTTTTACCGATATATATGAAAAAGTCATGGCAAAACAACTACACATCATATGCACCAAAAAGTATTTGCATAGCAAAACACTTATAGAATGTAACCAAAAGATGTATGTACATCAAATCTCTCCTAATCATCGATATGTAATCTTGTATGCAATCACCCACTCAACGTACTTCATCAATTTCCTTTGCACCTATCATGAATTTGCTATGAATCGTGTGAAAAAATGAAAATGTAATTAAACGCTATGGTATCAATAAGAAAATTTGAAAAAATATCTAATATTACTATTGATAGGAAGACTTGTCAAAGGATGCGGCGCCTTTCAATTATCTCTCTCATATATCGTAAAACAAAATACGCATTGAGCTCCATCCGGTTGAAGGGGAACTGTGATGGAAAAAACATCATCTAGCAATGCGGAAGAAACACACGTAAAAGATCAAAATGAGATACGTTCATTGCCAATTTGATTAGTACAAATGTTTAACATGAAACGCTATGTTTAACAGGAAGAAGAAGCTAAAGCAGCATTACCAGGAAGAACAGAAAGCATGGGCTTCTAAATTGGTTCAAATCACGGGTATAGATCAATCTGTATATCGTCTTACTAGTATTTTTTTTGCTTGTCACAAGAAGGTTGTTTTTTTACTAGTGACTTTTGCAACTTTCGTAGTATTGTTGTAACATTTAGAATGAAAGAAGATTTTGGGTTTGACTTTTGATTCTTTTACTCAATAATAAGAAATAGGAATATTGTTCTTAGAAAAAAGGAAAACACTCAATATGCAAGATTGAAAAAGTTGAGAATGCCATAAATCATACTAATGGAAGATGAATTTCATATCATGATAGTACATGCATTGCCTTATCATTATGCATGCTTTAAGATCTGAATAAATATTTGACTTTAAATTGCTAACTTTATATCCATAGGATGATAGGAGCAAAATCCTTTTGAGACATTCCTCACAACTATCTCGCAATCTACTTCATCATCATTGGAAAATTTATGCCTGTTGGATTGCATTTTTGTGATGTGGTTACATTTGTTTGACACATGTTATGCCGAGCTCCAACAATTAAGAGCGATAGTGAGAAAATTGCAAATTAGAAGGTAATACGATCGCGAGGCAATTGAGCACGTCATTTTGCTCAGAATCGATCGCACCAATTCAGAGCACAATGTCAATTTGCTCCAGAACACAATGTCGATTGGCAAAACACTCAAGAATAGATTGGAGTAAGTAGCCCGATCAGAGCACAATGTCAATTTAGCCTCAGTCAAGAAGCAGATCAAAGGCAAAACAAAATGTCGGGGAGGAGGTCAGATTAGGTTATGCTTAACAAAAAATAAGGAATTTGTAGATCTAACTCAAACTAATTTGATACCCACACCCAATTCGGAATAGATCCGAGTTATCTGAATATTATCAAAATGTCACTAAATAATTCACAAATAACTTGATTATATAAATGTCACTAAATAACAAATAACTTGATTATATAAATGTCACTAAATAATTCAAATTATATAAGCTTCCCACGATGTAAAACATACCTTGATTATTGCCCACAAAGGGTGTTTCTTCCCGTGCTTGCCAATGTCTGTGTTGAACAATTTCAAGGCCCTTCATAAAATCAAAAAAAATTATAGACTTTTAGTGCATATAGTATATATAAAAAAATTATAATAAATATTGACAATATTTTGCTACTAAAACTTACATCTTCACAACATTCTTCAAAGTCTCATCACGACATTACTGGTCGAGAGGATCCAATAACTAAAAACAACCTCTTTGTGAGGATCGATGACAGTCAAAATCCAATGGAAACTACATATATACACAATAGTAATGCATGTAATTAAGCAAGTGTTTATCAAAGTAAAAAAATTAGCATTCCACCTCTATTTTACACACCCTATGTTAACTGGAACCAAAACATTTGGTGGTGTGCCATTCAACCTAGCTGCCAAACCAAGGGCCCTCTTATCAACTGATGTGAAATGACACCCAACAACATATGGATCCACAAATCTAAACCTCTCCAGCTTATCTTCCTCCTTCATCTTTTTATATAAATGCCTACCATTTAAACATACAACAAAATGCATAAGACCAAGATAAATAAAACTCATAAATCAATAGTCAAAGTGTTAGTACATGAAAACAATATACCATATGTACACAACTATGCAATTGTATGAAATTGGTGCCAAGTTGCAGAAAAGGAATGATGTCTTGAAGGCAAACACTGCTTAGAACTTACCACCAATTACATCATTCTCCATCATATATTTCATAGTCTGGTGATCATTAAGAGCACGCTTGCAATAACAATTCACTAGCCATTGTGATCTAGGCATATCTGATGATCGCACTGTTAATGATTTCACATTTGGTGATTGCAATCGATGCTTCCTTTGCCACGTCAGGTTTTCCTTGACCTTCTAGTTTATGAAAACATATACTTGTTAGGCACTTGTATAGCTAAATTTAAATAGATTGTAGCATTTATCAAGACTCTTGTGTTTGCATCAAGTGTCTGGGCCAAGCTACATGTGATCCGATAGCATCACCAATGCTTTGACACACAGGTGTTGGAATTGGCAAAGGGGCGGTTTCATCCAATGCTTCATCAACCATTACGAAACAATGGTTTGTATGCTTACTTGGATCACCATTAAGATGCTCATCATCTCCCCCAATATTAACAATTGTACCAAAAGCTACATGGATGCCAGATTCCACACTCAATGCAACTAATTGACCCTTGTAAGACAAAACATAATGCTTGTATAAAAAATAAATGTATTTAAATTGGACAATTTCAATGATATCATTAAAGATTAAAGATACCTGTAAGAAGGCTCAAATCGTTAATAAACTCCACATCGGCATCGCATCACCGCTTTCATCTCATTTGATAGACCATGATCATAGTTAAACTCATTTTCCTGCAAGGTTTGAGGAAACTTCACACTACAACTTCCCTTCTCATCATTCTCAATCTCGCATTTGCCATTTTTGAAAACCATTGCTTCTAACTTGTTTATCCGATCCTCCTGCTCTAAAATTTTTTTATGTTGCTCCAACAACATATTTTGTTGATCATTAAATACAGCTTGCTGAACGTGAGACCCCCATTTTGACAAGCCAAAGTATGTACTTGGAGTGACGTAAGCTCCAACTGCCCTTATACGCCCACCATGTTCCTTAGATTCAAGTGCAACTGTTAGAATGTCTTGTGTCGGTTCACCAAGCATTAACTTTCCCTCCCTCTTTGTAAGATACCATCATCCCGCAATGCACAAAAACATATATTGACTAATATCGGATGGGAACCATTAACATAACAAGCCAAAATCTAAAACATTTACTTACAATTTTGAGGTTGTTGCCTTCAGTTGATCACCAACAAACTCCCCTTCTTTATTGAGTCGGCCTTTCTTCCAAAGGATAGCTCGGTTGATTTCATTATCAGTAGATAATTCATCCTTCTAATAACAATAACAAATGAATCAATATTATTTAAATACCTGTTCGTTAAGGTATAAAATTTATTGTAAGTGATAATTAAACATTACTTACTATCTCTTCAAACTAGGCGTCATATCCTTTGAGAAAGTCGATGGGGTATTTGTTTTGGGCTCTCCTTTCTGTTGTTTCTCACTTAGTTCCTTAAAAATAAACAAGACAACAATGCATTACCAATAACAATATTCTATTAAGAGTTAATTATTTAGAGACATGAGATTTAAAAATCTTACTTTAAATTCATTAGACAAACGACTTATCACGAACTTGCTCCATATATGTCTGGAATATTTGATCTGGAGGTGGCATATGCAACTTCTCGATTTTTGCAATTGGGATAAATATAGTTTTATGTGAGACTGCTTTTCCATTGCCGCCACTTATCATTTGCCGAGAGGTCAAACATCCCTTTTTCCAAGCAACATCAACCTTGTACGCCAACTACAAATCCATAAAAAATTTAATAAACATCAAATGTTAATAAACACAAACAAAAGTATTAGTTTATATTTGAAGAATAAAAGTATGGTCATTTATATTTACATTCACGGCTTCCCACACACGCTCCTTGATGTCAATAGGAACATGCTTCCAAGTATTGTAAGTTATTGGTACTTTCTCTCGAACAATCTGGCCAAGTGAACTTTGCATTTTAACTGCATTTTCCCCAATAGGTCATCCCGATTATTGAATTCAACTTTCAAAGATAATGCCCTTATTCCTTAGCCTTGAAATACTATCCATATGTGTAGGACCTCTACTCATTTTGTTTGATTGGGTGGCAGTGGAATCCTGTGTGCAGCCAACATTTTCCTCGTATAATAAATCAGCGCCAATTTTTTCCTTACCCTTGTCAAGGTTTCTACCTCCTCGCTTTGCTTTGATTTTTGTCATAGAGTTGACAACCTATTAATCACAAAATCGCACTTTGCAAATATAAGGTAAATATCATAAATTACGATGGAGATAACAATAAATATTAAACTTGCAACTTCGTCTTGTGTGAGTTGACAACAAAAATTGACTTTAGATTAATATAATCTACAATAAGCAAGTTTTTTCCAACAGAATATAATCATGTTGCGATCCACACGTGGTGAGATTGCTAAAATATGTGCAACTATTAAGAAAAACAAATAACAAGTAAGCAACATAAAGTTGAAATTCTTACAATCTCTGTAAGGGTTGATAAATTTGGAGGTGCAAATGACTATCACAAAGAATAAACTGCATTTCATTATTGTGTTGCAAAATTATCATATATAAAGCAAGATTATCATTTACAAACCAGATTTAATGCGGTGTGGTAAACCATCATCAAAATTATGGGATAAAGAGTATCATTTACAGATAATGATAATAGATAAAGCGATCATCTACCAAAAGCGAAATAATCGAGTGACAAATAAAATAAAGCAATCCCATAAGATATAGCAAATTTATGGGAAAAAATATAATTCCAAAGGTGACACAAAGACAAACCAAAACATTAACGAGGATTTAAATTTAAATATAATTTCCACACTAAAAACATCATCAACCCAAGTTCCACACAATCTTCACGCATGTACGCGGTGGTTCATTGTCATCTAATTCACAACATCCATTATTGGGAGCCCTCGGGAAAACATTGATAGTTTGTTGCGCTTTCCAAATTATCACCAATAATATTTTCAAAGTAGTCTCTACTAGGAGTTGCAAGTGCAGCAGACCATATGTGGGATCTTGTGGTCTTCAAGGTAAAAACTTGTTTCGCTTGACTACCTAAGATGAATGAATCGATTTAAACCCTATCCTTTTGAGGTTTACTAATGTGAAACCATGTTCATCTACTTTAATACCACCATTGTTATCAACCCAACTACATTTAAACACTGGAATTCGATAGAGATGGTAATCGAGCTCCCATATTTCATCAATAACGCCATAGAATACCATGTCTGACACAATTGGATTCCTATCCTTTGCGCTAGAAAGTTGCATAGTCTTTGCAACTAAGCTTACTCCAGAATTTTGCACTACCCGTGTCATCACGCTCTTTTGTGTGATAAGTAACCCAAAGAATTAAATATGAGAATACTTGAATACTCGTGCTTGGTCCATGCGCCAACCACTTTAATTGTTCAGAGATTTGATGTGTCGAATGGTTAATTGCATTTGCAACCTATAAATTGCACAAAAGTTGAATTATATATTAATCTTCATAAATTATAAATACCCCCATTAATTTGCATGTAACTTACAGTATCACGCAACCACGGAATAAAAGTCCGATTGTGCTCATCTTGTAACCACTTTTTTGACTTTGCTTTCTGATGAAATGTTGCCTTCAAATGAGCCATGTGTTTGCTGTTGAAGAAACAATTAGATACTATAATTTAATGTCGCATTTGAAAGTACCAATGAGTTGGAGAAATTACTCGATATATGGCTCTATCTCATCATTATTTTCTAATACATGACCATGTGCTTGCTCCCACTCCTCATGATTGGTGGAGTGCGCTCGATCTCGTGATAAAGGTCTGTAAACTCAATTGACGATTCCTTGGATGCCAACGGTGTGCACATTAAGCAGGTGGTGCGAGCAAAATTCTAGAGCCTCCTCGGCAATATAACATTCGGCTATACAACCTTGGTCGATTGCGGTTTCGCATAACCTTTCAATGTTTTCATGAATCTTTCAAATGGGTACATCCATCTATACCAAACTGGTCCACACAATTTAACCTCACGTACGAGGTGAACAGTCAAATGGAGCATGACATCAAAAAATGAAGGAGGAAAATATTTTTCAAGTAAGCACAATGTTGTCACAATATCTCTTTGCATATCATCTAACCGAGACATCTATCACTTTGCTACACAACCTGTTGAAGAAAAAGCACAATCGAGTGATAGTATATCTAACATGTTTGGGTAAGACACCACGAATGGCAACTGGAAGTAACTGTTGCATCAAAGTGTGACAATCGTGTGATTTCATACCAAAAAGTTGCAATTCCTTCATTGATACAAGGCTTCTAATATTGGATGAATAACCTGTAGGAACCTTCATTCCCAACAAGGAGCTACAAAATTTCCTTTTCTCATCTTTACTTAATGTATAACATGCCGCTGGCAAAAAAGTTTTCTTTTTCCCCTCCTTTGGTGCCAATTCCAACCTGACATTCATATCCACAAGGTCTAGGCGTGCTGCTAATCCATCTTTTGTTTTCCCTGGAATGCCAAGTAATGTGCCGACCAGGCTTTCACATATATTTTTCTCGATGTGCATCACATCAAGAACATGTCGGACATGTAGATGCTCCCAATACGCAAGTTCGAAGAATATTGATTTCTTCTTCCAATATGGATGACTACCATCCTCTGATGCTTGAAGTTTTACATTCATTTTCCCCAGCGACAATTAATTTTATTAAGCTGTTTTGGAAATATCACGACCACTCAATGGTCTCGGTGCAATGTTAAAGTCTTGCTTTCCATCAAATGCTTTCTTTTGCCTTCGATAAGGATGGTTCTCGGGAAGAAACCTTTCTATGGCCTATGAATGACATTTTTCTACTATGTTTCAATCTTTTTGCACATGTGTTTTCACCACAGATAGGACATGCATTATATCCTTTCACGCGACATCCAGAAAGGTTTCCATATGCCGGAAAGTCATTAATTGTCCATAATAAGACTGCCTTAAGGGTGAATCTTTCTTGGCGATATGCATCATATGCTTCAATACCTTCTTCCCATAAATGCTTTAAGTCATCAATCAAAGGTGCTAGGTAAACATCAATATCATTCCCTGGTTGTTTAGGACCCGATATTAATAAAGTAAGCATCATAAATTTTCGTCATACACAAAAATGGAGGAAGATTGTAAGTGATCAGCATCGGCCAACAACTATACGTAGAACTCATCAATCTATGTGGATTTATTCCATCTGCCGATATGGCCAATCTCAAATTTCTTGGCTCATAAGAAAAATCTGGCCACTTATGGTCGACTACCTTCCAATTGGGTGAATCTGCTGGATGACGCAAATAACCATCACAAGTTCTACTATCAGCATGCCAGGTTAACACCTTAGAGGTTTCTTGGTTTCTAAACAATTTTCGAAATCTTGGAATAGGTGGAAAGTACCATAGGACCTTTGCAGGAACTCCTTCATTTACTTTTGAATTCTTGCATATCTTCCATCTTGAAAACCCACAAGTAGGACAATTGATACAATCTGCGTATTCCTTCCGATATAAGATACAATCATTAGGACATGCATGGATTTTTTCATATTCCATACCCAATACAGCCAAGGATTTCTTGGCAGCATACACTGATAAAGGCAAGTCATTACCAGCTGGAAGCATTTCTCCCAACAAAGAAAGAATGTCTGTGAATCCTTTATCGCTCCAACTATATTTGGCTTTCAAGTTGTACAATTTAACAATGGCAGATAACTTTGTAAATTTTGTACATCCAGGATATAAAGGTTTCTCAACATCATGGAGTAGGTTATTGAATGTAGTTGGATTCTCATCATATTCATATGTCGCATTTACCATATCTACAAGCTTCTCATCAAAGAAATTCTGTTCACCTTGTTGGCCTTGTTCACTATCATTCATTAAGTTGGTAAATGAGGGTTTTTCTCCATGCCATATCCACACTACGTATGTTAAATCAATACCATTACTTCTTAAATGAGCCCTTGTGACATCAATACTGTTCCTTCTTAGGTTACCACACATGGCACATGGACAAGATATTGCATTAGAATCGCCAGAATTTTGCCTTTGCAAATTGCAAGAAGGACTCTACTCCATACGCATACTCAGGTGATAATCTATCCTTGAACATCCATTCTTTGTCCATTCTAGTGCATAAAAACATTAATTGACAATTAAATAAACCTTCATAATACTTAACACCACTAGATCATTAATAAAGCGTGATAGATGCTTGATGTATCAAACTTATATTTCTAGGATAAGAAGGTAATATGAAGTAACTTAAATTTGTATATGATCTAGTCATTGTCCACCTAAGCTAAAGTTAGAAAGTACAAACAAAGCGGTTGCTCATGAATAAAATATAAAGCGGACATTTTATATTATAGAAAATACCAGAGAATGGCTTCTAGAATAGATAAATACGATGTATCTGGCGATGATATAAGGTGAATAATCTTCATGAAGAATAAGGTTGGAACATAATGGATTTTACGTATGCGCAGAATCTGGGATTATACGTGGTTCAATGGATATAAACAATCCAACTCAAACCTTCTTAATAAAGGTTTGAAGGCACAACATGATAACCCTAAAACAAGAGTTTATGACGCTAAACCCGTTGGGACTAATCGGAGATCTTTGAGCGATGGGCCGAAGGCCGACGGACGGAGGTCGAGCAATGGCCGATGGAAAAGGAAGAGAACGAGCAGAGGCGACCAACCGTGAGAATGCAGCGGAAGAAGATGGGATGGACGAGCGCGAACGGAGAACGGGAGGTTTTTTGGGAAGTAGGAACCGCGAAGATTTTCGGAAAGTAAGAACGACGGAGAAGTTTAGGGAAGATTTATTTAACCTAAATATATATAACAACTTTTAAAAATAAAATTTGTTGTAATATATTGTTTAAAAAATATATATAGACTTTTAAATATATTGTTGTAAACGTATATATTTATAATTTTTTTAAAAAAAACTTATTTCCAATAATTAAAAAAAAATAGTATTAATAATTAAAAAAAGAATTTCACCGTTGTTTTATAATAATAAAATAGTATTAATATTATTATAAACTTTTAAAATTTTATTAACAACGGTTTAAAACCGTTGTAATATTATCACAACGACAACAAAAAAACCCTCATTCACAACGGTTGATTGCACCGTTGTCCCAACTGTTGTTAATATAAAAAAAAAATCTTAAAGACAACAGTTTTGGAAAACCGTTGTAAAATGTGTTGTTGATTTAAAAAAAAATATGCTCAACGACAACGGATACTGTAAAACCGTTGTCGTTTGTGTTATGTGGCCGCTCAAAGACAACGGTTTTGTCAAAAACCGTTGTCTTTTAACAAAAAGACAACGGTTTCTCCTAAAACCGTTGTCTTTGTGGTGTTGTCTTATGTCATTTTTGTTGTAGTGATACCACGACAAAGCCTCGTGGCTCTCGAGGTAATACAAAGGGAATTGTCTATGAGCTACCGCGAACGTAACTCGTGGGCCGACAATCAATAGCACTGTCTACGCACAACTACATGCTACCACGAATGAGACTCGTGGATACACAGGACGTATATAGATATCTACTTATTGACTGCACGCACTAGCATACTACCACTAATAGGTCGCGTGGGCAGTCGATTATCCTAGGTTGTTAAGCCTAGGGTTATCCAATACATCCAGCATAGAACGACTATCAACGTCGACAAAGATCATCGATCTACAATTAAACCCATTGAGGCGGTCAAACTCTAATACGAAATGTTTACCAAAGTCGGTAAAGATCATCGACTTATAAATAAATAAGTCGAGATGGTTAAGTCTAGAGGTTCCAACTCTTCTAACCTGAACGGTTATCAAGGTCGATAAAAAAAAATCATAATTCCACTAATAAACACGTTGAGACGATTAATCACAGGGTTTCGTCCCGACTAACAGGAATCGCCTATCAAAGCCAATAAGGACAACTCATCTACTTACAAGACCGACAAGAGGGCTAAGCCTAAATTATATCATTTCTACCAGTTTAACCATGCATGCCATAACATGCTACCACGAACAAATCTCGTGGATACTTAAGATGTAAAGTAGCTATCTAGCTACAGACGTCATAGGAATCCGATTATCATTATCTCCGAACGAATAACGCGAAAGTATAACTTTACAGTAGATTATCTCAACCATGCATGACGGGCATGATAGACCACAAATATACAAAGCACCTATAGGGAAACTCTACTGTAAACCTTTCTCAACCGCAAATGGGTGATAGAGTTGGCAGCCGATAGATATAAATAACGTTATATACCCTCTAAGGATTAATCGCATCCTAATCATACGAACTCTACTGGTCCGATCACCATATCACTGAAATAGTAAATGGATAAATATATACCAATATGCACATCCGGGTTATTACGCCTAGAGTTCCAACACCTAGGGTTCTACTAATGTTGTTTCATTCCTGAGACCCACTCCTACGAAAAATCCTCATTTAAGTTATTCTATCCCTACTAGTCTAATCCTAATACTAATCCAAAAATTAAGAGGTAAACATCTACCAATAATATTTAATCATTTATATCACAATGATAACCAGCTACGTATAGCAGTAATATAAGTTAATAACCATATGCTAATGATAAACCAACAACCTAAAAAATCTAACACTCTAATAGATATAAGGTTAAAACAATACTAGATAAAACATGATACCACCGCATAACCAATATATCCAATACAAATATGCACTAAATCTAGAAAATTTTCTAGAATTTATTCACCTGTTAGCCGTCTGGAGATGTCCTATTGTCGCCAAAACTTCAAATTGTCCTCGTCAATAATACCTCGAATTTTCGAAACATAAAAATCATCGGAAATCCACACCAATTTGAAAATACCCAGTTAACCAGCCAAACGTGGCAAACTCCGAAAACCCAAAGACCCTAAGGAACTCAGAAACCTACACTCTGATACCAATAAATTGTCACGCCCCGGGAGAGTCCCCGCCAGACAAAAATCCGACAGCATCTCCCCTGTACGAGTGACAATACCAATCTTGCATACAAGGCCTACACGACCTCTATACATCGGTCAACACGACCGGAACATACCACAACACAATATACATAATATGCGTCCTCAGGCCATCAACCAAAATAAATAAAAGATCTCAAACATCGAGACCTACCCCTTCTGTCATCTGAGCAGGAACATACAACCAAACCAATCGAATAGTCCATAAGGACACAACAAATATCTCCAAACTTCCACAAGTACATAACCAAAACATTAGGACCTAGACATATCTTCTATACAAAATCCAAAACCATAACTCAAATAACTAATAAACTATCACGACGAGGGGGGTATGACAACTGGACTCTCCTGACAGCTTCATCCTGAAATAAATATGAAACCATGGGGTAAGTTCAAAGAACTCAGCGGATATAGTCGATATGGAAAGTAAGATATAGCTAACTATAACAATCATGCCAGTACAGTCTCATATATAGGGTATGCTAGAAAGAAATACAAAAGGATTGTACTTACCTGAATCTCCTATCCTGATATAGGAGCATGTGTCATACTAGATGAAATAAAGTCGCCGAACCATATACAAATATGTATCCTGTATGCATGAAAATCATATGCAACATCCAAGGCAGCAATAAAAATGCAGCAAACACAATACAAATGCTATCCATGCAAAATGCATGCCGTGCAAATGACATAGTCACCCCTGACGCCAGTCAGCCGCCTTACACGCGATGGTGAAGCCGAGTGGGTAGGGCTATGAAAACTGTGCACTCTGCCATCACTGCTCCTAAGTGACCGAGTGGACAGGATGCTGTCGGAGTACACCTATCCTCCTACCCCAAACAGAGTAGGGGAGCAAAGCTCTCATCTCCCGGTGTCGTAGACCAGAGGAGGGATCCCTGCCCACTACCACGCTGACTCAACGCTATCCATGAGCGGACTAGCGGAGCCTGACAGAGCAACTGCATATACCCTCCTGATGTACCACTAATCCATGAGTGACAGCGTGTACAAACTATGTAACTGGCTGCGGGCTCAACTATAAAGGAACCCCGTCCAGCTAGCATGCAATCATGCAAGATGGTGCATGATACTAAAGCATGTAATACCAATAAAAATACCTATCCAAATAATATGCACAACCAATAAGTATATATCCATGATCCAAGTAAAACAGGGATGATATAACTATAAACTGATCCAATGCATGTATCAAGTAGGCACAATAATATTCAAGGCAGATAAACATGAAAATTATTGTAAGCTATACTAACTAGCATATCAACATGACTATATCTAAAAGATAAGTCAAAATACCTGCCTGCTATAATGCTCAAAATAACGCAATCGTCACCCCCGTGGACCTGCCTCGCGACCAAAATCTGCATACAACATAACTATGTTAAGCACTAAAATACGATCCACTATCAAATCAAATCCTAAGCTGATTTCGGACATAACCCAATTAACCCAAATGCTTAATAAAATCCCAGTCAACTAGATTGATCTAGTTATCCCATTAACCTAATCAATCCTCCATATTAATCCCTATCAACCATTCACCACTCATGCACAACCTTCACCGCTCATGCACAACCGTTCACATCCCTAAACGTAACCTCACAGCCGACTCCATCGACGGTAAACTCCAATCACAGCAGGACTTTCCCCCAATCTGCTTGGTTCGCCGGAACACCCATGCCAGCCGCTGCCCTAACTCCCAATTGGCTCCAACGCCCCCCTTCCTTGATCACAAAATCCATAGAAACCCCGGACAGAAAAGAACAAGGCAAAAAATGAGATATTTACCGAAGCTTCAACCTCATCGGTGAAACTTCCCTCCCAACAACTCTGTTCGGCGAAAGAATTTGTCGCTGCCCTTGCTCCGGGAGGAGATCGCGATTCCCGTTTAGCACAAGGTGCAGACGCCGCCATTCAAACTCCTAGCCCCCGCACACACTCGCCGCTCTGGCCCATCTATGGACACCATCGATTCACCCGCTAAAGGCTGCCGACGAGGGCTAAGGTGGAAGGAAATCAGACTGACCTTATGACTGAGTGCTTGGCTGCGGTGGCAGCATCGCCGCACCACCCATACAGAGATGCCGACGAGATCTGGGAACGGCAGGAATCAGAGAGGTCGCGCGGGGAGGTGAGGTCGCGAGGGAGATCACTGTGAGGAGGAGTCGCAGTGGTTGGTTGCGGTGGAGGGGAAAGCGCTGTCGATCGGTGAAGAGAAAGAGGAAAAAAAATGCGATCGATATTTGTGGAGACCGAGATCGAGAGGAGGAGAAGGAAATTCGGCTGCGGCGGGGAGGAAAACGCGAAGCAAATCTAGGGAAATAAAAATAAACTTAGGGTTAATTTATAACCTAGGTTAATTAACCAAAATAAATTCTTTAATAGCGACTAGTCTAAACAGGCTTCCCAAAAGCCTATTCGCTTTAATCACATAAAATGTCCATAAAAACTTCCGTTTAATTCCAAAAAAATTCCTAAAAATCCCTAAATTTCTCCAAAAATTTCGAAATAATTCCCAAGATTATTTCCCTAAATTTTAGCTATTAAATTTATATTTTAAATTTTTCGTATTTAACAAATAGACTAGTGGTAGTTGTTGTCATAGGCAGATTCCACTAAATGGACGTGGTCCTCCAAACTGCCTTTGAAATCCATGTCACATGATCTCAATATATTCTCCAATGTCTGAATGATACGCTCAGACTGTCCATCCGTCTGCGGATGAAATATTGTACTGAGTCGAAGCTCTATGCCCATGGTCCGATGCAGACTCTATCAAAATTACGAGGTAAATCACGGGTCTCTATCAGATATAATACCTAAAGGCACTCCGTGCAATCTGATAATCTCTCGATAGTACAACTCCACCAAACGATCTAATGAGTCCATCCCACGAATAGAAAGGAAATGGGCGAATGTGGTTAATTGATTCACGATCACCCAAATCGCATTATGTCCTTTACGGGTTCTAGGCAATCCCGCAATGAAAATCCATTGGGATATACTCCCATTTCCATTCCGGAATCGAAATTTCCTAGAGCAATCCAGCGGATTCCTATTGTTCAGCCTTCACCTGTTGGCAGACTAAACATCGTGCAACGAAGTCTGCAATATCACTCTTTATACCGTTCCTACCAGTATAAACGTTTTAAATCTTGGTACATCCAAATACTACCAGGATGTATAGCAAAACTCAAATAAGATGCTTCCTGTAGCAACTCCATAGTAGCTACACAGTAGCTAGTCAAAACTCCATGAGCACTTCTGCTCCATACCACTACTACACAAGCTCATATTTGTTAGAACCACGTCACGTGCCTAACAGCTTATCTCATAGTTTCTCAACTGACGTAGGCATAAGATACATCTCATGCAACTGTATCGGATTCGTTCCGATCCATGAAACGATACATTTGTGTACAACATCCATTTATCCACCCTGGAAGGATTAATTAATACTCATGTAAAAGTTAACCGCTATCTAGGTCCTGTAAACTAATTTCACCAGCTTCCGACTAAATGATTTCCATCATCACCTTTGTCAAACAAGTCCATGGTATAGTAATGCTAAAACACTCTATCCACATCTACAGCAATAACCATATCCTATAAGGAAACCACCATCTACGGTGGCCGAGTGCGCAACTCCAACTTCCACAATCAACAGTGGCTAAGTTACGCAACTCCAACAACCACGAACTGATCCAATCGTGTCCCAAATACACGATTTCTCAAATCCATGGACGACTAAATCGTTAAATGCGTCTAATATCATTAACAATAGCTCGTAAATTCATACTAAGTATGAAATGTCGTCCTTCATACACCTGCATCCTCTTTACTCTACTCTGATGATATATTAATCATCCCAGACGATGATAATTGTATGACACCACGTGTCACGCCCCGAGAGCATGCCGAGCCGAAAATCAAACGGACGACACCTCCCCTGTACGTGGCAACATTTCGGGTTAATACAAGGCCCGTAGGCCCACAATGACAACAATATATATAAAAAAATACACCAAACCACAACAGTATATATATATCAAAACAACTACACACAGCGGAAATGATACAACAATAATACAACCCTACACATGCATACCGGTACGACTAACACATCACAATAACAAAAAACTTCGACAAAAATCCGAATATACAACATGTACATCAAGAAAACTCCAAATACAATACACGGTGGACAGCAGGCCCAAAATAAAACATGGGAGCCTCGTGAGATGAGATGAGATGTCAGCCAGTGGTGCTCCAAGCTGCCACGAAGTCTTCTACCTGTTACCTGGGCGACAGAATACCCAGGGTCCGTGGGGGGTGGTGAGTAAAACTCAGCAGGTAATAGAAAACATGTACATATGTAATATCACATGTATTTCGACAACATCATCTAGATGTACAACAGGTATATCAGCATAGTATATAAATACAAGCATATACCGTCTAACTGAAATGAATAACATAAAATGTAGACATACCTGAAGTCTGCTACGATACTCTGATCCAACCTGAACATATATCCAACATATATATAACAGGAAGAGTAATACCAACACATAATCTACTCATGCTACAGGCCAAAGTATCTATGGTCTATCCAACACATACCAATATCCGACACAACTGTATAACATATGCAAGAAACATGCATGAATATGATGTCCACCCAAATGCAGCAAGCATAGTACAAACAAATGCAACATCACAATAATCATGTATATATAGACTGTATCTATATATATATTAATCTCAACCATCCATATATATATATATACATGCATATATGTATATATATACGGTAATATGCAAAGCGCCATCAGATACGGCTATGCAGCATGCATGGTCATGTCGGCTCACCCTAAAGCTACCACGACCCCAGTGTGGCCTCGGTGGCTCGAGCATGACAACTGTCCCAACTCAACACCAACCACTACTCTCGAGTGGCCGAGTGGGCAGTATGATCGAGTAGCATATAAGCGTAAAGAGCAAGCTACGATGGGGTCCTGTGTTGGTCACTCCGACAGTCACTACCCATGAGTGGTCGAGTACCACACACGCAGGACTACGACACGCAAATCCAACTACCACCGTCTATAGTGGTAGAGTGCGGCACCTCAATGCTCTGCCCTCACACCGATTATTCCTCCTATGAGTAACCGTGGAGGCAGGATGACTGGCGACCCTCTCAACCACAAGGGAGACCTCGTCGCCAGCGTGCATGTAAATGCATGAATGCAATGTCTCACATACAGACATCCACCATAGACTCTCTATCCTGTAGAGAGTCATACCAATCTACTCGACGCACTCTCTATCCTGTAGAGAGTCGTACTCAACTGATCATAATACTCTCTATCCTGTAGAGAGTCATACTAATCTACTCGACGCACTCTCTATCCTGTAGAGAGTCGTACTCATCTGATTATAATAATCTAGGACCACCGGTCCGTAGCGATACCCTAAGTATCATTCCTCTGACCATTTACACAACACATGTTCGGTGGTAACATACAACCTAAGGGTACTAGAACTAACCCTAGGTTAAAGTCATTATCTACCTACGGATGATCTTTTTGCCCAATATACAATCAGGTTGTCATCCGGACTTTACCATTTGCACTTAACTTAAACAAATTCTAAGTTACTTGCATCACCTATATGTATAACTCCTAATCATGGTAAAATAAACGTGATATCAGCAATAGAGTTAATAGCCAACGAAAAAGGATCAAGCATACGATAAAAAGAACAGGGTCAAGGTAATATGAACACCTAACATGCTCATATCAATGACTAAATCTGAATGAAATACAACTACCCGGACCAGGTAGGAAATTACCCACCTGTTGTAGACACCAATCGTCTTCACGTCCGCGAATATCTCGACCCAAAATCCTGCAACGTGCAATATGCATATCAATAGATCTCTAGCATAACCCTAAATCAATCCAAATTCTGATTAGTTAACCCCTACTAATCATTCCCTTTATGGATTCATATGACTCACGGTATCCCTAAGATGCCCAACATTATATATATAAATTCACAAATGGAACCAATAGTAAACTAGCAATAGATCTAGATCACATCCTTAATACCTAGATTACATTTTCCTCACTACGTTCCATTTAATCATTTATTCTTGAATCAATATCAGATTAACTGCCCATAAATCATATACTACTGTATCATGTTCCAATCTAAACTTACCACAGTAATTCGACACACCCTTCTACAATATATATCTTTAAATACACCCATCAGAATTTACCTTCACTGCCAACACATATCTTGCTTCCCCGCTTCAACTTCAAACACTGCTATAGATCCATGATCCAAGCCTCCTGTCTCCTGCCTCAAATCATTGTCACAGAAGTCAAATAACCACCGCATATCCAACACCAAAGCCTCCTAAATCAGAAGAGGAAGAGTCTTACCCCCTTTAGATTGCTTAGTTGCTCACAGATCAAATCAAGCCACTGGAACCAAGGTCGATGATCCTAGCTACCGCCAGAACATCCAGGTCCTGCTCACGACACAGCAACATCTCGGGAGGAGCCGACAGTGGCAATTGGCCTGACGAACAGTGGTGTCGAGTAACGGCGGCACCATCCGCTGGCCACAGAGCAAGGGTCGTCGTACCCAGGGGCAGTGGAACGGCGACTGCGATGGAGAGAGGAGACGACAGCTGTGGTGTGCTATCAGTGAGCGGCAAACAAAAGGGGCGGCGACAAGTTGTCCGGCAGCGGCGAGAAGATCAGGCTGAGGAAGGAGACGAGTTGCGGCTTCCTCCTCTCCAGTCGAACCGCCACCGGCTCGAAACCCTTGCTCCGACGATGGTCGGCTAGAACGGCAGCAGCCACGAGTTCGGCCGGCGATCACTGGATCAACACCGATGGAAACCGCTCCTTCTCTCGCGGCGACGACGATGGACAGGCGACGAGCACGCTGCAGAGATCCAGATCTGGAATCATCCCAGTGAAGAACAAATGGTGCGCGATCCGCCAGCTACTCCGGCGATACCAACGGCCGACGGCGGTGAGCACAGAAAGGACGAGTGGCGATCCGACGAAGGCAGCAATTTGGGGAAGAAGTGCGTGATTGTGGAACGCTCGGGTGGAGAGAAAAATGGAAGAAAATAAAAAGGCTAGGCGTTAAGAATATAGAGTGGGTCGGGTTTTTATTAAGTGGGTCGGGTCCATTAACGGGTCGAATTTCAGACCCGTTAAGCCCTTTAACCCCTTCTTGTTAAAAAAGGGTCTTAGAAATCTCCATTCGAGTCCAGAAAAATTCCTAAAAATTCCTGAAAAATTTCATAGGGTATTCTCTTAATTACCCAACTTTTATTTATTTATTTATTTATTTTTTCTGTGGTATTTTACACCACGTCACTGCAATATCATCACTCTAGTCGTAAACCAACCCTAGAGTATACACAAGTGTCCATAGCTAATCTAAACAGATCATCAATCAACAACGAAGGATATTCATTCACAACAACTACTGTATTCCATCATCGATAATCTATGCATAATCTCAAAGGTCCATCTCTCTTTCAACAAAGAGTTCCGGATCTTCTCACGGAGGAATACTGGGATAGATAAATATCCCCTCTAACATCTCCTATAATCGTAACTCATGTTCTTCCAATTTCTATAGTATTTAACAACACTGATACCAACAAAACTATCACCCGATCTGTGATCTTCCATACCAGAACTATTTCCGCAATCATTTTGATCGCCTACTCACTTGCCTATACCACGACAAGCCTTGGAGTTCATCCGAAACTACATCCAAATACTCTCAAATTATATGCACATCTTAGAGACGTAATCATACTATAATCTCAACAATTTGACCATCCACAAGGATATGTCTACCGTAAAGATATATTTATCCAAGTCTAAGGGCATCCCTTGACTTCTTAAATGTTGATCCACATCTCACCTGACGGTAGAGATACCACTGACCCACAAGTCGATGTAAAGGAACCCTTCTAATCAGAACTAAAAATATTCTAGACAAGAATACCTGTAACCTACAAGTATCTCCCCAATATATTAACCCAGAGGGTAAACTAAAGAAATACCCTTAACGATCAATTATCTGCCGATCCGATCCAAGGCTACCCGCAGGTCTCGACCTTTCTCCGAAGAGAACAAGATCAGATCCAACAGTCCATGACAAATCGGTCGCATTTCTGCGACGAATAATCTGGGGATTTTCCTAGATCATCAGATCCCTTATCTTAAACCTATGAACTGCAATCTGTTGAATACAGAATAGATACGACCATCGTCGTATACTCTCTCCTCTGTACAAAGTCAATCCCACATCTGGGGGGTAACTATTGTTGTTGTCTGCATGAATCTTCTAAGATGTCTTCTGCTGATGCTGCTTCTGTGCTGATCTCTGCTGTCGAGACGGTGCATCATCCTCTCAGAACACCATTGATAGTCTTCAACTGAGTCTTCAAAATACACCTCCTCAATCTGTACTGGTTGCTTACAATAGTAATAGATGAACTGAACCAACGGATAATCTGACTTCATGTGTCTTCGTGATCTGCACTGCATGCACATAATCTCTTCGGAGTTTTTGTTATGATTTCGCTGATAACACCAGGCAGTTCTAACGATCTGCGGTGGGTCTTCTATGATCGAAAAAACTCTCCACTAGTTGCTCGTGGCCTATAACTCCGATCTTGCTCCTTTTGTCCAACATTCGAAGACTTCTCATTCCAACATCTGACTTACAATGTCTACTTATCGATCTCCAACTCTTAAGCATTTGTACGGAGTTATTTCTAAACTCCTGGCTCAATCCAATGTCTTCCAACAAGATCTGATAGAAGATCCAATCATCTTAATCCAACAATAAGCCAACAACCGTGAGTGGCTTAAAACATCCATTCACATTCTTGAGCTATTAGGTGAGCGTAACCTTACAAGTCTAATGACTCTGCATGATATTCCCGTTATTGATGATTACCCTACTTGATTCTCAAGAATTCCCTACAATGTGTCACTGAAAGTGATGCGAGGAAATACTCTCTTTCAACATCACTATATACCATGATCAAGTGCTATATCATTCCCCGAAGGTAATTTTCTGCATTTACCACCAAATACCGGCTTGATCTCGATAATGGTATGCAAATAACTCTACCTTCTCTGTATAACACAAGTTAAGTACTCAAAAGTACCCTCAAAGTTATACAACCCAGTACGAACAACTTAGGGGTCAAAATCCCTATGAAACACTATATACTAATCCTCCGTTATCGTATCAACAATAATATACAAGTCTATTCATTACCCCACAGGTAATGATCTGACTAGCACAGTTACTGATAATCCCTAAGATTATAGTCTTTGATGTCCACAAGAAATATGACTACTAACCCCTGCTTTCCGACTCGGTATCAGTCGGCTCTCAAAGAAAATTCACCTTTTCGATAGCAGGTCCAGGACACACAGACTCTACATGTTGTTCCCATGGTCAACTCAAATCACGGTTATGAATAGAAACTAACACTCTACAAGTCATCCTTGTTATAAGCATCTAAATGCCTAACTAATAAAATCGAGGGTATAAACCCTAAAGGCAACTCCGGTTGGTCGCCTCGGTGGATGACCCCTACTACAAATCTATACATGTGTCATAACTCTGATTGTATACACCTATCAAACAAGTTTAGATAAATATCTACTAAACTATAAGTTATCAGGGATTCTTACCTCGTACTGCTTGGAGCTCAGGCCACTATCCATCTCATCTCAGAAAACTAAAACCGAACAAATCGACTCCCGAGAATCCAAGACTCGATACAAAAAAAACATTGTATGGCATCGCAGAACCTAGGGCTCTGATACCACTAAAGTTGTCACTCCCTGAGAGTATGTCGTGCCAAAAAGCAAACGGACGACATCTCTTTCATACATGGCAACATCTCGTGTTAATACAAGGCCCGTAGGCCACAACAACAACAACATATATATATATATATATATATATGTAAACAAACTACAGCGAAAACTAAAACACAACAACATTGCAAACTACACACATGCATACCGGTATGACTAACACCGACTCAGAACACCATAATAAAACCAGAAAAAGAAAGGTACAACATTTACAGTATCCAATCACTACAAAACATCACATAAACCAAATCCATATCGGAACACCAATGAAAACCCAAAAACTCAGACTCTCAAAGTTGAGATAAGACGATGCCAGCCAACGGTGCTCCAAGTCTATCACGAAGTCGGCTATTTGTTACCTGGGCGATAGAAAAACCCAGGGCCCGTGGTGGTGAGTAAAACTCAGCAGGTAATAGGAAAAACATGTATATATCAAATATCACATGTAATTCAACAGCATAACCTAAAGGTATCACAAGTATAATAACACAGTATATAAATACATGCATATACCGTCTATAGTGGTAGAGTGCGGCACCACAATGCTATGCCCTCACACCGGTTACTCCTCCTATGAGTAACCTTGGAGGCAGGATGACTGACGACCCTCTCAAACACAAGGGAGACCACGTCGCCAGTGTGCATGCAAATGGCATAATGCAATGTCCTGTTGGGTTTTTCCGAGCCGCAAAAACCGCTTTTTGCGTTGCGGAAACCTCGGAAGCCCCCGGCCACGGATCCGTGCGAAGATGTATTAAAACAAAACATGTATGTGTTTATATAAAAAACCCTAGATCTACCTTAGATCTAGAAGGTGAGAGTGTTACCCTCGTAGCGACGCCCTTCGCTTATCCCGCTCGTCCAAAAGGTTTGCCGGAACTCGAGAGTGTCAAGTGTACACTCCTCTATCGGTATCCACACAAGCAATAGGTGGAGAAAAGCATCCTAGAGTGTGCTAGCACCCCTTGGACGTTCATGGCTAGATGAGGAAGAGAGAGCTTGAGGGAAGAGAGAGAGGAAGAAGATGAAGTTACACAACTTAACTTCACATCATCCATAACCCACTATAAGGGGGTTACATGCATGCATGTAACTCCAAGAGCCAATGGCTCTTGGTCTCCCTTATGAGGTGGCACCCCATGATGTGTCCATGATGATGTGGAACATCATCATTGGCCGGCCATGCCAAGTCATCATCATGACATGGCATTTGGTCAAGTCAAACTTGACCTTTCATCTTCCCTCTCAAGTCAAGTCAAACTTGACCTCATATCTCCCATGGTTGATCAAATCCAACCATTTGATTCAAGTCAATTTAATTTAATGAATCTCTATTCATTTAATTTAAATTGATTTGATTAATCAAATCTAAATTAGACTCATTCAACACTTGAATCAACTTGAGTCTAACTCAATTAGTCTAATTTGGATTACTCTTAATCCAATTTGGTTCATCCCATGAACCTAATCCTCATGGTTCATCATATGAACCTAATCTCCATCTAATTGCTCTTATGTGTGTGACCCTATAGGTTCTTGTAACGTTGGCAATGTCCCTAAACCGATTTAGGAACATAAGCAATGAGCAGTATCTAGCAACACATCATTGCTACCCAAGTTACAAGAATGTTGAGCTCCAACATCACCTTTGTGACTACTAATTGTGACTCTCACAATATGTGACAATGTCCCTCTATCCTTGACATCTAGATTGACCAATCGAGGCATAGACCGTGTCATCCTCGGTACAATCTAAATCTTGAACTCCAAGTAGACTCACTCTAATCAAATGAGCTCAATATCTCATATTGACTCATTTGGGCATAACCATACGCCATTGGTCTCACTCTATCAAGAATATCGATGTCACCCCGTCATATAGGAGGATAGATCCCATCTACATCACTCACATCCCTCACGCATAATTTGTTACATACCCGATGTCGCCTTTATAGTCCACCCATTTACGGGTGGCGTTTGTGAAAACCAAAGTATGCAACTCCTTATGTAGGGAACCATGGTGACTTCAGGTCTAAGGACTAATAGTCATACTAATAGCCACATGAGAAAGTATATGACACTCATATAACGATCGATGATACTTTCTCATGGCGGGTCATTCAGTATACATTCTCCAATGCATACCCATGTGTCAACTTGATATCTCATATCCATGACTTGTGAGATCAAGTCATCTTGTTGACCTACATGCTAGTCTCTATGCATTAACATTGTCCACTGAATGTTAATACTCGACTAGGAATGATTAAGAGTAGTGTTCTCTATATCATCTCATTGCTCGATTCAACCAATCGATTGATATAGATAAGAACCTACTACTCAAGGACATTATTATATTTAGTTATTTGGCACCAATACAAGTAAATATAATAACCATGCCTTTATAAATAGGAATATGATACAATAAAGTCCATACAACAATCATCACATGATTGGCTCTGGGCTTTCACTAACAATCTCCCACTAGCACTAGTGCCAATCAGTAGTATCTAATACCCAATGACCTAGTGTGACCATCATGCTTTTTACGTACAAGCCTTGGTCAAGGGATCTGCGATGTTAGCCTCTGTGGGTACTCTGCAAATCTTCACATCTCCTCGATCGACAATCTCACGAATGAGATGGAAGCACCGATATATTCGGCCTCTGTTGTAGAATCAATAACTGTGTCCTGCTTGGAACTCTTCCAGCTCACAGTGCTACCTATTCAAGCAAAACACGAACCACATTGCGATCTATAATCATCACAGTGGGTTTGGAAGCTTCATGCTGTAACCCTTCTGACTAGCTCCTCATCGCCTCGAATATCAAGAAATATTCTTTAGTCCTTCTCAAGTACTTAGAATATTCTTGTACTATCGATGGCGCTCACTGGATCAGTATATCTACTCGTCATGCTCAAAGCATACGAGACATCGGAGCAGTACCGGACATAGGCGTACATGATAGATCCTATAGCGGATCGTAAGGGATCTTATCCATGCAGTCTCTCTCCTCTAGAAGAGGGACTTTGAGTCTTCGAAAGACTCACACCATGTGACATCGGCAGAAGTCCTTTCTTGGAATTCTGCATGGCAAACCGAAGTAATACCGTGTCAATGTATGTACTCTGACTTAGGCCAAGCAATCTCTTAGATCTATCTCTATAGATCTTTATGCCTAGAATACAGGCTGCTTCACCTAAGTCCTTCATTGAGAAGCACGTCCCCAGCCAAGTCTTCACAGACTGTAGCGAAGGGATGTCATTCCCAATGAGTAGTATGTCATCCACATACAATACAAGGAACACAATTGTTCCCATTAACCCTCTTGTAGACCACGGGGTTCATCTTCATTCTTGATGAAACCAAACTGTTTGATCGCATCATCGAATCGAAGATTCCTCGAAGCTTGCTTTAGCCCATAAATGGACCTTTGCGACACTTGCATACCTTCCCGATCTTGTGGATCTACAAAACCCTCGGGTTGTGTCATGTACACATCCTCGAGTAAGTTTCCATTCGAAGCGTGGTTTTGACATCCATCTGCGGATCTCATAATCGTGGTATACTGCAATAGCAAGCAAGATCCGAATGGACTTAAACATCGCCACTGGAGAAAAGGTTTCATCATAGTCAATACCATGAATTTGCTTGAAACCTTTAGCCACCAATCGGCCCTTATAGGTATGCGTAAGTCCATCCATGTCAGTCTTTCTCCTAAAGACCCACTTACACCCAATGGGTTTGACCCCTTCAGGTGGATCAACCAAAGTCCATACTTGGTTGGTGTACATGGATTCCATCTCGGATCTCATGGCGTCTAGCCATTTCTCGAGAATCTGGGCTCATCACACTTCTGATAGGAGGTAGGCTCATTCTCAATGAGCATAAGCGTCATCATGGTCGACAAGAGAAATGAGTATCTCTCGGTGACGGCGTACCCTATCGGACCTGCGAAGAGGTAGGTCTACTTGAGCAGTGGTTGTTCCACAACTCTTTGTGCAACAAACCTCATCACCCACAACACTTTGTGGTTCTGTTCAACCTCCATCAAGGCCTCATCTGCTATGGTCCTTATCTTGAATTTCTTCAAGATCAGAAGGTACTCCACTAGTTTTTCTAGAAACAAAATCCCTTTCTAGAAAAACCCAGTCTTTGCCACAAACACTTTGTCTTTGGTGGGAATGTAAATAATATCCCTTTGTATCCTTGGGATATCCAACAAAATAGCACCTATCGAATTTAGGTCCTAGTTTATGCGAGACTTGGCGTCGAGCGTAAGCCTCACAACCCCAAATCCTCATAAAGACATCTTGGGATTTTTCCCTGTCCATATCATTATATGGTGTCTTTACCACGACCTTGGATGGTACGGTTAAGGGTAAAGGCTGCTGTGTCGAGCATATCCCCAAAGGATATAGGAAGATCTGTGTGACTCATCATAGATCGTACCATATCGATAAGTGCGATTCCTCCTTTTCGGATACACCATTCCTTTGTGGTGTTCTAGGAGGAGTGAGTTGGGATAGAATCCCACACTCGGCTAGATAGTCCACGAAACTCATGGCTAAGGTATTCACCACCTCGATCCGATCAAGTATCTTAATACTCTTGCCAAGTTGGTTTTTGTACTTCATTCTTGAATTCTTTGAACTTTTCAAAGGATTGATTTATGTGTCATAAGATACATAACCATATCTCTTGAAGTCATCGATAAATGTAATGAAGTACACTGTAACCACCTCTAGCGACAACATTGAAAGGACCACATACATCACTATGTATAAGTCCTAACAAATCTGTTGCTCTTTCGCTATGTCCACTAAAGGGAGTCTTGGTCATCTTGCCTAAAAGGCAAGACTCGCATGTCTCATATGATTCAAAATCAAATGAGTCTAGTAGCCCATCCTTATGGAGCTGAGATAAGCGACTCTCATTTATGTGACCTAAGCGACAATGCCAGAGATAGGTTTGGTTCAACTCATTTGACTTGAACCTCTTGGTACTTATGTTATAGATAGGGCTCTCTAAGTCTAGAAAGTAGAGTCCGTTCATTAGAGGTGCACTACAATAGAACATATCATTTAAATAAACTGAACAACATTTGTTCTTTATTATAAATGAAAAACCTTTCTTGTCCAAACAAGAAACTGAAATGATGTTCTTAGTTAAGGGAGGCACATAACAACATTCATCTAATTCTAGTACAAGCCCAGAGGGCAGAGATAGATCATAAGTTCCTCGACAATGCTCCCTTGCTCCATTGCCTACTCAGGTCCACCTCGCCCTTTGTCAATGCCTGCTATGTTTCTCATTGCACATTGGTACAAATGTGAGATGCACATCCAGTATCTAATACCCATGATGAAGAAATAGATAGATTGACTTCTATAACATTTATACCTGAAGTAGAAGTCTCACTTCTCTTCTTCTTAAGATCTTCCAGGTATGCCTTGCAGTTACGCTTCCAGTGTCAGCTTCCTTGCGGAAAAGCAAGCCCCTTCCTTGGCTATCCCTCCTTTGGGTTTAAGTTCTTTGCCTTTGCCCTTGGCTTGGGACTTTCCCTTACCTTTAGGCTTGCCCTTGCCTTTCTTCTTCTGCACCATCAAAATGGTGTCAGATTTACCCTTCTTAAGGTTAAGCTCTGCAGTTCTCAACATGCTGAGCATCTCAGGCAATGGCTTATCAATTTCATTCATGTTATAATTCATGACAAATTGATTGAAGGCTTGTGGCAAAGATTGCAAGATTAGGTCAGTGGCCAGCTCTTGGCCAAGTGGGAATCCCAGCCTTTGTAGGTTTTCTACGTACCCAATCATCTTGAGTACATATGTACCTACGGGAGTCCCTTCTTGCATTTTGGACCCAAATAATGCCTTAGAGACTTCATATCTCTCATGCCTAGCTTGTCCTTGATATAGTTGACGAAGATGTCCAACCATATCATAAGCATTCATGAACTCGTGTTGCTTCTGAAGCTCAGAGTTCATGGTCGCGAGCATTAGACATGACACATCTAATGCATCATCTTGATGCTTCTTGTAAGCATCTTTGTCAGCTCGCGAGGCATTGGCAGGAGGTGCCTCCGGAATGGGCTGCTCGGGATGTACTGACTTCCTTTCTTGGGTGAGAACAATTCTCGAGTTCTGTACCGATCGAAATTTTGCTCCATCAGCTTGTCCTTCTCAAGGACAGATCGCAGAGAGAGAGTGTTCGTGTTTGTCGACATAGTTATCTACAACATACAATGCAGAGAATTAATATCATATTCCTTTTATCATTTAATTAGGCCTTTAATCAAATGATGCTCCCACTGAATTATAGGAATTTTTATAGAATCGAGTTATGGATGTGGTCAAACCACATTACTAGATTCAAACAAACTAGCTATAATTCTTGCGGGACAAGATCCACATCATACTAAGCCTTGAGTTAGCTTTGGCTAAATCGCCCAAGACTTAGTACGATCGGTGGGTAACACATTACCGATTACATCTCTATGCAACTCTTGTTTATAGGATTAAGACCCACATTTACAAAAGACCTTGAGTTAGCTTTGGCTAAATCGCCCAAGATTTAGTGTAAATGCGATCTTAACCTATCTTTCCAACGATTGGAATATGCCTATAGTTCTACTCGATCCAATTGAGTTAACTAGTTTTGCTCAATCTAATTGAGCTTACTCTAACCCGAGTCGTGATAGGCGGGACCAAGATTGTCCCTCCGCACCCTACCAAGATAATATGCGTTGCTCTGCTTTGGCAGATTCAACAACAACAAATGATCGAGGTAGTGATGGGTATCAAGGCTCGGTAGGCATTTTCGAGTTGATTCGATTATGATCTAATCTAATCGTAATGTGTATCTTATACGCATTTAGGCCTTCATTATCCTATATTAGCATGCATCATATACATACATTAATTATTCTAGCATGCATCATATACATACAAGAAAATTAACCTAGCATGCATCATATACATACAAACATTTTTTCTACTAGCATGCATCACATACATACAAGCAAAAAATCAATTAAATATATATATATATATATATATATATATATCAACATATATATATATAATTAAATGTGATATAGTCATGGCCCTACTACGATCTTCTCAAGCCAATGAGAAGATCGGACGGTCTACCTAAGGCTAGCGGCTTCTCCAAGCGCTTCCTTTGACCGCCATGTGTCATCGTCACCCTTCTCGTAAGCTCGTCTTCAAGTGGACTTTCCACCGCTCCATTTTTGTACATTACAAATATGAAACTCGAGTTACATTCGAGTCTAAAAACTAATTACAACTAGAATTTCAAAATAAGAGGTACGACGCGCAGGTCACATACACTATACAACACGCACAACCACAAAACGGCACGCAGGCCGTATTATGAATTACAACACACTTATTCAATCAAATTGGGGTCATTGGGCCATGACAATCACAGAAGTATACATAATTCTAAATTATGTATTTCTTACAGAAATTTCTATAATTTTTCCTAATTTATTTCGAATTTATGAGTCAACTCTCCGTAACGGTCCCGCTAAGCGGTTTCCGGGCGCGATCGCGGGACATGGCCCCTTTCGGGGATAGGGGCAGCGCCCCTACTCACAAAATAAACTTCGCGAGTGTCCCTACAATGATCTTACAGCGACTTAAGTCGCTGTCCCAAAAACCTAAAGCGAGAACTCGCCGATTCGGAGAGTTTTTCTCGACGGTTGAAGCCAACGAGTGTCCCAACACTCGTTGCTTCAACTCTACGAGAAAAATACCCAAAAATTCTATAAAATAAGAAAATTTACAGAAACATATAAATCTGTAATTTTTATATCTAATATAAAAACTACAAAAACGAAACACATACATGCTTCGCACGTGGCTCTGATACCACTGTTGGGTTTTTCCGAGCCGCAAAAACCGCTTTTTGCGTTGCGGAAACCTCGGAAGCCCCCGGCCACGGATCCGTGCGAAGATGTATTAAAACAAAACATGTATGTGTTTATATAAAAACCCTAGATCTACCTTAGATCTAGAAGGTGGCGCCTTCGCTTATCCCGCTCCCAAAAGGTTTGCAGAACTCGAGAGTGTCAAGTGTACACTCCTCTATCGGTATCCACACAAGCAATAGGTGGAGAAAAGCATCCTAGAGTGTGCTAGCACCCCTTGGACGTTCATGGCTAGATGAGGAAGAGAGAGCTTGAGGGAAGAGAGAGAGGAAGAAGATGAAGTTACACAACTTAACTTCACATCATCCATACCCCACGCTCAGGGGGTTACCTGCCTGCATGGAACTCCAAGAGCCACTGGCTCTTGGTCTCCCTTATGAGGTGGCACCCCATGATGTGTCCATGATGATGTGGAACATCATCATTGGCCGGCCATGCCAAGTCATCATCATGACATGGCATTTGGTCAAGTCAAACTTGACCTTTCATCTTCCCTCTCAAGTCAAGTCAAACTTGACCTCATATCTCCCATGGTTGATCAAATCCAACCATTTGATTCAAGTCAATTTAATTTAATGAATCTCTATTCATTTAATTTAAATTGATTTGATTAATCAAATCTAAATTAGACTCATTCAACACTTGAATCAACTTGAGTCTAACTCAATTAGTCTAATTTGGATTACTCTTAATCCAATTTGGTTCATCCCATGAACCTAATCCTCATGGTTCATCATATGAACCCAATCTCCATCTAATTGCCCTTATGTGTGTGACCCTATAGGTTCTTGTAACGTTGGCAATGTCTCTAAACCGATTTAGGAACATAAGCAATGAGCGGTATCTAGCAACACATCATTGCTACCCAAGTTACAAGAATGTTGAGCTCCAACATCACCTTTGTGACTACTAATTGTGACTCTCACAATATGTGACAATGTCCCTCTATCCTTGACATCTAGATTGACCAATCGAGGCATAGACTGTGTCATCCTCGGTACAATCTAAATCTTGAACTCCAAGTAGACTCACTCTAATCAAATGAGCTCAATATCTCATATTGACTCATTTGGGCATGGCCATGCACTTCGTGGTCTCACTCTATCAAGAATATCGATGTCACCCCCGTCATATAGGAGGGATAGATCCCATCTACATCACTCACATCCCTCCGCATAATTCGTTACATACCCAGTAATCGCCTTTATAGTCCACCCATTTACGGGTGACGTTTGACGAAGCCAAAGTATGCAACTCCTTATGTAGGGAACCATGGTGACTTCAGGTCTAAGGACTAATAGTCATACTAATAGCCACATGAGAAAGTATATGACACTCATATAACGATCCATGATACTTTCTCATGGCGGGTCATTCAGCATACATTCTCCAATGCATACCCATGTGTCAACTTGATATCTCATATCCATGACTTGTGAGATCAAGTCATCTTGTTGACCTACATGCTAGTCTATATGCATTAACATTGTCCCTGAATGTTAATACTCGACTAGGAATGATTAAGAGTAGTGTTCTCTATATCATCTCATTATCGATTCAACCAATCGATTGATATAGATAAGAACCTACTACTCAAGGACATTATTATATTTAGTTATTTGGCACCAATACAAGTAAATATAATAACCATGCCTTTATAAATAGGAATATGATACAATAAAGTCCATACAACAATCATCACATGATTGGCTCTAGGGCTTTCACTAACATGTCCCACATACAAACATCCGCCACAGACTCTCTATTCTATAGAGAATCATACTAATCAGATCAACGTACTCTTTATCCTACAGAGAGTTGTACTCAACTTATCATAACACTCTCTATCCTATAGAGAGTCATACCAATCTAATCGACGCACTCTCTATCCTGCAAAGAGTCATACTCAACTGATGGACACACTCTCTATCCTGTAGAGAGTCGTACTTAACTGATTATAACAAGCTAGGACCACCGGTCCGTAGCGACACACTAAGTATCATTCACCTGACCATTTACACAATACATGGTCGGTGGTAAACATGCAATCTAAGGTACTAGAATAACCCTAGGTTCAAGACATTATCTACCTACGGATGACCTTTTTGCCCAATTTACAATTAGGTCGTCATCCGGACTTTACTATTTGCACTTAACTAAACAAACTCTAGATTACTTACATCACATCTATAACTCCTAAATCATGATAAAGGAAAATGTGATATCAATATTTGAGCATATATAGCCAACGACAAGTATCAAGCATACGGATAAATAAGAGCAGGGTCAAGATAATATGAATATATAACATGCTCATATCTATGTCTAAATCTGAATGCAATTACATCTACCTGACCAGGGTAGAAAATTACCCACCTGCTAAGAAGCTCGTGTTGATGGTCTTCGCATCCAAGATCTCTACCTCGAATCAAATATCTGAAATGGTAGAATCCAATATCACCACATGCTAGCATAATCAAATTGTAGGAATAAGAATCTAAACAAATCTTAATCCCTGATTAATTAATCAAATCCCACAGTGGCATAACCTCATTCCATTCCATAATACAAATCAATTATAACCACAGTATGCATCCATAAACATCTAAGTCTAGACTTACCAAATCCAACTCAGTGTACCAAACTTGCATAATCAATCTAGATAAGAAATGATAACCTTACTCACATTGTCTTCATCACCTGCACTAGAAGGCAGATTAGAAGCAACCGACCATAATTCTTTTGCTCACCATGAAGAAGATATATATAACCTAACACTTCAATTTAATTAAGGCCAAATGACTTCCATCTCAAAGAAAAACCTTCTCCCCTGTAATCAGAGTTATATCAATCTTGATCCTCACCAACTCAAATTTCTTAACCCAAATCCACTGTTCAAAAGTTTCTCCTCATCTTCAACCCTCAATTCAAGAAAACAAGCAAGGAACAAGGATATTACCAGCAATTGGAGGTGATTAATTCATAGATCTACCCTCGATCCAAAGATCTACATTGCTATGTTCTTCCCGGCCGTGACGACACCGTTGCCATCCTTTGGAAATCCCGAATCTGAAAAATGGTTGGCTGTTGATAATACCTATCTGATCGACATCAACAAAAATTATAACAAGAGAGGAAGAGATTGCGAAATACCAGGAATTGAAGCTGCAACAATGGCTTACCCTCCTTGTGCCAAACATAGTTGCCGACCAATACACTGACCCGAATCCAAGCGGCTGTGATGGGTGAATGAGGCCACTCACAGCGAGGACAAGCTGGGCACTGCGTCGAATTTCTCTCAGCGGAGGTTGGCTCTCAGGCGAACGGTGTAGCATGAAATCGAAGAGTCAAGAGCAGCGAGTTGAAAGAGAAGCCAGCGGTCGGAGGAAGAAGGACGACATCAATAACGATCGAGCACAAGAACTACGTCGATCAGTCATGCCGGAGAGTGAGATCCGGCTCGAGGAAAGCCGACGACAGATTGTTCTCATGGCGAGGGGGAAATACGACGTGCGACAATAAGGCTGTAGCGGAGAGGAAGTCGGCGATGAGTTGGCTCAGTGGTCGTGAGGGGCGTCCCTTGTGCCAAGGTCCTCGATGGTTAGAGGAGTTCGCTGCTGCCGCGATCGGGAGCAGGACTGAGGTGGAGGTCGGGCGACGATGAGCGGCGCAGTCAGATTGCTTCGGCTGGGCTCGATGCAGATGGGACAGGCAACGTGACGATGAGCGAAAGCTACCACTCGAGAAGGTGACCTAGGGCGACGGCGACTGCTGCTGATGGATCGAACGAAGAATTGAGCATCGCTCATGAGTTTGGGAGAAGAAGAAGAAGACGCCGACGATGAAGCTAGCGCACAGGAAAAATGGGGGAAAAGGGTTCGCTGCGTGAGAAATCGAAAGCGAGAGGGAGTTGATCGGCCGATGCAAATGGGAAGGAGGAGAGAAATTGAGAAATGGCAAGTAAAGGGGAAACCACAGCGAAGAGAAAACAATAGAAGGGAAGAGGGTCGATTTTTTGGGGATAACGGGTAGGATTTTTAGACCGTATAAGCAGATAACCCAAACAGGCTTTCCTAAAGCCTATTAAATCTTTCCCTAAAAATACCATAGAAACTCTATTTAATTTCAGAAAAATTTCTAAAAATTTCTGAAAAATTCCACAAGATAATTTATTAATTAATAAGGAATATTTTATTTTATTTCCCCGATATTTTACACCGAGTACCATCGGGATAGCTTCACCAAGCTATGAGCCTCATCTTCGTAGGAGTCACAAGCCTCGTGTCGAAGACGATGTGATCGAGAGGAGATCACAATCCAAATCAAAATTCAGATGCAAAACGAGTCCCCAAAAACTCGCTTCTCCGGAGAGGTATTCATCAACCGATTGACGAATCCTTAGTCCTCCACCTATGAGGATTATCGGAGATCCAATCCCCGACAAGGAAGTCACTGTCGGAGCTCCAAATGCTGTCCAAACGATGCTCCGATAAGAAGGAAACAAGCTGCCCAAAAACTGGACAGCTTGGTGGAGGACTTGGCGCTGGCCAAAGGAGGTGGCCGGCTAATCCTTAGTCACCACAGCCAAGGTGGATCGGAGGAGGGTGCCGGAGGGGTGGTCGACAGTAGCTGGACGCCGGCGGCACAAATAGGTGGCGGCTTAAGAGCTGGGCGTGGATCCTCTTGGGCGGCGGCAAGGAGAAGAGAGGGAGAGGAGAGGAAGAGAAGTTTCCAAAAATAAACTTAGGGCTCTCCAAACCTCTAGCCTTGCTTTTATAGAGGGCATGTTTCTTAACCATTAAGAAACCTTCTCCTTAGAGTTATTGGTTCCTAACTAAAACCCATTAACCTGCTCCAATAACTTAAGTTAAAATAAACCTAACCGAGTTGGTCTATTTTAAGTTAAAACGAACCGAACCAACTTTGGTTCATTCGTTTAAAACAAACCAAACCACTTTGGTTTATTTTCCACCATTGGATTAGAACCAAACCAATTTAGTTCATCCATCATGTCTTCATAAGACTCGACCCATCCATGCTTCCATTGTGACTGAAACGATTTCATGCTCGCTCCTTATTTGGTCCAACCAAACCTTGTTTATCTCGATATGAGAATCTCATTCTCAAGCTCGTTTTAAATCCTTCAGATTACATTCGTTGTGCGTGTGACCAAATAGGTTTCCGATTTATGTTGGTCATCTATAACAAACCATTAATTATAGAACGATTATGAGTGACACCTAGTAGTACATCATGATCCCTAATTAATCGAAAAATCAACGGTTGATTCTAGAATCATTTCTGAAACCCTTCAGTAGCTACAATGAATCGTGCCCCATTCCCTTCACTCATCTTATACCCACTTGGTTCATGACATGGTTTATAATGTCAGTCCACACTAGGCTGATTACGTCACACCTAGCCCAAGTATCATTTCCTCGTCCTACGGATTCTAGTTACTGCACTTGTATCCAAGAGTACCTTACTCTAAACATGTAATACTTTGGCCAAAGACTTTAGTAACAATCTGATGAGAGGCTATGGGTATACATATCCTCGCAAGGAGTGGTGAATCCTTTGTAGGCTATTTAAATACTTTCGACCACTTCGACTTATACTCAATCATCCTGGATCCACATCTCCTCAGAGATGCTTGCTTAAGATGTCAAAGCATAAGTCTTCATGACCAAGATGACTTGAATACCTCAAGTCAAAGGAACATCACACTTAAGCTGCAGTAAGAACTTCATTGACATATCCATATATACAGAGAATCATATGAAGTCTTACAGCTGGTCACTCCAATGAACTAGTTACCATAACTAGCATCCACTATTAACTCCGGACATCACAATGTCTCCAGCTAGTGAGAATCAGCTGCTTGAATACACTAAAGAGTATACCTCGTGCTAGTCTCGACAGAATTGATGGTGTCCAAATCCATCAATTCATCGACTAGGGATAATTTCAATACATCACAATTACATATGTAGAGATACTCACTAGTTATGATCCAATCACAAATTCTCTCATACTGTGAATCGTATTGTGGACATTCAGTAAATGAGTTTAAGATCTAATCAAATACATGAAAATATGTATACTCAAATAGTGAATCTTTATTTATCATATAAATGGTTTAAACATAAGGCGATTGCCTTAGAACACTTCTCATATATAACTAATAGTCGACTCCACGTCACTCGGCTCTACATCGAGAATTTTTTCTCTGTAGTCGACTCAAGCCCTTTCCATCTGCATCGCACGATCTCCGATCGATCACCAGCTGATCCTATGAAATAGGAATCCAGTCGACTGATACAACTCCTGTCGACTGGATTTCAGTCGACTTGAATCCATTCTGTCGACTGTTCTCTGTGAAACAGGATTAGTACAAGATATGAAATACGATAGTAGTAGTAATACTGCTCAATCTCGACTACTACGTCCCACGCGGACTTTTCGTCGGATCGACGCCTAGCTTTTTCCCCCTAATGAGGACTCAGCCTCACCTCTTCACTCGAGGCTTACCTGCCAGCTACCTACCAGATTTACCATTCTTGACATCTGATTTGACCCACTAGGGCTTTCGTCAGCTATCCAATCTTCCTGACCCAGCTGGACTTTTTGTCGATTGTCCGGTCTCCTGACCCAACCGGTCTTCATGCCAAATGTCCGATCCACGCAACCCATCTGACCTTCATGCCTGGTGTCCGGTCCTCCTGATCTCTCAAGATATGTGCCTAGTATCCAGTCAACACGACCTACTAGGACTTTCTATTAAGCTAACACACTTAACACTTATATTAGATCACAAGTAGATCCTAACTCTTAACTGTGGTTCATACATCAAAATTAAGGAGTGATGCTTACTGCATCAACAATCTCCCCCTTTTTGATGTATGACAACACATCAGTTAAAGTTAGGAGAATCAAATATCAATCTCTATATTTTGACATGTATAAGAAATGAACTAATAACTTTTGTCATACATAAATTTAACCATGTATAAGATGCATAGGTCCTTATCAAATTTTTGCATTCTCTTAACTTTTTAAGTCTATAATTTTATATCTCTTCTCTCCCCCTTTGGCATACATCAAAATAATGATTGAGTTAAAAAATACGCCAACTTAATGTAGTGGAGATTTAAAATAACAAATTTACAAGCTCAAAAACTAAGTTTTAAAACTTTCACCTACGAACTTGAATACAAAAACTTTTTAAAATTTTCCTCCTGAATATATTTTTTTTAATTTTCAAATTTTTCATCTTTTTTAAAAACTCCAAAATCTCCCCCTGAATAATTCATTTTTTTTTAATTTTTAATTTTTTTAACTTTTTCAAAAACTCCAAAATCTCCCCCTGAATAATTTTTTTTTAATTTTCAAAATTTTTAACTTTTTCAAAACTCCAAAATCTCTTCCTGAACAATTCAAAAAATTTTAAAATTTTCAAAATTTTCAACTTTTTCAAAAACTTCGATGCAAAAGTGATAGGGAATAAGTCCAAGCATGAATTCATAAATACAAAATTTAAATATTGAAAATACAAATCTAAAAATTATCTTTAAAGTAAATGTCCAACTCTTTACTAACTCAAATGATATAGAATTAATCATCAAACTTTGAATTAGAGTTAGTCACAGAAGTGATTAATTTGCTCTTGTAAACCCCATGTTGGTTCATGTCGATGCACTTGATATACATCTGGAACCAAGGGTGCAGTCCCAACATCTCACGCCCATCTTCATGGCTCAATATACAAATAGGTAATCCTAGGTGTTTGTGAGATGCGATGGCTATCTAGATCTATAGGATCATGAAGTCTAGATTGACCTAATCTAGATTAATTTTCAATTTTCATAAAAATATAATATTACTTTTCAAAATAATTCGGAATGATAAGCATGAAAAATTCCTAATCTACCAAGCATAAACCTAATTGTCTTCTAAGCATACTAAATTCTACTTCTGGAAGTGGTTTAGTGAATATGTCGGCAAGGTTTGATTTGGACTCGACATAGTTGAGTTCAATATTACCTTTTGCCACATGATCCCTTACAAAATGATGTTTAACATCAATGTGTTTAGTACATGAGTGATGAATTGGATTTTTAGTTAAATTTATTGAACTTATGTTATCAACTAAAGTTTTTACTTTTTTGTAATCTAGTTCAAAATCCTTAAGTGTGTGTATTATCCATAATAGTTGTGCTACACATTCACCTAATGCTATGTATTCTGCTTCAGTTGTGGAAAGTGCAACACAATGTTGCTTCCTATTGAACCAGCTTACTAAGCAAGATCCTAAGAGCTGATATCCTCCACTAGTACTTTTCCTATCTAGTTTACATCCTGCATAGTCTGAGTTAGAATATCCTATTAACTCAAAAGTACTAGATCTTGAGTACCACATTCCTACATTAATCGTACCTTTAATGTATCTTAATATTCTTTTAACATGTGTTAAATGTGACTCCTTAGCACATGTTTGATATCTAGCACATATGCTTACTGCAAATAGTATGTCGGGTCTACTTGCAGTTATATAAAGTAAACTACCTATGACACTCTTGTAGTACTTTAGATCTACAAATTTTCCTTCTTTGTCTTCATTTAATATAACATTCGTAGCCATAGGTGTTTTAATGCTTTTTCATTTTCCATACCAAATTTCTTAATTAACTCTCTTGCATATTTATTTTGGTATATATAATTACCATCTCTTGTTTGTTTTATTTGTAAACCTAGGAAGAAGTTTAACTCACCTATTAAACTCATTTCGAATTCTTGTTCCATTAGGGTTATAAATTCCTTTAAAAAATTTGAATTTGTTGATCTAAACACTATATCATCTACATATATTTGAGCAATAAAAATGTCTTTGTTCAAGGTTTTTACAAAAAGCGTTGAGTCAATTTGACCTTGTCTGAACCCTTTAGAACTTAAGTATGAGGATAGTCTTTCATACCAGGCTCTAGGAGCCTGTTTTAATCCATACAATGCCTTTTTTAATCTATATACATGATTAGGATATTCTAGGCTCTCAAAACCAGGGGGTTGACGTTTGTACAATTCTTCTTTTATTACTCCATTTAAAAATACAGATTTCACATCCATTTAGTATAATTTGAACCCTTTATGTGCCGCATATGCTAGCAACATTCTAATTGACTCAAGTCTAGCTACTGGGGCATAAGTTTCATCATAGTATAACCCTTCTACCTGACTAAACCCCTTAGCTACTAATCTAGCTTTATTTCTAACGATTTCTCCTTGGTCGTTTAATTTATTTCTAAACACCCATTTAGTGTCTATTATTGATTTATTTGCAGGTGGAGGTACTAGGTTCCACACTTCATTTCTATCGAATTGTGTTAATTCTTCTTGCATGGCTATAATCCAATCAGTGTCTGGTAAGGCCTCCTCTATTTATTTTGGTTCTATTTTTGATATTAATGCGATTTGACTTAAGTTTCTTAGAGTTGATCTAGTTTGAACTCCTAAAGTTGGATTTCCTAATACTTGATCTAGCGGATGATTAGGATTAATTCTACATGTCTTTAAGTTTTGTTCACATTGGTTAGTATTAATTTGTTCTTCTTCATCATGTGTAATTTTATTTAGCTCATTTTGATTATCTTTCAATGTATTTGATTGTTTATTAGTGATCTCTTCCTCATCAAATTTTACATTTGTTGTTTCTTCAATTTTTAGAGTTTTATTATTATAAATCCTATAGGCTCTACTAGTGTTCGAGTACCCTAAAAATATCCCTTCATCGATTTTTGAAGAGAATTTTTCTAAATGGTTTTTCGTATTTAAAATAAATACTTTACAACCAAATACCTTTAAATATTTTATTGAAGATATTTTATTATTAAAGATTTCATAAGAAGTTTTGTTATGTATTTTTATTAATTATTACTCTATTTTGCACATAACATGCAATGTTTATTGCTTCGGCCCATGAATAACTAGGTAGATTATATTCATTTATCATTGACCTAGCGATTTCTTGTAGAGTTCTATTTTTTCTTTCTACTATTCCATTTTGTTGAGGTATTCTAGGACATGAATATTCATGATGATATCTATTTTCTGAACACATTATTGTAAATTTTTCATTTTTAAACTCTCCTCCGTTATCACTTCGTATTCTTTTTATCTTACGATCTTTTTCATTTTCTATTTGTTTACTAAAATTTTTAAATACTTCAAATGTTTCATCTTTATGTTTTAAAAATTTTACCATGTAAATCTAGAGTAATAATCTATTATTACTAAACAATATAGATTACCACTTAATGATTTTACTTCATGTGAATCGAATAAATCTAAGTGAATTAACTCGAGTATTGAGCTTGTTCGATCTTGATCAGTTAATTTACGTTGAGACTTAGTTTGTTTTCCTTGTTGGCAAGCATTACAAACTTTGTTTTCAATATTTTTAAGTTTGGGCAACCCTCTAACTAGATTAGTTTCACTTAACTTCGTTATATTTCTAAAGTTGGTGTGAGCAAGTCGCCTATGCCACAACCAACTCTCCTCTTGCCGTATCATATGCCACTTAATTGAGGATCTTTCTAAATGTATTGAATATATATTTTTATCCCTAACTCCTTTAAGTAATATTTTTGAATTTTCAATATCGTTAATCAAACATTCATTAGATAAAAATTTTACTATATAACCAACATCACACAACTGACTTATACTAAGCAAATTAAATTTAAAATTATCTACGAGCGGAACTTTTTGTATAACAAAATTAGATTCTAATTCAATGTTACCTGATCCAATTACCTTAAGTTTGCCATTGTTTCCAAAGGCAACTGTTCCTAGATTCTTGTAGCTTAATTTCGAGAACTTTTGACTATCTCCAATCATATGTTTGAAGCAACCACTATCCAGAATCCATTGATCCATTATGGAGTCCTACATGAATTAAATTTTTTTTAAAGATAATTGAAACCTTGAGTAGGATGAATTTTCTTAAATTCTATTTAAGTTGTAAATTTGTTAAGCGAGTAAATTTATTAAATTAATTATAGTTGGATTAAGTTTTGTTAATTTAATTTGTTTTAGTTAGGTATATTTGTTTAGTTTATGTATAGTACATTAGGTTGAGTTAAATTAAGTTAAGTTTAATTAAGGTAAATTGTTAAGATAGATTAGATTGAATTAAGCTAAATTAAACTCAATTAAGTTCTAAATCATCTCACCCAAGCTAGGTTTTCAATACACTTATCTATATGTGTTTTGTGAGATGAATATTTCTTTTATCTTAATTAAATTTAATGAGCAATTTCAAAGTGTTTAAACTTGTGTTAGATTCAAGCTTGATTTGAGCTAGTCAAGTAGGTTTTTCCAGTATTGACTTCCAGGTCGTGGCGAGACACATGACCTTCTTAGTTATCGGAGTAACGACCACTTCCTAGACAAAGTCAATAAAGAAATCAAGTACTTGTTTCACTTTCGACTAATCCTTGGTCTAACTAGTTAAAGACTTAGTGAGTTAGCTTCGGTCAGTTCCACTCGACTTAGTGCACCAGGTCATGGCGAGACACATGGCCTTCTTGGTTATCGGAGCAACTACCACTTTCTATACATGCACTTCGAAGAGTTTCCCTAACTTACTATCAGTTCACTTGTCTTAGTACTAGGTTGTTCAAGTTTAAACTACTTTGTTTCCTATCTAGTATGTTCTAAATTAACCAAGTAAAGTAAACTAACACATGCAAGTGTTTAACTAAAACAAGGAAAGTAAACTAAAGCCTACAAGTGTTTAACTAAAACAAGGAAACAAGCAAGGTGTTAGCTCCCCCTAAATGGTAGCTAGTTTGAGTTTTGTTCATTAAGTGAACTTGACTCTTGGGAACCCAAAATTGATTTGGTCCAATTTGGTTGACTAAGCTAGACTTAGGAACCCATGCTTGGACTCTATTCTTAGCATTTCGGCTAAGTAATGACATGTATGATTTATAGGTGGACTTAGCCTTATATCCGAGTCCAGATCTATTGTACACAGCTCGCTGAGATCCAAGCATCATGTTGAGATACTTGGAACCCGAAGTGAACCTTTCCAAAGATCCGGTTAGATCTTCTACTGGCCTTTTCAGGATTGAGTTCTCTTCCTCAAGCTTTGCAACTTGAGTTGAGTCTCTATCCTTAATTCGGCATGTAGAAGTCTTCGAGTTGACTTGCTCCTTAAGTACTTGGACTTCCTTAAGTAGCAAGTCGACCCGATTCTCGGACTTAGCTAATTTCCTACCTAAGCATGCAATAATGTTATATAATTTATCTTCTAATGGAGAAATTACCTCATTTGAACCTTCAGAAATGAATATGGATCCGTGGCTTCTCTCGGACTCGTACTCGGAACTTGACTCAGCTCCGGATCTTGATTCGGCCATAAATGTGACGAAGCTTCTCTTCGTCTCTTTTGGTCTGACTCCTCCGATGACGACTCATCCCATATCGCCTTAAGCACCTTCTTCTTTTCCTTTTTTGGGTTTTCTTCCTTTTTTAAGTTTGCGCACTCCGACTTGTAGTGCCCCTTTCCGTTGCATTCGTAGCACGTTACTTTTGATCGGGGTCTCGGCTTGTTTTCAACCACCTTTTTGGCATCTTTATTCATAAATCTCTTCCTCCGATTGAACATCTTTCGGACCATATTTACGATCTCCTCTTCTCCGTTTGTCTCCAACTCCGACTCGTCTTCGAAATCACTCTTCACTTTTCTTTCCTTTTTAGTTGAACCTGCCATCAAAGCTATACCATTCTCGGTTTGACCCAAGTTAGCTTGTTCGTGTAGTTCAAGTTCACAAAATAGTTCGTCTAACCTAATTGTGGAGAGATCCCTAAATACCTTATAGACATCGACAATCGATGTCCATAAGGCATTTCTTGGGAATGTCTTAAGGGTATATCTAATTAAGTCTCTATTCTCTATTTGATGTCCTATTAAATGCAATCCATTTAATATGTCTTTAATTCTAGCATGAAGTTGACTTGCGTTTTCATTTTCATTCATTTTACAATTAAATAATTTATTTAATAGCATGTCCTGTTTGGCTATCCTAGTGTCATTTGTACCCTCATGCAGTTCAATTAATTTTTTTCATAATTCCTTAGAATTTTCGAATGGTGCTACTCTACTGAGCTCTTCTTTGGTAAGTCCGCATTGCAAGGTGTTAAGTGCCTTGTAATTGACTTGAGCTCTCTTTCTAATATCCGAGGTTCATTTCTCCAGTTCTAACAACTCACCCGAGTCGTCTACCGGAGTTGTGAATCATTTCCTAATTGAAAACCAGACCTCTAGGTCGGATTTCAGGTAACACTCCATTCGCCTTTTCCAGTAGGAAAAGTTCTCTCCATTGAAGAGAGGAGGGCGAACGGTGCTGTGTCCCTCTAAGTGTGACATTATTAAGAAAATGTACTCTAAATGCAAAAAAATAAATTAAATAACTCAAATATACAAAAAATTAAATTAAGTAAATTTAATGTGCAGGAAACTGAATTAAATAAATTTAATGTGTAGTAAATTAAATAAAATAAATTTAATGTGTAGTAAATGATTTTAAGTGCAAAAAATATTTTTTTTAAGTTTAAATATTCAGAAAATTATTTTAGTGAATTTAAATATACAAAAAATTATTTTAGTGAATTTAAATATTCAGAAAATTATTTTAGTGAATTTAAATATGCAGAAAATTATTTTAGTGAATTTAAATATTTAGAAAATTATTTTAGTGAATTTAAATATGCAGAAAATTATTTTAGTGAATTTAAATATGAAAAAAATTATTTTAGTGAATTTAAATATGCAAAAAATTATTTTAATGTAATAAAAATTTATCTAATGCAATAAAAATTTATCTAAAGCAATAAAAAAGTATCTAAAGCTCATGATGGTGGCTTCACCAACTCAGAGCGAGGGGGGGGATGAATCTCGGTGTTTAACAATTTTATCTAATTTTTATTATTAATTATCTAATAGCAGTACGCATCAGAAATTAAAAATAATTATAGACACAGCAATTTACTTGGTTCACAACCCTGACTGGGTTGCTACTCCAAGGCCCATAACTCTCGCACGAGCTACCTCGATGGATAATTCACTAAATACCCTCCGACTCGAGAACTCTCGACTTCGGAGGGTTTCGCTTTTTACAAATGATGAAGGAAGGTAACACACTACCCACTCTGCTTAAAATTAAGTGCAGAAGCAAAATAATAAACTAAATTGAAATACAAGACTTTATACCAACACTAAGAGATTGTAGAATTAGATACAGTGTGTCGGAATGATCGCCTTGTTGTGGAATGAAAATTTATTGGACGAGCAAATATTTCGGCAGCACTTTGACGTTGATTGAATTCGATAATTGGATCTGGTTGAGCATAACTTTTATAAACTCTTTCCAGTCCACTGGAATGCCTTCCAGTCGACTCCACATCAGCCCGTCGTTATGGAATTCGTGGTCTTCCAGTCGACTGAATCTTCTCCAGTCGACTCCACATCACTCGGCTCCGCATCGGGAATTTTTCCTCTTCAGTCGGCTCAAACTCTTTAGTCGACTCAAGCCCTTTCCATCTGCGTCACACGATCTTCGATTGATCACCAGCTGATCCTACCAAATAGGAATCCAGTCGACTGATACAACTCCAGTCGATTGGAGTTCAGTCCGCTTGAATCCATTCAGTCGATTGTTCTCTGCAAAACAGGATTAGTACAAGATATGAAATACGATAGCAGTAGTAATACTGCTCAATCTCGACTACTATGTCCCATGCGGACTTTTCGTCGGATTGACGCCTAGCTTTGTCCCCCTAAAGAGGAATCAACCTTACCTCTTCACTCGAGGCTTACCTGCCGGCTACATGCTAGATTTACCATTCTTGACATCCGATCAGACCCACCAGGGCTTCCACCAGTTGGACTTTATGTCGATTGTCCAGTCTCCTAACCCAACCGGTCTTCATGCTAAATGTCCGGTCAATGCGACCCATCTGGACTTCATGTTTGGTGTCTGGTCCTCCTGATCTGTCAAGATACGTGCCTAGTATCCGATCAACACGACCTACTAGGACTTTCTATTAAGCTTGCACACTTACCACTTATATTAGATCACAAGTGGATCCTAACTCTTAACTGTGGTTCATATATCAAAATTAAGGAGTGATGCTTACTGCATCAACACATACTAGTTGGGAATTACATATATCAATCGGAAAAAGCATATACTACCCTGCCAATACAACACGTAGCTCTGAGCGTGACTAATCTGCTCACCCATACTCAACTCAAAAATTACATATACTGCTATGGAGTTACATACATTGCTTGAAAACTACGTATATCAATCAGGAAACACATATACTGCCTTACAAATACAACACTTAGCTTTGAGCGTGACTTATCTACTCACCCCTACTCAACTTGGAAATTACATATACTGCTCGGGAAACAAACTAACTGGTCAAGAATTACATATATCAACTAGAAAATGCATATACTGCCTTGCCAATACAACACTTAGCTCTGAACGTGACTAATCTGCTCACCCCTACTCAACTATAAAATTACATATATTGCTCGGGAAGCATACTAACTGATCGAGAATTATATATATCAATCGAAAAATGCTTATACTGCCCTGCCAATACAACATTTAGCTATGAACATGACTAATCTGCTCACCCCTACTCAGCTTGGGAATTACATACACTGTTCGAGAATTACATATATCAATCGGGAAAGAGATATTTTGCTCTATCCATATCACACAACTCTGAACACCACTACTCTTCTCACCCCTTACATGGCCCGGGTACCCCATATACTGTAACACCCCAAAATTTTTCTCCAAAATTTTTGGTATAGAATTTAATTTTTTATGTCTAGTAGATTATATATGGGATCCTGGAAAATGATGATAAAAGAATAAAAAAAGGTGGAGAGGTGAGGTTTGAACCTTAACCTCTTAGTGAGAGTTAACTCTTACCATGCATGTGATGACCAAGTGCTCAGCAGTAGCTTACTATTGGAGAAAGAGGAGAAATTGTAGATGAGTGTGAGGAGGGTGAATGAAGAGGCATGAAAAGAGAAGAGGCACTTTTCTTCCTCCCTTTATAAATAGGAGTGAAAGTTTCATTTGGCCACTTCTTCTTCCCTCTTCTCTTCTTCTTCCTCACCGAAACCTACCTTCTCCCTTTCCATTTTCCGAAATTCATCCAAGCAAGAAGAAGGCTAGGTTTGGCTTCCATTAGGTCATCTTCCAACTAAAAGCAAAGCGAAGGATGTAAGATTCCCTCACCTGCAGTATATTTGTTCTTGTAGGACATGATACATGAAAGAAATATGATGCTTGATACCTTACAAGTTTCGGCCAACCAAGGTTGTTGGGCTAGGGTGGCATGAAAATGCTTCTAAGGAAATTATGATATGTTGTATGCTTCATGTAGGAATTTTAGGTGACAAAAATACAAGTCTTGGTGCCCTTACAAGTTTCGGCCAACCAAGGTTTTTGGGCTAGGGTTGCATGAAAATGCTTCTAAGGAAATTATGATATGTTGTATGTTTCATGTAGGAATTTTAGGTGACAAAAATCCAAGCTTTGTGCCCCTACATGTTTCGGCCAACTAGGGTTTTAGGGCTAGGGTTTCATGAAAACACCCCTTATGAAGTTATATTATGTTGTATGCCTTCATGTATGAACCTTATGTGACAAAAATAAAATTTTGGTGCCCTACAAGTTTCGGCCAACTAGGGTTTTAGGGCTAGGGTTGCATGAAAACACCCTTAGGAAATTATGATATGTTGTATGCCTTCATGTATAAATTCTATGTGACAAAAATGAACTTTTGTGCCCCTACAAGTTTCGGCCAACAATGGTTTTAGGGCTAGGGTTGCATGAAAACACCCCTTAGGAAATTATGATATGTTGTATACCTTCATGTATAAATTCTATGTGACAAAAATGAACTTTTTGTGCCCCTAATGTTTCGGCCAACAATGGTTTTAGGGCTAGGGTTTGCATGAAAACACTCCTTAGGAAATTATGATATGAATTATGCCTATGTGATGAACATGTTTATGATTTTAATATGCCATGAAATATGCCTATGTGATGAACATGTTTATGATTTTAATATGTCATGAATTATGGCTATGTGATGAACATGTTTATGATTTTAATATGCCATGAAATGTGCCTATGTGAGGAACATGTTTATGATTTTAATATGCCACGAAATATGCCTATGTGATGAACATGTTTATGATTTTAATATGCCATGAAATATGCCTATGTGATGAATATGTTTATGATTTAATATGCCATGAAATATGCCTATGTGATGAACAAGTTGATGGTTTTTTTTTATATGTCATGAAATATGCTTATGTGATGAACATGATTATGCTTTAAGACCCCTTTAGGGTATTCTTAAGTTATGAATGCATATATGCTATGACATGTCTAAGAAGATGCTTCCCCTTTTTATGTTGGGATTAAGAGCTCTCCTTATGATAAGATAAGATGGAGATGCTTCCCTTTTCAAGTAGGGATTAAGAGCTCTCCTTATGATAAGATAAGACGGAGATGCTTCCCTTTTTATGTTGGGGATTAAGAGCATTCTTTATGATATGATAAGAAAGAAAAGAATGAAAATTAAGTATTTTACTTTGTAAGAGGTTAAGTACCCGACCCGTTAGGTGGTCGTTAATCAAATCCAAGGGACATAAGAAGATGTAAGAGGTCTTGCCCTGGTAAGACGTAAGAGGTCTTGCTCTAGTAGGTCAGTGGCTAGCTACTGACCTATTAGGGAACGCGCTTTATGTGGTACTTAGCCTGGCCCCCCCTTCATGTTATGATTATGTTGAAGTATCTATATGTATATGTTTTGAAAAGAAAGGACTTGTATGAAATTATGCATGCTTATGTTCAAGTTTAAGAGTGCTTATGATTATGTCCTTTATGCATGTTTAGGATTTTATGATATTATGAATGCTTATGTTCAAGTTTAAGAATGCTTATGATTATGTCCTTTATGCATGTTTAGGATTTTTTTTATGATATTATGAATGCTTATGTTCGAGTTTAAGAGTGCTTATGATTAGGTCCTTTATGCATGTTTAGGATTTTATGATATTATGAATGCTTATGTTCAAGTTTAAGAATGCTTATGATTATGTCCTTTATGCATGTTTAGGATTGATGATGTCATGAATGCTTATGTTTAATTTATGCCATGCTTAGATTTAATTATGTTTAGCATGCTTATGTAAATTTTATGTCATGCTTATGTTTCATTACGTAGGTATGTTGATGATTAGTGTGGTTATGAAATACTTATGCTATTTATGCTAGTATGCTCATGTTTTCTAATTGTTTGATGAAGTTTGTGGCTTTTGTGAGTAGGCAAGAATCTTACTAAGCTATATGCTTATAGTTTATGTTGTCCATATACTGCAAATAAAGGAAACATGAACTAGAGAAAGTAGCAGGAGGGGCTGAGTGTGTGTGATAGTGGCATGGTGGAAAAAGACCCTATGACTCTCTGCTTTTATTTATATGCTCTATGAACAACTTAAGACATTTGCTTCTGCTTTTATGAATTGTGATTTATTAGTACCATGTTGAATGTTGCTTAGTTATGTTACTATTCAATTACTTATGAAAGTTTGATATGATAGGACTCATGAATGGATCTTTATGTTATGCATGTTATAAAAGAAGTTATGATATGTTAACGTGCTAATTATGATTATGATATGTGATGCATGTTATAAAGAAGATATGACATGTTAACATGCTAATTAGGTCTATGATATGTGATGCATGTTATAAAAGAGGATTATGTCATGTTAACATGCTTGATTAGGTAGATTGTGAAATGATCCATATATGTTATGTTATAAAAAAAAAAAAAGTAGCGCCGCCCTGAGAGCAAATAAGGGCGAGCGTTACATATACTGCTCGAGAAACATATTAACTGATCTAAAACTATGTTTGACACCCTCTGAAAATATACTAAGTATGACTGAAGATTTTGACCACATCATAAGTTCCCCCGCTTTAGTAAAATTGAAGAGTGAAGTCGAGTGAAATTTTACAAGTACTCCAAAACTATCTTTCTTGAGAAACAAAAATTCTTCTGCCTTAGCCAAAAAACCCCACATCCACCATAAGTTCCTCCTCTTTAGTAAAACTGAAGAGCGAAGTCGAGTGAAGTTTTATAAGTACTCCGAAACTACCTTTTGCTAAGAAACAAAAATTCTTCTGCCTTCTGCCTTCTGCCTTAACCAAAAACCCCCACATCCATCAAAAGTTCCCTCTCTTTAGTAAAACTAAAGAGCGAAGTCGAATGAAGTTTTACAAGTACCCATTAGCTGTTATATTAAGCATAGACCTTGAAACTATCTTACTAGGCGCAAAGTCTCAAACTGTCATACTAGGCACAATGCCTCAAAATTTCATGTTAGCGATTTACTTGCCATTATAGCTGGCATTATAGTCCCCTTGGGGGAATGTAATTACTTAGCTTATAGGCTGTTATATTAGGCATAAGAGTCTTGAGAAAATTTTACCTGTCATTATAGCTGACGTTATAGTTCCCGTGGGGGAATGTAATACCTAGCTCTTAGGTTGTTATATTAGGCATGAAAACCTTGAGAAAACTTTACCTGTCATTATAGCTGGCGTTATAGTCCTCGTGGGGGAATGTAATTACCTAGCCCATAGGTTGTTATATTAGGTGTGAGAGCCTTGAGAAAATTTGTCATCTTCTGATCCTTTGTGTTAGACGCAAAAGCCTTAGATAAAATTACTGATTCCTACAAAAGAAACTATTATTAAACTCTTAAGCTTTTGCATTAGGCATAAAAGCCTTAGAAAAAATTATTAATCGTTGCAAAAGAAACCATTATTAAACTCTGCATTAGGCATAAAAGCCTTAGAAATATTTTTTTATCCTTGCAACAGAATATCCTCAGAAAAAAGACTAGGGTTGAGAAAAATATGAAAAAAAATCTCTCTTGACTTTATTTCCCCCCCCCCCCCCCCCTTCATCCACTATTACATTCACTTCTCTTTCTATTTTCTTTAAAGGACCCTGCTTCAGTCAACACTTACCCATTAACCCCAACTTTGCCTTTCATCAAAAACCCTAGTTTCCTTCGTCCCCAACACCTTAAAACTTTCTACCTACTCACATAGCCTCTTCTTCTTCCAACACTCTCTGGTACGAAACCACCCCCAGCCGACTAACCCTCAACCATCCCTTCTTTCTTCATGAACCCAAATACATCCTCGAAGGCTTCACCGCTATCATTCCAACCCCCCATCAACGACCTCACCAACCCTCGACTGGCACCAACACTCTATTCACAGGCTAACTTGAAGGGGGACTTCATCTTCCTATCCCAAAACCCCTTTTCGACGTCCTAACATACTACGGTCTCCCCATCAACCAACTAACACCCAACTTCATCCGTATACTTGTCGGAACCCTAATCGTTTTTAAACAACTCAACATACCCCAAACTCCCAGTGTCTTCCATTGCTTCTACCAACTCAAAATGCTTGACACCAATGTATTTTACTTCATGGCATGCCAATACTACCAATTTCTTACCAACATGCCAACCTCTCACAAGGGTTGGAAAGATCTGTATTTCAATGTCCCTTTAGACCTTGTCCTTTAATTCTCTTTAACCTGGAGGACTGCTCTTCCCCAGCTCCCTAAGATGAAAGCCATCAAATCCTATGTCAATTTCCCCTCCATCGAACCTCAACTAAAAAATAAACATTTCAGCATTTTTGCAATTCTACAAGAACCTATACTATCTTATTATGGGTTGTCTCCTGTCCCTTCCGTCGAAGCCCATCCCATAGGCAAATACTTCTTTCTTTATTTTATACTTACTGCTTTTGTCTTCAAATGTACACTAATATTTTGATCGTGTAGAAGACATGATGCATATTGCTATTGCCAGAACCCTGGCAAAAAAAATAGCAGAAGAAAAGAAAAAGAATTCAAACAACTTCCACCTTCACTTCCAACCAAGGCCCATCTCCATCAGTAATTACTCCTTTCCCTACTATTGCCTATTTTAATTACCTTTGTTCAGTTCTTGAAAATACTTCACAAAGAATTACTTATACTTCTACTTCACAGGTCCCCTCTGAACTCCCCCAAATCCTTGTCATTGACCTTGAAGAATCTGGGCAGCTCTTTCTCACCTTCATAGATCTATCCTTGATTCCTCCTCTACCTGAACCCCTTCAAAATCCCCTCCCCCCTTTTAACATCCTTCTCCCCGCAAATACTTCCTCTTCATTTCCTCCCCAAGCAATACCTCCCTCTGATACACTTGCTCCTTGTAACACCCCCCTAGTCTTTCCACTCTTTAACAGGGAAGATGTCACTACTTTACTGTCTTTATCTTTAATTCATGCAATATACTAATGTAATATGCTAACAACTAAAATAATCATAAGGACCTTTACATCACTTAAACAATATCAAACATGACATAAGAAACTAAAAAAAATCTGATTTAGACATCTGCACTTAGGATCTTTTACTTCCACTGTTCCGTCGCCACACACACCCAGCACTTCATCCGCCATGCCACCTTACTGAAGCTTTTCTTTACCTTTATCTGCAGTATAAGGAAATGCAAACTATAAGCAAAAACGCTTAGTAAGTACTTTCTATGCTCACAAAAACATGCACTGTATGAAATCATGCAACTAGTTCTCTTGCCCTGGATACATTGATACACATGCAAATATAACTGGAAATCATAACTCTGATTACTTGTCTCTTGTATAAAATCATGCTCTTAAGTATTTTAAAACTTGTAAACAGTGTATCTGAACTGGAATGATTAACTTTGAAAACTTTTACTTATACTTATACTGATACTTCAAAATAATAATCATCCTGGATATGGGCCCGACATAGTACCAATGCGCGCATTCCTAATAGGCCGGGGTGGCCAACCACCGAACCTACTAGGGTAATCAAACCCGAGGGCCTCGGCTGTAAATCGATGCCCGGTACATGCCCTGTCAAAAAGTAAAATACTTCCTTTATACTTATATTTTTATACATACTGAAGGAAATGCTCTTAATCCCCTAAATCACAAATGGGGAGCACCATAAAGATCATTATGCTCTTGACCTCCAAAACTGAAATGGGGAGCATACTGCATCTTTAAATTTTCTTTATAAAGGAAATATTTTTACATCTTACTCTACATCATGCATATAATTGTAAGCTACAACTCATCTACAACATGCATGATCATAAATCACATTCTTATCTTGGATCTCAACATGATGCTGAATTACCCATAATATAACGGTAAAATCGCGTAACTGAAAACATCATGCATAACTGGAAATAATATGCATATAAACTGCTCAACCATGTAACTGGAAATAACAAGCACAGAAAAAACATATCAATGACATACGATAACTACTTATACTGCAGGTGAGCAATACTTACCTTCGATTGCTTTAACTTATATTTGTAAAACCTAATGAGATGCAACCTTCTATCCCGCCCTAGCAGCTGCCCTCTAAGGTCTCTTGAATCCCACTTTTCCTTGGATTCGGCGAAGAAGACAACCCTAGGAGAAAATTCTCCTTGATGTGTGGTTCGGCGGTGGAGGGACCAAGAGAGAGTAGAGAGGTGTCCTCTAGGGTATTAGGGAGGTTAAATTTATAACTGTCAAGGCTTAACCTATTCCCTTATAAATTTCCTTAAATCTCTCTCTTTAACAGAATTAATTCCTTCTTCAATTAAATTCGTGACTTCTCCCTAATCATATAAAATTTTTATTGGATTTTTGATGACTCACCCCTTTTTGAAAATTTCCTATTGAATTAATCCACGAGGAAGAAATTATGGAGGCTCTTTTTTTTTTTTTTTTGATTCGGCGGCGGTTTAAAGGAGAGGAGAGAGAGATTCTATAATAAAATAATATATATATATATATATATATATATATATATATATATATATATATATATATATATATATATATATATATATATATATATATATATATATTAGAGTTTTCTTCATTTAATTACCCCTTTAAATAATTAGTCAAATTAACCAATCTTTCCTTTTTTTCGCCTATAGATATATTTTGTTATATCCTATCCATTGGTAATCTTATGACTTAGTAGTGGAAAGTCTATTCTCCCAAACCAACGGTTCATGGTTCAAGTCTCGACTAACGAACCAATTATTTCTATTTATTATTATTATTATTATTATTATTATTATTATTATTATTATTATTATTATTCTATTCCTATTTTTATTATTCTTATTTCTATTTTCCTCTAATAAAAATAGGAATTAAAATTTGGGATGTTACAATCCCTTATACCTTATAAAAGTTTCGTCCTCGAAACTTAGAAAAGCTCAGGGTACTTTTGCTTCATGTCATCCTCACGTTCCCAGGTTGCTTCTTCAACCCTTTGACTTTGCCATAAGACTTTTACTAACGGTATTTCTTTGTTTCTTAGTTTCCTGACTGCTCGATCTATTATCTGAATAGGTCGACTTTCATAACTTAGATCTGTCTGAATCTGTACCGTCTGTGGCTCAATCACTTGGTTGGTGTCTGGGACGTGCTTCTTAAGCATTGAAACATGAAATACATTGTGGATAGCTGACATTTCCTGTGGTAGCTCTAGCTCATAAGCTACCTTACCAACTCTCTTGGTGATCAGGTAGGGGCCTATATATCTGGGACTTAACTTGCCTTTCTTCCCAAATCTCATTACCCCTTTCATAGGAGCTACCTTAATGAAAACTGAATCTCCGACTTGGAACTCTAGAAGTGCGTCGGACATCGGCGTAACTCTGCCGACTTTGGGCAGTCTCTATCCTTTGACGTATGTTCTTTATAGCTTTGGTGGCGTCATCTATAAAATCAGTCTTGAGTCCCATTTCTTTCTTCTCGCCACCCTCATACCAACAGATAGACGATCTGCATCTCCTTCCATACAAGGCTTCATAAGGTGTCATTCCAATTATGGTTTGATAACTATTATTATAGGCAAACTCTGCCAAACACAAATATTTGCACCAGCTTCCTTTAAAATCCAAGGCACAAGCTCTGAGCATGTCCTCCAAAATCTGATTCACTCTTTCTGTTTTCCCATCCATGCGAGGATGAAATGCGATCTTGAATCGTAACTTAGTGCCGAGGGCTTCGAACACACTCCCGAAGTGTGAAGTGAAGCCTCTATCGAGAGATAATGGTTTTAGGTACTCCATGCGGTCTAATCACTTCCTGACGATAATAGGCTAATCGCTCCATGGAGTATGATATTCTGATAGGCATGAAGTGAGCAGACTTTGTCAATCTATCGATAACTACCCAAATAGAATCGTAGCCATTGGTTGTTTTGGGCAATCCTACTATGAAATCCATGGCTAGTTCCTCCCACTTCCATTCTGGAATCTGGATAGGTTGTAGAACTCCTCCTGGTCTCTGGTGTTCGGCTTTCACTCTCTGACATGTCAGGAAAGTGCTAACATACTTAGCCACGTCCCTCTTCATACCAAGCCACCAGAATTTCCCTTTCATATCTTGATACATCTTAGTGGATCCAGGATGCATCGAATATGGGGTCCCATGAGCTTCTTCTAGGATCTTCTTTCTTAAGTCTGGGTCATTGGGGATACATAGGCGTTCACCCAAATATAATACCCCACTATCAGAGACACGGAATCCTTCATCCTTCCCTTCTTGGATCTCTTGCTTGATCCTTTGGATGCTAGGATCTTTGTCCTGTCTCACTGATATATCCTCAAATAGTGTAGGTACTATGGTCAAGGCGGAGAGCTGTCCAGAAATGATCTCAACTCCAAAATTCATTATCTCTTTCTCCAGTGGTTGGGATAGTGTTGCTAGGGACATCAAGGTGGCGCATGATTTTCTACTCAGCGCGTCTGCTACTTTGTTTGCCTTTCCAGGATGGTAGTGGATTTCACAGTCATAGTCTTTTACTAGCTCAAGCCATCTACGCTGTCGCATATTCAAATCCTTCTGAGTGAAGAAGTACTTCAGACTCTGGTGATCTGTCTAAATCTTGCATTAGACTCCATATAAGTAATGTCTCCAAACTTTCAGAGCAAAGACCACTGCTGCCAACTCAAGGTCATGAGTGGGGTAATTCTTTTCATAGTCCTTGAGTTGTCTAGATGCATAAGCAATGACTTTACCCTTCTGCATAAGTACTGCTCCGAGTCCCATCTTGGATGCATCACTATATAGGTCAAATCCCTCATTACTTTCTGGAAGGGTAAGCACTGGAGCACTTGTGAGTCTCCTCTTTAATTCAAGGAAGCTCTTTTCACAATCTTCGGTCCATTCGAACTTCTTATTCTTTCTAGTAAGAACCGTCAACGGTGAAGCTATCCTTGAGAAGTTTTCCACAAACTTTCGATAGTACCCTGCTAATCCGAGGAAACTTCTGACTTCACTGGCATTCTTTGGTTGACCCCAATTACTGACTGCTTCTATCTTTGTCGGGTCTACCATAACTCCATCTTTTGAAATAACATGACCCAGAAACGATATTCGATCAAGCCAAAACTCACACTTGGAGAACTTTGCATATAACTGTCTTTGCTGAAGGGTCTGCAAGACTGTCTTCAAGTGTTCGACATGTTCTTCCTGGGTTCTCGAGTAGATAAGGATGTCGTCAATGAAAACGACCACAAAATTGTCAAGGTACTCCTTAAATATCCGATTCATCAAGTCCATAAATATAGCGGGTGCATTTGTCACTCCGAAGGGCATGACCACGAACTCATAGTGTCCATACCTCGTTCGGAAGGCTGTTTTCAATATATCATCCTCTTTAACTCTTACTTGATGATAACCTGACCGCAAATCAATCTTGGAGAAAACTGTGGCTCCCCTCAATTGATCAAATAAATCCTCTATCCTTGGCAGAGGATATCTGTTCTTGATCGTCACTTGATTTAAGGCTCGATAGTCTATGCACATCCTCATAGATCCATCTTTCTTTTTCACGAACAACACTGGAGATCCCCATGGGGAATGACTAGGGCGGATGAATCCCTTGTCTAATAACTCCCGTAATTGTTCCTGAAGCTCTTTCAATTCAGCTGGAGCCATACGATAGGGTGCTTTTGAGATTGGGTTGGTACCAGGAATAAGTTCAATCTCAAACTCAACTTCCCTTCTAGGTGCTAGTCCTGGTAGCTCGTCAGGAAATACTTTCGGGTAGTCACATACGATTGGGACTTCTTCCAACTTTTGGCTTCTTTCTTGCTTAGTATCAACTAGATGTGCTAAATACCCAGTGCATCCACTAGCTAGCATCTTCTGAGCTTCCATGGCGGGCAAGAACTTCTTAGTCTTCTTCCTTGGTTCTCCAATAAACTCAAATTTGGCCTCGGTCTCGGGTTAGAATACTACCCTTCGCTTACGACACTCAATGGAAGTACCGTACTTGCTAAGAAAGTCCATTACAAAGATGACATCATAGTCATGCATGTCTAACAAGATTAAATCATTATAAAGCTCTCTCTTATAAGACGCAAATGACGCAACCAGTGTGTAGATGTCATTATTTCACCCGAAGGTAGGGTCATTAAAAACTGAATATCTAAGGTATCCGGAGTTATATCTATCTTCTTAGCAAATGTCATAGACATGAAAGAATGGGTTGCCCCAGTATCAAACAGTACGATAGCATGCTGACTAAGGATAGGTATCTGACCTATAACCACCGTAGAAGCATTTGCTACCTCTTCCTTGGTGAGGGAGAAGATCCGGCCATTAGGTGTAACTGATGGAGCCTCTAATCTTCTTTGGCTGATGTAAGGACCCTCCAAAGGTTCTCCTACATCTCGATGTAGGTGGGAGTCTACCTCCATACTGAATAGACTGTGGTAGAGGCAGATTGGTCTTAGTGGGGCACTGTTTGGCGAAGTGTCCCTCGACACCACATATATAACACCCGTTCACGCCCTGGCGGCAAACTCCTGGATGCTTCCTCCCACACTTAGAACATGTAGGATACGTAGGTCGCCATCGATCAACCTCCCTTTGCATTATTCCATTGCTTCCTCTTGTCATTATTGTTTCGCTTCCAGTTCGAATTACCGCTCTGAGGTTTCTGACCTCCTGAACTTCCCTGGCTTTTGCTTTCTACCGAGGCTAGATTTTGGTTCTTGATACTATTCATGTAATGCTCCGTGATTAGCGCACTGCTGATTAGCTCTTCAGTAGTCTGTGGTCTATTAATTCCACCAGCCACATTCAGAGCTATCTCCGGTCTCAACATCTTTAACATCAACCTAACTCTTTCCTTCTCAGTACTGACCAGTTCCGGGCATAGACGAGCCAACCTATTGAACTTCTTAACTGCTTCATCTACTGATAAATCCCCTTGTCGAAACTCTGTGAACTCATCGTAATGCTTATTGGTGAATTGCATATGAAAGAACTCCTCGAAGAACTCCGTCTCAAAGTCCGTCCATGACATTTGGTTCACCACCCTCTTGGCCTTTACTTGCTCCCACCACATTCTGGCATCTCCGGTTAGACAGAACGAGGCGCACTTGACTTTCTCATTCTCAGGCCAGTCCAGCAGTTCCACTATGCTCTCTACTGTCTTGAACCATGCCTGAGCATCCCATGGTTCACTGGCACCGGCAAAACTCTCTGGCTTCAGCTTTTGCCATTGAATCAGATAGGCCTCTTGCCTCACCCCTCCCACTGGAGCTGTTGGTGGGACTGGTGGGGCGGAAGATGTAGTTGGAATGGTATTCTGAGTCCCTGGTTGAGTAACAGGATTTTCTCGCTGATTCGTCATCAAGGTATTGATGACCTGCTGCTGCTCTGCCACTTGCTGTTGGAGCTGAGTGACTATCTGCATCCAGGCAGGTGGTGGTACTTCTTCATTCATTCCTTGTCCTCTACGGGGTCTTCCTCGAGGCATTTCTTGCTCTTTATCTTCGATAAAGTGAAACCACTATAAGACTATTATCACTATTTTTTTTTCCATCTTCACATACATATCTGGGTATGCTCTATTACTTATTGTTCATCATCTTTATATATATATATATATATATATATATATATATGCAAGCATGTTTAACTCAAAGAGAACATTCTAGGTGAGCATGTTTAACTTAAAAGAAGCATTCCTTACTACTCATAAAATAAATAAAGCAGATAAATACTTTCTTACTTGGAGGCAGGGTGATGCTCGATGATGTGTGTGTGACGGAAGGGCGGAACCCGCTCTAATACCATCTTGTAACACCCCCCTAGTCTTTCCACTCTTTAACAGGGAAGATGTCACTACTTTACTGTCTTTATCTTTAATTCATGCAATATACTAATGTAATATGCTAACAACTAAAATAATCATAAGGACCTTTACATCACTTAAACAATATCAAACATGACATAAGAAACTAAAAAAAATCTGATTTAGACATCTGCACTTAGGATCTTTTACTTCCCTTTGTTAAAGTCGCCACACACACCCAGCACTTCATCCGCCATGCCACCTTACTGAAGCTTTTCTTTACCTTTATCTGCAGTATAAGGAAATGCAAACTATAAGCAAAAACGCTTAGTAAGTACTTTCTATGCTCACAAAACATGCAATCGTATGAAATCATGCAACTAGTTCTCTTGCCCTGGATACATTGATACACATGCAAATATAATCTGGAAATCATATCACGATTACTTGTCTCTTGTATAAAATCATGCTCTTAAGTATTTTAAAACTTGTAAATAGTGTATCCGAATCGAATGATTAACTTTGAAAACTTTTACTTATACTTATCATCGATACTTCAAAATAATAATCATCACGGATATGGGCCCGACATAGTACCAATCGCGCATTCCTAATAGGCCGGGTGGCAACCACCGAACCTACTAGGTAATCAAATCGAGGGCCTCGGCAGTCGTAAATCGATGCAGTACATGCCTGTCAAAAAGTAAAATACTTCCTTTATACTTATATTTTTATACATCTTGAAGGAAATGCTCTTAATCCCTAAATCACAAATGGGAGCACCATAAAGATCATTATGCTCTTGACCTCCAAAACTGAAATGGGGAGCATACTGCATCTTTAAATTTTCTTTATAAAGGAAATATTTTTACATCTTACTCTACATCATGCATATAATTGTAAGCTAACTCATCTACAACATGCATGATCATAAATCACATTCTTATCTTGGATCTCAACATGATCTTTGAATTACCCATAATATAACAGTAAAATCGCGTATCAAAACATCATGCATAATCGAAATAATATGCATATAAATGCTCAACCATGTAACCGAAATAACAAGCCTGTAAAAACATATCAATGACATACGATAACTACTTATACTGCAGGTGAGCAATACTTACCTTCGATTGCTTTAACTTATATTTGTAAAACCTAATGAGATGCAACCTTCTATCCCGCCCTAGCAGCTGCCCTCTAAGGTCTCTTGAATCCCACTTTTCCTTGGATTGGGAAGACAACCCTAGGAGAAAATTCTCCTTGATGTGTGGTTGGTGGAGGGACCAAGAGAGAGTAGAGAGGTGTCCTCTAGGGTATTAGGGAGGTTAAATTTATAAATCAAGGCTTAACCTATTCCCTTATAAATTTCCTTAAATCTCTCTCTTTAACAGAATTAATTCCTTCTTCAATTAAATTCGTGACTTCTCCCTAATCATATAAAATTTTTATTGGATTTTTGATGACTCACCCCTTTTTGAAAATTTCCTATTGAATTAATCCACGAGGAAGAAATTATGGAGGCTCTTTTTTTTTTTTTTTTTTTATTCGGCAGCGGTTTAAAGGAGAGGTGAGAGAGATTCTATAATAAAATAATATATATATATATATATATATATATATATATATATATATATATATATATATATATATATTAGAGTTTTCTTCATTTAATTACCCCTTTAAATAATTAGTCAAATTAACCAATCTTTCCTTTTTTTCGCCTATAGATATATTTTGTTATATCCTATCCATTGGTAATCTTATGACTTAGTAGTGGAAAGTCTATTCTCCCAAACCAACGGTTCATGGTTCAAGTCTCGACTAACGAACCAATTATTTCTATTTATTATTATTATTATTATTATTATTATTATTATTATTATTATTATTATTCTATTCCTATTTTTATTATTCTTATTTCTATTTTCCTCTAATAAAAATAGGAATTAAAATTTGGGATGTTACACTCCTACTCCACATCTTGATCCTTCCAATAATTCTATTCACCTTTCCTCATCTCCTTCTCCATCTTCTTCTGCCGACAATCTTCCTTTGGCCTCCCTCTTTCCCACTAGACACCAACAACCCTTACCTCCTTCCAGCCCCATAACTCTTGAATTCACCACTTCCACCCCTCTTGATCTCCTGGTATAGGTCATATCAACTACCTATACCAGCCATCCTCCTTCTCCTCAAGAACTTCCCCTATCCCCATCCAGTCCTCCTTCTCCTATTATACCTCCCGAACCTTTAATTCTCTCCAAAATTCCCCATCCCCATCCTACCTTAAATTCTACTCAACCGCAAACTGCCCCCCTTTTCACCAGCTCTAACATTCCCCTATTTCTGCAAGAGCTCCATCAAAGGCTCCAAATGGTAAGATTTTTACCTTTTTACTAACTTGTTTATCGCACACCTACATCTCCCATATTATAGTTACTTTGATTATTTTACAGAGCACCTCCAAGCTCTACCACTTCAGTGAATGGTTTACTAACTCTCAGATTCCACAGTCTCAACCTTCTCTGGCACACACAAAAATTCCTCAACCCATTATCATATATGCACCCCAGACTTCTACCAAGGGTCTTCAGACCGGCCCTATTTACCCTTCAACTTCTTCAAAGGGGCTGCAGACCAGTCCTTTTGCACCTCCTGATCAGGCTAAAAAAGAAGTGGCGTTTCAACAACAACTGCAAGAACTACAATTCTAAGTACAAACCCTGGCTGCCGAGAGAGCCCAATTATTATCAGAGAAGGAAAAAACCTCTGCTCAATACTGGCATAATCTGCATCAGGCAAAGTGGGAGAATTCCTGCAAAGATACTACCATTCGTTTACCCCGAGAACAAATAGAGTCTTATAAATCGCAAACAACATAATTACAAGCACAAACTAAAAAATTAGCACAAAAGGAGCAAGATTGGCACTTCCAGTCGGGATAGTGCTTCCAGCCTCTAGAAGACTTATAGATGCTTAGTCTGGCAGAATTCCATTTTCACTTCTCTATACTAATGCAACATTTTCAGAGATTATCAGAGGTTGCTAATGATCAGACATGCTAGGTTGCCCAACTTCACAAAGAACTATCAAATCTACAAGAAACTGAAGCAAAACGTTGGTCAACCCAAGAATCAAAACTCTTAACTAACATGGTGACTAAACATGGAAGGTACTTCCAAAGGGGATTTGAAGGGGCTTTGCAGGCAGCCAATGACAAAGACCTCCTCTCCACAAAACAACCCAAGATCCTCTTAGACATAGGGGTTGTCTTTGCTAAATTTCCACCAGAGGCCTTTAATACTAAGTCGGACACAGACTCAGAGTCATGAGACTGTAACCCTTATTCTTGTAATGAACAAGTACTTGTACTGAATACATAACATTCTGTAATGGATGCTTTCTTTTCCTGAATTGTCATTCATAAACTTGTACTGTGCATACCCAATGTAACTATTTATAAAGTTTCATATGTCCTAATTCTGCAATGAAGGCATGTTTCCATGTCTATGTTGTTAATACTCTGAAACATATTCTATGGAAACCCCTAAGCTGTAAACCATAACTTGCACATGCCCCGTAACAAAATTTGAACACACTTATACACCCCATGTTTACCTTAACAGAAAATGGGTTCCTTATTTACCCATTATTTTTACCCTAACAAACTAATTTGATCTGATTCAATGACCCTACTCTTTCTAAGAATAAGCGGAAAAAGTTGTTACTTCATTCCTTTCCCCCCCTTTCTTCTCTATATATATAGAGACATCCTCACTACTCTTCACTCTATACTTTCAAGAAAATGCATCCTACTTCCCAAATTCCCTATCCCTAGTTTATATCTACCCATTCCAAGGTGACAGGAGAACAATGTCGATCTCTATCTTCCCGATTACAACTTCCTCCAGGCTTTCACATAATCCCAACCACTTCCACCGAACACCCTCACTCACCTCCCGAACGAACAAAGGCCTTCTTCTTGGAGCAAACATAAGTCGAATTATATTTTCCTCTTCAACCTTTTTTTGTTAGAGATGTCCGAGTTTTTTTCCCATTCCTTTAAATCAATTAAGTCCTAACTCTTTTTGTTTTATATTAGGGTTTTACCTTATCGCATCATACCTGTCAGTAACCCCATCAACTTTTTTTTCATTGTTTCTTCCAAATAAAATCAATGGAAATAGGTATCTTTTATTTTCAAGCTCGGTCAGATTTTCAATTTATGACTGGCATCCTCTCTTCTCATAAGGTATGGAAAGAGCACTACTTCTTTGTACATTCCTCAACTTCATTCCCTTTTTCACCCAGTTGGCTAACTACTCTCCCACCTCGTCCTTCCCTAGATAATTACCGAGATAACCCTAATTATCAATTGATTACCTTATCATTAACAGAAGAACAATTCAACATAAATTAATTACTCACCAAATAAGCACTTTCATCGATCAGGCTGAATTTCCCCCTACAGTCGACTGATACGCTCGGTAACAATCTTCTTAACCATATTCCTGTATATTTATTTAACATATATGCATTCTTACTCTTTATTACTTTTCAAAATCACTCTTATTATAGGCTTCTAGCAATATTCACCCACCCTCTCATATAAACCCCTTTCAACTTCACCCTCGTAACTAAACACCTTCCCCTTCTTGCCAAATCACATAAAATCCTCCTCCTTCTCCCCTAGTCCAAGATTTACCAAATTCCCTTTTATCCAACATTAACGAGGTTAGTACACTATTTCTTTTATTATTTTTGATTGATACTAACATTTGACTTGGCAAGGCCTCACAAGCATAACTCATTTAAACAACCAATGGATCCAATATACTACTACCATAAAGAAAGAATTACAGAAATGTCAAGCTCGCGAGTTATCACTACAACTATTGGGAAAAACTCCGGATCTGATGTTCACAACATCGCGGGTGAATACTTCGCACAACCGCAGCGAAAATAATAATTATACCAGATCCCACCAGAGATCCATGCAAAACTATATAAATCATTTTCTATATTCTAGTCTAGATCTTATCTAGAGGAGGAATATACCTTCAGTGCGTGCCCTTCGCAATCTCGCTTTTCCAAATGCTGTCGGATCTCAATACGGTAAGGGTAATCGTATATCTATGGTATCCACACTGATACCCACACTAGCTTTGGAGTCACGTTGTGCTAGCAACCCCTAGTAAAACGCCAAGAACTCTTTTGGAAGAAGAAGGAGAGGAAGGAGGAGATGAGAGAATACTTTCTCTCTTGGCCCTTTTGCTTGCACGCCCAAACTCCAAAAGCCACACCACACAATATGACATACACGTTGAACACCAAAAGGCCCATTTATGCTCAATCCATCAATGCCATTATCTCCTCATTAAGACATCTCTTAATACCAAGACCCTTGGTATTCTCCTTCATGAATTCTCATCATGAATACCAAGGTTCTTGGTATTCCCATGCATGATTAATCAAATTAATCATGCATGATGATGAATCATCTTCCATGGTTCAACTTGAGTCTAACTCAAGTTTAACCAGTTTGAGTCTAACTCAAATCTTGGTCATATGCTCAATTGTCCTTTTAGTCTAACTAAAAGAAACCATCTCCAAAACAGAATGTCATTTGTGTGTGACCCTATAGGCTCTTGTAACATTGGCAATGTATCTAAAACCCTTTTAGATACATAAGCATTAGCGGCATCTAGCAATACATCATTGCTATCCAAGTTACAAGATCGTTGAGATCCGACAACCTTTCCGTGACTATTATCATGTATGACGGTATCCTTCTATCTCTGATATCTTAGATCGATCAATGAGACATAGACCGTGTCATCCCCTTATCGATCTTTATGTTTCTTGATCCCCAAGTAGACTCACTCAAACAAATGAGCTCAATATCTCATATTAACTCATTTGAGCATGGTCATGCATTTTGTGGTCCTACTCTATCAAGAGGCCAAAGATATCACTCCCGTCATATGGGAGGGATATATCCCATCTATATCACTCACATCCCTCCGCATAATTTGTTACATACTTAGTGATCGCCGTTATGGTGCACCCAGTCATGGTGTGACGTTAGATGATACTAAAATGCATAACTCCTTATGTAGGGAACCATAGTGACTTTAGGTCTAAAGACTATTCATACCAATAGTCACATGAGAAAGTATATGACACTCATATAACGATCCATGATACTTTCTCATGGCGGATCAATTCAGTATATATATTCTCCAATATATATACTCATGTGTCAATGTGATATCACATATCCATGACTTGTGAGATCAAGTCATCCATTAACCTACATTCTAGTCTCAATGTATTAATATTGCCCTTGTATATTAATACTTAACTAAGAATATTAAGAATAATATTCTCTACAGGTTCTCATAATCAATTCTACCAATTGATATACTGTAGATTAGAACCTACTATTCAAGGATATTATTATATTTATTTTAGCTGACACACGCATAAAGTAAATATAATAAACAATCTTTGCCTTTTATTAATGAAATATGATACACATGATCCCTAATAAATCATCTCATGATTGACACTACATCTCATGATTGGAACTAAGGGCTGACACTAACAACAACATGCTTATCAAAGACTTGAGAGAGAACTCTAAGCCTCCTATATAAAAGTTCAAGTCGACCAGTAGAACTTTCAGCCCTCCATTTTCAAACAACTTACTTACAGAATACTGACATTTTTAAGAACCCGACCACCCTCCAAGGAAGGAACAAGCACCATACAAGAAACATTTGGGACTTCTACTGCAATCAACGACATGTTCTTAGATCGATGTTTTGCTTTTCTACAATGGGGCTTCCAAGACTGCCTCAACCAATTTCAAGCAGGAGGCTATCCACCTCCCGGGCATTCCACCAATTTTTTAGACTTAGGCAATACTATTGATCACACCCCACCTGATTTACTATCTTTTCCTTTCTCATCCAATATTGAGAAAATGTAATCATTTGTATTCAATGCAATACTTGGAATACAGTACATTGCTTAGTCTACCTTGTATTACTCTAAAGGAGCAAAAACATAAATTCTACAACATTCATCCACTAAAGTAAGGACGTAAATGATATACATTCCATGGTCTTGCTAAAAGTTTTTCTTGAGCATCCTTCAAGTAGCAAGCTCCAATCCCCGCTCGGCTACCCACCTAAAAAGGTCCTTCCTATTTAGGTCCTAGCTTACCTTTGCATCCCTCGAGCAAGACTTTCCTCAACACTAAGTCACCTACATGAAAAGCACGTTGTATTATCTTTTTATTATAAGCTTTCATCACTTGTGACCTATACCTTTCAACATGATATAAAGAAGAATCTCTTTTCTCTTGAATCAAGTCTAATTTCATATGCCGAACCACTCCATTGTCACTCGAGACATAAGCCATCACTCAGTTAGACTCTACTCCGATTTCTATAGGTAGTACTACTTCGGTACCATACACTATACTAAAGGGAGTTGCTCCTATAGCTCTTCTAGGAGTGGTTCGGAAGGACCATAATATACTAGGCAATTCTTCTACCCAACTACCTCCCACGTGCTCCAACTTAGTCTTTAATCCATAAACCAATTCCCTATTAGTGACTTCAGTCTGCCCATTACTTTGAGGATAAACCACTAATGTAAATACTTGTTCAATTTTAAGATCTTGACACCATTTTGTCAGTTTTTTACCCTTAAATTGTCGTCCATTATCTGATATCAGCCTTCTAGGAATACCAAAATGACATATGATACTCTTCCATAAAAACTTTAATACCATTTGTTTTATAATGCAGACTAAAGGCTCATCTTCCACTCACTTAGAGAAATAATCAATGGCTACCAGCAAAAAATTTTTCTGACCTGTCCCGATCGGAAATTGGCCTACTATATCCATATCCCACTAATCAAAAGGACAAGATTGCACTACTACCTTCATGTATTCAGCCGACTGATGTTGTCAATTATGATGTTTCTGACAGCTTTCACACTTTTGTACCAACTGGATTAAAATGGGCCAAAAATAACTAGCCAACAACACCTTTCGAGCTAATGACCGACCTTCTATATGACTCCCGTAAGCTCCTTCGTGTACTTCTCACAACACATAATTGACTTATATTTTTCCCAAACACCGTAACAAAGGTCCAGCATGAGTTCTCTTATATAAAATTCCCTTCAACATACAAAAATTAACTACTTGTTGTTTGAACTGTCGAGCTCTCACAAGATCACTAGGCACCTTTTTATCTTGAAAAATGAGACTAACTCTTTTCTCCAATCCTCCTCCACTAACTCTTCTTATCTTTCTTCTTGAGGCAATAATTCAATTTGTGTAATCACTTCCCGAGTACTCCAATTTCCTAAAGAACTAGCTAATTGAGCCAATTCATCAGCCGTCTGATTTTCTACGTGGGTAATCTTTTTTAGCAAGACTTCTGAGAAGTACCCCTTAGTTTTTTTCTATTAATTCACAATAATTCCTGCACTTATCATCTTTAACTTCAAATCCTCCACTGGTCTGTTATACCACCAACTGAGAATCCATATGCACCACTATCCGCTTAGCTCCTATATTCTTAGCAGCTTGCAAAGCTATAAGTAAAGCTTCATATTCAGCCTCATTATTAAATGCTCTAAAATGCAACCAGACTGCTAATTTAACCTCTTCCCCTTGCAGTTAAATCAGAATTACCCCAAATCCACAACCTTCTTTCTTAGAAGATTCATCTTCATATATAACTCATGGATCTGATTCATCTTTATGTATAGTCTCCACCAAAATTCAACTAATGCTTGAGCCTTAAAAGAAGTACGAGGTTGATAAGTAATATCATACTCACTAAGTTCAGTAACCCACTTAATGAGTTTCCCTGTAGCCTCTAGATGAGTGAGTATTCTTCCTAAAGGAGTATCAGTGAGCACCAACAATGGATATGACAAAAAATAAGGTCACAGTCTCCGGACTGTTAGAACTAATCCCCAAGTTAACTTTTCTAGATTAGTATATCGAATTTCAGGTCCTTTTAATAGATAACTGATATAATAGATCGGATGTTGATAAACTCTTATCTTCTCGGACTAATACTGAACTGACAACAACTTCAGAAAGAGCCAAGTACACCCATAACATTTCCCCAGGCTGAGGCTTAGCCAAGAAAGGTGGCTCGGACAGGTATTCTTTTAAGGATTGGAAAGCCCTATCACAATGCTCATCCCATTGAAACCGAGTAGATCTTTTCAATATCTTTAAAAAGGGAAGACTCCTGTCTGTCGACCGAGATATAAATTGTGATAAAACAGTAATTCTTTCTAATAATCTTTGTACTTCCCTCAAATTTTTTGGAGGTTGCATTTGCTGAATAACATCAATCTTACTAGAGTTAGCTTTTATACCTTGCTCAAAAACTACATACCCCAAGAAATGCCCCTGTGTAACTCCAAACACACACTTCTCTAGATTAAGCTTCATTTTATATTTGTGCAAAGTACTAAAAGTTTCCTCTAAATCAAGTATCAACTGCTCGGGCTATAAAGTTTTAACTAAGATATCATCAACATACACTTCCACATTCCTTCCTAATTGCTTCTCAAAGATTTTATCCATTAACCTCTGATAAGTAGCCCCAACATTTTTAACCCAAAAGGCATAACAATATAACAAAAAGTTCCCTCAACCGTAATGAAACTAACTTTATCCTGATCTTCCAATGCTAAGGGTATCTGATGATACCCTTGATAGTCATCCATCATTGAGATAAATTGATGTCCCACAGTAGAGTCTACTAACTGATCAATGCGAGACAAAGAATAACAATCCTTAGGACATACCTTATTGAGATCACGGAAATCCATGCACATTCTCCATTTTTCTGATGGTTTGGGCACCAATACAACATTAGACAACCAGGACAGATACTATAGTTCTCTAATATGCCCTGCCTTCAACAATTTATGCACCTCCTCCTTAATGATAGCATCCTTTCCAGCTCCAAAGTGGCGACGCTTCTGTTTCATAGGTGTCACAATGGGTAGAATATATAACCTATGCTCCATGATATTGGGATCAATTCCTGCTAAATCCTGTGGTGACCATGCAAAAATATCAATATTTTTAACGAGACATGTTATCAAGCAAGCTTTGAGTTGTAGAGGAAGATCTCTAGCTACAAATGTAACATGCTCAACACACTTAGTATCAAGAACAATTACTTCTTTATCATATTCTCCTATTTCTTTAGAACCTCCCCCCTCTGAATGACACACACGGTACTCCCATACTAATTAAGTTTTTGAAGAGTTTTACCAATAACCTTCCCTTTCGTCCCTGCTCGAATAGCATCTACATAACACCTTCAAGAAAGATGTTGATCACCTCTAACTTCCCCTACTTCATTCTCAACATGAAACTTAATCTTTTGATGATAAGGAGAAGCCATTGCCTGCAAAATTTTAAAACAGGTTGACCCAAAATAGCATTGTAAGAAGAAGGCATATCTACCACTGTAAAATTGATCAATACTATTTTTCTCCTTGGCTCTTCTCCTAAAGATAGAGGCAACTTAATCTGACCTATTGGCTGCACCTCATGACCAGAAAACCCAAATAAAGAAGTGTCAACCGGATGTAAATCATTCACACTGACTCCCATCTGTTCCAACATAGACTAATATAAGATATTCACTGAACTGTCTGGGTCCACAAAACTCTTCCCACATCAAAATTGGCAATAAGAGCCCGAATCACTAAAGCATCAGTATGAGAAATTATTACCTCCTCTAAATCATTGGGACCAAAACCTAAGACAAACCCTCTGGCTCTAGGTAGAGTTGTCACAACTATACATTCCTCCCAACTATGTCTTTTTCGAGCCTATTTGAATCCCCATTAGTGGAACCCCCAGAGATCATGTTGATAGCACCCCTCACAGGGAGGTTGGCCAGCAGACATTATTCTGTCAGAAACTATTTCTCTTGGATGACCAAACTGTATAGGTCGATTAATTAGGGGTCTCAACTAATTTTCTCTACCATAATTTCTAGCCCAAGGTCTTTGATGATATGGAGTTGGATTCATGACCATATTGCTGATTTGAAGATGAGCCCCCATAATTCTCTGTAACTCAGAATCTAACTGTTGGTAATCCTGAGTGCTATGCCCATAGTCTTGATGGTAAGAACAAAAAGTAGAAGATGATAACCTTCTAGGTCCTCTAGCAGCTCCCATTGGCCTTCCCAATAATTGCTGCTCTTCACATATATTCATTGCCCATTCTTTAGAAACCTTTAACTGAGGAGTATACATAGATCTTTTCTTTGAATACCGAGCTGATCTCACCCATTCAGCTCGCTTTCTGACATTTCTATTATTCGATAATCTCGAGAATCCTTCCGGGACTTTTGAGCATCTTCTATGTTAATAAACTTTTCGGCTCGGGATAATAAGACATCAAAATCTGCAGGAGGCTATCATGTCAGGCTCTAGAGATTTGAAGAAATCTCCCTTCCTTAGCCCTTGAGTGAAGACTCTGACTATCATGTCAAGCTCTAAAGTAGGAACTTCCCGTGTTGACTCAGTAAATCTCTGCACATATTGTCGAAGAGTTTTCTATTCTCTCTTCTTAAGATTGAAAAGACTCAATGGTTGAGGAAGATATTTCTTAGAATTAGAAAAATGCATTAGAAATAATCCTGAAAAATCTTTAAATGAAGCAATGCTTTATAATTTTAAAGTATTAAACCATTATTGTGCAGGTCCGATTAATGTAGTAAGGAAAACTTGACATTTAACCCCATTAGTATAACGATACAATAATGATGAATTTTCAAATATACCTAAATGATCCTTGGGATCAGAAGAGCTTGTTGAAATGTATACTGAAAGTCTAGTCTTTGTATGAATATCTTCATTTTGAAATAAGAATCACATGATCATTGTTTGCATTTTATATTTATTATATGTGTGCATCTTGTCTAATACTTTACATTTTAGATAACATGGTGTGTGGTGTCACATAGAGGATCATGTACTATACGTAGATGACATTTTGCTCATTGACAACAATGTCAAAGTGTCGTCAGATGTAAGGGTATGGTTGTCCAAACAGTTTGATATGAAGGACTTGGGAGAAGTGGGACACATCCTTGGGATCAAGGTTATAAGGGATCGCAAGAAAGGGATGTTGTGCTTATCTCAAGCTTCATACATAGACACTATTTTGGCTCGTTTTAGCATGCAGAACTCCAAGAAAGGTTTTCTACCTTTTAAGCATGGAGTACCTTTATCTAAAGAGATGTTTCCTAGAACATCAAAGGAGATAGAGGAGATGAAGGCGGTTCCTTATGCTTCAGTGGTAGGAAGCCTCATGTATGCTATGTTATGTACGAGGCCGGATATCTGCTTTGTCGTGGGCATGGTTAGCAGATATCAGAGTAGTCTAAGGCAGGAACATTGGATTGCAGTAAAGCATATATTGAAGTACCTGAGAAGGACTAAGGATTATATGCTGGTATACCAGGCAGATCAATAACTCCCTGTGGGTTATACAGATTCTGAGTTCAAATCAGATAGGGATAACAATAAGTCTACCTCGGGTTTTGTGTTTACTTTGGGAGGTGGAGCCATTGTATGGAGGAGTGTCAAGCAGATATACGTGGCGGACTCTACTATGGAAGTTGAGTATATGGTAGCCTCTGAGGCAGCCAAAGAAGTTGTATGGCTCAGGAACTTCTTGATGGACTTGGATATGATTCCTGGTTTGCTCAGAACTATCACAAGTTATTGTGATAACAGTGGTGCAGTTGTAAACTCGAAGGAACCATGAGTTCATAAGACAAGTAAACACATAGAGCGCAAGTACCATCTGATACGAGAGATCGTAAAGCGAGAAGAAGTTACTATCGCCAATATTGCATCAGAGGATAACCTGGCAGTTCCTTTCACTAAGGCCCTTCCAGCGAGAGCTTTTGATAGACATGTGGAGGGAATGAGAATCAAATGTATGACACTTTGATGACAGCATAGTCTTTTAGTATAAGTGGGAGATTGTTGGGATGTATACTGAAAGCCTAGTCTTTGTATGGACATCTTCATTTTGAAATAAGAATAACATGATCATTGTTTGCATTTTATATTTATTATATGTGTGCATCTTGTCTAATACTTTACATTGTAGATAACATGGTGTGTGGTGTCACACAGAGGATCATGTTATCAGTTCCTTGTAGAGTATAAGTAGAGGCTCACAACCAAGATGGTTTTGGACAAACCATTGGCATGGTTGTAGTGTAATTTGGTATTGATTTATCTTGACTATAGAATTACACTAGTATACTTTGTGTGTATTGAGTAGGACCAACTTAGAGATGATTCAATTTATACTGACTATATAATTGAATCGGACCTTGGATATTATGTTGTACATGCTCTTAATCCCGATATAATAACGGGCACATGTACTTAATATTTATTTCTTTGATTTACCAATGGACAAGATTTATGGGTTAAATCAATAGGTCCGGTAAGTTAGAAAATGATATTATTTACATGGTGTATCATTGATTATAGGAGGAAATCGTGTCCTATATATTAGGATGATGATGTCCCCATGAGGAGCTCATAAGGATCATCATGTAAATCCTGCAGGTGGACTTGGTCCAGCATGATGATAAGGTTGAGTGGTACTACTCATGCAGTTAGATGATAATTAATTAATTGTCAATAAATCAATTAATTAACAGACATTTGATATCTTAAACACGGAGAGATATTTGTATAATTAATATATGGAGCCCATATTTAATTATGGGGGTTGGTGAGGTAGATCAATGATAATCCTCTAGTGAAATGGATTATCATTAATGGATCGGATTTTATGTGGGTCGGATCCATTAGGTGGCCAAGATCCAACTCCTCCTCATGGTCCCTATTGTGGCCTAATATTAAAACTCTCATGAAGCCTAGATCCAATGTACATGATTAAAAGGAGGCTTGGGCGAAATCTATATAAGGAGTAGAGGAGGCTTGGGCGGCAATGATAATTTTAAGAGATTTGGATGCTAGGGTTTGCTTCCAAGGCTTGGGCGGCAAGCAAGGTGTTGTGCTAGGGTTGTTGGTTGGTGTTGGAGGTGGCTTGGGTTTTGGCTTCTCTTGTTGGGCGGCGACAACCTAGATTAGCCTCTTCTTTGGTCGGCGGCAACAAGGGCAAACTCCCTCACTTGGCCAGCGCCTCCTTCTCTTTCTCCTTGGTCGGCGGCAACAAGAGCTCCTCTCTTGGTCGACACCCACATCTCCTTCTTCCTCTCCTTGGCCGGTGGCAACAACCAAGCTAGGAAGCTTGGTGGTCGGTACTAGATAGGAGAAGAAGAGTTTGGTCATCTTCCCTTTGTTCAGAGCGAGCAAGGAAGGGAAGATACGAGATCTAGGAGGCTTCGACTCTTGGAAGATCGTCGCTCACACGACGTCCAAGAGGAGGATAGGACATACAATAGAAGATCAAGAGGTAAATAAAAGGTATAATCTTGTTTGTTTTGATTTAGTTCTTTTGTATCATTCATGTGGTTAATTTACTTGGACCCCGATGATAAACACAAAAACCGGCGATCCATACATCATCTATTCTGCAGCTAATCGAGGAAAGAGTTAGGTTGCTTGAACAACAAGTTTGTTCGAGCGATGACTCAAATCGAGAAGCACGATGATGGATCGGTTGCTTGGGTAATCCATCTTCGTTTGGATTAATTTTTTTTTATCCGGGGATGCGAGATAGGATCGCCATGCACAAGCGACCGAGGCGAAGCGAGAAGCGAAGCTTTGACCTTCTGAGCCATTATATTCGGGCATATGAGGGACTCGAAAGTGTCGAGGCAACTCTTTGTTCAGAATACTATCTACAAAAGGACTCTTCTCTTAAATCTTTAAGATAGTACTCACGAAAGGAACTTCTTCATCAAACCTTTCTTCCCCCGGAGGAGCTACATATTCTTTCTTTCCCTTTGATTGTTTACGGATTCGTGAAGAATCCTTTTTAGGATGGGAGACTCTGATTACTTCCTCTTCAGAATCATCCCCAGATGTATCCTCTTCCTTCACCCCTCTAGGCTTGGCTTTTTGAGATATCTGGTCCATCACACAGCTACCACTTGCATGAGATTCTCCTTACACATGGGCTCGCGACGCCTTCTGCTGGTACCCCCTTTAGAGGTACTAGATACATATTTTTCCTCCTCCAGTGGCTCCTTCATTATCCTCTTAGTATTCACCATCATAGCTTTTTGTTCAAGTTCCCACAGACAATGCCAATTTGATGGTGCCCTCTTCTTCGACCTGCTTAGATCTCTTCCATCTTCCTCAAGAACTCATTCTGAGTGCCTTGGATCCTTAAACTGAGCACTAGATCTGTCACTTCACAAGAGAGTATTAGGGGTGGCCAGGTTTCCCAATGCGACCCCTCCGACGCTCAAGTCAGAAACAGAAGAATGGAGAAATAGAATGTAAAAGAAGTGATAAGAGATCTTTGAGGTACCGAATAGTGAAGAGAAAAATCAACTCCCGTCTCCTTCCACCTCTGCCCTTTTTATAGGAGATTCATCCCGCCTCTTCTTGAAATGGATTTACTTTAATGCCCCTGCCAACCTGTCAAGATATAATCGTTTCTCCTGATCCTTTTCAAAATAGCTCTTGGTATGCTCTCCACGTGTCCCTTATTTTTCCTATCAACCATTACTCAAATAAATAAATAAATAACATAATATTTCATGTTAACAATATTCCTTATTTAAGAACTCCCTCGTCACTTCCTGTACCCAAAAATACCCATCTCCCCTTTTCTGCTTGATTCATAAAACACTCGAAGTCTACATATACATCACTCAGAAAATGTACAGATTGCTCGGGAAATGCATAGACTGCTCGGGAAATACATTGACTACTCGAAAAATACACTGACTACTCGAGAAATACACTTACTGCTCGAGAAATACGTTGACTGTTCGAGAAACATGCACATTGCTCGGGGAATTTTTAAACTGATCGAAAAAATCCAACTCACTAATGTGCTCTGAACTATTTGCACTGCTCTTCCTTTTTGGCACAGAAAATACACATATCACTCGGGCATTACATACACACCATAGTTACTATGTATATCAATGGGGAAGTTCCTACACTGCTTTATCAACACAACACTTAGCTCTGAGCACAACTATTCTGCTCACCCTTACTCAGCTCGGGAATTACATACACTACTTGAGAATTACATATATCAATAGGGAAACGTATACACTGCTCTGCCAATACAACACTTAGATCTGAGCGTGACTAATCTGCTCACCCCTACTCAACTCGAAAATTACATATATTGCTCGGGAAACATACTAACTGATCAGGAATTATAAATATCAATCGAAAAATGCATATACTACCCTGTCAATACAACACTTAGCTCTGAGCGTGACTAATCTATTCACCCGTACTCAACTTGGAAATTACATATATTGTTCAAGAGTTACATACACTGCTCGAGAACTATGTATATCAATCAAGAAATGCATATACTACCTTACCAATACAACACTTAGCTCTGAGCATGACTAATCTTCTCACCCCTACTCAACTTGAAAATTACATATACTGCTCAAAAAATATACTAACTGGTGGGAATTACAGATATCAATCGGAAAACACATATACTACCCTACCAATACAACACTTAGCTCTGAGCATGACTAATCTGCTCATCCCTACTCAACTCGAAAATTACATATACTGCTTGGGAAACATACTAATTGGTTGGGAATTACAGATATCGATCGGAAAATACATATACTGTTCTGCCAATACAACACTTAGCTCTGAGCGTGACTAATCTGCTCACCCCTACTCATCTCGGGAATTACATATATCAATTGGGAAAGGGATATTCTACTCTATTCATATCACACAACTCTGAACACCAGTAATTTGCTCACCCCTTACACGGCCTAGACATCCCATATATTGCTCGAAAAACATATTAACAGATCAAAATCTATGTTTGACACCCTCTTAAAATATACTATGTATGACTGAAAATCTCGACCCCATCAATGAGGAAGCAAGATTTAAGAAATAAAGAATTCATTCAATAAATTGCATGAGTCATCCTAATACCAAAAAAAAAATCATGAAAGAAGAATGGAAAAGACACTTAAAGTTAAATGTGTCATCTATCCAAAACCAAAAAAAGGGGCAAAAGGTTAATAAAGGTTATTTTTGTCACAAGCTTGAACATGGCAAGAAAGATTGTTAATGTAGGAAATTATGAAATTTGCATAAATTAATATAATTGCAAACAACTTACAATGAGTTTGTTGATTTTTTTGAACCTTGTCGATTTACAGAGAAGAAGATCTACTTGCTTTGGCTAGAAGACCTCTCGATCTCGTGCTTGTCATCTGAAGAATGATCATGCAATTGAACCACTCATACGAGTCCACAAACTAAGTTCCTGTCACTCCTTGATGTTCTTTTTCTATCACAAGACTCACGATCTCAGCACTCTATTCTCCTATCCTCGCATACACAACGTAGAAATGACAACCCTCTCTTTATCAACTTGGACGATTCTTTAAAGAGAAGTCTCCACAACCACATATAGTTGTTGTCATATCCGTGCAGACGTGAGTTGAGTGCTCTACAACTACAACTTACAGTTGTGAGCAACTTTCTACATCTCTCACTCATCCAAATTATACCACAAAGATAAATAGTCACAAAGGCCATTAAAAATAGAGACCAATAGTCATATAGACTAATAAGAATAGAGATTCACATTTACAAAGACTAATACAACATCCAATTCGTACTTAAAAAAAATTGTTCATGCAACAGCAAGCATACTGAGGAATAAATGCTAAGAAAATTATTACACCTTACATAGTTGCTCATTGAGCAATTAATGCTATGAAAGTTACTACACCTTACTTAGTCGCTCACCAAATGACACTCTACCACTCTTAAAATGACACATAACCTTTCTCTAGGTGACACAATCGTTCTCAAAGAGACATCAATGCTTTATCATTTATCCAGATTAAAATATGAACATATTTAATCCCTTATAATGATTATTATGTCAAGAGCATATTTTATATTTTAATATTCGCAATTACATTTCCATACTAAATAAAAATGAGTCAACTAGTGAATAATCTTTAAAAAAATATAAATCTATTTAATCTTTATTTTTAGTTCTAATCCATTCATTTTGAATCAGTTGCTTTTCTAGTTATGTTTCATAGACCAAATCATACATAATCAAGCTTTACATGCTAAAGTGGCAGACACCAATTGCAACTTCAAGCAGACAGCTAAATAGCCACTTAGGACAAATACTGAGATTAACATATAATCTCAAGGGCTCACATAATAGAGAAGTATAGATCCATTCTCCTACTATCCTTATTGTCGTTATAGCATATGTGGTAAGAATCACATGCTACGATGTTATTCTCTTTACTATAAAAAAAAGAGTACATGTTTTCTCAAATTAACACCATACAGATTTTGATTTAGACATTCCCAATGTCTAATCCTAAATTTAACTCATGAATTCTAATTTAGCTCTAAACAGGTTTAGTAAATGGCGGGTGTATTTACTTCGATCATCGACCTATAGATGATCTCATCTTGATACCATTATCAAGGCGACCCCTACACAAGTTATCCCATAAGCAATGGTCTTACCCCTATTCATTCTTAACAAATAGAGATGATTGTCCATGTGAGAGGATCAATCTCAACCTACCAGCATGTTCACTGAGATCTTTTTTTTGAATGTAACAAGAATATATACACTGAATAGATTTTGACATTTCTTAATCAAATTATCTTACAAATCTGATTATTATTAAAACTTTGTTACATTCTTCGAAGTGTCAAAGACTTTATATGTTCATAAAATGACTCTCTAGTCATTGACTTAGTAAAAGGATATGCAAGCATAACATGTGTAGAGATATACTCAAGAATCACCTTTTTCTTAGCAACAATATCTTTTACAAAGTTATACTTTATAGCTATATGTTTGCCCTTACTTTGATATTTAAGATCATTCGAGAAAGCTATAACAACTTTACTGTCACAAAAGACAGTAACATGACTCCCACTATCCCCAATAATCTTCAGATGCTTCAAGAACCTTCTTAACTTGACAGCTTCTTGTACAACTGGTGAACATATCACATATTCAGCTTCTATTGTTGATAAGGCTACATAAGTCTATTTTTTATTGTTCCCTGAGAAGGCACCACCATTCGACAAGAATGCATAGCCTGATTTGAATTTTTTATCATCCATGTCCCCAACCAAATCTGCATCTGAATAGCCCATCAGACTTATATTTGATCCTTGATAACATAGACAATAATTTATTGTCACATTCAAATATTTGAATATCCTTTTCACCGCTTTTCAGTGTCTCGATCCTGAGTTTGACTGGAACCGACTCACTAAGCCAACAACATAGCTGATATCGGGATGAGTACACAACATAGTGTATACCAAACTACAAATAACACTGTCATATGATCTTTTCTTCATTTCATCTATTTCCTTAGGAGTCTTGGGACACATACTCTTGCTCAGAATAGTACCTTTTGTTATAGGTGTTTGTTCAATGTTGCAATCAGACATATTGAAATATTGTAACATCTTATATATATAAGTCTCTTGAGACAAACCTAAAAAACTTTTAGTTCGATCTCTCACGATCTTCACTCCTAAGATATGCTCAGCTTCTCCCATATCTATTATAACAAACTGTGACGAAAGGCATTCTTTGACTTCTGTCACAAATCTTATGTCATTTTTTGCTATCAACATATATGATAAAATGACATACTTTTATTTTTTATTTTTTAGGAAAACCCAATGATACTCATTAATCATTTCGAAACCATAAAATAAAATGACTTCATTAAATCTTATGTTCCATTGTCTTGGCGTTTGCTTTAGCCCATATATAGGCTATTTATGTTTACATACTTTATCCTCTTGACCTTCAACAATTAAACCTTCTGGTTGTACCATATAGATTTCCTCGTCAATCTCACCATTAAGGAAAACAATTTCTACATCCATTTGATGTAATTCCAAGTTATAATGACTATAAAAGCTAAAATGACTTGTATTGATATAAATTTCACTATAAAAGAAAATGTCTCTTCATAGTCAATACCCTCTAGTTGAGTATATCCTTTTGCAACTAAATGAGCTTTGTATCGATTAATCGGTCCATCTACTTTCCTCTTTATTTTGAGAATCCATTTATTCTCAATAACCCTTCAACCTGGAGGAAGATTGACTAATTTTCAAACATGATTATTTATCATTGACTCTATCTCTTCTACCATTGCATCTTTCCACTTTTCTCTAATATTACATCTCATTGCTTCCTCAACAGATCGAGGTTTATTATCGTCAACAAGGAGTGTCATCATTGCCTCATTCTCACTATCAAACCTTTTTTTAGGTTTGATCTTACAAATACTTCTTCGTAAGTTGGTTGTTGAGAAGTCAACTCATGACTCGGCAAATTACTCCCACTCGGTTGACTTGACTCAGGTATCCCTTATGACAACTTTCTTGTTGATAATGTCTTATCCTCGAGGAAGTATCTTATCAACATCATCTCTAGCTAGGAATTCAATTTCGAGAAAAGTAACATCTCTCGACTCTATTTCGGAGATGGTTCCATCTAGTTGCTCACCGATGAAAACATAACCTTTGTTGGAGGTCTTAGAATATCTTACAAAGATATAGTTCTTACCTCTATGTCCTAGTTTTCCATATTTATGAGAACTATTATGAATATAGACAGGTAACCCTCAAGGTCTCAGATTACTCAAATCTAGTTTTTTTGCTTGCCCACCATTTATATGGGGTAGATGGAACTGATTTAGAAGGTATTCAGTTAAATATATAGGTCGCTGCTAACAATGCATCTCCTTAATAGAAAATTGGTAAATTAGCCTGAGTCATCATAGACCTAACCATTTCAAGAAGAGTTTTATTTCTTCTTTCAGTAGCCACATTTTGTTGTGGAGTTATTGGGATTGTTAACTATCCAATAATCCCTTTTTCATTACAAATTATCTTGAACCGATCAAAAAAATATTCACCTCCACGATCAGTGTGTAAGGTCTTAACCTTATGGTCCAATTGATTCTTAACTTCATTCATATAATGAATGAAGCAATCCAATGCTTCTGATTTATGAGAAATCAAATACACATGATCGAAACGAGTGAAATCATGAATAAATGTAATGAAATAAAACCTCCATGCCTAGCCTTCACATTCTTTGAACCACAAATATCCGAATGAATTAATTGCAATGGTGAATCAACCCTAATATCCTTAGCAAATAGTTTCTTAGTTCCTTTTCCAGCAAGACAATGCTCACATATAGACAAGTTAATTTTAGCATGAGAGGTTAGTAGTCCCTCCTTAGTTAACGATTCATCCACTCTTGTCCTATATGTCCTAATCTAGCATGCCAAATCTCAATAGTTATTTCTTCATCACTAGTAAGAGCAATATTTGAAAAATATCTATCAATCCCTCAATTGATATCCGGTTCTACATTAAGAACCATGAAACTATTCGTTAAAAAATCATATCCAATTAATATAGAATTAATTTAAAGTTCAATACATCGACTGTAAAAATTAATACAATATCCCAAATCAAGAAGACACGTGACGGAAAATAGATTCCGTCAAATCTGAGGAGCATATAAGACATCATGTAGAAACAAAGTACTTCTGCCATGAAGGTTGAGTTTGCAAGTGATAACTCCTTTGATTTCAACTCTTGCATTGTTTCTTACATATATCAACTTGTTGTCAGTTGGTATTCGACGATACTCCACTAATGTAACTCGCTCCCAAGCTACATGGTTGGTTTCTCCCGAATCTTTAATCCATAAAAGATAATAATTAGCTAAAAATATTGAACTAGCAACAAAATGCTTAAGAATAGAAGACAGACTTAGATTTACCTTTTTTGGCTCAGTACACTCCCAAGCGAAGTAACCTTTCTGGCCACAATTAAAGCAAGTCATTTTGCTTTTAGGTTTCTTCCCAGTCTTCTTGTTTGGACCTTACCCAACAACAGAAACTTCCTTTGGCTTTCCCTTTCTCTTCTTGGATCTTGATGAGCCTACAAAACCAACAGCTAAAAAAGTTTGTCCAAAAATTCTTGCGGATTCAACTCTTTTCGCCTCCAATTCAACATGGCATGAGACATCAGCGAAAGTCTTGATACTCTCACTGTGAGTCAGGTTCTACTTCATGGTCTCCCAAGAATTTGGAAGAGAACGAATAACTTCTTAAAACTATTGTTCATCAGTCAACTCATGATCAACAATTTTAAGCTCCTAAATCATATTTGACATCTCCCTCAGGTGATGAACCATGGAGACATTCAGATGCTTCTTGTAGATGTCAAACTTAATTGTCAGCTGTCAAAGCTTGCTCAGACTTACTCCATTGTACTTCTCTCTAAGGGCTACTTAGACTGCATGAACCGATGGATATGACTCATACAAAAAAATCAAGTCATCCACCTTTGAACTAATCGATATACCCTTAGCAGTAGAGTTTTTTTTCCTCCATGTCTTATAGGCATCAAGATCTCGTCTATGCAGTGTAGTGGGATCCTTAACAGGTTCTTTCATAATCTGATGTACAACCTCTAGAACTTTTTATTCCTCAAGTATATATTGTATTTTGTGGTGTCAAATCTTGTAGTTATTCCCATTCAATTTCTCACTCTTATTGAGCTCGGCTATGATATTTTTAATTACCATAATCTACCATAAATAAATATATTATTTAGATATTCAATGTAAATATGTGTCTACAATTTCTGATTGACTCAATGTAAATCAGAATTGGTTTACAAAATCAAGTGGAAACTATGTTTTCACTCATCATTCGTATATTCCAATATGACCAACATTGCTCAACTACATCCCATACATCTCATCTAATGAACTAATCATTAATTAGTCATGATATAAAATGAACTCATCATTTTATTAGATGAACTAATCATCTCATTAAATGAACTAATCATTGTAATGAACTCATCATTAACTTAAACATGTTGTACATTGTTAACACATAACAAACTCTAATAAACTAGATAGATAATTATTGCTCCCACTAGGACAAATACTAGCGAAGTTGTAATCATTACAAGCCCTATCTTACTTGACTTAACTATGGCACATTCAAGTTAACTAGCTATAGGATTCTCTATAGAACCGACATTAGGCTCCTCTTTGGGTTCTTCCTTTAGATCCTCTTCACTCTCAGCAGGATCCTCCTGATTCGCAAAGTAGTTCTATGTACAACTCTGCATATGTGATGCGCCCCTCGTACATGATGTGTAGCTACACTGAGATTTGCCAGAAGGGAACCCACCAAAGCTCAAATTCGGTAGTTGTCCAGAATCGGAAATTCCTACATCTCAAGCCTCCAGAATAGATGATCGAACCTTCCCATGTGTCCACCGACTCTGTAAGCAAGGTTATACATTATCTCCTAGATAGCTTCTCTCTGCTTATTTCACAACAGATCGTGACGAGTCATCATAGCAATCATCCATGCTATCTAAAATTGAGATTAATCAAGTCAATACAAAATCGACTAACTAGTACAAAACTGGCTTAATTCAATTTATAAAGACATAAGATTAACATAAATAATCAAGGAAAAATAATTTTTTTGATTTTAGGAGTTTTCGGTTGATAAGTCCCTCGGACCAGTGACCCTACTGACAAATATTAACTTCGGAAAATAAATTCCGAGTTATCTTGGATTTTAATCAAGTGCATCCTCAGTGAATCCTGAATCAACCTCGACCAAAATCAATTTGACAAGCACTTGCGGTGCCCCGAGAACCTTCCCTAGTTTACTAAGGCTATTCTGAGTTGTTTATTTTGAGTCCAAGTTGTTCTAACAACCAATTGACATTTTAGTTATGAGAACAGTCAACCATTGTCAACTATGTCAGTCAACCAATGACGACTTAGTTTCTCAACCATAGCACACAACCGCTTTACCGAGTGCTTTATGACCTTGATCACTCAACCAATCATAATCCCAAGCACTAGGAGCACCACCTAAGAATTTCTCACCGCATCTCGAGCAATTCTCATAGCATCCGAGTACCACTGACACAAGCCCGAGCACTACTCGCACAACCCAAGCACCATTTGGTTTGGTCCAAGCACCTTGTGCTCGAGCACCCCACTTCTTAGCCAAGTACCATGAGCTCCAGAGCACAACACTCACCGCATTCTCTTCCGTGCTCTAGCCTAAGTACTTAAAACCTGAGCACTATGCTCCTTAGGCGAGCACCATGATCTTGCTCCGTCGTGAGCATCCGAGCACCAAAGCATGAGCGTCACATGCTCCTCACCTTAGCACCACTCGGTCTGCTGAGCACCCCGAGCACGAGAGCCTCGCACTTTTCGCTCGAGAACCACAGTTCCGCTCTGAGCCAAGGACCAAGTTCCTGTGCTTTGTGTCGAGCACTGTGGATCCTGAGCACCATTAACATCAGCCCAAGCACCTCTTGTTTGAGCACCGCTATGCTCGTCCTGAGTGTTTTGAGTGCCGACTCGAGTAATGTTCTGCCCAAGCACCTCGTGCCCAAGCAACACTTTCGATGTTCTGACCACTACACACTCTAATCCAGAGTATCCCAAATACTGAGTGCCTAATGCTCTCAAGCAATTGAGCCCGAGCAACGAGCGCTCCCGAGCACATGTACGCAGGACGTTCCTAGGACCATGCATCTGCGCTCGATGCTAAACACCCTGTGCTTGAGCACCATGCCGTGCAATTCCCCTCTTTTCTCGAGCACCTTTATACTTGGGCTTGGACACCCGAGCATGCACAATACCGTGCATGGCTCATTCCTCAGTGTCAAGCACCTAAAGTGCTCGACTGAGGCATTCCTCGCTGCGACAATGCCTTTCTCACTCGGGAGCTCTTTTTTTTCCACTCGATAGTTTGTGCCCGAATCTCTCAATATTGAGGTTCTCGACATTGTTCTTCATGTTCATCACGAAGAATAATGAAAATTGACAAAATTTAAAATTAATTCATGCAAACCTATGTTTGCTTTGATACAAAAGTAGGAAATTATGAAATTTGCATGAATTAAGAAAACTATAAGCATAGTGAGTTTGTCGATTTCTTTGAACCTTGTCGATCTATAGAAAAGAAGATCTATTTCCTTTGGCTAGAAGACCTTTCAATCTCGTGTTTGTTATCTAAAGGATGATCACGCAATCGAACCACTCTTATGATTCCACAAACTAAGTTCCTGCCACTCTTTGGATATTCTTTTTCTATCACAAGACACAATCTCAGCACTCTGTTCTCCTCTCTTCGCGTACACAACGTCAAAATGACAATACTCTCTGACGAACCTTTAAAGAGAAGTCTCCACAACCACGTCCGTTTGTTGCCACGTCTGTGCAGATGTGAATTGAGTGTCTGTAACTTGCAGTTGCGAGCAACTTCCTACAGTTAAAAAGGTAAGGCTTGGTTCGAATAGAAAGTAAGTTTAGTGCTTTTGTATGTTTTGAATCAAATATAATATAAGTTATTTATAATAGATGGTGGATTGATTTTGGTTGTACCACTCATGTTCCAAATACGATGCAAGAATTTCATATGATCCAACGTATAAAAGCCAAATGAAAAGTTTATACTTATGGGAAACCGAGTCAAAGTGTTGTATGTGAAAAAATATGATAGAGCTAAATTAATAAGTTCATAGTTATAGAAGTTAAAATAAATTTAAACAAAACAAACTATATATAATAATAGTAATAATAATAATATATATAAATAAAAAATTATCTTTTATTTTGAAACATTTTTAGAGATAATATTATTAAGTTCCAATTAGACGATGTAAAATTATTATAAATATGTAAATCAAATAAAAAAAGAAAATCAAAGAAGATTTGATCAACAACAATAAAACAAGATAAATGTTAATTAAATATAGATGATGATATAATAAAGAATAGAGTCTAATATTATAGAAGAATTCATATAGTCAATTTCACTTATTAAAATAATATTTTATCGTTGTATAATATTAGGCATAAAATTAAGTCTATTTATTTTATTCCAATTATAACTATGAGTCGATTGAAACAGTTGATCTAATTTTTTATTTGAAAACCTCCACTCTCCACTGCCTCTCCCATACGCAAGCAACGAAGGGTGTTGCGGCGCCACTGCCACCACAATTATATATGGAAATGAGAAAACAAAATAAAACTCTCTTTACAAAATGCAATATTGATTGTTTGTAATTTAGTTGTGTTGGAATGCTTTTAGAAGATTTAGAATGCAATAATACTTTTCTATCAAAGTTTTTAAGAATCGACACTTTTAAATCATCACGAAATCCTCTTTTATGGGGTCACAATCAGATTGAGTTTTACCTAACAGTTGACTAGCCTTAACCCCAATCGATTGGACTTTGACATGTCTCGGACGGACACTCTAATGACATGATCAATGATGGATTCTGGTCTATCAGTCGGCTGTCTTTGGCCATCAATCGACTGACCAGTCGACTTGGCAACCTTCTGTGGCTTACTACAGTGACATCAATCGACTGATCAATATCATCAATTGATTGCTAAGCCACTTTCTCGAGCACCAACATTAGAGGAATCGTTGACCACACTAGAGGGAGGTGAATAGCGTTTTCACTTTGTTCGATGGATTGTGATCGCATGCTCATCTACGATTCGTTAGTGCGCAGCGGAATATATAAATAAAGCATAAATGAAAACAAAAGATAAGCACAAGACATGAAGATTTAACGTGGTTCGAAACTAAGGTCCCTACTCTACAGAGCGAGCTCTAATTGAGCTCTAGTTATGCATACCACCACTATCAAACTTCTCCTTCGCGGTATGACACCGGAGATGGAGAAACCTCAAACAAAATGATTACAACAGTAATACAAGAAACAACTGCAACAATAAGTGAAAAACACTTTACAAAAACTTGATTTCTTGTTTGCTTGTTGATTTCTTTGGATTGCTCTTGAAGGTCTAGAATGCAACAATACTTCCCCTTCAAAATTGTCCCAAAAAATCTTTTTGCAACCCTCCATCGCAGCTTCCTTTATATCCTGCATCAGGCTGATTCGCCTCCTTGCAATCGACTGCCCAAAGGCACCACCAACTGTCCATAGTGTCGTTGCCTCATAATTAACTTATTGCACATTGGATTTGCCTAACGAATACCCTATTAGTCGATTGCCCTTTCCAGCAATTGACTGCCAAGCCCGTAGTTGACTGCCCAGTCGACCATCGAGCGTTCTATGCTCGTGTCTGAAAACATCAATTGATTGTGATCCATATCGATTGGTATAACCTTCCCGATCGCCAAAGTACGAATGATCGATCGGTAGTCGATTCAGACTATCATCGATCGTCATAATCCCAATCGATCGCTTCCGAAGTTGACTAGGCTCCCGAGCCTAAACACTCGGGCAATCGACTGACCCATAACCCCCGTCAACTAGTAAACCTCAAACATGAGGTTTAACCCTAAGTATGATTTCCTCATACTTGATAACCACCCATAGCCTAGACCTAAGCCTTTTAGCCACCTCCATCAGCCTCACGCCTCTCGGATCCCTTGAGTATGCGACTCTTCATCCTTCACGTTAGTCTTTAGGTGCTTCCATTGGCTATGTCATGCTAACCAGGTCATTTGCCAAAGTTTATTTGGACTTATGCTGCCAAGATCCATGCTTGGACGTTACGCCGCCAAACCTACACCCTTGGACTTTCACATTGCCAAGATCCATTTGAACTTACGCTGCTAAGACCCATGCTTGGACTTTACACCGCCAAACCTACCCTTGGACTTTCTCTTTGTCAAGTACCCATGATTTGGACTTCCAATTGCCAAGTACACATGACTTGGACTTTTCAATTGCCAAGACCATGCTTGGACTTTCCATGCAAGACCATGCTTGGACTTCTCATGCCAAGTACCTAAGACTTGGACTTTCCATGCAAGATCATGCTTGGACTTCTCATGCCAATACCTAAGACTTGGACTTTCCATGCCAAGACCCATGCTTGGATTTTCCAAGCCAAGTAATCAAAACTTGGACTTTCCATGTCAAGTACCCATGATTTATATTTCTCAATCATGTGGTCAAACCCATTGCCAAATACATTGACAATTCAATTGTCAATCCCATTATCAAACATCAAAATCCTACTCGAGTCCACTCGAGTTTGATCAATCATGACCTAGGTCAATTGCACCAATAATCTCCCCCTTTTTGATGTTTGACAATCCATTTAAGTTAGATTAACCAATAAGCCCAAACTTAACTCTTCCAATGCCAAAGTATAGTAAAGATTTACCTAACTTAAACCCCACTTCTCCCCCTCTGACATACATCAAAAAGACTACCAAGATTTTCAATGTCTCATCTCTCAAAGAGATTCTACATCCTCCCCCTTGGTCTAAAACATCTTGTATGTCTTCAGTCTTCTTAATGATAAGTCTCATATCACTAAATGAGAAGCAATCCTCACTTCTCCAATTTTTCCCCTTTGGTGAGCATAATGAGGGTTTCCTAACACAAACCCTTCATTTCTCCCCCTTTGAGGAAAAACTCATCCATCGTCCCTTGATGGATAATCTCCCCCTAAAGGCTTACTCTCCTTCGACCATTGCACCAACAATGTCCTTGGAGAGTTCCTAAGCCTATAGAAAACTTAAACCATCAAAAATAAGGATAAAAGTCCAACATTGAACTTTCACAACTCTTAAAATTCGATACTCCACACTAAACAACTCTCCTAATTATTTTCAATGATTATTTCACCATTCCAATACTTTCCAAAGTATATACTAGTGTTAGGAGATGTTAGGGTAACCTAAAAGGGTTGATATATGGCTAAACAAATCTTTTTCAGCCAAAATCAACTCAAAGACTGATACAAGAACTACCAATCGCCTAATGTAGCAATGATCGTTTCTCAGAGAGTGCGTAAAAATGATTCGTAAATCAAATTTCGATAATTCATAAGTAAATATATATATTTTGAAAAAACACGAAATTTCATACATATATTACTTACATGAAAAACAATTGGAGAAAAATAATTTTAAAATAAATACCCATTAAATTATGAAATTGATAAAAAGTTCAAAAATATTGAAACCTTTCAATGTTTTGCCTAACTTTGTGCCAATTTATTTTATAGTGATTGCTATCAAAAGATAGACTTCATCAAGATTTTTTAAAATAATTTTGAAATATTTTTAAAACCTTATTTTGAACCATTGTCTATGGGCTAGATGTACATCACTTGTAAATTAGCTTTCCTCATGATTCCTAATCTTATATTGTGAGTTTGTATTCATCTAGAGGCAGCAACTATGCACCTTGAACTTAATTCATTTTTCTAACATCTCACATGTATCTAGGGTATATTAATATACACATGTTAATTTAATATTTTTGTGAGATGTGAGTTTTTGTTCTTCCTAATCTAGAGTCTCATGCATTTCATCTAGGCAACTCTATTTGATTCCATTATCATGGGACTTTAATTTATGATATTGTCCTTAATTAAATTTTAAATATCATAAATGCATGAGATATGATCATGGCATAAATGATAGCATAAATTAAATATTTTTCAATAATCATGATGTCATGACATAAAAATGACCTAGATACAAACATAACATATTAACCTAAGTATTAATCATGATATTTTATATGATTAAATAAAATATAATATCATGACATGGTACATGGAAAACAAAGCATGCCAAATAAAATATAAAGGTATAAGAATACCTAAATTTTAATATTAATTGACATTTGTTAACATTAGACCCATTTTTCCATAGTACCAATTTTCCCTTAAGTGTGCCAAAAACCTAAAATGACATACCATTGGCTCTAAACTTAATTGTGTCAATTATGATTGATTAAACTTCTCAAATTTTATTGGTATATCCTAAAATCTTTTAGGATATAAATCCAAACTCATTTTCAAGTATCACTTAACTTTGAAAATGTGTTAAAGTGTCAACTCTATCATGGTTAGGTTAACTACCCATCCTCTTAGGGTTGACACACCCTAAACCCATCTAGCGTGATGGAATCATGCTCTTAGGAACTCAAAATCTATTTGAGCTCATTGGGTTCATAAAGTACTCACTAGGGATAGCCTCCCTTAGTACCTTCCTAATGACCCTCCTAGGCTTTGAAGCCTTGATCATTTGGGTCTTATCTAGGTTAACCTTAGGGGTAACTCCCCTTATAACCTTGCTAGTGGCTTTCCTATGTTTCTTTAAAACCTTAGCCATTGCACATCTACCATAATCAACTCTAGGGATGACTTCCCTTGTGACCTTGGTTTTTCTAGACCTAGAGATGGTTCCATAGTTAAATGGAACACTATGGTAGGTGGGCATTACCTTCTTGGACTTAGGTTTGTGACTCAAACCTTTCTTATCCTTAGGTAGGCCTTGCCACCTAAAACCTAAGTTTTGACTACTAGATCCTTTAATTGAATTGGTCATTTTTCCAAGGATCTTTTCTAATTTATTAAGTCTTAACCTCAAGATTTGATTTTCCTTTTCTAATACCTCGATTTTTGAATTTCTATTATTTCTTGAGATATTTTTCTTCCTAGGTATGTATCTAGATTTCTTAGGATTATTGTCTAGATTATTATCCTTAGATGAGCTAGGTCTTGAGGTAATTTGTCTAGATTTATCCTTACACTTAAATTCATAACTTTTAGCACATAAACAATAATATTTATTATTTTTAGCATGCTTTTTATCATGATTAATAATAGCAAGTGGATTAAAAACATTCTTAGCATGCTTTCTATCATTACATGAATTACGAGCATTATTGAAATATACCTTAGGATTTGCCTTAGCTCCCCTACATGTGATGCTCCTCTCATGTCCTTCTTGGAATGACTCCCCTTAGGAGATTGACTTCTATAGTGCCCTTTTTATTAGCACTTGAAACACATTGTGTGCTCCTTACTCTTCCTTATCAGGACTCCAGCCTCCTTTGATTTGTCCTTGACTTTAGATGTCGGTTGAACCTTCTTCTTCAATCTAGGACACTTGCTCTTGTAGTGCCCTTGCTCCCGACACTCAAAGCATATAATATAATTATTATTTTTAATGCATGTATTTGACCTACTCAATTGGATGGTAGGAGATGATTGAATTTGTTCTTCACGTCTCCCGGATGTCGATGTCTCCTCTTGCTCTTGCTTTGGGGTTGGTTGCCTCTCCTCCCCCACAATCCTAGAGGTGGAGGCTTCTTCAATCTTTTCTACCTCGGACGTTGAGCACCTCTCAACCTCCGATTCTTCAAGCTCTAGAGAGGATGATGATAATTTTAACACTTTGGAAGTTGAGCATCTCTTAACTTCTGAGTCTGCTTGAGCTTGAGATGAGGAGCACTCCTCTTCTTTGGACTCCTTCTCTACTTCTTCAGTTGGTAAGTGCTTCTCATGGAATTTTTCCAACTTGCTCCATATCTCCTTAGCATCCATATAATCCCCTAGCTTGCACAAGATGTCATTAGGTATTAAATTTGTTAAAGAAATTTGTTACCTTAACCTCGATCTTAAATTTTTGGCGTTGATCCTTGGTCCATTTTTTTAATTTTGAGAACTCTTCCCTTCTTGTCCACGAGGGGTTCGAACCCTTCCATTATGATGAACCAATCTTCGATGTTCATCATAAGGAAGGTTTCTATACTCGCCTTCCAATGCTCAAATCCCCCTTGTCCGTAGAATCCATAGGGAGGTGGAGTGTCGATTTCGTGGCCTAGTCTAAGCTTTGGCAACTCCATTTCTTCCTCTTCTACTCTAGCGCTTGTGCTCTTGCGGTTGTGAATCTAGTGAAAAGAGACCTCGCTCTGATACCAATTATAGAGGAATCGTTGACCGCGCTAGAGGGGAGATGAATAGTGTTTTCACTTCGTTCGATGGATTGGATCTACATTTATGGGATGAGTACAAAAGACTAACTTTTCTATGTGATAATGTATGACGATCTGAATGACATCCCTGCAATACTTTCTAAAGAACGACTCATCCAGGTAACGAACCTGTATAAGTTGGAATGTCCGAGACTGATGACGATCGTCACTCAGAGCCCTAGGATCTGAGGATCCTCGATTCCTCAAGGTTCCTTCATCTGACTCTAACCTATGCTTTTTTTCTAAAATGAATGCATATAAATGTCATGATCATGAATGCATAAACAATTTGGTTAGAAAATGAAAATGCAAGAATGAATCAAAGAAAGATGGCAAAGGATCATTACTTTTATGTCATTTTCTAGTGTGGGGTTGTAGAAGACACCTCGGAGGAAAATGTCGAAGGAAGATCACCGAAACTAAAGCCCTAAGTTGGAAGAACTAGTGGTCGAGCGAAGACTTGGCCGGAGCAGGATTTGTCCTTCGGAGAGAGATCGAGACAGGAGTTAGGTTGAGGAGGGTAAGGAGACACTGAAGATACCTAAATCTAGGGTTATTTGGCTTACCAAGATGGAGATCGCCGAAGAAGGCTCTGGGAATGAAATGGGAAAAGTTTTGAAAGAGATTGATCATGTGAGAAGTCAAGTAGCTAGGGCTTTGGATTTTAAATATCGCGTCCATCAATCGACTGTTGTGCCTCAACAGTCGACTACTAACCTTTCTGTGGTCATGTACAACACTAGCAGTCGACTGCTAGGGTTGAGCAGTCGACTGTCGGACTCTTTGTCATTGCTACAGTAACTCTAGTCGACTGCTTGCCTGATGCAGTAGATTGATAATTGAATATTTGGTTGAATTTCTGAAAATTGATTTGTTCAACTCAATTTTGTTATATTTTGTGTTTGTCGCATGTGTACTGGTTATACCAATATTATGCTTACATTTGTGTATTTGCATGTTAATGCGTTTTGACATTCTATTCTATTTTCACAAGCATTCTTAGCCAAAAATGTATTCCTAGTATCTCACTTTATCTAGATGTTTATGTTTTTGTGAGATGCGATACATCAAAACATACTTTTCATGTAAACATACGATATGACTTATGAATCATGTAGAGTGTATGAAGTACAATCAGATTGTTTAAACCATAATTCTAATTGTCATTATCTAGGATTATGCTAAATATCAAATTTGACATAATTACAATTTAGCCTTTTGAGTGTGCCAACCCCCAAAATTTTGGTACATCATACATTTAACCTAATTGTGCAAATTTTGATCAATTTTTCAACCTTTATAATTTCTATTGGAACATCCTAAATTCCTTTAGGATTAATTTCTAAAACTCATTTCTAAGATATCACATAACTTTGAAAATGTCCTAAAGTGTCAACTCTACCTTGGTTAGGTTAACTATCCATTCATTTAGGGTTGACACATCCTAATCCATTTAGCATGAAGGAATCACGCTGCTAGGAATCTATTTGAACTCCCTAGCAATGATGTCATTTTTGATAACACATCGTCGCAATACGTCATATCTAAATAAATTACCGAATCCCCTCTCTACACAAATGTAGTATAGGATGACTCGAATCGTCTCCCAATGAGTGTAATTGAGAGAATAGTAGTCTTAAGATTATTAATTATTGCTTTGATTTTCTATTGAAAATGGAGGTTCGAAATTTAAAAGGCTAATCCTATTGAATGGAAGACAATGCACATAATCAAATTCTAATCTTACTAAACTATGATTGCGATGAAATTAAAGAAAACCTAAACTAAGCATTCAAACAATAGCATTTAAAAACATAAAGAAAGTGCAGGAATTTAAACAACAATTGAAATACTGAATAACATGAGAGCAAAGCAAAACATGAAATTAAATCTAACCTAACCAACTACAACCTCATTACTCAAAGAAACATTTTATCGAACACTAAATAGGCATGAAACAAAGTAAATCGAATACATGCAAACCAAACATGGAACCTGAATTTGATAACAAGCATTCAACAAATTAAAGTGAAAATCATTCGACACGTCGATGAATCATTGGAAGAGCTTGCAATTGGCTGTTCGAAATCTAAAATATGAGCTGGCCGGAATGGAAATTAGAGGCTGTCAAAAAAGAAGTTGGTGGCTACGATGAAGAACAAAACTGTCGAAGCTGTGATGGTTGGTCGGAGGAAGGAATAGGATAGAGTTGCCAGTGGTGGATGAAGAAGCTACGACTGACGATCGGAGGGGAGCTGTGAAGGCGCAACTGAAGCTTCAGGTGACGATGAATGAAGGAGGGTGAGAGGCAGCGCAGATGCAGGAGGGATTGATCACCGCCGACCTTGGTGGAGGAGAAAGATGGCCGACAGTGAGCTGGTGGAGACAAGATGCGGTGGAAGAAGCAGAAGGGCTGCCGATCAAGGCCATCAATTCGTTAGAAGAAGCTAATTAATAACCCAAATCTAGATCTCATCCAATGGCCCAGAATGCTCCGATCTAGAATAGATGGATCTGATCAATATAAATGAACGATCATGATCAAACCGATCCAGATGAAAGGCTAGGATGTCTAGATCTGAATGTATAGACCGGATCTTTCCAGATCTAGATGGATGGCTCAAAATTAATTAGATCTCATCGGACAGTCTATATTTCTCAAATTAGAACCCTTAATTAAACTGCTTCTGATCTTGATGAAGGGCTCAAATTCTTCCAGCTTAAAATGCCCTTTACGACCCTAGATGAAGTCATATTTGATCCAACTTGAGTCTAGTTCATTGGCTCATCTTGATCTCTTACAAACAAGAGATAAAATTTGCATATAAGTTTAAAATTTAGAAGAATTTACAATGAGGTCCAAAATATATCTCAACTCGTAAAACATGATAAGTATCGACAATTAACCACATGAGAGGATTAAAAACATCGAAATTAAGGACCAAAATAATATACTAAATGTTGTTATCAAGTACTCACTAGGGATGACTTCCTTAGATACATTCTTAATGACCCTTCTAAGCTTTGAAGCATTGGTTATTATGGTCTTTTCAAGGTTAATCCTAGGGATAACTTCCCTTGTAACCTTGTTAGTGGCTTTTCTAGATTTCTTTGAAACCTTCTAGACATCTACCATGGTCACCTTTAGAGATGACTTCCCTTATGACCTTGGTTTTCCTAGACCTATGGGCAGTTACACAGTCAAATGGATCATTATGGTAGGCTGGCTCGACTTCTTTAGATTTAGGCTTGTAACTCAAACCTTTCTTGCCCTTAGAAGGTTCTTGCCTCCTAACACCTAGGTTATGCCCACTAGACCCATTAATCAAATTTTCCATCCTTTTTAGGGTCTTTTCTAATTGTTCAACTTTTGATCTCAAAACTTGATTGTCTTTTTCCAATCTCTCAATTTTTGAATTTTCATCTACCTTTTGGGCATTCCTCTTCCTAAGCATATGTCTAGATTTCTTAGGGTTATTGCCTAGGTTCTCTACCTTTCTATCCTTAGATGGTATTGTTCTTGAATTGTCCTTAGGTAAATTAATATTTTTGGCACCTAAACAATAAAATCTATTATTATTAGCATGTTTCTTATTATTAACAATTATATTAAGACAAAATTTTTTACTAGCATGCTTTTTGTTATTGCACAAAGGAAGAGCATTAATAAAATTTACCTTAGGATTTGCCTTAGCATCCCCTACATTTGAGCTCTCCCCTTTGCCTTCTTAGGGTGACTCCTCCTACAACATTGACTTCTATAGTGCCTCTTTGATTGCATTTAAAACATACAATATGCTCTTTTCTTTTGTTGATCGGGGCAACGACCTCCTTTGACTTATCCTTGACTTTAGGTGTCATGGGAACCTTCTTCTTAGCCAATTTTGGTCATTTACTCTTGTAATGCACATGTTTCCTACACTCAAAGCACATTATGTGATTTTTATTTTTATTGACGATACTTGAGTTACCAGACATTGTTCTTCACTTCTCTCGGATGTGGAAGGTTCTTCTTCTTGTTCAGACATTGAAGCTCTCTCCTCCCCCTCAATCCTTGAAGTGGATGTTGGTGCAATCGGCCCAGGTCATGATTGACCAGACTCGAGTTTGACTCGAGTAGTGTTATGATGTTTGACATTGATGTTCGACAAAATGTTATTGTCATGGGAAAGTCCAAGTCTTGAGTACTTGGCAATGGAAAGCCCAAGTCATGGGTACTTGGCAGGGAAAGTCCAAGTCTTGAGTAATTGGTAATGGAAAGTCCAAGTCATGGGTACTTGGCATGGAAAGTCCAAGTCTTGGGTACTTGGCATGGAAAGTCCAAGTCTTGGATACTTGTCATGGAAAGTCCAAGCATGGGTCTTGGCAAGGGAAAGTCCAAGCTTGAGTCTTGGCAATTGAAAAGTCCAACATGGGTTGGCAAGGAAAGTCCAAGGGTTGATATTGGCAGTGTAAAGTCCAAGGGTGGAGTCTTGGCAGCATAAGTCCAATGGTTAGCGACGTAAAGTCCAAGCGATAGTCTTGACAGCATAAGCTCAATGTGCCTTGGCAGTATAGACCAGCTTAGCATGACAATAGCCGATAGAAGCACCAAAAAGCTAGCGTATGGATGAACAAGTCATGAATAACTTGGAGGGATCCGATAGACGTGAGGTTGATGGAGGTGGCTAGAGGGCTTAGGTCCAATCTAAGGCTGGTCTAGCAAGTATGAGGGCATTATACTTGGTGTTAAACCTCATGGTTGAGGTTATCAGTCGACTGGGGCTTTGGACCAGTCGATTGGTCAAGTGTTTTGACACTTGGCAGCCGAGTTGACTCTTGGCAGTTGATTGGGATTATGGCCAGTCGAACTGCTAAGAGTTGACTGTTGTTCAACTGCAGGAAATGGCCTGACAGTCGACTGTCAGAATTGGGCAATTGACTGATGGCTTGAGTAGTCGACTGCCATGGATGGTAGTCGATTGTTTGTTGAGGTTACAGGAGCAAAACGCTCGGTAGTCGATTGGTCAGTCAGCTACGACCTCGGCAGTCGATTGTTGGGTAATGGAAGTCGACTGCCAGTGTATCCGTTGGCTTAGATGTCAATGTGGATCAAGCCATTATCTCATAACGGTACTGTTGGCAGTCGACTGGGGTCTTATAGCAGTCGACTGTCAGGCGCGAAATCAGCCCGATGCATGCATAAGAGGAGCAGCTCGTGGAGGTTTTCGCCATGGTTCTTGGAGCGATTTCTTGGGCAATTTTGAGGCAATTTACTGGTGCAAATCAGGATCTTCAAGCTCGGTTCAAGCAATCAATAAGCAAGCTTCCAAAAGATCTTTTGTAAAGTGTTATTTATATTCTTTTTTGTATTTCACTTGTATTTGCTTGTTTATTTTTCTTGTTGTTGTAAGAACTATTGTAAGAGGTTTTCTCCACCTCCGAATTGTTCTGAGAAGGAGTGGTTTGATTATTAGTGGTGGTTGGCATCGCTAGGGCTCATTCGAGCCCAACCCATGGAGTAGGAACCTTGAGGTTCCGAACCACGTTATATCGCTTGTATTTGTGATTATGTTTGTGTATTTATTTTTGTTATTGCTATTATATACATTCTGCTACACATAACAAGTTTTGTAGAGACGAACACGATCAATTTCCATCGACGCAACATACGCGCTATTCACCCCCCCCTCTAGCGGTCACCGACATTCCTACAGTGGAGGTTTCCGAGACTTCTTCTACCTCGGACATTGAGCACCTCTCAACCTCCGATTCTTCAAGCTCTTGAGTTGATGAACAACTTGATTCTTCTTTGTCTTTCTCCTCTACTTCTTGGGGTGGTGAGGTATTCTCATGGAGCTCTACTAATTTGCTCCATATTTCCTTGGCATCCCTAACTTCACCTAATTTTGACATAATATCATCAAGAATTAAATTAGTTACAAGTTTTGTTACCTTGAAATTGGTCTTAAGTTGTTGGCACTGCTCCTTTGTCCATTTCTTGACTTTGAGGAGTCCTCCCTTCTTATCCATGGGAGGTTAAAATCTATCCATGATGATGAACCAATCCTATATGTCCAACATCATGAAGGTCTCCATCCTTCCTTCCATGCCAGAAAATCTTCTCGGTCGAATGATGGAGGGATTCGGGTGTCACAGTCAAATCCATCACTTGGCTCCATCTTCTCTTCTAGTGTTGCTCTTGTCGCGATGAGTCCAGTGAAGAGCACCATGCTCTGATATCACTTGTTGGAGATCGATTGTCACGCTATAGGGGGTGAATAGTGATTCATTGATTTTGCTTCAATTTGTGTCATGTAGTTGTCTACAAGATATTAGTGCGCAGCGGAATATAAAAAATAAAATGCACAAACTAAAATACACCACAAACACAACTCCAAGATATACGTAGTTCGGAACCTACGATTTCTATTCCACGGTGAGCCCTAGTGTCCACACCATTATAACTCTCGCCTTCTCGGCAACACGCTGGAGGTGGAGAAACCTCGTACAAAAGAGATTACAATAAAATACAACAAATATGCAATGTAATAAGTAAAATATAGGTAAAGAAAACTTTACATGACAACACTTTGCTTGAGCGCTCTTTGGTTGCTTTGAAAGGCTTTTGAAGACCTAGGTCGATTGCACTAACAGTCATGACATATATTATGGCAAACAAAGCATGATAAATTTATAATATGAGGTATAGAAATACCTATGTTTAAAGCTTAATTGTCATTTGCTAAAGTTATATCTGATTTCCCATAATGATAATTTAACTCCTCAAGTGTGCCAAAAATCCAAAATGACACACTTTTGACTCTAACCTAATTTGTGCCAATCATAATCAATTTTTCAAAACATCATAATTTCTATTGGCACATCCTAAAATTTTTTAGGATCAATTTCTAAACTCATTTCAAGGTATCACATTACCTTGAAAATTTTTAAAGTGTCAACTTTACCATGGTTAGGCTAACTACCCATCCATTTAAGGTCAACACACCCTAAATCCATCTAGCGTGAAGGGATCACGCTCTTAGGAACCCAAAACCTATTTGAGCTCCTTGGATTTACAAGGTATTCACTAAGGATAACTTCCCTTAGTACCTTCCTAATGACTTTCATAGGCATAGAAGCCTTGGTCATTATGGTCTTATCTAGGTCAACTCTAGGGATGACTTCCCTTGTGACATTCTTAGTGACTTTTCTAGGCTTGTTTGAAACCTTAGCCACTAAACACCTATCATAGTCAGCTATAGGGATGACCTCCCTTGTGACCTTGACACTCCTAGACCTAGGGTTTGTTCCATAGCTATATAGAACACTATGATAAGAGGGCATTGTTAGTGCAATCGACCCAGGTCATGAATGACTAGACTCGAGTGGGACTCGAGTAGGGTTTTGATGTTTGACAATGAGATTTGAGTATGGAGAATAATATGACAATGAGATTGTATGGGGCATCCGTAGTTATATGGAAGTTGAGTATGGAAAGTCCAACTGGGAGTTGGTAGGGGAGAAATCCAAGTCGAACAAGGGTGACCGGACACTTGGTGTTGGAAAGTCCAACTGGAAGTTGGCAAGGGAAGTCCAAGTCAGTTAAGGTTAATCGAACATCTGGCATGAGGAGAGTGAAGTCTTGGTAGATTAAGAGTGATCAGATGACAAGGCAAGGGAAGACCTCGTTGATCATGGAGATTAAGCTTGGTAGTAGAAGTCCTAGCATGTCACAGTTGATTGGATGTTAGGCAAGCGAGGAAAGTCCAAGTATGGATACTTAGCAAAGGGAAAGCCCAAGGGTGGAGCCTTAGCAATGGAGAAGTCCCGGAGGCACGACCTCTTGGCAAAGGTAGACCCATTAGCATGACGAAGCCGATGGAAGCACTTGAAAGATATCGCAAGGGTGAACGAGTAGTGGAGGACTCGGATGGATCCTAGAGACGTGAGGCTGATGGAAGTGACTTGAAGACTTAGTCTATGCTAAGGGAACTCAGTAGCATGACTAAATCGATGGAAGCACTTGAAGGCTAGCTTGAAGGGTGAAGGAGTCGTGGAGAACTCGGATAAACTCTAAGGGCATGAGGCTGATGGAAGTGGCTTGAAGACTTAGGTCAAAGCTAAGGATGAGTGTCATGTATGAAGGAACCATACTTGATGTGTTAAACCTCGATTTTAAAGTTTAACAGTCGACTTTGAATTTTGCCCAGTCAACTAGTCCAGTGAGGTTGACTCTCACCGTGGAGCTCGGTTTTCAGAGTGGGTGCTCGGTAGTCGATTGCTGAGGAAGAGTAGTCGACTGTTGAGGGTGTTGGGGAAACAGAGTACTGGGTGCTCAGCACTGTGTGGATCAGAAATGAGTGCAGTGCTCGGGAGAGTAGTCCCAAGCAGTCGATTGGCCGTAGGTAGTTGAGAAATTGAGGAGCTGCTTGGGTGATTGAGAAACAACATCTCTGACAAGCAGTCGACTATTATGGTAGAGCAGTCGATTGGAGGCTTGACAGCGGCTGATCAGAAGCAAGGTGCACTCGATCAGTGCCTCGACTAGGGCTCAGTCAAGCTGGCACCTCAACTGGAGAGGTTACCGTTGAGTGGTAACGATTAAAAATCAGCTTGACACGAAGCCTATAAGAGAAAGAGCTCGAGGAGGATTTCGTACGGTTCCTTGAGAAATTTTGAAGGGGAAGTATTGTTGTTTTCCAAATCTTCATGAGTAATCCAAAGCAACTAAAAGAGCACTCAAGCAAAGATTTGTTGTGTAAATTTTTTTTTTACTTCTATTTTCTTATCATTATATACTTGTTGAATCTTGTTGTAAAAGCTCAGGTTGTAAAGAGCTTTACTCTGCCTTGGTGCTTACCTAAAGGAGAAAGCTAGTGGAACCGTTAAAGAGGAGTGATCTGCCTTAAGGATCATCGTGGAGTAGAAGCTTTATCTTTGAACCACGTTAAACAATGGTGTTGTGATTTATGTTTTTGTTTATATCTTTATATGCTTTTATTTCCACTGTGCATAATCATCTTGTAGACAAACACAACGAACGCAATCGACGAAGAAAGTGATCAACGTTATTCACCTCCTCCTCTAATGCACCAATGGTCCCAACAGGCATGACCTCCTTGGACTTGGGCTTGTAACCCAAGCCTTTCTTGTGCTTAGGAATTTCTTGACTCTTAAATCCTAAACCTTGTCCTCTTGACCTAAGATTTTGCCCATTTGACCCTTTCATCATGTAGAGGAATCGTTGTCGCGCTAGAGGGGGGTTGAATAGCGATTTTCTTCGTGCTTGTCTACAATACATTAGTGATATGTAGTGGAATAATAAAGTAAAAAAACAACAAATACAACAAGCACACACCACAAGCCACAAAATTTATGTTGTTCAGAACCTACGGTTCCTACTCCATGACGAGTTAGTGATCCACACCCATTATACTCTTCCTCCTTCTCGGCAACACACCGAAATTGGAAAATCCCCTTACAAAGAGCTACAATGAAAATACAACAAGTATTACATAGAAGAAATGAAATACAAGTAAAAAAAACTTTACACAACAATCTTTGCTTAAGAGCTCTTTTGGTTGATTTAGAAGCCTTTGAAGACCTTGAAATGCACTAGCACTTCGCTTCAAAATCGCCTAAGAACCTTTTCTAAAATCCTCCATGAGTTGCTTCTTTTATAACCTGCAATTGGTTGATTTCGTGCTCAGCAGTCGACTGCTAGCCTATCCATTATCTCACAACGACTCCATCCATGCTGGAATCTGCCCAACATATACATTAATAGTCAACTGCCCTTACCGGCAGTCAACTGCTTCCAGTAGTCACTAGCCAATTGACTAAGATAGAATCTATGGACTTCTACAGTGCCATCAGTCGACAGCTCAAGGCCAGTCGACTACCAATACATGGCAATTGACTGTCATAGCCTCAGCCGAGCAATCGAGCCTCAGTCGACTCTTAGACCAGTCAACTGCTCTGAGTCAACTAGGCTCCCGAGTGTTAAACACTAGGTCAATCAACTGGTCCATAATGTTGGACTATCCGAGCCACAAAAACCGCTTTTTGCATTGCGGAAACCTCGAAAGTCGATCACAGATCCGTGCGAAGATAAACAAAAATTACATGTACGTGTTTAGAAAACCTAGATCTACCTTAGATCTACATGAAAGGAGCGTTACCCTTAATGTGACGGCCTTCGCTTATCCCACTCGTCCAAACAGCTTGCCGAAACTCGAGAATGTCAAGTGTACACTCCTCTATCGGTATCCACATGAGCAATAGATGGAGAAAAGTAACCTAGAGTGTGCTAGTACCCTTAGAAGCTCACGACAAAGATGAGGGGGAGAGAGCTTGAGAAGAGAGGAGGAAGAAGATGAAGTTACTACTCTTAACTTCACACTAATGCACAAACATTAAGGTGGCTGGCCACTTCAAAGAAGGTTATATACATGCATGTAATACCAAGAGTCATGGCTCTTGGTCTCCCACATGAGGTGGCACCCCATGATGTGTCCATGATGATTTGGAACATCATCATTGGCTGACCCATGCCAAGTCATCATGACATGGCAATTGGTTAAGTCAAATTTGATCATTCATCTTCCCTCTCAAGTCAAGTCAAACTTGACCTCTTATCTCCCATGGTTGATCAAATCCAACCATTTGATTTAAGTCAATTTAATTTAATGAATCTCTATTCATTAGTTTAAATTGACTCGATGAATCAAATCTAAATTAGACTCATTCAACACTTGAATCAAATTGAGTCCACCTCAATTAGTCTAATTTGGATTACTCTTAATCCAATTTGGTTCGTCACATGAACCTAATCCTCATGGTCCATCATATGAACATAATCTCCATCTAATTGCCCTTTGTGTGTGACCTTATAGATTCTTGTAACATTGGCAATGCTCCTAAACCGATTTAGAAACATAAGAAATGAGCGGTATCTAGCAACACATCATTGCTACCCAAGTTACAAGAATGTTGAGATCCAACATCACCTTTGTGACTATTAATTATGACTCTCACAATATGTGACAATATCCCTCTATCCTTGACATCTAAATTGACCAATTGAGACATAGACTGTGTCATCCTCGGTACAATCTATATCTTGAACTATAAGTAGACTCACTCTAATAAAATGAACTCAATATCTCATATTGACTCATTTGGGCATAGTCATGCACTTAGTGGTCTCACTCTATCAAGAATAATGATGTCACTCCCGTCATATAGGAGGGATAGATCCTATCTACATCACTCACATCGCTCTGCATAATTTGTTACATACCCAGGAATAGCCCTTATAGTCCACCCATTTACGGGTGACGTTTGACGAAGCCAAAGTGTGCAACTCCTTATGTAGGGAACCATGGTGACTTCAGGTCCAAGGACTAATAATCATACTAATAGTCACATGAGAAAGTATATGACACTCATATAACGATCCATGATACTTTCTCATGGCAGGTCATTCAGTATACATTCTCCAATGCATATCCATGACTTGTGAGATCAAGTCATCGAGTTGACCTACATGCTAGTCTCTTCGCATTAACATTGTCCCTGAATGTTAATACTTGACTAGGAATGATTAAGAGTAGTGTTCTCTATATCATCTCATTATCGATTCAACCAATCGATTGATATAGATAAGAACCTTCTACTCAAGGACGTTATTATACTTAGTTATTTGGCACCAATACAAGTAAGTATAATAACCACAAAGAAATACCTTTATAAATAGGAATATGATACAACAAAGTCCATACAACAATCATCACATGATTGGCTCTAGGGCTTTCACTAACAATCTCCCACTAGCACTAGTGTCAATCACTGTAGTATCTAATACCCAATGACCTAGTGTGATCATCATGCTTTTTATGTGCCAAAGCCTTGGTCAAGGGATCTGCGACGTTAGTCTCTGTGGGTACTCTGTAAATCTTCACATCTCCTCTATCGATAATCTCTCGAATGAGATGGAAGCGTCGTAGTATGTGCTCGGTCCGCTGGTGTGAGCGAGGTTCCTTAGCCTGCGCAAACGCTCCATTGTTGTCACAATAGAGCTCTATAGGATCTGCTATGCTAGGAACCATCCCAAGCTCAGTAATGAACTTGCGCATCCAAACTGCCTCCTTTGCTGCCTCTGATGCATCAATATACTCAGCCTCTGTTATAGAATCAGCAATTGTATCCTGCTTCGAACTCTTCCAGCTCACAACGCCACCATTCAAGCAAAACACGAACCCTTACTGTGATCTATAATCATCCTGGTCAGTTTGGAAGCTGACATCACTGTAACCCTTTACAGCTAGCTCCTCATCGCCTCCAAATATCAAGAAATATTCTTTAATCCTTCTTAAGTACATAAGAATATTGTTGACTGCTATCCAGTGACACTCACCTGGATCTGACTGGTATCTACTCGTCATGCTCAAAGCATATGAGACATTAGGACGAGTACATAGCATGACGTACATGATAGATCCTATGGTCGATGCATAAGGGATCTTATCCATGCGGTCTCTCTCCTCTCTAGAAGAGGTATTTTGAGTCTTCGAAAGACTCACACCATGTGACATCGGCAGAAGTCCCTTCTTGGAATTCTGCATGGCAAATCATAGTAATACCATGTCAATATATGTACTCTGACTTAGGCCAAGCAATCTCTTAGATCTATCTCTATAGATCTTGATGTCTAGAATACAGACTGCTTCACCTAAGTCCTTCATTGAGAAACACATCCCCAGCCAAGTCTTCACAGACTGTAGCGAAGGGATGTCATTCCCAATGAGTAGTATGTCATCCACATACAATACTAGGAAGACAACTGTATTTCCATTAACCCTCTTATAGACACAGAGTTCATCTTCATTCTTGATGAAACCAAACGGTTTGATCGCATCATCGAATCGAAGATTCTAACTCCGAGAAGCTTGCTTTAGCCCATAAATGGACCTTTGCATCTTGCATACTTTGCCAGTATGCTGTGGATCTATAAAACCCTCAGGTTGTGTTATGTACACATCCTCAAGTAAGTTTCCATTCAGAAATACAGTTTTGACATCCATCTACCAGATCTCACAATCGTGGTATGCTGCAATAGCAAGCATGATCCGAATGGACTTAAACATCGCCACTGGAGAAAAGGTTTCATCATAGTCAATACCATGAATTTGCTTGAAACCTTTAGTCACCAATCGACCCTTATAGATATGTGTAAGTCCATCCATATCAATATTTCTCTTAAAGACCCACTTACACCCAATGGGTTTGACGCCTTCAGGTGGATCAACCAAAGTCCATACTTTGTTGGTGTATATGGATTCCATCTCGGATCTCATGGCCTCTAGCCATTTCTCATAATCTGGGCTCATCACAGCTTCCTAATAGGAGGTAGGCTCATTCTTAATGAGCATAACATCATCATGGTCAGACAAGAGAAATGAGTATCTCTCAGGCTGATGAGGTACCCTATCAGACCTGCGAAGAGGTAGGTCTACCTGAACAGGTTGTTGTTCCACAACTCTTTGTGCAACAATCTCATCACCCACAACACTTTGTGGTTCCTGTTCAACCTCCATCAAGGCCTCAGTGCTATGGTCCTTATCTTGAATTTCTTCAAGATCGAATGTACTCCCACTAGTTTTTCTAGAAACAAAATTTCTTTCTAAAAATACCCCAGTCTTTACCACAAACACTTTGTGCTGACTGGGAATATAGAAGTAATATCCCTTCGTTTCCTTGGGATATCCAACAAAATAGCACTTATCGAATTTGGGTCCCAGTTTGTCTGAGACTTGACGTCGAACGTAAGCCTCACAACCTCAAATCCTCATGAAAGACATCTTAAGATTTTTCCCTGTCCATATCGTATATGGTGTCTTTATCACATCCTTGGATGGTACATAGTTAAGTGTGAAGGTTGTTGTGTCTAGAGCATATCCCCAAAATGATATAGGAAGATCTGTGTGACTCATCATAGATCGTACCATATCTAATAGGGTATGATTCCTCCTTTCGGATACACCATTCCACTGTGGTGTTTCAGGAGGAGTGAGTTGGGATAGAATCTCACACTCAACTAAATAGTCACGAAATTCATGGCTAAGGTATTCACCACCTCGATCTGATCGAAGTATCTTAATACTCTTGCCAAGTTGGTTTTGTATTTCATTCTTGAATTCTTTGAACTTTTCAAAGGATTCAGACTTTTGTGTCATCAAATACACATAATCATATCTACTGAAGTCATCAGTAAATGTAATGAAGTACCTATAACCACCTCTAGCAGCAACATTGAAAGGGCCACATAAATTACTATGTATAAGTCCTAACAAGTCTGTTGCTCTTTCGCTGTGTCCACTAAAGGGAGTCTTGGTCATCTTACTAAGAAGGCAAGACTCGCATGTCTCATATGATTCAAAATTAAATGAGTCCAGTAGCCCATCCTTATGGAGCTGGGATAAGCGACTCTCATTTATGTGACCTAAGCGACAATGCCAGAGATAGGTTTGGTTCAACACATTTGACTTGAACCTTTTGGTATTTATGTTATAGATGGGGCTCTCTAAGTCTAGAATGTAGAGTCCGTTCATCAGAGGTGCACTATAATAAAACATATCATTTAAATAAACTGAACAATGTTTGTTCTTTATTATAAAATAAAAGCCTTTCTTATCTAAACAAGAAACTGAAATTATGTTCTTAGTCAAAGCAGACACATAACAATATTCATCTAGTTCTAGTACAAGCCCAGAGGGCAGAGATAGAAAATAAGTTCCTACAACAACAGCAGCAACCCTTGCTCCATTGCCTACTCGTAGGTCCACCTCGCCCTTTATCAATGCTCTTCTATTTCTCAGCGCTTGCACATTCGTACAAATGTGAGATGCACATCCGGTATCTAATTAATACCCATGATGTAGAAATAGATAGATTGACTTCTATAACATTTATACCTGAAGTATAAGTCTCACTTCTCTTCTTCTTAAGATCTTCCAGGTATGCTTTGCAGTTGTGCTTCCAGTGTCCAGCTTCCTTACAGTGGAAGCAAGTCCCTTCCTTGGCCACCCCTCCTTTCGGTTTCAGTGTCTTGTCTTTGCCCTTGGCTTGGGACTTTCCCTTACCTTTAGGTTTGCCCTTGCCTTTCTTCTTTTGCACCATCAAAATGGAGTCAGATTTTCCCTTCTTAAGGTTGAGCTCAGCAGTTCTCAACATGCTAAGCATCTCAGGCAGTGGCTTATCAATTTCATGTTGGTGCAGGGGCACCTAAGTCGAACCTATATTTTGATTATGGCAAAAGACGCAAAGTCAAGGATATATCGTTATCTCATGAGCTGAATCAAGTGTGCAGAAAAGTGCTAAAGCTAGAGCTGAAGGCTAGCGACACCCGGAGGAAGCCGCGGTGGTCGGGCGACACTCGAGTGACTTCGGAGGGAGCCGAAGGAATCGAGTGGAAGGCTGAAAGCAAAAGCGACATGGTAAGTATCGAGGTAAGCTCGTGTGTGCGAGCGTAAGTGAGGTCGTATCCTCCTTACAGGGATGGTCTTAAGCGTAGATCCGACCAAAGACATCCCATCGATGGTCTAGGTCGAGATCGGACGATTGAAGGTCGTCGAAATAATGTTTTCTTTGAGCTAACTTTGACTTGCAGCAAGCATCAGTCAACTGCCATCTTGGAGGACTCATCGATCGATCATGCCGAGAGATCAAGACTGATCGATGCCGCCATCACGATCGATGATGATGGCCATCAGTCGACTGATGGTCAAAAGATCATCCTCGAGGAGTCAAGGCTTATCACCACTTTTCAAGGAGATTGTGTGTTCATTTGTGATTGGTTGAAGACCCATTCGATGAGGGGCTCAAAGGCTATAGAAGGAGGTCCTAATCTAGGATTTTCTCAACAATTCTAAGTGCTCAAAAGCCTCCGCAATGCTGCGACTCTTCGACGACTCTACAACAACGAAATGCTGCCAACAACCCTAGCTTAAGTTCTTTTTTTCTAGTTGTTGGTATAATCTTACTTTGTTATTGCTTTCAATATTGTAATTATTTTTAATCGAGGTTTTCTATCGTTGCATTTTACTTAAATAGAAGAGAGGGTTTGTCTCTCTATCTTTTTTCTTTGAAGGTTTTTGTAATCGTCAAACTCCTACCTCCAACGAGGAGGAGTGTTTTAGTGAATTGCCCTCCGTACACGGTCTAGGACCGTTAGGGCCTTGGAGTAGTAGTCGAAGGCTACGAACCAAGTAAAAAAACATCTTGTCTCTATTTGTTTCATTTACCTTTCCGCTGCACTTAATTGTTTTGATACGAACTCGAAAAGAAAAAAAGGTTTTTCGCTATTCACCCCCCCCTCTAGCGAACCGCATCGATCCAACAATTGGTATCAGAGCCGGGGACGCTTAGATTTGGTGAAACCACTAATCTAGCATTTTTTACAGATTTATTTTTTGTTCGTTTAAATTTTTCTCCCGCACTACTAATCCAAGACGAAGTCTTGGTACTCTTCGTTTGGTTTTGTTTTGCAAGTATTCGCTTTTGAAGTAGCCGACGGTAAAACAGGCATAACTTTTCGTATAAGTTGACTCACGAAACGGGCTACCTACCAAAATGAAGCTCTCGGAAAGATCTACACTTATTACCAGGGTAAACCCTCGTAACAGGCTGTCTTCATCTCCAAAAACCATCATTTAGTACCATTTCGGGGACATCGAAGGTTCTAAGTGATCATCTTTTATTTTAGTTGGTTATTTCTCGTTTATTCCTTTTGTTTCTTTTCATTTCCTATATTACTAATCCAAGGCGAAGTCTTGGAACCTTTTTCGTGTTTTTTTTGGTATTTTTTGTGCAAGGTTTCCCTTCCAAATGGCCCATCTCGAGGGTTTAAGCACCGTCCGACCTCCGTTTTACAACGGAGATGATTTCCGTTACTGGAAAGGTCGGATGGAATGCTTTCTCAAAACCCAAATCGAGATATGGATCATAATCCAAATGGGTTTCACACTTCCGACTAACGAAGTGGGTGAATCCTTGGGTTATGACCAATGGACCATTGTGACAAAACGACAAGTCGAAGCCGACGCCAAGGCAACACAAATCCTCAAATGCGGCTTGTCCAAGGAGGAGTTAAATCGCGTCGGCCCCTTCATCAGTGCAAAGGACCTTTGGACAAAGCTAGTGGAGCTACACGAAGGGACCGATGAAGCCAAGGTATGTAAGCGCGACCTTTTATTTAATAAATTATATAATCTAAAAATGCAGGAACATGAAACGGCGATGCAACTCCACGCCCGCGTCCAGGACATAGTCAACAATCTACACGCAATCGGGCAAAAGGTCGAAAACCGCGACCTTATAAGGTATGTCCTAAACTTCTTTCCGAGGACTACCTTGTGGGCATCCATGGTCGATGCCTACAAGGTCTCCAAGGATCTTTCTAAACTTAGGTTAGATGAACTTTTTTCTGATTTTGAACTTCATGAGCAGTCTAACTCGGAACCCGAGAAAGGTATTTCTCTACTTGCAGAACAAAGAAGCAAGGCACCCACCAAGCAAGAAGATGGACTCGAACCCAAAGACGAATCAGAGTCTGAATCCGAAAAGGTGGAAGCAATAGTAAACGTAGTGCAGAAGATCGTTCGGAGGGAAAGGAGGCTACTAAAAAACAAAAAGAGGGCACAATTCAAATCAAGTCAAAAGAAGGCGTTTCATGCAACATGGGACAACGAAGAAGGCGTCGGCATAGCATGCATGGCAAGACCAGAAGAGTCCGAGACCGAATCTGAATCAAACTACAACACCGACTCCGAACTCGAGGACTACTTCGAGAAGCAACTCAAAGCCGAACCGAAAGATAAAATTAAGGTTAGCCGCTCACTAATTCATATGCTTTACAATACGATTAAATTGCTAACTAGAAAATTAGCTAAATCCGAGTCTAGGGTCGAGTCCTTGGTTAAGGAGGTTGAAACCCTCAAAAAAGAGACACCCCTAAACTCTTCGACTAGTCGAGTTCAAGAGGAGGACTCAACTCGAGTTGAAAAACTCGAAGAAGAAAACTCTCTCTTGAAAGGGCAAGTCCAAGAGCTCAAAGCTCGGTTGAACAAGTTCTCGATGGGGTCCAAGAATCTTAACCGACTTCTTGGAACTCAGAAAGCCATGTACAACAGAGCCGGACTACGAATATATCTTACATGTCTATCGTAAACCGTAGTCATCATCGAGTCCAAGCGTGGGTCCCGAAAACTTTATTAAACTCACATATAAGGACCAATAGGTTTTGGATTCCCAAGGATCAAGTTCATTACTTGACCAGACCATATCGATTCAATGATCCAGGGGGAGCTAATACCAAAATAGTATATCCGATAACCTAAACCTTTTATTCTCTTTAGAATGGTTAGATAGGACTATAACTCGTCAATGCTTGATAACATAGTACCAGGACGCGGCGAGATGATAGTACGCTAGGAAAGCGGAGTCTTGTGTATTCGGGCTAGATAAGGCGTATCTAGTTCGGTGCACTTGACCGAGTGGAACTAGCTGAAGCTACCTCGTCGTATCCTAGACTAGTTAGACCAGGAAGTGGTCTTAGGTGAGTCAAGTTACTATTTTCTCGAAATTGGCTTTGTCTAAGGAAGTGGTCGTTTTTCCGATCAAAGAAGGCCCCTGTGCCTCGCCACAACCTGGAAGCCAAGATCTTGAAAAGGTGATTTGATGAGCTTAGGATCAAATCCGAATCTAACGCAAGGTTGACAAGTTTCAAATCATTAAAACTTAATCAAGATAAAATTGGAATCATCTCACATAAACATATAAGGTGAACCAATTCTAAGACACTTAGAATGGGTGAGATGAATAAGGAACAATTTCAATTTACATAATCTTTTCAAAAATGTTATCTATTTTTCAAACTATCGAGCTTAAACGTGTACTTATACTCGGATAAAATTCTAAATATACAACCTTCTAGGTTAATGTTTAGCGCCCCCTAACTCTTCTATACCTTATATATTTGATTAAGGGGGAGAGCAAACTAACCCTAAGGGTTACATATTTTTTTAAAGTTAATAGCATATAAGTATTGTGAAACTCAAAGTTAATTTTATAAGTATTTTGAAAATCAAACTTAGTTTCCAAAAATTACATTGTTGGTGCAAAGGGCTATACCTCGAACCAAATTAAATCAAGACACATGCTTGGACTCATGTTAGATCATCTTTATGCATGCTACCTTTTCTATTAAAAAAACCCCTACTTTTTATATAAAACCCCATACCTTTTTTGATTCATGGAAAAAGGGGGAGAAGAGCATAAGTTAAGGGGGAGAAAATAATTTAAAAATTAAACTTTTGTTTTAAAACTCACCGAAGGTTATCTTACTCATTTTCTGCTTTATATTTTCCCTTAACTTTGCATAAATTTGCCATAGGATCAAAAAGGGGGAGATTGTTGGTGCAGGGGCACCTAAGTCGAACCTATATTTTGATTATGGCAAAAGACGCAAAGTCAAGGATATATCGTTATCTCACGAGCTGAATCAAGTGTGCAGAAAAGTGTTAAAGCTAGAGTTGAAGGCTAGCGACACCCGGAGGAAGCTGCGGTGGTCGAGCGACACTCGACTGACTTCGGAGGGAGCCAAAGGAATCGAGTGGAAGGCCGGAAGAAAAAGCGACATGGTAAGTATCGAGGTAAGCTCGTGTGTGCGAGCGTAAGTGAGGTCGTATCCTCCTTACGGGGATGGTCTTAAGCGTAGATCCGACCAAAGACATCCCATCGATGGTCTAGGTCGAGATTGGACGGTCGAAGGTCATCGAAATAATGTTTTCTTTGAGCTAACTTTGACTTGCAGCAAGCATCAGTCAACTGCCATCTTGGAGGACTCATTGAATCGGTCGATCGTCGGAGTCGATCGGCCCGATCTTGCCATCAATCGACTGATGATGGCCATCAGTCGACTGATGGTCAAAAGATCAGCCTCGAGGAGTCAAGGCTTATCACCACTTTTCAAGGAGGTTGTGTGTTCATTTGTGATTGGTTGAAGACCCATTCGATGAGGGGCTCAAAGGCTATAAAAGGAGGTCCTAACCTAGGGTTTTCTCAACAATTCTAAGTGATCAAAAGCCTCCGCAACGCTGCGACTCTTCGACGACTCTACAACAACGAAGTGCTGCCAACAACCCTAGCTTAAGTTCTTTTTTTCTAGTTGTTGGTATAATCTTACTTTGTTATTGCTTTCAATATTGCAATTCTTTTTAGTCGAGGTTTTCTATCGTTGCATTTTACTTAAATAGAAGAGAGGGTTTGTCTCTCTATCTTTTTGCTTTGAAGGTTTTTGTAATCGTCAAACTCCTACCTCCAACGAGGAGGAGTGTTTTAGTGAATTGCCCTCCATACACGGTCTAGGACCGTTAGGGCCTTGGAGTAGTAGCCGAAGGCTACGAACCAAGTAAAAAAACATCTTGTCTCTTTTTGTTTCATTTACCTTTCCGCTGCACTTAATTGTTTTGATACGAACTCGAAAAGAAAAAAAGGTTTTTCGCTATTCACCCCCCCCCCCTCTAGCGAACCGCATCGATCCAACATTTCATTCATGTTGTAATTCATGAAAAATTAATTGTAGCTTTGTGGCAAAGATTGCAAGATCAAATCAGTGGCCAGCTCTTGGCCAAGTGGGAATCCTAACCTCTGTAGGTTTTCTATGTACCCAATCATCTTGAGTACATATGGACCTACGGGAGTCTCATCTTGCATCTTGGACTGAAACAGTGCCTTAGAGATCTCATATCTCTCGTGCCTTGCTTGTCCTTGATATAGTTGACGAAGATGTTCAACCATATCAAAAGCATTCATGAACTCGTGTTGCTTCTGAAGCTCAGAGTTCATGGTCGCGAGCATGAGGCATGACACATCTAATGCATCATCTTGATGCTTCTTGTAAGCATCTCGGTCAGCTCGCGAGGTAGTGGCAGGAGGTGCCTCCGAAATGGGCTACTCCAAGACGTACAATTTTCTTTCTTGGGTGAGAATGATTCTCAAATTCCTGTACTAGTCCGGGAAATTAGCTCCATTAAGCTTGTCATTCTCAAGGACAGAACGCAGGGAGAGAGTGTTTGTATTTGTCGACATGGTAATCTACAAAATACACAATGAAAAAATTAATATCATATTTCATTTATCATTTAATTAGAGCTTTAATCAAATGATGCTCCCACTGAATTATAGGACTTTTGTAGAATTGAGTCATGAATGTGGTCAAACCACATTACTAGATTCATACAAACTAGCTATAATTCTCTCGGGTCAAGATCCACATCATACTACGCCTTGAGTTAGCATTTGGTTAAATCGCCCAAGACTTAGTATGATAGGTAGGTAACAAATTACCGATTACATCTCTATGCTACTCTTGTTTATAGGATCAAGATCCACATTTACAAAAGTCCTTGAGTTAGCTTTGGCTAAATCACCCAAGATTTAGTGTAAATGTAATCTTATCCTACCTTTCCAACCGTTAGAATATGCCTATAGTTTTACTCGATCCAATTGAGTTAACTAGTTTTACTCAATCTAATTGAGCTTATTCTCACCCAAGCTGTGATAGGCGGGACCAAGATTGTCCCTCCGCACCCTACCAAGATAATATGTGTTGCTCTACTTTGGCAAATTCAACAACAACAAATGATCGAGGTAGTGATGGGTATCAAAACTTGGTAGGCATTTTCGAGTTGATTCGATTAAGATCTAATCTAATCGTGAATGTGTATCATATACGCATTAAGACCTTTATTACCCTACACTAGCATACATCACATACATACAAGCAAAATATACTAGCATGCATCATATACATACTAGCATGCATCATATACATACAAGCAAAATTTACTAACATACATCACATACATACAAGCAAAAACAAATATATATATATATATATATATATATATATATATATATATATATATATATATTGTGATGAGGTCATGGCCCTACTACGATCTTCTCAAGCCAATGAGAAGATCGGACGGTCAACCTAGGGTTAGCGGCTTCTCCATGTGCCTCCTTTGACCACCATGTGTCGTCGGCACCCTCCTCGTAACTCCGTCTACTAGTGGACCTTCCACCGCTCTATTTTTGTACATTACAAACATGAAACTCGAGTTACATTCGAGTCTAGAACTATTTACAATTGGAATATTAAAAGGAGAGGCACGACGCGCAGATCGCATGCATTATACAACATACACAACACAAAAAATGGTGCGCAAGTCGTATTATGAATTATAACACATTTATCCAATCACAATGAGGTTCTTGGGCTATGACCATCACATTATTATACATAATTCTAAATTATGTATTTTTCTAAAATTTCTATAATTTTTCCTAATTTTTTTCAATTTTATGATTCACATCTCCGTAACGGTCCCGCTAAGCAATTTTCGGGCGCGATCGCGGGACAATGCCCCTTGCGGGATTAGGGGCAGTGCCTCTACTCGCAAAATGAATATCATGAGTGTCCCATCTAGATCTTACAATGCCTTAAATCACTGTCCCAAAAGACTAGAGCAAGAATTCGCCGTTTCAGAGAGTTTTTCTCGGTGGTGGAAGCTTACAAGTGTCCCAACACTTGTTGCTTCGACTCTTTGAGAAAAATATCCAAAAAAATCTATAAAATAGGAAATTTACAGAAACTTATAGATCTGTGATTTTTATATCTAATACAAAAAATTACAAAACTAAACACAAACATGCTTTGCATGTGGCTCTGATACCACTGTTGGACTATCCGAGCCACAAAAATCACTTTTTGCATTGCGAAAACCTAGGAAGTCGGCCACGGATCTCTGATATGGGAGTGGCAAGCTAAGCATACAGACTCCCCGTTGATCAAATCACTACTACATATCCGGGATAGTATCCTTATACATGCAGGGGGTCCAGTGGCTACAGCACACACACTTGTCAGTTGGGTTGACCGGGGCAAAGGAGGGGTGAGAGTGGCTTATGATCATTTCAGAGAGAGCAGGCCAAGGAAGGCTTGGGCAAGGACGGTTTGGCAGAATTATATCCATCCAAGACACCAGTCCACACTTTGGCTACTTGCTCACCGGAGACTTCCTACCCAAGACAGGCAGGAGTACCTGGAGGATCGGGTATGTGTTTTCTGTAGAGGCGATTTGGAGTCACAGGACCACCTCTTTTTTAGATGTCAGCCGATTAGCCTGTTGTGGGGTCGATTGAGGTCATGGTTGCACATGAGACCCCCGATGATCACATACCGACGGATGTTTCAAATTTTCAGGAGTCACTACAGAGGTACCTCTACTTTGACCAGGGCACGACACTTGGCTATAGCCGCCATGGTACATTTTGTTTGGCGGGCAAGGAATAACATTAGGTTTGATGGAGCGCAGTGGGATCCAGGGTTAGTGTTGCGGAGGATCCAGATCCATGTATACCGCTCACTAGAGAGCCACTTCGATGTACATTGAAAAAAAACGTTTATAGATAGGGTTTCCAAACCCTAACCCCCATTTTTGGGGTTTGGTGTTTTAGGGTTTAGGGTCCCTAAACCCTAACCCTCCGGAAAAAAAATGTTTATAGATAGGGTTTCCAAACCCTAACCCCCATTTTTGGGGTTTGGTGTTTTAGGGTTTAGGTCCCCAAACCCTAACCCTCCGAAAAAAAAGGTTTAGAGGTAGGGTTTAGAGATAGGGTTTCCAAACCCTAAACCCCATTTTTAAGGTTTGGTGTTTTAGGGTTTAGGGTCCCCAAACCCTAACCCGAAAAAAACGTGTTGAGTTAGGGTTTCCAGCCTTTGTAGAGTTAGGGCACGGGTTGGAATAGTGCCCTGGGCACTATTTACCCCAGGGCACTATTCCCCCTCTTTTACTTTAAAAAAAAAAAAGGCAAGAGCTTCCAGGCGCTGGTTGGAATAGTACCCAGGGTACAATAGTGCCCAGGGCACTATTTACCCCAGGGTACTATTCACCCTCTTTTATTTAAAAAAAAAAGAAAGGCAAGGGCTTCCAGGCGCCGGTTCGAATAGTGCCCTGGGCACTATTTATCCCAGGGCACTATTCCCCCATTTATTAAAAAAAAAAAAAGGCAAAATGCACGAGTGGGAATAGTGCCCTGCTATTCCCCCATTTATCTCGGAAAAAAAAGGCAAAATGCATGGGTGGGAATAGTGCCCTATTCCCCCATTTATCTCGAGAGAAAAAAACGCTATGTTGGATTTTGTGAGCTTGTTTGGACCTTTGGCTTTTGATTAATTTGTGCTCTTGATGAGTGGTAGAGCTTGGATTGATGAGAGGATTTTGAGGTGATGGTGAATAGGTCCACCAGGATGACCTATCTAGTCCACAGATAATGGTTGTGCTAAAGACACATCAAATTCGTTGACGGCTGAGGCTTTGCCAAAAAGCCTAGAGTAGGTGAATAGGCCCACCTGAATGGCCTATCTAGTCCGTAGTAACGGCCACGGTAAAGACACATCAAATCCGTTGTTAGCTGACCACTTGCTTAAAGTGGATTTTGCGAGGAGTGGTACAGGAGGAGGATGGCCACATTAGGCACAGTACATGGGGATCTGCTGGCACATATGCGGAGGATTGACTGGCACACCCAATCAGAGAGGATGGACACTGGTCGACACATGATCCCTGACGTCAGTAAGGGATGAGAGCATGACCAGATTGAGGGATATGTTTCATCAGGAGGGTTTTTTGTATGAATGTTAGTGCAGTACCCGACTATGGCTCCTTGCTCAGATCTGACATTTCGTCAGACATGACCGGTGCTCGGACCTAGGTGTACGGTTGTGTTGTACTTTTATTTGATGATATATATATTTACTTGTTCATCAAAAAAAAATTACATGTACGTGTTTAGAAAACCTAGATCTACCTTAAATCTACATGAAAGGAGCATTACCCTTGATGTGACGCCCTTCGCTTATCCCACTCGTCCAAACGGTTTGTCGGAACTCGAGAGTGTCAAGTGTACACTCCTCTATCGGTATCCACACAAGCAATAGGTGGAGAAAAGTAACCTAGAGTGTGCTATCACCCTTAGAAGCTCACGGCAAGGATGAGGGGGAGAGAGCTTGAGAAGAGAGGAGGAAGAAGATGAAGTTACTACTCTTAACTTCACACGAATGCACAAACATTAAGGCGGTCGGCCACTTCAAAGAAGGTTATATACATGCATGTAATACCAAGAGTCATGACTCTTGGTCTCCCTCATGAGGTGGCACCCCATGATGTGTCCATGATGATGTGGAACATCATCATTGGCCGGCCCATGCCAAGTCATCATGACATGACAATTGGTCAACTCAAACTTGACAATTCATCTTCCCTCTCAAGTCAAGTCAAACTTGACCTCTTATCTCCCATGGTTGATCAAATCTAACCATTTGATTCTAGTCAATTTAATTTAATGAATCTCTATTCATTAGTTTAAATTGACTTGATGAATCAAATCTAAATTAGACTCATTCAACACTTGAATCAAATTGAGTCCAACTCAATTAGTCTAATTTGGATTACTCTTAATCCAATTTGGTTCATCACATGAACCTAATCCTCATGGTCCATCATATGAACATAATCTCCATCTAATTGCCCTTTGTGTGTGACCTTATAGGTTCTTGTAACGTTGGCAATGCTCCTAAACCGATTTAGAAACATAAGCAATGAGCGGTATCTAGCAACACATCATTGCTACCCAAGTTACAAGAATGTTGAGATCCAACATCACTTTTGTAACTACTAATTGTGACTCTCATAATATGTTACAATGTCCCTCTATCCTTGACATCTAGATTGACCAATTGAGGCATAGACCGTGTCATCCTCGGTACAATCTATATCTTGAACTCCAAGTATACTCAATCTAATCAAATGAGCTCAATATCTCATATTGACTCATTTGGGCATGGCCATGCACTTAGTGGTCTCACTCTATCAAGAATAACGATGTCACTTCCGTCATATAGAAGGAATAGATCTCATCTACATCACTCACATCCCTCTGCATAATTTGTTACACACCCAGTAATAGCCTTTATAGTCCACCCATTTACTAGTGACTTTTGACGAAGCCAAAGTGTGCAACTCCTTATGTAGGGAATCATGGTGACTTCAGATCCAAGGACTAATAGTCATACTAATAGTCACAGGAGAAAGTATATGACACTCATATAATGATCCATGATACTTTCTCATGGCGGGTCATTCAGTATACATTCTCCAATGCATACCCATGTGTCAACTTGATATCTCATATCCATGACTTGTGAGATCAAGTTATCGAGTTGACCTACATGCTAGTATATTCACATTAACATTATCCCTGAATGTTAATACTTGACTAGGAATGATTAAAAGTAGTGTTCTCTATATCATCTCATTATCGATTCAACCAATCGATTGATATAGATAAGAACCTTCTACTCAAGGACGTTATTATACTTAGTTATTTGGCACCAATACAAGTAAGTATAATAACCACAAAGAAATACCTTTATAAATAGGAATATGATACAACAAAGTCCATACAACAATCATCACATGATTGACTCTAGGGCTTTCACTAACACATAACCCCAGTCGACTGGTAAACCTGAAACATGAAGTTTAATCCAAGTACAATCTCCTCATACTTAATTGACCACCTTAACCTAGACCTAAGCCTTTTAGCCACCTCCATCAGCCTCATGCCTCTCGGATCTCTCGAGTTCACGACTCTTTATCATTCGCATTAGCCTTCGGGTGCTTCCATTGACAATGTCATGCTAATCGAGTCCTTTACCAAGGTTCATTTGGACTTATGTCGCGAAGACCATATGCTTGGACTTTACGCTGTCAAAATCTTACCCTTGGACTTCCTTGCCAAGATCTATTTGGGCTTACGCCGTCAAGATCCATGCTTGGACTTTACGCCACCAAACCTACCCTTGGACTTCCCAATTGCCAAAGTTTACTTGGACCTTGCGCCGCCAAGACTATACCTTTGGACTTTACCATTGCCAAGTACTGATGACTTGGACTTTCTTTGCCAAGATCATTCTTGAACTTTCCTTGCCAGCTCCATATTGAACTTTCCAATTGCCAAAGTTCACTTGGACTTTATGCCGCCAAGACTTCATACTTGGACTTATGCTGCTAAGACTTTACCTTTGGAATTCCTTTGCCAAATATTCATATTTGGACTTTCCTTGCTATCCAAACTTGGACTTCTGAGGTTGATTGCTCCAACAATCTCCCCCAAATAATCTTCCCCATATGACTTTGGATATCCCAATTATCCACTAATTATATGGTCAAACCATATTGTGAAACAATGGTCAATCCATTGTCAAACATCAAAATACTACTCGAGTCCCACTTGAGTTTGGTCAACATTAACTCGGGACTAGTTGCACCAACACATCATGTCTTCCATTTTTTTAGGGTCTTTTCTAATTTTTCAAGTTTTGACGTTAAAACTTGATTTTCTTTTACTAATAACCCAATTTTTGACTTTTCATTATATTTTTGAACATTACTTCTCTTCCTCGCCATATGTCTAGATTTCTTAGGATTATTACCTAGGTTATTCTTATCTTTAGGTAAGATAGTCTTAAAAGTATTCTTAGGCCTAATATTACAATGTTTAGCACCTAAACAAAAATATTTGTTTCTAGTATACTTTTGATCATGAACAATTACAAGCAAATTATGAGTATGCTTTTTATCATGACATAAAGGAAGAGCATTATTAAATGATACCTTGAGCTTTGACTTAGGTGCTCCCCCTACATTTGAGCTTCCTATTTTGTCCTTCCTAGGGTGACTCCCCCTTGGACATTGACCCTTATAGTGACCCTCTTGTTGACATCGGAAGCACACTATGTGCTTCTTTCTCTTGCGAATTGGGGCTCCGATATCCTTAACCTTCTCCTTCCCCTTTGGCACTACGAGAGTCTTCTTCTTGATCAATTCAAGACACTTACTTTTATAGTGTCCTACTTTCCTACAATTACAGCTTGTAATATGATTTTTATTTTTAATAAAAGCATTTGAGTTACCTATAAGGGAAATTTGAACTTGTTCTTCATTGGCCTCATCCCCAGACGTAGAGGGTTCCTCTTGCTCTAGTGTCGATAGTGTACTCTCCCCTTCAATTCTAGAAGTGGAGGCTTCTTATATTTCTTCTACTGACTCGGATGTCGAATAGTTTTCAACCTCCGATTCTTCACACTCTTGAGTCGATGAGCATTCCTCTTTGGCTTTCTCCTTATCTTGTGCCAGTGAGGGATCTTCAAAATGCTCAATCAATTTGCTCCATAATTCCTTAGCATTGCTAAATTCTCCTATGCAATATACTAAATCCTTAGGTACTGAAGTACCCAACATTATTGCTACCTTTTAATCTATCTTGGATTTTCAGATTTGCTCCTCAGTCCACTTCTTTTTCTTGAGGCCTCTTCCCTTCTTGTCCATGGGAGCTTTAAAACCTTCCATCAAGACAATCCAATTTTCAAAATCACACATAAAAAAATATTCCATCCTACCTTTCCAATAAGTAAAGTTTTTGCCATAGAAGATAGGTGGAATGTTGATGTCGTAGCTCAATCCATCATTTGGCAACTCCATCTTCCTCTAGCACTTTCTCTCACAACGGTTAGTCCTTGAAGAGCACCCTCACTCTGATACCACTTATTGGGGACCTTTGAATGCGCTAGAGGGGGGGGGGGGGTAAATAATTTTTTGTCGATTCTTCGATTGCGATCGTATGCTCATCTACAAATAGTTAGTAATACATAGTGGAAACATAAGCATGCACAATAGAAACACAAACAAAAACAAACACAAACACAAGATGTGATTTTACATAGTTTGGAACCCTAGTTCCTACTTCATGGTCGGATTTTAGTGTCTACTCCACTAAACTTTGTCTCCTTCTCGGCAATACACCGGAGGTGGAGAAAATCTCTTACAATATGAATTACAACAGTAATACACAACCAAATGTAAATATAACAAAAAGTACGAAAGAAAACTTTACAAGCACACTTTTGATCACTTGATTACTTTTGGTTGCTTTGGAATGACTTGGGAGGTTTGGAATGCAGCAACAATTTCCCTCCAAGATCTCCAAGAATCAATTGTTCCTTCTTCCTCCACGAGCTCCTTTTATAACTCCAGCTTGGGTTGATTTTCACCTCCCAGTCAATTGACCTTATCTACCAGTCGACTGTGCATAATGTCACTATCGCACAATGGACTAATCCACGTCAGATTATTACTAATCAGTCGACTGCCCTGACCTAGAAGTTGACTGTCATAGCCAATAGTCGACTGTCATCCCTTATGTGCCCATGTTCATTGAAACCAATCGACTATTCAACCCTAGTAGTCGACTGCTAATGATCAGTCAACTGCTCAACCCTAGCAGTCAACTATCAGATTCACAGTCTGTAGTCGAGCCTTAGTCGACTGGGTCTGCCCTAGCCAAACTTAGCTCCCAAGTGTCGAGCACTCTGTCAGTCGACTAGTACACCTCAAACATGAGATATAATTCAAGTATGATCCCCTCATACTTGATACTCACCCTAGCCTAAACCTAAGTCTTCTAGCCACCTCCATCAGTCTCACGCCCTCAAGGTCTATCCGAGTCCTCCATGACTCTTTCACCTTTCGCGTTAGCTTTCAGGTTCTTCCATCATCTTTTTCAAGCCATCGGGTACCCTTAGCCTAGACCTCATCCTTCAAGTCACTTCCATCAACCTCAAGCCCTTGCTTCGAGTCCATGAATCCTCACCCTTGGCTCTATCATTCAAGTGCTTCTGTCGACCTTGTCATGCTAATGGCTCTCCTTTGCCAAGTCTCTAAACTTGGGCTTTCGTCGCCAAGACTACACTCTTAGACTTATTCAACCAAGACTATACCCTTAGACTTTCCTTTGTCAAATATCCATATTTGGACTTTCGCCGTCAAAACTATACACTTGGACTTACAGGGGCAAGACTACACTCTTGGTATTTTTTTTGGCCAAGTATTCATACTTGGACTTTCCTTACTAAGAATCCATTCTTGGACTTCTCCATTGCCAAGTATCCATACTTGGACTTTTCTTGCCAAGAATTCATTCTTAGACTTCTCCATTGCCAAGTTTCCATACTTGGACTTTTCCTTGCCAAGTCTCCAAACTTGGACCTCCACTCGAGTCTCACTCAAGCTTAGTCAACCTTTGACCTGAGGTCGATTGCTCCAACAATCTCCTCATAAAAAATCTCCCCCACATGAACTTGGATGTCTCACACCGTCCACTTGTCATATGATTATACATATGTCAAACATATTATCAACTATATTGACAAATATTAAAATACTACTTGAGACTCACTCGAGTCTTATCAATCGTGATCTGGACCAATTGTACCAATACTATTTATCATTAAGAAAGTATTACTAATTGGAAATATTGAGCTCTCCCTTCATAGCACTATGAGCTCCCCAAGCGTCTTATGCCAAGATCAATCTCTCAAGTCTCCTATTCTCTCGGTCAACTAATTATGAGCTATAATTGGACATAGGCCCCCTATATCAAAACCCCATAATCCTTAGGGTTCAACAGAGCTAGGGTTTAAAGTTTAGAGTTTAGAGTTTAGATGTAAATACTTTAGTAAATACCCAAACCTCAATAATACTAGGGTTTAGGGTTTGAATGATGTCCATCTATAAATATTAAAGCCAATAGTGTTATGACTATCTAATCCTAATCTCTCTTTCTATGAATACCTTCTTTTACATTTTTGTTATATTGCTTCAACAACACTATTGTAATTTAAATATCAAAGGATTAGACAATTGTATGTCTTCTTGTTTGTAAAACAACCTTTATCCCTTACTAACGTATCACATTAGCATTTAATGTGATGGTAAATTTCTATTACATCAGTTACTATGTTGTATCATTTTACATTTATGTGAAACTGTTCAAAATTCAGGTTTGACGCAGGCGGCGTAGCGGGATGGGCGCTAAAAATCTTCCATACTTGAGGTTAGAATAAAGAGGGTAGAGAGAATCAAAGGAGAGGAGGAATTCGCCAACAAAAGAGGATCACCTCTTTATTTAAACGAAAAAATATTATTAATCAAAACTGAATATCTTACACAAGACTAAACCTATATTTAAATATGCTTAGAAAGAGAAGATTTCTTAATGTAAAAAAAATAAACTAACTTTAATAGAAATTTCTTAAAAGTAAGAAAGCTAAAAAATAAACAAACTAAAATAAAAATTTCTTAACGAAACAAAAAAGTAAATATAAAAATTTTTAAAAAAAAAAATTTAAATAGAAAATTCGAACGAAATAAAATTAATAATAAAATATTAATGATATTCTAAATAGCGGCGGTAGTGTGCCATGGTCGTGGTCTGGTCCACGGTTAAGTCGTGGTGGGAACCACGATCATGGACTGATCCACAGTTAGGCAGTGGTGAGAACCACAACTGTGGTGGGGAATACGGACAAGTCGTGGTCCTTACTGGAGGTCCCGTGTCGAGCCATGCAATGATCCACACTCGTGGTGGTGACCACGGATAGGTCGTGGTAGCTTCTAGGAACTCCTTCACGTCTCATCCTAATCCAAAATAAAGGATATCCATGTCAGGGCATCATAGAGGTGTTGAAATCTTTATTTTAGTGCTCAATTTTTCCTCGTCATAATTTAGAAGTAGACGGGATCATATCTTATGATAAAAGTTGATCAAGATGCTGGATACGCCTGCATCAGTCATCCGGGGTTGAAAAGAACTCGATCTCGAGTTCGAACCAGTGTCATCCTCTTCTTTAGAATAAGGACTGATGTTTTGTCAATCATCCACTAGCTCCATCACCGATCGCTTTGCTTTTAAATCCAAAATATTGCTCGGGCAATGTAGGACATAGGTGACTTTCTCTTGTGCGATCATCTCTAAATACCTAGACATATAAATGAAAGAAGAGGTAGAAGATATCAAAATACGAGTGAGATCCTCTCGCTAGAGTATAATCTTCTGTCGTTCGATATAGGTATTTTTTTATCCATCGTGTATAGCTTCGTGATCAGGTGAGGAAGGTGGTGTAGGATCGAAATACTCTGAGAGAGGGGGTGAATCTCGGAGGTTACAATTTTCTTTAGATTTTAAAACTTATATTTTATATTTTGAAATCATTAAAGAGTATACAGCGGAAATAAAATAAGATAGAGGCAAACTTATTTTACTTAGTTCACAACCCTAACCGGGTTGCTACTCCAAGGCTCGTAGCTCTTCCGAGAGCTACCTCGATGGACAATCACTATATACCCTCTGACTCGAGAACTCTTGACTTCGGAGGGGTTCGTTTTTTACAAATAATTAGATATAGGTAACACTCTACCTTCTCTTTTGAAATTGAGTACACAAAGCAAAAAATGAATACAAAAAATAAGAGCTAAGTAATGTTGGGGGATCGAATGGCCGGCTAGAGGGGGGTGAATAACCCTCGTTCGTTGGATGTCGTAATTCGTTCGTTCTGATTGCGTTGCTTGTCTACGATTGTCGTTAGTGCAGCGGAAACAATAAAACAATAATAATACTAACAACAAATAAGCACACGCAAACACACATGATATACGTGGTTCGGAACCGAATGGAGTCCACCTTATCCCTCGGCCTACGTCCCTCGGATGCGCCAAGCGCACGACTTCGCAACGCCATCCTTCGCGTCTCATGCCCTAGAAGTATGCTTCCCTTTGGGCTCACTCCATTCACTCCCCATCCGGCAGTCCCTCGGATGCACCAAGCGCACGGCTTCGCAATGCCATCCTTCACTGACTCAAGGACCCGAGCCTAGTGAACTTGCCAAGTTCTCAAGACTCCCCAAATGCACCAAGCGCACGGCTTCACAATGCATTTCTCACCAAGCACCAAGCGCACGGCTTCACAATGCTTTGGATTTCCCATGCCGAGCACCAAGCGCACGGCTTCGCAATGCTTTGGACTTTCCCATGCCAAGGCTTCCCCCTTGGACTTCCACACCAAGCTCCATGCTTGGATTTTTCATGCCAACCCCATGTTGGACTTTCCCATGACAATCCCATGTCATGAGTTTTGTCTATCATCAAAATACTATCAAGGTACTGCTCGAGTCAACCTGGGCCGATTGCACCAACAAGTAATACCGACACAAATGGAAATTTTGAAGTAAACACAGAGTGTCGGAAATGCGTCTTTGTGGCACTCTACCTTCTCTTTTGAAATTGAGTACACAAAGCGAAAATGAATACAAAAAATAAGAGCTAAGTTATACCGACACAAATGGAAATTTTGAAGTAGGAACGGAGTGTCGGAAATGCGTCTTTTTGAGGAAATGAAGGTGTAGTGGACGAGGATGAATAGAGGCATCACTTCGACGTAGTAGCAGTGTTCTTGTCGAAACTGGTCGAGCATTTATTTTATAAACCTTTTCCAGTCGACTTGAATGCCTTCCAGTCGACTCCACATCAGCCCGTCGATATGGAACTTCTGGTCTTTCAGTCGACTAAACACACTCCAGTCGACTCCAATCACCCGGCTCCACATCGGAAAGTTTACCTCTTCAGTCGACTAAAACTCTCTAGTCAACTAAAACTCTTTCCATCTGCGCCGCTAGAACTTTGATGGATCAATAACTAATCCTGCCAATTGGGTATCCAGTCGACTAACCCATTCCCAGTCGACTGGACTTCAGTCGACTGTAATCCATTCAGAACGGGATTAGCACAAATAGATAATATCAAATATGATAGCAGTAGTAATACTGCTCAATCTCAACTTTTAAATCCCATGCAGACTCTCCGTCGGATCGACGCCCAGCTTTGTCCCCCTACAGAGGACTCGGCCTCACCTCTCCACTTGAGGTTTACCTGTCGAATTTACCATTCTTGACATCCGATCTGACCCACCAGGGCTTCCACCAGTTGTTCGGTCTACCTGACCCAGCTGGACTTTTTGTCGATTGTCCGATCTTCTGACCCAACCGGTCTTCATGCTAAATGTCCGGTCCACTCGATCCATCTGGACTTCATGCCTGGTGTCCGATCCTCCTGATCTGTCAAGACATTTTTCTAACATCCGGTAAACACGACCTACTAAGACTTCCTGTTAAGCCTGTACACTTAACTCTGATATTAGAACACAAGGAAGTCCTAACTTTAACTATGGTTCATACATCAAAACCAATGAGTGATGCTCTCTACATCAACAATCTCCCCCTTTTTGATATATGACAACACATCTCCCTCTCTTTAATTCTCTTCTCTCTAATTTTAAATCTTCTCTCTCCCCCTTTAACATACATCAAAATCAAAATTAAGTTCAAAATGCCACAACTTTAAAGTTGAGAATTGAAGTTTTAAACAATTTTTATCAAAAATACTTAAGTTTATCAATACTCCACCTAAATAAGATTTTCTTTCAAAGATGGAATCTCCCCCTTTATCTTTCGGTTTTCAAAGATTCAAAAGATTGATTTTCTAAAATTTTCAAAACTCAAATTTCAAAATTTATCAATGCTCCCCTTAAAATGTTTTTGAAATTCTCAAACTATCTTAATTTTCAAAATCTTTGAAACTCCCCTTAATAAAAAATATTTTTCAAATTTTCAACTTTTAAAATTTCTTAAAATTTTCTAACTCCCCTTAAAAAAAATTCAAAATTTTAATTTTCAAAATTCTAACTCGCCCTTTTAAAAAATTTCAAAACTCCCCCTTAATAAAAATATTTTTAAAATTTTCAATTTTCAAAATTTTCTAACTTCCCCTTAAAAAAATTTCAAAATTTTAATTTTCAAAATTCTAACTCGCCCTTAATAATAGCTAAAAATTTAAATGAACCTTAAAATTTTCAATATGATGCAAATGTGATAGAAAATATGTTCAAACATGAATTCCTAGTCTACCAAGCATAATTCAAATCACAACCAATATTTAAAAGTTATCAAATTTATTAATTAAGTTCAAATAGTAACAACTAGCATAACAGTCTTAGTCAGAAGAGGAAGGTGGATGAGGAGGAGGTGGATGACCCATGCTCCAAGACCTAAGAAACTCCATCATCTCTCGATGATCCTCTCTCTGTGCCTACAACATCTGCATTATCTCAAGATGACAAGCCTGATGTTGTTGCTCCTAGCGTTGTATCGCATCCTCCAATCTGGATAATCTCTCTGCAATAGTAGGAGGTGCTAGAATCCCAAGAAACGGTGATAGACTGTCGAATCCAGGGGCTTCCTGATGCTCAAACTCGGAGTGGTGCTCGGGGTCAATCTCAGGCTCAAGCTCCTGCTCCGGCTCAGGCTAGGGTTGGGGCGAGGGTCATCTCTCTTCCATGCTAAGATATTATTCTCATCTAAACCTATTTTAGCTAAACCAAATTGCCTAGAACCTATCATGTCATACTTAGTAAGTTGTTTGATGTTACCTATGGCAACATCAAACCCTAATATGGCTAGTAAAGATGTGATGACATGGCAGTAAGGCAAATGTGTCTTCCTGCTAGTAACTGACCTAGAATGATGAATGATAGAATAAAACATCTGTAAATTAATGTCTAAATTTAATCTATGACTAAGTACATAAAGTAGAAATGAATGATAGGGATGCATCATAGCGATGTCCCTAGTGGTGAGTGGCAAAATACAGTTCACTATAACTCGATACAGGGCATAGTCCTATACTATAAGTCTAGTGGAACTAAACATACTCACAGATGGAGTCCTCTCCTTACCAAATAAATGCAAGTGAATCCTATCTAATGTAATGTGCGAATAGGGGTCACCGTATGGTAACTCCATGGATGGAAAACATGCAATTGGACATGATGAATGCATGAGTCCTAGATGTTCTCTCAACATAAAGTGGGTAAAAATAAAATCCTTACCCTGTACTCTAGTCGAATATGCAAGATCATCAATTTTACTAATGTTATTGAAAAACTCTGCACATAGATCTATGTTGATAGAGTTTTTACAGTAAACTAATTTCTCTAATTTGTAATGCGTTATGACCTTCATACTAGGCATGCATGATTTACTAAAAAATGATTTACTAATTTATCTAGTAGGCATAGGAGTATAAAGCGTGTTTTCAAATCTAATCCTATGCCCCACAGTAGGAAACCTAAGGTCCATACACGGAGTAGATGATTCAGCCACAACAACTCTTCTTTTACCCCTAATTAAATTGCAACTATTTAATATTTATTAAAAATAATAATTGAATTTAGAGTTTAGAATTATTACCTCGGTATTATAGTTAATGTTATTAAAGAGATATGATGACCTAGATGCTTCGGAGGGCTGAAAATAGGATTTTCGCGGTGGATTTAGGAGGTTGTGAGTTGATTTGGCATTGTCTTTGTCACGCCCCGAGAGCATGCCGAGCCGAAAATCAAATGGACGGCACCTCCCCTGTACGTGGCAACATTTCGGGTTAATACAAGGCCCGTAGGCCCACAACAACAATAATATATATAACAAACAACAAATAACAGCAGCGGAAATAAAGATCGCATACCCACAACATACATAACAAAAATATACAGGTGTACACCACCTGACAAGTCCACAGTCAAAACCGTAAATAACACAACGACATCACGACAAGTCCATAACAAAACAAAGGTCCATGACATAGGACCAAAATCCATAACTCATAAACAAGTCCATACATAACCAAAAATGAACTCCTCGGGAGACTCGAAAAACAGAGATGGGATGGATCGTAGCAGACTCCAAGTCGTCACGGTCGTCTACATACCGGCGACGAAAAACCTGTGGTCGAGGTGGTGAGTAAAACTCAGCAGGTAATCAGAGAAAACATGTAAATATATGTATCAATATTACATGTCATTCAACAGTTTAATCTACTAGTACAACAAGTATACATCAGCATAACTATAGATATGCATGCATATACTAAATAAACTGAACATCAACGATGACATACTGGCAATACTACTCTATCCCGATCCAACTCTGGGCATATAATCACATCATAGGGTATAACAAGATAGTACTAACACAATATCCTAACTTTGAGTCAAGGGTATCGTGAATATCCGATAGGTATACAAGTATCAGCCTACTACCATACAGGAAATGCAGTATCATGTATGAATATGTACAAACAAATGCAACAAGCATAGTATATACAAATGCATCATCAAAGTGAGTATACATATAGATCAGATTCTGTATGTATACTAATCACCATCATCCATACATATATATACAAGGTGTATGTATATATATATAACCATATGCAAAACACTGTATGATAAGAATGCAACATGCATGGTCATGCCCGCCACCCCAACTAGCTATCACGACCCGGTGTGGCCTAGGGTGGCACGACATGACAACTATCCCGACTCACCGCCACCACTCGAGTGACCGAGTTGGGTAGTATGATCAAGTAGCATATGAAGCGTAAGTAGCTCGCTACGCAACGGGTCCCCGCTGCGCCACTCCGACCGACACGCGCCCGAGCGGTCGAGTGCCACGCACCTGTGACAATCAAGACGCAACTCCAACAACCATCGTCAATAATGGTAGAGTGCGGCACAACAAATGTTATGCCCTCACACCAGTTACTCCTCTGGAAGTAACCTGGGAGGCAGGATGACTGACGACTCTCTCTCAACCCCAAGGGGAGACGATGTCGTCAGTATACATGCAATGACATGAGGGTACTGTCTCACATACAGAACATCTACCCTAGACTCTCTGTTCAACAAAGAGTCACACCCAATTGATCAGTACACTCTCTATCCTGTAGAGAGTCACTCATCTAATCAGGACAAGCTAGGACCATCTATCCAGAGCGACACATCCCACGACTCACCTGACCATTTACACAACCCGTGGTTGGTAAATAAAGGTGCAACATACAGGTATGGAATGAGTCCTACATTTAGGGCCATACTTATCTACAGAGGACCTTTTTTCCAAATTTACAATTTAGGTCATCCTCCGTACTCTAACATCTACACCCTACTAAACAGTTAAACCTACTTACATCGCATCTGTAACTTCTAGATCATGCTAGGGAATATGTGTTATCAATAATCGAGCACACATATATATCAACGATAAGTTCAAGCATACGATAAACAGAGCATGGTCAAGGTAATATGAACACCTAAGGTTCATATCTATGTCTAAATCTGAAAATCATTACATCTACCCGACCAGTGGAAATTACCTACCTGCTAAATAGCTCCGTGAAATAATATCTTCACGTCCATGGATCTGCCTCGTATCCACGTCCTGCACATATCAAACATTAAGATTAAGTGCAAGCATACAACGAATGATCAAATCGAATCTTACATCAATTTCGTATTCCAATCTACTAGATTGATCTAGTTATCCAATTAACCTAATCACATCTTAACCCTTAGATTAGTCAATTCAATCAGGTAGTAGTGTAATCCTTTACACTTCATTTACTAATCATATTTGATCTATGATTACTTCACAAATAACACCACTGTGACATATCACATCGAATCAATAACCTTATATAAATCTGGCTTACCTTACAATTTCTTCAATCACCCAGCTCATCAATCCTTCTTGATCCACATTTGAAGTATTAAATCTGTAACGATCATAGCAACTTAGAAACCATCCCCAATTCATATCAAATCCAGATCTATCCAAATCCATCTTACCTTGTGTTAATTCAATATCAACGGCTTCAATCAACCCCAGATTACTGAAGTGAAACCACCAACATAACACAACAATGATGCAACCCTAAAATCACCAATCCATTCTCAACCGAGGATGTCACAGTCGTCCTACCTCTTCACCTCACAGTCAATCAACAGAAATTCACACCACATCTGTATCAATTGAACAAAACAACCAACATAGTAGAAGGAGGAGAAAGAAATCACAGATCTTACCCCTGAACTCACGGTCAAACTTGGAAGATGACTGCCCTCTCAATCGGTAACACCACCGGGAAGATCAAATTCGTCTACTGCTGGAGCTCACAAGTCGCCGATGGAGGGATCAAGGGCCGCGGTAGAGAAGATCGACAACAAGTTGGCTCAGTGGCAGTGGAAGTCATCCCATGCACCGAAGAAATCTTGACGGTTGGAGGAACTCGCTAATGGTCGACCATCGGTGGTCCTCTGCTCGAGGCGACCAACTGGCGAAGCACTCGACTATGGCGGCAACATCGCCAACCCACTCGAGCAGAGAAATCGATGAAAACTGGGATGGTCGGCGCCCGCCTCTAGCCGATCTCCCGCGAATCGGTGTGGCCAAGAGCGGGGACGATCGGCGCCGAGTGAAATCGAGAGAGGACCCGTGATAAGCCTAGTGTGGAGATCGGCGCCCGATGACAACCGCTTCCTTCGCGGCGATGGAGCAGCAGCGGCGTGGCCGACGCGCAAGGGAGACGGCGACGGCGAGGCGACTGGCTTGTGGGCATCGGCGATCGAGAGGAGCTCGCGATGACAGCGGCAGCGGCGTGGCCGGCGCACGAGGGAGACGGCGACGGCGAGCGGAGAAGAGGCAGATCGGGCGTCGGCGGCGAGTGTGCGAAGGTGGGGGCTGCCGGCCGACGCGCAAGGGCGGCGGCGCATGAGCGATGGCTGCAGCAGAGGCAATCGACGGGGCATTGTCGGGCGCGCGAGGGAGAGAGGGGAAGGAGAAGAATCGCGAGGAAGAAAGGATCGGTAGGAAGAGGAACGGCGCTATGGGAAATAAGGGAAACGGAAAGAATATAAAGGGTTTAAATTAAACCCATTAATTCCTTGCAGATAGTCTAAACAGGCTTTACAAAAGCCTATCCGCTTTATCCCCATAAAATGTCCATAAGACCTCCGTTTAATTCCAGAAAAATTTCTAAAAATTTCTGAAAAATCCCACAAGATATTTTATCAATTACCAAGGAATATTTTTATTTATTTATATTTTTTTTTCTCCGGTATTTTACAGTCTTAGTGATGTTCTTATAGACGGAATCCAGTCGACTGAAAATAGATCAGTCGACTAAATTAGAGTCGACTGGACCTGTTTCAGTCGACTGTAATTAATTCTACCATTTACTGTGATGCCCAACTTTTATCTACCATTTCATTTCAGTCGACTGAATTAGTTTCAGTCAATTAAAGTCACGTTTTTACCTTCCCGAGGCTTGGAGGCAACTGAAGCTGATTCATTCGACTCTTTTCGAGTCGACAGAAAATAGTCCAGTCGATGAAATCAATTAATTTTAATTTTTATGTTTAATTTGGTTTAGTTGATTTTATTAGGTTAATTTCGTTGATTGATTTAATTTAATTTAATTTAATTGATTAAGTTCAGTTGATTAAATTGGTTGGGTTGAGTTAAGTTTAAGTAAATTTGTTAAGTTAAGTTTAATTAAGTTAATTTGTTTGTTAAGTTTATTTGTTTAATTTAGTTTAAGTAAATTTATTAAGTTATGTAAATTGTATTAAGTTAATTAAGCTTGATTAAATTCTAAATCATCTCACCCAAGCTAGGTTTTCAATACACGTTACTCCTATGGATTTTATGAGATGAGGATTTCTTTTTATATTAATTAAATTTAATGAGCAATTTCAAAGTTTTTTATACTTGTATTAGATTCAAGCTTTGCTTGAGCTAGTCAAGTAGGTTTTTTCAGCATTGACTTCCAGGTCGTGGAGAGGCATACGACCTTCTTGGATATCGGATGGACCACTTCCTAGACAAAGTCAATGAAGGAATCGAATACTTGATTAACTTTGGACTAAGTCTTGGTCTAACTAGTCAAAGACTTAGTGAGTTAGCTTTGGTTAGTTCCACTTGACTTAGTGCACCAGGTCGTGGCGAGGTACATAGCCTTCTTGGATATCGGAGCAACGACCACTTCCTAGACATGCACTTCGAAGAGCTTCCATACTTACTATCAGTTCACTTCGTCTTAGTACTAGGTTGTTAAAGTTTAAACTATTTTGTTTCCTATCTAGTCCATTCTAAATTAAGCAAGTAAAGTAAACTAAAGCATGTAAGAGTTTAACAAGGAAACAAGCAAAGTGTTAGCTCCCCCTAAGTGATAGCTAGGTTGAGTTTTGTTCACTAAGTGAACTTGATTCTTGGGGACCCAAAACTGATTTGGTCCAACTTGGTTGACTAAGCTAGACTTTGTTAGTGCCTATAAGATCCACATATCTCCATAATGGTATGATACTGTCCACTTTCGGCTTAATCCCTCATGGTTTTATTTTTGGGTTTTATCCAAAAGGTCTCATGCCAATGGAGATATCTTTTTTATCTTATAAGCACATGATCTTTTTCATGTCTTACCAATGTGGGACTTTGATTATATTCCTCATACTCCCTACAATCCGCCCCCCCCCCACCCCAAACGAAGGACCACATTGAGCCCCCTCAAGCTTATCCTTCCTCGAAGGACTTCATCTACTTGATGTCCGATCCTCAACCCACCAAAACTTCCTACCAATTGTCTGGTCCTCCTGACCCAGCTGGACTTCCTGCTAGTTGTCCAACCCTTCTGGCCCAACTGGACTTCCTGTCTGGTGTCTGGTTCTCTTGATGCGGATATGGGAGCTCTACTTCCTTTATTCGAGGTTCATAGCTTGACATAGACCATGACTTTGATACCAATTATTAGTGCCTATAAGATCCACATATCTCCACAATGGTATGATACTATCCACTTTGGGCATAATCCCTCATGGTTTTATTTTTGGGCTTTACCCAAAATGTCTCATACCAATGAAGATATATTTTTATCTTATAAGCACATGATCTTTTCCATGTCTTACCAATATAGTATTTTGATTGTATTCCTCATACTCCCAACAAACTTAGGAACCCATGCTTGGACTCGATTCTTAGTGTTTCAGCTAAGTAATGACATGTATGATTTATAGGAGGATTTAGCTTTGTGTCCGAGTCCGGACTTATTGTACATGGCTCGCTGAGATCCAAGCATCATGTTGAGATACTTGGAGCTCGAAGTGAACATTTCCAATGATCCGGTTATATCTTCTACTTGCCTTTTTATGACCGAGTTCTCTTTTTTAAGCTTTGCAACTTGAGTTGAGTCTCTATCCTTAATTTGGCAAGTCGAAGTCTTCGAGTTGACTTGCTCCTTAAGTACTTGAGCTTCCTTAAGCAGCAAGTCGACTCGATTCTCGGACTTAGCTAACTTCTTACCTATGCATACAATTATATTGTACAACTTATCTTCTAAGGGAGAAGTTAACTTGTCTAGTCCTTCGAAAATGGATGCGGATCTTTGGCTTCTCTTGGACTCGAAATCAGACTCATACTCGAAACTTGACTCGACTCTGGAGCTTGATTCAACCATGAACGCCACGAAGCTTCTCATCATCTCTTCTGTATCCGACTCTTCTGAGGATGATTCGTCCCAAGTTGCCTTAAGCGCTTTCTTCTTTTCCTTTTTTTGGTTTCTCTTCCCTTTTTAGATTTGCGCACTCCGATTTGTAGTGTCCCTTTCCGTTGCACTTGTAGCATGTCACTTTCGATCGTGGTCTCGGCTTATTGTTGACGACTTTCTTAGCTTCCTTCTTCGTAAACATTTTTCTCCAGTTGAACATCTTCCGGACCATATTTACGATTTCCTCTTCTCCGTTTGGTTTCGACTCGTCTTCGGACTCACTTTTCGTTTTTCTTTCCTTTTTGGTCGAACCTGCCACTAAAGCAATACCATTCTCGGTTTGACCCGAGTTAGCTTGTTCATGTAGTTCAAGTTTGCAAAATAATTTATTTAGTCTAATTGTGGAAAGATCCCTGGAAACCTTATAGGCATCAACGATGGATGTCCATAAGGTGTTCCTCAAGAATACCTTAAGTATCAGAGCCCAAGGTTCTGCGATGCCATACAATATTGTTTTTGAGTCGAGTCTTGGATTCTCGGGAGTCGGTATATATTTTTCGGTTTTGGTTTTTGTGAGATGGGATAGACAGCGGCATAAGCTCCGGGCAACACGAAGTAAGTATTCCTGATAATTTATATTTTAGTTAGATGCTTATCTAGACTTGCCAATTGCCACTGTTCGGACTCGTGGTCGGGGCCCATCCATCGAGCAAACGGCGGGGAGGGGACGAGATATCGTTGAGGCCGAGCCTCTTTGCTCAAGCACGCCACCCCTATTGGTGATCCGAGCCTCGAGTCCGGATACACCATCGACTACGCCAGAGCCCACGAGTCCGAGGCTCAATGATAAGTCACGGATACTCGTGTTAGCACGATCAGCCAAGGAGAAGTTCACCTTGTTCCGAGGGGAGTCCGACCCATGGATTGCCCGATCTTGGCTGGAAAATATGGAAGACACCTTCGAGTATATGAACTGCACAGATGTGGAGAAGGTGGGCCTTGCTGCATATCATCTCAGAGATCAGGCTATCACTTGGTGGAAATTACAGAAGACTCTGTTCGGGGAGCGTGGGATTACTTGGTCCAGCTTTAGAGATGCTTTCTGGAGGTAGTACTTTCCTTCGGCGTTTTCTACAGCACGACGTCAGGAGTTTCTAAGCCTGAAGCAAGGTGACCGTTCGGTTATGGAGTACAACGCAGAGTTTACCAGACTATCAGAGTTCTGCTCTCATCTGGTAGCACAGGATTCAGACCGGATGTACCAGTTCACCCAGGGCCTAGCAGCTTATATCAGAGCGAGGATGTCAGGATCTAGCATTACCTCCTACAGGGAGGCATTGGACCGTGCCCTCTTTATCGAGATGACTTCCCAGCAAATCTCCAAGGAGAAAGATATCGAGAAACAGATGACTAAGGGCAAGCAGCAGAACCAGGGTTCAGCTCAGGGGACTCAGAAGAAAGGGGTGCAAGGCCTAGGAATTGAACCCCAAACCTCTAGAGACAGCCAAGCCTTATAGATGCACCCACTAACCAGAAGCCCAATAGGATTATATAGGAGACATCCGATAAAATAAGAACGATGTAGTAGTGAATTTATCTATGTATTTTGTAAACTGTTTGTACTAAAATGTAATTGATGCTAATTGCAGGACGTGGATACGAGACAGGTCCGCGGCCGTGAGGATTTCATTGCTACGAACATTTACAGCAGGTGGGTGATTCCTACCCCGGTCAGGTAGTAATGCATACAGATTTAGATGCATGATCATCTTAAATGATCATGTTACCTTGATCTTGTTCTATTCATCTTATGCTTGATACTTTATCCGTTGGCTTTTAACTCTTTGCTGCTATCATGTTATGTTACCATGATTAGGAGTTATACACATAGATGATGTAAATAACTTAGAATTTGTTTAAGTTAAAAACAAGTAGTAAGGTACGGATGACAACCTGATTGTAAATTTGGCAAAAAGGTCATTCGTAGGTAGATGATGTCTTGAACCTAGAGTTAATTCTAGTACCCCTTAGATTGCATGTTTCTACCGACCATGCATTATGCAAATGGTCGGGTGAATGGTATTTAGGGTGTCGCTACGGACCGGTGGTCCTAGTATGATACGATCAGTTGAGTACGACTCTCTACAGGATAGAGAGTGCGTTGATCTGGTTAGCATGACCCTCTGTAGAGTAGAGAGTCTATGGTGGATGTCTGTTTGTGAGACCTTACATTCATGTCATTTGCATGCACGCTGGCGACGATGTCTCCCTTGTGGTTGAGAGTGTCGCCAGTCATCCTGCCTCCACGGTTACTCATAGGAGGAGTAACCGGTGTGAGGGCAGAGCATTGTAGTGCCGCACTCTATCACTGCAGACGGTGATAGTTGGGTTTGCGTGCCATAGTCCTGCGTGTGTGGCACTCGACCACTCATGGGTAGTGACTGTCGGATTGGCCAACAGCAGGGACCCCCATCGTGTAGCTTGCTCTTTACGCTTATATGCTACTCGATCATACTGCCCACTCGGCCACTCGAGAGTAGTGGTTGGTGTTGAGTTGGGACAGTTGTCATGCTCGAGCCACCGAGGCCACACTGGGGTCGTGGTAGCTTTAGGGTGAGCCGACATGACCATGCATACTGCATTGCCGACTTATGGCATTTTTTTGCATATTACCATATATATACATATATGCATGTATATATATATATGGATGATTGTGATTAGCATACGTATATAGCTGTAGTCTATATATAGATGTGCTTATTGTGATGCTGCATTTGTATGTACTATGTTTGTTGCATTTGTTTGCACATATTCATACATGTTATCACATTCTTCTGTATGGTAGTAGGCCATCACTTGTATACTGGTTAGTTATTCACTGTGATACCCTTGACCCATAGCAGGATGTAGTATGAGTTAGTTCTATTCTTTATACCATATGTTGTGTATATGTGCTCAGGTTGGATAGATGTAGCATAGCAGACGTTCAGGTATGTCTGCAGTTCATATTGACTTTTGGTTAGATGGTATATACATGGATATATATATATTATCATGCTAGAGATACCTGTAGATTTTACTGTCGAAATACATGTGATATTAATGAACATGTTTATCTATTACCTGCTGAGTTTTACTCACTCCCACGGACCCTGGGTTTTTCTGTCGCCCAGGTAACAGGTAGAGATCTTCGTGACGGCTTGGAGCTGCGCCGGCGATCCATCCCATCTCCGCTTTCTGAGTCTCCCGAGGATTTGTGTTTGTCTTATGGATTTTTGATTCTATGTTATTGACTCGAGTTTATGTATGGACTCCGTCGTTATGTTGTGGACCTTGTTTTGTGTCGTTGCTTTATGTACTATTTTAGTACTGTGGTCTTGTCAGGGGGTGTACACCCGTATGTTTTGGTAGATTTTGTTGTGGGTATGTGTTTATGTTTCCGCTGTGTGTTTGATATATTTATATCTGTTTATGATGTTGTTGTTGTGGGCCTACGGGCCTTGTATTAACCCGAGATGTTGCCACGTACAGGGGAGATGCCGTCCGTTTGATTTTCGGCACGGCATACTCCCGGGGGCGTGACATTAAGTGTATACCTAATTATGTCCCTATTTTCTATTTGGTGTCGAATTAAATGTAATCCATTTAAAATGTCTTTTATTCTCATATGAAGTTGACTATAATTTCCATTTTCGTTCATTTTACAATTAAATAGTTTATTAAGTAACATGTCCCATTTAGCTATCCTAGCACTACAAAAAAAACAGTCATTAGCGACGAATTTAGCGACGAATTTTAAAATAAAATTCGTTGCAAAATAAATTAGCGACGAATTTAGCGACAAAAATATTTTTGTTGCGAATAAAGCGTCGCAAATAATAGCGACAAAATTAGCGACGAAATTTTGCGACGAATTTTAGCGACGAAAATTAGGGACGAATTTAAAATTTCGTCGCTAATTTTGTTGCAGATGTTACCACGATTTCAAAAATTCGTCGCAAATTTCGTCGCAAAAATTTGCGACGAATTAAAAATTCGTCGCAAATTTGCGACGAATTAATTTTTTCGTTGGTAATTTTCGCGACGAAATAAGAAATTCGTTGGTAAATTGGCGACCGATACAAATTTGTCACAAATTTCGTCGCTAAATTCATCGCAAAAAACCAAATTTTGCGACGAATTAATTTTTTTGTTGGAAATTTTTGCGACGAAATAAGAAATTCGTTGGTAAATTTGCGACTAATACAAATTCGTTGCAAATTTCATCGCAAAATTCGTCGCAAAGTTCAATATTTTGCGACTAATTTTTTTCGTTGCAAAAATATGCGACGAATTTAATTTTCGTCGCAAATTTCGTCGCAAAATTCGTTGCAAAATTTGTCGCAAGTTGGATTCGTTGCTAAATTCGTCGCTAATTTGCGACGAAAATTTAATTCGTCGCAAAAGTCGTCGCAGATTTCTCAGAATTTTACAACGAATTTATATTTTTGTCGCTAAATTTGTCGCTAAATAAAAAAAAATTTAACAGATTCCATCCGTTTCGATATTCTATCGTATATACAAATTTTCACACACATACAACAAAACACAATAAGTTCTAATATCCAAATAAATACATTCAATACAAACAAAACACACACACATTCAATACAACAAAATAATATTCAATAATATCCAAAAATATTTCATATCCAAATAAATACAAACTAACACAATAAGTTAAGAACAATACAACATTCTAAATAAAAAGTTATATCGTACAACATTTCAAACATCAACATAGTTCTGATATCCAAATAACAATGTCCACACAAAAGATCTCAACACATGCGAAAGAAAAAAGAAAAGAGCATCTGCTAAGCAATGACCGACATTCTTCTACCTGCATTAGAAAAGAAACAAACAAAAAGTATCATACATTAAAAAAAAACTATATACTAACACGAAAATAAATATGCAAAGACTTACAATGATATGCATTTTCAATCGCCATAAGAATTGACTTCATCGATCATTCCTGTTTAAAGCACATAATTTATAATCAAAGACACATAAGAGATGAGGCATACCTAAAGTAGCCATGATAGTAGCAAATACAATAATACCCACAGTAAGAATGCCACCGCCATGAAATCCAAAGAACGAGTCAAGCGTAGATGCAAAGAATTGCCATGGACCCAGCTTCATCAGAGTATATATCCGCATGAATCGAGGAATCAAGCATTCATAGTTTTTATGTGTCCACAGACTTATTCAAGTTCGTGATCGGGAGATGCCTCAAAGAACTAGACTACCTTGAACACCAAGAGAATAATATTTGCAAAATTGGATATCTTCATCGCAACTCATTCTTTGCATCCTGCTCCTCCCAAGTCATCTCCAATCAGCCTAAATGCAGAACTCAAAGAGTCAACTTCTTCAAAAGATCTCAAAGTGGCGAATTGCCTCTCATGGTACTACTCTCTCCCTAAGCAAAGGAGGATAAAGAAAATGCTTTAGTATAAGGAAGAAGTCGATCACCTTCCTAAAATTCCTAAGCATACAAAGAGGAAAACAGAATAACTTTCTAAAATTCCTAATGCTGACAAAGAGAAAGAACGGTTATACAATTCCTAAAAAAAAAAGGGCAGTAGATGCTCCTTGAACATGTTCAGCAGATACTCTAAGCTTTATTAGTAGCAAGCAGATCTTAGATTCAAAGGGAACAGCAGCAAATAATGCTGAGGGATACAAATTACAACCATTATAAATAATCCATGGCAAAGAAATTTGAATCATTTTGTTTCACCGATCATCAATACATTTGAGAAAAATATATCATACACAAAAAGATAAGAACAAAGTCGACGGCAAGATGGACGATGAACTTCAAAACGAAAAGGCAGGTCAATGCATCGATTAATTTAGCATCGAATGTAAATGCAAACGATGAGAATAATAGCAATCGAGCCGGGATACGAGCTAGGGTGGGTGTTCGACGAACCTCGGCGAAGACCTTTGACGCGGGAAAGATCGACATGGGCAATACTCTGGGTATCAATCTGGTCGCGGAGCTTCGCCGGTAGCCGAGCTTCACCGGTAGCCGAGCCACAAACTCTCACGCGAAGTTCACCGAGTATCTCCGCCAGCTGCTGCCGCCACCAGCTCCCTCGCTTCCCAACCTCCCCTTCCATCTCTCTCTCTCGCTCTCCCCAGGAGAAAGCAGAGACTTCACTTTCGGACAGAGACCTAACCGGTCAAGCTGGCGGTCGGTTGCCACGGAAGTCTCGAACTGGCGGGAGAGCTCGGGGGCGCGTGGTCGTGGTCGGACGGGCTCGCCGGACGGCTCATGGTGCGGGCGTGGTCGCGGCCGGATGGCGGCCGCTGACCTCGGACGACGGCCGCTCGCGGCTGGGGCACGCGGCAACCGAGCTAGGATCGCGGACGGATGGGCACGCTGGCGCTCGGCCACGACGTCGGTTCGTGGACGGATGGCGGCGTGGTCGCGGACAGCCGGGCCGCGATGAAGTCGGCGCGGACGGTGAAAGCGGGCGTGAGGCTCGAGCCAAGAAATTTGGGATTAGGGCAGCGCGGGCGCAAAAAAATTGATATTTTGCAACGAATCTTTGGATTCGTTGCAAATTTGCAACGAATCCAAAGATTCGTTGCAAATATTTTTTTAAAAAAAACTAAAATATTTTAAAACTTTAACTGATTTTTATAAAAAAAAAATTTAAATTTAAAAGTTTGCAACGAATAAGTGATTCGTTGCAAATTTGCAACGAATTTGTAGATTCGTTGCAAATTTGCAACGAATCACAGATTCGTTGCAAATATTTTAAAAAATAAAATAAAAAAATTTGAAAACGTTAACTGATTTTTTAAATATTTTTTTTTAATTTAAAACTTTGCAACGAATCAAAAATTCGTTGCAAATTTGCAACGAATCAGTAATTCGTTGCAAATTTGCAACGAATCAGCAATTCATTGCAAATATTTTAAAAAATAAAAAATAAATTTTTTTTTAAAACATTAACTGTTGTTTCTAAGGCCTTCGTCCGATCCTAATCTAAAACTTTTAATTTAAAACTTTGCAACGAATCTGTGATTCGTTGCAAAGTTTTAAATATTCTTTTAATTTTAAAACTTTGCAAATAATCTAAAAGTTTTAAATATTTTTTTTTTAATTTAAAACTTTGCAACGAATTTCAGATTCGTTGCAAATTTGCAACGAATATGGGATTCGTTGCAAATTTGCAACGAATATGGGATTCGTTGCAAATTATTTGCAACGAATCTGGGATTCGTTGCAAATTTGCAACGAATCTGCGATTCGTTGCAAATATTTTAAAAATTAAAAAATAAATTGTTTTTAAAACATTAACTGATTTTTTAAATATTTTTTTTATATAATAAAATAAAATCATGAAATTATGTATTCGCCGCTAAATTAACGAAAACATAAATTCTTGCAGATTTTTGTAACGAATTTATTTTTAAAGCATGAATTTAAAACATATTTGTCGCAAATTTTGCAACGAACTTTTGATTCGTTGCAAAAAACTGCGACGAAATTTTTTTTTTCGTCGCTAATTTGCGACGAAAAAAATTTTCGTCCCTAATTTCCGACGAATTTTGCAACGAAATTTAAATGTTGGAAATTTTATAATTTTTACAACTAATTATTTTTCGTCGGAAATTTCATTACAAATTTGCAACGAAATATTAAAGTCGTCGCAAAATTTGTTGCAGATTTGCAACGAATTATTTTCGTTGCCAAAGTTTGTCGCCAAAAAACAATTTTTTTGTAGTGTAGTGTCATTTGTACCTTCATGTAATTCAATTAATTTGTCCCATAATTCCTTAGAGTTTTCGAATGGACCCACCCTATTGAGCTCTTCTTTGGTAAGTCTGCATTGCAAGGTGTTCAACGCCTTGTAATCGACTTGAGCCTATTTTCTAACGTCCACGGTCTATTTCTCCAGTTCTAACAACTCACCCGAGTCGTCTACCGGAGAGGCGAATCCTTTTCTAATCCAAAACCAGACCTCTAGGTTGATTTTCAGGTAACACTCCATTTATCTTTTCCAATAGGAAAAATCCTCTCCGTTTAAGAGAAGAGGGCGAACTGTGTTATATCCTTCTAAGTGCGACATTACTGAATAAATTTTTTATTATTAAATTTTTATATAAATTAATTAAAATTCAGAATTATTCCTAGAGTTGTTTAAATAAAAAAATATTCTAAGGGCAGAAATTAATAAAAAAAATTATTTTAAGTGCATAAATTAATAAAAAATTATTCTAAGCGCATAAATTAATAAAAAAATATTCTAAGTGCAGAAATTAATAAAAAATTATTCTAAGTGTAGAAATTAATAAAAAATTATTCTAAGTGCAGAAGTTAATAAAAAATTATTCTAAGTGCAGAAATTAATAAAAAAATATTCTAAATGACAAAAATTAATAAAAATTTATTCTAAGTGCAAAAATTAATAAAAATTATTCTAAGTGATAAAAATTAATAAAAATTATTCAAAGTGACAAAAATTATTCAAAGTGCAAGAAAATTAAAGAAAATTATTTTAAAGCTCGATGGTAGTTGCACCAAATTCGGAGTGCCCTCGCTCTGATATCAATTGTAGGATCAAAATACTCCGAGATAGGGGGTGAATTTCTGAGGTTATAATTTTCTTTAGATTTTAAAACTTATATTTTATATTTTGAAATCGTTAAAGAGTATGCAGCGGAAATAAAATAAGATAAAGGCAAGCTTCTTTTACTTGGTTCACAACCCTAACCGAATTGCTACTCCAAGGCCCGTAGCTCTTCCGAGAGCTACCTCGATGGGCAATCTCTATATACCCTCCGACTCGAGAACTCTCGACTTCGGAGGGGTTCGCTTTTTACAAATAATTAGAGATAGATAACACTCTATCTTCTCTTTTGAAATTAAGTACACAAAGAAAAAATGAATACAAAAAATAAGAGCTAAGTTATACCGACACTAATAGAAATTTCGAAGTAGGCATGGAGTCTCAAAAATGCATCTTTGTGAGGAAATGAAGCTCTAGTAGATGAGGATGAATAGAGGCAACACTTCGACATAGTAGCAATGTTCTTGTTGGAGTTGGTCGGGCATTTATTTTATAAACATTTTCCAGTCGACTACACATCAGCCGGTCGATATGAAACTTTTGGCCTTCCAGTCAACTGAACACACTCTAGTCGACTCTAGATCACCCGGCTCCGCATCAAGAAGTTTGCCTCTTCAGTCGACTGAAACTCCCCAGTCGACTGAAACTCTTTCCATACGCACTGTCAGATCTTCGATCGATCACCAACTAATCCTACTAACTGGATATTCAGTCGACTGACCTATTCCCAGTCGACTGGACTTCAGTCGACTATAATCTATTCAGTTGATCGATCCCTGCAAAATGGGATTAGTACAAATAGATAATATCAAATATGATAGCAGTAGTAATACTGCTCGATCTCGACTTCTAAATCTCACGTGGACTCTCCGTCGGATCGACGCCTAGTTTTATCCCCTACATAGGACTCGACCTCACCTCTCCACTCAAGACTTACCTGTCGGTTACCTATCGGACTTACCATTCTTGACATCCGATCTGACCCACCAGGGCTTCCACCAGCTGTCCGGTCTACCTAACCCAACTAGACTTTTTTCTGATTGTCCGGTCTCCTGACCCAATCGATCTTCATGTCAAATATCCGGTCCACTCGACCCATCTAGACTTCATGCATGGTGTTCGATCCTCCTGATTTGTCAAGACATTTGCCTAGTATTCGGTCAACACGACCTACTAGGACTTCCTATTAAGTCTGCACACTTAACACTGATATTAGAACACAAGTAAGTCCTAACCTTAACTATGGTTCATACATCAAAATCAAGGAGTGATGCTCTCTACATCAACAGGTGGTTCCAACAATATGCAACATGCAACCATCACTTCAATCTTAGGGAGGAGAAGATTCTTTTGAATAGTCATCATATCATAGTTATCTCCGTAAAGTACATCATCATTATTATTGATGAAGTTGACCATGACTTCTCCAATAATCAACTGAATTTTGCTCTCGGTGTTCTCATGTCCATCTTCCTATTTGACCTTATCAACATCATCCTCGTCATAGATGGAGTCTTTCATATTTTCTTCAATCACCTCATCTTCATCGTCATAGATGGGATCCTCTATGTCTTCAATTATCTTGTACACATTATCATCGTCGTAGATGGGGTCTTCTATTACCTCATCAATATCATAGTCATCATAGATGGGGTCTTCTATTACCTCATCAATATCATAGTCGTCATAGATGGGGTCTTCTATTATCTCATCAATATCATAGTCGTTGTTGATGGGGTCTTCCAGGTTTTCTTCAATCACTTCGTCGTAGATAGAATCTTCCATGTCTTCATCATCATCATAGACAGTCTTCAATTTCATTGTCATAGATAGAATCTTTCATGTCATCATCATCATTGTAGATAGAGTCTACATACCATTTTTAAGACCACAATATTCTTGATGACGTAGAATTTTAGAGCATTAAAGAAATATCTCAAGTTCTCGCAGTATTACATGCTGAGTTAACGCTCCAATTTTTCTTTGTATATTCTTGATGATCTCTTAGGAACTTTAATCCTGGGATGAGACTTCATCAATCAGAACCTACCAGTCACAACCATGATGCCCATCTATGAATCACAATCGCCGATATAACTTTGCGACTTGTCTCTATAGATCCCTGATGGTCTCATGGAAACATCAATCTTGGAGTGCGGCTTTCTCAATCGGAACCTGTCGATCGCGTCCATAACCATGACCATGACAACCATTCATGGATCTCCGAGATAACTCTGTGATTAGTCTTTGTAGATTGATGAGCTCACGGGTACTTTGATCCTAGGGTGCAACTTCGTTAATCGAAATCTGTCTGTCACGTCCATGACCACGACCACAACATCCCTCCATAGATCTAGGGCTCTGATACCAACTGATGCAGGTGGGGCAACGGGATGGGCGCTAAAAACCTTCCATGCGTGAGGTTAAAATAGAGGGGGGGGACAGAGAGAATCGAAGGAGAGGGGGATTCATCATCAAAAGAGGATCACCTCTTTATTTAAACAAAAAAAGAATTTTATTAATCAAAATTGAATATCTTACAAAAGTCTAAATCCGTGTTTAAATAGGCTGGGGAAGAGAAGATTTCTTAATGCTAAAAAAATAAACTAACTTTAATAGAAATTTCTTAACAAGTAAGAAAACTAAAAAAATAAACAAACTAAGATAAAAATTTCTTAATGAAACGGAAAAATAAATATAAAAATTTTAAAACTAAAAAAAATCAAATCAAATAGAAAATTCGAATAAAATAAAATTAATAATAAAATATTAATGATATTCTAAATAGCGACGACAACATTTCATGGTCATGGTCTGGTCCACTGTTAGGTCGTGGTAGGAACCACAGTTGTTGTCACGCCCCGAGGGAGTCTCTGCCAGACGAAAATCCGGCAGCACCTCCCCTGTACGGGTGACAATACCAATTTTTATACAAGGCCTACACGGCCACTATACATCGGTCAACACGACCGGAACAAAAACATCTACACACGCAGATCATAAGGCCTCAGGCCAACCATCATAGTAAATAAATGAAATCTATAACATCTAGACTTACCCCTTCTGCCATCTGAGCAGGAACATACAACCAAACTAATTGAATAGTCCATAAGGACACCACAATTATTCCCAAACTTCCATAAGTACATAACCACAACATCAGGACCTATACATATCCTCTATACAAAATCCAAAACCAATAGACCAATAAAACCTATTCATTTCGACGAGGGGGATTGGCATTTGGACTCTCCGACAAAGATCATCCCGAAATAAATATAAAACCACGGGTAAGTTCAAAGAACTTAGCGGATCGATATGAATAGTAAGAAATAGCTAACAATACTAATCATGCAAGATAGCCTCATATATATGGTAAGCAAGAAATAAATGCAAAAGGTGTACTCACCGAGTCTCCTACGATATAGGAGCATGTACTATAAGAGATAAAGTCATCACCATATAAGAATATGAATCTGATGCATGTCAATCATATGCAACATCCAAGGCATCAATACAATAATGCAAAGAAACACAATACAAATGCAATCCGTGCAAAATGCATGTCGTGCATATGACATGGTCACCTCGACACCGGTCGGTAGCCACACGCAATGATGGTAGGCCGAGTGGGTAGGGCTATGACAATGTGCACTCTGCCATCATTTGCTCTGAGTGGCCAGAGTGGGCGGGATCTTTGTCGAGTACACCTATCCTCCTGCCCCAAACATAGTGGGGAGCTAAGCTCTCATCTCCGGTGTCATAGACGGAGGAGGAGGATCCTCGCCGCTACCACGCCTCGTCGCTACCCATGGCGGTCGTGAACTCGACAGAGCAATCGCACACACCCTCACGATGTACCACTAACCCATGAGTGGCGGTGTATGCGAGCCATGTAACTAGCGGGCTCAACAATAATGGAACCCGTCGGCCCAAAGATGCAATCATGCAAGATGGTGCATGATACTAAAGCATGTAAATCCTACTCAAAATACCTATCCGAATAATATGTACAATCAATATGTACATATCCATAATCCAAATACTATGATCCAAGTAAAACAGGAAGATATAAACATACTGATCAAATGCATGTATCTAGTAGGCACAAAAACATACTAGGCATATAAACATGAAAAGTATTGCATGCTATCCTAACTAACATATCAACTTGACTATATCTAAAAGATAAGTCAAAGTACCCGCCTGATAAAAATTGCTCGAAATGTGAAACCTTCATGTCCGTGGACCTGCCTCGTGATCGAAATCTGCATATAACATAACTATTGTTAATCACAAAATGCAATCCACCGACAAATCGAATAATCGATTTCGTTCATAACCCAATTAACCCAAATGCTTAATAACATCCCAGTCAACTAGATTGATCTAGTTATCCTATTAACCTAATTAATCCTCCATATTAATCCCTATCAACCATCCACCACTCATGCACAGCCCTCACCGCTCATGCAAAGCCGTTTACATCCCTAAACGGAACCTCACAGCCGACTCCATCAACAGTAAACTCCAATCACAGCCGAAGTTTCCCCCAATCTGCTTGGTTCGCTGGAACACCCACGCCAGCCGCTGCCCTACTCCCATTTGGCTCCAACGCCCCCCCTTTCTTGATCACATAATCCCTAGAAACACCGGACAGAACAGAACAAGGGAAAAATGAGATATTTACCGAAGCTTCAACCTCTTCGACGGAACTTCCCTCCCAACAGCTCTGTTCGCCGGAAGAATTTGTCGCTGCCCTTGCTTTGGCGACCACCGATGGAGATCACAGCCCCCAACGGAGGCGGTGGTGTGAGACGGCAACATACACAACGTTGGTCCCCTTTGTCGCGCCGCCTGCCTGGGTGTAGTAAAGGTGCCGGAGGTCGGACGCAAAATCGACGGCGTCGGCAAGGCTGGCGGGTGTCCTGTGGCTATCGATCGGGCGTCGGCGCGTGCGACTCGAGCGAGCAGCGACGGAGAGAGCGGCACTCGCAGTGGCCTGGAACAGAGAAGGGCAGCAACGGCGACACGCGAGGAGAGGGGAAGAGCGCGGCGCGCAGTCACGGTGCCAACCGCACCGGCGGTGACCGGCGGCGTGTGCACGGCGACGAGGTGGATGGTGAAGAGGAGGCGGCGGTAGTTCACGTCAGAAGAAGAGGCTCGAGAAGGGAATGCGGCGGGGAAAAATAAAATTAGGTTTTCTAACTTAGGCTTTAATTAAACCCTAACATACTTAATTAAATTAATCAAGATAATGATTAACCTTTTATTAGAGCTCGTCCAATCTAATAAAAATTTTATCCCAAATTTTATCCCGAAACCAAATAACTAAATTCCTTTTAAATAAATACATATATTTATCTATTTATTTATTTATTTATTTATTTATTTTTTTCCAGTATCTTACATTCTCCCCTACTAATAAAAATTTGGTCCTCAAATTTCCTACTCAGATGCATAATGAGTAAGAGACGTCACAACAACCGTTTCAGATATCTGGAGACAAGTCACCCACCTCAAGTGACTAAGTGGGGTATTGAGCTCTGATCTTTTCCTCAAACTCCCAAGTAGCCTCCTCATCGGTGTGGTGACTCCACCCGACCTTGACAAGTTGCAAAATCTTATTTCGCAACTGTCGTTCCTTGTGATCCAAAATCCGTACCAGAACCCCTTCATAACTAGCATCAGGTTGAATGGAACCTGACATATCTGATAGAATATGTGTAGGTCTGACACATTCTTCCTGAGCCTGGACACATGACACACATCATGAATACCAGCCAAAAACGGTGGTAGCCCTAGACGGTAAGCGATCGATCTCTTCACCCCTTCCGTGGGTGAGACTCGCAAGAAAACATGATCACCAATAGAGAACTCTAGAGGTCTCTGTCTCCGATCGGCATAACTCTTCCGACGTTCCTGCGTCTCTTTCATCCTACGTCTGATAATACGGACCAACCCTGTCTCATACTGAGCTCTATGGGTCCTAGCAACTAGTCCTCCCAGTTGCCCCCGAAATCCATTACACAGGACCTCAGCAAGTCCTCTAGTGTTTAAATGGTCCACTCAGACTGTCCATCTATCTGCGGATGGAATGCAATACTAAAACGAAGCTGCGTGCCTACGGCTCGCTGCAAACTCTGCCAGAATCGAGACGTGACCCGGGGATCTCTATCTGATATAATGCTCAAAGGAAGATCATGCAATTTGATGATATCCCGACAATATAACTCTGTCAAACAATCCAAAGAGTTCGTCTTCCAAATCACTAAGTGCGCGGATTTGGTTAGTCGGTCAACGACTACCCAAATCGTGTCATGGCCTTGATGTGTCCTAGGCAACCCACTACAAAATCTATAATAATATGCTTCCACTTCCATTCCGAAATCGGAATTTCCTGAATCATCTGTTCCTTAAACTAATGCAACTCCGGAAACCATTATCCTCCTCGAAGTCAGAGACAGTAGTCCATCTACCATCCTAAATCCACTCCACCACACACTCTGTAAGTGCATGGGAGGCTATCGCGACCAAACCTCCTTGTTACAACCGTTCGTGTTCCAGCTACTCTATAGTAGCTATCCAGTAGCTAGCCAAAACCCCATGAGCATTCCTACTCTTCACCGTTGAAAAACAACATAATCACTGCGAAGTCCACGTCATATATATGACTTATCTCGCAGTCCTTTAACTGCCGTAAACTTAGGATATGTCTTATGCTATAGCATCGGAATCACTCCGATCCCCGAAATGATGCATCCACGTACACCACTCTTCCTTCCACACCAGCATGACTAATCAACACTGGCGTAAAAGTCCACCATCGTCTGAGCCCTGAAACTAGTTTCACAAACTTCAGACCAAATAAATTCCATCACCTTCCTGGTCCAACCAATCAGCGATGTAGTACCGCTAGAGCATCCTATCCATATCTATGGTAATAATCAAATCAATACCAGAGGAAACCACCATCTGCGGTGACCGAGTGCGCAACTCCAACGACCACAACTGATCCAATCGTATCCAGCATACACGACTTCCCAAATCCCTGGACGACTAAGTCGCCAATAAGTCTAATAAGATAATCAAAAGCTCAAATAATTCATACCAAGTATGAAATTGTCGTCGCTATACAACTGCATCCTCTTTACTCTAGGTTGATGATATAACAATCATCACAACAACCATGATAATTGTATGACACCATGTCACTACAATATCAACCCATCAATCATAAATCAATCCTAGAGAATACATCGATGCCCTATAGTTGATCTAAATAGATCCTCTATCCACAATGAAGGATATTCATTTCCTTCCACAACTACCGCATTCTATCATCGATAATCAATGCATAACCTCCAAGGTCCATCTCTCTTTAAACAAAGAGTTCCTGATCTTCTCTAGGAAAATACTGGGACAGATAAATATCCCATCCAACACCTCCTATAATAAGGTAAAATGATCTTCCATCGTCTTGACCAGTGTAGGCATACACGCCTTATCCATAACCAAATCACTAATAGTAGGGACTGATATTTTCTGAGGGTTTACTCCTTGACCTTCAAATGGATGACTAGCAGGCCATATTCATAGCTTCCTAATTCGACATCAGTCGACACCTCTAAAGAATCCGTACCTCTGAAATCATCATTAGATTCCTCAAGGTCAATATGTTATCGACCTCGTCCCCGACCATGAGTAGGGACAATTTCACTAAGTCAATAGTTTTCCTAGCCACAAAAGTACCGTAACTACTAAAGACAATACTTTTCCTATAGCTCAGAGATATCCTTCAGCTTGCTTGGTCTCAAAACACGAGAACTCCCAAAAATCCAAGGAAAATAAAATCCTCGAAACACAAAACCCACAAACCAAAATCGTAAACCAATAAAATTGTCACGTCCTGGGGGCATATCCGTCATCCAAATGATAGAGGAGCCCCTTAGTGACAATATTCCGAAATTCATGGACCAAATCTGATAAAAACCTCGAAATAATTATAGAAATATAAGTATTTCAATAACTGCATGCATGCACGACTAAACATACATCAATCAAAGTAAAATAGTTTTATGACCCCAAATCCAATTGCGATAAAATCCAAAGTGCATAACAAAATGCAATACCGATCAAGTAAATAAAGTGACATCTCGACGATGCAGCGGAACAAGCATGGCAAGGAACTCTCTGAGCGACACAAAGGTAGGTCAACAGGACACGTCCTCCATCAGTTAACCTAGAGGATAAGTGAGGAGGGGATAAGCACAACCACTCAGTAGATGGATATACAATAGTGCATAATCATAATGCAAATAATGGAAGCCACAGGGAACAAGCTAGTGTAACCCAACCCTCAGAGTACCAATATCAGTCTGCAACTATCCTGATCAACAGTATAATAAATATACCTGCAACAAGCAGTGCACATCCAGATACCACGACAAAGCCTTGTGGCTCTCGAGGTAATACAAAGGAAACTATCTATGAGCTACCGCGAACGTAACCCATGAGCCGACAATCAATAGCACGGTCTACGCGCAACCATATGCTACCACGAATGAGACTCGTGGATAGACAGGCTGTATATAAATATCTAATTATTGGTGCGCACTAGCGTACACCGCAATAGGTCAAGTGAGCAGTCGATTATCCTAGGTTGTTAAGCCTAGGGTTATCCAATACATCCCGCATAAATCGACTTTCAACGTCGACAAAGATCATCGATCTACAATTAAACCCATTGAGGTTTACCAAAGTCGGTAAAGATCATCAACTAATAAATAAATAAGTCGAGATGGTTAAGTCTAGCGTTCCAACCCTTCTAACATGATCGGTTATCAAGGTCGATCAAAATCATAAATCCACTAATAATCACGTCGAGACGATTAATCATAGGGTTCGCCCCAACTAACAGAAAATGCCTATCAAGGCCAATAAGGACCACAAGTCTACTATCAAGCCCTTCAAGAGGGTTAATCCCAAATTATATCGTCCTACCAGCTCAATCATGCATGCTACAACATGCTACCACGAACAGATCTCGTGGTTACTTAACCTGTAAAGTAGCTATCTAGCTACAGATGTCATACAAATCCGATTATCACCAACTCCGAACGAATAACGCAAGAATATATCTTGCAGTAGGTCATCTCAACCATGCATGAGAGACCACATGTATACAAAGCACCTACCTATAGAGAGACTCTACTGCAGACTCTCTCTCTCAACCAAGAATGGGAGATATAGTAAGGATTAATCGCATCCTAATCATTCGACCTCCGATCACCATATCACTGAAACAGTAAATGGGTAATCACATACCAATATGCACATCCGGTTATTATGCCTAGGGTTCCAACACCTAGGGTTCTACTAATATTGTTTCATTTCTAAGATCTGCTCCTACCGAATAACCTTATCTAAGTTATTTTATCTCTACTAGTCTTAATCATGGTGTTCACCGCAAAAACACAGAATCATATAAACATATAACAAGCTGTCTAATAAACGACAGCATAGTCCTACTAATGGGAATCAATGGCTGAAATTAATTAGGGTATTACTAAAGGGTCATGCCAGAACAAAGTCAAGGCAATATATAAATAAAGCATCAGATGCTTATATATACTCTAAACTACATAAGCTATGTAATCATGTCCTCATGCAATAGGATCTAGAAAGTCAAAGAACCTCTATGTATACCTTCTGCGAATTTATCCATCTTAGTCATATTATTCAAGTCTAATCCTAATACTAGTCCAATCCAAATACTAGTCCAAAAAGTAAGATGTAAACATCTACCAATCTAATCATTTATATCACAATGATAACTAACTACGTATAGCAGTAATAGCAGTTAATAACCATATGCTATCTATAAACCAACAACCTAAAAATCTAATTGTCCAACAGATATCAGGTTAAAACAATACTAGATAAAACATGATATCACCGCATAACCAAATATAACCAATACAAATATGTACTAAATCTAGAAAATTTTCTAGAATGTATTTACCTGTTAGTATGCCGAGATATCTGTTGCGCTTAAATCCCCATATTGACCTCGTCGATAATACCTCAATTTCCAAACATAAAAATCGTCGAAAATCCGTGCATAACTCAAAATACCCAGTTAACCTACCAAACTTGGCGAACTCCATAAACCCAAAGACCCTAAGGAACTCGGAAACCTACGCTCGATGCAAATAAATTGTCACGCCAGGAGTCTCGCGGCAAAAATCCAACACCTCCTGTCGCGGGTGACAATACCAATTATACCAGGCCTACACGGCCACTATACATCGGTCAACACGACCGGAACAAAAACATCTACACACGCAGATCATAAGGCCTCGGGCCAACCATCATAGTAAATAAATGAAATCTATAACATCTAGACTTACCCCTTCGCCATCCGGCAGAACATACAACTAATTGAATAGTCCATAAGGACACCACAATTATTCCCAAACTTCCATAAGTACATAACCACAACATCAGGACCTATACATATCCTCTATACAAAATCCAAAACCAATAGACCAATAAAACCTATTCATTTTCGAGGGGATTGGCAATGGACTCTCCGACATCATCCTCGAAATAAATATAAAACCACGGGTAAGTTCAAAGAACTTAGCGGATCTTGTCGATATGAATAGTAAGAAATAGCTAACAATACTAATCATGCGATCTCATATATATGGTAAGCAAGAAATAAATGCAAAAGGATCAGTACTCACAGAGTCTCCTACGATATAGGAGCATGTGCCTACTATAAGAGATAAAGTCATCACCATATAAGAATATGAATCCACAGATGCATGTCAATCATATGCAACATCCAAGGCATCAATACAATAATGCAGCAAACACAATACAAATGCAATCCGTGCAAAATGCATGTCGTGCATATGACATGGTCACCCCTGACACCAGTCAGCCGCCTCACACGCAATGGTGAAGCCGAGTGGGTAGAGCTATGACAATCGCACTCGCCATCATCGCTCTGAGTGGCCGAGTGGGCGGGATCTTTGTCGAGTACACCTATCCTCCCGCCCCAAACATAGTGGGGAGCTAAGCTCTCATCTCCGGTGTCATAGACCGGAGGAGGGATCCCTCGCCACTTCTACCACGCCTCGTCGCTACCATGAGCGGTCAATGAGCTCGACAACAGCTGCACACACCCTCCTGATGTACCACTAACCCATGAGTGGCAGTGTGTGCAGGCCATGTAACTAGCTGCGGGCTCAACAATAATGGAACCCCGTCCAGCCAGCATGCAATCATGCAAGATGGTGCATGATACTAAAGCATGTAAATCCTACTCAAAATACCTATCCGAATAATATGTACAATCAATATGTACATATCCATAATCCAAATACTATGATCCAAGTAAAACAGGAAGATATAAACATACTAATCAAATGCATGTATCTAGTAGGCACAAAAACATACTAGGCATATAAACATGAAAAGTATTGCATGCTATCCTAACTAACATATCAACTTGACTATATCTAAAAGATAAGTCAAAGTACCCGCCTGATAAAAATTGCTCGAAATGTGAAACCTTCATGTCCGTGGACCTGCCTCGTGATCGAAATCTGCATATAACATAACTATTGTTAATCACAAAATGCAATCCACCGACAAATCGAATAATCGATTTCGTTCATAACCCAATTAACCCAAATGCTTAATAACATCCCAGTCAACTAGATTGATCTAGTTATCCTATTAACCTAATTAATCCTCCATATTAATCCCTATCAACCATCCACCACTCATGCACAGCCCTCACCGCTCATGCAAAGCCGTTTACATCCCTAAACGGAACCTCACAGCCGACTCCATCAACAGTAAACTCCAATCACAGCCGAAGTTTCCCCCAATCTGCTTGGTTCGCTGGAACACCCACGCCAGCCGCTGCCCTACTCCCATTTGGCTCCAACGCCCCCCCCCTTTCTTGATCACATAATCCCTAGAAACACCGGACAGAACAGAACAAGGGAAAAATGAGATATTTACCGAAGCTTCAACCTCTTCGACGGAACTTCCCTCCCAACACATTGTCACGAAGAATTTGTGTTGCCCTTGCTTTGGCGACCGATGGAGATGGAGATCACAGCCCCCCACGGAGGCGGTGGTGTGAGACGGCAACATACACAACGTTGGTCCCCTTTGTCGCGCCGCCTGCCTGGGTGTAGTAAAGGTGCCGGAGGTCGGACGCAAAATCGACGGCGTCGGCAAGGCTGGCGGGTGCCCTGTGGCTATCGATCGGGCGTCGACGCGTGCGACTCGAGTGAGCAGCGACGGAGAGAGCGGCACTCGCGATGGCGAAAGCAGAAGGGCGACAACGGCGACACGCGAGGAGAGGAAGAGCGCGGTGCGCGATCGCGGTGCCAGCCTTGCCGTGATGACCGGCGGCGTGTGCACGGCGACGAGGTGGATGGTGAAGAGGAGGCGGCGGTAGTTCACGTCAGAAGAAGAGGCTCGAGAAGGGAATGCGGCGGGGAAAAATAAAATTAGGTTTTCTAACTTAGGCTTTAATTAAACCCTAACATACTTAATTAAATTAATCAAGATAATGATTAACCTTTTATTAGAGCTCGTCCAATCTAATAAAAATTTTATCCCAAATTTTATCCCGAAACCAAATAACTAAATTCCTTTTAAATAAATACATATATTTATCTATTTATTTATTTATTTATTTTTTTCCAGTATCTTACAGTTGTGGACTGATCTACAGTTAGGTTGTGGTGAGAACCACCACTGTGGTGGGGAACACGGGAATGTCGTGGTCTCTTGAATGTCTCATGTCGAGCCATGAAATGATCTACGCTCGTGGTAGTGACCATGATGGGTATACCGTGATAGCCTCTAGGAACTTCTTTATGTCTCGTCCTGATCCAAAATGGAGGATATCCATGTTAGGGGACCATGGAGACATTAAAATCTTTATTTTAGCACTCAATTTCTTTGTGTCATAATTTAGAGGAAGACGGAATAGCATCTTATGATAAAAATTGATTAAGATGCTAAATACGCCTGCATCAAGGTTACATGACACCAAGAAATTTATTAAAATCTCATTATTAGAAAGGGGAGTTAAAGTTGCTCAAATTAATGTTCAATTTCCATGCTATTGCTTGATTGAGGAAAGAAAGTATTATTTGTTCACCAAGTAAAGAAGCTGTTATTTTCCATACGTTAGCTAGCCTAGTTGATACTCAAATAGTATAATTGTCACGTTGTTGTATATAATTGTCTATATGTTCAACAATATAATTAAATTTATTTTTTAATGAACTCCGACATTAAACCAAAATTTTTTTGTAGCGTAATCAAAGTTAAATAAATTAATTTGTCGATTGTTACATTTCGAAGAATTTTGATTTATTATGAGCCATTTCTATTTTTAAGTTAGGTGCTTTTTATTTTCTTTGAATCATAATATACTTTTTTTTTTTATAATTTTGATGTCCAAATTTTCGATCCGATTAAATCTTAGAGATAAATCAGCCATTAGAGATAAATCGAAAAGTGCACATGATCAAAAGCCCAACGGTCCAATATTCTAAGATTTATCATAATCATATATAATATACTCCTATAGACACATAATGTCATGCGAATCTATGTGAGAGATACAAGAGTTTTATAAATAAATTGAATTTATCAATTCACATTTATAATTTGATAAAATTATTAATTTTCTAACATTAATTTTTATGACATTTATAATTTTTTATAAAGTTTTTAGAGATAAATTGACTTTTAGAGATATTTATAATGTCAAATAAAGATTTCTAGAAGTAAATAATTATTTATCATTTAAAGAATATCTTTGACATGTAAAAGAGTTGTCCCACATGTTTTTAGAGATAAACTATTAAATCTTTCTGAGATAAACGATTTACTATTTTTTAAAAAATTTATTAATGCGTATTGTCAAAGTTTGTCGGTAAATTACTATTTATTATAAAAAACTATCAAGAAATATTTTTGTTCACATATTTCATCTATAGAAGTAAATCCATTCATTAACAGGCATATCAAACGTAACAAACATTGTCCAATTAAAGAAATTAAGTTGGACGTATACGTAACTAACAGCCTATTACTTGGAAAGAAAGGAGGAAAAAGAATCCATGACGAAACAATTTCTTGAGAGAAAAAAAAAAGGAAAATAATAAAAGAAAAGAAAACCATTAAAGAGAGAGAAAGTAATCTTTGAGATAAACAATTAAACATCGACCAATTAGATAGTATAGTTAAGAATTGTAGCTTGCGGGAAATCGTTCGATCGGCACCATGAGGATCTCTCGGCCTCTCTATGGCTTTTATAACACTGTAAAATCATTCTCATGATACAGTACTAAAATATTTAAAAAATAAATTAGAATATGAGAATTTGAATCTCTTCAATAAATTTAAAGGTTAATTTTTGAGTATATATAAATTATATTTTTAAATTTATTTTATAAATAAATTAAAAAAATCATTTATTTTTAAAATTAATCAAATGAAATTTAAACATTGAATTATAAAAAAAAATACCATGAGATGGCACTGTCGCCATAGCTCTTCAGGAGGTCACAACCTTACTCTACTAGGAGTAAATATCCACTTCTAAGAGCATCCACAATGGAGGATCGATATTGCATGGGAATATTTCTCTAAATATCTCCATGTTCCAAATGTCCTTCATGGTAGAGGATATTTGTGCGGGTGATTTGAAATTACCGAGAAAAGAGTTTTGCCTGGTGATTTTTAATTAAAAAAAGTATTATGTGTTTTGCACAAAAAATTGCATAGAATGCACATGGGTGAGCTGCAACACCCACTCAATGTTCATTAGTTTGTTTATAAAATAATTTATTTTTAAAATAATGTTTACGTTGGCCATGGTTGAAGTTTTGATTGAGAGTAGTGTCAATGTTTAATTTTTGAAACGTTGAGCAACTATCATTTTTTTTTTCTATATATGCATCATTTTTCCATCCATCTTTCACCATAAAAAACCACCACATACTACAAGAGAAATTGATAAAAATTCGAATCATTATTTTAAAGATTTGCTTAATTCTTCAAATATCGACAAAGATTCAAGTGGAGAACATTCTTGAGTTCATTCTAATTTTCTCAATCTCAATTTCCATTTCACACACAATACTCACATAATTTTCAACCTTTTTCATACCACCACCATATTATTATAATTTTCAAAGTTATCTAAATTTTTTAAATGGCAACCCTCGAGCTCCATTTTATACTTGTCCTCTAAAATATTGACAGAGTAGTCAATATTTCATACAAGCCCTATCTCATAGAATTAATCCACTTCAATCACCAAAGATTCAAACAAATGAATCGAGAAGGGCTAGTGTTGATGCAAGTGATAGTGATAAATATATAGAAACATCTCATGCAGTCCCTGATTCACAATTTCTTCTTTCTCATCAGAAATAAGACTTGATAATATTATTCTTGATCAAATAACTTAGGTGGGCAACGAATTGGATGGAGATCATCACAAGCGAATATTGTGAACAATAGCATATAATAACCTCTTTGTAGCAGCCTATATTATCATGAGCGAAGATTCATAAGTTATGCCTAGACGAGTGAGTCTTTATTAAAATGAATGGTGGCGTACTACAATATTAATTGAGATAAGGAAGCTAAAAAGAGAACTATGGATAAATCAAAATCACATTGGAATGCGATGAAAAGGATCATGAATAAGTACAATAAGATCTACAATAAATGGTACAATGATTGACCAAGAGGATGGAGCGACGAAGATTTGATGGTGCGGGCTCATGAAGAATACAAGAGTACTTTTAAAGCTACTTTCCAATATGAACATATGTGAAGGATTGTGAAAGATATAATATGATGTACACTCCTCAATTCTCAGGGAGACGGTCTGCAAAGAAAGTAAAGACATTAGAATCATCAAGTATACATATTGACTCTTCTGAGCCTAACACAACTATTGATGTGGATGATAGAGAAGTCTGATCTCATCCAATGGGGGTGGCAATGTGAAAAGGCAAAGAAAGTGTATGTCTAATTAATGAAATGAGTCAGGATATGCAACAATCAGTAGCATATTTAGAGGAGTACAATAATAGTAAGGAAATGGACCAACTCATCCAAGTACATCAACTCCTCGTAATAGACACACGAGGCATGACAAATGAACAATTTCAGAATCATCTAGCAATACGTGAGAAACTGAAAAAAAAATTAATTATGTAGTGGATTTATTTATTTTATTAATTTAATGTGATTTATAATTTTTATGGTTTATCATTTTGTGTTTTATTAACTTAGGTTTGTAATTTATCTGAAAAGGTACATGTATATATAAATTCGCTTCATGAGGGGAATACCCTCAATCCACGCATCATCACAATACAGGACTCAACAACATATTATCTTAACATCTCTGACCCACGTGATCACTATACCACCCCCACGACTCCTACTCTCTCCACAACCGTAGCATCCAACACAAACTCTCAAAGAGCTATACAAGTTTCCATCCACGAACCATACAACTACAAAATAGCTCACATCCCACATAAGACATTTGCAACATCTAACCCGAAAAAACAAACCAAAGTAGACCACTAATCAAAACTTTCTATCATCCATAATCTTCTCCCACTCCCAAGCTTTCCATCATCCTTGTCCTTGAAGATCCGCAAACCTGTGAACATGAATTTGCACCTTTCGGAAAACTCCATCAATGTTATATGGCATGCCTTCATACTTGCATTTGTTCCGAGCTACCCATATTTGATATATGCCGCATGAAATACCAAGGAACCTTGCTTTGGCCCTCGGTTCTACTCCTCTATATCTCCTCTTTGAATCGTCCAGTAGCTCCTCCACTTTCTCAAATCAAAACTTGATGGCAAGCCATTGTTTTATCCGATCCCAAAGGCCACAAGCAAATGGGCATTTGAAAAAAAGATGGTCCATAGTTTCTTCCTCGTGCTTACATACCGAACACATTTTGTTCTCCTCATAAGGCATCTTATCCGCCGTACGAAGTTTCCTTTGTATTAGTAGCCACATAATGAATCGGTGCTTTAGCATAATTTCGGATCTCCAAATAGTAGGAACCAACGAAGGTTTTTGACTAGTGCCTTGAAAGAACTCATATGCTTTTGAAACCCCTTTCTTTTACATAACAAATCATTCCATGAATTTCATATTTGCTACCCCCTTTTGTGTAAAGGTTGGAATCCGCCAACCTAGCGGCCCCTACCGGTCCGCCCCCGGGCCATTGTAAGGGAGGTAAATCACGGTGTGATCATATTTGCTACCCCCACTCCATTTGAGCGTTGCTTGATTTCTTCCTTGATTTTTACCAACCTCTTAATTAAAGGGGAGTTTGAATCCTTTGCTTTCCATTCCCAAAATTCTGCCCTCTTCACATAACGATGTCACACCCATTTTGCCCATATTGTATTCGCACTAGATTTGATGTCCCATAGCACTTTGGTAAGCAAGGCTTTGTTCCACCCAAGTAAGTTCCGAAGTCCATAACCACCATCCTCCTTTGGAATACAAATAGTGTCTCATGCTATAGGTGGATATTTGGAATCTCATACAAACATCCGACATATGACTTTGATTTTGTCAATCACTTCTCTAGGTATTGATAGTAATGAGAACCAATAGCATTCCATTCCTTGGATGACCGTCTTTATAAGCTTTAGCCTTCCCGCATATGACAAAGACTTCTTTGGCCATCCACTCATCCTTTTCGATATCACATCTAATAAAGGCCCATAGTTTGCAATATGTAGCTTCTCCACCGCCAATGGAATACCCAAGTACTTAAAGGGAAAAGACCCCTCTTGGAAGCCCAAAATTTTCAACAACTCCTCTTTTGCATTTCCATCAACTCCGGCCACATATAGCTGCGATTTAATGGGATTTGCCCTTAATCCCGCCTCCTTCCCAAACTTCTCCAAACATCCCGCAAGCAACCCCAAGGAGGTCTCGTCCGCTCTTGCAAATAACATTAGGTCATCCGCATAAATGAGATGTGTGATGCCTATTTCTTTGCACCTTGGATGATGATGATAGGATGGAAGCACCGAAATATCCTTGATCCTTCTTGATAGCACCTCAACACATAAGCCAAAGAGGAGTGGAGATAATGGATCACCTTGTCTTAAGCACCTCCCACCACCAAAGAAGCCATAAACTCCCCCATTAAGAGATATAGAGAAAGTTGTTGTAGTCACACATTGTTTTATCCAATCACGATATTGTTAGGGAAAATCAAAACCAACCAATACCTCCATTAGGAAATCCCAATTTATCATATCAAAAGCCTTCTTCAAGTCCACTTTAGCCATGCACCTCGGGGAAACCCTTTTGCGAGCATATCTTCTTAGAAGATCTTGAGTAAGAAAAATATTATCCCCTATGCTTCTCCCTTGCACGAAGGCCGCTTGAGCCGGATCAATTAAGAAATTCATCACCTTTGATAGCCTTGTTGCCAAGATCTTGGCTATGACTTTATAAAATATGTTACAACATGAGATAGGTCGATAATCTAAGACACCATCCGCATGGTCACTTTTTGCCACAAGATAGATGAGGGAATGATTCCATTGCTTCAAAAGTTTGCCCGTCACAAAGAATTCTTGTATTGCATCCACAAAGTCCTCCCCCATGATTTCCCAAGTTGAGGTGAAGAATTTGGCTCCATAACCATCCGGACCCGGTGCTTTTTCACTCCCAATATCAAATAAAGCCTTCTTGATCTCCTCCACCCCAACCGGTTGAGCTAGGTCATTTTCTTGTCCATCATTGAGCTTCCTTCCCGTGAGGGCAGCACTATCCAACGGGTCACACAACTCCGGTTGACCAAGTATCTCATGGAAATAATCAATAAATTTATTCGCCACTTCCTTAATGGAATTTGTTTTTTCGCCGTTCCTTTTTGTAAGCATGATGATTGCATTCCTCTTGTTGTTCCTCTTGACCATGTGTTACAGTATCTATGTAATTCACTTTTCGATTATTAATATTATTTTTAAATTTGTCTTCGTGTTTTCGATGTAATATTCTATTTTTTTTAATTTGAATATTGGTTTTCAAATATTATATTCAATTTACTATGCATTAATTAAATTTTTATAAATTAGCCATTACAAGTTAGCTGTTTATGAGCTTGTCATTACAAATTAGCCGTTACAAACTAGTTGTTATAAGTTAGTCGTTGCAAACTAGTCGTTAAAATTTTTGTATATAAGTAGGAGATGAAACATTCACAATATGCCACACCATATATACTCTCCTCTTTCTCACACAAAACTCTTCATTTGTTCCAAAATGTCTCAAGATTTTGATCAAAGTAACACAAAAAATATTTTTGAGGGTACAACGAGTTATACAACATCAGTGAAATACTTATTCATAATGGCAGTGCACAATCAACTTAGAGTGGTTGAATGTTGAAAAGGAAACTTAATTATGGATAGAAATGATGTGGTGGCGATATGGATAAGATAAGAATTAGTCTTGTTGAAAAGTAAACTTAATTATGGATAGAAATGATGTGGTGGTGATATGGAGAAGATTAGAATTGGTGGAGATAGAATAGATGAGGTGGAAAGTTGATAAGAATGAAATAAAATGATCTAGATTCAATGTATTTGAGAATAATGCTTATCGTTTATCCAATAAGCCTATAAATATGCAATGTTTCTAAGATATTGATATGAGAAATTTAGTAGTTCTCCTATATCTTATTTGCCTTCTTCCATGAAGTTTTTCTTTTCCCTTCTTTATTTTTCCAACAAAGTGGTATCAGAGCCATGTCGATGCTTCCTATCCCTCGTCTAGCTGACTTGAAGTATGGTAATTGGAGTATTCAAATGAGTGTCTTGCTTGAGAGTGAAGACTTGTGGGATATTGTTGAAGGAGGCTATAAAGTGCCTCAAGAAGGAGTTGACCAAATGGAGGCACAAAAGACGACAATGGCGGAACAAAAGAGAAAAGATAAGAAAGCTCTTTTCTTTATCTATAAAGCTCTTGATGAAGCTACTTTTGAGAAAGTAGACGAAGCTACAACTTCCAAAAAGACATGGGAGATCCTACAAGTAACATACAAAGGTGATGAAAGAGCAAAAAGTATTCGCCTTCAAATCTTGAGAGGGGAATTTGAATCGTTGGAGATGAAAAAGTCCGAAAGTGTATCAGACTACTTTATAAGGATATTGGTTATTGTCAACCAATTGAGAAGAAATGGCGATGACATTGAAGATAGTCGCGTCGTAGAGAAAATTCTACGCCCGTTGGAGCCAAGGTATGACTATGTAGTTGCGGCCATAGAAGAATCAAAAGATATGAAAAGAAATGAAGGTGCAAGAACTATTAAGCTCTCTACAAACTCATGAAGCAAGAATGCAAAGAAGACGGAGAGAACCGTTGGAGCAAGCTCTACAAAGCAAGCTCACGATTGTTGACAAGAAAGAAGAGTCAAAGACCGAAGGTTCGCAAGAAAACGACGGTGGCCGTAGTGGTTTCCATGGACGTGGCCGAGGTAGAGGTCGTGGCAGGGGCTTTGCGCGAGGCCGAGGAAGAAGTAATGACAACAATCAAGGTAGAGGTTAAAGGTAAGACAAAAGAAATGTAAGATGTTATACTTGCAACAAATTTGGACATTATGCAATGGAATGCCGCTCTAACAATGTGCAAGGAAATGCTAATTATGCATCAAAAGAAGGCAATGACAATGATGTGATTTTGCTAGCAAGAAAGGATGGAGATTCCACAAATAAGAACTTGTGGTATTTAGACTCCGGGGCAAGCAATCATATGTGAGGGCATAAAATATGTTTGTCGAGTTGGATGAAACGGTGAATGGACAAGTCTCATTTGGAGATGCTTCCAAAATCCAAGTAAGAGGCATTGGTAAGATTCTCATCAAGCTTAAAGATGAAGCTCACACATATATCACCAATGTTTATTATGTGCCCAACATGAAAACAAATATTATTAGTCTTGGACAATTGCTTGAGAAAGGTTTTGATATGCAACTAAAAGATGGTAGTCTTCGTTTGAGAAAACAAAACAAACTTATTGCTCATATTCCTATGTCTAAAAATAGGATGTTTTCTCTTGTTATTAATCATGTTGCTGCAAAGTGTTTAAGTGCATGCATGAAGAATAGTACATGACTATGACATATGAGGTACGGGCATATGAACTTTAGAGCTCTAAAGTTTCTTTTAAGCAAAGGAATACTGAATGGTCTTCCTCATATTAATGCTTAAGATGATATTTGTGAAGGGTGTGTTCTTGGCAAACACCCTAGAGCAAGATTTCCGAATGAATCGTACAACCGAGCAAAGAAGCCTCTTGAACTCATTCATACAGATATATGTGGCCCAATCACTCCAGCCTCCTTTAGAGGTCGTCGATATTTTCTAACATTTATTGATGATTTCAGCAGAAACACTTGGGTATATCTTTTGATGAATAAAGATGATGCTTTTGAGAAGTTCAAGGAATTCAAAAGATTGGTAGAAAATCAATCCGACTATACTATCAAGGCGATGCGGTCAGATCGTGATGGTGAATTCACATCAAAAGGATTTGAAAAATTATGCAAAAATCATGGCATCTGGAGGCCTTTAACCGCACCTTACTCCCCTCAACAAAATGGAGTTGCTAAAAGGAAGAACTGAACTATTCTTGACATGGTTCGAAGTATGCTAAAAACGAAAGAAGTGCCTAAAGAATTTTGGACCGAAGCGGTAAACAGTGCAGTGTATTTGCTAAATAGATGTCCTGCAAGGAATCTAGGAGTTACACCTCAAGAAGCATGGACCGGATACAAACCCTGTGTATCTCATTTGAAGATTTTTGGGTGCATTGCCTATGCACATATTCCGGATCAAAGAAGAACAAAGTTTGATGACAAAAGCTTACCTTGCATTTTCATTGGCTACGATGCAAGATCGAAGGCGTACATACTCTATAATCTAGTGAACAAAATGGTTATCATAAGTAGAGATGTTGAATTTCAGGAAGATGATGCTCGGAATTGGAGCACTAATATGATAATGATTCAAGAAGAAGAGCAAGTGAGGGAGAAAGAACCAACCCCACCACCGTCGCCTACCTCTTCATCATCCTCAGATGAAGAAGATCCTCCACCACAAAAGACAAGGAGTTTTCAAGAACTATATGAGATGACAACTCCACTTAATCTCATTTGTCTTTATGCTAATGAAGAGACTATCTTTTGAGGAAGCTATTAAAGATAATAAATGGAAGAAAGCCATGGATAAAGAGATGAAGGCAATTGAGAAGAATGAAACTTGACATCTTACTACTTTGCCCGACGGCCACAAACCCATTAGTGTGAAGTGGGTTTATAAAGTGAAGAAAAATGCTCAAGGATAAATAGAAAAGTACAAAGTGCGACTTGTGGCAAAAGGCTACAAACAAAAGGCCGACATTGACTACGAAGAAGTGTTTGCTTTCGTTGCCCGAATGGAGACTATAAGTTTGATAATCTCCTTAATTGCTCAACTAAAGTAGAAAAATATTTCAGCTTGATGTCAAATCGGCATTTCTTAACGGCTATTTAGAAGAAGAAGTCTATGTTGAACAACCGACTGACTACATCAAGGGGGGGGGGGGGCAAGAAAGAAAGGTGTTGAAGTTGAAGAAAGCTCTCTATGGCTTGAAGCAAGCACCGAGAGCATGAAATTCAAGAATTGATGCATACTTCAAAGAGAATGACTTTATACAATGCCCTTATGAGCATACTCTTTATGTAAGAGCAGAGAATGATAACATCTTATTGGTATCATTATATGTAGATGGTCTTATTTTTACAGGAAGTTCACCTCAAATGATAAAAGCTTTTAAGCAAACTATGACAAAAGAGTTTGATATGACCGATATGAGACTTATGTCCTACTTTCTCGGCTTGGAAGTGAAACAAGGAGTTGATGGCATATTTGTGGCTCAAGAACAATATGCAAAGGAGGTTTTCAAAAGATTTAGAATGGATGATTGTAATCCAATTAACACATCGGTGGACTGCGGAACAAAGCTATCCAAGAATGACGAAAGAAGGACGGTTGATCTCACACTTTTCAAAAGCTTGGTGGGAAGTTTGTGGTACTTAACTTGTACTCGGCCAGATATATTATATGGAGTCGGTCTTATAAGTAGGTTCATGGAGGAGCCTAAAGAGACTCATTGGAAGGCGACCAAGCGAATCCTTCGTTATGTCCGAGGTACTCTAAATCACGGATTATTTTATTCTCACTCTAACAATTCTCAATTTGTTGGATATTTGGATAGTGATTGGGGTGGAGATTGTGATGACCGGAGAAGCACTTTCGGATTTGCATTTTTCGTTGGGAATACGACATTTTCTTGGATGTCAAAAAAAAACCTATTGTTACTCTTTCCACCTGTGAAGCAGGGTACGTTGCGGCATCCTCATGTGTTAGTCATGCTATATGGCTAAGAAGTTTGTTAAAGGAGATAAAGTTTGAACAAAATGAAGCAACTCAAATTTGCATTGATAACAAATCGACAATTGCATTGGGGAAGAATCCAGTATATCATAAAAGAAGTAAGCATATTGATGTTCGCTTTCATTCTATTTACGAACATGTGAAGAACAAAGATGTAGAGCTAGTCTATGTGAAGACTAAAGATCAAGTTGATGATATATTTACTAAGCCACTGAAGTTTGAAGATTTCATCAAGATGCAGAATTTACTTGGAGTCACAAAATGTCACGCCCCGAAGGAGACCCCGCCAGACAAAAATCCGGCAGCATCTCCCCTGTACGGGTGACAATCCCAATTTACATACAAGGCCTACACGGCCACTATACATCGGTCAACACGACCGGAATCCAAACTCACACGCAGTTATATAATTTGGCCTCAGGCCATCAACCAAATGACCTAATCAAAAGTATATCACATATAAACCTACCCCTTCTGCCATCTGGGCAGGAATACTCAATCAAAATCCAATCCCGAAGAAAACACCGAACAGAGGTCCATAAGGACACCAAAAAAATCCAAATACAAAATCAATCTCCAAACCTATACATGTCCTCTAACCAAAATATCCAAACCATAAAGCAAATATCCAAATACACTTCCACGACGAGGGGGTTTGGCAGCTGGACTCTCCTGACAGCTTCATCCTGAAATAAATATAAATCAACGGGGTGAGTTCAAAGAACTCTGCGGGTATAGTAGATATGCAAAATCGTATAGCTAATAATAAAATATCATGCGATAGTCTCACATAAATAGGGTATGCAAGCAAGAAATACAAAATGACTGTACTTACCTGAATCTCCTACCCTGATATAGGAGCATGTGCCTGACTAGAAGTAATAGAGTCCTGGCCATATATAAACATGTATCTGATGCATGACAATCATATGCACATCCAAGGCATCAATAAAAATGCAAAGAAACACAAACAAAATGCAATCCGTAAAATGCATGTCGTACTAATGACATGGTCACCCCGACACACCGCCACACGCAATGGTGAAGCCGAGTGGGTAGGGCTATGACAAGCGTGCACTCTGCCATCACATCGCTTCCCGAGTGGCCGAGTGGACAGGATCTTTGTCGAGTACACCTATCCTCCCGCCCCAAACATAGTGGGGAGCTAAGCTCTCATCTCCTGTCATAGGCCGAGGAGGATCCTTCGCTTACCACGCTGCCTCATCGCTACCCATGAGCGGACCAGCGGAGCCTGACAGAGCAACTGCACACACCCTCCTGATGTACCACTAACCCATGAGTGGCAGTGTGTGCAGGCCATGTAACTGGCTGCGGGCTCAACAATAATGGAACCTCCGGTAGCATGCAATCATGCGAAAATGGTGCATGATACTAAAGCATGTAAATCCTACTGTAATACTGTCAATGATATGTACAACAAATATGTACATATCCCTAATCCACATACTATGATCCAAATCAAACAGGGAAATATAATCATATCCTATCACATGCATGTATCTAGTAGGCACCAAAAGTATACCAGGCATATAAACATGAAAAAGTTATTGTAAGCTATCCTACTAGCATATCAATTTGACTTAATCTAAAAGTTAAGTCAAAATACCCGCCTGAATATATATCCGCAAGAATGAACCAAATCGTCACGATCGGGACTGAAAACTCGCATAAAGCATGACTATAGTCAAGCACAAAATACAATTCAACGACAAATCGAATAATTAATCGATTTCCTTTATATCCCAATTAACCCAAACTATTTCCAATTTTCCTTGTCCACAAATATCCATACAATTAATTTAGCCCAATTAATTCCAAATCAATTTACCTAATTCATTACCCACAAAAATATCCTCAAGATCAAACAATATCACCCAAATCCCATATCCTTCGAATACCGTACCGATCAACCGTATAACACCAAAATCAGCCCAAGTCGACCCCAAATTAGGTCCACATCCTTTTACACCCTATGAACGTCCCAAAACACCTTCTATACCCACCTCCAACTGGTCACAGCCTTTATTGGAGACTAAATCTCTGTTTCGCAGCCGACCACATCCTCCCACAACCACCATCTACCCAAACCAAATTAACCAACATACCAACAGTAAATAACCCAAAATATACCTGCGATTGAAACCTCCTAGCCGCTTGGTTCACCGGAACGAGGACCTGCCGATGCCCTAATAGTCTGCTCCGACAACCTCCGCCGTAAATCAGTGAAGGTGAAAACGACGCGATCCGGTACGCAGCGCCGCGACGAAGGAGTGGCGGCTGACACAGGGAAGGGCACTGTTGCCGGCGCTTATGGAGGGACGACCGGCCCGGCGCGGGCGGAGGGGGAGCCCGGCGCTGCATCCGGTGGACGGCGAGCTCGGCCGCGCGTCGGCGGCGGTGCTCGTGGGAGCGCAAACTAGGGTTGCGGCTGTGAACGGCGTCGGCTCGAGGAAAGGCATCGCCGTGAAGAAGTGGACGCTTGCGGCGCCAGACACGGCGAAGAGAAGCCGCGACGCGAAAGGGGAGGGCGTCGGCGGTAAGGAATCACGATCGGCGAGGAAAGAAAAAGAAAGGAAAAAGCATTTTAGTTTTTTTTACGGTTTAGGTTAATACCCTTTAAATAGACCCCACAAAAGCCTATTTATTTTATCTCCGAAAAATATCTCGTACGGAGTCCGTTTAAATCCAGAAAAATTTCGAAAAATTCCTAAAAATCTCAAAAATAATCCCTAGGATTATTTCCCGAAATTTGGCCATTAAATTTAATATTTTAATTTGTATTTTACATTCTCCCCACTAATAAAAATTTGGTCCCCAAATTTCCTACTTATATTAGTCTGAAATGTCCCAACAACCATCTCAAGCATCCGAGACAAGTCACACCTCAAGTGACTAAGTGGGGTTCTTGATATCCCTTAAAATCAAATCACACTCGCTTAGCGACCCTTCCAAAATATGAATAGTATCTTCATATCGACCACTTATCATAAGTACCTATCTGTACCCGAGTGGAGCTCTATATCCGTGACCTATTAAAGACTTTACCATAATCCTAAGGTAAATCTTGAATCGCTATCGCATCCGATACTCAAAGATACTCCATGAACTAGAAATCGCCACAGTATAACCTATCCAGCGATCCAACAAACTCACCGTATGGATCGAATGAAAATGAGCGGACTTAGCTAATCATACTAAGTCCTTTCCGAATTCCAAATAATCTCCCAACACTGTCCATCATACTAGGCTTCCACTTCTCTCTTGGTACAGAACCTTGCTGATTATTTATATACCACCTTTACCAGACTTCCAAATCAACTATATTCCGCATGTCGTTCCTCCACGGAGAACGTTTCAATACTTACTATTTTCCGGATACAATCTTAAACATCTGCAACATATAGAACCTATTGCAATCTTTAGCAATACTTATCAAAATATCGTGACCAAGTCTCGTGGCTCTCGGAGTAATGCAAAAGGCACTACTTACGGGCAACGACATGCTACCACGACCGGTACTCATAGCCAGTCAATATGTCATGTAGCTATCTAGCCACCTACTAGATACAAATTCCAATATCACTAATTCCGAACCGGTAGAGCAAAAGTACAACTCTATGATAGATGCTCTCTATCATCACAACAGGAATCTATCTGTTGTTCCTGAATCAATAGTAACTCTTCCTAAATTCAAATGCAACTACACAGTAGCTAGCTTAAACCTCATAAGCATTTCTGCTCCTCACCTCTACAAAACAACATAACAACTCCTACTAGGTCCATGTCATATATATATATATGACAACCCATCTCGTAGTTCCTCATTTGACGTAACCATGGGATACGTCTCAATCAACTAAATCAGAAATGCTCCATTCTCTGAAACATCGCATCCGCATATAAATTAACTTTCCTTTCACCCGAGAATGATCACACAACACTGGTGTAAAAGTCAACCATCGCCCGAGCCTCAAACTATGTTCACAAGCTTCAGACCAAATAAATTCCATCACCAATCAGCGGTGTAATACCGCTAGAGCATCCTATCCATATCTATGGTAATAATCAAATCAATACCAGAAAACCATCATCTACGGTGGCTGAGTGCTCAACTCCAACTGCCACCATCATAAATGATCCAATCGTGTCCAGAATACACGATTTCCTAAATCCCTGGACGACTAAGTCGTCATAAGTCAAACAAGATAATCAAACCTCGTACAATTCATACCAAGTATGAAATTGTCACCACTATACACCTACATCCTCTTTACTCTAGACTGATGATATATCAATCATCCCTGCGACTTTGATAATTGTATGACACCCTGTCACTACAATATCAACACACCAATCATAAATCAATCCTAGAGTATACACAGGTGTCCTAAAGCTGATCTAATTAGATCCTCAATCCACCATGAAGGATATTCTTTTCCTTCTACCACTACCGCATTCCATCATCGATAATCGATGTACAACCTCAAAAGTTCATCTCTCATTGAACAACGAGTTCCAGAGCTTCTCAAGAAATAAAATACTGGGACAACAAATATCCCATCAAATACCTTCTTTAATTGGAACTTAGATTCTTCCAATTCCCATAGTGTTAAGCAACACTGATATCAACTAAATTATCCCCTGAAAAATCGTCATTCTAACAAATATCTCTTGGCATCATCAACCTTGCACAATTTGAAAAGACCGATCGATGTATCTAAGCAACTCGATTGGATTACAGACCAATTGAATGACATCATTGAGTACATCACGAGCTTTAACAACCTTGTGCGCTTTACACTAGCCCTCAGCCAACGCACCATAAGTAAAAATATTAGCTTGTAAAAATAACATTACCTCAGTACCAAATAAATTATCTCACAGTAGGGGATCTTCGATATCGAAACTATTTTCGAAATCCCTCCGATCGCCTACTCTACTTGCCTATACAGCGGCAAGCCTAGAAGTTCCTCCAACACTACATCTGATTACTCTCGAATTATACAGGCATCCGAGAGACCTTCTTATACCATCATGTCACAAGCATAACCTCCAAGTTAATATCCAGATATTCACATCATAACAACCAAGTCAACTATAAAACAATTAAGTCAACTCTCTCACCATAATATAACATGTCCATCAATCAACCTATAAACATCCAAAATCATTTTCATACCCCTGTGATAATCATCACAGTAATCATCTCAACATCTCACCTCTCAGTGGAAACACTATTAATCCACATAATCCAAATATAAAAATCCTTTTAATCCTATCTGTACATGTTTTAACCACAGATATCTGTAAACACATGTATCTCTCAATATATCATCAAATAAGGTAAACTAAAGTAATACCTCAATGATCAATCCTTCAATCATCTGATACCAACCTCAATGATCAATTCTTCAATCATCTGATACCAACCTCAATGATCAATCCTTCAACCATCTACAACTCCTTTCGAGTAAAGATGTAAACTCATCCCACTTCTGCTCTTAATGGATTCCCTATTTCACAGTAATCTAGAAAAAGAATTCGATAACTGTATGAATCTAGGTGTATACACCTCTTCCTCTCCTTTTCTTCAAGAACCATACAACCAGTCTCATATCTCCACAAGTGCACAAACCACTTCTGATAGCGATATATATCTGAGGAGAAAACTTAAATCCATATTCCTGTTTTCCACTGGGAAATGAGGTGTTTCATCCATCTTTCATTCCCGGGACAGAGCCCTGATCAATATCGAACATCAACATGGGAACGCAATAATGTCACGTGAATTCAGCTAGAAAAGCACGTTCACGACTTCTACCGTTGCCTTATCCGAAGTGTAGATTATTATCACTAGATTGACTACACTATTCTCTTGAGACACTTGTTGCAGTCATTTTCATAATTATGACTCACCCTAATGCCTTCCGATAAGAAACTGATGGAAAAAAAATCCAACTATCCTAATACAAATGTAAACAAATAAATTGGGGGTGATCAAAGGCAACTCAATCACTATCTTAAACCATTAAGTGGAGGGGGTAAACTCCGTGAGTCTTAAACTCTATAGTGAAACTCCATTATCAATTGATCACTCAACTTAAGCTTCAAGCATTTCCCAACAATGAGTCATACAAAATAACATGGAGAATTACCGTCTCTCGAAAACATCTTGAACCCGTGATCCCGTAATGGGTTATTTCCCCAAATAAATTCCTTCTACATATTCCACCAAGTAACAACTTGATCATTGCAATAGTAAGAAACTATCTCCACTCCTATATAATTACCAGTTAGGTACTTATCAGTACCTTCAATGTTATCAATCTAAGGCTCAAGCCGCTCAAGGATCAAAATCCCTATGGAACTTCGTAACTGAAACCTCCAATGTCTGCATCAACAATAATATACAGTCCTTGTCCAATACCCCACAGGGTAATTATCTACCTAGTATAATCAGTGAAAATCCCTAACACTGTAGTCCTTGATTTCCACAACCAATGTGACGACTGACCGCCTCGCTCGACTTATCCACTCAAAGACAATGCATCTTTTCACACAGTCCAAGACTCACAAACGAATAAGTCATTTGTGGTCAACTCCATCCACGACATTATGAATAGTGACCAATACACTAAATGTTATTTCGTTATCCACTAAACACATAGCCAAATCTAACTCGAGTATAAACACTACTAAGAACTCCTACTGTCACCTTAGTGGGCGACTTCTACTACGAGTCCGCACATGAGTCAAAACTCAATAGACCCTTTCGACAACCCATAACCAGAGATCTCACGTCCTCTTGCGTGGTTACCCTCGCACCATGTCTCTGCAGTGCACACCCACCTCGCCTCATATCTCATTAAATTATTACAGATGCTACTAGAACAGATGTTACTAGAAGTAAAAATATATAAAATTTTCATCATACCTATTTTGCCGCAGGAGAGGTTCTGTCGCTGCCAAATCCCCATATTGACCTCGTCATAAATCCTCGAATCCCGAAATATAAAAATCATCGGAAATCCATATCAATCCAAAATTTTCCAAATTACCTTGTAAAACCTGCCAAATGTGGCGAACTCCGAAAAAATCCAAAAACCCCTAGGAACTCGAAAACCTAGGCGCTCTGATACCAAATAAATTGTCACGCCCCGAAGGAGACCCCGCCAGACAAAAATCCGGCAGCATCTCCCCTGTACGGGTGACAATCCCAATTTACATACAAGGCCTACACGGCCACTATACATCGGTCAACACGACCGGAATCCAAACTCACACGCAGTTATATAATTTGGCCTCAGGCCATCAACCAAATGACCTAATCAAAAGTATATCACATATAAACCTACCCCTTCTGCCATCTGGGCAGGAATACTCAATCAAAATCCAATCCCGAAGAAAACACCGAACAGAGGTCCATAAGGACACCAAAAAAATCCAAATACAAAATCAATCTCCAAACCTATACATGTCCTCTAACCAAAATATCCAAACCATAAAGCAAATATCCAAATACACTTCCACGACGAGGGGGTTTGGCAGCTGGACTCTCCCGATAAATTTTCATCCCAAATAAATATAAATCAACGGGTGAGTTCAAAGAACTCATGGGTATAGTAGATATGCAAAATCGTATAGCTAATAATAAAAATATCATGCCAAGATATCTCACATAAATAGGGTATGCAAGCAAGAAATACAAAATGATCAGATTTACTCAATCTCCTACTCGATATAGGAGCATGTGCTCGACTAGAAGTAATAGAGTCCGCCATATATAAACATGTATCTGTATGCATGACAATCATATGCACATCCAAGGCATCAATACAAAATGCAATCCGTGCAAAATGCATGTCGTGCCAATGACATGGTCACCGGCCCTACCACCGCCTCACGCAATGGTGAAGCCGAGTGGGTAGGGCTATGACAACGTGCACTCGCCATCATCGCTTCCCGAGTGACCGAGTGGACAGGATGCCGCTGAGTACACCTATCTCTGCCCCAAACATAGTGGGGAGCTAAGCTCTCATCTCCGGTGTCATAGGCGGAGGAGGGATCCTCGCCCGCTTACCACGTTGCCTCATCGCTACCTAGCGGACCAATGAGCTCGACAGAGCAATCGCACACCCTTCTGATGTACCACTAACCCATGAGTGGCAGTGTGTGCAGGCCATGTAACTAGCTGCGGGCTCAACAATAATGGAACCCCGTCCAGCTAGCATGCAATCATGCGAAAATGGTGCATGATACTAAAGCATGTAAATCCTACTCAGAATACCTGTCCGAATGATATGTACAACCAATATGTACATATCCCTAATCCACATACTATGATCCAAATCAAACAGGGAAATATAATCATATCCTATCACATGCATGTATCTAGTAGGCACCAAAAGTATACCAGGCATATAAACATGAAAAAGTTATTGTAAGCTATCCTACTAGCATATCAATTTGACTTAATCTAAAAGTTAAGTCAAAATACCCGCCTGAATATATATCCGCAAGAATGAACCAAATCGTCACGACTGGGGACCCGCCTCGTGACCGAAACCTGCATAAAGCATGACTATAGTCAAGCACAAAAATACAATTCAACGACAAATCGAATAATTAATCGATTTCCTTTATATCCCAATTAACCCAAACTATTTCCAATTTTCCTTGTCCACAAATATCCATACAATTAATTTAGCCCAATTAATTCCAAATCAATTTACCTAATTCATTACCCACAAAAATATCCTCAAGATCAAACAATATCACCCAAATCCCATATCCTTCGAATACCGTACCGATCAACCGTATAACACCAAAATCAGCCCAAGTCGACCCCAAATCAGGTCCACATCCTTTTACACCCTATGAACGTCCCAAAACACCTTCTATACCCACCTCCAACTGGTCACAGCCTTTATTGGAGACTAAATCTCTGTTTCGCAGCCGACCACATCCTCCCACAACCACCATCTACCCAAACCAAATTAACCAACATACCAACAGTAAATAACCCAAAATATACCTGCGATTGAAACCTCCTAGCCGCTTGGTTCACCGGAACGAGGACCTGCCGATGCCCTAATAGTCTGCTCCGACAACCTCCCGAAATCACAATGAAGGTGAAAACGACGCGATCCGGTGTGCAGCGCCGCCGACGAAAGGAGTGGGCGACACAGGAAGGGCACTGCTGCGCGCTATGGAGGGACGACGGCCTCGGGCTGGAGAGGGGAGCCCGCGCGCATCGGTGGACGGCGAGCTCGCGTCGCGTCGGGCGGCGGTGCTCGCGGGAGCGCAAACTAGGGTTGCGGCTGTGAACGGCGTCGGCTCGAGGAAAGGCGTCGCCGGCGAAGAAGTGGATGCCGGCGTCGGGCTGCTGGCGGTAGACACGAAGAGAAGCCGGCGATTGCGTGAAAGGGGAGGGCGTCGGGCAGAAGGAACTGCCGATCGGCGAGGAAAGAAAAAGAAAGGAAAATAGCATTTTAGTTTTTTTTTTTTTCTGGTTTAGGTTAATACCCTTTAAATAGACCCCACAAAAGCCTATTTATTTTATCTCCGAAAAATATCTCGTACGGAGTCCGTTTAAATCCAGAAAAATTTCGAAAAATTCCTAAAAATCTCAAAAATAATCCCTAGGATTATTTCCCCGAAATTTTGGCCATTAAATTTCGTATTTTAATTTCAGTATTTTACACAAAATTAAGTTTAAGAGGGGGTGTTGAAAAGTAAACTTAATTATGGATAGAAATGATGTGGTGGCGATATGGATAAGATAAGAATGAGTCTTATTGAAAAGTAAACTTAATTATGGATAGAAATGATGTGGTGGCGATATCGATAAAATGAGAATTGGTGGAGATAGAATAGATGAGGTGGAAAGTTGATAAGAATAAAATAAAATGGTCTAGATTCAATGTATTTGAGGATAGTGCTTATCGTTTATCCAATAAGCCTATAAATATGTAATGTTTCTAAGAGATTGATATGAGAAATTTAGTAGTTCTCCTATATCTTATTTGCCTTCTTTCATGAAGTTTTTCTTTTCCCTTCTTTATTTTTCCAACACTGAATTCATACAAAAATATTATAAGAGTACACAATGAAGAAAGTCAATTAACAAAGAATGTGCAATTGGACACACTCAACTTGTCAATGATTATTTCTCTGCTAAGGTAGTGTATACCGATGATATATTTCAATGACGGTTTTGAATGAGAAAAGAGTTATTTTTGCTCATAGTCACTGATTTAGAAAATCATCCCAGTGGATATTTTAAATGGAGGAAAGATGTAGCAAGAAGAAAAGGTCTGTTGCCACTTCAAGAATGTACGACGACTATTCGTCAACTGACTTATGGAGGTTTCACCGACCAATTTAACGATTACCTACGGATGAATGAAACAATTGCCCTCAAATGCTTGTCCAACTTTTGCTAATGTGTGTTGCAAATATATGGAGGTGAGTACCTAAGAAAATCTAATGCAATTGATATTGCTTGTTTGCTTGAAATTCATGAACAAAGACACGATTCCCCTAGGATGTTAGGAAGTCTTGATTACATTCGTTGGACCTAGAAAAATTGTTCAGTTGTATGGAGGGCATGGTACACACGAGACGATCATGTCTACCCTACAATTGTGCTTGAGACGGTCACATTTGCCTATTTATGGATATGATATGCCTTTTTTTGGAGTTGATGGGTCTCGTAATGACATCAATGTCTTAATGAATTGCCTATTATTAATGACATCTTAAAGGAAATGCACCACAGGTTAATTTTATTGTGAACGGTACACAATATATAAAAGGGTACTACCTACCAAATGGTATATATCCAGAATGGATCACTTTCGTCAAGAGTTTTTTCAAAATTTAAGGAAATATAAGAGGCTGCAAGAAATGATGTCGAGCTGGCATTTGTGGTGCTCCTAGTTCATTTGACAATTATAAGTAGGGTAGTAAATGAACTAAGCATTCGTGAACAAGCTTGATGTTTGACTTGGTAAAAGGTCGTTTATGTTCGTTCAATAACATTGAAGTCAATTAAATAAACAAGCTTGAACACATATGTGTTTGACTTGTTAATATTCGTGAACAATATTTATGAACTGTGTTCATGAACTATATTCGTAAATAGTATTCGTGAATAATATTCGTAAATAGTGTTCATGAATCGTGTTCGTAAACAGTATTCTTGAATGAACTGGTAAACTATGTTCATGAACATAACTTATAAATGTTCATGAGTGAACTAGATAGTGGAGCTAGTGGTTTTCTAGTCTTTCTATATTTTTTTTATTTGCAAGATTTTATCTTTCTATATTTTTTTATTTGTAAGATTTTAGCTTGTACAATCATATTGTCCTAAAATATTTGTAATATATTGAGATCCTAATTGTTGATTTTTTTTCTTCCTTTTTAGGATGAGAATGACTAAGATGAGTCCTTGAGATGGAGAAGTTACATTTTGAAGACCCATAAATAGCTATTAGTTTCATAAACATTGCAATTTAGTACTATTTTTATGATTCTTATTATGAAGTTACGAATTAGTTGGATATTCTATATAATTGTTGTTGTTTTGGTATAAAGTTATATTCGAAGTTGAATACTATATAATTGTTATTGTTTTGTCTTAAAGTTAAATTCATGTGTATTAATTTATCTATTTGAGTTAGATACTGTTTGACATAATTTTTTAAGATTTTATAAATGATATTTTTTGTCTTGATTCATAAAATGACTACTACAATGTGTATTAAAATGTATTTAGATTATAAGTTCTGAGTAAATAAGCTTGTGACAAATCTTATTAAATTTATAAATAAATAAACACATTTTTATCAAACCTATAAATATATTTTTTAATAGATAAATGAACTTTCAAAATAAACAAACATGTTCACTGACCAATTAAACAAAATTACAACTTTAAATAAACAAACAAACGAGCTTGATAACGTTTAAACATGCCAAGTTTAAAAAGAATATGAATCAAGCTTGATTCGAGTTTGAAACGAGCTTGATTAGAAGTTCGATACCAATTAAATAAGTCAAGTTTAATTCAAGCTCGAATCCAGTTCAAACTAAAAAAAAAATCAAACCAAGTTTGAAATTAGTTTCAAAAGCTTGATAAATTTTTGACTCGGTTTAGCTTGGATTGATTATCTTATCAAACAATCTTGAACACTATAAACTTTGACTTGAGTTGGCTCGTTTATAATCCTAATTATGAGAGGTCCAAGCCGATATTGGTTCATAGATAAATATAAAGAAATCACATATACATGCATTATTTTGCACAACATGATTGTGGAGAACGAAGATCATGCAATATCGATTTGGGAATACGAATAACAAGATACTATCACAATAAATCAGAGCTCAACTATCGAATTTGTAGAATACATTCAAAAAAATTCTGAGTTACAAGATATTCAAGTGCATCATCAACTTCGTCACGATTTGGTTGAACACATCTGAGAAATATATTATCGCAATCAATGAATGACTAATTTATCATATATGAAATATTTATTATTTCAATTTTGAATTTGTTAAACATTTGTATTCATATATTGTATTATTTCTTTTTTAAAATTGTATATTCTATATTGTATTATTTCTATATAGATAAAATATTAATATTATATTAATTATATTGTATAATTGTAAAAAAAAAAGAGAATAATTATTAAGTAAATCATTTTATGGATTTATATATTTAAATTGGGGAATATAATTAATTTTTATTTAAATATAAAAGTTGATCCAAATTAATAAAATGACGGTGGGATTCATAAATATTTGATCGGTACTATATTTGATTGTGTATTGAAGGATATTTGAGAGTGAGATATTTGATAGGCGGGATATATAAATATTTGATTTGTGAAATATTTTACTATAAAAGTTGTAATATTTGAGGAGCAAGATATTTAAGTGAGAATGTGGATATAAAAATAATAAATATTTGGATGATATTTCGGTATGGATGTTCTCATTTTTTTTATGAGCATTAAGTATCTAAGTTTTCAATCTGATTAATCATGGAGATGATCGATCCTATCCACATATCTCTAATGAGATTCTAAATAACTTTAGACAAGATATACTTTATCGATCATTAAGATAAATTAAAAAGTATTTGTGTGAATAATTTAGTAGCTACATCTACGGATGCTTTCTTTGTGTAAAAGATTGGAACTGCTAATCTAACAGTCTCCTCATTTCGATTCCACAAATATGAAAGGAAATTCAAGAATGAGCATTAATCTTGGTAGAATGATAAGTATAATGATAAGTATAATGAAAGATATAATCCAACAGAAAAATTAAACAATTCAATATAAACAATTAAATCTTACTCCTTACTATAAATTCTGTATTTACCGCATCCGTGGGAACTACACCTGCGGATGCTCTCTGTAGAAGCCTGAGCTGACCGCAGACGATAATTAGAGTTGAAATTCACGTTATCAAGCTCGAATTTGAATACTAAAGGTTAAAAGCCAGATGATCTGACTCAGCGTTTATCCATACAAATCCTACCAAATAGTTCACTAGGATCCAGGTACCAACGCAGCAAACCCTTCAACGTGGCGCACCCTGGTGTTTAGGCCCACAAGTAGTCCTCGTGCCGTAGGCAAATTGGCGATTGCTATGGGGACAAAAGTTGGGGCCTTGAGAAAAATATTAAATTGCTTGTTCCGGAACAGAACGGTACATAAGCCTGTAGCTGAGCGATCCTTTCTGCATCCTCGTGGATCGTCCAATTCGCCGTTCGAGCGGAGATCGAGCAGTTGGCAGATGGCCATGGCGCTGCGGGCATTAGGAAGGAAGGTTTCGCATTTGGATAGGGGTTTTTCGAGTTTGTGCGAGGCTGCGAAGCCTCCCAGCGACGGGAAGCTCGTCAATCTCTTTACCGCCATTAACCAGGCCCTCCACATCGCCCTCGACACCGATCCACGGTTCGTCCTAGATCCTTCTACCTGGACTCTTCATTTTCGTTTCTTTTGCGTGATCATAGATTGCCTTGGTTTTCCGTAATAATCAATGTCACAACTTACAATAAAACTTCTTTACGAGACAGATGAACAGGATGTTACAATTTACAATAAAACTTCTTTACGAGAGATATGAGGAAAGTCCGAAAACTTACTGTTCAGATGGAAATTTTACCGCTTAGTCTGCAGTTGGATGAGGTCGAGAAGCTGTTGTTGGTGTAATATATAAACAATCAAATCGGAAACAAGGAAAATCTGGAAAAACAAAGAACTATAAAAGTAGAATGAATTTGCGACGTATTGGAATCCATGGGTCGAAGCGAATAGAAATACTTTGTTGCTCAAATGTACCTATTCCTTGTTGATTACCCGGTGGAATTTCGACTTGCGTCGAAGGAGTGATCACAGCCGGAAGACTCCTCTGTTTCCACAAACCAAATCTGCCAGATGCTTCTCTACGCTTCTCACCCTCTTCGCCGAGCCACTGCCGAACAACACAGCCAACCCAACAAGCCTCCTCTTTTGCCTTTCAGCCGAACCCCAACCTTGGACGCACTCATTCCCTTTTAAGGGAAGGAGACGCATGCACGGCTTCAAGCCGTGCGTGCTGAGGCGCCCACGACCGCCTCTCGTGCGGTCGTGGAATCGCCATGAACTTACATCTCCCACTCGCCCAAGTATGTCAACGCATAAAAATGATCACACGCACTATTTTAGAAAGGGTGTTTAGTCACATAGACTAAATGATCACACGGACCATATTAGAAGAGGTGTTTAGTCACATAGACTAAACCGAAGCAACATCTATTGTCTCAAAAGACTAATAGAACATAGATTAATAGTCACAAAGACTAAATGAAACATCAAATTAAAATGGTTCGTATGACAAAGAAGACATCAACATTCAAATGCTAAGAAAGTCGTTACACCTACATACGCCATAGAGTGATACGCTAAGATAAGTTGTTACGCCTTAACTCAACTCTACATACGATACATAATCTTTCTCCCACGACACAAAGTCATCTCTGTGTGGTACAAAACCATTTATCTTACGGCACACAACCATTTCAAAGCGACATAATACCATTTTCCAGGATGATACAAAATCATATTTCGTGGTACATAACCATTTACTCAAACATTTATGTCTTCGCTTTTTACCCAGATTAAATAATCTCATTTACATCAATACGAACATCTCTAATCCCTTAAATCGACCATCATCAAGAGCGTGTCTCATATTTCAAATATTCACAATCATTTCCATACACAATGTAAACGGGTCGACTATAATAATACTCATTAGATGTAAACTATTTAATCTTCCTTTAGTGTGAATCTATTCATTTTAATCAATCGCTTTCTTAGTCATGTTCCATGAATCAATCATCCATAATCGATAGGTTTACATGCTAAAGTAGCAGACTCGATCAAAACTTCAAGTAGACACCTAAATAGTCAAAGGGCAAATATCGAGATCAACATATAATCTCAAAGGGCTCACATAGTAGAAAGCAGGATCCATTCTCCTACTGCGATATGATTCACATGCTATTTACGATGTCTTCCTCTTTACCAATAAAGAGCGATGCTTTCTCAAATTAACATCGCATGATTTCGATCTGACATTTCCAACGCCTAATCCATAATTCAACGTATACGAATTCTAATCGGCTCAGCGGTATAGTAAATGGTGGGTTCATTTACTCAATCATTTACCTCAAATGATCTTATCTTGATACAAATATCAAGACGACCTTAACTTATAGGAATGTAACAAATTTTACGACTTCCAAAGCTAACAACCACATAGGTTGACTATAAGCATCGGTTTTACCTCTATTCATACGCAAATAAATAGAGATGATTGTCCGTGTGAGAGGACCAATCACTACCGCCAACACGCTTATCGAGATCTTATTACTAGAATGTAACATAACATACCAATTTATTATGGCTAACATTTCAAACAATCAAATCATTATATTCAATCATTATTACAAGATCAAGTATTCTACGGTTCCATAGACTTTACACGCTTCATTAAACGACTCTCCATCGCTTAAGAAAAGGATCTGCAAGTATACTGTAGGATATACTCAAGAATCACCTTCCTTTTAGCAACAATATCCTCGATAAAGTTGATTTTATAAAGAATAATACGCTTCGCTGATATTGGGATCCTCGAAAAGCTATCGCATCACAATATACAACATCGGACTTCCATCGTTCTCAAGAATCTTCAAATGCTTTAGAACCTTCTCAACCAGATCGCTTGTATAGCCACAATACGCCACATATTCATCCATCAGATAAGGCCACAGCTGCTTTCATTGCTCAGGAGACGGCGCCACCATTCAACAAGAACGATACGATGTTGATTTTCTATCATCCAGTCCTCTCTAATCAGATCTGAATAAATTTCCATGTGGCTCATATCCGATCCTCGATAACAGAGACAATAATCATTGCCGCTTTCGAGATATCCGAAAATCCTTTTTTCACTTGCCTTCCGGTGTCTCGATCACAGGTTTTATTTGGGCCAGGTGACTAAGCCTTGCATAAATGATATCGGGCAGTACACAACATAGTATACATTAAACTACCTATGGCTTTGGCATATGGTTTTTATTCATGTCATTTATTTAATTTGGAGTCTTGGGACTCATACTTTTGCTCAAGCAGTACCTTTACAATAGGTGTGCATTGATTCTTGATCGGACATGTTGAAATGTTGTAACATCTTAGTAATATAAGACTCTTGTGTGAGCAAAAGTCTCTTAGATCGATCCGGATGATCTTAACCCCTAAGATGTATTGACTTCTCCCATATCTATTGTGTCAGGTGAAGACAACCACTTTTTGACTTCTTGATAAAACCTATGTCATTTCACTGCTATCGTATCATCGTGACATATAATGATAAAATGGCATACTTTCCTTTTCCTTCTTTAGGAAAGCCTTGATGATCCTCGTTGATCGTTTGAAACCATAAGATAAAACCACTTTGTTAAATCTTATGTTCCGTTGTCTTGGTAACCTTGCTTGACCCATATATAGATTTCTTTAATCTACATACTTTATCCTCTTGGCTTTAAAGCAGCGAAACCTTACATTTGAACCGTATAGATTTCCTCGTCAAGCTCAGATTAAGAAGCGATTTTAACATCCATCGATGTAATTCCAGTCATGTCGCTGAGGCGAAATAACTCGGATTGACCTGAGCTTTCTCACGGAGAAAATGTCTCTTGAAAGTCAATACCCTCTCTTTGGGTAAATCCTTTTGCTGACAAGCGAGCCTTGTATCGGTTAATCGATCCATCGGACTTCCTCTTTATTTTGAGAATCCACTTATTCCCGATGGCCCTTGGCCGGGAGGAAGATCGTAACTCACTTGATTCGAATCATTGACTCTATCTCTTCTTCCGTTGCACTTTTCCATATCTACAACCCTACGTCCCAGCGTATCCTCGGTGATTGAGGTTAATCTTCGTCGGCCCAGAGTGTCATCATCGTTGCCTCGTTCACGATATCAAACCTCCTTTTAGGTATGATCTTACGAACACTTTTAAAGTAAGTTGGGGCATTGAGAAGTCACCCGTGATCGAGCGCATTACTCCCACTCGGTTGACTAGGTTGAGTATCCCATTTGGACATCGACTTGTTGATAACGACTCATCCTCCTCATAAGAGGCTGTCTTATCAACTTCACCTCTTGTTAGGAAACTCGGTTTGAGAAAAGTGGCATCTCTTGAATCGATTCGATGATTGTCCATCGACATCTCACCTATAAAAACATAACCTTTTGAGGTATCGAGAATATCTTATAAAGATACATTTCTTACCTCTAGGTCCTAATTTTCCATACTTGTGAGAACATCGTGAGCGTGGCGGTACCCCGGGGTCTCAGTTTCCCAAATCTGGTTTTACGCGTCAGCGTTCGTATGGGGTAGTTGGGCCCGACTTTGAAGGCACTTTGTTAAGTATATATCGCATTAATGTCGTCTCCCGAGGAGATCGTGAAATTAACTGCGCCGTAGACTAACCATTTCGAGAAGAGTCTATTTCTTCTCTCAATGACCCGTTTCTTTGTGGAGTTCGAGGATCGTTAGGTCTAATAATCCTTTATCATTACATGTATCTTGAATATATCGAATGATATTCTACAGCGGTCGGTGAGTCTTAATCTTACGTTCGTTTGATTCTCAACCGTTCGTATATAGCGAATGAAAGCGATCTAATGCTTGATTTGTGAGAAATCGAATACACATGGACCCGTACCTAGTGAAATCATCAATAAATGTAATGAAGTAGGAAGCTCCATGCCTAGCCTTCACACTCATTGGACCACAAATATCAGAATGAATCAATTGCGATGGCAAGTCTGCTCTAATAGCCTTTCGAATGGTTTCTAGTTGCTTTTCGTGAGCAATGCTCACACTGAGACAAGCTAATCTTAGCGAGAGCCCGATAAACCCTCTCTGCTAATCGATTCATGCGATCTTGTCTATATGTCCCGATCTAGCATGCGAACCTCATCGGATGTATCGCATTACTAGTAAGAGCAATGTTTGAAAAACAACTTTGAATCGCCTGATTCACGTGACACCACATCTAGTACCGTAAAACCATTAGATAAATAACCATATCCGATTGGGAGTCGATCTTAAGTTCTATACAAAAAATTTACGAGTATCCCAAATCAAGAAGACAAATGATGATACAAGATTCCTTGAATCTCTGAGCATCAAGACATCATGTAGAAACAAAGTACTTCCACCACGAAGGTTAAGTTTGCAAGTTAACTCCTTTGACTTCGACTCTTGTTGTTTCCTACATGATCCATTTATTTGCCGTACCGGCGGTACTCACATATGTAACCCGCTCTCGAGCCTCATGGTTGGTTGCTCCGAATCTATAATCCACAAAGGATAAGAAGAATCACCATCAAGCACAAAAATGCTCGAACAAAGCCTTAAGTTACCTTCTTTGGCTCGATACACTCCCAAGTGGCCCTTCACATTAAAGCAAGATAACTTGCTTTTAGGCTTCTTCCACGCCTTCTTCTTCTTGATTTGATCCTTCCCGAAGATAGCAACGTTTTTATTCTTTCCCTTCTTGTACCATCTCTTCTTGGATCCAGATGATCCAGCAGAACCGACAGCCAAATAGGCTTGGCCAGAAATCCTTGCGGATTCTACTCTCTCACCTCGGCTCACACGCCGCGTGAGACATCGGCCGAAAGTCTTAATACTCTCACCGCGTGAGTTAAGGTGCGCCGTGGTCTCCCAAGAATCGGAAGAGAACGAATAACACTGAACTGTTGTTCATCCACAACTCATGGCCGGCGGTTTTGACTCGAATCGTATTCGACATCTCCACGAGATGTTGAACCATCGTTAGATTCGCGCTTCTTGTAGTCGAACTCGATCGGTGCGACGGCTTTACTGAGACTTATTCCACTATATCTCTCTCTAAGGGCTACCCAGACTGCATGAGCTGAAGGATATGGCTCATACTCTAACACTAGGTCATCCACCATTGAACTTATCAATATGCCCTTAGCGTGTGGAATCCTTCCTTTTCCATACCTTATAGGTATCAAGTCGCGTCAGATCTTTGTCAGTATTACTCTCAGCGAGTTCCATCACAACTGACGATTAACGTCTAGAACTTCTTGTTCCTCAAGAACATATTGAATCTTGAGGTGCCATATTTTATAGTTATCCCCATTCAGTTTTTCACCTTTGTTCAATTCAGTTATGATATTTTTAGTCGCTATAACCTAACATAAATAAACACATTATTTAGTTACTCAATGTATGCTTTTATGTATGTAATCTCGAAAATAAACTTAAGATAAATCGATCTCGGTTTATAAAATCAGTGACAATCATGCGTTATCACTCATCGTTTGTATGCCAATCGGACTTAGATTGATATATTTTATTACATACATCCCACTTAATGATATTAATCATTATTACGACGATATTACGTATTAAATGAGCATATCATTATATACTCATTTGAACTAATCGAGGGTATATCCAATAATCATGCATGTAGAGTTAATAAGATCATATGAACTAATCATTAAATGAACACATCATTTAAAATAAACATCGCATGCAGTGTTAATAAATATGAAAGTCTACAAGAATGCAACAGATTACATTCTTCTACTCATAAACTAAAACAACTCTAATAAACTAGATGGCGATTCTTCGCTCTCACTAGATGACCCTAGTGCAATAATCGTCGACATGTCCTCTCCGTCTGGACTCAACTACGATTTCTCTCTGTAGACACTCACAGCGACACGTCGCTCGATACAGAATCCTTTAAAGACTTCACTATTCGAGAACCAAAATCCTCCACAGGGTCTTCTTCAGGATCCTCTTCATAGTCAGCATAGTTAATCAGCTCTGTGCCTTGATTTGGGTATATGAAACACGTCCTTCGTAACCCCCAAAATCGTGTCGCGTCGTGAGATTATCGAGCGATGAGCGAATCAACGCCCAAATCCTGTGGTTATGTCGAAACTCCTGCGTCTCGAGCTTCGAGCGGTCTCATCGATCCACAATGTCCAAGGACTCCGTGGTAAGGGTCGTAGTCGAATCTTCGATAGCCTCCTATACCGATTGCATGACACATCGCTGCGTCGGGTCATAGTGGTATACATCCGCACCCGTCCGTAAAATTGAAATAAATCGTATGCATGCTTAAATGAAACCGGTAAATACTGGGTATATTTCAATTAATCAGTGCGAACAAATACTCGTTTATCGAGAAAACTAAACTTCTTGAATTTTAGCTCTGATTAATTGACCCGTTGATCAATCAATTTTGACCCATGTATACGGTCGTAATCTAGTCTATCTCGAGTTATTCAAAATAAATTTTATAATCATGACAAAACAAAAAATTTATTTATTTATGAGTTTTTCGTGTTAACAGGGCGGCGTATCAAAACAACACAGGCGTGTCGTCATTGACACGTCCGTGTCAGGAGTTCCACCACTCAACACGCCCTGTTCGAAAGAACCGGCCACGCCGTGTTGGCCGCGACACGTGTCTTGCGGCATGGGCGTGTCGGCTGCGACGCGCTTTGTGCGGCACGGGCGTGTCGGCGATGACGCCCTTTGCGGCATGGGCGTGTCGCGCGACGCCTCAGCGCGGCGTGGCGTGTCGCTCGCGACACGCCTGTGCCTTCAATCGGCATGGGCGTGTCGGCCGCGACACGCCTGTGCCTTCAATCGGCGGCGACCCCGCTTCTGTAAATTTCGAGGCGGTGGACGAGCGTCCACCGCCTACGCACCGCCTCCGAGCGTCGCCGAGGCATTGGCGACCATGCCGTCGCCTCCGACGCCTTGGTAGTCGACTGTGCGTCGACGTCCACGTCGCCTTCGAAATCTGGCTTTACCGTCGGCGACAGCGCCGCCTCCATCGCATGATGCGGTGCAAGCCGCGGCCGGATGCGATGACGGCGATCAAGCCGCGAGGAGGTAACCAGAATAGAGAATTCTGTTCCGGTTGTCTTCTCCGGCGAGGGTATCAAACAGGTATGAAATTTCAGAAATGAAATATGGCTCTGATACTATTGTTGCTCAAATGTACCTGTTCCTTGTTGATTACCCGGTGGAATTTCGACTTGCGTCGAAGGAGTGATCACAGCCGGAAGACTCCTCTGTTTCCACAAACCAAATCTGCTGGATGCTTCTCTACGCTTCTCACCCTCTTCGCCGAGCCACTGCCGAACAACACAGCCAACCCAACAAGCCTCCTCTTTTGCCTTTCAGCCGAACCCCAACCTTGGACGCACTCCTTCCCTTTTAAGGGAAGGAGACGCACGCACGGCTCGTGCTCGAGGCAGTTCCACGAACTGCCTCTGTGCAGTTCGTGGAACTGCCATGAACTTACATACTTTCCTCTAAGGTTTTATTTGCCCTCACTTCTCAAAGTTTGCCAATGAGATTTATTGACAAATTACCCCCAAGATACAACAACCCTTTCAACACAATATCTAGCAAAAATATTGAATTGCTAGAACATACTTAAAATCTCTAGAAATCTGAATATTTATAGAGAGATTGATGCCTTTTCGTGAATCAATGTGTCTTGAAATCAAAGGATGCAACTCTTCATTTAATTAACTATTAAAGTTAATTATAGATGCATGCATCCAACCAAGAGACACACCCATCCAACTCATAAATTACAATCTCTTACAATCCTCCACTAGATTGTAATATTTCTTCCAGATTAATTATAATAGATTCATACATACCAGAAGGTATCTTTCAATTTTAACCTTCAATTAGTGAAAAAATTCAAAGTATTTGCAAGACGATAGTGTGCTTTGACATTGAACTTTGTCTCTATGCAAATATCGGAAATACATCATATATGAACTATTTCAGATTTTTTAAATATGTTCAAATTTTTTAGCACTATTATGGCCTTGTACTTGATCTTGGATTCATGAACATTTACAAGACTAAACCATGGTCTTGTTAGAAACAACACCATTTCTCATGTTCAATAGGTGAAGTTTTCAATTATATCTCTAGCTATTTGAGATTAAAACTTCATTAAGAGTATGTACTCAACCTCAACCACATAGCTATTTACATCGAGCATCCTAGAAGGGACTAGTTAAAATATTTCGGTGTCAAACCAATCATATAACAATGACTTGTTCTTACCCATTTAACTATGGAATAACAGTATAACTACTACATAGTTGGGTTTCCATCACCGGTGATTGTTTCAAAAGGTTTTAGTTCCATTCCATTAGATGTTTCCTTGACTAAGTCTCTTGAAAGACCCTTTGTCAAGGGATTTACTAGATTCTTATTGGTCCTAACATAGACTATATTGACAACACCATCTGTTATCAATTGTTTCACATATTCATATCTCAAACTAATATGCCTAGACTTTCCATTATATGCTTTGTTGTAAGCTCTAGACAATGTAGCTTCACTATCACAATATAAAGAAATAGATGACATCGGTTGTGGCTACAACTCAATATCATATAATAAATTTCTCAGCCATTCTGCTTCTTTACCTATAGCAGCAAGTGCTATAAACTCACTTTCCATAATCAAGTGAGTTATGCATGTTTGTTTCTTTAAAGCCCAAGAAACAACACCTCTAGCAATTGTAAAAATCCAACCAGCCGTGGATTTATTTTCGTTGATGTTGATTATCCAACTAGCATCCGAGTATCCTTCTAATACCGTAGGAAAATTATTATAAGACAAACTCAGATTTATGGTTCTTTTAAGATAACCAAGTATTATCCAAATTTCATTCCAATGTTCAACACTTGGGTTACTTGTGAATCTTGACATTTTGCACACTGCAAATGCTACATCTGATCTTGTGCAGTGTGTAGCATACATAAGGCTACCAATCACACTAGCATATTCTAGTTGTGCTACTGCTCTGCCAGAATTTTCTAGTAATTTAATACTAGTATCATATGGTGTATAAGTTTCTTTAAATTTCAAGTGATTGAATTTAAGAAGCATCTTCTCAATATAATGATATTGACACAATGAGTAACCCCCACCATTTTTCATAACTTTTATACCTAAGATAGTATCTACCTCACCAAGATTTTTCATCTTAAATTGTGAAGTCAGATACTTCTTAGTATCATTTATACCTTGCATATTTGTTCCAAATATAAGCAAGTCATCAACATATAAGCATAAATTAACTCCAAAATCATATGTAAATTTTGAATATATGCATTTATCAACATTATTATGTTTAAAATCATGAGATAAAATAACATAATCAAACTTCTCTTGCCATTATCTAGGAGCTTATTTTAATCCATAAAGTGATTTGAACTTGCAAACTTTCTTTTCATTTTCAGATAATATAAACCCTTCAGGTTGTTTCATATAAATTTCTTCATTTAAATCACCATTTAGAAAGACGGTCTTTACATCCATTTGATGTACATGCAACTTATAAATTGAAGCAATAGCAAATAACACTCTTATGGATGTTAATCTAGCTACAGGAGAATATGTATCAAAATAATCTATACCACATATTTGTTTAAAACCTTTTGCTATTAATCTAGTCTTGAAAGTTTATATAGACCTATTATAATTGTACTTTTTCCTAAACACCCATTTACTGCTTATTGGTTTAGATCCCAAAGGGAGGTCAACCAAAATCCAAGTTTGGTTAGATATTATTGAATCCATTTCATTATTTACAACCTCTCTCCAAAAGGTGGCATCCCTTGATGACATTGCTTTGGTAAATGTTTTTGGATCTTCTTCTATATTAAGCAATAAAGGTAATTTAGTAAGTACATCATTTCTATCTCCTTTAACCAAAAATGTTAAAACCTGACTTCTCTTTGGTTCAAAAGATGTCATAGACTTTTTTCTTTTATTTTGAGTGGAGGCACCAGGAGTAAGTCCACATAGTTGATTATAATTAGATTCCAAACTACTAGTAAAATCAAAACTAAATTTATTTTCAATAAATTCAACATCTCTTGATTCCAAAATTACATTAGAATCTAAGTTCAACAGTCTATATGCTTTGGTATTTTCAGCATAACTAACAAATACACTTTTAATTCCCTTTGCACCTAACTTTGATGATTTAGGATCATGTACTCTATAAAAGGCTAAACAACCCCATACTCTTAAATACATCAAGTTTGGTTTTCTTCCTTTCCATACTTCATAAGGAGAAACATGTGTTTTTATGGAAGTAATTCTATTATGAATATGACAGATAGTAAGTAAAACTTCTCCCCACAAGTTATTTAGTAATTTATCATTAATAAATATTGAATTAATCATATCTGTATAAATCCTATTTTTTCTTTCGGCCAAACCATTTTGTTGAGGAGTAAACGGTGCTGATTTTTGGTGAATAATACCATGCTCTTCATAGAAGGCATCAAACTCATTTGAAAAATATTCACCACCTCTATCACTTCGAATCATTTTTATCTTTTTATTCTTTTGGTTCTCAACTTCAGCCTTGAAAAGTTTAAACTTTTCAAATGCTTCATTTTTTGTTCTAATCAAATATACATAGGTATATCTAGAACAATCGTCAATGAAAGTGATAAAGTATCTTTTTCCTCCTATAGTCAAAACACCATTATATTCACAAATATCAGTATGAATGATATCTAATATTTGTGTGTTTCGTTCGGCTTTTGGAAATGGCTTCTTAGTCATTTTTGCTTGTATGCAAATTTCACACTTATCATACTTTGTATCTTTACAATTAATTAAACCATGTTTAGACATATATTTCAAAGATCTAAAATTTAAGTGTGCTAAACGAGCATGCCAAATATTAAAGGAGTCAACAAGATAAACAGAATTCATAGCTTTATTATCATTAATACTTACCTTGTACATGCCTTCACATGAATAACCTTTTCCTACAAAGGACTCATTCTTTTATACAATACATATACTACTCTCAAATACAATGTTAAGTCTATTCTTACACATAAGACTAGCAGATACAAGATTTTTTCTAATGTCAGGAACATGGTAGACATTGTTCAATGTCATTTTCTTTTCGGAGGAAAATTCAATTTGCACCATTCCTTTTCCAGCAACCACTGCTGCATTATAATTCCCTATAAGAACAGTTTGTTCTTCCTTTTCAATTTGATATGAGGAGAATAATTTCTTGTCATTAAAAACATGAATGGTTGTACCGGAGTCAAGCCACCAATCATTGGACTTTATTGCAGTCATGTTGGTTTCGGTTATCATGTTAATTTCCATTTTTGAGATCATTGCAACAACATCGACATTATTGACATTGATTTCCTTCTTGTACCTGCAGTCATTTTTGCGATGACCTTTCTTGCCACAATTGAAACATTTACCAAGAAACTTTTTCTGGCCATTTCTGGATTTCTTGAACTTTTTGTCATTATTGACTTTGAAGTTCTTTTTAAACTTGTTTGCTTTAGTAATATTAACTTTAGAGGATTCATAACTATTGCCTTTGGGATTACGAGACATAGTCTCCTCTTCAATCCTCAAATGTTTTTGCAAATCCTCTAAAGTTAAATCATCTCTTCTATGCAAAAGTTTCTTTCTGTAACCATTCCAACTCTGAGGTAATTTAGCAATAATTGTACCCACTTGGAATGATTCAGAAATCTCCACTTTTAATTCACGAAGCTTTGTAACAATGAGTTGTAGACTTGTAGTTCATGTATTTGATCAAGAACATACTTTGTATCAGTCATTACAAATTCAATATACTTCAAGATAAGGAATTTGTCCGTACCTTCTTTTTCGACTTTGTATTTGTATTCAAGTGCATTCCATATCTCTACTGGAGATTCAATTGAATTGTAGAGATCATAGAGTCTATCAGTGTTGAGAATGTGACCGCGACATATCACCATGTCTTCTTCTCGCTTCGTCTGTGCATCCTTGACCATATCAGAATCATCATCCTTTGGTTTTGGAATTGGCTCCAACTTTGGATCAAGAACATATGCAACCTTGAGAACAGTAAGTAGGAAGAATAATTTTCCTTTCCAGCGGGTAAAATTTGTGCCATCGAATTGATCAAGTTGAACATTTGGATTGAGAAAAGATGTCATATTTTTTCCAATTTCCATTGCAGAATAAAACCTTAAAGATTGTTGCTGTAATATATAAACAATCAAACTGGAAACAAGGAAAATCTGGAAAAACAAAAAACTATGAAAGTAGAATGGATTTGCGACGTATCGGAATCCTTGGGTCGAGACGTATAGAAATACTTTCCTTTAAGGTTTTATTTGCCCTCACTTCTCAAAGTTTGCTAATGAGATTTATTGGCAAATTACCCCCAAGATACAACATCCCTTTCAACACAATATCTAGCAAAAATATTGAGTTGCTAGAATATACTTAAAATCTCTAGAAATCTGAATATTTATAGAGAGATTAATGCCTTTTCATGAATCAATGTGTTTTGAAATCAAAGGATGTCTTTTCATGAATCAATGTGTCTTGAAATCAAAGGATGCAACTCTTCATTTAATTAACTATTAAAGTTAATTATAGATGCATGCACCTAACCAAGAGACACATCCATCCAACTCATAAATTTCAATCTCTTACAACTATATGGGTTGGGAATCTGGCCAGACAGAGCAGAGCACCAGAGCAGAAACACGAGCGGCAGCGAGCATCGAGCAGGAAACCTGGGTGCTTGGGAGTTCTGACAGCTAGGTGATCGAGCTTTGAGTGCTCGGAGATCAGCCCGAGTTATTCGGGTTCGCATAGGCCAGGGGCTAAAGGCGCTCGGGAATGCGCTAACGTCTGAGGCCAGAGCTCGGGAAGTAGAAAGGTGCTTGAGAGTTGCCGCGCCGAGAAGTGCTTGGGAGTTGCCGCACCGAGAAGATAGAGCACTGAGGGTGCTCGGTAAACAACCGAGCCGCTTTGAAATGTTGCCTCAGAGATCGTGACCTGCTTAGGAAGTTGCTGAGCAGAGACATAATCTTTCCGAATGAGAAGTAGAGTGAAGACCAAGCACTGTGGGTGCTCAGGAAATGCGGTGCGCGAGGAACGAGCACTGAGGGTGCTCGGGAAATACTGCGACAAACTATTGTGTGCGCTGACCGAGCTTGAGAAGCAGGGAGGTGCTCGGGAGTTGCTGTCGAGCCAAGACAGAGGTTGTCCAACTGAGAAACGGAGAACATCGAATACCAAAAAGAGCTCGGTCCGATTGGCAAGCGGAGAACGTCAAGGTCTGTGTATTACACAGTTCCCTTAAAACAGATTCATCCATCTCTTAGAGTGCTTCTGAGGTTTCGTCGAATGTTTATCTCCCAGGATACAACGACGAGAACCGTGGACACAATCAAGTACGGATTGTTCACACGAATTGAACTCACACCTGAAGGATACCACAGAACAAGGAAATATCTCATGATTTCACAAAAATCTTTTTATCTCTTTCAAGTTATAGCCTATTTATATAGGTTGTATACTCTGGTTTTTGATTCATGATAGAGTAAAAGCTTGCTTTTGAAATGTTAGCCACGGATCTGTCGTTTTGCTCAAGCTATTTAAGTTTGATTTTGAAACGTAAGTCGTAGATCTGCCGTTTCGCTCGAGCTGATTATTATGCCATTATTTACCGATTTAAAGTGTACGTTACGCTCTAAATAGATAACCAAAAACTGGATTAGGATGTGAAACTGACACCTCCATATCCATATGAGAGTCTTCTCCATCTTTCCATCATCTATTTCCATTCAAATTTCCAACACAGGAAGTGTGATATCCACGTAGATTTGATAGTACCATGCATTAATGACCAAGGCAGGTGATAGTGATGTTTCATCCGAACGATTGTGATGGTTATGTGGTTGAATGATTACATCGGATTAGAATGGATGCGCTCGGGCGAGGTCTGTTTTTCCGCCCTCAAGTTTGTATAAGAAGAGTGCCTAGAGAAAGAGAAATCTATTAATTGACTATTGATACACATTCTACTTCCTATTTTCCTTTCTTTCACCATCGAAGTCTGACTTGAACATCGGAGGGGCTTTGCTAAGGTCACCCATTGCTCCCTCTTAAACTTTCCTTGTCTACGGGAAGAAGTCGTCATTTGCTGAAGCTTAACGAGAGTTGTTCTTCCTAGATGTACGATAGACTGTGGCAGATGACCCGACCAATCATCAACCCTTACCGTTGCGGACTCAAGTTCTTGTTGACTCGAATTGTTATCGACCCAAGATAGAGCTACCCGACGATGACGACCTTCGACCGACCCATTAAGGAAGACTGACCTATTAAGCCAATCTATCAACACAGACATACTCGACCAGTCAGTTGATATAAAAAGTCAATCCAGAAGCCCACTTATTGAAGCTCCCTTAAAAGCCCATTTTAGAACTTTAGAGGGTCCAATCCATCCATTGATCTCGGACTGGATCATTTTTGGTGTTGTCTGTGAGAAACGAGTTGAGACTTTGAGATGGGAGACATGATTTTGAAGATCAAGGCCACGACATCCTCTTAGAGACGAGAGCCCTTAGACTGCGGAAAGCCTAAGTAAGATAGTCATAGCTATTGTTAAAGAACTCCTCTAATGACACCCCATGCTAAATCCCCCACTGATAGAATTGCACGAGGAAATGTCGGCTCTATAAGAAGAATAATTGTGGGAATTTATCGCTCAGGATCCTCTAGAAAAAGACCCTGGATGACCTCAAGAGAAGTTACTGAAGTGGAAGGTGGTGACGATTAGGAGAGATATCCCCTTCTCTGAAGATGTCCTTTTGCAAGAATTGCCGAGTTATTTTCGATCTCTGCAGATTGGAGAATACATGGGGACCTCTAATCTTGAAGACCATCTTTGTCGTTTGGAGAATGCCTCTCTGCTACACCAGTATAGTGACGAAGTAAAGTGTTGAATCTTCCTAACAACATTGGCGGGGCGGCATAATGTTGATTCAATCGTTTGAAGCCGAGGTCCATCAATTTATTTAAGAATCAACTAAACTTTAGATGTGGTATAAAGCTTTTACAATGAGTATCATATGAAGCTCGATTTCCTCACAATGACAAGCTACAAAACACTCAATCAAGCACCTCTCAACCAGACTCTTCTTAGTCAAGTCATTGCTTATTTAAAGCCCATTCTAGATCAAGTAAACCCTCAAGCTAGATACCCTCGAGCAAACATCAACTTTATGCTTACTTCTTGCGACATGTCTTAATCATCCTTTCTATTGTTCCTATAAAATTTGTAGCAGAAGACACAAAACAAATCAATTGCTTCTATATCCCTCTACAAGTAAACACACTCTACTCTAAAGAGGATTGACAAAGAGTATAAGAGAGAGAAAACTCAATCTCACCTTATAGATTAAGATCTCACCATAGGTGACAAGAGTCTTATACATGAGAGCTTCCAATCAAAGGGTGAAACTTTGCCTTTGCGCCCGATGTAGTTAGTGTTCCCTTTGACACTTGGAACTATTTTCTTGCAAGCATTAGTTCCAAAAGATCCACAAAAAAAAAAGCTTATAAATAAAGCTCTAATGGTCATTTCCAAAGATTTTGGTAGACTAAAAGCTGACTTTCATAATATGGCTATTGGAAACTCATAGGATGTTATCTAACCAACCTTGATGTTTGTTCAATCTAAATTTTTAGAAAGGAGGCTTGATCTGCCAATATTCAAATTTGGTTCACCCACCTTCAATTTAATGGTGAATCTAAGTTTGTCTTTTAGCTTAATTGGTGATCCAACAACTGAGGGTTGACCTTAAACCTTGAGATAACCTTTTAAACATCTTCTATTCTATCATCACAGTCAAACTATCTGAAACAAAATTGTAACAACCAATGCATGATTCATTAGGTCTATCTCCAAGCTTGATAAGAATGGATACAGATCTCCTTATGGCTTTACACGATATGTGAAGTCCACCATTCACGCTTAGTCACCTCAAATTTTATAATGTCTTGCACACTTAATGTGCAAGAATACAAGCACTCACCTTAAATCACCTTATCAAGTCATTAAAACAACATTGATAAACCTTACCTATATGGAGGAACTATTGTTTGACAATTGATTTAAGATTGGGATAATATAAATCAACCTCTCAGTCTTAGCCCTCCTTGATCTGTGTATTTTGTGAACCTTGTGCCCTCGAGTCAAGCTACCCTTAAGTAGGTCACGAATTTTTTTTTGAAGGGGGAGCTTCTAAGTGAAACTTAAACATCTCTCGCCTTTTTCCATACATCAAAATACTAATCAAACAATTGATAATTTAAAATATATGATCACTAGAATAAGAAATTAAACATGTTGATCAAATATATAAACGTTAAACATTTATCTCCCTTACAAGATTAATGCATTCTTTCCCCATAAACTAAATCCTTGCACACTTTCCTCGTTAAATAATTTACCATCATGAAAATAATAAAATGTTCAAGCAAAACATAGAAAATATGTGTAGATAAGTTACACGTAATAGATACAATTTGACTTAAGAATTCCCATAGATATGATAAAAAGACATTTTGGGATAATTACAAGGTATAGGTCGACTAAACACTAAAACGAGTCAACCAAAATTAGTCTCTAGCAATTTGGGTTGGCTATCAGTAGTTTTTGGTTCACCAAATATTCTAAAATCCAACCATCATTGTTTATAAAGTTGTAAAAAAAAAACTGAAAGAATTTGAAAATTATAAAATTTAGAAGATGTGGATTTTTATGCCTCCACCAAGTCCCTTTTGTCTTTAGAAATCTATTGTTGTAATTTGATTTGACACATATCAGTTGACTGCTATGCATCACCAATCGACTGGACTTAAACAAATCCAATGGATCACGACCATTTCCTTTAGTGACCATTCATCCAACTTACTAGTTGATTACTAATAGATATCAATTGACTATCAGGTGATTGGCCTCTAGAGTAGAACCATTATGTTCATTGCTTGAGTTGACTATCCAATCGACTCAGATATCAGTCAACTAGTATGTTGACTACAACCAATCTAATGTTAAGTTCGTCTAATTTGAGATGTACCCTTACCCAAGTGCATTTTCTCGTCTTTGCCACTGGGGCATCTCTTGTTAAGCTTCTTGTCACTCATATACACAAACCCTCGGCTCACTTCTTATGCCATCCTTGACGTTCTGCTTACCTAGTCCGCCTCAATCATCTTCTGTCAAGCTTCTCGTCTCTCGGATTATCTTTCAACACTTTGCTTATGTAGTCTGCTTCTTAGCCATTTGCTATCAAACTTCTTGTCTCTCAGATGCCTCGAACCCTTGGCTATGTCCCTGTGCTATTTTTGTTCGTGTGCCATTCTTCACGCTTCACTTACATAGCCTAGGTACTCAGGCAGATGCTCCTCATCTTGCAGTCTTTCGGATGCCCTATATCATCCTTCTTCAATCTCTACAGATCTTGAGCCATTAGGTTATCATAACATTTGCTGTGCTAAGTTATCTCCATATGTGTATCTATCAAGTCCTTGCACACTCAGATATACATATGAAATCAGAAGGCAAAGCTTAACTCAAATCCTTTGATTAAACATCAAAATCCATAATCACATCCAACTACTTGAGGCCAATTGCGCTAATGTCCATGCTGGCCCTTCCACTTTAAACAATGTGTATCTTGTCCCAATACTTCCACCTAATCGTCACTTCAACTCCAAAAATTTCTTTGGAGTCCATTCCATACTGTGCTAATCATTGATCCACACCATCTTATAAACACCAGCAATATCATCTGAACACAATCCTAATTCATCTTGGGTGAGTAACATGAAGCTTGGTAGAACTGAATTTGATACGATGAAACCTTGTGCAATTCCACTGAACTCTAGTTTGAATGAATTAAACTCTAACTCTAACTAGCTGAACTCGACTCACCTAAACCTTCTCAAAATTAGCAAAATTATAAACCTCACTATAACACATAGAAGAAAAAAATAAGTCAATCATACAATATAAAGTTTATCACTTCCTAAAGAAGTGTTTGAATGCCTAAGTTAACATTTATAGGTTATGTGCTATCGTATAAAAATAAGTGTTTAACAACCGTAATAATTGGGTTTTAAAATATCTGGTCTAACATTTAAGAACTTCAAGCTCAAAAGTGAAAGGAATGAAGAAAAATAATCACCAAAGTCCCAATTAAATTCCCAATCATCAATTGAACAAAGTCTATTTTTTCTCCTTTTCGCTTTTCATTATTTAGTTGACTGGTTAACCCATATAGCATCCTCTTGGTCAATCCAGGCATCTAAAGCTTTTAGTCTATGATGTGGATAGGGCATACATCCTTGTTGGGGTGGTTGATGCAGTTTTTTTTTTTCTTTCAGTTGCATGGATCAAATTACCATCCCTAGGTATAAGGAATTCTATAAGAAGGAAGCATGATGATTGTTAAATGGTTTACCCATCCTCGTAAGATAAACTAAAAGGGCTTCTATCTTAAGATGGAAATTGTTGAAATCTTATCTTGGGAGATAATTTTGTTAACATGTATGTGGGAAAACATGATTTTGTAATGATGTATATCCTTAAAAATTAGGCCGAAAATATCCCATAAATTATGGAATATGATATTGTAGCTAGGAATTATAAAAGGTTGGCTAATTTTTTTAGAAAAGTATGTTAATTTTCTATTGAGATAATTTTTTTTTATTAGAAAAGTATGTTATTCTATGATGCATAAGTTGTGGTATCAATTTATAAAAATGTGTTAAGATTCTATGTATGAGATAAGTTTTGAGTTAATATAATTTTTAGTTTTCAACATGGTATTAGAGTGATGGATTTTATTATAAACCACCTGTGTATTTGCAATGTTCCCATAAATATTATTATTTGGTAGACCTCCTCTCCGAGATCTATTGCGTCACTGGAAAAGATATCCTCCTTAGTATCAAAATCATTTTTCAGAATTTCTGATGTGAATGTGGATTTCTGCCCCATTGGGTTTTAATTCCTTTGTTATAATTTCTATTGCTTCTCCTTCTGTTGATAAAATAGATCATTTTTCCAATACTAGTTCATCCTTAGCATAATTTTAAATCTTAGAATGCAAAAACTGAACCCCTGCTTATCCTTTAGATATATTAATTGCTTTGCCTTTAATGTCCTTTTCAAACTTACCCTCATTTTCATTTTCCATCATTCTCTTCAGTATCGCCCTCATCTGCGAACCAGTCACACTCCAAAACTTGGTTTGGTTCCTTACATCTTTTTTAATCACCATTTTTCTTACATCCTTTTTAGTTTTATTATGATTTCCTTTTCTCTCTAGGATTCATCATTGGCCATTTATGTTGACCTTTATTGCAGATTTGTCCCTATTTCCTTTCATCAACCTTTATAGTTGAATTCCTTTTATCATCCTTGTTAACTGGATTTTTTCTCGTTACTCTGCCTTTATTTATTTATTTTTTTGTTTCCTTATACCAACCTTCATAGTTTTTTTACCAGCCTTTCAAGCTTGATTTTTTTTATTACTGGGCGTTCATCACTGATTTTTTCTTGTATTTCACCAATTTTCTGCAAGTTTTAGCTTTTTAAAATGTCAAAAGTTGCATAAACTACAACTATAACAAGTCAAGAGGTCTAGAGGCTGAGATCTCTTATTGGTAGCCTTGACAAAGCTTCATATACTTGTTCATTGGTACTCAGGACAAGGATTTGGGGAAGATGATTGGACATGCAAAAGAACGGGATGTGCTTTACTGTCTTGAAACATCTGTTATTCTCTGACTCAGAAAAGATACAAGTGTTCCATCAAAAAATATCTGTGTGATGTTACTTTAATAAACAAGTGGCTACTAAATAATGACATGGATTTCTTGCTTGACTTATCATTGCTTCCAATATCTAAGTTAATATCTAAGTCTATGCCAAATCTTATATCAGAATCTATGCCAAATCCTGTGTCTGAATTCGTGTCAACTTTTATATCTGAACTTGTGCATGAAAATTCTGGCTCTGTCATTGAGAATGTGAGACTTAACAAGTTGTACTCGAGAAAGAAGATGATTGTCCTAAAACTAATACAGGTCTAAGAATCTAACCCAAATCTTAAGAATGAGTTCGATGTCAATAATGCATTTTTGCATGGAGAACTAAAGGAAGAAATTTATATATGGAAATAATTTATAAGGACTTAAGCAACCACTACGCATTTATGAGAGTAGTGATTGTCATGGAGTATAGACAAAGGCAAGGGGATTATACATTGTTTATTAAATACTCTTTTTCAAGGGAGTTACACTGCTCTTAATGTAGATTGATAATATAATAGGGATAAAATGATGATAAGGAGTGACAATTTCTAAGTCAGTGTTTGGTGAAGGTATTTAAAACCAAAGTATTAAGGTTGAAATTCTTTGTTGGAATTGAGGTGGCTTCTCTAAAAAAAGACATTTTTATTTCCCAACATAAATATGTTACAGATCTCCTTGAAGAAACAAGTAAACTAGCCTGCAAGCCAGTTGGTACTCTAATAGACCAAATCTCAGAGTTAAAATAACAGCTGAAGATGCTACGGTAGATAAGGAAATGTATCAACATTTGGTAGAAAAGTTATCAATCTATCTTGTACATGGCTAGACATATTATACGTAGTTAGTGTGATTAATCAATTTATGCATAACCCAAAAGAATTAGCAAGTCGCTTACTGAGTGTTATAATATATATCAAAGAAACACGAGGAATGACTTTTCTGATTAAAATAAATGGAGGTTTGGTGATAGAGGCATATACAGATGTGCTGATTATGTAGAATGAATGGTTGTCAGGAGGTCAACCATCGGATGTTGCACCTTTCTTGGTGGTAACCTTGTGACGTGGAGGAGCAAGAAACAACATGTGATAGTGTGGTCTGCTGCATAGGCAAAATTCCGAGCAATGACTTAAGGTGTGTGTAAACTACTTCATTAACGATAAAGATCAAGTGGGATGACCCAATGAGACTTTATTCTGATAATAAATTTGCAAATAGCATAGCTCACAATGCGGTAGAACATGATTGAACAAAAAAAAAAAAAACTACAACCCGGTGCACAAAGCTCCCGCCACGCGGGGTACCGGAGAAGGAATCTATTGTACGCAGTCTTATCTTGCTTTTTTGCAAGTGGCTGTTTCCAAGATTTGAACCCGTGACCTCTTGGTCACAAGGCAGTAATTTTACCATTGTGCCAAGGCTCCCTTCTAACATGATTGAACAACATATATTAAAATTGACACACGCTTCATCAAAGAGAAATTAGAGAGCGAGTTGATATGTACCCCTTACATATCTACCATGAATAACTTAAAAATATATTTACTAAAGGTTAAGTAGTTCAATGTTTTAAAGTATTGTATCCAAGATGAAAAAATAAATATCATTCATCAGCTTGAGGGGAGTGTGCAAAAACATGACTTTGTAACTATATATATGCCTAAAAATGTTAGGTTGAAAATATTTACAAAAGGGTAGTTTGTTTCATGGTTTGAAATACTGGCCCATTTCGTCCGAAACGGATGATTTTTCTGGTTCCGACGTGGCGTCGATACCGACACACCCGCGAGATGAGGGAACGACGACGGCGGGCCTCCGCGGGACAGCGGGGCCTCGCCTGGGGCTGCGGTGGTCACGGGCGGCCTCGTGTGGGCCCACCACGGCCTCATGCGGGGCCGTGGCGGTCGCCGACGGCCTCACGCGAGGTCGCAGGAATGACGAGCGAGAAATAATTTAATCAACTTCCCAAACTATAGTTTAATTATAGGTTAAATAAAATCAATTAAAATTTAATAAAATTATTTTAAAATTTATTTTATTAATATATATATTATAAATAATAATTTTATTATTATTAAAATTTATTTTATTTTTAAATCCTATTTAATTGAAATTAATTAAATTAATATTATTATTATAATTAATGTTTTAATATTTTTTAATTTTTAATATTTAAGTTAAAATTTTCATTTTTAATTTATGTATTTTATATTTAAAAATTACTGAAAATTATCGATATGCCACGATACGATATCGAAACTGTATCGTTCCGGTTGTGAACCAAAATCTCGATACGGGTCGAAATTTTAAACCTTGGTTAGTTTTCACAAAAGGTTGGATAGGTTTTTCGAAAAGTCTCTTAAAGATTTTACTAAGATAATTAGTTTTTGTGCATCAGAAAAGTATGTTATTTTATAAAGAATAAGTTGTGTTATCAATGTATAAAAAAGGGTTAGTATGCAATCCATGTATTAAATAACTTTTGAGTTAATACAATTTTCAATTTCCAACAACGTGACTACTAAAAGTCCTACTACTCACATATAATGTTATGGTATCTTAGGAACCTTCTATTGCTTGAAGTAGTTCCTTCTCCTGTGTGCCTATGAACAGGTCAAATTGTTAGAAAAATTTTCTACTGTGTTGATACTTGTCCTTATGCTTTTTTGCAACTATTTATTTAACTTTGATTTTTTTAATGCTAAAAGGGCTTCTTTGCAGTTCTTATGTTTTTGGAGAAGATGTTCACTTTGGCGGTGTTTTCCGATGTACAACAGGATTGGCAGATAAGTTTGGCCGAGATAGAGTTTTTAATACTCCCCTATGTGAGCAGGTATTAGATGATATTTTGTGTGAGATATTTTTTGAACATAGTTAGATGCCTTGAGTAATATTTTAGGACTTATGTTAGATAAAAATGTTTTATGGTTAAATTATTGGAAATATACCATGAAGTATATTAAGCCTTCTTTGTTTATGCTTGATTCTCCCTGTTTTGGCTTCCCATGTACACAGGGTATTATTGGGTTTGCAATTGGCCTTGCAGCAATGGTATGATAACCTTGGGTGCTATATTCATTTAGGGATTTTACTAGTCTTGGATTTGATTTCTATTTCCTTCTTTCGTAGATGTCAATGTATATATAGTTCTCTGTTTTTTGACTTGGCATTTTCTCTCATTCTCAATGTTTGACAGGGGAATCAAGCTATTGCTGAAATCCAGTTTGCAGATTACATTTATCCAGCTTTTGATCAGGCATATCTTTATTTGGTTAAAAACTTATTGATCAAAGAAGTTTTTTTTTAATATATAGTTCAGAAGATATTGTTGAATGTTTGAAGTTTGTGATAATTCTTATGAATCTATAAATTCTAATGTGAGGGATAACTTGATTAAATTGGTTTTGATATTTAACTCTCTAGGTGAATAGCCCTTTTCTCTGTAAAATCACTGAATTAAAAAATTTATGGACGAAATATCCCAATGTCAAAAAAACATTTCCGCACTCTCACATCATTAGGGCCTGGTCTTTTGTCTAAATTTTGTGGTTTGGTGTAATAAGGTCATATTGAGGCAAAAATCTTAAACCAAGGAATGGAACTAATAAAATTCCATATATGAATTAGAAAACTAATAAAATTTTTGGCATAGACAAACTGTTCATTTAGTTTTAGTGGCATGCTATTCCTGTCAAACAGTGCTAGTGTTGCACAATTTTGTGTGCACTCGTAGCTTATTTTGCACAACCCTTCAACTAAACATCCTACTTTCATATGATCAACAAATCTAGCAGAAAACTTGAATTGGGGTTTTTTGTAATCATTATATTATTTGATGGAGAACCATTTAGTTTTATAAAGGACTTTAGAAATATTGTTAGGCGGGTGGCCGACAAACACATAATGGCCTAGGACATCCAATTGGTAGACGAAAACTTAGTGGAGTATGCTCTACAATGATTATATGGAAACACCAAAAATTGCATCAAAAATCTAATTTGTTGGGATTCTAAAGATTGTGTTGCTAGTCTCAAGTTGTATGTCTACTCTGGTGGTTGTATTAGTTCACATGAGCCTAGTAGGTACCCTTTCATGCCATGCCGATACGATTTTGATACCATTTTAAATATAAAATATATAAATTAAAAAATATTTTCATCAATATTTGATTGATGTAGATGCATATTGTTGAGTAAGATTCGATATTATCTCATAAAATATTTGATGCTTATTGAGTAAAAATTGATTTATGGTCAACTGAAGATCATTAAGTAAACATGGTATGATTGTATAGGTTTAAATTGGATTTCATTTTAATTTATTATCATCAGTATAAAATTAAACTAAATTCATATTTTTTTAAGGTTAGAAATTATATTATATTAATTTTTTTTTATCATTCCTAATAATCTCTATCCTTCATCTTTAAGAAGAATTTTTCTTTGTTTACCTCATGGACAGATAAATTAACCATGGACAGATAGAGAAAAAAAATTAAAAGAGAGGAAAGGGAAAAAAACCCGGGGAAAAAAAGAAGAAAAAGATGAGACTTGTCCATATCATTGGCCTAGCCACTGCGACCCGTCATGAGGTTATAACAGCCTCTGTGACTCACTGTGAGGTCATGACGACCTCCGTGACCTCGCGAAGGTTGTTGTTAGGCCACCATGAGGTTGCGGAGGGCGCTATGACCTTACAGAGGGCATCCCTTGTGGCTTTGAGTTTAGTGCTATGTTGATCGGCAGACGGAATGATAAATTCCATACGTGTTAACTAACACTGTTCAACACCTTATATCATGAACCAGATGGTTGGAATGAATGATGGGACACTTAGTTGTTTATTGAAGAGAAGAAGAGTTGGTTACCCTCTTTTGAAAGGAGGAATTATGTGTTGTATACTATTTCTTTGTCGATTTCTAATGACGACGACCTTGTGCTTCATTTGGAGCAAGAACATGTTCATAAATAAGAAGAGGAATAAAGATTCAGAAAGAGAAACAACATACATTCCTGAAATTCCATGCACTATATAGGTACATTATGAAATTCCATTCACAATATGTATGCATTACACGTGATCATAATTAAATTCCATTCACTATATGTGTACATTATGAAATTCCATTCACTATATATATATGCATTACACATGATCATAATCGAATACGTCAACTACTCTCACTATTTTAACACAACCACCGCCACTAACAACCACAGCTACTCTCACTGATAGGACACAACTACCATCACCAAACTGTCACATCTTACAAAATTAACTATCCTACAAATTACTATTATTATTGCTGATAACTAGTAGTTATTTTCAGCCACTTCAATCCAACATACAATCCAATATTCAACATTCTCGTTTCCCTTGCTGGCATCACCATTTGTCATGCCCTTTTATAAATTTGGGTTACCATGGTACTGGGTGTGCCCACATTAGCTTCTGTCATATCACCACTTCTCCCTTGGATTTGTGCTTATCATCAAGCGTGAAATTTGGGGTATCATTCTCTTGACATGGCTTGCAAGGATATTTCAATGTTAAAGAGTAGATTAGGTGGTGCATCTTCTTTCTATTCTACACCATAAGCCATAATAGTTTTCTACTATGATGGTTATAGTGGTGTAGGGCTTGTCATTGTTGAAGCATAAATCCTTCAGTTGATGTTCCAAACAAGTTAGGTTTTTGATGGTGGGTGGTTAGTGGTTGATTTTTTTTTTTTGGATAAGCAAAATAGCATAGCACAATCAACACGTACATAACTAAGCCTTCAGGTGCTACTCACGTCTGACAGAGTGTCAGATTAGAATAGACCCCTAAAGACCTGTAAACATGAATTTGCACACATCTAAAAATCCTCTCAACATCCAGTCTCCCTCCACCAAAATAACTACGGTTCCTAGCTCTCCATACATAGTGGATGCTTGATGACAAGGCCAAATGACATACCTTTGTTAATATCCTGCTTCCCTGGTAGTGCCTCCCAAAGACACATATAACACGCCTATAGGTGGACATCTTCTGCCTCATATGCAGTCAGTCCTTGATCCTTTGCCATATCTCAGCACCCCGTATGCAAAGAATATATGCTCTTGTATCTCCAATGTCTAACCATAAAAAGTACATTGTCGTTCCTCCAAGTACTCCTGTCCATCTTTGGCAGGGAGGCAGTGTTGTGCCAACATCCAGAATGTAATTCGGTGGCTCGGCTAGTGGACGTCTTTCACACTGTGTGGGTCCATGGCTTCTTAATGCCGTTGGGTCTAAAAAAATCAAAGGATCATGCCACCCCACCGTTCTCGCGTGATCACATGCCTCTGCCTACTCGGTCGCTCATGTATCTGTCGACCCGTCGCGAGACTTGGATGTGGCTCTCTCTTGCCTCCGTACCACATCCATGAAACTCTAGGACATGCTTCTGCTCGTATTGCTTTGCACGTGCCTGCCCGGCTGCGTCCCATACCTGCCTAGCCCTTCTGCGGAGTTACGCACGTGACCGTAGCTGCTTGATCTTTGTCTGCCTGCACTCGTGGCTTGCCATTGGACCCATCGACCCCATGCCAAGTTTTGACTTTTTGCTGCTTAAGCTCTGCCCATGGCCAGTTGCTTGTGTTGTCTGCCTGTGCCTGTGTCCTTCTACCGTATTTGCTCGGTCCGTCTGGCACCTCTGTCGTGCCCCGTATCTGCTGGCGACTCGTTGTGCTCCACCCCGGTGGATGTTCGACACTTGCCCTTTGCCCGAATCCATCATCAAGTCGTTGTCCGACCTCGGGTGTCTAGGCCGTTTGTTAACACCAAGTCCCGTATGTGTAGTAACCTTTTGATCTATGGGGAGTTGGATTGTGCAACCTCCCAAGTCTATATGTCCACCCGCCTCAGATAAGTATGATGTATCCATTTGATCCAAAGTGCATCTCTGCCTTAGTCTGGATCCTCCAAAGCACTTTCGCTAAGAGAGCAAGGTTTCGCACCCATAAGTCCCGAAATCCTAACCCTCACCCTTAGGCTTACACATATTCATCCATGCAATTGGGGGGGGGGGTGCTTGGATGTCCACATAAAAGATCTGCAAATGTTGTAGATACGATCGATGACACCCTATAGGAGTGGCAGAATGGAGAGCCAAAAACACTCCACACCCTGAAGTACCGAGGTAATGAGCTCCGCCTTACCAGCATATGATAGTGTCTGTCTGGGCCACGTGCTAATCCGACTAGTCAACGAGTCCAACAGAGTACAATAGTCTGAAATCCGTGGCCGCTCAGCCGCTAGCGGAATTCCAAGGTATTCAAGTGACACTGTACTTTCTTGGAAGCCCGTGATGGTTAGTAGTCTCCTGCGTGTATTAACGTCCACCCCAACCAAGAAGATACAGGATTTCATCCGGTTGACTTGGAGCCTTGCTGCATCACCAAACTCCTGCAAGCACTTGGATAGTTCTCCCACCGAAGTCTCAATCCCCCGGCAAAAGAGGAGAAGGTCATCCGTATATGCTAAATGTGCTAGCCTGAGATGGGCACACTGCAGGTGGAAGCTAAACCTGGGATCTGGATGTATGAAGCTGTAGCTGCCTCCCTATGACATCTAGACATATGCCAAATAGGTATGGGGAGAGGGTCCCTTTGTCGCAATACTCCGGCACCCCTGTAACGCCCAAAAGTGTTGGTGCAATCGTGCCAAGCATTAACTACTTTTGATGCTTGGACAATCAAGTTTAAGTTAGGCAATGTCGGTAATCTAACATGAATATTAAGTGGCAGGTATAAGGAAAGTCCAAGTATGGAGACTTGGTAAGGAAAGTCCAAGTACGAAGTCTTGACGGTGTCAATCCAAGTACGTAGTTTTAGCGGCATAAGTCCGAGTGTAACTTGGCAAAGGATGTCCCGGAGCGTGGCTCTTGGCGGAAAAGTCCTGGAGACACGGTCTCTTGGCAAAGAAAGACCCAATAGCATGACAAAGCCGAAGGCAAGCATAAAGGGTGAGGAGTCATGAATTCGGATGTATCCCAAAGCCATGAGGCTGATGGAAGAAGCTTGAAGGTTTAGGTTTAGGCTAAGGGTAAGTGTCAAATATGAGAGGATCATACTTGATGCGTTAAACCTTAATTTTGAGGTGTATTAGTCGAGGCGGTGCCTCGACTGGTAGTGCTCGGGAAGTCCTAAGCAAGGATCGGAAGTCCTGCGTAGTACTCGGGGAGCACATACCTTATCTAGTCGAGGCGGCACCTCGACTGTCGGTGCTGGGGACGAGCGGAGCTCGAGCGCGCAGTGCTTGGGAAGCATGGGACTTCACCCAGTCGAGGCGGCACCTCGATTGGAAGTGCTCGGTGCTTGGGAAAAGTTGGAGCATGCGCTCAGACGCAAGGCACGCTTGACCAGGACCTCGATTAGGTGGTAGTCGAGGCGATGCCTCGACTGGACTTGGGAGTAGGCGTGACGGTAAGCGCTCAGAAGCAAGACACGCTCGACTAGAACCTCGACTAGGTGATAGTCGAGGCGACGCCTTGACTAGACCTCGGTTTCGGCGGAGCAGGTGTGTTAGAATGACACTTTCAACCGTTGGCTTCAAGGGGCTATAAAAAAGGGGTCTTGGAGCTTCGAGAAGACAATGTTTTCTTGGATAAAAACATCCTAAAAGCTTTCCAAGTATTTTCCAAATGATTTCTAGGATTTTTCCTCTCAATCTCTTCTTCCAAAGTTTATTCATCAAATTTTGTAAGAAGAAGAGATCATCATTGTTGTAAAAAGGTTCTCTCTACCTTGGTGTTCATCTAAAGGAGAAGATAGTGAAAAACTTGCAAGAGGAGTAATTCGCTTTAAGGATTGTCGTGGAGTAGGAGTAGATCTCCGAACCACGTTGCATCTTTGTGTTAACATTGTTTTCCTTATTTTTCATTCTATATTTGCTTCCGCAAACGAGTTGTAGAAAAGAGTATAAGAAAGACTATTCACCTCCCTTTAGCCTTAAGAAGATCTCTAACAATTGGTATCAGAGCTCGGATCGTCTCGAAAGAACTAACCATCAGCCGAAGCATTAAGATGATATTTCAAGAGGGATATAGCACCACATGACTATCTTTCTTCGACGACAACGACTTCGCATATTGAAAGGTAGAATGGAATATTATCTAATGAATGATATAGAAAATTGAAGGGGAGCCTAGGCGCAAAAGTAAGGTTGCTGCCTTGTGACCTATAAGTCATGGGTTGAATTCTGAAAACAACCTCTTGCAAAACAAGGTAAGGCTACATACAATGGATCCTTCCTGGGGACCCCGCATGGCGGGAGCTTCATGCGCTAGGCAACCCTTTGAATGATATAGAAAATTGGTTTAGTGTTTTAGATCGATTCGAAAAAACGGTGGATTAATGTGGAGCACCGCTCCCAACCAAGGATTGGACAAGAAAAATGACTAAGAAGGCTCAAGCAAATACAAAGGTCACAACCACACTACAATGTAGACTCTCGAAGGAGCAACTCAATAAAGTTGGTCCTTTCAATTCTGTCAAGGAGCTTTGGGAAAAGCTCATTGAGTTGAATGAAGGATCAAAAGAATCAAGGAGAGCCAAAAGGGATCTCTTGGTAGGTCAACTCTAAACCTTCACCATGAAAGCAAATGAAATCGTGAGTCAATACACGGTAGGTTCAAAGAAGTTGTCAATGGGCTTCATGTAATAGGTGAGAAAATTGACAACCGGGATCTAGTGAGGTATGTGCTCCAAGCCTTTCCTAGAAACACTCTATGAGCATCAATGGTAGATGCATATAAGGTTTCTAGAGATCTTTCTTTAGTTAAATTAGATGAGCTATTTTGTAAATTCGAACTTCATAAACAAGCTAACATGTCTTCAAAAGAGAAAAATTTAGCTCTTGTTGTAGAAAAGAAGTAAAAGAAGAAGGAGAAAAAGGAGGAATCCTCATCATTCGAGTTCGATCAAGAGTCATTAAATAGCGATGAAGAGATGTCTGATAGTGAAGTGCTCATTATGTCAAAAAGATGATGGGAAGAATAAGACGGTTCAAGAGAAAGGATGGGAAGAGGATGTTTTAATCTTCAAAAGGTAAGTCTAGCAATAATTCAAATTCTAATATTAATGTTATTTGTTATTAATGCAATAAGGAAGGGCACATCAAGCCAAATTGTCCGGAACTAAAGAAGAAAGAAGAAAAAGAGAAAAAGGAGAAGAAAAAAAAGGCGACCATGGTGACCCAAGCTACATGGGACACTTCAAGCATTGATGATTCTTCGGATGAGGAAGAACTATGCCACATCACTCGACATATGACATTTATGACTTTCTAGAATGACACGGAAGCCTCAAGCCAAGAAGAATCAAGCGACGAATAGTCATTTAGTGACGATGAGGTAAAAGAATCTCTCCAAGTAGAATTTCTTTATAAAACTATTACTTATCTTAAGAATGCTTTAGTTTAGTCACAATCTAGGGTTAAGGACTTAAAGGTTGAGATTAAGATAATTGGAAATGAAGCATCTACATCTAACGAGTCAAGCATGCTTAAGGAAGAAAATGATAATTTGAAAAATCAAGTATTTGAGCTAAAGACATATTTAGAAAAATTTACAAATGACTCAAAATACCTTGACATGATTCTTAGAGATCAAAGAGCCATTTATAATAAGGTCGGAATAGGATATAAACCTAAGACAAAGAAATTGCATATATTTCCCTTATAAGTAGAAATTCAACCATTAAGGATAAGGTAAACAAAGCATGGGTACCTAAGAAGTATTTAAATGATGGTTTTGAACTAAATATATGGGTACCAAAGAATGTTTTTTTCATGTTGCCTAGGTAGAAGAATCAAGTATATGGATTGTTGATAGCGGTTGCTCAAGACATATGACTGGAGATGTGAGCAAGTTCTCTACAATTAACTATGTAAAGAAGGGAACGATACCTCTTGGAAATAGTGGAAAGCTCAAGATCATAGGTAGAAGTACAATTGAGGTATCACCTAAAATTGTTATTCATAAAGTTTTATTAGTTAAGAATATGAAATTTAATTTGCTTAGTGTCAGCCAGTTATGTGATGCCGAGTATAATGTAAAGTTTTAATCCACCAAGTGCTTGATTAGACATAATAGTCTAGAAAATTTTATGTTAGTTGGGTATAAGAAAACAAATCTCTACTATGTTGATCTTTCATATACTTCTAATATTTCTACTAAGTGCTTCATGTCAAAAGAAGAAGGAAGATTATGACATCAAAGACTTGGACACATCAATATGAAAAACATAGCTAAAGTAGCTAAATTGGAGCTAGTAAAGGGACTATCAAAGATCAAGTACATCAAGAACAAGATGTGTGATGCATGCCAAGATGGTAAACAATCTAAGTCATCAAACAAGGGTAAAACTCTAACCAATACTTCTTTACCTTTAGAGTTATTACATTTAGATATTTTTGATTGTCATAGTAATCGATCGTTAGAAGGTAACGAATATTACTTGGTGATAATTGATGATTTTTCTAGATATACTTAGGTCTATTTCATGAAACATAAGGATGATACTTTAGAAATAATCATAGAAAACGAAAAGAATCTCAAAATCAATTGGATTCGAAGTGATCACGGTGGAGAATTTAAGAATTTTAAGTTTTCTAAATTTTGTTTAGAATAAGGATATAAACATGAGTTTTCTTATCCAATAACACCTCAATAAAACAGGGTAGTAGAAAGGAAAAATCGTGCTCTACAAGGAGCGGCAAGGACTATGCTTAATGTATATTCTTTACCTAGTTACTTGTGGGCGGAAGCGGTTAATACCGCTTTCTATATCCAAAATCGTGTCTTAATCCATAAGTTTTTAAGAAAAACACCTTTTGAATTATGGAATAACACAATTTCTACAATTTATTATTTCAAAGTCTTTGGTTGCAAAAAGATAATTTAGGAAAATTTGAGTCTAAGGTGGACGAAAGAATCTTAATTGGATACTCATCTACTAGTAGGGGATATAGAGTATACGATAATAAGATTCAAAAGGTTGAGGAATCCTCTAATATTGAATTTAATGAATCTACTAGTACCTACCCTAGGAAATCTTACATTAGTAAGGATATCAATGCAAGAAATCAAGACATTACGCAAGGAATTCAAAATTTAAATTAAGGGGAAATGATCAAGGCGGAGGAAGAGGAGATTCCGATGATGAAAAGAGGGAGGCTAACAATGATCAATTTGAATATAATTCACCCTCACCTACTAGGACCTTAAAAATTCATCAAAATCTTCCTCTAGACCAAGTTGTAGGAGAACTCTCACAAGGAGTAAAGATTAGATCCTACTTTAGAAATCCTATTAGTCAAGTTGCCCTAATCTCTCAAATTAAGCCAAAAATCGATTAATGATGCCTTGCTTGATTTGGATTGGATACTAACAATGCAAGAAGAGTTATCCCAATTTGAGAGAAGTCAAGTATGAGAGTTAGTCTCAAGACCCAATGATGACATAATTGTTACAACAAAATGAGTATTTAGGAACAAATTAGATGATCAAGGTAGAGTCACAAGAAACAAGGCTAGGTTGGTAGCTCTAGGGTTCAATCAAGTTGAAGGACTTGATTATGATGAGACCTATGCTTTGGTAGTTCGGTTAGAGTCTATCCGAATCTTATTAGGATATGCCGCTCACATGGGTTTTAAACTATATCAAATGGATATGCAATCGACATTCCTAAATGAGTTTATTAAGGAAGAAGTTTACGTGGAGCAACCGTCCGAATTTGAAAATGTAGATTACTCAAACTATGTTTATAAACTTAAGAAAACTTTATATGGGTTAAAACAAACTCCCCGAGTTTAATATGAGAGACTCTCCTCATTATTAATTTTTAAGAACTCTAGAAGAGGTCAAGTTGATCAAATTTTATTTCTAAAGTCTAAGGAAAAAGATATTTTTATTGCTTAAATTTATGTTGATGACATCATATTTGGGTCAACAAATGATGAACTTCTCCAAGACTTCATCAAAAACATGGAAAAAAAGTTTGTGTTAGAATATTATAAATATTACTAGGGATAATTTGTTATCCCTAAATAGGGTTAAGGATAATTATTTCTTAATTTATCTCCTAGGATAGAGTTTGATTTATTCCTTAAGAATAGGTCTTAACTTTGTCTATAAATAGGGTTTCTTGCATGTAATAAAGTAGATTTCCTCTTTTCTATGAAATAATATGGTATCAGAGCAGTTTTCCCGCTGCATACCCTTCTCGATTTCTTTCTCCGGAGCCTGCCTCGTCTCTAGCGGCCTTCCTCGTGGACGCAGTCTCTTCCGCGACGTCGCCTCTCGGCGCTGCTCGACTAACACTCCCTTCGATCCCCACGAAGCCAGCGGTGCCGCCAGTGAGAACTCCTCACCCGTCGAGCAGAGCCGCAATTGTTCTCTTCGCGTGTAGCCTGCAGACTAGCTCCGCCTTGCGAGCCGCCTCGCTCGAGCCGATCTGTTGCTGCTCGCGCGTGTAGCTTTCTCCCGTCGATCCGCGACCTCCGCCCGATCTCACGTGTGTCGCGGTCGCCGTGCTCACGGTCATAGCTTTCTCCCCAATGCGATCCGCGACCTTCGCCTGATCTCACGCACGTCACCGCCTCCCCCTCCACCGCCGATCGCCGGAGAGGGAAAAGGGAAGAAAGGCAGAGAGAGTGGGAGGCGCGATGAAGCCGACTTTTGGCGCCACACGCGATTGATCGAGCAGTTAACCGTGATGCGTGTGATTTTCCCTTCTCTGGCTCCCGCGCGCGGTTCGATCAAGCAGATTCTCCTCGAAACTAGCCTGTTTCTTTAGCAGCGCGAGAATCCGCTACGTCGGTAGTCTTGTGGATCTTTCGCCGATGAGAGAGTCGGCGAGCTTAGATATGGGCGTTTCCTCCCGCCTCGCAGTTCATTAATCTCGCAGTGACTCCCCCACCGGCGGTGCCTCCCACGACCTCGAGCTCGAGGTGTTCTAGAAGCACGCGACTGACCTCTTCTACGACCTCTCTTCCATTTTCTGGGTTTGCTGCGCCTCGGACCCTCCCTCTGCCTTCGACACAACCGGCCTCGCCTTTGGTCGTCTCGTCATCAATCAGTGCCGCTTTCATCTGTCATTGCTCGAGATTGGGACTACGATGCGTATCTGGGAGCCCGCCTTCCGGCGACTCTCGGCGTCGTTTGTAGGTCGCTGCGTCTCGGCCGTTGTAGGTTCGCTGCATCTCGGCCGTTTGTAATAGTAATGAAGAGCGTCCTTGTTGTGATCATTATCGCGGCGAGGATACTGCGATTGATAAATATTGGAGTCTCCGTAGTCGACCTCCTTGTCTTGCTCGGATCGCCCGAGTTCGGTCGCTTCTTGACTTTCAGCCGCGGTTGACCTTTGGATCGACCTCGTCTGCTCGGATCGCCGAGTTCGATCGCTTCTTGACGACTTGCGATTGACCGGATCAGACTCCGCCTTCTATGATGACTTTACGAAATGGTATGAGGATCGGCGAGATTAGTTCCCTTCTTCTTTATTCTAGTGGTAATTCTTTTCTTTAGCGTATCTAAGCTTTTGAGTCCTTGGATACTTGACTGCAGTCGTATCACTGGTGATAAATCTATTTTTTCTTCACTATCTACTTTCGCTTATTTACCCTTTGTCACTATGACAAATGGTTCTCAAATTCAGTCCCAAGGTATTGGTGTTGTTCATCCTTCTCCATCTCTTTCCATTCATAATGTTCTTTATGTTCTCGGAGCTCCCTTTAATTTGTTATCAATAAGTTAGCTTATTCGATCTCTTGATTGTGTCATCTCGTTTACTAAATCTTCTGTCATTACAGGACTGGAGTACGGGGAGGATGATTGACTTCGGATGTGAGTCTCATGGCTTATATTGAATTCACTAAGCCTCTCTTGTTGATTCGGCGACAGCATCTCTGCTTGTTATTCATGCTCAGTTGGGACATCCTGGTCTTAATAAGTTAAAACAATTACATTCTAGTCTTTCTCACTTAGAGTCTTTATCTTGTGAGTCGTGTCAGTTAGGCAAGCATATTCGTAGTTTGTTTTCTCCTCGCATTATAAGTCGGGCTATATCTCCCTTTGCTTTGGTTCATTCCGATGTTTGGAGTCCGAGTCGTGTTTCTTCTACATTGGGGTCACGATATTTTGTTATCTTTATAAACGATTTTTCCTGTTGTACTTGGTTATATCTGATGAAGGATCGTTCGGAATTGTTTTCTATTTTCCAATCTTTTTTTAATGAAGTCAAAACACAATTTGGTATCACTCTTCGATCCTTGCAGAGTGATAATGCACGTGAGTATCTATCTACTCCATTTCGGACCTTCTTGGCATCTCACGACGTGTTACATCGGACATCTTATCCTCATACCCCCCAACAGAATGGAGTTGCAGAACACAAGAATCGTCATCTTCTCGAGACCACCCGGACTCTTCTCCTCCACTCTCATGTTCCTCTTCGTTTTTTGGGTGACGCCGTACTTACTGTATGTGATCTCATCAATCGCATGCCTTCTTCTACTTTACAAGGTCAAATACCTCATCATGTACTTTATCCAAATTGATCCCTTCATCCTTTACCACCTAGGGTCTTTGGTTCTATTTGTTTTTCTCATGCTCTTGATCCTGGTATTGATAAACTCTCTCATCGGTCGCATAAGTGTGTTTTCCTTGGGTACTCACGGTCTCAGAAAGAGTACAAGTGTTATTCTCTTACTCTTCGTCGGTATTTCATCTCTGTTGATGTCACATTCTTTGATTCAGTTCTTTTCTTTGGGCCTTCAGAGTCGTTGTACGAGTTTCCTCCTTTTATGCTTGCGCCAGTCTTTTATCTTCCGGAGGATTCTCTATCACCCCCAGTCCCAATTTCTCCTCCGTTGCAGGTTTATCAACGTCGTCCTCAGCGTGCTTTGCCGCCGCCCAACATTGACTCTGCCATGGAATCATCTCTGGAGTCAGGTCCTTCCCCCTTCCTCCGGTACAGTCTTCTGAATCTAATATTCCCATTACACTTCGGAAAGGTATACGTTCTACTCGTAATTCTTCTCCTCATTATGTGTCTTTGAGTTACCATCATCTTTCTCCTTCCTATTATTTTTGTCTTTCCTCCTTGTCGTCTGTTTCTCTTCCGAAGACTGCAGGAGATGCATTTGCCCATCCAGGATGGAAACAGATTATGCTGGACGAAATGAGTGTCTTACGGAGTTGTGGGACTTGGGATCTCGTTCCTCTACCACCAGGAAAGTCAGTTGTTGGCTGTCGATGGGTATATACGGTGAAGGTTGGTCCAAACGGAATGATTGATCGGCTTAAGGCTCGTCTTGTTGCTAAAGGCTATACTCAGATCTTTAGATTGGATTATGGAGACACTTTTTCCCCTGTTGCCAAGATGTCCTCTATACGCCTATTCATGTCCATTGCTGCAATTCAACACTGGCCTCTTTATCAGTTGGACATCAAGAATGCGTTCTTACATGGTGACCCGCTCGAAGAAGTCTACATGGAACAACCTCCGTGTTTTGTTGCTTAGGAGGAGTCTTCTAGTCTTGTGTGCCGCTTGCGAAAATCTTTATATGGTCTTAAGCAGTCACCGAGAGCATGATTTGGTAGATTCAGTATTGTAATTCAACAATTTGGCATGACTCGGAACGAGGCTGACCATTCTGTCTTTTATCGCCACTCATCTATTGGTTGCATTTACCTAGTGGTTTATGTTGATGATATTGTCATCATAGGTAGTGATCATCTCGGGATTTCACAGGTGAAACAACATCTTTTCAAACATTTCCAGACAAAGGATCTCAGCAGACTTAAATATTTTTTGGGGATAGAAGTAGCACAACCCAAAAATGGGATCATTATATCCCAAAGGAAGTATGCAATGAATATTCTAAAAGAAATAGGAATGTTAAACTCAAGGATAGTTGACAATCTTATGGATCATAATGTCAAGCTTCTGTCAAATCAGAGGGAGCCTCTACTAAATCCCGAACGATACAGGCGGTTAGTAGGGAGACTAAGTTACCTTATTGTTATTCGTCCAGATATCGCATTTGCAGTAAGTGTAGTAAGTCAATTTCTCAACTCTCCGTGTAAAAGAACATTGGGATGCTGTGATTCGCATTGTTCGATATATCAGAGACACTCTAGGAAAAGGTTTTTTGTACGAAGACAAAGGACATACTTGAGACATAGGATATTCTCTGATACAGATTGGGTAGAACCTCCCATTGATAGGAAATCTACCTTTGGATTTTATATATTTTTCGGAGATAACCTTGTTTCTTAGAAAAGCAAAAAGCAGAATATTGTGGCAAGATCCAGTGCAGAGGTAGAGTATTGAGTTATGGCCATAGCCAGTCAAGAGCTTATATGACTCAAACAATTGCTTCAGGAGTTAAGGTTTAGAGATGTTACACAAATGTCACTTATATGTGATAACCGTATTATCGTATAAACCGAATCAGTTTTTAAATGAGAGAGACAAAGTATATTGAAGTCATTTATCGTTTTTATCGAGAGAAAGTCATATTTGGAGAAATATCTACTAGTTTTGTTAACTCACATGATCAGCTAGTAGATATATTTACTAAGTCATTGAGAGGTTCCCGAATTAACTACATATGTAACAAGCTGGGTGTATATGATTTATATTCTTCAGCTTGAGGGGGAGTGTTAGAATATTATAAATATTGCTAGGGATAATTTGTTATCCCTAAATAGGGTGAAGGATAATTATTTCTTAATTTATCTTCTAGGATAGAGTTTGATTTATTCCTTAAGAATAGGTCCTAACTTTGCCTATAAATAAGACTTCTTTCTTGTAATAAAGTAGATATCCTCTTTTTTATGAAATAATAGTTTGAGATGAGTCTAGTAGGAGAATTGATTTTCTTCTTAGGATTGCAAGTCAAACAAACTAGTAAAGGAACCCATGTCTACCAAACTAAATATGCTAAGGGAATTATTAAGAAATTTAGTTTAAAAAATGCTAAAATAGTGTCTACTCGTATGGGAACCAATGCTAAGATAGATAGTGATCTAGATGGAAAGGTACTAGATTCAAAATATTATAGGAGCATGATCGGTAGTTTATTATACCTAACCGCTAGTAGATCGAATACACTATTTTCGGTAGGCATGTGTGCAAGATACTAAAGTTGTGCCAAAGAGTTTCATTTAGTAGCAGTCAAGAGGATCTTGAGATATATTAAGAGTACTTTTAATGTAGGTCTTTGGTACCTTAGATCTCGAAATTTTGATTTGTTTGAGTACACCGATTGTATTTATACGGGTTACAAATTAGATTGAAAAAGTACTAGTGGTGGATGTCAATTTCTTGGATCCTCCCTAGTAAGTTGGAGTAGTAGAAAACAAACCTTGTGTTGCTTTGTCCATAACCGTGGTCGAATATGTGGCCATAGGTGGTTGTGTGACTCAATTACTTTGGACGAGACATACTTTAGATGATTATGAGCTCCACTACTCAAAAATCAAAACTTATTATGATAATATAAGTACTATTAATTTGACAAAAAAATCCGGTATATAACTTTAGGACAAAACACATTAAGGTGAAGCATCACTTCATTAACATCCTTGGTAAAGGAAGACCCAATAGCATGATAAAGCCGAAGAAATACTTGAAGGCAAGGGCAAAGGTCGAGGAGTCGTGGACTTGGATGCAGACGTGAGGATGATGGAAGAAGTTTGAAGGTTTAGGTCTAGTCTAAAGGTAAGTGTCAAGTATGAGAGGATCATACTTGATGCGTTAAATCTCAATTTTGAGGTGTACTAGTTGAGGCGACGCCTCGACTGGTAGTGCTCGCGAAGTCCCCAGCAAGGCTCAGAAGTCCTGCGCAGTGCTTTGATATGTGCAAATCATATAGGATTTTTATAGTTATTTTGGCACACATCTTGTTGCATGTAGTAGGTATTTTGTGTATATTTGCTTTACTTTGCACTTTATTGCTACTTTCTTGTTCGGAGGTCTGTTTTTGTTGTTTTTCTTGTACATGATGGAGTTTCGGAGCTTAATGAAGACCGGATAGAGCATGAAGAAAGGGAAGCATGCTCTGACCGTGTTCTCGAGACACGGGTATGCTTCCGGACGAAAAGATGGAGTTCAGGCGCCTTTCTAGTAAGACACACGACCGCCCGTGTGAAATTCACATGACCGTGCCTTTTCTCCAGAGCAGATTCCAGGCACAGTTCGCAGTGCCACACACGACCGTTGCCATAAATCCCAAGAAATAGGTTTCCGTGCAATTAAGGAAAGCCGGGATTGCCTTTGTATATAGGGAGGCATACCAAACCACGAGGAGGACGGTTGGTGCCCTAAAAAAGCACCAAAGGTTCTCTAATTGGCGGAGGAAAGGAGGAGATTCAAGGCCGACGATGAAGCTCCATCCATAGGAAGGCTGCCAAGACGCATCTCTAACTAAAGCAGGGTGTATTTTCTTTCAAACTTATATTTCTTTGGTTGTAAACATTAAACTATAATGTCTTGTGTTTGTTCTTCTTTATCTATGGAGTAGAATCTCCGATTCTAGGATTAGGAAGTAGCCTATGTATGTTGGACATGATTACTGCAATGAATTCTGATTACTTCTGTTTATATTTGTGATTTATGTTTCCTAGTTCTGTGATAATGACGACTCACTCTTGTTTCTATTGTGCTTAGTCAATATAGATGCCACAATCATCTATATCGAAATCTAGGAGAATTAAAGAGGAACCGAAAGGTTGACCTCTCTCCCAAAACCGCAGATAACAAGACGTGAAAGAGTAGGATCTGAAATAAGGTTCACCTGTTCATGGGGAGATCATAGGACATCTTAGAACTCTATGAACCTATTCTATCTAAAGGCCGCAAAGTAGGAGAAAATAACTTGGAGAGGTTGTGGGACCCAGTGATAGGGGCAACCCATAAATAGCAACCTCTTGAGCTCTGTGGATCGAAAGGGATTCTCTAGCTTAGATTAGATAATTCCTGCATAGTACCAAAAGTTCACCGGGATTAAACTTGATGATCTACTCGCAAGATCGAAATTAGAGAACTTAGGAGCATAAATTAATAACATGTCCAACATCGCATAGGTGAAACCTAAGTCCTAGAATCTTCTTTCTTAGACTTGAGTACATCCTTTGCCTTACTCCGAGTGACACCAATCTTTGAGCTTTGACCGTGACTAAATTCCTAACATTGAGTTCATCCCAAACAATCATTCATCATTGGATAGACCAATAATCGAATATCAGACCCTATGGGATCGATATTTTTTATTATTTGACGACAATAGTGAAACAATCATTCATCATTGGATAGACCAATAATCGAATATCAGTCCCTATGGGATCGATATTTTTTATTATTTGACGACAATAGTGCACTTGCAGAAGTTGAGCGCAAGTCGATCTATGGCCTTGTGGTTAGAGGCTCGATTTGTGAGAATCATGCTTAGGGTTTTAGTTATTATTTTAGCACATATCTTAACTCATTTAGTTGACATTTGTTGCATATTCACTTTATTTTACATCATTGAATTACTTTCTTGTTCGGAGATCTACTTTTACATCATTGAATTACTTTCTTGTTCGGAGATCTACTTTTGTTGTTTTCCTCTTGACAGGATGGAGTTTCTTACGGAACGTAGAAAGAAGGGAAGCATGCTCTGACCGTGTCCCAAAGACACGGGCATGTTTCTGGATGAAAGAAGCAGAGTTCAAGGAGTTTCCAGACAAGAACACAGTAGGTCGTGTGTTTTACCCACGACCGTGTCTCATTCTGCAGCCGTAAAGACAGACCATGAGGTTTCGGCACGACGGAGTGTTTCTCCCGAGAGACACATGACTGATTGTGTGAAATTCATACGACCGTATCTTTTTCTAGCCGAACCTTTAGCGCAACACATGGTCGGACCGTGTGGAATTCACACGGCCGTGTTGTGGAGTTGCTAAATGCGATAAAAAGGGTTTCCACGTATTTATGGAAAGGTGGAGCCAGCTCTATATATATAGGAAGGATCACAACGAGAAGAAAGAGAACGGAAGGTGCCCTAAAAAACACCATAAGCTAGAGAATTGGAGGAAGAGAACGAGGAGAATCAAGGCCGACGGCGAGAGTCAAACCATAGGGGTGCAACCAAGACGCAACATTAATCAAAACGGAGCGTTTTCCTTTCAGATTCAGATTTCTTTGGTTGTATTTATTCTGATTGTTTTCCTATTAGGATAGAGTAGATCTCTAGATTCTAGGATTAGGAAGGAACTATATATTTATTGAATATTGTTATGCAAGAATTCTGAATTTCATTGATTTTTAATTGCAACTTATGTGTCCGAGTTTGATGATGATGATTGGTTTTGATCTTGATCTACCATGCATAGTCGATGTGGGTGCCAAAAGTATTCATATCGAAATATAGGGGAATTTAGAAGGAACCGGAAGAGGAACTTTACCCCGGAAACCGTAGAATCTAAGACGTGAAAGAGTAGGATACAAAAGTATGTAAACTCTCGTAGGGAGAACTTAGGATGTCCTAGAGTCCATTGAACCTCTTCCAACTAGAGGTCGCGAAGTAGAAGAAAACAACTTGGAGAGGTTGTGGGACCACATGACAGGGGTAACCCATTGATAGCAATCCTTTGAGCGCTGTAAATCCGAAAGAGAAACCCTAGTTTGGAATAGGTAATTTCCGTGTAGTTCCAAAAGTCCACCGGGATTAAACAAGACAGTCCACCCACATGATCTATCATAGAGAACTTGGAGGTATATTTAAAAGACATGTTCAATGTTATATAAGTGAAATCAAAATCCTAGGATCCTTTTTGAACTTAAGTTAATCCTTTTCATACACCGCGTGACACCAACCCTCGAGTTTTGTTCGTTCCAACACTAGGATAGAGTAAATTCAAATACTGAGATCCAGTCCGGACAATCAGAAGCACTTAATAGGCCAGTAATTGGATATCAGTCCTTGCAGAATCGATATTATTTTTATTACTTGATGACAACCGTGCACTTGCGGGTATGCGCACGAACTAGTCTTAGGCTCTGCAGTTGAGGGCTTGGTTTGCACATCATCAAGTTTTTGGCGCCGTTGCCGAGGACTGATTTATTCGATATTAATCGAAAAGTGTATCGATTGGATTGGACTTAGTTTTCCTTAGTCTTAGCATTATAAATCTAGCATTTTTCTTTTTAGCTATTTCTCTAGTACATGTTTGCATTTATCGTTTTTCTGTTTATTTTAGATTGATTCCAGGGGTATTTCCCAACTTCGTTGTATACGTAGGCATAGGAGGATTGAGAATATGCATCCGCTTGATCCAGAGATTTATCGTACTTTCCATCGCAGACTATCCGAACAGAAAGAGATGGAAGGGAACAGAGGACCTCCAAATAACGACTTGGTGAATGTAGGGAATAGTCCTCTGTGAGATTTTGCAGCACAAAGTACGAGAGAGTTGCGATCCAACATAGTTAGCCCAGCCATAGAGGTTAATAACTTCGAACTCAAGCCGACACTCATACATATGGTCCAACAGAATCAATTTGGTGGAACAACGGTCGAGGACCCGAATTTACACCTGGAGATTTTTATGGAAATTTGCTCAACAAAGAAGTTCCTGTCAATGCCATTAGATTGTGTTTATATCCTTTTTCTCTAAAGGATAAAGCGAAGACATGACTTCATTCTCTACCTGCAGGAAGCATAACTTCGTGGCGCAATGCGAGCAGTAATTTCTGAACAAGTTCTTTCCACATAGCAAGACAACTTACATGCGCCATTTAATTACTAGCTTTCGACAGAAGGAGGGGAGTCTCTATTTGAAGACAAGTTTAGAGTATGCTCCATGAATGCCCTCATTACGGACTTGAGCGGTGACTAGTGATTCACACTTTCTATAATGGGATCACATATGCAACAAAGATATCTTTGGATTTTGCTGCAGGAGTAGCATTAATGAACAAGATAATCGAGGAAGCCGAAGAGTTGATTGAGGAGGTAGCACAAAATCACCACCAATGGGCCATTGAATGTGGCCATCCTGTGTAAGCTGCGGGGAAATATGCTGTCAATTCAGTAGACCACTTAGCAGCTAGGATGAACACACTGAATAAAAGGTTTGATTCTTTAAGTTCAAATACTGCATGTGTTGCTAATTTGCTTTGTGCAAGTTGTGGATTGACAAGTCACTTGGAAGAATTTTGCCCTGAGAATACTTCTAACTAGGGATCAATTAGAGTAGGTGGACACTGTGAGCAATTTTAATACAAGATCTAATAATCCATACCTCAACACCCACAATCCCAGCTGGAGAAACCATTATAATTTTTCCTACAGAAACAACTCTGAAAATTTCCAGCAATCAGGGGGGTACGGACAACAACCTAGTGCACAACAAGCGCCTCAGAAATCTAGATTAGAGTAAATGATGGAGGGGTTCATACTAACCCAAACAAAGGCTAATGTTGAATTCCAACAAAGGCACTTGCAAACGAAAGAGATATTGAAGGATTTGAAGGCTTCCGTGGATGGTCTTACGAGCCATACCAAGATGCTGAAAACAGGATCGCTCAGATTGCTAGCTCATCCACAAGAACACTGGGGAAACTTCCGGGTACTTGCAAGTGCATAGGATAAAATTTTGCACTTGCACGAAAACTTATGAAGTGGTCTTGGTGAATCTATTTATTTGCATTGATAGTAACACCACTTGATAGGTTTAAGTGAGCATGCTAGACATTATAGAAATCCTTTTATATGAATTGAATTATGCACTGAAGTTTACTTGAGGACAAGCAAAGATTCAAGTCTGGGAGATTTTGATGTGTGCAATTTAAATAGGGTTTTAGTTATTTTTTTGACACACATCTTAACTCATTTAGTTGACATTTGTTGCATATTCACTTTATTTTATATCATTGAGTTACTTTCTTGTTCGGAGATCTGCTTTTGTTGTTTTCCTCTTGACAGGATGGAGATGTGAAGCAAAATTGAGTTTCTTGCGGAACGTAGAAAGAAGGGAAGCATGCTCTGGCCATGTCCCAAAGACACGGGCATGTTTTCGGACGAAAGAAGCAGAGTTTAAGGAGTTTCCAGGCAAGAACACGATAGACCATGTGTTTTACACACGACCATGCCTCATTCTGTAGCCGTAAAGACGGACCGTGGGGTTTCGGCATGACAAAGTCTTTCTCCCAAGAGACACACGGTTGGCCGTGTGAATTTTACATGACCATGTCTTTTTCCAGCCGAACCTTTAGATAGTCGGCCCGTGTGAAATTCACACGACCGTGTTGTGGCGTCGCTAAATGCGAGAAAAAGGGTTTCCACGTATTTATGGAAAGGCGGAGCCATCTTTGTATATAGGAAGGATCACAACGAGAAGAAAGAGAATGGGAGGTGCCCTAAAAAGCACCATAAACTAGAGAATTGGAGGAGGAGAACGAGGAGAATCAAGACCGACGGCGAGAGTCCATCTATAGGGGTGCAACCAAGATTCAACATTAACTAAAGCGGAGGGTTTTCCTTTCAGATTCAGATTTCTTTGGTTGTATTTATTCTGAACTCAATGTCTTGTGATTGTTTTCCTATTAGTATGGAGTAGATCTCTAGATTCTAGGATTAGGAAGTAACCATATGTTTGTTGAATATTGTTATGCAATGAATTCTGAATTTCTTTGATTTTTAATTGCAACTTATGTGTTCGAGTTTGATGATGATTGGTTTTGATTTTGATCTACCATGCATAGTCGATGTGGGTGCCAAAAGTATTTATATCGAAATCTAGGGGAATTTAGAAGGAATCGGAAGGTGAACTTTACCTTGGAAACTGTAGAATCTAAGACGTGAAAGAGTAGGATACAAAAGTATGTTTACCTTTCGCGGGGAGAACTTAGGATGTCCTAGAGCCCATTGAACCTGTTCCAACTAGAGGCCGCGAAGTAGGAGAAAACAACTCGGAGGGGTTGTGGGACCACGTGACAGGGGTAACCCATTGATAGCAACCTCCTGAGCTCTGTAGATCTGGAAGGGAAACTCTAGTTTGGAATAGGTAATTCCTGTGTAGTTCCAAAAGTCCATCGGGATTAAACAAGACGGTCCACCCACATGATCAATCATAGAGAACTTGGAGGCATATTTAAAAGACATGTTCAATGTCGTATAGGGGAAACCAAAATCCTAGGATCCCTTTTGAACTTGAGTTAATCCTTTTCTTACTCCGCGTGACACTAAGCCTCGAGCTTTATTCGTTCCAACACTAGGATAGAGTAAATTCAAATACTGACATCTAGCCCGGACAATCGGAAGCACTTAATAGGCTGATAATCGAATATCAGTCCCTGTGGGATCGATATTATTGTGACGAACCGATCTTAAACCGCGGTGAGGGCTCGATTACAGATCATCAAGGCGGCACCTCGATTGTCGGTGCTCAGGACAAGCAGAGCTCGAGCGCATAGTGCTTAGAAAGTATGAGACTTCACCCAGTTAAGGCAACACCTCGATTTGAAGTGTTTGGTGCTCGGGAAAAGTTGGAGCACACGCTCAGACGCGAGGCACGCTCGACCAGGACCCCGACTAGACCTGGGAACAGGCGTGACGGCAGGCACTTAGAAGCAAGACACGCTTGACCAGGACCTCGACTAGGTGATAGTCGACGTGATACCTCGACTAGACCTCGGTTTCGGCGGAGCAGGTGTGTTAGAACGACACTCTCGACTATTGGCTTCAAGGGGCTATAAAAAAGGGGTCTTATAGCTTCGAGAAGACAATGTTTTCCTTGATAAAAACATCCTAAAAGCTTTCTAAGTATTTTTCAAGTGATTTCTATGTTTTATCCTCTCAATCTCTTCTTCCAAACTTCATTCATCAAATTTTGTAAGAAGAAGAGATCATCATTGTTGAAAGAAGGTTCTCTCCACCTTGGTGTTCATCCAAAGGAGAAGATAGTGAAAAGCTTGCAAGAGAAGTAATCTGCCTTAAGAAAAAATGTGGAACCGCCACATTAACGGTCCCCTCCGACTGCCCCTACCGGTGGTGGAGGTAAATTAGGATCCTAGGTGGCAAGTGCAAAGGAGGGGGAATAATCCGCTTTAAGGATTGTCGTGGAGTAGGAGTAGGAGTGGATCTCCGAATCACATTACATCTTTGTGTTAGCATTGTTTTCCTTGTTTTTCATTCTAGTTTTTCAATCTATATTTGCTTCCGCTAACGAGTTGTAGAAACGAGTCGAAGAAAGGTTATTCATCCTCCTCTAGCCTTAACAAGATCCCCAACAAAAAATGCCCCCATTAACTGCCAACGAGAATAATGTAGTAGTGACACACTCCATGGTCCATGCAATAAACTTCTCCGAGAATCCCAATCCCTCAAGTGCCTCCTGCAAGAAGTCCCAATGGACTGAGTCAAACAAAACTAGGTATGATATTATTTTTTTTGGAAGATAAATGTGGCTCCATTCTAAAATTTTTAATGTATAATAAAGTTCATGATGCAATAAGTTTTCCCTAAAGTATTTTTGGCTCGAATTGGGTTCTTTCCCAAGGCCAAACGAGTTAGTTTAAGGTGAACCAGGTGGTTTGCTTGTTTGAAGCAAAAAAGCCTTGGTTCAACTTGTTCAGTTGAGAGATTTATTACAAATCTCTTTTCCTCAATTGCTTGCTAGATCCCCCTCGTGACTTTACATTTAGTCGAGATGTGGAAAGAATTCTTCCTATCTCTTAAATTGGAATCCTCCTTGGTGATAGGTTCTCCTTCTCCCCTTATTTGGAAGGTCAACATTAGATTTGAGAGGGGTTTGCCACCACCATTGAATTTTATATGCTTTCATGTTGTTATCGATATGGAATGTACCAAGCTAACGATTGAAATCTTCCTCTTTATATATCTCATTCCTAAGCATAATGTGTGTGCCATTCTTGGGTATGGTTGACCGGATACATTGACCTCGATTCCCTTATCACTTGCCTCTTGGCCAATGACTATCTTGCGGAGATCACATGAACATTAGGCTCCCTTTTTTCTTCTCCAACAGTGAGTGGATATGTGTGGGTTTTGACAATAAGGACAAGATCCATCACTTGAGTTTGACAACGATTGTGGTGGACTTCAGCATGAAGCTAAGAAATCACTTAGTAAGTTGTCAAAGGGGCCGAAAGTTAATCTTTGTCCCTTGATTTGTTGGATTTTTCAAAAAATTTCTTCCTTTTTGTTTAAGTAAAGCAACTTCAAGGGAAAAAATGTCATCTTTGAGTCAATCCTTTGACATTGCCAAGCCATGTTTGAGGTAGCATTCTCACCCCTTTGTTAGGGGCAAGACTCTTGAGTTAGTGGACGAATTAGGAAATTATGAGTCATGGTAAGGATTGACCAAGAGATGTTTGTGTTGTATCACCAAAATCATTGAGGTTTTTCCTTTGAGTTGTATTGTAACAATGTTTTCCTTGTTCAAGGTAATAAATCATGTGGAGAGCATGTGTTGAGCGTGGATGATATTTAGTACGTGTAAAAAAAAGTTGTAAGAAGCCAAGATGAAATATTGTGGGAGCCCTTTGCAATGTTGTATGCTTGGTTTGGTAATCTCTCGGGTTTCTAGTTCACGACCTATGATCTGTCACATGGATCACGCGAATGTAAGTATCCTACTATCTTTTCTCCTTTCCAGAAGATTTAGAGGTGATGTATATAATATTCAACACAGTAAGAGTGTAATTGAAAAGAACAATAAAAATAAATATACTAATCAAACACATATTGAGAAGACAACTTGCTTTGCTTTGAGCTTTCGATCGTATTGAGTGATTTTAAGTCATTTTGAGATATGTTGAGTTACTATGTGACTATATTTTTATAGACTTAATATGGTTGCCTGGAAGCCTTCTGGGCGCCCCTAGCACAACCTTGATCGAGACTGACTCCTTTGGGTTTTATCCCTTTTCGATCTCCCGGACTTTCAGGGTGCCTGAATGTTGATGTGGTTGATTGTCATCAGGTTTGATTTTTCCAATATCCTCGGTCTTTATCCTCCTCCGGTAAATCGATCTCTTTTCGATAGCTCAGATGAAGATGTGGTAGGACATTGTGGATGCCCAATTTTCGAGTTTCACGTCAACCTAAATATGAACTTGATTTGTATTTGGACTCCGATTACTTGGATCTTATCCAGTCGCCTAGATTTGACGTGGTAGCCACCATGGACATACAATCTTTGAGCTACACGTCAGCCTTCATTTGGACTGAGTTAAGACTTGACTTTGGTCTCCTAAAACTTATTCGGTTGTCTGGACTTTCGGGCGTCCGAATTTGTATGATCCAGTTAATTGTAAATATGAGTTTCTGTATCACAAAATTAGTTCATAGGGAAAGTATATGTCTACAACAATTTAGTTGTCTCATGCTTGACTTATGTTAGAGTGACGCCTAATTTAATTTTACCTTGTCCCCATAAATAGTGACTCCACTTCTAAACTTCACCTGCTTGGGACCTTCAGTACTTGTTTTGTCAGACTTTATTTCTAGACTTCATCTGCTTGGGACCTTCAGGACTTACTTTGTTAGACCACTTCTAAATTTCTCCTAACTGGGACCCTCCAAAACTTCCTTTGCCGGACTCCATTCTTGGATTTCACTTGCCTGGGATATCCGAGACTTATCTTGCCAAACTTTACTTGTGGACTTTTCTTGCCAAGGACCTTCAAGACTTCCTTTGCTAGACTCCGCTTTTGGACTTCTCTTGCTTGGAACTTTTAGGATTTTCTTTGTTAGACTCCACTTCTAGGCTTTACCTATTAAGATTCTGCACTTGCACACTTGATAAACCACATTGATAACAAACATCCTAACTTGTTACATCAAAATATAGATTTGATCTTGTGGTGCTTTCTATACCAATAATTTTCCTCTTTTTGATGTATGACAAGCTTATTTAAAATTAGGAGAAAAATAATACATGAATGCACTCTTCCCGTGAATAATAGATCCTCTTTTGATAAGTAATCAATTTCAACTTTAAATTTACACTCTCTCCCCTTTTGACATACATCAAAATATGAAATGCAAAATAGAATTACAAGTATATGCCAAACAAACAAGCTTGTAGAGAACATAGAGTAAAACAAATAATCACAAACCAACAAGTCAACTTCCAAATAAGACATGTAAGTTGACTGATAAGTAATTAAATCATGCTTCAAGTTAATTTGTTAGCAATTAACTAGATGAGTCAACTATAAAGTTAACGATCAAGTAACCACATTAAGTCAAAAGTTAGTTACTTAAGTCAACTTTCAAACAAAGGCAAATAAATCAAGTATTAATTCAACATAAGTTATCTGTTAAACATTAAGTCAAAATATGTTGACTAAGTCAATAAGTCAACTAAGTTACTTAAAATCACTAAGTCAAAATATGTTAAATGTCATCCAGTCAAAATAAGTCAACTGATTCAATTGAAAAACATTAAGTGAAAATAAGTTAATTCTAGCACCACTTGTTAAGTATTAAGTCAAACATCAGATGAAAATAAGTCAATTCTTATTCAACTAGAAGAGTCAACTACAGAACTTAAATATTAACGAAATTAAATTTGACTATAGGTGTCCTAATCAGAAGGAGGTGGAGGAGGATGACTCATATATCAAGTTCTAAGTAATTCCTTCATCTCCAAATGACCTGCTGCTCCTTTAATCTCTGAAAGCCTCTGGATATAGTCTTTTCTAATCTAGTAACTTTGTCCTCTAAGGCGGGAGCAGTTGGAGGTGGAGGTAGCTGAGGCGATTCAAAAAATCGAAGTCTAGTAACTTCTTGTCCTTGGATGATGGAGGCTGAGGTTGGACCTCTTGTTTTCAAAACAGGACATTATTATTTAACTCGATTTTAGCTAATGAGAATTGCCTAAATTCTATCATTTCAAATTTAGTTAGGAGTTTGACATTATCCAATGTAATATCAACCCCTAGTGCAGCTCATAAAGAGGTCAAAATGTGACAGTAGGGCATATGTACCCTACTACTTATTAAATCCCTTAGCTGCTAATCGAGTTTTGTTTCTAACAATTTCTCCTTTTTTTTATTTAGTTTATTTCTAAATACCTATCTTGTATCAACTATAATTTTATCAGTAGGTCTAGGTGCTAAGTCCTAAATTTAATTTTTATCAAATTGTGCTAGCTCTTCCGGTATTGCTAATATCCAATCAGGGTCCTTTAATGCTTTTTTATAGTCTTTGGTTCTATTTTTAATATTAAAGCTATTTAACTTTGATTTTTATGGTATGATCTAGTTCTTATCTTTTGACTTGGATCACCTATGATTTGTTTAATTAGATAGTCAATATTAACTTTTAGTGTTCTTGTACTTTGAGGTTTATCTTGACTTGAGTCTTTACTTAGTGGTCTAATTGGTTCTTCATCTAAAGTATTTCTAACTCCTAAATTAGGACTCTTTAAGGTAATTTTATCAACTTGAGTATGTTGATTTTGAACTTTATTTTCATCAAAGGTAACATTTGATGTTTCTTCTATTTTTTATATTTGTTTATTATATATTCTATAACGTCTACTAGTTATTAAATTTCTTGTAAAAATTCCTTCATTTATCTTATTCAAAAACTTATGTAAATTATCTCTAGTATTTAGAATATAGGTTGTACATCCAAAAACTTTGAATATTTTACTGAATGTGTTTTATGATTATATAATTCATATGATATTTTTTGATGAATTTTATTTATATGTACTCTATTTTTGTATATAGCATGCAATGCTAATGACTTCTGTCCAAAAATAGCTAGGTAGATTGAATTCATTTAACATGGTCTTAGCAGTTTCTATTAGTGTTCGATTTTTGCATTCTACTATACCATTTTATTGTGGGGTTCTAGGATATAAATATTCATGTTTATATCTATTAAGCAATAATCATTAAACTTTTGATTATTAAATTCTTCTCCATGGTCACTTCTTATTCTTTTAACTTTAATATTTTTCTCATTTTCAACTAGTTTGATAAATTGTATAAACTTTAGTAGCGTTTCATCTTTAGTTTTTAAAAAACTAAACCCATGCATACCTAGTAAAGTCGTCTACTATTACAAGGCAATATTGATTTCCATTTAATGATTTTACTTTATTACTTTTAAACATATCAATGTGTATTATTTTTTAAAATTGAGGTGGTTTTACTAGAATTGGTTAACTTATGTTAAGCCTTAGTTGGTTCCTTTTTTGACTTGCATCATAAATTTGGTTTTCTAACTTATTTAGTATTGACAGTCCTCTAACTAAGCAATTCCTGCTTATCTTTGAAAGGTGTTTCAAGTTTGTGTCTTAATCTCTATGCCATAGTCAAGTTTCTTCTTTGTGTGCCATTAAACACATAAGTGAAGTGGATGAGGATGGTAAATTTATAGTATATACATTGTTATTTCTAACTCCAAATAGTATCAAATATGATTTAATAGACTTACCAAAGTATTTGTTTGACTGAAACTCTATTTTATATCCTAAATCGAATAGTTGACTAATACTAAGTAAATTAAATTGAAGATGTTCAACGTATAAGACTTTCTTAATAATAAAATTCGAATTTAAAAAGATGTTAGCTGGTCTGAGAACTTTCAATTTATCATTGTTTCTAAAGCAGACGATTTTCATTTCTTTGAGCTTTAAGTCTGTGAATTTGCTAAGAACTCTGGTCATGCGCCTGAGTATCTACTGTCCAACATCCATTCATCTTGAATTCTATTGATTGGTTCTGACTCATAGTTCACTTCCTTAGCCATAAGTGCAATGCAATTGATTTCTTTTGATGTAATTTCTTTTAATTTGACGATCTTTTCTCACAGCTCCTTAGCACTCTGGAATGCTCCCACTTTGTCTAATTGTTCTTGAGTTAGATCGCACTGTAAGATCGTTGTTGCCCTAGCATTGACCTTTATTTTCTTCATGAGGTCACGAGTCTACTCTTCAACTTTATCTGTTGAAAGTTCGAATCCAATTTTAACTGTCTTCTAGATTTTTTTGCTGATCTTCAAATAACCCTTCATCCTCTCTTTCCAAAGGGCAAAATTATTGCCATTAAAAAGAAGAGAACGAGAGGTGCTAAAACTTTCCTATAATGTCATGAAGATAGATTCCAAGACCGAAAAGTTGCCTTTTTAAGTGCTTGGGTAAGTAGAACACAGAATATCAAGCAAGTGATTAGTTCAAGTAGTTTAGGGTTGATGTTATGGGATTAAGGGTAAGGTATAGGGTTGGTTTAGGTGGGGTAAAATTTGACTTTGTAAATTTTAATTAGGGTCCCTGTCTGAATGTTGGTTCGATCTTAGATTAGATTCAGACCTAGCTTTAGGTCCACCAAGTAGTCTCTTTTAGAGTAATTCTAAAATTGTGGCGAGTCACAAGGGAAGTTCTTAAAGTAGCCTGGTGTCTTAGATAGAATTACCTCAAAGATAATCACCCAAAGGACTTAGTAACGAGTCTTGGTCTAACTGATCTAGAGTAAGGTGATGTAGCTTTGGTTAGTTTCATTCAGTTAATTACATCAGGTAGGATCTCCTTTATCCAATCTAGACATGCATTAATTTTGGCTTCATAACTTTCTATCAATTCACCTTGCTTTGATACCAATTGATATTACCGAGGCAATGATAGAGAGGGAGAGGGGGAAAAGGGAGGGGGGGGGGGTAAATGAACTAAGCAGATAGGATAATGTAAACAAGTCAAATAGAGTAACAATAATCTAGAGTATGTAGTGGAAAAATAAGATAACATAGTCTTTTAACGTGGTTCAGCAACTCCTTGAGTTCCCATGGCCTATGCTTCATTATATGGATCACTTGAATGTAAGTATTCTATTATCTTTTTTCCTTTTCAGAAGATCTGGAGGTGGAGAAACCTCTTACACTGTATATATATAATAATTCAATATACTAAAAATGTAATTGACGACAACAACAACAACAACAAAGCCTTATCCCACTAGGTGGGGTCGGCTATATGGATCTTTCTACGCCATTGGACTCTATCTCCTACTATATCATCATCTATATTTAAATAAATTTTATCTTGTTTTATTGTTGCTAACCAAGTCTTTTTTGGTCTTCCTCTTCCTCGTTTGATGTGTATATTTGACATCATTTCACATCGCCTAACTGGAGCATTTATTGGCCGTCTAAGTACATGTCCGTACCACCTTAAACGTGTCTCTCGGAGCTTTCCTTCAATAGATGCAACACCAACTTTTTCTCTAATGCTCTCATTTCTTATTCTGTCCATCCTCGTATGTCCGCACATCCACCTTAACATCCTCATCTCTGCAACTCTCATCTGTATACGCCGAGTCGTAGTTCAACATTCACTCCATATAACATACAGGTCTAATCGCCGTTTGTAGAACTTCCTTTAAGTTTTAGAGGCACTTTACGATCACATAAAATAGATGCTTTCCTCCATTTCAACCATCCTCGCCAGATTCTATGTAAGACATCTCTCTCAATCCCTCCATCATCTTGCAAAAAATGATCCTAAATATTTAAAGCTCTCAATTCCGCATAACTCATCATCTCCTATCTTAACACTTGTTTCATTACGCCTAATATCAAGTAAATTTAAATTCTATATATTCTGCCTTCACTCTACTAAGTTTAAAACCTTTCACTTCAGTGTTTTCACAAGATTCTAGTTTAGCATTTACTCTACACGATCTCATCTACTAAAACAATATCTCTGCAAACAACATGCACTACGGTAATGTGTCTTGAATATATCCAGTGAGTTCGTCGTGATTAGTGTAAAAAGATAGGGACTTAAAGGCGATCCTTGATGTAACCCTATCTTTACTGGAAATGCTTGATTAATCCACCAAGTCTTCACTCTGTCGTTACTTTCCTTATATATATCCTTAATTAGTTGATATATGTTACACTACACTAACACCTATTTTTTCTAAAATTCTCCATATTATTTATTGGAACTCTATCAAGCTTTTTCTAAATCAATGAATACCATGTAGATTCGCTTGTCATTTCTATACTTTTCAATTAGTTGTTCGAGAAGATGTATAACTTCTATCATTTAATCTTCCCGCATGAATCCAAATCGATTTTCAAGAACCATGGTCTCCTTCCTTAATCTTTTTCTATTACTCTTTCCCAAAGTTTCAAGATGGTATGACTCATTAGTTTAATACCCCTATAGTTTTCACAAGTTCAGTATGCCTCCCTTATTCTTATATAAGGGAATTAGGATACTTACCTCCATCGATCGACATCCTTTTTGTTTTCAATATCATGTTAAATAATTTCATAAGCCATTCAATACCTTGTTTCCCTAGACACTTCCATACCTCTATCGGAATATCATCCGTCCAACGGCTTTTCCATTTCAGATTCCATTTAAAGTTTGTTCTATTACTTCAAATTAATCCTACGATAAAAATTTAAATTTCTATACTCATTTGACCTACTTAAATTACCTAAATTAAATTGGTCTCCTAAACCTTCATTAAAAAGTTGATGAAAATATCTCTTCCACCGCTCTTTTATTTCTTCATTATTTACTAGTACCTTATTGCATTCATCTTTAATACGTCTTATTTGATTAAGATCTTTTGTCTTCGTCTCTCTCACTTTAACTATTTTATAAATGTTTTTTTCCCCTTTTTTTTAATCTAATTTTCGATATAACTGTTCAAAAGTTTCAGTCTTAGCTTCATTCACTGCTTTCTTAGCTATTGTATATTTTTTCAAATTTTCCTCATTTTTACAAATATTTAATTTCTTATATGCTATTCGTTTTTCCTTGACTTTCTCTTGCACTTTTTCATTCCACCACCAAGATTCTTTACTTGGTGCATGTTCTTCGACTACGAGTACACTCTCGGCTACTATTTTTAATTTTGATACCATCTTATCCCACGTTGTATTAGGGTTACTGTATATGTCATCTAATACTTGTACTCCTACCTGCTCTTTGAATATATTTAGTTTCTCATCCTTTAACTTTCACCACTTAATTCTAGGGGTCGTGTATATTTTTCTTCTATTAATATTATGTTTGAGGCATATATCCAATACTACTAACCTATGTTGAGTAGTTAAACTTTCTCCAGGGATAATCTTACAATCTTTACAAATCTTTCTATCTCTCTTCCTAACCATAAGAAAGTCAATTTGTGATTTATTATTTACACTTTTGAATGTGACTAAGTGTTCTTCTCTTTTCTTAAAAAATGTATTAGCTAGTATAAGATCATATGCTATTGTAAAATCCAATATAGTTTTACCTTCTTCATTTCTTATTCCAAACCCATAACCTCCATGCACCCTCTCATATTCGTCAATTTTCACTCCGACATGGCCATTTAAATCACCTCCTATTAAAATCATCTCATTTGACGGAATATTTTGTAATACTTCATCCAAGTCCTCCCAAAACCTTAATTTGGTATTTTCATCTAATCCTATTTGAGGTGTATATGCACTAATTACGTTTATAGTTTCTTTCTCCACTACTATTTTGAGAGTTATAATTCTATCCCCCTTTCTAATTACTCCTACAACTTCATCCTTTAACGAACTATCAACAATAATACCCACTCCATTTCTTGTTTTACTCTTTCTTGTATACCATAACTTAAACCCTGAGTTCTCTATCATTTTTGCCTTCTCACCAACCCATTTTGTCTCTTGTACGCATACAATATTAATTTTTCTCCTAATCATCGTATCTACTATCTCCATTGTTTTACCAGTGAGGGTTCCTATGTTCCATGTACCAAATCTTAAACTACTAATTTTTCTATAATATTTGTTCTTACCCAACCTATGGTGTGAGAACTCTTGCTTATTTAACACTACACCCAAATTTTCATGGAGATGTAGCGGTCCTTGCCGATACGTTGCAGTCGGACCCTGCAACGCGAACTCTAGCATATTTTTCACTACACCCGAGTTCTGAAAATGTAGCGGTCCTTGCCGAGACGTTACAGTCGGACCCTGTAACGTGTTCCTTCCGGGGAATCACCTAGCATTAGCACAATAGTTTGATTGATCAATTCATTGAACATTTGCCTTAGTTTAATGCTGGCTGGCAACCTAATGCAAATTGCCGTAGAAGAGGAGAAGAGCAGCTTGCTTTGCTTTGAGTTTCGATCATATTGAGTGATTTTTAGTCGTTCTGAGATATGTTGAGTTGCTGCTTGACTATACTTTTATAGACTCAATCGGTCACTCAAACCCTTATGGGTGTCCCTAGCACAGTCTTGATCTAGTCTGACTCTTTCGGTTTTTATCCCTTTCCGGTTGCTTAGACTCCTTCCGAACGCCCGGATGTTGATGTGTAGACTGTCGTCGAGTCTGATTTGTCCAATTTCATTGGTTTTACCAGTCTCTTTCTAGTCGCTTGGATGATGATGTGGCAGGACACCATGGACGCCCAATGTTTTAGTTCCACGTTAGCCTGAATCTAGACCGGATTTGGACTTGATCTGTATTTGGACTCCGGTCACTTAGATTTGACGTGACAGCTGTCATGGACATCCAATCTTCGAGCTTCATGTCAGCCTGCATCTAGACTAAGTTAGGAAACTCCAATCGCCTAGAACTTATTCAGTCATCTGAAATTTGAGTGCTCAAATCCAATAGAGGCATTTAGATATATCTGATTCGATTAATTTATGACTTTGAATTCTTGCATCACAAAGTTAGTTCATAAGGAAAGTACATATATACAACAACTCAGTTGTCTCACTCTTGACTTAAGTCAGAGTGGTGCCTAGCTCAAGCTTACCCTGTATCTTGAAATAGTGTCTCTCTCCTCATTATCTTCTGACATAGAAAATTACTCAAGTTTACCTTGCCTGGTCCAGGACTTATTTTATTAGACTTCACTTTCGACTTCACTTGTTTGGGACCTCCAGGATTTGCTTTTCCACACTCCACTTTTGGACTTCATTTGCTTGAGACCTCCATGACTTGCCTTACTAGACGTCACTTCTGGACTTCCCCTGCCTGAGACCTTCAGGGTTTTGTTAGACTCTATTTCTAGACTTCACCTGCTTGGGACCTCTAGAACTTGTCTTGCCTGACTTCACTTTTGGACTTCTACTCGGAATCTCCAGGATTTCCTTTGTCAGACTCCACTTCTTGACTTCTTTTTCCTGGGACCTCTGGGACTTTCTTTGCTAGACTCTACTTCTGGACTTCTACTTGAGATCTCCACGACTTTTTTTTGTTAGACTCTATTTCTGAACTTTACTTGATAAGATTCTGCACCTGCACACTTTGACAAACTGTATTAGATAATCAACCATCCTATCTTTAAACTTTTTGTCATTTATCAAAATATAGATTTGTCCTTATGGTGCTTCTGACACAACATTTACCATTTTTATTGTTTGCTTGTATTGTTCCATGTTCATTGGATTCTGTACTCTTATATTGATACATTTTGAGTTCCTAATCAAGTCCTCACACCTACTGGTCCAGTTGATTAGATCCTCCATTCTACTTGGTGAAATCTAGTCTTGAAAAATTTAGTGCCATCCTTGAGTAGTGGAGGTGTTCATGTTGGTGCAATCACATTTTGAGGGTTTAATGCAATCTTAGATTTTGATGTTTAGGCAAAGAGTTTAAGTTATACCTTGCCTTATAATTTAATATGTGTGTTTGATTGTATAGGGACTTCAAGTAACACGTATGGAGCTTGAAGAGTTCGTGCACGACAAAGTTTAGTAATGATATGGATAATAACTTGGCGTGGCCAAGGTGAGAGGCATGCTTAGTGACCTGAGGTCCATGGAAATTGAAGAAGGTTGCATGAGACAATCAAAGGATTTCACTATGAGAAGAACTAATGTGGTGTTGGAGCAACTTTGGAGCATGACTTGATGTGGCTAAGTTAGAGGCTTGGTAGCTCGAGGTTACAAAGAGATTGAAGAAGGTTGCACGAGATGACCTAAGGACTGCCGGATGAGAAGCATCGAAGAGTAATGAGGATGATAGCCAGAGAAAGTAAACTATGTTGGTAGAGCGTGAAGATGACATGAGGAGGAGCAGAGGGCTTAGATGCATTCGAAAGATGAGAAATTTGATAGGAGACGACCTTAGGGTGAAGCCAAGTTGCAATGGTAACATTCCGATGGTAAACTGAGAGTTGCTTGGCCTGTATGCATGAGGTGAGGGTAGAACTCAACTTAGTTGGACTTGATCATTAAGATGATCGTAGTTGAAAAACCTAAAATCCCAAAGTCTATTCAGGGGCATATGGTTGGGATTAGTTGATTGATGGTTGAGTCAAATGGACTCCAAGTAGTTGGAGCACTCTTCTTGTTATTGTACTACACTAACTAAACTTTTTGTTTATGATCAACGAGAATTTAAGGTATGCATATGTGTTGCAACACCAAAATCAAACATTCTGACATGGATAATAAATCTTATAACTTAAAACTCAAAATTAAATATATGATTATGCAAGAAGAGCAGGCGTAGACTCCTTTTAAGGGCCCAACTATAACTCACTCTCCTAATTCCACAAACTTGGTAAACAAATAATCAATTCCTAAGCAACTTTTCCTATTAAATAAAATTTTCTACATTGTCCTGACAACATCAAAATAAAACTTGCAATTTCTGAAAACTAAAAAAAAACTAAAATATCTAAAACTTCCAATTTAAAGTTTTAATTTTAAACCTAATTATATAATGCACCAATGTGTCTCATACTATCCAGAAGGAAACACAAGCACACATAGACTAGGAACTGAATTTCATTACGTTTTACTTGCCAAACATATTATTTATCTTTGTACTATTTAGGGAAACGTATTGTGATTATGTCTATTAAAATTTCATGGTGGAGTATTAAATGGATATCGCATGAACCAAATAGAATGCAGATAAAATTCTTCATGTGCAAATTTTTGTATTTAACATGCTTTAGGAAAATAAATTACTCCTATTGAGCATTTAATTCATGACATATTAGAATTCCATATTATAATTGACATGTGATTCCAATTAACTTGCAAAGAATATTTGATTGCCCTAATGATTGTGATACCAAGTCATGCTGGTCGACAGGGGTAGAATTTACTATTATGTCTACTGATTGATACTGAAATTATTTTGACACCGACATTGGTTGAGTTGGGAGGTGAAAGCGGCTTTGCGGAAGTCTCTGTGAGGTCACGTGACCTTGCAGTAGCCTCGCCTAGTTGCAGTTTGAGTTGTTATTTTTTAAAATTTTCTTTTCAGGTTTAGGTTTTTTTTCTCATCTTTTTAAGATATTTATTGGGTTTATATTTTATGATATTATTTTTAATTTTTTCAATTAATTCCTTTTTCTTAGGTAATTTCTTTCTCTTTTTCATTCTATTCTTTTCCTCCCTCATCCATTTATAAAATAAACCACATAGACTAAGGATTGTTACATATACTAAGGGAAAAAATCTCTTTAATGAAGGCGAAGATGAATTATTAGGAAAAATGTCAACATCAATCAAATGCTGACAAAATGTATTGACAAAATCATATCATTTTGATCATAAACTGAAACTCCGTTAAATTTTAAACTTTACTTTAAAGTTCATGTAAGTATTTTTTAAATCCACAGGCATCTAAGATGACCCATGATTAATGAATCTAGTGGTCTTGTAAAAAGGGTAGCCCGGTGTATGAAGCCCCCGCTGTTGTATGCAACCTTACCCTTGTTTTGTAAGAGGTTATTTCCAAGACTCGAACCCATGATCTCTAGATTACAAAACAACAACTTCACCGTTGTGCCAAGGTTCCCCTTCATCTAGTAGTCTTGTAGTTTTCCAAAATTCTTATCATCAATAAATACAAGATATCATTTCCAATTTTTTTATACATTTTTTGTTGGCCTAGTAATTTATATAATATGTAGTATTTTGACTAGCTATTTATATTAAATATAAAGAGAACCAGAACATGATGTAAAACATAACAATGTGTTATTTTGTATCCTTTATTAAGAATAAGATAATGTAAAGGCGCTTTGTTGCAAATTCTTTTGCTAAAGCTTCCAACTTGATGAGAAATCTACCACTTAGCTTGAAAGGAATCATATTGCCCTGGATCACACAGTCAGTTATTTGTGAGTAGGTGATATTTTTTGTTTGCATTCCAGGAGACCAGTCACTTCCTTAAAGAGTTGCATTTGGCATCTAAAAGTTTTTAGCTTGAAGTTCAAGTCAGTTGTTTGGCATTATATATATATATATATATATATATAGAGAGAGAGAGAGAGAGAGAGAGAGAGAGAGGAATGATTCCCTACACAACTCAACCGTGAGCACTTCTATTATCTACCATCCAATCGGGTGAGCACTATAGCTCAATCCTTGAATTCTAGGAGATCGGACAGTGGATAATGGAGGTGCTCAAGTACCCATGAGCACTTCCATTATCCACTATCCAATCTCCTAGTGTTCAAGGATTGGTCTACAGTGTATATATATATATATATATATATATATATATATATATATATATATATATATATAGAGCTATTCAGCTGCGCGCCGGGTCAATGCGCGACCCTGCGCGCGCAGCTATGGTGAACAGTGGTTTCACTGTTCACCATTGCACGATGAACAGTGAAAACATTGTTCATCGAAGCTGCGCGCGCAGGGTCGCGCATTGACCCGGCGCACAGCTGAAAGGTTTTGTATATATATATATATATATATATGAGACCAGTCACTTTCTTAATAGTTGCATTTGACATCCCAAAGTTTTTAGACCATTGAAGTTCTCACTGAAATGGCAATCAGAAGAAAAGCATAAAATTTAAGTGTAAATTGTATGTACACTCCCTGAAGCTAACTGATTTTACGTCAATCTTTTATTTTTTCCTTAAATTTCCACTATATTCCATAATATATGATAGTTGTCTTATTTAATGCAAGTTAAAAGTATTTTTATTGCATATCCTTTGTCCTTAAGGATTATATTCATTGAACATTTGCCTTAGTTTAACGCTGACTGACAACCTAACACAACCCTCCTCCTTTATCCGGGCTTGGGACCGGCCACGACAAGGTTAACTTATCATGGGCGGAGTTTCCTTAAGGATCATATCTAGTCCAAAAATCATTTAGATAACATGATGTGTTTTAACTTATCTTTCAATTAGGTTAACTGAGCCATTGACTAAAAGGTTTGTTTTATTTTAGAAAAGTAGGGGTTATATGGTAAACTACAAGGGATGCACATATAGTTTTCCCAATTTTCAAATAGATTTTTTGGAAACTGCAATTTCTCATCTCTTTGTCCTCCAATTGTAAGTACCTCTTTCACTGGCATGATTGTTTTACATTATAGATTGTCAATGAGGCAGCCAAATTCAGATACCGAAGTGGGAATGAGTTCAACTGTGGAGGTAGCTTTTCCCTAGTTCATCTATTTAAATGAGTTTTTAAGCTCATGTATATGCATTTCCAGGTTTAACAGTGAGGTCTCCATATGGAGCTGTTGGGCACGGTGGTCATTATCATTCACAATCACCTGAGTCTTTCTTCTGTCACGTACCTGGTCTTAAGGTTTTTTAGCTCCTAATTTCTCGCTTTCATGTGATGTACATTTAAATTTTATAATTAGTCTAGTATAAAGATGATGTATTTCTGAAATACGGTGCTAAGATGATTTTTTTCTTCCTATTATTATCTTCCAACACTAACTTGCCTTCATTTACCCTTCTGTGAATATCACATGAATTTTGATCTCAAGTGATTCTTCTCATAGTTCATGAGATGCAAAGTGATTACTGTCTCTGATATACAAAAACTCACATGAAGATTCCAGTGGACCATATTCCTATTGCTCATGTGTAAAGGGCTTTGGAAATAACAATTCACATTGATTTTCTTCAGTATCCAATATTTGAATATAGATTGTTGTTATCTTGCATATAGGGTCCAAAATTTGTTCTAATGAATTTTCTCTTAGGTGGTGATTCCTCGAAGTCCCAGACAAGCAAAGGGATTGCTGTTATCCTGCATACGTGATCCAAATCCAGTTATATTTTTTGAACCAAAAGTATGGATATCTTTGATAAGATTTTTGGTTTCACCCAATGCCTTCTTATTTCATAGTCATGAGCATATTAGATTTAGAAAATTGTCACTTTGTTATTGCTACTTTTCAGATGTTGTATAGATTAGCTGTAGAAGAGGTTCCTGAAGATGACTACATGTTGCCTTTATCTGAGGCCGAGGTAAACCATTTTGTCAAACTGAGATGACTGCCATTGAACTTTATGTTATTAACTATAGGCTATCAGGTGATTCGTCGAGGGAGTGACATAACGCTTGTTGGCTGGGGAGCCCAGCTTTCAATATTAGAACAAGCATGCGATGCTGCTGCAAAGGTATGGCATGGATTGATGATTCAATAAATCTGGTTCGACTTTGTTTATCATCTAATAGTCATATCAGAGTACTTAAAGGACAGGCTGTTCTGCACATTGTCTCGTCACTCGCTTTGGAAAAGAATTCTAAAGATGAGCTATGCAAAAATTTCTATAACTTTGCTGTGGATTTAGATACAACAGACTTCTAGTAATCTCACATCTTAGCCTACAAGTATCTGCTTCCACTGATATTGCATTTATACAGGAAGGAATTTCTTGTGAACTAATAGACCTGAAAACATTAATACCCTGGGACAAGGAAACGGTAGAAAGCTCTGTTAGAAAGACTGGAAAGCTTCTTGTAAGATGCCTTCTACAATTGAACATACTTCTGACACATTCTAGTTCCACTAATTTTTAATTCTCTTCCCTTTCACAGATCAGTCATGAAGCTCCTGTGACTGGAGGATTTGGTGCAGAGATATCTGCTTCAATTGTCGAGCGCTGTTTCCTACGGGTACATGTTTCGACAAGTCACATGTCATTCTACATAACTCAGGAATCCTCATCTCTAGTTCTTTTGAATGATTGATTTAGTCTTTCTCCGTGCTCGGACCTTTTACTTTCACTGTTATTTGATATGCTTCGCAGTTGGAAGCTCCTATAGCAAGAGTTTGTGGACTTGATACACCATTCCCTCTTGTTTATGAACAATTTTACCTGCCCACGATGAACAAGGTGAGTAAATGCATGTATTAGTTTCCTTGCTTTTCAATTAAATTAATAATTTCATTTCCAGATATTGGATGCGATAAAGGCAACAGTGAAGTACTGATGTGAAGAGGAGAAAACCATTTCACTTCATTAGTTCTTCCATCGTCGATATAAGATTGATCCTTTTGCTCTTGCCAATGCGAGGTCTCAAGGAAGAATTTATTATATGTAATTTTACTCTACTTTATAAAAGATTATTTTTGCGACTCAAATTCGTGATCTTTAGATCACATGGTAGTATCTTTGCTGTTGTGCCAAAGCTTCTATTTCGATAGTCTTTTATTAATATTTGAATAAATATATGTTTCAAACATTTGATCTATTCTCATCTACCAATGGATACTAATAACTAGTTTGTTTGTGACTTTATAATGTTGATTATTGTTGCGATATGATCAACTTGTAAACATGTCATGGTTCTTGGAGCCTAGAAATATAGGCTCCGGACTATAGTGCAATAGTGCAGTGGTAAGACATCCACATAGATAATCAAAAATTCTTGAATCGATATTTAGCTATGATGTATTTATAGATTTTTTTTTTTCCAAATGAAGGTCCATCCCTTGGGATGCTTATGTCCGCTGAGACCGTTTACTTTCACACTCATTCGATTTATTTCACTTTTTCATTATGGGCAGCTGAGGGGAGCGACTAACTCGGTGAATCTATATATTTTTTTTAGCGTAGGAATATGTTTTAGTGAAAGGTTTTGAGAATTAAAAATTAATTTCCAAACTTTTTCACGATGCAATCAATTATTGGATGAGTATCTCAGAAAATATTTTGAAACTGATTTAAAATGTGATCGGTTAATCACATTTTAGGTTAATTTATTCATTATAAGACATTTGTAACCACTTTCATATAAGTTATATATTTGATGAAAATGTGTATATGAAAGAGAATGATATTAGGATCTCTATGCTTCGTATTTTTACTAAGAAAAACATCATCATATTTGATTTGTCCAGGTATAGAAGATCCAAATTATATTTTCATTCCTTTAAGGAAAGCATAATACATCCATTTGTGCAACTTTCTATTGATAGCTATATCTCAATTAATGATGTACAATAACAACACCAATTAAGTTTTATCTCATTAGATGAGGAATTAATGTTGTACATAATTTATAAATTATTCTAACATCTAGTATAAGAGCTATTTTTTAACCTCTGCGTTTTGGTTGAATTTCATTGTTGATAGTATTTAAATGAAGTTTTTTTTAAAAAAAAAGTGAATTTGAAGATATTTAAGAAGTTCATTTGATTTGAAAAATATACGTACATGTGTGTGTATACAAATTTTGATTTAGATTGTTTTATAATGATATTTGTTATTGCATAAGTAATTAAAAATTATTTATTTAGTCTATTAAAATTATTTAAGCAAGCAATGAAATGTATTGTTATTGATTTATAATTTTTATAAACTAATTTAATGTGTGATGATCAATGATTTTCATGGTCGGTGAGTAACTATAACATCTTTAACTATATAAAATTATACATGAAGTATTTTGACGTTAATTTGTAATTAAACATATAAAGTATATTAAATTTTATCTACAGAAATTTTTATTATATATATATATAATTATTTTAATTAAGAAATAGAGTATAATTTGACAGTTTTATTATTGACTTACATGAATCTATTTGAATTAAAAATTTAATCTATAGACAATTTTTTATGTTATTTGATTTAAGTTTAGTATTAACTTATTTGAATCTATTTAAATTAAAAATTTAGCCCACAACTAATTTTTATGTTATTTGATTCTTATTGCATGTTTTATAATTATGACATTTTTTTAATAACTTTAAATTTGGATAATAAATATGTATATTTACTTTCTTCACACATAAAACTTATTAATTATTCTAATATCAAATGTGACATTCTGTTGAACGGTAAGAACTATTGAATTTGGAGGGAGAGGATTATGCTTCATGTAGGGTGATTAAATTGATTAATTAATAAGAAAAGATGAATCGCCTGGTATTACTAATATATACACTTTTGATGAAGTTAATATTTATGAAAAATGAAAGTGATTTAGTTGTCTCGTATGTTTATAAAGTCTAAGATATTTATTTGTATTTGTGGTTCAATTGATTAACATGACAATATTAGAGGTTAAGGCTATTGATGAATAATTTATCTTTAGACAAAATATTAGCTAATATCCTAATCATAAAATTCTCATCTATGAAGCTTATTAGTATTGAAGGTGTGCATGAGCATATTATACAAATGAGGAATATTGCAGCTCCGTTGAAGAAATTTGAATAGACATACATGTGGATTTTGATGTTCATTTGATTGCTTTATTTTTTTTCATAGAAGATTAGTGTTATACAAATGAGGAATATTGCAGCTCCGTTAAAGAAATTTGAATAGACATACATGTGGATTTTGATGTTCATTTGATTGCTTTATTTTTTTTGCGTTGCTCGTTGTTGTGTTCATACTCATTTATAAGAAGCTAATGCACAACGAAAAATAAAACATAAACGAGATAACTCACAAGCACAATGTACAAATTTTATATGATTTGAAATTCTCGATTCCTACTTCAGGCTTAGCTCCTATGATAGATACAACCTGAGTTTGTACAAAAGACACAACCAAGCACAAGTATAAAAAAATAAATTGAACTACAATGATAAGAACAATTTATACAATGAGATCTTTACTTGATTGGTGTTTAGTTGCAGTGGAAAGGCTCTCGAAGATCTGGAACGCAGTAGTCAATCCTCTTCAAAGTCTCTAAGGACCGACCTCTTCAAATCTTCATGAAGCCCCCTTTTTGTAAGTCATTATTGGGCTATTTATGCTTACTTCTGCCGCTATCAGTTGATCGGTCAACTCTACCAATTGATTGCTAACCACCCACTTACCATTCAACAGTCACTGACACTTGATCAATGACTGAGATCAACTTGAAGTGCGGCCATCAATCGATTGCCTTAATTGCCCAGTCAATTGATCAAGATCAGTTGAACTGGCCAGTCGACTCGAGGAGCTTCTGTTTGCCTGTCGCAACAGTCATTTGACTGCTTCACCATAATAGTTGATTGTTGCATCGTGAGCACTCTCAAGCATCAACTTTCTCATTTTCCTGAGCACTGACTTCACGAGTGCTTCCTGAACATCCTCTTTCTCAAGTACCAGTCGATTTCCTCACCACATTAGTTGACTGGCCTCTCGAGCACCATTGCTTGTCCTGAGCATCGCGGCTTGTGCCATGCTACCGAGTGACCTCGAGCACTCGAGTGCCTCCTAAGTGCTCGTCCCGCATGCTCATCCTCGAGCACCTTCCCGAGTTCCTGAGTCCTGAGCATCGTGTTCTCCGCTTGCCCGAGCACTTCTTCTTGAGCACCTTGAGTACCGACTTCTCGACCACCTGAACACCTTTTTGAGTGTCGAGTCCTAAGCGCCACCCGAGCGTCAGTCCCTTGCTCACCTTCCTGAGTGATTGAGTCCTCTTGAGAGCCTTTCGGAGTGCCAATTTTTTTCTCGAGCACCGACCTCAATCATGACAGCCATAACACTAAATCACTTGAGTCTTCGACTCAAGCACCTGAGTCCATTCCTCATCTCGAGTACCTCGTGATTGACTAATCAACTGGTCACATCCACCAGTTGACTAATACCTCAGTCTTAGTCTATTTATAACGTGGTTCGGAATCTTAGGATTCCTACTCCACGGGTCGAGCTCAAATGAGCTATAGTGATGCAAACCACCACTAATACACTCCTTCTTGGAACAATCCGGAGGTGGAGAAATCTCGTACAAAGGATTACAATAGTAATACAAAAATACAAGCAAATACAATAAACTATGTGAAGAACACTTTACAGAAGATCGCTTTGAATGCTTTGCTTGTTGGTTGCTCGGATGAGCTTGAAGGACCCTGAAATGCACCAGTACTTCACCTTCAAATCGCCTCAAGAAACCATAGCCGAAATCCTCCATAAGATGCTCCTTTTATGCCTGCATCGGGCTAATTCCGTGCTTGGTAGTCGATTGCCTAAAGACCCCAATCGACTGCTCCTGTAGTCGTTGTCTCACAATGGCTTAATCCACATTGGCATTTGATAACCGCGGATACGATCAGCCATTACGACAATTGTTGCCAAGCCGAGTCGATTGCTCGATCCGTCTTCGAGCTTTTGGTGCCGTGTCTCGACTAGCGATCATTGCTCTCCATGGTAGTCGACTGCTCAAGGCTAGTCGACTGCCCAAAGCTGGAAGTCAACTGCCAAGGCCACGCATCCACAGTCGAACGCCAGTCGACTACCGACCAGTCGACTGGTTATAATTCCAGTCGACTGCTCAGAGTCGACTCGGTTGCCAAGTGTTAAAACACTTGACCAGTTGACTGGTCCAAAACCCCAGTTGACTGCTAAACCTCAACCATGAGATTTATCCCAAGTATGATCCCCTCATACTTGCTAGACCATCCTTAGTCTAGACCTAAGCCTTCTATCCATCTCCATCAACCTCATGCCTATTAGATCCTTCCAAGTCATCCGTGACTTGTTCTTCCATACGCTAGCCTTAAGGTGCTTCCATAAGCTATTGTCATGTTAACCGGGTCTACACCTCTAAGGCACATTTGAGCTTACACTGTCAAGACACACGCTTGGACTTTACGCCGCCAAACATTGGACTTATGCTGCCAAGACTACCGTTTGGACTTTACGCCGCCAATATCGCACCCTTGGACTTCCCTTGCCAACTCCATGTTGGACTTTTTAAATGCCAAGATCCATGCTTGGACTTTCTATTGCCAAGACCCATACTTGGACTTTCAATGTCAAGTACCCATGACTTGGACTTTACCATGCCAAGACCCATACTTAGACTTTCCATTCCAAGAACTCAAGACTTGGACTTTACCATTGCCAAGACCCATGCTTGAACTTTCTATGCTAAGTACTCAAGACTTGAATTTTCCAAATGCCTAGTGTCCCACTTGGACTTCTCCATCATATGGTCAACTCCATGCCAACCATATAGTTAACCCATTGTCAAACAATGGTCAACCCATTGTCAAACATTAAAACATTACTTAAGTCAAATCCGAATCCAGTCAATCGTAACCTAGACTGATTGCACTAACAATCTCCTCCTTTTTGATGTTTGAAAATACCTTTAAATTAGACTAACTAATAAGCCCAAACTTAACTCTTCCAATGCCAAATCATAGTGAAGGTTTACCTAACTTAAATCTCACTTCTCCCCCTTTGGCGCACATCAAAAAGCCTCCCCAAGGGTTTCAATGTCTCATATACCAATGAGATCTTACAATCTCTCCCTTGGTTCAAAAACATCTAGGATGCCTTCACTCTTCCTAGTGATAAGTCTCATATCACTAAATGAGAGGCAATCCTTCTCCAATTCTCCCCCTTTGGTGAGCACAATGAGAGTTTCCAATCCCATCATGTCTCCCCCTTTGAGGAATACACATTCATCATCCCATGATGGATAACTTTCCCCTAAAGGCTTGCTCCCCCTTGACCATTGCATAAATAATGTCCTTGGAGAGTCCATAAGCCTATAGGAACATTAAACCATCAAAATTAAGGGAAAAAGTTCAAACTTGAACTTTCATACACCTTAAAATTTGATTCTCACCCTGGACAACTCTTCTAATCCATTTCCAATGAATTTTCTCCCTTCCAATACTTTCCAAAGCATATCCTAGGATTAGGAGCAATTAGGGTAGCCTAAAGTAGTTGAAAACATGGGCTAAACAAACCTTGTTTACCCGAAATCAACATTGACAATCGACTCGGTTATCAACTAGTCGGCTGCTATCAATGTGTCACGCCCCGAGAGTATGCCGTGCCGAAAAGCAAACGGACGACATCTCCCCTGTACGTGGCAACATATCGGGTTAATACAAGGCTCGTAGGCCCACAACAATAATATGATATACGCAGATATCATCATATCAAACATAATAAACACAGCGGAAACAATACAAACAGATCAACAAGATACCATGACCCAACTGTGCACTCCGGAGTGACTTGACACAACAAGAAACATAATAGAAGCAACAGCGAAAGCCAAATACATACAATACGTCCGTATATCACAGATACGGAAACAATACAGGTTAAAACCACAAAATGACAATCCATAGTAATACAACAATACGGAAAATAGGTTCATTCGTCCGGTGTGAGATGGGATCAGCTGGCGGAGCTCCGAACGTCCAAAGAGTCTTCTACCTGTTATCTGGGCGACAGGAAGCCCAGGGTCCAGGGGTGGTGAGTATAAACTCAGGGGTAATATATAGAAAGTGCATGAACAACATATAAGGATAGATCTACAAGTATACATGTGAAGATCTACAGGTATCTGACATGAGTCCAATAGACATACATCTATCCAACTCTAATAACTAAAAAAAGTCATACGCAATGTATATACTAAACTGATCAACTGAACATAAAGTAATGTACCAACGTACCTGACGGTCTGCAACACCATAAACTATATCATCCTGACAGATATACCATAACATAACCCATATAATGTACCAGGTCAATCCTATACCTGACCAATACTCAGACATATGAACAGTATATGATCACCTGTATAATAACTCGGTCCGTACCACATAATGACATGATGTTAATCAAATGCATATAACAGTCTGAATCAACGCATGTATCATACTCAACACATAGCAGTAAATAAAATGCAAATGGCATGTATCATGATGTACAAGCATGTGCAACAATCATAGCTCAATCAAATGCAACATCTCACAGGCATATGTAAAACATATATCAAATACATGCATACATATATATCAGCAATGCATATGCATGGTCACTGTCTGCGGACCCGTCCAACCACGACCCCAGAGTGGCCAGGGTGGCACGACAAATGACAACTAGCCCGACTCCAGCTGCCACCACTCTCGAGTGACCGAGTTGGGTAGTATGACTGAGTAGCATATAAGCGTAAAAAGCTAACTACTCCTAGGGGCCCCTGCTGCAAGCCACGCTGTCCCTACCCATGAGTAGACAAACGCCGCACACAGGACAATCTGCACATCACACAACCACCGTCTATAGTGGGCGAGTACTAACACCACTCTGCAGGTGGCGGTCTGCGTCTCCACTACCACCATCCATAGTGGCCGGGCGCACATCCAATGCTCTGCCCTCAACCCTGCTACCACTACCCCGAGTGGCCGGGGAGGCAGGATGACTGACGACCCGTCTCATCCACAAGGGAGACTCAGTCAACAGCATGCATGTAGTGTAATGATGCATAGATCCATACATGTATCCTCGCCACACTCCCTATCCCACGGGGAGGCCTGGTCAACAAAAAGTCAACTATACGAGGACTACAATCCACAAGACTCTCTCTATCGCACAAAGAGTCATACTCATCTGACAGTCAACCACACTAAGACCTCTAGTCAGTAGCGATATACAATCGACCGTCCATATAACCATACACAGGCATACAATCCATAATGGATATACCATAACGCTAGGACCTCTAGTTCATGGTCACATACTGACAACCATACACTTATCTATACACAGACAACTAGATCCTTCATAAATGCACTACTAATACGGATACGATATAACAATCGACTCCATAATCCAAACCATCACCTAACCCTAGTGATGTAATACAGTAACCCAATCTGAAGTCACAAAGATAACCCTAACCACATGTACTTACTGAACATCTATCAGCTAATACATAATAGGGTTTATAGTTCCTATCCATGCTAGATAATCAATGAGTAACAGAGTATATATCTCAAAGGTCAAGGCAGTACAAGCATGTGATTAAATGAGAGTGGATCTAAGGTAAACAGGTATATACATATATCCAATATCATGCACTGGAATTGATCAAAACTACCGGACCAGGTAGATATTACCCACCTGATACAAAGCTCGAAATAATAGTCCTCAAGCCCTAAACACGCCTCAGTAACCCAAACCCGCATACACAAAGAAACAATGATTTAGTACAAGTATCCAACAAATATACAAACTAACACTACTGCTTTCTATGTTCAGATCCCTTCCTCGTCTATGAGTTAGAAATCCTGATTATCCCAATCTGCAACACCATAACCACACTCGCAATAGATCATCGACATCTACAAGATCAATTGAGGTAAATAGATCTAAACACACACACATAGCTATCCAATCATCTAAACATAATGTCAACACTTCAATCTTCACAGCTCCTTAACGAAGCATAGCCAAACATAATCCACCAACACCACAGTCAACAACCCAAAATGAAAATCGCTAAAATAAAACCATCCAATGAATCAACACACAAATCTGAGCTATAATGGCAGCTTACTACAAAATTAAACTACCACCTCAATCAATTCAATATACTACCTTACGAACCACATCCACCGAATAGATCTCAACACAAACACTATGAACACACCTACATCCTCGATCCGAACCAATCAACCCAGCTGCACTAACCCTCCTAATCCAGTCGGCACCATATGCTAATTCATGGGCAGAGTCCATTAGATCTCGTAGGTATGAACACACAACAGAAATCGATCCACAGAAATGAAATGGACAACAAAAAAGAAACAATCGATATTTATATCTATCAGTAACTGAACCTACCAAAACTACTACAAATCTAGATCCAAGCTCCTCACCTGATACAATCGACCCGATATATCATCGAAGCTCACAACAAAAAGGAAGGAAACAAAACTTCCCAATCAAGACAGCCAAAATCACCAATCGCAGATGAAAATAAGAAGATAGATCGAGATAGCTCTCCCTCAAGACTCGCTTCACCGGCGAAATCCGAGCTCCCAAAACACTAACTCTGATGATGATCGACAACGAAATCCCTCGCTCTTGGCAGCCCACTGCCGCTGCGCTTTCAGCTCCCAATCGGCCTCCACCCATTCCCAACTTGCTCAGCATCCTCCCTCCGGCCGGATCTCCGACCAAGTGCGATGGCAACGACGACTCACGGAGGAAGAAGAAAGGATGAAGAAATCACCGATCGCGCGAGATGACGGTCGGAAGCAACTGAGCTCGCGACGGCGGCGATGCCCGAAGGAGTGGGCGACATCGCGTGCGATCGAGAAGGTCATGCGGCGAAACGACAGCGAGGCCGGCTCCAGGCGACGGGAATCTGTGGAAATCGCAAACAAAGGAATTGGAAATCGTATTTGGGTTTGTGATCTGAGCAGGGAAAGCTTTTAAAACTGGCCTTGATTGAGCTAACTCAAGTCTAATCCAATCGGATTTAGCCCGTTTCCAGCCCAAGCCCAGTCCAATTTCGGTCCAGTCCATTACTAATTAAATCCAATTAACCCACTAATTAAATCCAATTAATCCCCTAATTAATCCCAATTAATTAAAGGGTTTAATCCATATATAAATTTTTTTTTTTCGTATTTTACATTCTCCCCCACTTATAAAAATTTGGTCCCCAAATTTCCGACTCATGTACGAGTACAAGATGTCACAATAACCATCTCAAGTATCTGGAGAAAAGTCACAACTCAAATGACTAAGTGGGGTACTGAGCTCGAATATTACATTCCAGCTCTTATATACACTCTCCGTCAACCTATTAAGAGGTCAATAACTGTACCATAATGGAGCTCTATATCCATAACCGATTGGAAACTTTACCAGAATCGTAAGGTGAATCATGAATCACTATCAGAAATGATATTCAAGGATACTCCGTGGATATAATTCCATCAAGCGATCCAACGGAGTCCATCTTACGGCTCGGAAGGAAATGAGCGGACCTAGCTAATCGATCATCGATTACCCAAATCCTATCAAGTCCTTTCCGAATTCCAGATAATCTCCCAACCCAGTCTAACGTACTAGGCTCCCACTTCTATCACGGTACGTAACCCTACTGGTCATTAATATTCCACTTTTACATGTTGGCCCACCAACATCAAACTACAGAATCATCCATGTCCCACATATCGTTCCACCAACCGGAACGTCTCAATACTCACTATTTTCGGATACACTCCGAATAAATCATCACTCTCGAATGAAGAGCCTCCTGAAATAACTCTTCCTAAAGCGAATGCAACTCTGTAACCCACTATTCTCCTCGGAAATGGAGAATTACTTTCTCACAAGAGAAACCAATCTACTGTTCCAAAATTCATTATATCACCCAGAACTGAAAGTAACTGGAAGACTATAATGACTAATCTCGCTGATTCCTTAACCAGCATACACATAATATACGTCTCATTCAACTGCATCAGGATCGCTCCTAATCCCTGAAATGATGCATCTACATACAATACCCTTCCATCCATATCGGACGGATTAACTAACACTGACCCAAAAGTCAGTCACCTTCTAGGCCTTGAAACCTAACTTCCCAACTTCCGACCAGGTGATTTCCATCACCTTCTTGGTCCAACAAGTCGGCAGTATAGTATCGCTAGAACATCCTATCCGCATCTCTGGTAAATACCAAATCAATCTAGGGAAACATAACTTCCCTTAAGTCGTGAATATATCCCAAAATATATCATCCACAGATATGATGACGATCGATCCCAAATACTCCAAGAGTACTTGATTCCTCATATCCATGAACGACTAAATCGTCGATAAGTCTAACAACATTATCCACATATCCTAAAATTCATACCAAGTATGAAATGTCGTCTTCTACACACTGACATCCTTTTACTCTAAGCTACCGATAGCTTAATCATCACACCGACAATGATAATTGTATGACACCAAGTCACTACAATATCAAACCTCCAGTCGTAGGCCAACCCTAGGATAACCTCAGGTCTCCAAAACGAAAGATACTCATTCTCAACTACTGCGTTCAAATCATCGATAATCGATGCATAACCTCCAAGGTCTGTCTCTCTTTTAACAAGAGTTACGAGTCTTCTCAAGAAGAAACACTAGGAACAATAAATCTCCCATGGTGTTTAGCAACATCGTTACCCATAAAATCATCTCCCGGTATGAGGTCCCCAATATCAGGACTATTCCCGAAATCACCTCAATCGCATATTCCACTTGCTCATGCAGTGGCAAGCTCGAGAGTTCATCCGTAACTACATCCGCATACTCTCGGATTATACGTACATCCGAGAGTCCTAGTATACCAACGCTCCAACAATCCAACTATCCGTAAGGATATGTCTATAGTGGAGGTATGTCTAGCAAAGGCTAAGGGTATCCCTGGACTTCTTGGTTGTCGATCACATCTCACCAGATGGTAGAGAAAAATCACCAACCCACAAGTCGATAGGAACCCTTCTAATCCTATATAAGAACATTCTAGACAAATCTACTTGTAAATTACCAGTATCTCTCGATATATCCGCAAATAGAATAATCTAAAGTAATACCTCAAGGATGATCCTTCGGTCTTCTATACTTCTTCTCGAGTAATCATGTAAACTTGTCCAACATCTGTTCTGGACGGCTGAGCTCATGTAGATGCAAAAGACTATCATGGAGGAATCAAATCAATCACAAAGTGAGGTACAATCAAACAATCGTAACGGAGATGGTAAACATGTAGATCTTGGCAAAAGATACACATCCGCATAAGATCAAGGATCAGAAACATCATAGCACGCTCCATCTCTGTGAAAGGTATAGCTGCAACTAGAGAATACTGCATAGACACGACCATCGCGTATACTCTCTCCTCTCAGAGTAAATCATAATCCGCTGGGAAGGTAGCTATTCGCTGCTCGGGAAGGTAATCGCTGCTGCGTGCTCGGGAAGGTAATCGCCGAGTAACTTGCTTCTTCCGATGAAAGTATCAAAGAACTTCAACTATATTCGGGTAGTAGATCAGGCGATGTGATAACCTAATCTTCTATAATGATCTCGGCCCGAGGTTGTGGATCGTCGCTCGAAAGCATCATCCATAGTCTTCAATCGAGTCTTAAAGTACATATTCTCCTCGTAGGTACTAGCCGCTTATAGTAGAAACATATACAATGGTCCATCGGATAATCGACTGTGTCTCGTCGTAACCCGACTGCACACATAATCTCCTTTCGGAGTCTTTCCTCTGAGTTCGCTGATAAACATGAGAAGCTACTGACAATCTGCAATCGGTCTTCTATGATCGGAAAACTCTCCAATAGTCGCTCGTGACTCACGATTTTAATCTTGCTCCTTTTATCCAACATTCGGAGACTTCTAATTCCAATAATTTGACTTGCAATATATGCTTATCAAATCTCCAACTCTTAAAACACTTACTACGGAGTCATTTCTATACACATGACTCAGTCTAAGGACTTCCGGTAGGATCTAGTAGGAGATCCAAACATCCTGATCAAGATGTCAACCGATAATCTGTGGGTGGCTAAAACCAACCCAATCACATTCTTGGGCTATTAAATGGTCGTAACTTTCGCAAGTCTAACGACTCTGCATGGTACTTCCATTACCAACGATCACTCGACCTAAAGCCCAAGAATTCCTTGACAATGAGTCAAAGAAAATGATGTGGGAAAATACTCTCACAACATCACTGCACTGTGACTAAGTGATACATTATTTCCCGTAGGTTACTTTCTATCTCTTCCACCAAGTACCGCAAAAATCCGATAATGGTATTACACTAACACTACTATCTTCAGATAACCCGAGTCAAGTACTCCAAAAGTACTCCTAACTGTTATACAACCTAGAATAACCAACTCAGGGATCAAAATCCCTATGAATATCTCCAAACTAATCCTCTACTATCTGCATCAGCAATAGTATACTCGCTTAGTCCATTACCCCTCAGGTAATGATCTGACTAACATAATTAGTGAAAATCTTAGGACCGTAATCCTTGATCTCCACAAGAGATGTGACTACTAACCCCTGCTATCCAACTCGGTATCAGTCGGCTCTCAAAGGTAATTCACCTTTTCGACAGCAGGTACATATCTAATAACCTCCACATGTCGTTCCCGTGGTCAACTCACCATGGTTACTAATACTGATTAACATACTACAAGTCATGCACTGTTATAAGCAACTAAATGCATAGCCAACAGAAGGATATGTAATAACAGTTAACATACCTTAATCCTTGTAGCTCGGAGATGTCCGCAACAGCCAGATCCCAGAACTCACAAAACCAAGACCGAGTAAAGCAAAACTCGATGTCCGAACGAAATCAAATCCGAAAATGGACTTCGCAACCTAGGGCTCTGATACAATGCCAGTCGACTGCCACAAGCAACAGTCAATTGATTTCTACACCGTGTAGAAATCAGGTTCAGAAATCGGTTTTTCAAAAATCATAAGTAATTATACGTAATTTGAAAAATCACAAAAATTCATATGTATAATACTTATACCAGTAATTTTGGGTGAAAAATATTTGAAAAATAAAATACCCATTTAAATAGTGAGATTGGTACAGAGTTTATAAACATAGATAACTTCAATGTTTTGAGCCTACTTTGTATCAACTTCATCAATGTTGACTTCTATCAAAAGATAGACTATACCAAGATTTTTTAAAATGATTTTAAAATCTTATATTGGATCATGATCTATGGGCTCAATGCATATGACTTGCACATTAGCTTTCTCCATGATCCACCCATGGTATAAGATGAATTTGAGTTCATCTAGATGCAAGAACTATGCACCTTGAACTTAACTCATTTCCTAGCATCTCACATGTGTCTAGGGTATATCAATACACACACATGTCAATGTAATGTGAGATGTGAGTTTTTGTTCTTCCTAATCTAAGATTTCATGTATTTTTCTAGGCAACTCTATTTGATTCCCTTATACATGAGACTTCAAATCATGCCTTAGTCCTTAAATCTATTTAATTAATCATAATGCATGAAATGATGATTATGACATATAAAATAATATAAATGAACCATATGTCAATAATCATGATGTCATGATATACAAATAAAATCTAAACACACATGCAATAAAGGATAAACCTAAGCATTTTCATGACATTTTATATGATTAAAATGAAGTATGATGTGTAAGGCATAAGAATACTTAAAATTTAATATTAATTGCCATTTGTTAGAATTATATCTATTTTTCCATAATACTACTCATCTCCAAGTGTGCCAAAAACCCAAAATAACACACTATGACCTCTAAACCTAATTGTGCCAATTTGATCAATTTTTTGTACTTCTCAAATTATATTGTCACATCCTAAAATCTTTTAGGATTAAATTCTAAACACATTTCTAAAGTATCACATTACCTTGGAAATGACCTAAAGTATCAATTCTACCATGGTTAGGTTAACTACCTATCCACTTAGGATTGACATACCCTAACCCATCTATCGTGAATCGACCACACTCCTAGGAACTCAATACCTATTGAAGCTCCTTGGATTAATTAGGTATTCACTAGGGATGACCTCCCTTGATACCTTCCTAATGACCCTCCTAGGCTTAGAAGCCTTGGTCATTTGGGTCTTACAAAAGTTAACTCTAGGGGTAACTCCCCTTGCAACCTTCTTAGTGGCTTCCCTAAATTTCTTTGAAACCTTGGCCACTAGACACACACCATGGTTAACCTTATGAATGACTTCCCTAGTAATCTTGGTTTTCCTAGACCTAGAGATGGTTCCATAATCGAATGGAACACTATGGTAGGTCTCCTTGGGCTTAGGTTTGTGACCCAAACCTTTCTTGCCGCTAGTTGACTCTTGCCTCATAGACCCTAGATTTTGACTCCTAGACCCTTTAATTGAATTTGGCATTCTTGCAAGGGTATTCTCTAATTTCTCAAGCCTTGACCTCAAGACTTGGTTTTCTAACTCTAATTTTCTCAATTTTGATTTTTCATTAATCTTTTGGGAATGATTTCTTCTCTTAGGCATATATGCTTACCCTTCTTAGGGTGAATGCCTAAGTGGTTCTCTACCTTCCTAATAGTTTTCCTAGGTAGAATTATTTTAGGGTTATTGTTTCTAAATTTGTCCTTAACCCTAAAATTATCACTCTTAGCACCTAGGCAAAAATATTTATTTCTAGCATTCTCCTTATGATTATACACAATTGCTAGTGAATTAAAGGCATTTTTTTTACATTAAAATTCGAAGGTGCATTACTAAATGATACCTTAGGGTTTGCTTTAGAAGCTCCCCATACATGTGATGCTCCTTCTTTGTCCTTGGTTTGCTTCCTCTCCCTAGGACATTAACTTCTATAGTGTTCCCGTTTGTTGGCATTTGAAGCACACCACGTGCTCTTTGCTCTTCCTAGTGAGGACTCCGATATCCTTTGATTTTTCATTGACTTTTGGTGTCAGCACTTTCTCCTTGGCCAATTTTGAGCATTTACTCTTGTAATGCCCGTTCTCCCAACACTCAAAGAAAATTATGTGATTTTTATTTTTATGAATTGCATTTGAGTTACTTAGAGTGGTGGTGGAAGCCTCTTGAACTTGTTTATCACTTCTCCCGGAGGTTGATGGCTCCTCTTCTTGCTCCGACATTGAGGATGGCCTAATCTCCTCCCCCTCAATCCTAGAGGTGGATACTTCCTCCAATTCTTCCACTTCGGATGTTGATGACCTTTCAACCTTCGAATTCTCACACTCTTGTGAGGATGATGAACTTGCTTTTTCAGTCTCCTTGTCCAATTGAGCCGATGAGCATTCTTGCTCCTTGGGCTCCTCTATTTCTTGAGTCGTAGAGGGTTCTTTATGATATTTTGCCAACTCGCTCCAAAGGTCCTTGGAATCCTTATATTCACTTAATCTACATAAAATATCATTAGAGATTAAATCAACCAAAAATTTTATTACCTTCTTATTTTTCTCGAATCTTTGGAGTTGTTCCTCGGTCTATTTCTTCATCTTGAGGAATCCTCCCTTCAACCCTCTTGGATATTCAAATCCTTCCATCAAGATGAACTAATCTTCGATGTTCATCATCATCATAAAGTCCTCAATCCTTGCCTTCCATTAATTGAAGCCTTCTCGTCCATAAAATGCAAATGGAATCGGAGTGTTGATATCCCACCCCAATCCAAGATTTGGTTCCATCTTGCCCTCTAGCGCCTTGCTCCCATGGCGGTTAGTCTGTAGAAGAGCCCCATGTTGGAGGATCGGTTGCCGACTAGAGGGGGGTGAATAGCCCAATTCGCATGTTCGATGGAAGTCATTCGTTCATCTTTACAATTCGATTAATATACACAACAGAAATGCAATATACAAATGCAAATGTAAAGACAAATACGCAAGCACAAGAACAACACGATATATGTGGTTCGGAACCTTAGGGTTCCTACTCCACGGGGTGAGCTTAACGAGCTCGAGTGATGATCACACCACTACTCAAACTCTTTCTCGACAATACGTCGGAGGTGGAGAAACCTCGTACAAGCAATTACAATAGTAATACAAAAGTACAAGCCAAAATACAAAGATAATATGAATACAAGTAAAGAAAACTTTACAACACTTTGCTTTGATCACTTGCTTGTTGCTTTCTTTGGTTTGCTCTTGAAGGTCTAGAATGCAGCAGCAATTTTCCTCCAAAATCTCCCGAAAAACAGTTGCAAAATCCTCCATCTCGAGCTCCTTAAATAACCTGCATCGAGCTGATTTTGTGCCAATCAGTTGACTGATCGAGACCATCAGTCGATTTCTCCTGTAGCCGTTGTCTCACATTGACTTGATCCATGCTGGATAAGTTCCAATGGATCCACCATCAGTCGACTGATCATGCCCATTAGTCGACTGATATAACCATCAGTCTAGTGATCCAGGTAATCAGTCGACTAAAAATGGTTCTGTGCCCGCATTCACCTTCATCAGTCGATTGTCGTCCCTTGGCAGTCGACTGATGGTCTAGCAGTCGACTGACATCCCTTGGTAGTCGACTGCTGGGCCAAAAACCACCAGTCGCATACCAGTCGATTGCCATCGACTTGGATCAGTCGAACCGACACCTATACCAGTCGACTACTGTCGGGTAAAACCTCAAACAAACACTTTATTTGAGCATCCGACCGTCGGGTAAAATCTCAAACATCATGTTTGAGCATCCGACACTTCATCTTAGCCACTTGGCTAAGTCCACCTCATCCTCTCATGGAGTTCCCCACTAAAACTCTCTTCCCTCGGCCTACGCCCCTTGGATGCACCAAGCGTATGACTTCGCAATGTCATCCTTCGCATCTTGCCCTCGAAGTCTGCTTCCCTTTGGACTCACTCCATTCGCTCCTCGTTCGGCGGTCCCTCGGATGCACCAAGCGCACGACTTCCGCAATGTCATCCTTCACTGACTCAAGGACCCTGAGCCTACATGACTAGTGACCTTGCGAAGTCGTCAAGACTTCTCATTGCCAAGGCTACACACTTGGATTTACCAACACTAAGCCCCATGCTTGGATTTTCCATGCCAAGACTACACACTTGGACTTTACCAACACCAAGCCCTATGCTTGGATTTTCCCAACACCAATCCCCATGCTTGGACTTCCCATGACACTCACATGTCATACGTTTTATCTAACATCAAAATACTGTTCGAGTTAAACTCGAGTCCGGTCAATCGTGATCTGGGTTGATTGCACCAATAATCTCTCCCTTTTTGATGTTTGATAAAACCTTAAACTTAAGTCTGTTGGTGCAATCGGCCCAGGTCATGATTGACCAGACTCGAGTTTGACTTGAGAGATGTTTTGATGTTTGACAAAGTAAGTTGACACTGATGCTTGACATCAATGTCTGTTGATAATTTGGGAAGATTGTTTATACAATCAACTCGGGTTATGTTAACTAGACTCGAGGGAGACTTTGATGGTTGACTAGGGTTGACCATGTGGTTATGGAAAGTCCAAGTCATGGGTACTTGGCATGGAAAGTCCAAGTGAGACACTTGGCATTTGGGAAAGTCCAAGCATGGGTCTTGGCGTGGAAAGTCCAACATGGGTTGGCAAGGGAAAGTCCAAGTTTGAGTCTTGACACTTGAGAAGTCCAAGGGGTTTGGTATTGGCGGTGTAAAATCCAAGCGGGAGTCTTGGCGGCGTAAGTCCAATGTGCCTTGGCGGTGTAGACACCGTTAGCATGACATAGCCGATGGAAGCACCTGAAGGCTAGCGCGATGGGTGAACAAGTCATGGGACTTGGAGGGATCCGAGAGGCGTAAGGCTGATGGAGGTGGCTAGAAGGCTTAGGTCTAGGCTAAGGGTGGTCTAGCAAGTATGGGGGCACCATACTTGGGCTAAAACCTCATGTTTGAGGTGTGCCAGTCGACTGGTGCCATGTGGCAGTCGACTGACATAGTCAACTAGGGTTTGACTGCGAGAATTGCCCTAGCAGTCGACTGCCATTGATGGGCAGTCGACTGATTGGACGAGCAGTCGACTGATATTGTGATCAGTCGACTGATGCTCGGATTTTAGGGCACAGAATGGAGTCTCACTCGACCGCTGGGATGAGCAGTCGAGTGATGCTTGATCAGTCGACTGATGTGGATGATCAATCGACTCATGTCCTATCCGTTGGATTTTTCCAGCGTGGATTACATCGTTGTCTCATAGCAATAGTGTGATCAGTCGACTGATGGTCCCGAGCAGTCGACTGATCGACCTTTTCCAGCACAGGTTGAAGCTATAAAAGGAGCTCGTGATGGAAAAAAAGGCATCGGTTTTCTTGGACATTTTGAAGTGATTTGATGCAGCAAATCAGGGCCTTCAAGTGCTAGTTCAAGGCAATCAACAAGGAAGCTTCTAAAGAGTTTTTTATAAAGTGTTCTTTACTTCTCTTGTTGTATTTCATATTGTATTTGCTTGTTGTATTTATATTATTATTGTAATCATATTGTAAGGGGTTTCTCCGCCTCTGACTTGTGTCGAGAAGGAGTGTTTATCATAGTGGTGTGTGATTGGCATCGCTAGGGTTCGTACGAACCCAATCCGTGGAGTAGGAACCGTTCGGTTCCGAACCACCTTAAATAGTTGTGTTTGCGTGTTGTATATTTTTTTACCATTATTACTTTTCTATTTCCGCTGCGCTAACAAAATTGTAGAGACGAACGCGAAAGATTTCCATCTACGAATGTGCGCGACGCTATTCACCCCCCTCTAGCGGCCTCAAATATCCTACATTTGGTATCAGAGCTCGGGGCTCTTCTACGGATTAACAACCCGGAGTCAAGACGCTAGA